>CM044394.1:69420000-70718500 GCA_024322285.1 Musa beccarii
TTGCCCCAACACACAATGCATTTCTTTATCAAGATATGTTTGGTCCACCTATTTCAACTGTTCACGTGATCCGCATTAAAACTTCTGTCGGTTCAGCAAAATTGGCTAATTATCGTTTCTTAATGTTGAAAACTGATAACAAGTCTTCGTAAGACTATCAATCAAGAATTTTAAACACAATTAGTCCCACGTTGATTAGAGATGTAAAGAGTCAATACCTGATGAAGAATCGAACACCTTGAAAGGAAAAGCTCCCTGCGGTCCCCACTTAACAATTTATTAACATTAAAAGAGCTCAAGATTGATATTTTTTTATTGAGGAGAATAATTTGTGAAAAATAAGAGTATTATTTTGGATAAAATAAAAGGTAAAAAAAAAAGAGGATCAACGTTGATTATGGAAACATGGCATGCCCACGAATCTTAAAGAAGCAGATTGCATCAGTATATGATTTCGGATAAAGATAAATACTAAAAAAAAGATCAAATGGATTATGGACACGTGGTACATCTACCAATCTCAAAGCTACAGATTGCATCAGCAACAAACGACAACCAAAGCAGTCTCCACGATGATAAGGAAGGGGGAAACGACGATGTGGAGAATCGCAGAGGCGGCTCTCCTCTGTGTCCCCCTCGGCGGCAATGAGCGCGATTTGGTGATCAAGCTCCGATCTCTTACGATCCCTTCTCGTCCAATTTTCCCAATCTTGGTTAGAGTTTTAATTTGATGGAGTGCTTGACGCCGTCTTGTAGTTTTGATGTCAATTTCTTGGTGAGATCTACCGTTCGATCAGAATCTTTGATGGGTCCTAATTTTATAGCGAGTCACCTACTCGCTGCAAGTGCCAGCGCCTAAACTCATCTAGTTTGAGTTGCATCATTGGATAAATCCGAGGACTCTATATATTAAAAAAAAATTCGCCTTTTATATTGTTATTGTCAAATGATATTGGGGTAGAATCTAATAAATGGCACGCATACTCTACACATTGCATGTGACTTCAACTAAATGAACAACCTAAAACCTAAAATGCCTTTGTAACTACCTATTAAGTTTTGTTTGCCAACATATAACGTGATTGGCATTAAGTTCCTCCCATCTTCTAGTCCTCTGGAGTTAATTTAAGATGGCAACACACCAACGAACCATGGTTGAAGTATTATCCAACAACATTCACTCAATCATGAAACTTGAAACCTCCAAATAAGAAGAAATACAACATCATTTGGTTCAGATGAGTACACAACATTCCCACATTAATCTCTATATTGCAGCCTACTAAGTTAAAGGCACTGCAATGTTACAATGTAATCAACAGCAAAAATAAAACCTAAAAATAGGTCCCTTCCTCAGCACCTCTGATTGCATGTGGCCATCATCCAAAGCATCTTATAAGGTTCTGTAAGGAGACCCGCATATTATCACCATGGGCCGTGCCACAATGCAGAAAGCCTAGCAACATTATTAAATCCATCCTATGCAAAGGAATTCATGGATCACGATAAATAGCTAGTTACCTCCTTGATAACAACTAACAATGTAGACGAGACCTAAAAAGGTCTAAATTATATGACGTATAAGTTTAATCGATAGCAACTTATTTCGTAAGCACCAACATGAGAGTCACTTATTTCCTAATAAGTGATGTCACTTTTAGGAAATAAATAGTATATAAATATATTCATATGTTAGTCGTAATAAATAAATATTATATTTCTTTCTTTATGTAAAAATAAAATAAAATAATTTTAAAATAAAAATTAAATATTTACTTATCTTTTTATGAAGATCTCATCTTCTCATATATAAGATAGCTCATCCTCCCTTATTTCTCACTAAGTACAAATGTGAGTATTAAAGAGAGGATTTTCTGATGAGATGAACTCGAGGAAAGGATAGTCGAGAAGAGATAAGATCCTCTATTCTTTTTAATTAGACTTATTCATATTTTGAAATCCTTAATATTAAAATTGTTATGATCTTATGATGTATATGTTGGAAAATCTACAACAACATCATATATGCAGCAAAAGAATAAAAACAAAAATCATAAATTTTTCATAGAAAAAGAGATTCTCATCATCGTGCAAAAGTTGGTACGTAAAAACCCACGAAACCAAAAAATTGGGCGTAAGAGAATTACTTAGGGAGATCGTATATCCTTAAATTCCTACATATCTATGAGACTGCATGAAGGAATTCAAATGTCCTTCTCTCTAGTGATAATCCATACAGCAGGGGTTGCAACGACTCTCCTCAAATCATTGCTCAAATCTCCTTGCTGCGCACACTACGCAATCAAGAAGGAGCCAGTATTTCTTGCTATCCACATGTCCCAAACTATTGCTGTTGGCTGAGGAGGAGAGGGGGAGAGGAGAATATGAGGTGGCTACTAAAAAAAATCCTTAGCCTATGAGTCTTTTGGTCCCTCATATTTATAGAGGTCCTATGCCAACTTAACCCTAATAGATCTTACGCTATTAGGTATTGAATCTCCATCCAATTACTCAAGCCTCTTAGATTAGTGGATCTCTATCTAATAATATCTAATTAGCTCTTATTGAATCTCATCAATAGGATCCAATAATTCGGGGGCTTAACAGATATCTAATAAGATATGGACTCCGGTGGATATCTCATATCTGAACCTCTACTCGTCGTAACACCTACGATATGTGTGTGATCCTCTAGGCCCAATATCAAGTTGACCGTGAGTCAAACTTGTTAAAATTCCTTTTAGGTCCGTAAATTATTATCTCCATAATAATTCACTCGACTTATCGATTGTGGATGTACTATGCCACGATGCCAAAGTCCCCAAACAATGTAGAGGAATCCAATCCTTTGGACTTATTTATCTTCTGTTATCATATACCTATAGTTCCTCATCTATCTAATATCCTAGAAACCCTATACTGGGCATGGTTCTGTCATGCTTATATGGTCTCTCATCGAGTCTCGCTTTAAACGGATTCTTCCGAAGAACTCTTTCTCTCTTAATCTAAATAATTTTGGCCAATGATTTGTTTGAGCAAGAACATATGAGATATTCTTCTCATGATAACGAGAGCCGATAATCCTCTATTGACACCCAATAGCCCTCGTAAGGTTGGCTACTACTCCCAATGACCGGTTGTACTAGATCTAGAGCTTTCAAACCTATAAGTTTGATATTAAAAAGTGGAGTACTAATACAAGACATCCTTGATGCCTCAAGTCTAAGGATCATATACACTACTAGGATTACGAAATTCTTGTTTGACAATAAGGTATCATCAACCATCCAGCATTCCGTGGGCAGATTAATTAGTGAACTCATTCTCCAATGAGCACTTATACTATATCCTTAGTGTCTCCACACAAGCAGCTATGAGACCAGCCACCTCCATCATATGGACGAGTATACAACATACTAGTCTATTCGATTACCTCGATGTCCTTCTCGAGAAACCTATGATCGAGATTATTTAAGATCTGTGTTTAAAGGTGAATCAGTCTCATTATCATGATCTCATCACGATCTGACTCCCATTGCACATATCCATGGACATCACAATATATACAACACACAAGATAAAGTGATAAAATACTAAATAATAATAAACAAAAAGAGTGTATGTCAAGTCACATATGTCATCACTCATATGATTGGCTTATAGGACACATATGACTAGTAGCATAACATTGTTTTAATTTAAAAAATTATAATTAATAAATAATAATAATTAATTTATGATATTAGAATAATTATTTGATTCATAATTATATTTTAAGCTTAAGTGATATTCAAGATTGATTTAATTATTATTTTTTATTTTTAGATTAATATAATAGTTTTGATTTATTTAATTATATATATATTTATGTTTCAAGAATTAGGTATAAATTTGTATGACTTAATTAGTTTTAAATTAAAGATCATGAATTTAGGTTCTTTAATTTATGGATCTAAATTATTTTTTAATAATTTAAAATATTATAATCTAATTTGATAAGAGGAGTCTAATTGAGGTCTTACTTGAGTCAAGTTTATCTAGTTAATCTAGCCCTTATGTCAGGTTTATCATAATTCATATATTTTAGGTTTATAAAATATATAAATTTATATTTAACTCATGCTCAACTCATGATAATCATATTATTTGAAACATAATTTCTAAAATATATTATACATACAATAAGATTTACAACTATTATTTTATAGTAAATTAAATTTATACTTATTAGATTAAATTTAAAAATAAAGATGTTAATGAAAAATTATGTTCTTTAATGATTGCGTATACCAAAAAGTGATATACCTATCAAATTGGGAGCATAGGATTATTATATGTTTTAATCAAGAACCCTACTTTTGAATTATCGATTTATGATAATTTATAATAATAATTTATATAAAAAAATTAATATTTTTTATAAAATAAACTATACTCAACCTAACAATATCTCAAGTTATTCCTTTTCCTTAGTGGCTAAAATTCAACTATATTTAGTGTCCAAAGATTAGAGATCCATAACAAAGTATGATGTCGTAATTACGTATTAATTGGGTAATACAAAAAGGTGAAACATCGTTTGTTCATTCTCATATTTGCTTCCATGTCCAACGCTTTAATTACATTAAATTATATGCGACATTGGCACGTTCTCATGTTCACATAAACACAAAACACTAACAATATGATCCATTGACCATTTTCGGAAAAAAGACTTTATGTAGTACGAAGTTTGATATTTTTAGAATTATAATAGATCATAATAAAAAATTTGACAGATAACAATGTCACCCTACAGGAGATGAGATTTTTACCTTATAACACTCCTCGTTTAATTCTTTCGTATTAGATCCTTTTCTTTGTTCAAGAATCTTATATGACGCAGCAAAGCGTTCATGAATTATATATATACATATATATAACTTTATTTTATTTATTATATTATATTGTGTTGGGCTGTACAATATTATTTTAGTTGATCTTATCGACCACTTTACGGTGCGGTCCGATGCACTGCTAATTCGAAATAGGAGAAGGATTGATTTACTAGTCATATATACCTGCAAATATGAAAAATAAAACATGTCACCGTACTATGCTGCCAAATATCGACGTTTGTTGAAGCTTTGCTTTCTCAATAATGAGAAGCTTTTATTTATTTTAAGAGAAAGACGAAGTACAAAGTGACAAGTAGAATAGCATTTATTTCAGCCTTTTATTTTGTCCTTGTTCCAACCACTGTCGTGCCGGGGTGACGCCATTGGTGGAGCTTCAATATGGCTTGTATTAAGCTTCGGTGACGGCGATGTCTTCTAATCATGCGATGGCACTGAGACGGACGTCGTTGTAGTAGATGACGTAGACGTCAAAGGCGGCGACGAGGCCGTCGACGGAGGACGTCACCAGCTCGCTCGCCAGCTTCCCCCATGCGTACTGGAACACCCCCGTCCCACCCACGATGGCCCGCTCCGCCTTCCCGGACGCGTCCAGTCTCCCGATCGC
The DNA here is from genome assembly GCA_024322285.1 of Musa beccarii. Taxonomy (NCBI): domain Eukaryota; kingdom Viridiplantae; phylum Streptophyta; class Magnoliopsida; order Zingiberales; family Musaceae; genus Musa; species Musa beccarii. The sequence goes on from CM044394.1 coordinate 69,425,503, forward strand.
CGTGAGTGTGCTATTGGCGAACTCCCCCGCCGTGAACACCAGCACCAGCGGTATCAGCGACGCCTCCTCCTGCTGCGACATGTGGAAGCCCGCGCCCTGCGCCCTTCCGACGACCGTCGAGCTAGCGTCGGAGCCGACCCTCAGCACGGCGTCGAAGATGTCGATGTCCCCGAAGGTGTAGGGGAGGCTCATGTTCACCACGGTGACGGTGGTGTTGTCGGGGCCGAGAAAGGTCTCGTGGAAGTAGACGCGGAAGTGGATTCTCTTCTGGATGCCGAGGTCGAACTCGGAGGTGACGGGGAAGGCCGTGGCAGCGGCGAAGAGGAGGAAGAAGACGAGGAGGTGGTGGAAAGGAGAGGAGCTGTGTGGGGACGGAGCCATGACTTGACTAGGTTGGTGGATGGACAAGGAACCTGTTATCCTTGGCAAAGATTGAGAAGTGAGATGAGCACAACGCTGGAGGAGGGAAAGTGTATTTATAGAGCATCGGCTTATGGCTATGTCATCATCGCACATATCATATTTATCATCGGTAAAAATGTGTGTACACATCATCACATTAATATTTAAGAGATTAAAATTAAATAAGATTTTGAATCATTAATCTTTGATACATAAGTCTTTAAGATGCAAGAATATCTCAGACAAGTTTTTGAAACATCAATCTTCGATGAGTGAATTTTCATCAGACTGAAAATATTCAGCCAAGCGTCATCTATGACTAAAGATTGAAGGAGTCCGATTGCATACAATAGATTTGACCCAAGCTTAATGAAAAGAATAATCAAGTCAAGTTTGCCGGATCTATGTTGGCAAGCAACACCACGTTTAGCCTTCCTCTCGAGCACTGGTCGCTTTCCAAAATTGCCGGCCGGCCCACTTCGCTCTCCGCCTTCAACACGCAACGTCAAAGAAGATGAAGCCATTGTCATGAATGATGTCGACTGCATTCTTCTCCTCCACATCTTCTCATCTTAGGACGGTACCTTCCACCCCATGGTATCATAGGCTGATGAATGATGTCGGTGAGGCTTCCATCACATTTATTCCACGTGAGACATGTTAGTGCAAACAACTTTTTACCGTGATCCCGGGCTCTTTGTGTTAGGGAAGAAGAGAATCCGGGGTCGACTCGGTAAGGTTCGAGGCTCGTCGAGGGCTCCTGCTCCCGTCGTATCCCGGTCGGTCATTCGAGCTGGGGTCGCCGGGGGGGAGTACCTGCACAAAGGCGGGTCGGAGGATGCCCGCCCGACCCCTCCGACGCTCAAGTCAGATCCCCACTCCCAGGTTCCGGAGCTCGGCTCGCCCACTTACTTACTAGTGTCCAGATCCAATCCTTAGTCCTGAAAGACTTACCTTTCCTTTCTCACTCTGTGGTCGGTTAAATACGTCGAGCCATGGCGTGCTTCTGATTGCCTCTGAGGGGCGATATACGGATCTGGTTTCGCAGGCCGATGCCGTGGTTGACTCAGCGTGGTCTTAAGGCAGGGCAGAGGAGATATCACGTCGGGTAGTCAATCGAGGGGGTAGTTGAGCGTAGGAGGGGCGTGACGTCATAAGGGCAGGGTCCACAGGAGCGTGGCGTCACGTCGCATTTAATACCCATAACACTACCCCCCTCGAAAAGCCACTCCTGCGGAACGGATCTCGAGGATAGGAGGGGGTCTTCGGGAAGCCCGGTTGCGTACCTGTGGCCAGTTGAGACCTTGGTTGGAGCCGATCGGGATAACGGGCCGAGGTAGTACTCGAGGCCGAGAAATCCAATGGTCGAGAGCAACTCGAGACCATATACACCGAACTGTCGTTCGGGATGAAGGACCGAGGTAGTACTCGAGGCCGAGAAATCCCATGGTCGAGAGCAACTCGAGACCATATACGCCGAACTGCCATTCGGGATGAAGGGCCGAGGTAGTACTCGAGGCCGAGAAATCCAATGGTCGAGAGCAGCTCGAGACCATATACACCGAACCGCCGTTCGGGATGAAGGGCCGAGGTAGTACTCGAGGCCGAGAAATCCAATGGTCGAGAGCAACTCGAGACCATATACACCGAACTGCCGTTCGGGATAAAGGGCTGAGGTAGTACTCGAGGCCGAGAAATCCAATGGTCGAGAGCAACTCGAGACCATATACACCGAACTGTCATTCGGGATGAAGGGCCGAGGTAGTACTCGAGGCCGAGAAATCCAATGGTCGAGAGCAACTCGAGACCATATACACCGAACTACCGTTCGGGATGAAGGGCCGAGGTAGTACTCGAGGCCGAGAAATCCAATGGTCGAGAGCAACTCGAGACCATATACACCGAACTGCCATTCGGGATGAAGGGCCGAGGTAGTACTCGAGGCCGAGAAATCCAATGGTCGAGTTGCTCTCGAGACCATATACACCGAACTGCCGTTCGGGATGAAGGGCCGAGGTAGTACTCAAGGCCGAGAAATCCAATGGTCGAGAGCAACTCGAGACCATATACACCGAACTGCCGTTCGGGATGAAGGGCCGAGGTAGTACTCGAGGTCGAGAAATCCAATGGTCGAGAGCAACTCGAGACCATATACACCGAACTGCCGTTCAGGATGAAGGGCCGAGGTAGTACTCGAGGCCGAGAAATCCAATGGTCGAGAGCAACTCGAGACCATATACACCGAAGCGCCGTTCGGGATGAAGGGCGAGGTAGTACTCGAGGCCGAGAAATCAATGGTCGAGAGCAACTCGAGACCATATACACCGAATCGCCGTCGGATGAAGGGCCGAGGTAGTACTCGAGGCCGAGAAATCCAATGGTCGAGAGCAACTCGAGACTATATACACCGAATCGCCGTTCGGGATGAAGGGCGAGGTAGTACTGAGGCCGAGAAATCAATGGTCGAGCAACTCGAGACCATATACACCGAAGCCGTTCGGGATGAAGGGCCGAGGTAGTACTCGAGGTCGAGAAATCAATGGTCGAGAAACAACTCGAGACCATATACACCGAACTGCCGTTCAGGATGAAGGGCCGAGGTAGTACTCGAGGCCGAGAAATCCAATGGTCGAGAGCAACTCGAGACCATATACACCGAACTGCCGTTCGGGATGAAGGGCCGAGGTAGTACTCGAGGCCGAGAAGACCAATGGTCGATTCGGAAACCGTGCGCATAAGTACGGTTGCAGGAATCGAGGAACCATTGGCGTGCCGGCCAAGAAACCCGTCTAGATGACGATACGTCACATCCCCATTAACACCGCTCCGTTGTTTGGGCTGCCCGATGTGATGCGGTTGGGCGGAACGCGCGGTGTCATGCTGCCGCCCACCTCGGGAGGCGAAAGGACGACTCCTTTCTTCCTTTAAATAGCGCGCATCGCATCACCCCGTAGCCTTTTATCGACGAAGTTTCTTCTGCCCCGAATCCTGCTGTCTGCTTCCTTCAAGCCTCCTTCCTTGACCCCAGTGTCTCTTGGCTCCTTCCATTCGACCCCTTTCGTCGTAGGTCGATGCAAAAATGACTTCTTCCACTTCTTCCTCCGCCTCTTCTTCTTCTTCCCCTTCTGTTACTACTCGTGTCCTACCTCTCTACCATCTCTATCCTCCAACCGTTCCTCCGATGGGAAAGCGGTGCGTGCACTATAGGCCATGATGTGGCCGCACGACCAGGATTCCACCCTGGATGAATCTTCTGTAGGGATCCTCCGGAGGCGCTATAGAATCCCGGGGGAATACATCCTCACTGCCCCTGAAGCGGGGCAACGGGCCTTCGACCCGATCCCTAAGGGCTTCGCCCTAACTCTTGACGCCTTGGAGGCTGGTCTGCGCCTCCCCCTACACCCATTTATGACTTCCTATATATCTTTGTGGCGGGTCTCACCGTCGCAGATCACTCCCAACTCTTGGCGGTTTTTAGTGGCTTTCCTAGGGAAATGCCACTACGCCGGTATCGTTCCGACCCTCAACCTCTTCCTTTCCTGTTTCCGCCTCTCCAAGGGGTCGGGAGGATATTTCCTCGCCGCCCGATCGGGGTTCCGTGTTAGCAGCGCTCCTACCAATAATAAGGGTTGGAAGAGGCGCTTCTTTTTTGTTCGGTGGGAGAAAGATTGGGGCTTCGGGGTTCGATGGTCTTCAAGGGTCATTGATAACACAGCCCCGAAGCTCAACACCGAAGAGCGGGGGTACCTGGAGAGGCTGAGGGTGATCCTTCCCTCTTCTCAAGCTATCCGCGATATGTCGGAGCGGTGGCTCACTGAAGCGGGGCTTAGCCCACGCTCTCGGGGTATGTCACCGTCGTTCAGCCCCTTTGAGGCTATGGCTTTTTTCACACTCTGACCGGTTTTTTCTATATTTCTGACAGAAATGGTGAACTTGAAGTCCTTTCATGACGGGAATACCCCAGTCGGCTCGTCTCCCGGGGCCTCGGTGGGGTCCAAACGGGCGGGGGAGGACCCCCCGCTAGTGGTCGAGTGTGATCGACCAACGAAGAGGTCCAAAGCCAAGGAAGTGCTGGACCTCGAGGCGGTGGCGTCTCCTACCGCTGAGGCGTCCAAACAGGCAGCCGGGCGCTCAGCCTCCGCCACGGAGTGCGCTGAGCCCAGCCAGGGGGCGACCGGGAAAAGCCCTCGCCCCCCGGCCTTAAAAGATTTGTACCGAATCCCGCCGGGCAGGGACGAGCCCTACTTTACTCGGGTGATGGGTGAGATCCCTTCCGGTGGGGCGAGTGACCCTTTGGTCGCCCGATGGGGAGATTTGTCCCGCGGGGCCAAGGTGTGGACCGGGGGAAACTCCTCGGCCACCTTCCTCCGAGGGGCGCTACATCCCGACCTAGCCCGGGACTTATACACACTCCCTTCGGAGGTTTTGATCGCCAAGGCGGCGAAGGCGGCGCTATGGGTAAGTACCATCTCCCCCGTCTTCTTCCAGAATTCTTCTTCCGCAGTCGCTCATTGTCTTTCGTACGCAGAATACCCACTATTCCATGGCTTTGATCGACCGGGTCCATGATGCCGGTCTACTCATAGGCGGCATGGGTGAGCGCAATCTTGCCCTTCGTCGCCAGCTGGGGGAGGCCCGTGCTGGCAGTGGCCCGGAGGCGGTTGCCGCGGCCGAGAAGCGGGCGACCGACTCGGAGGCGGAGGTGACCCGGCTGACCGCAGAGCTCGCGGCCTTATCCGCACAGGAGGCCAGCCTGCAGAAGTTGCTGCGGGCTGAGAAGCTGGAGAACCGGCTCCGTCGAAATGAGGCCTCCGACTTGGCCGCACGGCTGGCTTCCAAGGAGGCCGAGGCGATGGCTTCTCAGGAGGCCCTCGCGGCGGAAGAGAACCACCGTCCGGAGAGGGAGCGGGAGGCGGTCGATCGGTATAAGAAGTCGGAGGGTTTCCTCCTCGGCTTGGACCGATCGGGCAGGGTATCCTATGAATATGGATATCGGATCGCCTTGGCGCGATTTCGGGCCTGCCCTTCGGGTTCCCCGGTGGAGGAGGATCCCTTCACTTCCCGTCCCGAGGACCAGGGAGTGGGAATGCCCGATGAGGTCCCTTTTGACGACAGCCTTCCCGGGGCCGACTCTTGAGGGACTTCTTTTTCTTCTCTTTCTCTTTTTTGGAGGTCTCCCTTCGTCCTCATGTATTGCTCCTTTCCCTCTTCAGGGACCCATTTTGTATCCGAGAGTTTTTATTAATGAAATTTGTGATTTCATAAATTGTCCTTGCCTACTTGCCTCTAACACCTCCCTACTTCTGCTTGGTCACTTTGCCCATCGCGAGAAGTAGTGAGCTTCAAACGAAGTACTTCTTGAGGTTTTGGATGTTCCAAGTCCTCGGCACTTGTCGTCCCGACATTGTTGCGAGTCGGAACGTACTCGGTCGGATGACCTTAACAATGCGATAAGAGCCTTCCCACTTGGGTGTAAGCTTGCCTCTTACCCGAAGGGGGTCACTTACCTCCATCTTGCGCAACGCCAAGTCCCCCACTCCGAGGGGTCAAGGGTGGACCTTTTTGTTGTACCCTTTGGCGACGCTCCGATGGTAGGCTAAGGTTCTTAGGTGTGCGTCGGCTCTACGCTCCTCGAGCAGGTCCAAACTGGCTCGAGCTCCCTGGGTCAACGTCTGCTCCTCGTAGGCTTCTACCCGGGGAGTCGGGATTACCAACTCGGCTGGCAAAATCGCTTCCATGCCGAATGCCAGACTGTATGGTGATTCGCCCGTGGCTGTTTTTGGGGTGGTCCGCAAGGACCACAAGATGCCTGGTAGCTCGTCGACCCAACTTGATCGGGCCCTTAGGGTTCTCTTCTTGAGTCCATCGAGGATAGACCGATTGGTTACCTCGGCGAGTCCGTTGGGTGGGGTGGGCTACCGAGCTAAACCTCAACTGGATCTGATGATTTGCGCAGAACTCCCTGAACCGAGCGCTGGCGAACTGGGCACCATTATCGGTGATGATAACGTTGGGAAGATCGAATCGGGTCACGATATTCCTCCATACGAACTGCTCGACCCGCCCGGCCGTGATGGTAGCTAGGGGCTCGGCTTCCACCCATTTGGTGAAGTAGTCAATTCCCACGATGATATATCTTCGTTGTCCCGGCACCGGGGGAAACGGCCCCAAAAGGTCCATTCCCCATTGGGCGAAGGGCCAAGCGACATCAATGGGAGTGAGTGGCACCGCGGGACGTTGCGGGGCTCGGGCATAACGTTGGCATGCGTCGCACCGTCGTACGTAAGTCCTAGCATCTCGGTGTAACGTGGGCCAGTAGTAACCTTGGCGCAGTATTTTGAAAGCCAAAGCCTGACCGCCCATATGCTCCCCGTAGATTCCGCAATAGACCTCGGCGAGGATTATTTCCGCCTCCTCGGGATCCAAACATCGTAGTAGTGGATGAGAGAATGACCTTTTGTAGAGCCGATCACCGATTTCGCAATACCATGCCTGCGTCCGACGGAGGCGTCGCGCCTTGGCGTCATCTGCGGGCAGGATGCCCTCGCGCTTGTACCTCCACATCTCCTGTATCCAGGTGAGTGGTGTGGTCGGGCCTTCGGACCCTCCTAACCCCGTAGTGGCAACCGTCGGGCGCTTGAGCTCCTCGACTTCGGGGCGCTCCCCAAGGTTGGCTCTCGAGGCCAACTTGGCTAGCTGGTCCGCCCGCCCGTTTTGGGACCTGGGGACTCGAGATAAGGTGAAGCAGGAGAAGTTAGCGGCCTGAGCTTTTACCTCCGTTAGGTATTTCAGCATGGTTGGATCCCTCGCGCGATATTCTCCACAGACTTGTTCGGCGACCAGCTGGGAGTCCGTAAGGACATGGACTGCTCTCAGTTGCATTTCGGCCACCAGGCGCAAGCTTGCCAAGAGGGCTTCGTACTCTGCTTCGTTGTTGGTGGCATCGAAGCCGAAGCGTAAAGAGCGTTCGAAAGTGCGTCCCTCGGGGTCCTCGAGGATGAGTCCCGCTCCGGCTCCCCTTGAGCCAAATGACCCATCCACATGCAGAACCCAGTCCCGGTGTTCTTGTTCCGAGTCTCCTGCTCCCGATCGGGTCAGCTCCGAGATGAAATCGGCCAGGGCCTGTGCCTTGATGGCTGTCCTCGGTTTATAGTGAAGGTCGAATTCGGATAGTTCCACCGCCCACTTCAGGAGTCGCCCTACCATATCAAATTTAGAGAGAACCTGGCGCAACGGTTGGTCAGTCATTACCTCGATCGTGTGGGCCTGGAAATAGGGACGCAGCTTCCGAGCCGTCAGGACGAGCGCTAACGCCAATCTTTTGATTGGGGGGTAGCATTGCTCGGGCCCGCGCAGGACATGACTGATGTAGTAAATCGGGAGCTGACTCTCGGCAGCCTCCTTCACCAGTACCGAGCTTACCGCATGCTCGGAGGTGGCCAGGTAGAGGCGGAGTCCTTCCGGGGCGGATACCGAGGCAAGGCGGGGGAGAGCGGCCAGGTGCTGTTTTAGATGTACGAGGGCCTCCTCGCATTCCGCCGTCCATCGGAAGTTCCGGGGGTCCTTCAAAGCTCGGAAGAAGGGAAGACATTTGTCTCCCGATCGGGACAAGAATCGAGACAAAGCTGTTATCCTTCCGTTGAGGCACTGAAGCTCCTTTACTGTCTTGGGTGATCTCATGTCGACGAGCGCTTGGATATTTTCCGGGTTGGCATCGATTCCCCTTGCATGTATGATGAACCCCAGGAATTTTCCGGATGCTACGCCGAAAACGCACTTGGCTGGGTTAAGTCGCATCCCATACCTTCTTAGTGTGTCGAAGGTTTCCCTTAAGTCGTCGAGGTGGGCGGTTCCCGTTTGGCTTTTTACAATCATGTCGTCGACGTAAACTTCCATGTTCTGCCCTATCTGGTGGGCGAATATCTTGTTTACCATTCTCTGGTAAGTGGCTCCCGCGTTCTTCAATCCGAACGGCATGACCTTATAAAAGTAAGCTCCCCGGGGGATATGGAAGGCGGTATGTTGCTGGTCTTCGGGCGCCATCCGGATCTGATTGTAACTGGCGAAGGCATCCATGAAGGAGAAACGGGCGTGTCCCGCGGTTGAGTCGACCAACTGGTCAATCCTGGGTAAGGGGAAGCAATCCTTCGGACAAGCACGATTCAGGTCGGTGTAGTCGACACACATTCTCCAGCTCCTATTAGGCTTCTTTACGAGAACTACATTGGACAACCACTAGGGGTACCTGACCTCCTCAATGAAGCCGGACGCCAGAAGCTTATCCACCTCAGTTTGCATAGCTTGTTGGCGCTCTGGAGCCTGGGCCCGAGGTCTTTATTTCACCGGGCGGGCGGTCGTAGAAATGCTCAGGTGGTGCTGGGAAACTTCCGAGCTGATCACTGGAAGGTCGCTCGCCGTCCAAGCAAAGATATCGGCATTCTCTTGGAGGAGGCTGATAAGCTAAGCCTGCTCTTATTCGGCTAAATCCAAACTGATCCCGACCGTCTGGTCTGGGCGGTCACTTCGCAACGGGATGTCGACCGCCGGGTTCACCGGCTCGGGATGTCGGGCCGGGTGTCTTGGCTCGCGCGGGTCTTCCAGGGGCTGTCCCGGCCTCTTTCTCTTACCCAAGGAGACTGCCGTCAGATAGCACCGTCTGGATTCTTGGGGGTTTCCCCGGACTTCCCCGACTCCGGCGCTTGTAGGGAACTGCAAGGTCCGATGGTATGTGGAGACAACCGCCCTTAACTTGTTGAGGGTCGGCCGGCCTAGGATTGCGTTATATGCGGTGGGAAGATCGACCACTAGGAAGGTCGCCAAAACCGTTTTGGTCTTTGGAGAGTCGCCGATAGTCAAGGGCAGGGTGACCGCACCACGCGGCGCGACCGAGTCGCCAGTGAACCCAGTGAGCGTCGAGGGCTGGGGCTTCAAGGCCTCCTTCGGTAACCCCAGCGCTAGGAAAGCGTCGAAGTAGAGGATGTCGGCCGAGCTGCCTGTGTCGACCATGATCCTTCTGACTTGCGCGTTGGCGATTCGGGCTGCTACCACCAGGGCGTCATCGTGCTCCGGACACCCCGAACCTTCCGAGGGGAAAGTGACTTCTGGCTCGACAGGGGAATGGTGCTCCTCGGATGTGGCAGCACGCGCGTACGCCTTTCGTCCCGAGGTGCTATTCCCGCCGGAGGCGGGTCGCTCGACCGGCCCCTCAGGGCGCAGGGAAGGTTCCCACGAGCGTTGGAGGTATTGATCTAGATGTCCCCTCCGGATCAGCTCTTCAATTTGCCGCCTCAACTCATAAAATTGCTCCGTGTCGTGCCCATTCTGTCGGTGGAAACGGCAGTATTGGGTACCATCGGTAAACTCTCGTCGCGCTCTCATCGGGCGGGGAGGTCTTAGCATTCCCCTTTCCTTTATCTGGAGGAATATCCGCGTGCGAGATGTATTTAAGGGGGGCGATGGGAGCTCGGGTGCGGGGTGGTCGGGGTGTCCCGCCTGGCGTCCCCGACGCGGAGATCGTCTTCTCGTTGTCGCTCCCGTTCGGGCTGGAGTCGGGTTTCCCCTTGGCCGCTCTTCCTTTCTTCCCGACATCCAAGTCTCGGCCGTCATATAATGGTTCGCCCGCTGAAATATCTCTGCGATGGATGTGGGGGGTCGTTCCACCAAGGACCAGCAAAATCTCGAGGGTCGCAGCCCTGTCATAAATGCCTGCATCAGCAGCGAGGGGTGAGCGTCAGATAATTCTCGTACCTCCGTGGTGAACCGTCGCACGAAGTGAGAAAGGGACTCGTCCTCCTTCTGCTTCAGTCCTAAGAGGAGCGCGACCGATGGCTTCGGACGCGCGAACGCCAAGAAGTGTAGCTCGAAATCCCTGGCGAGCTGTTCGAAGGACGTTATCGTCCCGCTTTTTAAAGTACTGTACCAGGTGCGGGCGGCTCCTTTCAACGTGGTAGGGAACGCTCGACACATCAAAGCGTCCGAGGTCCCATATAGGGCCATCTGCGCTCTAAAGGCGGCAACATGATCCGCCGGATCACTGGCCCCGTCGTAAAGATCGACGGAGGGTAGGCGGAAATTCAAAGGCACCGGGTACTCTTGTATGTCGCTGGTGAAGGGTGACTCCCAGCGAGGGTCCGCCCGTTGCTCCTCCTTTGACATTCGGACGTCCCTTTGCACCTCCTCCAGGCGTTGGGAAATAGAGCGGACCTGCGCTCGGAGTAAACCCGTCGAATCCGAGGATATAACTTCGGGCTCGGGGGGAGCGCCCGGCCTCTCGAGAACTCGGGCTCCATCCTGGGCCTGGCGAGATGCGGGGGAGGATGGTGCCGTGGGGGGCAACTCTCGAGCACGGGGGGAGAGGCCGGGTCTTCGGGGATTCGGCCCTTCCATCCCGGAAGGAAGATGAGGGACGACGGCCTGCACGGCGTTCGTTAGGGCTCGGACCTGCTGGGACAGGTCTCGAAAGGCCTCTGCAGTAACCTGGGGAGGGGGCGATGAAACCCCGTCGGGTGGGTGAAGCCCAGGGTTGTTGAACAGGTTCCAGTAACGTTCCGCGGTCGAAGTGGGATCGTCCCTCCAGGGGGCTTCCGCTGACGTCCCCCCTGGGGGCGGCCTCTCGTCCATGTTTTATTTGGGGCGTAGTAGATGCTCTCTCGATGGGCCCTCCTTCTAGCGCCAATCTGTTAGTGCAAACAACTTTTTACCGTGATCCCAGGCTCTTTGTGTTAGGGAAGAAGAGAATCCGGGGTCGACTCGGTAAGGTTCGGGGCTCGTCGAGGGCTCCTGCTCCCGTCGTATCCCGGTCGGTCATTCGAGCTGGGGTCGCCGGGGGGGAGTACCTGCACAAAGGCGGGTCGGAGGATGCTTCGCCCGACCCCTCCGATGCTCAAGTCAGATCCCCACTCCTAGGTTCCGGAGCTCGGCTCGCCCACTTACTTACTAGTGTCCAGATCCAATCCTTAGTCCTGAAAGACATACCTTTCCTTTCTCACTCTGTGGTCGGTTAAATACGTCGAGCCATGGCGTGCTTCTGATTGCGTCCGAGGGGCGATATACGGATCTGGTTTCGCAGGTCGATGCCGTGGTTGACTCAGCGTGGTCTTAAGGCAGGGCAGAGGAGATATCACGTCGGGTAGTCAATCGAGGGGGTAGTTGAGCGTAGGAGGGGCGTGACGTCATAAGGGCAGGGTCCATAGGAGCGTGACGTCACGTCGCATTTAATACCCATAACAAGACACACGTGTTTTTTTTTTTCCACCTTTGTCGTGTAACCTAATTCTGAAAGAAGTACAGATTTTTGCTCACTGCAAGACTGTGATTCTTGCAGTCATGTAATAATTTACTGTGCTCTTCCGACCGAGTTCGAACTCGGAGGCGACCGGGAAGGCCATGGCAGCAGCATGGAGAAGGAAGAAGACGAGGAGGAAGCAGAGATGAGAGGAGCTGTGTGGGGATGAAACCATGGGTAGGATGACACGAGGATCGAAGTGAGGTGGGTCCAACGCTGGATCAGGAACATGTATTTATAGAATAATGTCTATGCCATGTGTCGTCAACAAATGTCAACTTCCAACCACGGCAAGTAACTTGTCTGCGAATATTACCCTACAGGGGGATGCCTCTGTGGAAGGAAGAAGATGGATGTTTGGCGTTCCTCGTGAATGCTGCCTCTTCGTACGTAGCCTTAAACACGTACACGCCACGGCACTCAGATATGGAAGATGGTTCCCATGTGTGATCGGTGCTTCTCGTCAATTCAGTGCAGAGGATCGTCAAATGCCAGCGCCGGCCATGTTCCCTTTCAATTGTGAATAATTGAAGCTTCTGTCGGTCCACCAAAATTGGCTAATTATCGTTACTTAAGACTATCAATTAAAAATTTTAAACACATTAGTCACACGTTGATTAGTGATCTAAAGTGTGAGTACCTAATGAAGAATCAAATACCTTGAAAGAAAAAGATCCCTGCCGTCCTACTTAACACTCTATTAACATTGAAAGAGCTCAAGATCAATATTTTTTTATTGAGGTAAATAATTTGTGCAACATAAGAGCATTATTTTGGATAAAATAAATAGTAAAAAAGAGGATCAATTTTATTATGGAAACGTGGCATGTCCACGAGTCTTAAAGCAGCAGATTGCATCAGTAAACAATATATACTTTTGGATAAAAATAAATACTAAAAAAGATTATCAAATGGATTATGGACACGTGGTATATATTCGCATCTTAAAGCATCAGATTGCATCGGTATCCAACGACCACCAAAGCAGTCTCCCCGATGAGATGGAAGGGGGAAATGACGATGTGAAGAATCGCAGAGGCGGCTCTACTCTGTGTCCCCCTCGGCGGCAACGAGCGCGATTTGGTGATCAAGGTCCGATCTCTTACGATCCCTTCTGGTCCAATTTTCCCAATCTTGGTTAGAGTTTTAATTTGATGGCGTGCTTGACGCCGTCTTGTAGTTTTGATGTCAATTTCTTGGTGAGATCTACCGTTCGATCAGAATCTTTGATGGGTCCTAGCCGATGATCATGCAACCTAGTTGCTCTATGATCAATGAAACGAAACCTAATCTTCTAGTATCTCTTTCCTCTCAGTTTAGATTCACTTCTTCCCCTTGCTCACGCAAGTAGTCGAAGCTTAGCCGCTGGAATTGTTGGAGTGTTTTTCACGTATTTTAGCTTTTTGTGCCGTAACCTACTACGTTTTCTTGATTTTAGACCGAACTAGGCACGGCACTTGGTTGCTATTTATGCATTCAAGATAAAACTTTTGGCCATCAAATCATCGAATTATGTGTGGATTGTTCATCGAAAACTTTCCCTTTAAGCCGCATAGTCTTTTGTTCCTTTCGCCGGTTCTGTTGCTTGATGCATATCTTTCGCACATTAGTGCTTCCTTTGACCGTTTCTTGGTCTGACAACGGGCTGAATATTCTTTTTAATTCTCATGTATTTCACGTTATCCAAGCAAGAAATTTGTCAGATGTGCATGATGTTCATCCAATTGATCTAATAGACGCCAAATTTATCTACACATCATTGGAATGAAAAGAACATCATATCATTATTCCAGTTTCAGAGCTAGAAAGTAGTGATGCATCTGTAACTGTAGCTTTGTGTGAAAATTTTGGTAAGTCGGGTAAAAGAAGTATTAAGTAGGAAATATGTTGGTACCCCTTCTAATAAGGAGATAATAGTTACACAAGTTGCTATGGATTAAACCTATGGGTCATATAATTTAGACCTTTTTAGGTCTCGTCTAAATTGTTAGTTGTTATCAAGGTCGTAACTAGCTATTTATTGTGATTCATGAATTCTTTTGAATAGGATGGATTTAAGAATGTTGCATGAGTAAGGCTTTCTGCATTGTGGCACGGCCCATGTTGATAATATGCTGGCACATAAAAACTTTTATAAGGGTCTCCTTACAGAACCTTATAAGAAGATGTTTTGGATGATGGCTACATGCAATTAGTGGTGCCGAGGAAGGGGCCTATTTTTAGGTTTTATTTTTGGGTTGATTACATTGTAGCATTACAGTGCCTTTAACTTGGTAGGATGCAATATAGAGATTAATGTGGGAATGTTGTGTACTCATCTGAACCAAATGATGTTGTATTTCTTCTTATTTGGAGGTTTCAAGTTTTATTTTGTGGTAGTCTTTATCATTTTAACTTTCAAGTTTCATATCTGTGTGTGTATGTAACTAGATGATTTTGATAATTTTTGGCGTCTGAAAACTTCAAATACGACTGCTTGAGTTCCATGGGTGCCAGCAGCATTATCTAGGTCAGTTTCACATCAATTTTAAGAGTGGGAGGATGATGATGATAAATTAAACCGTGTCATCAAGACTCCTGCTTCTGTGTATTGTGGTTTTATTGATCCTGGTTTTCCAGTATAATTACATGCATGTGTATACATCAGAGTGTCCTTTAATTGATGAATTCCTTACCTCCGTCTTGACGAGCAGTTTCACCAGGAATCAAACTAATGGTGCATGGCCTGAAGAATGTATGGGGATCAATGCCTGCAGTAGCTTCCACAGCATGTGAGCTTATGGCACTAACATCTAAAGGAGCCGCTGATGAGAATATTGTAGAGTAAAGACTGCTCAAGGAGCTGTGAAGACATGGCTTTTAATAAAATTGACTTGCATAGGGAGTTTCTTGGGCTAAACAACTATGACGTGGAGCAGTCCATGGATGAGCTCTTTGGTTGTGTATGGTGAATAGATTTTTGCCCTGAGAGCAGAGCTGCAGGTTCTGGTTATCCTGCAACTCCTTGCTTCTTTTATAGCTTGCTTTAGTGATCCTTGATGCGTGCAAGATTACTGAAACTAATATTTGAGACTGGTAGCCCAATTTTTCTCTCTCCAGTGGGTAGTTCATCTGGTACTCTATGGACTCGGTATTTTTCCTGGCTTATACCGTAGCAGCAGCGGAAATTTTGGTAAGAGAAGCTTTAGATTCACTTTTGTTTTCTCCGGTTTGTGGTACAAATATCATTACCTGACGTGGTGTCTCTTGAGATTGAAGTGGCAGGTTCTAAATCTTACCAGGTATTAAAAGATTCCGTTGGAATCTTTTGGTAGGTTGTAGCTCACAGATGGAGATTGAGCCGCAGCAAATTGAGTTGAAGAGCATCAGGGCGGCAAGTGAGATCGGACTTGTTTGAGGGAAGCTCATTTGGACTGGTATTTGCTACTTAGCCCAAGCCAATAGTTTGGTTACTGCAAAACTCACTGGTTCAACAGAGATGCATACTAACTTTTGCTCCTATGCCATACAACACTAACACTAACAGCTGAAGAAGAATATTTGGTAGTCTCAGTAGGATCTTACAGATCGTGTTCTCCCCTTCTGCTACTTAGGAGGAGGGCGAAGAAGCTGAGGCCAGCGCAGACGCCGGTGACGAGGTTGCCCTCGCGGACGAGGATCTTGAGGGCGACGGCGCTGATGTCGGCGGTGATCCGCCGCCCCTCCATCACCAGCGCCCGCCACGGTTTCCCCGCGAAGGCGAGCAGCACCAGGACGGTGCTCCACGTGACCAGCGTCGCCGGCACCGCCACCGGGAGCGCCGCCCCCATGGACAGCAGCCCGAACAACCCTCCGTACAGCAGCGACGCGTACAGCGTCGGCCACCACGATGATGAGGAGGAGGAGGAGGCGGCGGCGTTGTACCAGGAGTGGATGGCGAGGCGGAGGCTCCAGCAGCAGTAGAGGAGGAGGGTGTAGAAGAGGAGGAAGAGGCAGACCCATGTCCGCCGCTTGTTCATGACTCTTACCACGAGAGGTATGTCCGGGCTCGCCATTAGATGCTAGTTTCTCAAGGTCACTGCTGCAGCTGCTATTGCAGAAGAGAGGATGTGCGGCCTATCTGAGTTTCCAGCCTTTAGTCAAGCCAGCTGAATAGTCTACTCACTTTTTATTTTTTTATTTTTTTATTGTTTTGCCTTTTTTTAGATGAATAATAATATTTATGTCTGTAACGATATTTTATCTTATTATTGTGCATGATCTTTTAACCAGAGATGCGTTGTTCGGACAGGCGAGATGCGTTGCCCGGACAAAACGTATCATGTTTTGTATTATGTTGGAACATTTTCCTTCGATGAGATGGTGAGTTGAATATTTTTTATTCAATTAAAGAAAATTTTTATATATTAGCATGGGTGGGTCTAATGACAAAGGTTCTTTCTTATAAGAGATTACCATGATTTAATTATTGGGATTGCTAAAAAAAACTCGTGAGTAATCCCATCAACATCAATTATGCAAGATTAAGTTATTTAATTAGAACATATTTATTTTGGATGTCATATTGATATGGTGCATCGTCTTTTTCGTACTAATTATCTCTTCTTTGTATCGAATCCTGATTAATTATCTATTACGTTGAATCCAATTTATTAGGATTCGTGGAAGGTAAAATAATTTTGAGATAATATGAGTTTTACGCACATAGTTCGTATATTAATGGAAGTACAAATAATACATATATTATTATTCTCACTTAGTGATACGATATGTGATGTCTATATTTTATAAATATAATAAATAATATACTCATGTTTTTTATTTTTAAGATTGAAGAACATGCTTCTAAAAAAAAAACTTTTCTAAGTCTCATAATAGGCATGCATATAGTGATTAAAAGTATGAATCTTAAAGCTTAAATGAGTTTGACCATGATTAATGTAAGAAAATTTAAATTTTAAATATTATGTATATAGAGGATAATAAGCTACTTATACGTAGATAGAGTAATGAAAAATTAAATATTAAATGGAGATGCAAATAAATAAAAAAGAAGTATTACACTAAATGTTGAAATATATAAATGAGATTGAATGATGAGTTTAGATCAAAGATATTATGTCAAACCAAATTAAACTTAATTGAAATTATTGCAACATTAGAATTATATTAGTAAAAGAAGAAAAGAAAAAACACTTAAAATGAGGTCTAATGAGATTAAACCTTAGATTTTAAGATAATCTCTTAAGTACCTCCATCTTATTTTGGCTTCATTCTTTTTATCAACTTGATAACTCATGACCCTTTCTCTGATTCTTTAGTTATTCTCTCATCTTTTTACTATGTATTGATAGAGGCCAAGAAACTCTAGCTCCGAGTAAGATTATAGAAAGGAAAGCTTAATTCTTTCCTTACAATACATAGTGTTTCAGTTTTATAGATTATAAGCTAATATTTTTAGATACTTTTGAGTAATTTATATTTTAAATTTATCTTTGAATTTTGGATGTATTTATTATAAATCTCTTACGATTCTAAGACCTCTAATATAACTTTAATTTGAGATTAGTGCATAAAGTAATTATAGTCTCAATTTAAGATATTTATATTCCTTTATTTTCTGAAAAGGGATTCTATTTGAGTTGAATTGACCCCTTAGGGATATTATTAGGTTTTGACCTTTTGATATATTTTAAAAAATTATCTTAGAAATCTATAAAATTTAGAATTGAGTGAATACTACCTTTGTGCACCAAGATATACGGTTTATAAGTTCATGTAGTCCCAACCCAATTTTAGCATAATAGAATAGATATTAGTAATTGAATTGTAAGGATATTTTAGCCTCCAAATAATTCTATTTTAAGCTAAAATTTAGCATGTATTTAGTTTTATATGTCTCCTAGTTTTCTACATAATTTTATTATAATTCAAGATTGTTTGGTTAGCTAGAATAGTGAAATAAATTTTTTTCCTAGAATTATGCGATGGCTTGATTGATACTAGCTAGTTCCTTTGATTATAAAGTGAATTGTTCGAAAATTGATAGTGGAATCTAGATGAATTTTTATGTTAAGTATAGTTTATTTTATGAGAAATTTTATCAAACTTTTTCTATAAATTATTATAATAAATTATTATAAATTAATAATTTAAGAGATAAGGTTCTTAATTAAGGTATCTCATGACTCTCTACACTCAATTTGATAAGTGTATTACTTCTTAGCACACTCGACCATTAAAAAACATAATTTTTCATTGACATTTTCATTTTTTAGCTTAATTAAATAAGTATAAGTTTAATTCATTATAAAATAGTGGTTGTATAAATTATCATAAGTTTAATATATTTTGAAAGGCATATTTCGTATGATGTGATTGTCATGAGTTAAGCATGAGTTAAATATGAATGTATATATTTTGTAAACCTAAAAATATATGAATTACGATAAAAATATCTTGTATGTATGCATATATGATGACATACGGTATGGAAGTACATGTACGTATTATGACATGTAATGTGGGAGTGCGCATATATGTTATGATATGTGGTGTGAGAGTGCACATATATATTATGACATGCATGATAGTATATAGATATGTTATATTATATTATGCGTGTGATGATTAAGTCTATTATATATAATCCCGTTTATATAATTTGAGGGTGGTGCATGGACCAACAAGTAATATTTTATACTTGCCACTTAAGATTCATATCATGAAGTTCGATAAGATATTGGTCAAGTTTATACACAGAATGGAAATGAAAAGTTAGTGATTGATTTTGAGTAAATACGATAGAACTTACATGATATAGAGACATAACGAAGCTCGTCGTATCAATAGCCATCGTATTATGGAGAATCTTATGATAAAAAATAATACGGTGATAGTTGGTCATTCTTCTTCGAGCAGTAATATGACAATCGATCTTTTAATCATTTTGACATTCTCTATACTTTATATCGATACATGTCAAATCGTCGTTTCCTAAGGAGCTACCTTGGACACATGATGTTCACGATGATCAGATTATAACCATCACTATAATGATGCACCAATAACATACAATATATCGTTATACTATATCGTGCAATCAATTTTAGGATTCGGTTTGTTAAACATATCAAATTAATATATAATATATAGGATTAGGACCGATCCATAGTTCATGAAGTTTCATCATTCTTTTTGGTAGTAGGACTAGATATATTTATCAATTAATTACTTAATTCCTTTAAATCTTAAATTTTCAGTTATTTAAAAAATAATTTAATAATTAAAATAATTTTTATAGATAATTCAATATTAACTAAAGGATGATCTGGAACATACTATAAAGCTATTCCTCAAAGTTCAAAAAAAATATGTATCACTATTCTATCCTAATTTAGATTATTTTTACTAAAATTATAATCAATTTATATTTATTTTTAACTAAATTTTTTAATATATTTATTTTTTTAAAAAAAAATTAAAGATATTTTTTATAATTAAAATGTATTATCGATATACCTCATCGTATCAATATACAATATATCAGTATACCTTAGTACATATCGTCTTGACAATCGATCGATACATCGATACGAATGATAAAACGATCCTCCAACTCGAGATTAGAAAATATCAACAACAAAAGTCAACAAGCCGTACCTGGTAATGTCAAGTTATTGATTTGGCCAAAACCTTTACATCTTCCATTGCATGAATCTCCGGGTTCCAAAACCTTTTTGATCCACACAACAATTAGAAATATTAAAATTAGATTTTAAGAGTTATTATTATTACGGCAACAGATGAGATTAATCGAAGTGTTACGATAATATACAAAGGTTCAAAATTTTGATCCATAAATAAATTGATATCTTAAAATATTAATAATTTATTCATATAAAATAATAATTTGTTGATGATATACTGCTTCAAAACACTTTCCAAGATGTCATAGATAATCTCCATCGCTTGTTGAATAATAATAAAGCTTCAACTTAGGTTCTCAATGGAATTTAATCGATTTGGCGGAGATGAGGTGAAGAATCTGATACTTAATCCCTGGATATTCCGATCCTTGCCAAACATTGTGGCTCTGTGGACGCCCTTCTCCACATGAATTAAAGAAATATCAAACCATTCAAACCCCACACACTAAACCAACCCAAACACCAAAACGACAATTGGAGCCACGAAGGAACGAGACGAGCACCGTAAGCTTGCCTGGAGCAGAGTCAAACCTTCACTGTTAAGATGACTGGGTGCGGGGCTTGGACACGATCATTGGAGAACAAAATTGGAGCCCACGCTATTTGCATTGTGGGCCAGCCTTATCACCGAGCATATAAGAAATCGACGTACTTATCTGCCATGTCCACTGGATAAACATTTCCCGCATCGATTCAAGCTGACACGCATCGCCTCACGCTATTTGTTGCATTATCTCTATCTATTCTGTTCGTGGACATGACAAGTTTACTCCCACGTTTTTTAGAGTCAGAACTGGTTACGGTTCGGATTGAGTCGATAGTGGTACGAGTCCAAGTTGGTCAAAGAAATTAAGAAAGATCAAATCTTTTTCTTCATCGTTTAATTTTTAGAAAATAATAATAATAATAATAATAATGATGATGATGAATGATTTGATGATCGATGATGATAATAATAATAATAATAATAATAATAATAATAATAATAATAATAATAATAATAATAATAATAATAATAATAATAACAGCTTGTTGGGTTAGAACAACTGTTTTAATCTTAAACCAAAACAATTATCTGTCCTAATTATAATTACAATGTCTTTGTTAAAAATATTCTAATGGTTGATGTGTAGGTGTCATGTTTGAGTTCACGTGACTAAAAATTATTTTTTTGAAAAAATATTAAAAGCTGAGAGGCATGTCCTAGTCAGCAACATCCAATTCCACGTAGGCGTCGTGTATCCCCAACTACAGCTTGCATTAAATAAAAAGGAAAGGTGCTTACTAAGTAATAAATTGGAAATGGGTGGGTGATGCCACACGGCATCCTCCTTCCTCAGTGACATCAAAGCCTTATCATTAGCACACAGGCTCACTTTTCTTCTCCGAGTATAAATGAAGGGCGAACGGTGCCAACGTGAAGCCTGAAGCCAGCAGCAGCTCTGAGGTCGGAGGAGGAGAGGAGGAAGACATGGTTGGGAGCTCATCCTCCTCGCTCTCCTCTTGCGCTTCCTTCGACGACGTCTCAGTCGTGCCCACGGAACCCGTGAAGCTCCTCTGCAGCTACGGCGGTAAGATTCTCCCACGTCGCCCCGACGGCAGGCTCCGCTACGTGGGCGGCCACACCCGCGTCCTCGCCGTCCGCAGATCCATCTCCTTCTCAGGTACCCTCCACTCTGCTGCTTCTGTTTACTGTGGGGTACTGATCGGGAGAAGCACGGAGGTATTAGGAATCATGCGTACGTGTGCGTGGCACAGAGCTGCAGGTGAAGCTGAGGGAGTTGTGCGGGTGGGGCGCGGTGAGCCTCCGGTGCCAGCTGCCAACCGAGGACATGGACGCCCTGGTCTCCGTCACCTCCGACGAGGACCTCGCCAACCTCGTCGAGGAATACGACCTAGCGAGCCGAGACCGCCGGTCTTCCCCTCTAAAGATCCGAGCCTTCCTTCTCCTTCTCCGTGCTTCAGAACCTTCTTGCAGAAGTCCCGTCGATCCGGTCGCAGCCGCCGAGCGTTGCGTCCGCCAGGCCTCTGTGCGGGAGAAGTTGCATAGCCGGGGCGAGAAGCCCGACGCATCTGCCGCCGCCGGAGATCTTCGAGTGCACGGCCACCAACACTACCATCATGGCCATGGCACCCCGAGGCCATGCAACCATCTAGTGCGCCATGGAAGACACCGGCAATGATGAGATGTCACGCGTGATATCTTCTTCTTCCTTCCTGCGCACCATCTTTCGTGCTTCGATTCTTCTTCCTACTTGCGCGTGGAACTTTTTATTCAAAACACAGATTTAATCTTATTAAAAGATCAAAAGACAAAAAAATGGATCATCAGAGCACAAATCCTAGTAATAGATCACTTTATAATTGATGATGAACTATAAATTATAGCAAAAGATAGTAAAAATGATAACAACCATAAAAAGTCTTTTCAATTGAAAGGTATAAACAAAAAAAAATGTAGCATGTGGATCACAATACATCCAGTAAACAACATTAGAAGGCGTGTGGGCTCAAAGGAATATTATCGTAGCAGAAACAAAAATGATTAATCAACTTTTGGAGAAAGGAGAAACTTACAGTTCTCTTGATGAGTAGTGGACTCGCAGAAAGTAGTTTGGAGACTGCATTGTTTTACTTTACCACTTGAACTGAATTATTTAGACTGAACATGGCTGCATACTTGAGCATAAGAACCCAAAGAATTAAGATCAACTCACAGAATAAATCAAAAGCGAAGAGAATTTTTTGTGCCCAAACAAAATCAAGCGATCCTCAAGATACAATCATTTTACAGGTAAAAACCAAAGGATCAACAACAGGTTACACATCTTTCAATCCAGATTCAGGATGCACCCTTTCTTGTGACCCTGCGGAACATGTCTTTAATGTTCTGCGAATTGGTTTCTGTTTTTGGTCTCTTTGATTGTCTTCTATTGCTCGGCATGCTCCTCCCATTCTCCACTTTACTCTGCAATTAAGTATTCAGACAACACACCAATTGTTCAGAAGAACCTTAACAGACAAGTAGCAGGTCGTACGTGGAAAAGAGGAGTCTGTTGTTTCTTCGAGAAGTACCTGAAAAGTATGACAAGATTCTGAATTATTCTCTAGGAAAATTTGGCCGGTCATGGTTTTTGTTGTTTCCTTGCGTGTTTCTTCTATATCCAACCTGCAAAGTACGCAAAAGAAGTGACATCATCTTGAAAATCAACAGATTATGCAGAATGTAATTGGAATTTGGTCATATCCACAGAAACAGGTCTTACTTCAAGTGACTGCAAAGCAGGGCCAACCAAGGCTCATCCTTCACATACTCGCCCAAGATTGAGATAACATCCTTCACTGTCAGACAGGAATATCAAGAGTATGTCAAACAACCTATGGGTTGTTATTCAAAGAATCTAGGATTCGGTTTAAGTCATATAGGGTTCTAGATAACCATAACCGATGACCTTCACCTCTCCTTCTGTTAATTACTGAGAAAGTCAAGGTGAGTCCCGTATGGAGTCAAGAGTATTTAAACCAAGGTTCGTAATTTCGTACTATATCGGAGTATTGAGCTCAACTTGGTACGGTATGGTACGACTATACCGCTCAGTACATTCTGGTGTACCGCTCGGTATGTGTGTATATATATAAGTTCAACAAAAAAAACTTGGTGATGTTGCCTCGTTTTTCTGCCCACATGAAGAGAAGAAACCGAGGTTTCCTTTTCCCCACACTAAAAAAGGCGAAGAGGCAACGTCGCCTCATTTCTTCTGCCTACATGGGGAGAAGAAATGTCGCCTCAACGACACTCGATTTCTTCTCCCTGCGATGTCATCGAGGCTTCTTCTCCTCGCGTAGATGAGGAGAAGTCGTCGACAATGCCGAAGCCTGGTCGCCTCAGATGAGGAGGGGGCGACATCTCATCTACGGCGTCCGATGAGGGAGGGCGATGATGGATTAGGATCGTCAAGAGGGAGCGATACTGAATCTCCAGGTTCTCCCTTTTCTTCTCCCTCAGCTAATACCACCCAGTAGCGGGTGGCAACAATCGAAATCGGCCATCACCGATCGATTTTGGGTGGTAACGAGACGGAAACAACCCCAATTGATGGTACCGCTCGGTAGCAGGCGGTCCGCATACCGGTTTGTTGGTGGACCGGCACGTATCGCCCGGTACGGGTGGTATCATTCGAAATTAAAATCCTTGATTTAAATCATATGGAATTTAATTTCAAATATGTGTTAGGGTCCTTGTTTAATTAAGATTGGAGTCTTGATCCAACAACAGCAAAAACAAGAATGAAGATGTATTGTCTAGGATTAGGGTCATGATCAGGTCTAGGAATAAAGAGGCTGTCTAGTAGAAGAACGACATTTGTGAAGAGCCCTTTTTTTGCTTATCCTCCCATATTTTATCTCTCAGTTATATATCTTTTTTCTCTGCTATTTCACTTAATAAGGAATGGTACAATCATTCTAGTACCCTGTATAACCCTCCACATGATCTTGACTCTGTGAAATTCTGTCAGTCCAATAATAGACATAGTAACCGAATATGGAACTGGAACTTATATATAGTTATAGTTCCATACATGTTTCCCTTTCTTCTTGAGCAGTGTAGTTTTTGTCCAATTCTAACAATGTTGCTTTTAGGTGTTGTACCTGCAAATAAAAAGAAAATATGAGGATTCAATTTGTACTTCTCTGATTACGGGAAAAAATTATACACAAGAAAATGAAAAACTAATGAAAGCCACGATCCAACACAAACAACAACACGACAGTAGTTGATTTTTTTTTTTTTAATCTCGAGCAAGGGGATGGAAGTCCTAGATGAAAGCTTTTGAATAAGTTTGAGATGAAACAATGATTGAGGAAATGTTCCATGAATCAACCTCTGACCATTTCATGTATTACAGTATGCGAAAAGTCACACCAAGTGCATTGTTTTTCAGATTGTAAACAGATTTCTAAAGGTTAAAGATACAAGTCTACTCTCTTGATTAGACAGCAGTGATAAAGATCATTAGCATGAAACCAAAACCTTAGCTATGGTCCATAATGTATAGAATGATGTGCAACAGAATCCAGGTTACTATATAAAAAATGAATTATTGAGCCTACATGTCACAACAGACTTGATAGGTTCTTAGCTTTTTTTATTTGTTTTTTGTTTCTGGCATTGATAGTAACTCATACTAGTCCCCAGGCTAAAGATCATAAGCATCTCTCTGTGTATGCCACTTGCTTCACTTGACATGTCTGCATAAGCAAAAGACCATCAAGGCATGCCACAACAAAGAAGACCTTGATATGGCATAATAAGTTCTGAAAAGAATATCTATGGATAATATAAACTGCAAGTTTTTCATATATTTACTGCACTATTACGCATTGGTTCCTGCTACAATTCTTCACTAAGAGTTAGGAACATAACTTTGGTTTAGGAGTCATTAGCTGCCAGCAGCTTAAATTCTTTGGGCCAAATCAAACTATCAACTCAGTGCTTAGCTCACTCAAACTTTCACAATTTTTTTATAAGAGTGACTTAGGTATTCTGGTGAATTAGGAGTTAAACCTTGGTTCAGAGTTCGTTGGCTGTCAGCAACTTCAATTCTTTAGATCAAACCAAATTATCAACTCATCATTTAACTCACTCAAACTTTACAAATTCGTTTTGAGTGACTTAGGCATCCTGAAAGACCTTCTATAAACAAGACTCAAAATTTAGATATGTTACAGGATGTGATTTCTCAGTACAATTGGGCTTCAGTTTTCAGAATTTAGATCACTAGCAACCCTTTTGGAAGATCTGAAGCGCAACTAGGACTTTGATTGTGCAAGTTTGCTATCAAGGATGTTCTAATGTTTTAGCCAATGAACCTTTACTAAACAAGTAATTGCAGTATTGCTGTCTATCTCTTTATATGTATTTATAGCTGATTCATATGCTTTGAAATATTTTCTTGTATCTTCCACTCGTGTACTCAAAAAATTAAATTATTTTGCGATACTTGCATAATTAGGCAACTTGAAGAAAGCAGTTATATTCGATGTATAGCAGCAATAACATACATCAGACAGATATAGATGATTATATGATTTCACGATCCTGGAATGACTAGGTAATAAGATCAATATTTTCACTTGTACTGGAAATAGATGAAGACACACCTTACAACACAACCAAGCCAGGACCCTTGAATTATCAAGTCTGAAGAACTTTGAGGATCCAATTTCTACAGTAAACAATTAAAGGATATTAGAAAGAGTTACCCATAGTAAATACATGACCTATGATCTTTGGTTTCATTAAGGACTGAATGATATCACAGATCAGAAACCTATTTGGATCTTTATGCAACAGAGAAAGCAAACATGGATATTAAGGAAAAGATACATTCGCTAAAGCATTTTGGAAGTTCACAGTCATGTAATGCTAGTTCATGACTGGCACAATTATCTTCAGAGAACTCTTCAAGAACATGTTCCGAATAAATTACTTCAGAAAGAAACTGCAATAAGACTACAAGCTTCATATTTCAAAAAAAATAAAGAACCATAGAATTATCCAACGAATATTGAGTTACGTCTATTATATGTAGTCATTATAAGGGTGATACGCTTCGCGAACCGCCGGTTTTGGTTCCGATTCTGATTTCACCAAATTTGGAATTGAAACTGAACCAATTCCAGGCAGTTTCGATTCTGGTTCTAGAACCGCCAGTTCGAGTTCCGGTTCTGGTTCGATCCACCAATTTCAATTAATAAAAAAGAAAAAATATTTAAGTACTTCACCAAGATTCAAACCCATGTCAAAAGGCTTTAAATCTAAACTATTAACCACTATACCATGGAAGCTATTTGTGCTTTATTTTTATTTTTATTTCATATTTAGCCGGTTTGGAATGGCCAGTTTCAGTTCCAATTTCAAGAACCAGAACTGAACCATATGGCCCCTGTTCCAGTTTGGTTCAGAACTGCTGAACCATTGACTCGGTTTGGTTCTGGTTCTGACAGAACTGTGGTTACCCCCAAGTCATTATATAGAGTAATAGTAAAATAACATATAAACACACCCAAGAAACATGAATCTCAAAAGCAAGATCCAATAACTTGAATACAAAGCAAATGTGAAGTACGCATTCAAATTCATTATGTTATGTATTAGCAAATGAGATTAAATTTGTTAATAGCATATGAAACAAGCCAATTCTTATTACAACACAAATCAAAAGCAAACAAAAAAGATATCACCTTTCAATTCACAAACCATATTCATGGTATCTTTTGCCACAGAAAAAAGATGCTGATAACCTGGATAGCCATCAACATACAGAATTTCATCCAATTGTCTAAACACCCCTTGATCACTTGCCTTCTGCATTTGAATATTATGATTGGTCACACAGCATTAGCTCATTTGTTTTATGATGGCCAATTTATAAGGATATATAATGTGATGATCACTCAAGAAATGAATTGAATAGCTTTGTGAATACTAATGCTGCAATGTGAAATTGGTCCACGCACTAAAAACTGGTATTATGGCAGAGAACTTCAATCATTTTATCAAAGAATCAGCATGCTAAAGTTGGACAGACAAAAACTTTAGCAGATATGTAAGCGTTCCACTTAAATATATGCATAAAGGTATACATTTTTGTTTGATGTATAAACAGGGTTGAATGAATAAGAGCAGATCCATCATATTTTCAATGGGAATTATCACACAACAATCAGGTATCAATACATTAATAGATAAAACATGATGTATGATATGATTTGCAACTTTTAAGGCTCCACTCTATTATAAACCGATGACATGACACAGTGCCCACTATCATCAATAGGATAATGTGTATGTCATCAATCGAATTAATTATTAATATCATTTCTGAAAGTACATTCCTGATAATTCAATATGGAATAGGCGAAAAATAGCACATCACATTAAGAAACATTATGGGAGGTAACTATAGGGCAAGGAGTTAACAGAGAGGATTTCAATAGAAAAGAAAATGTAGCAAGTGCAAATGCCACCAAGAATAAAAAGAACCACAACTTTCTTTGATTAAAAATAAAAGTATATGTTGAAGATACCTTCATACGAGCTTCCTCAAATATTGGCAAAAGGACAAATATGGGGTCAATTGGAGTAGAAATATATAGGCTGCCATCTGTTGCACCATAGGAAGAAAATGTCAAATTAAAATGACCATATAATTTAAGTTCTTGGAAATACTTAATTGTCGATTCCGTGTTGCATCATGTCCTATTCTTTCTTGACAGTTGATATATCCAAATATATCCATAACATGCCATGTCCATGTCCATCCTTGATATCACCTAGATAAGTTCTTCAATATTCTTGATTCTAAGAGTTATTGTTTTTATGTAGTTAAATTGCATCTATTAGGTGATCAAGCCCATTTCAAAAGAGAAAACCCAGAGTTAAGTAAAACTCATCGACAATAGCTGCCAAAGGAACCAATCTTCCTGAACATAACTGAACTAGGAGTGGAAGTCAACCTCCTTGAGTACATCCATTCTTCATATATTATAATCTGAGGTACCAAAGCAAGAAAAATTTCTAGCTAAGTGCTCCTACTTCATGCCAAAAGTATACCTACACAACCATATGGCTGATAATAGACAAGTATTTCTTAATCCAAAAATCAGATTAACACATCAACGTAAAGTATCATATGTAACCTCAAATTCCATCATTTTATGAAAATTAACCCACCAATTGTACAAATAAATGGCCAATAGAACAAACACAAAACTACAGATCCTTATTACAATGGCAAAAATGAAAATATACTTCGATCTGTGGATGATAAATGACAATTCCAGCATAAAAATTTACCTTCACAAACATAGTCTCCTAGAAACCAAGAGCCATAAGACTGCTTAAACCAATGCAGTTCTTGAAGATAACCTTCCCTGAGAATGTAACATGCTGGTTTGCCTGTTAAACTAGATGTAAAATTAGTAAGAGCAAATGCTTTATATAAAAAATACTTGTTATCAAACAATTATGTCCTGATTACTAACTGTTTTATTGCACGCCAAAAAAAAAATACAGTTTTCAGTCAGAAAATGACAACTGTTGACTGAAAGCAGAGTGGTAGGCATCTTTTGCATGCTAAGAAAATAAAAAAGTAATTCAATCAGCTCACAAATGAGAAATTTTCAGTAAATGGTGTAACACTGAGATATTCCTTAATTTATTAAGGAACGATTGTTTCAAACAACAGTTTAGGCTACCTATATAGTTTTCATAGTATCTTCTTTGGTCATCTTTTGAGAGCTTGTGATTAAGGTCTAATACTTGGGCTTATTAGAAGATTCTTTAATGCAGAACAATGAATCTGCCCAAAGTTGTAAAACATGAAATCTATAAATATCAAATTGTTTTCTTAATAATTCCAATATGTGTCAGATTCTTCCAAAATATATATCAATCAATTTGTTAAAAGCACTCTTTACTTCTATAAAAATTTCCAAGCATTTAAGAAGCTCAACCGACGTCCTTCAGAAGTCCTAGGGAACGCTCTCTTCATGGATGTTGATGTTGCAACAATTCTCTTTCTTCTCCTTGTTCCACAAAAGCAGTGATAACATAACAGAATCGATCGAGTTGTTTTGACACCGTTATAACCAGAAGGATCAATTATTTATCAGCAAACCAATTAAGTCATATAAAAAAAATCCAATTTTCTCACAACCTACCGACAAGTCAACTGAGGCATCACACTATAAGCAACTTAGAGGTCTTGCATTACTTTAAACAAATCCGAGCATCCATTTGAATTTTTGGTTCACTAATGTAGGTCTCCACTATCTGATTCTCTTATATGAGGCCTGGTTGCATATGCAAGTAAAACCATATGTCAATATGTGTAAAGACATCCAAACAGGTTAATCTTTTTATACATAAATTTTCAAATATTTAGATAAAGATCAATAGCTTGGATCCTTATTTAAAAGGTAGCGAAAAACTTCTATTCACTAATTCTGTTCACACTAAATGAAAAAGATTGGATTTCTCTTTCCAGGCACTTTAGGCTAACCAAATCATGCTCAAGGATATAATTATCATTGAAATACATCATTGATTCTGAAAAATGACCAATCCTAGTTCAGTTTTAAATGAGAATGTGTGCATATGCAAAAAACTGAAAGGCCTCAAGGGTAAAAACAATGTATAAGTTCAGGGTACAAAATAAATAAAAAATAAAAAAAAAGATTTCAGACACAATGACTTACCTGATTGTGGATGACGTAAAGATAATAAACATCCTTCTGCATTTGCATTTCCAATTATATCTTCCCCTTTGTTTGTAATGGGAGGCACTGCAAAGAATGAAATCTTAGTGCAAAGACTTCAGATAAAGTTATCTTTAGTTATCTGCTATAAATAACATATATTTTATGTTCAGAAAAAAAAACTCGTTATACGAATGAGATTTAAGGAAAAGTTGCACCACACTAAGGTGTGAAATGTCATCCTCCAGGTCTAAAATCTTGAACAGTTTAATATGATTATAAACTAGTGTAAAAGAACAGAATCCACCACTACTGCAATGTGATTGCCAGATGAGCACAAGATAGCTAACGATAACATAAATAGATTACAAAGGATGGGAGTCTAATATGTAGGTTATCTAAGGATGTCAAAGAGGACAAACGGATCGGGTAAAGAGCATTTTCCAATTTTACATCATGCTTTGGAAAGCAGCTCTTACAGTAAGAAGGCTTCCGAGGTGTTTATTGATCTGTTTCTGCTAGAATGTCTCAGCTCTGGACCTTCTGGCAAAATAGTCTTCCAGGAGTACGATATTTTATTGAACAAAAGACAAAATGAAGCACCAACGAGGGTACAGGAATTACAAATGAATTCAATGACCAAAAAAGCTGAGATGACCAATTAATTTAACCCTACTGTCTGTCGCTAAACTTGAAAAATTGGAGAATCGGTGAAAAGAAACACCAGCATTTGGCCTTTGAGAAACAAAGATAAGTTTAAGGAATGAGAATAGCTTGAAAGGAATGAGAGTAGCCATCACCATAGTCTGTGAGACGGCCTAGTTCCGCTAAATCTACTATCTCACAGGATCTGGCATCACAATAACTATAAACAATATCGACCATAGTAAAGTTTAGTAATCCAGCCAAGAAGATAGCCTTCGATCCACACTCTAACATCCGTCATGCGTTTTGACCCCTTTCGAATAGAAGCCACAAATGTCAACACCGACACGAGGATCTTGGACATGAGAGACCGAAGAGGGCACGGTCAAGAGAAGAAGTGGGAGAGGGACATCGAACTCACCGGGGGCGATCAGGAGACGGGGCGCCTCCACTCCTTCGCACCACGCCATACCCGCTACCGTTCCAGAAAGAGAGCGAGGGAGAAAGGGGGCCGCAGGACGCCGTGTTAAGCAACGGGGGTGTTCTCTTGGTGGGCCGGAAGGCCCGTATTTGGGCCTGGGCCCATAATACGACTTCAAATTGCGCGCAGGGACTATGATCATCCAGTAATCATCACGCGATGGAATTCAAAATAGAATGCTTGACGTGTTTCAATCAAATCAAATCAACAGAGTGCTTGACATGTTGTCATTGTTGTTGTTTTCGTCAAGACATTGCCAGCAGTTTCGGTG
The DNA here is from genome assembly GCA_024322285.1 of Musa beccarii. Lineage (NCBI taxonomy): Eukaryota > Viridiplantae > Streptophyta > Magnoliopsida > Zingiberales > Musaceae > Musa > Musa beccarii. Next base: position 69,456,537 of record CM044394.1, read on the forward strand.
CTTCAGGGAATCATCCTCTTGCAACTCCAATGCACACTTACGTGAGCGACCCACCTGACAAGATTTGACCACTATATGGTGCCACACTACTTCATCTTTCGAGTTCCTTGCTACACTAACTGTTATTAATTGCACAACAGCAACACACTGGTACGAGCTTTGTAACGTAGCGGCGGCGTGGAGTCCTTGTCTTCTCTTCCCTCCGAATCACGTGCATGAGTTTAATGCTGCTCGCGACAGAAGTATTTTCCATTCCTGTCTTCGTTTGACTGTTCTTTCCCCACTCTATATAACTTCCTTTAATAAACCAGTGGATCCATTACCGTATCATTTTAATATACAAGTCATGATACAGTCATCGACAGGTCACTTCTTTTCCGTCGACATGTCACTGTAATCCTATCGACATGATAGGAGGGCCTTAGACGCACACTAACTCGATCGCATGGAGTGAGTTATGCAGTGACCTCGGTAAATATTACTTCGCAACTATAGGTTAAACGGTACAACTTTATGATTCATCGATGATCAATTGATAGTGAGATCATGCGTTTAATTATTCTGGATATTTATCCTGATGCCATCATAACATTTGTCTATTGTACCAAAAAAGTTTTCCAACTATATTCTCGAGATTATACTTATTTATTTGATCATTTGATTGAATCATTAGAATTCTTATTAACTTTAAAGTATTTAAGGTATATTATTAGAGATGCTTCCTATATAATTTTTATAGGGTCTAGAATAGAATTCTCAAAGCTTTTCGATATCTTAACCTGATATAGATTTAAAAGTGGATTTGGTTGCCTATGAACCCATTCACTTGTTGGACAACCTGACATAACATATTCTAAGATATTCTTCTTGCCGCCCTACGTGGATTGCATATGCAAAAACGAACACGCCAAACCAGTGTGCAATCCTAGGCATATTTGCTTCACGAAAGCAAAAGATCGTGTCGGATCCAACACACGGAACACCGACTTTACGCCAACTCAAACCTTGCGTCGCGACACGAAACGATGCTCCCGTATAAAGATACGAGGCCCCGACACGAGCGTCCCATTCAGTCAAATCTGCAAACAGCTTGCGGCCACCGGCCGCCATGTCTTCTATGCCTTGCTTTCCAAGTTAGATTCCCCACGGGCAAAAGCCATCCCACCAACGGCCTACTTTTTGTTGCGAGGTCCCAATCGGCAGGCACAGACGCCCATAACCTGTTCGATAAGTTGACTCAGAGTTGCAGTAACCTAGATAAGCACTACCTGGAATCCTTGTCGCTCTTCACATCCATCCTGAAATCTGGAGCGGCATCTTCGATTCGGATCCGCAAACAATCGTTGATTCCTGTGCCCATGAGGACCGCGAGGCGGACAAGTGGAACCATCATGTGCTGCACGAGTCCTGTTTGACGAAATGCGTGGCCCCTAAGATGGCTAGAAATGATGGATTGTCCGTTCGGGCATTTGGCTGCTGCTTGTGAGGAGCAAAATAAAACGAAGGTCGTGCACCCGTCGGGCCTACCCAGGCTGTCATCTCACGACGGCAAGTGACAGAGATCATGCTCCCTCTTTATCTCCTGCCGCATCGGGGAACTGGAAGACAACTGGATTCAAGGACAGATTGAAGTGGGACTTCCCGGCGTGACAACCACGGGCAAGAATCCATTGTCGCCTGGTCCAATGCCTTATTGTTAATATAATCTGTGGGTGCGTGCCAACAAGTGGTTGCTCCTATCACACCACCCACCGCGCTTATCGTTATCCGCTCCGCTCGATCCCCTCACCGCCTCCGGTAACTCCACCCTCGTTCATCATCATCGTTCACTCGACTCCGAAACAACCCGCCTTGTGCTTGTTAAAATGCACGAGACGTGGAGGCTCCTTTGGTAATAACACGCATGGAGAAAAATCAGAGTAGAAGAGAAAAGAATCCTGCTGTGCTGCCTTGACATAGCGAAGTCTATGCTTTCTAGACTCACCATAAAATATATTGTTGTCATCAATGCATATGCTCTGTGAGAATAATAATAAAGATTTTGAGTGGATGCTCAAATCTCAAAAACTTAAATAATTAAAAAATGGGGTTATTCTCGAGAAAAGACCTAATATTTCTAGAATATTAGTAAAAAAATCTTAATTTTTCTAAATGGCCAAAATTCTCTCATATTACATAAAACCAAACCTGTACAGTGTTAGATCAGACCAGCATAATGTGTTTTGATGAAATTATAATATTTTGGTTAACTAGATTGATTATAATTTTTTTACTTGAGTTAAAAGTACTCTTGCCTTTTGATTTAAGATACTGTAACTTTACTAAAATATATTATACCTACCTAGTGTCTTGTCGTTTTATTATATTTTTTATAATAAATAAATAATAAACACATATTTTTAAAATATATAAACCTAAATTAAAAGACTGCTTAGTAAAAAAGATTTATCGTTCTGTATTTTAAAATATGTTTGAATAAGTCCGATTTTCATAAAAATAAAAAAAATAAAAGACTCTCAAATAAATCATTTAGTATATGATAAAGTTAATTATTAAGACGTTTGTACTATGCTTATTACTTCTTTTGTAATGAACTTATAATGTTCCTGGTCATTGAATGAAAGTATTATAATCGATTTGATGAACTAAAGTATTGTAACTTCACATTTTATTGGCTTACTTTTAATAAGAATTTTTAATAAAAAAACAAAATTTTAGATATTTGAAAAGATATGACCTCTATGTGAAAATAATGAAAATAAGGAGTACTATCCCAAAAAAACCCAAAATATGAGATATTTCCTACAAAAGTCATCTAAAACATTGTTAATATATTTATAAATTTTAATCCGTTCGCTCACATACCAATAAAAAAAATTCATGCAGAAGACAAAAAAAAAAGGTTTTTTCTTCGTACATGAATCACGACGAAAGTTACGACGATTTTGCTGGGTTTCCATTAATTTCTTTGGGTTTCCCTTCCCACCCACTTCCACGAATTAAATTTACTGTACTACCCCCATTGTCTCTCTCTCGCTCTCTGCAGTTGCCACTACAACCCGTTTCTACTGCTTATAAATGCGCATCTCTCCTCCTCCCCCCTCTCGTCTCTGTAACCTCAGGTCAAGAAACCATAACGACCCTCCTCCCCATTTCCTCTCCCTTCTCCGCTCCTTCTCTCGAGGGCTTGGGTCTTGGAGGCTGCCGCTCTCTCCAGGTTCGTGTCCTCGCCTAAAACAACCTTAAAGAAGAGAATCAAATCGTGAAGGGAGAGTGGGGGAGGGTTTGGTGGAGAGGAGAGAGAGAGAGGAAGGCTACGGAGGCGCGCTGCATGTCAGATTGCAGTAGCAGAGAGGAGGGATACTACGACGGCGGATTCGGTGAGCTTGCCAACCCTCTACAATGGCCGCAACTCAGGAAAAAGCGACGCCCGCCCACGCTTCCGTCGGCGTCGTCGGTGCCAAAGCCGGAGGGGTCCCCCGCCCCGTCCAAGAATGGGTTTCCGCGGCCGTTGAGAAGCAGGCTTCTGCGCCGCCGGTGGAGGCCGTTACCCCGCTGATCGCCCCCGTCGAGGACGTACAGGACCCTCCCGCGAAGCCCTCCTCCAAAGGTGACGACTTCTTGGACCTCCCCTCCTCTTCTTTTATGGTTGCTGGAACAAAATCTTTTGCTGCGTAGGGAGGTCACGCTAGTCGAAGAGGAGCGATTCAAGAAACGGATCACGTTGTCTTTGTGTCGATCAATGTCGGGGATCTGATCTCGAATAATTTAAAAGAAAGTTGTTCAGATCCAGGCAGTAAGATAAGAAAGAAATGACAGGGATAGGTATCCCATTGAGTTAGTTGATCAAGTGGTTCCTTCAAAGTAATCTTGCCGTCAAATTTCTACGATCATGGATGAGTTAAGAGGAGAGCCGCAGTCTATCGGATGAATATAGGTTTGGTGGAATTATTTATGATGTGCTGACATTAGAAAGAAAGCAGAGCTAGGGCAAAATGGGATATAGAATTAGAGAAAAAGATTTTCCACAACAAGATTTCAGGTGTTGGTGTGGAATATTCCCCGTTCCATTGAACCATCAACTTTTTACATTCTCCGATCTGGCTTGAAAGTTCTCTATATCTGGTCGTCCTGGGAGGACATTGATCACTAAGATTTTATATGATGCCCAATTGTTAATATTATATGTCAGTGCTGCTTCAGTTGGTGGAAATTATAAAAGACTGCAGTCTTTCCTAATGTGGTTGTCTTGGTATGCTGGGTGGTTTATGCTAATAGCATTTGTGCTCATAATAGCACACTTGCATGGCTTCCACGTATTCTCTACTACCAAATACTTAAAAGAGAACTTAGGTAAGTGGAGATTGTACTCCTGATTACATAATATAATGATTATAACAAGGCAGAAACAAAATAACAAGTGCCACAACTGTCTTTCCACTTGTTGGGTCTTGTGCAGCTTCTGATTCTTGTATGAACTTGTTACTTTCAGTGATCAAGTTTACTAGTTATACCGAACATCTAACTCTTTCTAAGAGAACTAAAAAATTATGTCGGCCTCAGCTGTAATGACTGGATGCTATGCATCCTATTTGTGTCAAAATTTGTCAAGTCCAGGTTTGATGGATCAGTTATTGTGCTCTGTCGCTTCATGGTTACCAATATGCAGTTGCTAGTAATTCTGTTTACCCAGATCAAATTTTCCCTTTATTTTATTGTATGCTTAGTCTTTACCAAACACATTCAAGGTTTAAAGCATGTGCCACTCTCTGCGACATGCATGCACAACATCAAAATAGCATTGCTGTCAATATGAAGTATAATAGTGATTCAGAAGCACATCAGAGGATGAACCTAACCTCATTATATATTTAAGAACAATCATTACTTTCAGCCTATATTCCTTTTGCTTTCTTCTGTTGCTTACACCATTTTACCCTAGCAGCTGTTACTGTGCTGCATTACTGGGGAGGGAATGACAAGTCCCTAGTTACGGATTGAGATTTCTGTTTTTAAGTGTTCGCTTTTTTTATAAAATGTTGTGGAACAAGTCTGAGTTCTGAAGATAGAAGACGTTAGAGAGTTAAAAAGAGAGATATGTATTTAGACGGAAACTTAATTAGCTTAATTAGTCTTTCTTTTTCTCATGTGTTCATTTTTCATTTCCCCCCATTACAATCTAGAATTTTGCTTTCAGAAGTTTGAAAATCTCTTGACCTCGCCCAGCATCATCAGGGCCATTTTTTTTCCCTTTTTTGTTCCACTGCATCTTGGTCTTTTTCATCTTATCAGGACAAGACTATTAAGAACATGATACAAGTCTTTTGGTCTAGCTTTCTTGATACAAAAGGCTTTTCTTTTTTTCTTTTCAGGGTCCAATTGTTTGTTATTTTAATTGAAAGGTTAGAATATGCATGATATCTGTAATTTGTCATGAGAAACAATGTGCCAACTGAATATTTCTCGTGTTTTTATATGATGCAATCATGGATTGGTCACCTCATTCGGTCCTGACAATTGTGTTGAACTAGTTCAATGAATCTTTAATTCTCTAGCTAAGATATCAAAGGACACCAAGTCACCAACTGGCCTTAGCCTATTGATTGGTCATGGATTGCAATTTTGGTCTGTGCTGTAACAATTCTAGGTGTTCCACAGCCTCAATGCTTTGAACCCTAAAACTGGTTCCTTATATTGAACATATGGCTGGTTCAATGTTTGAGCTGGTTCAACAAAAAAACAAAAAAAAAGGGCGGCACAGATCCTTGTATTGCTATCTTCTTAGCATAGTATGACAAATCCTGTTATTAATTGCTTAAGGCACTTGTTTCAATTATCAATTCAAGTAACACTTTCATACCATGTTCCAGTTATTGATTGCTTAAGCAAACTCATTTTAAGATGCTTTCTCATGAATTTGTCATGTTGATTGGTGATAACATGTGAAGTGAGGGACATAGCTTGTTATGTATCTATTATCTATGTAGCCAGCATCGTGTTTTATTTGGATATCACATGAAGCTCGATACCTTATTCTGTTGTACAGTTGCCTCTTGCTTTCTCCCCCATACTTCTCCATCACAAAGGTTTTGCCATTTTACATGTGTCTGGATGACAAGGTGGACTCTGCACACCAGTTCCTAGCTATGGTTTAGGGGCCTGAATAGCATACTTGTATCGATTTTCATTTTTCTTGCTGGTGTCTTTTTCTTATCTTTTATCGTTGGTTGTTTTGTTCATATGATAACTTATAAGTTGTTTATGTATGTTCCCCCTTGCTTCTGATAATTTGGTCAGTACATTTGTGGTTGCTGTAATGCTTTGTTTGATTCATGATGTTCAGTGGTTTAACTGCAGGAATCCCAGTTATGATGAGGGCTCAAACAAGCCACCCTTTGGATCCATTGTCTTCGGCTGAAATATCTGTTGCAGTAGCAACAGTCAGGGCTGCTGGGGCAACTCCGGAGGTTTTGTCTCTTACTATACTTTAGATGCTTGGCTTGCTTCATCAACTTTCTTTTTGTAGATGTGAATACTTGGCATGAAAAAATTTAGGTAAACTTCTCTTCAGGTGAGAGATGGTATGCGGTTTATAGAAGTAGTTCTGTTGGAACCAGAGAAAAACATTGTGGCACTGGCTGATGCCTACTTCTTCCCCCCATTTCAACCATCACTGCTCCCCAGAACGAAAGGTGGCCCTGTCATCCCGAGTAAGCTTCCTCCTAGGAGGGCTAGGCTTGTCGTTTATAGCAAAAGGTCAAATGAGACAAGCATTTGGATTGTCGAACTGTCAGAAGTGCATGCAGCAACTCGGGGTGGCCATCACAGGGGAAAAGTCATCTCATCTGAAGTTGTCCGTGATGTCCAGCCCTCTATGGTATGTGGGTTTTGGAAAAGCTGATGAGTATTCTTTTGCTCAGATAACTTGGATAATTTTCTTCCCATATCTTTTTTGTGCTAACATATCTTGCTGAACTCGTTAATCTCAATATCTTTCTCTTTAAGGAGTGGCTACTGGTATGACTTTATCGAATCTACCTTTAAATGTTAGATCATGTTGTTATATTTCTTCACCAGTCCTTTACTTTACTGGGTAACTGGCACATGATGCAGATGTAGTATCCTCCAGTCAACTGCAGCAATCTTCATCTTACAAAGATTTATTGGAAGAAGGGCCAGTAAGCTATAGAAATAACTAAAATGCAAACTAAATATCTTTATTTCACGTCCACAATATATAGAGCAAAGCTACTAAATATTATGTAACATTGAATGAAGAAATTAAGGCAAGGTTGAAGTTAATTGTATCGAAATCAAAGTCTGCAGTACGTTGGCTGCATTATTAATTAAGTGGTGGATACCATACAGGATTCTGCACCTGCAGTAGTAGGATAGTTGAAGTCAATAAGGTTCATGTGCAAATAACTTTGGTATGAATATTGAAGGGTAGTTATAAGAGTGGACGTGCCTTTTTACATTCCTATTTACACAATAATACATGGAAATGATGAGTGTAATTGAGATAAAAATTTCTAGTAATCAGTAGATGAATATATAATAACAATTCACTTATGCTAAGTTGGAGGCAGAAATAGTGGGGTTGGGTAAATGCTTGTTTTCCTTGTTATTGTTATACCTTGTCTTCTAGATCGCAACTTGTCTTTTTTACCTTGATCTGTTCTTGTGAAACCCTTGTGCCTTTAAACTTCCATTTTGTTCTTTTGGTCCTATCTCTTGTTACATTCATTACTTTGCTGAAGTCCATATGTCTTCCACCAAACTTCTATAATAGAATGCTAAAGATGTGTGCCAATTTTGAATATACTCATTTCATGTCCAATATATCATATCAATGCTTTGAATAATCAGAATCTGTAAGAATGTTCTTCCTTTCAGCTCTAGTCAATTCTATAATAGGAGGTTTGTGTGAAGCAGTTGGCTAGCAGTGTAAACTGTAAAGTCATTAGCATTTGTTAGTCATTATTAACATTGGATCTTACAGAACAGTTACCTGGATGAGTGTATTGAAATAGTTCAATGTTTTGATAGAAGGGTGTTCTAGTTCAGATATCTGCCAGCGAGGATCATGGGGCGGGTCAACTTAAGTTGTCAAACTTGACACCCAGGTTCAAGTGGAGAAACCTTATCATGGTGACCATATTCATCCTCTAAATGGCCACTAGATTCTTATAATTTAAAACTCCATTTGTGGTTAGTTGAAGAAAGCACCAATATTATATAAAAAAAATGAAGATATTAACTTTTTTCTATCTGTTTATAGAAAATAAATTTAGTGTACCTTTCTAGGAGCAAATTTACATGACCTGACTCACTCAAGTTTGAAACAAGCAATTGGGCTTTGTTTTACGCTGGATCAACTTGTTGCTTTTAATCAGATCAAGTCCAGTATGGCCATTTTCTTTGTATCTTTACCCTTGTCATTGTCAAATCTTAGTTGCCAGTTCCTATAGTTTTCAGCTGGTTCTGCTTCTCACTTTCAAGCCCTTCCCTTTGCTTGCGACATGTGCATCTTGGGGAACATCAACAGATGTGCACCCTGGCAGTTGGGCTTCCAGACAGCGAATTTGTACCTTCTAATTGCAGGTGTAGGTTTTGCGGTTTGCTATTGACCAGCTATCACACCAGTGGCTATTGGTGACTACTGGCTTGTGGCCAAAGATCAGTCTGCACACCATACAGTTGACCTGATGCCCATTAATTCTTGACTCATCATCACCTGCAAATTTCATTGATGCATACCCCACATAGTCTGTAAGGTATACTGACAAGAAGAAACTTGGAGGATTTTAAGCTGGGCTTGTTCCTGACTAGGATGAGCATTGGCTTCAGTGGCAATGACCCCTGATGTTGCCACGAGTCATCAACAATAGGATGGGACTGATGTGTTAAAACCTGAGCATGAAGTATTTATAACTCCTGTCCTAGGCCTCTAAATTCATGATTCACCCAACAAGTGGCAAGTTATGGCTTTTAAGTCTGAGTTCATTTTTACCTAAAATTGTGCTTGAGTTGGATGTTCTTGTATATATATTAAATACTAAAATTATCAAATAAGCATCTTGTATAGCATAGCAACTGGATTAAGCTTTGTTTTTTCCTTTTATTGCATATTTGGATTTGTTTTCAATGATTGAAGCAGATACCTAAAGTTTCTTATTCACAACTATTCTGGTGGTGCTTTTATGTTGAGAAGCAACAATTTTTTTTTAATATCAGAGCAACCTTCTTATTAGAAGCTCAAATTTCTATGTCATATATGAGATGATCTTGAACTGTGTAATCTTCCTTTCTAAATGTAGGATGCCATGGAATATGCAGAATGTGAGGCTGCTGTAAAAATTTACCCTCCATTTATAGAGGCAATGAGAAAGAGAGGAGTGGAGGATATGGATCTTGTAATGGTTGATGCTTGGTAAGTTTAGAGCTGTTCATTTATTTCCTATAAGCTATTATGATATCAAATGACATTTATAGTTGCTTCTTTCTAACGACTATATCTTTATTTTGACCTATGTATACAGGTGTGTTGGTTACTACAGTGATGCTGATGGTCCTAGCCGCAGACTTGCAAAACCGCTAATATTTTGCAGAACTGAGAGTGACTGCCCCATGGAGAATGGTTATGCACGTCCTGTTGAAGGCATACATGTTCTTGTTGATATTCAAAATAATGTGATAATTGAATTTGAAGATAGAAAATTGGTACCTCTACCTCCAGCAGATCCTTTGAGAAACTACACTGCAGGAGAAACACGAGGAGGCATTGACCGAAGTGATGTGAAACCTTTGCATATTCTGCAGCCTGAAGGTCCAAGTTTTCGTGTAAATGGTTACTTTGTTCAATGGCAGAAGGTATTCAGTATTCCTGTTATATCGCAGCCGATATTTATTGCAAATGTTGTAGTGAATCTGAATTGACAATTTTCTGCTATGCTTCTAAACAGTGGAATTTCCGGATTGGTTTCACCCCTAGGGAGGGATTGGTAATACATTCTGTGGCTTACATCGATGGTAGTCGTGGACGGAGACCTATTGCTCACAGATTAAGTTTCGTTGAGATGGTAGTTCCATATGGAGATCCAAATGAGCCTCATTACCGTAAGAATGCATTTGATACTGGGGAAGATGGCCTTGGAAAAAATGCACATTCTCTCAAAAAGGTTAAATGTGCTATTCATGCAATTCTGTTTTTTCCTCTCTTAGTTTTATGCACTTTGGTGTTTCGTATGATTGTCTTAATGGATCTAATAATCCAGGGTTGTGACTGCTTGGGCTACATCAAATACTTTGATGCCCATTTCACTAACTATACTGGTGGTGTCGAGACTATTGAGAATTGTGTGTGTTTGCATGAAGAAGACCATGGGATTTTGTGGAAGCATCAAGACTGGAGAACGGGCTTAGCAGAGGTTAGGCGGTCAAGAAGGCTAAGCGTGTCTTTCATATGTACAGTGGCTAACTATGAGTATGGCTTTTTTTGGCACTTCTATCAGGTAAGTTGGAAAATTTTGCATTCTCTGCTTCTAATTCTCATTGCTAGTGATGTAAAGTTATGTTGATTTTGTGTAAAGTTATGTTGCATTCTCTGCTTTTAGTTGCTTTTGGACAACCTGGTTATAATTAAAGCCATTATTGAGGTCCTCTCATTATCTACTTCTAGACTCCTTGGCTAAAATCTTTCACATATGTTTAGTGGAAGGTATTCCTTGTTCAGGTTCTTTTGTTATTGACCATACTATTAAAATCTAACAAACTAATTGTAACTCTACGTGTTTCTTTTATACTAGATGCATCATTGCTATATGATGGATTAGCATGCTTCACATGTGTCGCTGTGCACATTCTAACTGGAAAATTCTGATTTTACATGCATGGCACATTAACATCCATCTGCACACAGCTAAGATGGTACAAGCCATGTGGAGCATAGCTAACATGGTATGATTCATCTGTGCACTGGCGAATTGTTCCACAATCTATACTCAATGAGGTCCATGAGAGTATTTTGTAGTTTACTAACAATTCATAAAAGATTTACAGTTAAGCTATCAGGCCATTGGCTGATAATTTCGAAATCAGTTAATTGATTGAGACATGATCATGTTCAAGAGGAATCAGGCATACAAAAGGTAGAAGAGAGAAAAAGAGGCACGAAAAGAAGGATGATAAGCACATGTGAACCACATATAATCTGCAGCAAAAGTGGAGAAAGGTTTTGCTTCTTTGCCATCTTGTCTTAATTGGTGAGGACTGAGGACCAAGTAACATTGCATGGAACTAGGGTTCTTATAAGTTGTAAGGGTTTGCTATCTATTCTAGATGCATGAGCATGAAATTTACGTAATGTGCTGCAGGGCAAGTGTTAGGAGGATCTAGTATATGACAAAAATTAGTTGGATTAGCTAGCTGCTAGTAGACCTATAGATGCTGCGATAGAGGATAAAGTTATAAAATGAGGGATAAACATTCAAAATGGTATACATGTGTTAGGGAGACCTATAAATTAGTTAGAAGAGGTAGACATTTAGTATTAGTGCTATGAGGAGAGATACAAGAAGTCCTAGAAAGATTTTATTAGAACATATAAAAAAAATTTAAATGTTCCTAGCTCATTACAGTTTGTTGTTGTTATTATAGGTAGCTGTCAGTAACTTAATCTGGATAGATTGTGCAACATGCAGTGAAAATGCAAACAGAAACTATGGGAACTGGTTCCTAATGAGCTTCCTGTTGTTTCTTCTCTTGTACTTGGAGGCTCTGACCCATATGCTGCAAGTCTGTGAGAGAGATATAACAAGATAGAGTATCTGGTTGAGCTTTTAATATTCTGTCAAATCAAATTGACTTCTTGCCATTTCCTAATGATGGATATAGTATATAAGAAAAGTAGGGGGTTGCAATTCTGCCAAATTGGCATGATACTTCTTTGTGTTGGGTTAATTTTGGGCTAACATACATTTGGTTAATCTGAACCAAACCCATTTGTCATTGGGTTAGGAAAGTTCAACCTGTGTAACATACATTGGCATGAACCAAACCCATTTCAGCAACCTGTGTAACATCTTTAATATGATATTATATTTGAAAGGTAGTGAGATAATGATTTCAAAGATACTAATGAGAGAGAGAGAGAGAACTGGTAATGATAGAGTTATTTTGGTGATGGCCTGGGGCCATGGCCCTAAGGTTAGGGCTAGACAGTAGAGCTATTAATAAAGTATATTAGGGAGAGGCCTGAGCATGACTGACATAAAGATGTAGAGAAATTAATGAAACTTTAAAAATTTAAAATCTCATTTTAAGATTCTTTACTTAATTGTGTTTTCTTCCTCTAGAGTTTAGACAAGTTGCCAAATCACCTAAATGGTCACAGATGGTAACCCTTTGAAATGCATGTGTCAGGCCTAGATACAAAGGGTGTAGCATCCATTACTGTGGAGATTTTAGACACCTTTGTCATGTCACTTGCCTTAATACATTTCAAAGTATTGTCAAAGATTTTTCTTGCAGGAAATCAAATAACTAAATAGAATGAAAATTGTATGAGTGGTAATAGATTGTACACGAACATGAGATGTTTTGCTACACATGTTATCTTTAGAAAAGAAAATAATAAATAAAAGGGGATGGTGTTGAGTTCTAGAAGGTAGATTGACAGAGTTACTTTACATGGGAGAGTTTGAGTGAGTAGATTAAAGTTGTGTAGTGCTTTGTTATAATCATTTGCATTCTTAATGACATCTCAGTTCCATTTCTTTTTTGATAAAACTGGCTGTAGTTTTGCTATGTTGCCATGACTTTTCACTTTTAATTCATTAAACAGAATAGCACAACACATCCATTTTCAATCACTGATTTAGTCGCACATAATTCAATTATTTCATATGCTTGTTAGTTGTTACTGTATGCTTTGGATTTGATGCATATGGCCAAAAGTGGTGCTCACTTGCTCGCAGGATGGTAAAATTGAGGCAGAAGTAAAATTGACTGGAATTCTAAGCTTAGGAGCATTACAACCTGGTGAATCAAGGAAGTATGGTACAACAATAGCTCCAGGTTTATATGCACCAGTTCATCAGCATTTCTTTGTTGCACGCATGAATATGGCTGTTGATTGTAAACCCAATGAAGCCTTCAATCAGGTACTCTTTCAATAAATATTTTGCATTGTGATGTAGTTTTGTGTTTCTAATGTTTTGTGGTTACCTTCTATCTTTCAGCCAGACTTCTGCTTGACCTAAATTAAATAAGGGTAACTATGAAAGTGTAACATTTAATATTTAACTAAACAACCTGTTTCTCATTTGTGTTTATGCTCCAGTTTCTTGTCAATAATGATTTTATCTGAGCGTCTGGAGTCTAGTATTTGTTGTTGTTGAAGGCTGACGGGGAATGGAGCTTAAATTATGCCCATTCTACACACTTACACAAGGAGGTTAATGTAGTCCTCAGCTCATGTCACTAATTTGGGATACAAGTATACAACAACAATTAAATTTTCTAGTTGCTGTGTAAGATAGTTTCAAGGATAAATTTAATATGTGAACAAACCAAGGGTTTGTCTTAATGATGTCCAAAAGATATATTTTATTGGAAATGACCTTAATAAATTCATGACAATAAAATGATGAACCAATATAAAATCTGGAGAAGGTTAATGCACTCAGCATTACCCTTACTGGCATAGAGGTGGTTTTCATCGAACCTTGATCACTAAGGTAGAAAAGAACAACCTTACCCATGTACTAAGGCTCTCTGTCAATTGTTTCCATTACTTGAGTGCTGTTAGCTAAGGTCGCAAAATAGCTAACTTACTGTTGTACTTAGGTTCACCCACTAAAATAATTCATGATAATGTCAAGGAGTAACCGAGGGATGAAAAATCGAGGTAACTCAATCACTAAATAGAGATGTAAGTTTGTTGTTGTAATAAGTGTAATTACAATTGTCCTCATAACTATTTCAGATCATTTAGTAAACATGTAATTAGCAGAAATTTTTTCTTACGTAATCATAATGGCAAAACTTTTTATGAGGATTTAATTTAGGGAAAGAAAAGGAAGGTAGCATTAGGAAATCTGGGGTGCTGAGATGAAAACAGGCAAAGAAAGGGACATTCTACAAACAAGAAAATTGAAAACCTTGAAATATTTTGGAGATGCTAAAGTTGTTAAAGAGTATACAAAAAGAATTGTTGAATGGTCATTAGAAAGATGAACTGCAATGAATCTATCAACAGGAAATTTAAATTTTTATTGTATTTCAATTTTGAGCTTGGTGGTCTCTAACTTGTAGCATGAAAATTTTGCTGCAAAGTTATGAAGCAAGAAACTAGAAGGTTTATAATGTTGAGACAAAGGTTAGTGTAGAGAACACCCTAGGCCTGTGCTACTGTATATTTGCCCACATACATGGAAGAAGTTTGATGCTGTCGTAAATGAGGCCAAATCAGCATCAATAGTTACTGTGCTACCTAAGTATCCAGGGTCCAGATTACTCAGTCCCACATGGTTAGCTTTTCTCTCTCTCTCTCTCTCTCTCTCTCTCTCTCTCTCAGACACACACACACACACACACACGTATGCATACATATGTACAAACACACAACCTTTGCTTGTTTAAGTATGCAACACAATCTTGCTTTCTTCCATTAGTTGTCCATTGACCAGGGATAACATTCTCTTCAATTTCCACATGTCAATAATTGGCATGAAACTTTGGTCTATGTATGATGCAATTAGCTTCCGTGTTTGTGTTGTACATGTAATAGTCATTGTACAGAGTACAAACTTCAAATAAAATTTCCAAGGCTATACAATTTTGATTAATTGTGATCTATTTTATAACAACTGTTTGTTCTGTGTTTCATCAACAACAACTATCACTGTCCAGATTTATGAGCAGTAGTTTTGTTTCAATGGTTGGTTTATTTGAACTGTATGTGTTGTGAAAATCTCTATGTAGTTGCATGAGTGCTATATTCTCTTTCCTGTAGGTGGTTGAGGTGAATGTTAAAGTTGAAGAACCTGGCAAGGATAATATTCACAATAATGCATTTTATGCTGAAGAAAAGCTTCTCAGATCTGAGTTGCAGGCTATGCGTGATTGCCAACCTTCGTCGGCACGACACTGGATTGTACATACTCCACTGTATTTTTAGTCTGTTTTGTCCTTATTGACTCTTTGCTTATTAGATTTTTTAATATTTAAATTTTAACATGCACATTATGTGAAATATGTGTTCTAGTTTGCATGGACTACTGATAGCAGATTGCAAAAGGAATTTAAATGTAACCATCATCTGTGATGGCGAATAACATCCCAATAGCATCTCCGGAGTTCCACCAAGCTGGCTTTTTCATTTACTTAGAAGTTGAATTGTTCCTAACAAATGACCTTAATTAAATGGTTACAAATTGTTAGCTGATAGCTTGGACAAGCACACACAATCATGTAAAGTTATGGTTACAAATTGTTTGCTGATGCTTTCTGTTGAGGGTAGCCAAATAATTTATCTAATGTGGATTTGCAAGATAATTATCGTGCATTTTGACTTTGTTCTCTTCAAGAGTTTCTTATACACCTTTGGAAAGAAGTTGCGTTAAGAGGATAGCCTTTCATAACTCTTCAGGAATTCTCCATCTGCTTTGTTTCTTGCTAAGGAATGAAAAGTATGTCTTATGATGATAGGACTTGGAGTTGTTGCTTTTATTACTACTTTGGTTCAGCTGAAATAACTAAAATTTGCCTATTCGTTATCCTATTAACCATTTAAGACTTCCATTTTGATTTTCAGGTGAGGAACACCAGAACTGTAAATCGAACTGGTCAACCCGCAGGATACAAGCTGATGCCTGGTTCCAATTGCCTTCCATTAGCTGGGCCAGAGGCAAAATTTTTGAGAAGAGCTGCATTTTTAAAGCATAACCTTTGGGTTACATCATATAAACATGATGAGATGTATCCAGGAGGAGAGTTTCCCAATCAAAATCCACGCATAAACGAGGGACTAGCTACATGGGTTAGGAAGAATAGGTCCCTTGAGGAAACTGACATTGTCCTGTGGTTAGTATCTTGAATTAACAGTAGGATTTAGAATTTATACAAAGGCTTTATTTATTTATTTTGGAATCAATTCCTTTCTCCCCCTCTCGTGTCATGTTTACAGATTTTACACATGTTTTACCTCGGAGATTAGTAGGTAGCATTAAATTTAGCTGTTTCAGACTTTGGTTCTAAATATTAGTTAAAATTTCCTCAGATCTTTTGTTTTGGAAGATACGTACAACTTCAAGATTCTCCATTTCGTGTTGAATTCTTAAGGGTGTATACTGATTTATTTTCATACTAATGAACTTTATTCACAGGTATGTATTCGGAGTCACCCACATCCCAAGGCTGGAAGACTGGCCCGTCATGCCTGTTGAGCATATCGGCTTTATGCTCATGGTATTTCTTCTCCCGTTTGACTTCTTTTTCAAGCTTTCTCATATGTGTTTGCCAGTTTGGCTTTTATTGCATATAAAATGATTGGTATTAGAGACAGTCAATAATGTTTGGTTATAAAGAAAGGAAATGAACACTTCACGGATGGTTGTACTGTTTACTTATGGAACATAACCTTATTATATTTTGAATTGGCTCAAGGATTACACACATACTAGGAGCATTTGCGTCTTGTAGGTTATGAATCAAGGTTGATCATCTTGGAAAAGAAATTTGCTAGCAATTCTGCACCAGATCACCTTGCACCTTTACTTTTTGCGAGTTAATTGGTTTAACTTTGAAGTTTTCCATGATTAAGAAAAATATTAGCTGATCATTTATGCTATTATCTTAAGGTGACTTGTATGAAAGCCTGTGGAATCATTACTACTATCGTGTCTTTGCTAAAAACAAAAAAAAAAAAAAAAAAGTTATCTAGCAGTAGAAAATTCTCCGTATCTGAGCTGTCTTTTTCAAATTCCTTCTCGTGGTGAATTTTGGAAAGAAATTTTGGTATCTGATTAGTATCAGCTGGAGCTTCTTTTATCTTGTATGGATGTTGGGTGTATTTTGGTGTCTCCACTGATTATTAGTTTGAAATCCAGCCGCATGGTTTCTTCAACTGCTCCCCGGCGGTTGACGTGCCTCCTAGTCCCAACGAGGCAGACAAGGAGTGTGGAGCACCGAAGTTGATGCACAATGGACTTGTTGCGAAGCTTTGAGGAAGGGTGATGCTGAAAGATCATTATGCAAGGAGGGCCTGTACATTAGGGAACAACTTAAAAACTATGTTGCTGCTGTGTTCTGCTTATATTGTGCAATGAATGCTGCTGGTTGATCGAATTTGATATATGGCATCATGGTTAACATGCTTTTGCTGTAAAAGCTCTCACAACAAGAGGTTTTGAGAAAAAGGGATGGTTGTTCTCTGTTTGTTTGTCGGGAGAAATACCCACTCGTAATTTTTTAGATGTCTAGATATCGTATTCGTTAGCGATGGGCTCTTTAAGAACTATGTTGTTGAAAGATCCAATAATCCACCTTGCTACTTGTCTTCCCGATCAGAGATATGGATCAAGGTGTAAAAATCTTAATTTAATTTTAAATATTATTACTCCGAATGCGAACTCGAAGCCGGTTCAAGAATATATTTGTTTTACTCACGAATCTGAGGGACCAAATCCGGTGGCCTGAGCGGCGGCTTCTCAGGCCTCATGATCTTACAAAAGAAGCCAAGAGGCAGGAACAGACGGAGGGGAGTCAAAGAACTCGGAAATCAAGGCTTGGGGAGAGAATCCCAGATCATGTCCATGTCCAAGGATGGCATCCTGCTTATCGTCACCCCACCTGCATCCCACTGCAGCTCCTTCTTGCCCGGAGCACTCGTAATGAAGGCCGGGCTGCTGTCGGCGCTCGCGGTCTTCGGCCGTTTCATCTCCGGTGCGCCGAACTCGCCGACGCCCACACGCAAAAGATCTTTCTCCGGCGCTTGTTTCAGCTCGTTCGAGCTCGACGACGGAGAAGTGGAGCAGGCGGAACCGCCAGAAGCCTTGAGCTTCGCTTCCAGTAGCGAGACGATGGCCGCGTGAGGATGACCAGGCCCCCGAGCAACGGCGTGGAGCTGTTGCTTGGCGTGAGGGAAGTTGAGATGCGCCTCGTCTCCCCTGAGCTCGTAGGCCGCTATGTCGTAGGCCAGGGCCGCGTCCTCGGCCGTGTCGAATGTCCCCAGCCACACCCTGGTCCGGTTCCTCGGCAACCTTATCTCGGCCACCCACTTCCCCCACTGCCTCTGTCTCACCCCCCTGAAGAGCTTCACCGATCCATGCCCCCGCCGCTGCTGAAGCGACGATGTCGAGTTGGTGCTGTGAATCTGCAGCCACTGGGGGGAGCTGCGCTGCTTAAGTTTCTGATGTGTGTGGAGGTGGAAATCTCGGTTTCCTGCGGGAGGGGCATCGCTTGCAGGGAAGACGACGCATGACCGAACCGACGAAGAGCGCGGTGGAGGAGGGAAAAATAGGGAAGTGCTGACGGAACCATTTGGCTCGAAACGCTCCGTCGGGCGCTCGGCTTTCGCCTCGAGGAAGTTGAGAACGGTGGGGTTCCAAGATCTGCCATCATTGTCGCCGTAGCGCTTGGCTTGCGTTGCCATTACCGTCGCCGTATCGACCGCTCCATTGCTGGTTACTCGGCGGAACAGATCTTCCATTGGATGCCACTCACTTCCGAACCACTGCATGCATAAATAGCTTGCTTTATATAAAACAGAAGCAGAGGATGACACCTGAGAAAGGAAGCACAGGGAGGCTTTGCTTTAAATGTGTACAAGGAGAGGAAAAGACTCGAGGAGGCATCTAAACATGCTTTCAAGTATCTGCCCTCATAATCTAATCAACCAGCATGGAGTTTTTCCAGTGAACATGGCCAATGACACGCCACAGGGAATCCTCCTGCGTGGATGCACAAAACTGACACAGTAATTGTCACATTGTGTCGAGCCAAAGAACAACATCCCTCGGCAACAATTGGATTCCTGCTTATTACTTTTATTTCCGCCAACACATGAAAAAAGATGGTTATTGTAATTGAGGCCACGTTCTTTGGTCAACGTTGTATTATTTGTTGGCCGTTCTCACTAGTTTAAGAGGCTTCATTGGCTGTCATCCAATAGGAACGCATATGCGGATAAACCTTCCAGCGAAGCCTCCTCCTAAACCGTGCCAGATTTCGACATACACATGGCCAGCCGTATTTCTCACTTGAGAAACACAGCGAAGCCTTTCTCTTCATAGTTTCAGCACAGATTGTGGCAGACCGTCATGCGCGGCTGCTTTGAACTGTTGTGTTGAGATTTGCGTTGCTCCTCACTGCATCCACCAGCCCCACAACAGGACAAGCCAGTCCTGTGTCCATAGATAATGTTGCAAGCGTACATGACCTGTACAATTGTAGGCCAACAGAAACCAACAGGGGCACCGGAATGCGGCACCTTCATGATGAATCCAAATGTGGTAGCAAGGCCTCCTTACAGCTTATGACAAGGGGCACCGGAATGCGGCACCTTCATGATGAATCCAAATGTGGTAGCAAGGCCTCCTTACAGCTTATGACAAGGGGCACCGGAATGCGGCACCTTCATGATGAATCCAAATGTGGTAGCAAGGCCTCCTTACAGCTTATGACAAGGGGCACCGGAATGCGGCACCTTCATGATGAATCCAAATGTGGTAGCAAGGCCTCCTTACAGCTTATGACAAGGGGCACCGGAATGCGGCACCTTCATGATGAATCCAAATGTGGTAGCAAGGCCTCCTTACAGCTTATGACAAGGGGCACCATCATGAGTTCCACTTACATTGAAACGTTATGATGCTAACTGAAAGAGTTCAACATTTTATTAAAAACATTAACTTAACAGAAAAAAAGGCTATCAGTATTGTTGTCATGATTGACAAACATCTGCACATTCATTAACTACAATGCAGATTGCCAAGCTTGCGGATGTGAGTTTGACTCAGTGTTTGTAGGATCATGGAAAAGACGCCAAATTCAAGGAGAAGGAATGAGACGGGCCTCATGGTTGAAGTTCCACAAATCGATGAATCAGAAGCCGAGCCTTTTCTCTTGAGCAACTGCCTACTACCTGTCGTTTCTGACTATGCCGTAAAAGAGATCTGTCAAACTTACTTACAATTTTCTCTTTTCTTTGTTGATAAGCCTACGACATATTTTGTTCAAGATACATCAAGGGTAGCACGGCTGCTTCCACTTTATGTGGAAGCTTGGTTGCCAGCAATCACAGCTGCTTTTTCTTCTCTGGCTTCATTCAGTCTACAGGAGACATCAAACCATGTTCCCCCAGCAAGATAAGATAGATAGTTTATTTGGGGATTGACGTCTTATTACATGATCTGTATATAGCTTATGGTGCTGGAAGCAAACAAGAAGGCTGATTGGCTGCCGATGACAACTTCATCAGGCCAAAACCCCTTGGATTATTCAAAAGCCAATCCTATGGACAACAGCGACCCTCCCCACTTAGATAATTTTCCTTCCTATGTAATTATTCTCCATGCCCCACTTCTGCAAGGTTCCAATTGCAATCATCAGGGGAATATTTTATATAGTTCTTGCACATGTATCCACTTAAAATATCCTTTACATGTACTTTTATGAAGTTCTTATTTGCATCATTGCCTTCTAAAACATATAGCAGAATAAAGACAACTTAGAGATTCTTATAATAAACCATCAGAGTTCTGTTTTCTAGAATAAGAAGCAGGGGTTTTTCTTTCTCCAGTATTAACTTCATCCTTCACAAAGATACTCATTTATCAGTACATATAAAGAATTTACACATTTTAGGATATGACACCTCTCACAATAAGATTGCATACGACATTGAACGATCTACGTAAATTTTTTAATTTTCAATAATCAAGAATCATGAAATAGGTAACTTTGGAAATTTAAATGTGACTTAAGTCGAAAACCTATATTTGATTACCAGACTTTGGCACATAGGATACTTCATGCAATTATTCATAACTATGCTAATTAAAGAAGCTAAAATACTCATTTCGTGGACATTCTAGAACTGGTTCACAGACACTAATTTAATCAATATGCTGCTTGTTTCTTATGCTCGTTGGAAGTGATAGATCATCGTCCATTCAGCTATTTTCAATTGTTGTTTAATTTTTGGAAAGGAATCTATTTTTTCTGCTTCAAAGATAAAGATGAAAGAATCATGAGATCCATAAATTGATCCATCATATTCAACCTAAGGCCTTAGTTTGTCATTATTACAGTTTTCCCTTATAACTCAAGCAACTAGATAGGTCATCAAGAACTTGTTCGAGAAGGGATTTCTCAAATCCCTCGAGAGGAGAGAACGATGGAATAAGACAACAGTTGAGATGTGCTAACCTGCTCCAACTAAGTTCAGCTCGGGTCACATTTGCTCAACCCTGACTATGCCCCAGCTTACCAAGAATGTACACAGCAAACACATTTTAATTCATTTGAATTTCTAATCATCCAAGCTATTCTGGTAAAAATCAAAGTCAAAATTTGGAAAAAGTAATGCGATTAGCAATTTTAACAGCTAAAATTCTCTACTTATCCTTTTTTCCTTCTCTTTCACCTTACTTTTTTAATCCAAGGTATCCTTCCTGTGTTTTCCACCTTCTCAAGATAGGGCTTAATAGGGTTTAATTTGCTCATAAATTTCATAAATTTAGGAAGAATCTTATAAGAGTTGCAGAACAAGGTCTCTCTCTGAGCCTCCCAAGGCCACTGGTGCTAGTGACAATCTATCCCTAATAGATGACCTTCCTATCCTCCACTCCTGTGTTTTATATGCCCAAACACATCCATCCCTACGATCCATCTTGCTTCATCATGCTACATGCTGATACGTCAATGCAAGAACACGGTATGCTTTTGGGAAGGCGATGCAAGATTAGGGTTTCTTGATCCAAACTAACTAATCTACACATTAGCCCATAAATACGTATTTGGAACAGATTACCAAGAAACCAAAGAACATCAAATTTCAGTTGTTTGTATAGGATCTGAACGGCAAGGATTCAGAGAATTTACCTCCGGAAGTCTTCGACCATGGAGAAGGTGTGGATCAGCCAGATGGATCTGCCACAGGTGGCTTGCCGTCCAGGAACGCTACAGGGGGTGGGGTGTGGTGGGGCGTCGGCCCTCCCGGCGGCCGGGGCATCGGCAGCGACGCCATCGTCCTCAGCGTCGCCATCCTCGAACTACTCCCGACCGCCATGGCGCTCTCCAAGGGGATCGAGACGGATACCGAGCACGCTGTTTCTTCACCCAGATTTAGGTCCATAAACACCGCGAATCATTTGATTGAGTCGAACCAAATCGAGTCACTTTGGACCAGCGGTTCGACTCGAGACTCCCAGCTCACGCGAAATTTTGGACTCCGAATCGGACTGGAGTCAATTGGTTTCTAGTTCTTCTTTATTAGAATGTGATATAGGGAACCACAATATTACGCTCATTCGATTTGACGATAAAATTGGCTTCATAAAATGATTACCTCGTAATCATGGTATTAATTCGTTGATATATGATCTCACGACTCGTCTATGGTTATACTTACATATTTTTTATAACTGTGACTGTTCAAACTTTATAAAAAGATATCTCAAGCGTATTGCAATGTACTTTTCCATTCTACTTATAAATCTCAAGACTTAAACAAATCCATTGTTGACTTCAACAACAATTTGTTCCGAACCCAATCCATATATGGTACAATTAGAATACTTAAAACTGTTTTTATTTATTGCACACGGGGGATGTTATCTGATCAGATAAGCGTCCGGTGGACTTCGTCCTGGTGTCGCTCATCGGAAGCTTCACCCACCGCACACTACCATGGAAGAGAGTCGAGGATCCGCTGCTCCCATGATCACAGCTCCCTTGTTCCTCGCATCCTGCAGATACTCCAAAGCTTCCCTGGTTATGACCTCTCCGGGGTTCAGCACCGGAACACCTGGTGGGAACGTGCAGATGAGCTCCCCACATATCTCCCCGAGGCTTTCTCCAATGTCCACGTTCCTCTTCTTCGCGAAGAAGGCGTCTCTTGGACTGAGCTCCCGCCTAAACCCCGCAAACGGCGTAATCTCGCCACTCCCAACTTGGTTCTGCGATTGGTCCTCATCGAGGAACCTCGTCGAGAGATGTGACAGAGCTGTGATCAGCCTTTCTATGTGCTCCATGGACGTCCCCCAGTTGAAGACCAAGGTCACAGACCGCATCCCTTCAAACTCAGGTATGACAGCGTGCTTGTCAATTAGCAGCTCATTCACTTTGAAGCCAGTCAGTCCTAGCCGTGAGACACCGACTGTGACACGCAGAGGATCCATATTGGGGAAATCAGAGGAAAAGCTCGATGCGTCCAAGATCGAAAGACCTGGAATTTGCTCTATCTGAACCCTCGCGAGGTCCGCCATTTCCATGGCTTTACTCAAGATGGCACCTGGATTCTTGCTCAGCTGTGCTCTTGCAGCGTCCAGTGACGCCAGGAGTAGGTAGCTCGAGCTGGTGCTCTGAAGTGCTTCGAGGCATCTGCGGACTCTTTCCCTGTCCACACGATGTCCGGACGCGTGTAGCATCGACGACTGCGAAAGTGAGGAGAGAACCTTGTCCGTAGATTGAACCACGAGGTCGGCGCCTTGCTCCAGCGCCGTCTTCGGAAGCCTTGGATGAAACTTGAAGTGCGCACCGTGGGCTTCGTCTACGATTACCGGAAGGCCGTGCGAGTGACACAGTTTGGTGATCTCATCGATCCTGCTGCATATCCCCTGATAAGTTGGTGAGGTGATGAGGACCGCAGCAGCTCTTTTCCCAGCTTCCTTCAGCTCCTCTATAGCTGTCTCCACCTGTGATGGGGTGACTCCGCCGGCAACATCCCATAGCGAGCTGTACTCCGGCGTGATGTATTTTGGTATGGCTCCGGATAAGACCATGGCGTGAGTTGCAGAGATATGTGAATTCCTAGGGAGAACGAGGAAGTCACCAGGAGAGCAAGTGGCCATGATCGATGCCATCACTCCGCAGCTGGATCCTCCCACGAGAAACCATGTCTCCGATGAGCCAAATACTTCGGCGGCCAGCTTCTGGGCATCAGAGAGTGGTCCTTTGGAGGAGAACAAGTTGCCAATCCTGGGGATGGGAGCCAAATCATACGCGAATACGTCGGGGCCAAAGAGTTGGGAGAGCATTGCCGGAGCAGCTTTGCCTCTATTGTGTCCTGGAAACTGAAAGCAAGCTGGGTCTCGTTCTGCAAAGGCCATTAGAGCAGAAACGAAAGGGGCATTCGTGGCATAAGGATCTGCACCACCATTGCCGTCGTCCTCAGTGCTCTCAGCAGCAGCTTGTTTCTTGGTCTGACATGCACAGGTTTCCTGCGCAACAACAGCAGCAAGAACAAGGTATGCACATTACTCACAGCTATTAATTATTTGAGAATTCCGTTGTTTTGTATGTAGAATAAGTTTTAGAAAATGGCCAGTAATTCTGAGGATAATCTTCTTAATATATGTTTGAATGGAAAGAGCAAGTGAAGAAAACCAAGAAAGATAAAAGTGCATAGGTCAATGGAGACACAGAAACAAGGGCATCCAAGTCTCTCTCTAATGGCCACTCTGCTACTGTGAATCATTAACAATAATTGGCAAGTTTCTGATGGCTTTTTGAGTGTAAAACAGTTCAGAAATCAAATCTAATGGTTGTTTGGCTATGCTCATATATAGTTTCTAACGCAGGTTAGAAACATATATATGTGCAAATCAGCATTATGATTTAAACATTTTTCCACATACTCAGATTGGGTCTCAGTCGAAAAAGAACAATCACCGGAGGAACAATGTCTGCATGTTTGTTTTCATCGGTCTGAGCCAGCCCATGAAGTTGTGCGTACTATGTGACCAACCAAGTGCTATAAAACATGGATTATTGTTCTTCGTGAGAACAGCCATTACCATGAACCAACTTCCAGAAAATGGCCACAAATAGCATTAATGCACCAACGCAGTTTCGATAATATATAATCCTCATTGGACCAATCATCTTTTCCTATTTGACTGCAGCAATCGTGGGACTGAATCTTTTCTCCCTAATCAATGTAAAAAAAGTCTTTTCTTTTCCCCTATTTAAGTTTCAGGTTTTATTTCTGTGCTTCTTCTTGCGTCATTTCTAACTCTCATGAAATGAAGAATCCGTAGCTTCTCTCTCCTACAACCATTTCTATCGCTGTGTTGTCTACTTAAGATTATAATGCCACTCTAAGAAGATCTTATACTTCCCTCACAGAGGAGATGATCCAAACACAAGAGTGTTGTGACCTGTCTACTCCTGGCAATGCATGGCTTGTACATTGGAAGGTAAAAAGCTCACGGGATTCCGGTGCCTCCTCCGCCACCCGACGTGAACACTTGGCCGGCGATCCACAGATGGAACATCAAGCAGCTGGAAATGGAAGGAAAATGAGACAAGTAATCATTCTTTAGATAACAAACGGATAATGATTAGTTCATGCCGAAAGAAAGAGCGAAAGGTACGTTTGTCGGGAAGGTGGTAACGGAGAAGATCATGGCGGGCAAAGTTTCGATCGTCTGGCTCTGAAGCAGCCGAAGAAGAAGAAGATAGACAGTGCGGTGCCTGCCGTCCACAAAATCATCGTGGGAAGGCGTTTATGGTGCGGGGTAGTGTTTGGTCCACGGCGACGAAAGAGGCAATCATCGAGTGCTCTCGCTATCGGTCTGTCCCAAAATAATGTCCTAGTGTTTGGTCCACGGCGAGGAAAGAGGCAATCATCGAGAGCTGTCGCTATCCCAAAATAATGTCATCTGTCGGTATATAGTTAAAAGGGCATTTTAACTTTGCACTGAAAATAATGTCGTCGATGGGTATAGTTACAAACGCAAGATGCATGAATTGGTCATATCAGGATAATTTTGAACATGGATAATGTATTTGACATCTCAAATAAAACAACAGAACATGTTGGCACCTCAATAAGATATAGTAAATCTATACAAAAAATATCATAACGTATCAACATTTGTGAGGTTTCAAATAGATATTTTTATTATCTTGAAAATAAAATCATACCCAAAAAACTTGCTTTTTTATATTACTTACAGTGTGTTTTAATTAAATTTATAATCTTTTGTTACATGTATAATGAACACGAACATACAAAAACTTAACTTTTATATCAGTTGCACTCCTCTAAAAAAATATTGTGTCTATACGAAAATAACGTAATGGCATATCATTTCAATATTTATAGTAAGCTTGATATGAAAAGACATTTCAGGTTCGTTCAGGCGTTTTCATTGGATACTTTCAAATTTGGGGATTCGACAGAATCCTTCAAACTCCAAATTAAATTAAGCAACTGAGAGAGTCTGGAAAGTAGACCTCTACTTCCTTGGTACGTTGCGAACCCAATCCAGATGTGGTACGATTAGAATCTGACTTAGGACTTATGGTTAGATCTGTATTCCGATTCCAACTCTATGCGCATCGGATGCGCTCATCCTGGTAGCTCTCGTCGGAAAGCTTCACTCGCTGCACACTATCATGGAAGAGAGTCGAGGATCTGCTGCTCCCATGATCACAGCTCCCTTGGTCCTCGCATCCTGCAGATAGTCCAAAGCTTCCCTGGTTATGACCTCTCCGGGGTTCAGCACCGGAACACCTGGTGGGAACGTGCAGATGACCTCGCCACATATCTCCCCGAGGCTTTCTCCAATGTCCACGTTCCTCTTCTCCGCGAAGAAGGCCTCCCTTGGACTGAGCTCCCGGCTAAACCCCGCAAACGGTGTAATCACGCCACTCCCAACTTGGTTCTGCGATTGGTTCTCATCGAGGAACCTCGTCGAGAGATGTGACAGAGCTGTGATCAGCCTTTCTATGTGCTCCATGGACGTCCCCCGATTGAAGACCAAGGTCACAGACCGCATCCCTGCAAGCTCAGGTATGACTCCGTGCTCCTCGCATAGCAGCTCATTCACCTTGAAGCCTGTCAGTCCTAGCCGTGAGACACCGACTGTGACACGTAGAGGATCCATACTGGGGAAATCAGAGGAAAAGCTCGATGCATCCAAGATCGAAAGACCTGGAATTCGTCCTATCCGAAGCCTCGCGAGGTCCGCCATTTCCATGGCTTTACCCAAGATGGCTCCTGGATTCTCGCTCAGCTGAGCTCTGGTAGCGTCCAAAGACGCCAGGAGTAGGTAGCTCGCGCTGGTGCTCTGAAGTGCTTCGAGGCATCTGCGTACTCTTTCCCTGTCCACACGATGTCCGGACGTGTGCAGCATCGACGACTGCGAAAGAGAGGAGAGAACCTTGTGCGTAGATTGAACCACGAGGTCGGCACCTTGCTCCAGCGCCGTCTTCGGAAGCCTCGGATGAAACTTGAAGTGCGCACCGTGGGCTTCGTCTACGATTACCGGAAGGCCGTGCGAGTGACACAGCCTGGTGATCTCATCGATCTTGCAGCATATCCCCTGATAAGTTGGTGAGGTGATGAGGACCGCAGCAGCTTGTTTCCCAGCTTCCTTCAGCTCCTCTATAGCTGTCTCCACCTGTGATGCGGTGACTCCGCCGGCAACGTCCCAAAGCGAGCTGTACTCCGGCGTGATGTATTTTGGTATGGCTCCGGATAAGACCATGGCGTGAGTTGCAGAGACATGTGCATTCCTAGGGAGAACGAGGAAGTCACCGGGCGAGCAAGTGGCCATGATCGATGCCATCACTCCGCAGCTGGATCCTCCCACGAGAAACCATGTCTCCGATGAGCCAAATACTTCGGCGGCCAGCTCCTGGGCATCAGTGAGTGGTCCTTTTGAGGAGAACAAGTTGCCAAGCCAGGGGAGGGGAGTCGAGTCATACGTGAATACGTCGGGGCCAAAGAGTCGGGTGAGCATGGCCGACGCAGCTTTGCCTCCATTGTGTCCTGGAAAGCAAAAGCAAGCCGGGTCTCGTTCTGCAAATGCCATTAGAGCAGAAACCAAAGGGGCATTCGTCGCATAGGGAGCTACACCACCATATCTGTCGCCCTCAGTGCTCTCAGCGGTAGCTTGTTGCTTGGTTTGATAGACGCATGTGTCCTGTGTAACAATAGCAGCAGGAACAAGGTATGCAAATTACTCGCAGCTATTAATTAGCTGAGAATTCTGTTGTTTTGTGCGTAGAATAAATTGTTGAAAATGGCCAGTAATTCTGAGGATAATCTTCTTGACATACGAGTTCGTCATGTTTGAATTGAAAGAACGAGTGAGGAAAACCCAGAAAAAACATGATGGGAAAAATGTGAAGTGTCGAAATCATAAGGAGAATCTCCACATTTGAAGAGTCCATTACTTGGTAATTTTGCATTCATCAGTCCAAACATAGCATTAATTATGTGCAAATCAGTATTATGATTCAAAAATAATAATAAAATACAATATGACTATTTACAATCCCAATATTATTGATTTTATTTTTTTCTCATAATCTCTTATTTTATTCTGTTCATCACGAGTGATCCTTATCACCGATGTTGTCAATCATAATCACTTCTCACCGTCATTGCATACCTTAAATATCACTTCCCACCCTAAATATCACTTTCCACCTTTCTATGTAGTTTGAAGAAGAAAAGAAGGAAGAAAGGAAGAAGAGGAGGAGGTGAAGAAGAAGATATTTAAGGTTAAATTATAAAAGGATAGTTTAAAAATATTTTAAAAAATTAAAATAAGATAATAAATGAGAGAAATTTGTAAATAGTAATCTCCAACACCTATTTCTATCACCGTATTATCTACTTAAGATTATAATGTCACTCTAAGAAGATCCTAGGGTGACAAACACGGAGTGACCTGTTTACTCTTGGCAATGCATGGCTTGTACGTTGGAAGGTAAAAAGCTCACGGGATTCCGGTGCCTCCTCCGCCACCCGACGTGAACACTCGGCCGGCGATCCACGGACGGAAGAGTACGCAACTGGAAATGGAAGGAAAACGAAACGACAAATCATTCTTCAGATAATAAACAAACAATGATTAGCTGATGCTGAAAGAAAGATCAAAAGCTACGTCTGTTGGGAAGGTGGTCGGAGAGGAGATCATGGCGAACAGTATTCGATCGTGTGTCACCTCGCTGGTGATCGGTGGCGTTGGCTCCGCGTGAAAGCTCTCACTATTTCTCTATCCCAAAATAATGTCACGGGTAGGTACAGTTAAATAGGCATTTGTCCGTCGCATCGGAAACAATGTCATCGGATATTTATACTTCGTATTGCGTCAATCCACGAGATGAGCGATCTGATCCGATTAGGATAATTTTGACCATGAAGACCATGCGTCCGACGCCTTAATAATATATTTGAACACGGATACCACGCGTTTGGCACCTCAATAAAATACCTATAAAAAATATTAGGACGGAGGAAAAAGCACTCAAAATATAATGCAAATTAACTTATCCACATTTGCAAGGTTTTAAATATATGTTTTTATTAGTTCGAGAAGAAAATCATGTAAAACAAAACTTACTTTTTATACTACTTGGAGTGTAATTTAAATAAGCTAATAGTTTTTTTGCTACACATATATAAACACATTGTAAGCTTATACAAAAATATTATATTTGAGAAATATAAATTAACTTATCAATCTTGATCGAATTTCAAATAAGTATTTTCTCGTTAGGTTGAGAACATGAACATATAGAAAACTTAACTTTTATATCAATTACACTCCTTCATAATAAATATTATAAGTCTATACAAAAAAATATTGTAATTGAACCAATTCATCGCCTTTTGAACTTATCCAAGCAAAGATCCAGTTGTTTGTTTTGGGACGTTCTGTCAGGGACATTTTAAATACGGATGGGGGAAATGAGGACACCAATGGAAAAATAAAGTCATAAAAAAAAGGGATAACTCATGGAAAGAGAATTTAAAATGAGAGGCTTTTATAGGAGTTCACCCAACATAACAATGAAGTGCTCACAAAGCTTTTATAGGAGTTCCTCGCATCCTGCAGATAGTCCAAAGCTTCCCTGGTTATGACCTCTCCGGGGTTCAGCACCGGAACACCTGGTGGGAACGTGCAGATGACCTCGCCACATCTCCCCGAGGCTTTCTCCAATGTCCACGTTCCTCTTCTTCGCGAAGAAGGCCTCCCTTGGACTGAGCTCCCGAATAAACCCAGCAAACGGTGTAATCACACCACTCCCAACTTGGTTCTGTGATTGGTTCTCATCGAGGAACCTCGTCGAGAGATGTGACAGAGCTGTGATCAGCCTTTCTATGTGCTCCATGGACGTCCCCCGATTGAAGACCAAGGTCACAGACCGCATCCCCGCAAGCTCAGGTGTGACTCCGTGCTCCTCATATAGCAGCTCATACACCCTGAAGCCCGTCAGTCCTAGTCGTGAGACACCGACTGTGACACGCAGAGGATCCATATTGGGGAAATCAGAGGAAAAGCTCGATTCATCCAAGATCGAAAGACCTGCAATTCGCCCTATCTGAAGCCTCGCAAAGTCCGCCATTTCCATGGCTTTACCCAAGATGGCTTCTAGCTCGAGCTGGTGCTCTGAAGTGCTTCGAGGCATCTGTGCATCCTTTCCTTGTCCGCACGATTTCCGGACATGTGTAGCATCGACGACTGCGAAAGAGAGGAGAGAACCTTGTGCGTAGATTGAACCACGAGGTCGGCGCCTTGCTCCAGCGCCGTCTTCGGAAGCCTTGGATGAAACTGGAAGTGCGGACCGTGGGCTTCGTCTGCGATTACCGGAACGCCGTGTGAGTGACACAGCTTGGTGATCTCATCGATCTTGCAGCATATCCCCTGATAAGTTGTGGCGGTGATGAGGACCGCAGCAGCTCGTTTCCCAGCTTCCTTCAGCTCCTCTATAGATGTCTCCACCTGTGACGGAGTGACTCTGCCGGCTACGTCCCAAAGCGAGCTGTACTCCGGCGTGATGTATTTTGGTATGGCTCCGGATAAGACCATGGCGTGAGTTGCAGAGACATGTGCATTCCTAGGGAGAACGAGGAAGTCACCGGGCGAGCAAGTGGCCATGATCGATGCCATCACTCCGCAGTTGGATCCTCCCACGAGAAACCATGTCTCCGATGAGCCAAATACTTCGGCGGCCAGCTCCCGGGCATCAGTGAGTGGTCCTTTGGAGGAGAACAAGTTGCCAAGCCAGGGAAGGGGAGTCGAGTCATACGTGAATACGTCGGGGCCAGAGAGTCTGGTGAGCATTGCCGACGCAGCTTTGCCTCCATTGTGTCCTGGAAAGCAAAAGCAAGCTGGCTCTCGTTCTGCAAAGACCATTAGAGCAGAAACGAAGGGGGCATTCGTCGCACAGGGAGCCACACCACCATAGCTGTCGTCCTCAGTGCTCTCAGCGGTCGCTTGTTTCTTGGTTTGATGTGCACGGGTGTCCTGTGTAACAATAGCAGCAGGAACAAGGTATGCGAATTACTCACAGCTATTAATGATCCGAGAATTCTGATGTTTTGACCGTAGAGAAAGTTGTTGAAAATGGCCGGCAATTCTGAGGATAATCTTCGTAACGTATGTATTCGTCAAGTATGAATTGAAAGAATGAGTGAAGAAAACGAAGAAAAATCACAATAGGAAATCATCCATCGCTGTGCACGTCGAACCATGTGAAAAACGTACGTGTTGCAATATTAATTATGTGCAAATCAGTATTATGATTCAAACATTTTGAAGCTTCTTATTCAACCCAATATTACTATTTATGATCCCAATATTATCGATTTTATTTCTTCATCATAATCCCTTATTTTATTCCGTTCACCGTCGACTATGCTCATTACCATCGATTTTGTGGTATGCTCGCCACCACCGCCAATGCCACTTCCCACCTTTCGATGTCGTCTGTAAAAAATAAAAAAAGGAGGGAAAAAAAAAGAAAATACTTAACATTTGAAAGGATAATTTAAAAATATTAACAAAAATAAAAGAATGAGATTATAAATAATAATCTCTGATGTTTTGGAAAAGAACAATCACCGAAGGAACTACTTGTTTGTTTTCATTGGTCCAAGCCAGTCTATAAAGTTACGAGTACTACGCGACCAAACTAGTGCTATAAAATATGGATCGAGCCACCAGAGTCATGGAACAATGCATCTTCAATAATATATATAATCATCTTTTCTTTACTGCAGCACACGGAGACTGAATCTTTTCTTCCTCGTGATGAGTGTGAAGTGAACCCCTTTTTCTTGAAGTCTTTTTTAAGCTTCAGGTTTTATTCCTGTACTTTTTCTTGCGTCATTTCTACTCTCATGAAGGGAAGAATCTGCAGCTTTTCTCTCCTACACCTATTTCTATCACCATATTATCTACTTATGATTACAATGTCTCTCTGAGAAGAACTTAGGGTGACAAACACAGAGTGACCTGTTTCCTCCTGGCAATGCATGGCTTGTACATTGGAAGGTAAAAAGCTCACGGGATTCCGGTGCCTCCTCCGCCACCCGACGTGAACACTTGGCCGGCGATCCACAGATGGAAGAGTACGCAACTGGAAATGGAAGGAAAATGAAACAACAGATCATTTTTCAGACAATAAAGAGATAATGATTAGTTCATGCTGAAAGAAAGAGCAAAAGCTACGTTTGTTGGGAAGGTGGTCAGGCAGGAGATCATGGCGGACAAGATTCGATCGTATGACTCTGACGAAGGAGGAGGAGGAGGAGAATGCAGCGCCTGCCTTCCGCTTGCTTTCGTGGGAAGGCTATAAATGCAGGAGCACCACGCTGGTGACTGGTCGCGTTTGCTCCACGTCACTTACTGAACGAACGATCTATTTCCCCAAATAATGTCAGGCTATACGTACAGTTGAGGCGACATTTGTCCTTCGCTTGGGAATCGTCAGTTCTCTTCTGGGTGTGATATTTGTGCTCGGCTCAACTTCTTGGTTTGTCAACGTGTAGCACAGTTCAATTGACTAAACAAAATCAAGCAAATGTAGCACATCCATTCGATTTCAGATTAAAAAACAAATTAAGTTTAAGATTAGGGTCGGAGAGATACTGTTTTTTAATCTAGACTAGGGCTAAGCTAATATTTTTGTTATCCCGTGACATCGGATCCTGACAGCAATCCAGCCCTACACTCAAGTTGGGTACATGAATTTATGCCTGATCATGACATCAAAATATTTACAGTAAATGTCTATACAAAATGTTATATGTCTATACAAAAGTTGTAATTGAACCATAGTATATGAAGATGTAAATAATTAAATACAGTAAATGTCTAATTTTTTTCAATATTTTCTAAATACAGATTTGATTATTACCCATCCTTACTCTCTGTTTATATAAATATATATATCTATTTTACATATACATTCTTGTATTATTAGGTATTCTTCCTTGTGATACGTTACAATCATTATAACTGCGTTATATACGTGGCGAAACCGTTATTATGGCACATTTCTCCGTCGTAACGGCCTGTTATTAATGAGGCTAGTGGCTGAACCCTACTGTGTTTTATTCCCGAAGAGCACCCCGTCGCCTCCACCGCAACGCGCGCACAGAGAGACGGGGGAGAGATGGCGGGGTTTATGGGGGCGTTTTGGGGGACGCGGGCGCTGGAGATCGTGAAGCGGAACGACTCGCCGGGGCTCCTCTGGAAGCGGATCAAGCTCACCACCACCCGCAGGAACAACGCCAAGAAGCGCCTCCGCCGCGTCTGGCAGGTGACTCCCCATCCCGCTCCTCAATTCTTCCCCATTTCTCTAGGGTTCTCGATCGAGGATCGGACGAACCCGTCGAAACCCGGGCCTGGTCGAGATTGTTGATTCAGAATGGATTTTTTTCTTGATCGAATTATACGGTGTCGATTAACTTGAGTTGCTGACTTCGCTGTTGTTTGCGTTGCTTTTGTGCCGGCAAAACCCTAACAAAATCAATGCAACCTCATAAAATTAACATAGAAGACGGTTCTTTTCTAGAAAATCGACTTTTTATTGGATATTCTGTGTGCCCAAAGTGTGTTGTAGGTTGTATGAGTTGCTTATAGGCAGTAAGTTGCACATGAATCTGATCGCACTGTGGTGTGTATTAGAAATCTGTGTAGGTTCTAGAGATTTTAGGGGAAAGGAAGGGAAATGATTATTCCTGACATCATTTGCCAGGGCATTCCTTTTTCCCGGATTCTTTCAAGGAAATATCGATCCAATGCCCTTAGTCGGCTTGTGCTTCTTCCTTTTGGCAGAGAAATGGGTGCTGCTGTTATATGCGGGAGAAACTTGTTATCTTAGCACCAGTGCCTCGTAATGTCCAGGTTATTATCTTAGCATTTAACGGTTCTAATTGATTAAAAGAGGTTTCATATAAACACTAGTGAATAGAAGACGAGCTCTCCACTTTCTGGGTGTTCGGTAGAGTCTTCAAGATTGCTATTCCTTGGAGCTGGAATCTGGATGCTAAATATGGCGTCCTAACAAAAATGGGTTATGCTGTTTCTTTGTACAGCGCACTTGCCCTGTGATGTACGTTTGACAACCTTACTTTGCTCTTCCGCTAGGAGTAGAAAAGTATCCACAGAGAAGTGAAGCATCATATTATAGGATGAGTCAGTAGTCTCCATTAAACATAACTCAAGGAAGCAAAACCATGTTTTTTGCAGTTCTATTTTGTTGTTGACTATCTTTTTTTTTTTTAGGTTAAACATTCAGGGACAGTTTTACCCGTTTTTATCATGTAATGGGCTTTTTGCTGTATAGCCTGATCTGTTTTGGTTAATTGTTGGATCTAGGAAGCATAAAACAAATTATGCTGGTCTTGGAAACCCTGAATTTTGAAATTGCAAGCTCATGTTTATGTACAATACCATATTTCATTACTTAGCATCTTTGATAATGTGATGAATTTGGCAATTATTTTATTTTTTCAGAATCAAAAGTTTTTAACATAGAAAATTTTGTTTTTTTTATTGTAATGCAGAATGAAGCTGTCTTGAGGGCTTGTGCTGAACCACAACAAGAAACTGCAGCAAGCACTGCTGCAGTTGGAAATAAATAGACTCGAGACCAGATGTAGTGCCACTGATAATTCTTTCTTTTCTGCTTTGGAAATCAATGCAACCGACGGCTTCTGTTGTGTATTTTTTTATTAAAAACAAGCATTTGAGATGGTACTGTTAGATAAGAATTTACTCTCTTTATCTATCCTCTTGTCTCTAGAAAATTTGCATCTCAGATTTGATATTACGTTTCTGCTTGATGATAACCGGCAATCCCAATCTGAACTTTGTCTTTGTTGTAATGCTCTACGTCACTTGTTTGTACCCCTTGCAACATGAAGAATTGTGTATTTTGTTTGTCATGATCTACATATAGGTTTCCTCATTTTGATTGTTGTTTACTTCTTTCATGGTTTCTCAAATAAAGTCGAAGGCTATTGATTCAGAATCGTCATAATACCTTTGTGAGTATAGGGGTGCAATTATATGCAAACAGCACTCATTGCATACTTGTGCATAGAATGTTGTCTTTCTTATCATGCCACAGGTTAATTATTATTCTTATCCTTCGGTCCACTTATTTAAACAGTGGTGAATTTGTCAGAATCATGCTACTCTGTGTCGGAAGGTAAAAGTGTTTCAAGAAGATAACTTTTCATGTCTGTCTGTATGTTTGAGATGGAGGTGAGCCAGAGAAATGCTGCATTGTGTCAAGTGGGTGTCAACTTGCATTTTTTGTGTCATTTTGTAGACGTTTAGGTATGCATTTTAATTCATTAGTATCCCTCGACCTAAGCGGAAGCAGTGGGAGGTTGAATTATGTCCAACGACAGCAGGGTATCATCCATGACCTAGAATTGGATTATATGCTTCTTATCGCTTTTGGATGGTATCAGATTTTTTGAATTGGTATATCGTTCAGTCCGACCAAAACCAATATCAGATTGTGATTTAAATCTTCATGTGGTGTTTGTATTCGTATGTCGAGTGACTTCACAGTTCCAACTGGCCCACAGGCGCCACTGTCCGTCAGTGTTGTGGCCACCGTTCCATTCCATTCCATTCATTCGGCTCTTCTGGATTTTAAATCCATGTGTGATGTTTGTGTTTCTTGTTCGGCTCAAATTCCCTGTGGTTAGTCAAAGTGCACTGCAGCCTAAACAAATCACGTGTCCCATCATGCCTGCAGCCTTACGTGATGGATTGACCAAGAAGAACCAAGTCAGCAATCCAGTGCTACACTCAAGTTGGGTACAT
Organism: Musa beccarii; assembly: GCA_024322285.1. Lineage (NCBI taxonomy): Eukaryota > Viridiplantae > Streptophyta > Magnoliopsida > Zingiberales > Musaceae > Musa > Musa beccarii. Next base: position 69,492,857 of record CM044394.1, read on the forward strand.
GAATTCCTGCTGGATGACGACATCACAATCTTTTAGAAACACGCATACTGCGTTGGCGGCAGCTCAAGAACCGAAGATGAACTCAATCGGTGATAGGTTCGACTTCCCGGGTTTAGGTGTTTGGTTCTCACGTCTTATTCAGATTTTACGATGCTTAATTTGTTCTTCCAAATTTTTTTTTTTATTCAGTATGTATATGCCGCAATCTGGACGGAGCTTTCATCGAATGGAACGTGGACAAAGACCTGTGGGTTGCTGCTGTCTTGGATGGATTCCCAAAGCTCAAGACGGATGATGATTCCAAATCCAAGCTCGCAAGAAACCTCGGTCGGCTGTACTTTTTTGGGCTGTCGTTGCAAGAACAAATGCGATGATCATACAATACACATGTCATCTACTTTGCTGGTCCTTCATATCCTTACATTTCTACTTTGTTTCACTAAGATATGACCTGTTTGATTGCTTGGTTTCCTTCTCGTTCTCATCTATGTTGGAGCATAAGATTATGACCTCGCATTAACTTTATAACACCGCCCATAAGTTTAATAAGCCTGAGACATGACGTTGTTGCATGCAAGTGCCAAATTAGGTGGTGCATCAGCAAAATGGCAGATCCAAGTCTCTGTCATGCTCTACAGATATACTCTTTAATAGGTCATATCTGCGCCATAAGCTTCGAGCGTAGAACTCGTCACGCTTACGAAGTCCCTCTCTTTTCTCTTGAGCATTCGGGGTTGAGAGGACTAAAACGATTGATAACCACATACAATTAAGATACTCTTGCTACCGGAATTACGTTGCCGTAGATGCAAGGAGAGCATGATGGCGAGCGTTGCTGCACGAGTTTATGACCTCGACGATGGTGGCAGGAAGGAGAAGTTTGTGATTCAGAATCATCGAGGCACAAGTCTTTCAATCTGATCCAAATGAGTGTCCATTTCCTGTGTCGTCGCAATCCTCAGTGTCTTGATCATGGACTACTTCGATCAACACAGATGACTACGGGGAAGAAAAAGTGCAGCTTTTGTGGTCCATGGAAGAGCTGGAGGATAAGGTGGTGTCGCTTGATTGATTGATCCACTGATGGCGTTGAACTCGAATCCATCTCGAGAGCCGCAGCTTGGAGAATGAATCATCATCTCCTACTCGGGAGTTCATGTTGTGTTTACCGGATATCTGAAGTCAGAGTTGCAGGCAAACACATAACGGATGATCACTGTTTCAGAAGGGTGAAGGATTACTTGCAAGCGATGAAGAGACTACACGTATCTCCTAGAGTTTACAGCTCGAACTTTATTCTGCGTCTGGTTTCCAGGAAGAACAAAAGTAGAGGAAGGAGAGCTTGAGCATGTGATGTTACAGTAGCTTGTTCTCATGGAGTTGAACTCATGCTGCTCGAACTCGCTTCCTCTCCATCACCAGATACATCAGGGAGCTCAGTGACGCAGCTGGAGCCATCATCTCCCATCCTCATCATCTGCTCTCCTGCCTGTTCATCATCTTCTTCGGCCTCCGTCTTGGCGGGTCTCTTCTTCCTAAAGACCCGACACAACACCCAATCTCCGTTTCGAACCATGCAACTCTGCATCATTAAATTCCAATTCAGTTCAGTAACTCATCATCAAGAGCTACTAAGGTACAAGTAGGAGCTCACATGAGCTGCATCATTTCTTGGATTGGCCTCCGGCCGGGTGAGGCGATACTCATGCATGATCCAATCGGTTCTCGTCGGCGGCTTTCCTCGATAGAAGACCAAAACCTTCTTCATCCCCACCACCTGGTTGCACCTGGAAGCCACGACTTGCCTTTCCTTCCCTGCTGCCTTCCAGCATCCGGATCTTGCCCCCGGATTCGATCGGTTTCGGCTCGGATACGTTGCCTCTCTGAAGCTGAAGAAGTACCGGACCTCTTCGCGCCCGCCTGTGACATCGCAACCGTGATATATAGTTTCGATCACGTTATAAGTTCTACCAACAAAATTCTCTCATGGAAGAGGCACTGACCAGGTAGATCCCATGGATCATGGATCCTGAGATCGATCTCGGGGATGATGTAGGCCGGCAAGGGGAAGGAGTAGACCTTCCTCTTGAGGTACTGAACCACAAGTTCTTCATCGGTGGGATGGAACCTGAACCCCGGTGGAAGCCTCAGCATACCATGCCTTACAAAACCGGGATTGTCCATGGAAACCTCAAACAAAAACCAAAGTCTTCTCCTTGGTCTCAATATCACATCCCTGGGTCCAACTCTATGGCAACAGAAGACTTCATGGAGGTGATCAGTTAGGAGAGCCAAGGAGTGTGTCTCAAAGGAGGGGGAGAGGGCGTGTTTCCAAGGAGAGAGAGGGTGCAGATCTTTTAAAGGCTGCCGGCAGAAGAAGACGACACCCTTGGTAACGTGATCCGGACTCAAAGGTTTGACGATATCCACCAAAGTGATCGGTATTTGGGACAATTCGTATTTGAAAACGTCGAGGGAGCATGAAGAAAGAACACCTAGGCAGGAGTCAGATTGGGACAACATGCAAAGGCCACTAAACCACTGAAAGCTTGCGCATGCAGCCTCTTTTCATCTTCGATTTGATAGCAATCATCTTCCACTGTTCCATCCAGGAGAAGCTTGAGATTGGGATGTCAACCTCTGTATGTCTATCTGCTCCGTGATCCATGCTGGTGTAGAGATAGGCGACACATGCAATGGTGCAGAATCCTTCTTTCATCTTCTTCGCAGGGAAAACGAAGAGAGTCTCCATGCGTTTCTCACTTCTTGGTGAGGCTCTTAGAGTTAATTAAAAATTTTAATCTAAAAAAATTTAAAACACAATAGAGGAAAGAAAAGAGACTTTCATTCGAATATTGGTTAGTTGAGTTATTTTCTAATATCATAATTTTCTGATATATTGATGTAAAGACTATATTCTCTGAATTGATCCATGTGTATTTTAGATTTCTTTGTAGATGTCAAATATCTTTTGATTTTTTTTTATAAGTTCAAAGGTTTTTTCATGCTTAATATTTCATCATTAGTTTAATTGGCTTATATTATTAAAATTTTTATAATATATTTATTATTAAATTATATCTTACGTGATATATATATATATATATATATATATATATATATATATATATATATATATATATATATATATATATATATATATATATATATATATATATATATATATATATATATATATATATATATATAAGAGTTATGTTCTTGGCAAAACGGAATAGAAAAGGTTGGCACCGTCTTCGACCGTCCTTCTACTTTTCGCTACCCATCGCCTATCTGTCATGTGATTGGAGGCGTCGGGCGGCCACGCGTGACCCAGATGTGGGCCCACTAGCAGCAACTGGTCGCGGAGGAATGGCTCGTTGTTACATACATGCATTGTGCTGCTATTAGTATATATATTTATTTCTTGTTGGTTTTATTAATCTGGCGACTCCCTTTCCTTAATTTCGGTTTTCCTCATATTATCTATCTTCTTCTTGCGATCGAACGCTGCCGTTCTTGAACCCTTACCCTCCACCTGTGGATCTCTAATCACAAGATCTCCCTCATTGATCCCGCTCCCGCGTTCCTGGGATCTTCTCCTCGGTTGCTTTCGCTTCTGGATCTCGACGCTCCCGCTAGATTGCGCTGCGAAAGGTGCGGTTCTTGCCCCCTCTTCTTGATTCCGATTTTGTGTTGGTACCTATTCTCTTCTCCGGTGGATGAATCGTTAGTTCATATCTTGATTGATCTTTACTTTTTGGGTGATCGGTGACTAGATCGGAGAGAGCAAATGCCAGACGAGGATCTGATCGAGCTCAAGTTTCGGCTGTATGATGGAACGGACATCGGCCCGATCCGCTACTCTGCTTCTTCCACCGTCGCCATGCTCAAGGAAAGGATAATATCCGAGTGGCCGCGAGGTAGGAGTTTTTTAGTCTTTGGTTCTCAAATCAGCAAGTGTTTTTTTTCCCGTGAAAGTGAACTTGTCGTTTCTTGATTTTGGTATACGATTCTTAGATCTTTCAGCAAGTCAAAATATGTTTACGGTGAATCCTATTTTTTATTCTTTTCATAGCGATGCCGACTTCAAAGTTAAAAAAGAAATATCAGAATATATTTACATTTAAGTTTAGTGTCGATCCGATTCCTATATGAAGAAAATTATTACGACACTTAGTTTGCTAGGTTGCTGTCAAGTATTGTTGGCGACGGTGTGTGATGCCAATCTGTTGCTAACTGCCAGACATAATAATCCACATTTATGTCATTGCATAACAACCGTGAATAATGATCTCAACTTTATGTATTATCAAAATTTTTAGGGTGATTAACTGAATACTTAACTGGATAACGTCAATGCGCTGCCATTTTAAGTTGTCAAGGTCAAATCTCAAGGGCCATGTTTCAGTGTCAATCTTTTTTCTAGTTATCTTTTCTGTGGTTCTGTATTGTCTGGTTTGAAGCTGCTTCTTTACTCACTTCTGGTACTAAACATTGAGCTCACTGAAAATTTGGATATATTTCAGATTTTTATTTAGTTCCTTATTATGACTTCGTTTCTTTCAGTATGTGTATATTCTGCAATACTTGTCAAAAGTTTTGCTGAAACATTCATGTGGTATGCATTACAATCTGTGCCTGATCAGTGGTATTTGTGTTTGTTATAGTGTCTGAATAATCTGCCATTCTATTGAGACATCACATTGTTGTATGATAAGTCTCACATTCAACTACACGCCAAAGTGTCTTGTATGCTGTTTAATATAATGAATGAAAGTTATGATTATTTAAGTAAAAACATGTATTCTTCCATTTGTTTGTGCAACATCGTATCCTTTTCAGGAGTAAACATGTTCACCTTGTTTATTTTTTTATGCATATTATTGTGGCAAAGTGCAATTCTCAGAGAAAAATTCTCGCATTGCCCTGCTAATGTTGTTCCAATTTGCTCTTACTTCAAATTGGTGGCTTTTTGTGCCTTTGTTTATATGATATCTGTGGCAAGACTGCAATGAATATTTATGGTTTGAGATTTATCTTTTAAAAATTTTAATGTCAACTTTATTAGGGTGATGACATATAAATAGCTGATGGTCATGTCAAAAGGGTAGAACTGTAAGTGGAGAACAATTTGTGTTGTACTTGTGATGGATACTATATTGAAAAATGGGGTAAATGCGTGGCTGTTTCTGACTAAATGGGCCAGAAGTGCTATGACAAAGAAGCAAAAACAACACTGCAAGATAAGAAATGTATAACATGTTCTTGAAATTAAAATCTCATTCTTATACTGCTTATGATGTACTCAAACTTTTAGGAAGATGCATAAATATGAGATGGTTTGTCCAGTATGCCTCTTGAGAATTTTATGCAATACTGGTCTAGTTCGGAGCACTTTGCAAATGATGATATAATCTATAAAACAAGTAAGATTTGTACTAGTGCATAATATAAGTTTATCTTTTAGTTTTTACTAAGTTGTATCGAGTCAGTTCTTAAGTCATGAGGGAAAAGAATAAATTCCATTGTTTAGTTGGAATTTGAAGTTATGGTCAGAATCAGGTTATAGTTATAATTTGCCTGTTCTGTTTACACTACCATGTAAGGTCTCCTTGAAGGCTAGGTTATACTTGGAAGCTTGGATATGTAGATCAAGTATCTTGATTGTAAAGTTATAATTAGAATCAGGTATAAGTTACAGTTCGTGTTCTGTTTATCACTATCATATAATGAGTCCTGCAAGGGTGGGTAATACTTAGAAGCTTGGATTTATTGATTTAGTGTCCAGTTTCTTTTTCCACTTCTGATTCTCATGATCATTGGTGACAGTGCCTTTCCCTGTTTGGTGTTTCCTTGTAGATACAAGGAAGGTCATTGGGCAACACTTGTATTTTTTCATTATGTTCAGAGAAATGACATGAAAGGGCTTATACAATTTTTCAGTTGTAGGAGTAGTAGTTGGTTGATTCGGTTGACACTGTATGGATGAGATATTTATCATTGTATTTTATCATATGTCCTGTCAAACCTATAATTCTACCAATTGCATTGGCATTGGGCTTTTCTAGCCAGGCTGGTGAGATCTTTTAAGCATCTTTTATGATTCATTCAATCTGTTATCAGTATTGTGCTTTTCCAGTCAGGTTGATCTTTTCTTCTTTGGGATATTTTGTGAATATGTTTCCTTTTTGGGGCCTAATTGTAGGCTTTAAAGTTTGTGCCATTAATCTGATAACAGGGACAACTTTTTTCAGTTGGTTATTCGAGTTTAGTTTACTTACTGTGTTTAAATCTGTTCTTTTCAATGGCATGTATCTGTATCTCTTTGAAAGGATAACCTTTGGGTATGTCAAATTGGCTAATGGGCTTGGGGCTTGTAGCTTGATTTTTTGGATATGCAAAAAGAGAAAATCCTACTTATACAGTTAGACTAGCAACGTTGATATTGTTATATTTTCTGAAGAGAATTGTCTCACTCCATTTCTCTCACAACTCTCCTCGAAAAGACCTTTATTTGGAACCAAAGTAGCAAATCTTGCTTTAAGACATGGAATATCGAATGGTAATTTTGGCCATATAAATTTGTCTTACAGTAGCACTAGGTGTGTTTGACTATAAGCTGCTTAAGGTTCATCTTAAGTTTGGTGATTTAGTTACATATGGTTATTAGGATTTATTATTGTAGCATTTAAATGATTACATATACTCATCATGTTGCTTTCATTTTATGTTTTGGTCCATTCTCTGTCCTCATGATATTATCCTGTGATTGTGTAAACTTTTTGCTGATCTAATTTAGCTTTATATTGCTAATTTCATTAGTGACTCACAATCATCTTCTGTCCTTGCATTCTCTGCAGACAAGAAGATTATACCAAAGGTGGCTAATGATGTCAAATTGATAAGTGCTGGCAAAGTATTAGAGAACAACACAACAATTGCCCAGTGCAGATCACCTTTCGGTGAACTTCCTTCAGGAGTTGTCACCATGCATGTTGTTGTGCAACCGTCATTGACTAAAACTAAAACAGGTAAGCTGGATCTTGCGACTTCTTGAATGCTATGAATTGTGACATCTTTTCTTGGTGTCACTGAAGTACAGTTAGATGTATGTGCAATTCCATGTCTTTTGATGCATTAATTAAGTAGCTTTTTTTAGTAGAAGCAGGTTGGTATTATTGTTAAGAATGATTTAAATTGTCACTAGTTGGAGAACTTCATCAGAACTTATTTATAAAGCTCTCGCAAAGGCTTATAAGTAACAAAATCTTGCGTCGACACCTTTAATCAATTTGTTATAAGGTACGTCAATTGTGTAGGCTTTTCACTAACTAGATGGTAGTTGAATACTCATGATATGATGCATCTATAAATAGTGCAATCTATTTCTAGTTTAATATCAGGAAGTATACAAAAACATGGTAGACCTCACTGTACCAATCGAATTTGCTAATAAGTGTGCAACTGACTTGAGCTGAAAATAACGAATGATCTGCTGTTGGATGGTAGATGCTTTTTTTTTTCTTGGGGAAAACAAAGTACTGCTGGAAGGATTCTTTTTTTTTTTTTCTTTCTTGCAATCAATTATACATGTAAATACTGATATCTTTTTGTTAAATATGGTTCTGTTAATCAACTTAAGATCAGACAGTACTATGCCATGGAATGGGATTCTTCAAATAAATATTGACTTGAATGCTAATCAGCTGACTAAGTGCTTTTCCAAAAGGCTTTTAGGTGAGGAACTTTCTTTTAGTAATCTGAAAGTTGAATATCAAAGAAATAATGAGCTGATAGATACCATCCACATTAGTAACTGATCATGATTGTAATATTCGATAGAAAACACCTAGATCCTAAGATCAGCATGTAACTGTAACACGAGCAATGACTAGTCATAGAGTAAGAATATGACAGCATAAAACCCGACAAATTGTTGTTCAAAATGACATTAGTGCCTCTTCATCTGACCGTAAGAAAATGTTGTTCTCCTGGAAAATTTGCCTGTCGTGTTCAGCATTTGTTTGCTTGCCAGAGTTGCTTGTGTGATAAATCGTTTTAGTTGATGAGACATGTAGCAATCTCTCTGGCCCATTTATTTCCTCCAGAAGTTTTCTAATAACTAGTGTCTGCCTTCTCACCACCGATCTTCAATTATTTCTTCAAATTTAAACTGCTTGCTTCTGATTTCTTTTTCCCTACAATAACAACAGAAAAGAAGGTCGACAAGTTGCCTAAGAAGAGTGCCTGTTCTTGCTCTATATTGTAGAGTAAGGATGTATGGGTAATGTTTGGTTGGCAGCAATAGAGTATCATCTGTGAAACCCCGGTGGTAGCAGAAACCACTCGAGGCAGATGTTTTCTTTTCTTAGGGGCCAAAGGTGTCTCTTGTGTATTCTGTTGCGCAGATGGAGTTGGTGTACGGCCGTGCTATTTGTCTTAAAGCAGGTAAATCTGAGCAGAGTATTATTACATATGGAGTAGATTGTTCCTCTATATATCGCACTTCTTGAACGTATGTATATCGATTGCATCAACTGGAAATTAATTCAATAGTCCCAATGATTTCTCTCACGTCCACCTATTAATAATAAGTGGAACATCTCTTTTCGAGAGAATGAGATATCAATGGTCTCTTTGTTGGTAGATATCCATGGTCTCGATGCCTGTAAATTGAGGATTTGGCGTGCTCATGAAATAGAATCTGTCAGTAAAAGTGATGATTGTTAGCAGTTAAGATTTTTTCTGATGAACAGTTAATATTTTTCCAACTATACTAGGAAATATTATAGTTCTGTTGAGAAAAATATTCTATCCTAACTTGTATAAATAGGGAGCACCATCATATCAAATCTAATGAATCTCTTCTTCCTACTTCGTTCTATCAATGATCCTGCTTTTCCTACCAGCAATAAGGAATTTTTATGGTTCAGCTCAAATCAGAATCTCAATCATGGTAGAAAATAACATTCGATAGATAATGCTTTTGTGGAGTCATTTTAGCATGATATCATAGGAAGAATGCCAAGATATCTAAACCATGTCATCTATTATTCTTATCCATGAAATAGAATAAGAATAATTCGCCATGTTATTATAGTTTTCTCACAACAGCACATCTGACCTTACACAACGATGAAACAATTATGAATGCATAAACGTATAGCTACTACGGAAACAGACATCCACGAACGTATAAGACTCTGTCCTCCATGACTTCCTATATCTCCATCAGCTCTTGGAACCTCGCCATTGCTGAGCTTGGGAGCCCCAGGAGTACATTGATGCTCTTCCTCTCCTTCCCATGCGACAGGAACAGGATGACCTCCTTCTGAGGGAGAGTCACCGGCCCGGACTGAACCGGCTCCCCCCACCCGAAGTCCGTGGTGTGGAAGGACAGCCTCGACCAAGTCGTGATCAGTAGAGTAGCAGTCAGAGAAGGCCTCGCCCTCGTCGCCTCGAAGTAGTCCATGGCGGATCTCATGTACTCGTCGGTGACCATCTTGACTGCGTCCTGAACCAGTCCGACGGCGAAGGAGAGCGGGCGAGCCAGCAGCTCTCCCGCGGTGCACAGGGAATTGGTGAGTACGATGCCGTTGCCGAAGTACCCCTCCGGCAGCGGGGGGTCGAATCGCGACCGCCCGTCGACCGCGAACAGGAGCTTGGTCTGCTGGCCGGGCTGCAGCTGCAGCGCCTCCGTCCGGGCTCGCCAGACCAGCCCGGAGAGCGCCTCGAAGGTGGTGCACTTGTCGAGGCCCCCGTCGTCCATGGCACTCCTCTTGACGCGCCCGAGCTTCTCGGGGTCGAAGCAGAAGGATCTGTACAGCATCTCTTCCTGGTACAAGGTCCCGACGCCAGAGACATCTTCGATCTCAGCGAACTCGTGGTGGGGGAAACTGATGACGGTGGGTTCTCGTGGCTTGAGGATGGTGCGGTCGACGAAGGGCGGCACCGACACCGGCTGCCCTCGCGCCGTTTCGCCCCACGAGTTGACGAACTCCATTGCTCCGAGGCCGTCGAACATGCAGTGGTTCATGGCCAACCCAAGGATGAATCCCCCGCATCTAAACCTTGTAACCTGGAAGAAGAACGCTAAGAACTCGGATCAATCTCTACCCGAAAGAACAGCCACAGATCAAGGTGATCGAACTGAGTAGTACCTGAGCCGCCAGTGGAGGTATCTCCAGTATGTTCTTGGCACCAGGAACGTTGTAAACGAGCTTCCCAAGTGTGTTGGGGTCGGGCTTGGCGATGTCACCTATGTCCGCCATCTCACAGTCTGCTTCGGCCTCGACGAACACCGCACCTTCTCCGGTGCAATCCACGATGAGCTTCCCCTCGTTGCTGATCGTGAGCCGGCCGGCGAGCGGGTAGTAATGGACGAGGACCTTCGCCAATGCCTCCTTTATCACCTCCCCAGCCTTCTCATTCCCCTTCTCCTCCGACCTGAAGCAGTATATTGTCTGCACTATGACTGCAATGTTCTGGTCGAGGTTGGTGAGGAAGTAGAGGCCCTTCTGCGTCTCTTCCGCTGGGGGAACAAGCGTTGCTTCCCCTTGCTTCACGCTGAGCTCAAACATCTCCCTGGTGTCTGCAACCTGAACACCACATGCACCAATAAAAAGTGTTCAGGGTCAAGTGCCGCCGAGCTGAACGTAGGAAGTGAGTTGAGATAGACTACCATCTTTGACAGCTGAGGAATCTGATGAGCAGCCTGAGCAACCAGAGATGATGGAGGTGATGGTTCTTGCGTGCCAACAAATGGTGCTATTTATAGAGAGATTGAAAGAAGAACTCGATGATCCTGCATCTTCTCTAACAGAATGGATTTAACTAATAGAATGAGGACATGGACCGGAGCTGGTTGGTGGGGCTGAAGGATTGTGCACCAACCATGTTTGAGAGCTCAAAATCTTCATGTTTCAGTGTCGGTTGGTTGGGGTTGGCTACTGGCATGGAACCAACCACAGCCATTAGAATCGCCTTGTTGATGAATAGTAGGTAGGGTTGGCCTCCTAATCTCCAGGACTCCATGTCACTTGTCCAAGAAGCAAAGTCACATCGGGAATGATGGTTACTGCTGAGTAAATATGATGCTGGCGATCAATGATGGGACGCTGCAGGCCGGGATTTGTTGTATGTTGGTTTCACTGAATAAGGTTTCATTGATTGACCAGGAGTCACTGTACTGGAGAATTAGGAGGTGTGCTTGAGGCATGTCAGGTTGGTGTTTGCCATAGAGTTCATCTGCTTGGCTAAAGATTGTGAAGATTCTGACATCCAACCAATCTTTGGTAGGCAGGCTACCTCATCTACTCCATATAGACTGGATGTGTGATGTAGGGAAAGCAGCTTCTCCACAATATGGATCCAAACCATCATTGACGTTTCATCTCATGTCTCTGTTGAACATTAGCACCCAGTTGCATTGCCCATTTCCGTCACCCTGTTCTGTTTGAGGTAAGCTTTGTGCCTGTATGCAGCACTTTGTGCTATGGACACCATTGATCTGTTCTGTATGAGTTTTAGTTTCATCTGTTGTTGTGACTGCAGGAGAAGAAAACATTGATGATTTGAATAGTTCCAGAAAATTACACTTCACATTTACTGGTGCTTTCATGCTGGGGATGTCCTAATAGTTTCATGGAGCTGTTTTGGGGCTATGCCTGTGTCCTCTTCTTTCTCAACTCTTCTCCATGGCTTGCTCTAGATATATGGTCTACCAATTGGAAGTCCATCTCTGTATCTTTTGCTAGTTCAGATTATTGATGGAGTATTTATCAAGCTTGCATCATATCATGCTGGTATAGAGAGCAAAATTTTCCTGAGGATATGTACTTCAAAAAAAAGGGAAAAGACTGAAGTACCTGCTGTTGGAAGTGTTTATGGAAAAGACTAGTAGAGTTTCAATTAAAAAAAAAGGCTCATTAAAATGGATGCGTATTTGTCTTTCACAGTATTAAGGGAAGACCAAAAGGCTAAACCTTCTGCAGAAGCTTGCTGATCTGATGACAGCACCTCCACCAGATCATTGGAAAAAAATTGTTTTCCTGTAAACAAAATGTTGATTAGCTTATCAAGTTTATCATGTTAATATACAGACAAAGTGTTAATTACCAAGTTGCAGATACGATCTCAGCAATCTTTACCAATAGAGTATATAGCTCCAGGAATCAAGGATCCCCTGGTGTTGTCATATCTTCAGATCCTACATAGTTCTCTAATAATCAAATAGTGCCTATCTACAACTGCCTAATCGCACAGGTTTAGGATTACCACCACATCCCTTTACCAATTTCAGTGTAATTTTAATCTTAAATTCATCTCCAATCTTTATCTTCAATACACCAGCAAACTTTCCAGCATCATATATATATATATATATATATATATATATATATATATCAAAGAAGAAACCAACAATGCTAACCAGTAGTGAAGAGAAGACTGCAATGACACAACCTGACAACCTGCTTTCTTATACTGTACTGACACAACATACTGCATGTCTGTGAAAGTACACAGTATCAAAAACAAGCAAGCTTAGGCCGGTCATTGACCTAAAAAAAAATCACATTTAGCCTCTATCTAAACAATCCTTCACTGGAATTATTGTGAAGGAAGTCACAATAACATCTGTACTTGTGATGGTACAGATATTATTGTGACGAGCAAGAATGCATGCTTGCGCTCGATCATATTCTTCCTGTGAGGACCGTGTTGCTCGATGAATGGCATATACTCACAGCACCTTAGGGAGACATCCGTCATTAAGAGCGTCACTGCCTCATTATTAACTCAAGCCTCAGGAGGAAGATACATAGAAGACTGCGGGGGGAGAGAGGCGTGAGGAGGAAAAAGACATGATTAGTTGAGGAAAAGAAAAAAAAAAAGAAAGGGAGCATGTAAAGGTGGAACAAAAAGAGGATGAGAGCCACTTGTCCATCTCAAATTGGAGATCATTATAATGTGATGTAATTCCTATAAGAGAACAAATATAATATTTTGTTGGTGCGTTTTTTAGGTGAAAGTTAGTCTCGGTGTTGGCTACAGTAAACACAGTGCACTTGGAGCTAAGATTTGATTGTGCACTCACAACCTATTAGTTATGGAAAGCCTGCGAGATGAAGTCATTGGCTACATGTCAATGTCAGCTATCAATGTTGTGGCAGCACACGTGGAGTAGTGCTTTTGGGGAGAAAAGGGGCCTTCCTCCAAGCGTTCCCAGAGAGAAAGGAAGCGTCCTGCATGGGGACTAAGGAGACAACACATAATGGGGTGCAGTTTAATATGGAGTCTGTGACCACTGTTTTGGTAGTGATTCTGGGGGAATTGGCATGCATACAGGCTTTAGCCTTAGCCAAAAAGCTAAACTTAAATTTATGATGAAGTGGGAGCTCCACATTGTTGTTGACGAAGCATAATATACCTTGTGGAAGTGTGTTGCATGGTGGGGGGGATATTTCCTAAGTGCTTGGCATGATTCGTGCTGTTTAGGTGAGCATCTGTGCTTCTTTTGAGCCTCGTGACATATGATGGCATCGTTAAGAAGATTAGTTTGTCTCATATTGTGCAAGAGATGAGTGGTGGGAGGTGATTGATGGTTGTGGGAGTGTTTCACCTTTAAAACTTGGTTGGCAACCAACACTCTTGGCTTCATGTCACCACCACCATGTTGTTGACTATCCCACACACAACTAATGATGCTTTTGTTTCATTAACTTTACAATAATATCTTCATTATGAATCTCCATATTGGCCTTCTCAGAGGTCAATTTTTGGCCGAAAACTTTTGCTATCAGGCAACTAAGCATACAGTTGACCAAGGAAGCTTCTCTGTGTATCTGACACACCATGGTAACATAAAAAAGGAGTAAAACATTTATAGACCTCAAGAACAAAAAATTCATAATTTTCAGTTGGTGCAAGGACAAAACCTTGGAAATGAAAAAAAAATCGAGACTATTGTATTTAATAAAATATTGCAGTTGCCTGAACCATCAGCACAAATTAAAAAGATATGAAATGGATCGACTACAAGAGCTACAATTTCTGACATCCAATACTTGTAATGTGTTTTTCTAATGCGTTAAATAAATTAGATTAAAAAAAAGTCTGATATAGGACGAAAATAGTTAGACTATTTTATTCTCATTTTAAAACCAGCATGTTGCTGTATCTCAAAACTACATTTGTCCTGTATCAACATCATTTAGGTTTATTAGATAGAATGTACCAATTTATACTGGTTTCTCCACTGAGTTTGGGTCGAAGAAATGATGTGTGCTCACGTCTCCAACCCGACGATGGCCACTCCCACGTATGATCAGAAAATGATTGATATTGGTGACACCTGAAGTGCTAGCCAACCTGATCGGAAGGGCAACAAGAGCTTTTTTAAAGTACACAGACAGAGATCGTTACCTAATTAAAGTAGATGACAACAAGTTTGCTGGGATTATAAAAAAAGAGGCATGGTTTCCTGAATCTTTATACTTCTCTCCATGTTTAGGGGCCTATAAAAAGACAAGGAACTCATTCATATGAACCCATCTAAAACTCTACATACCAGAGATATGGTGCAAAGAGAAATCATTTGTATTCTAGCATTACTTCTGGCTCTGTCTGCAGGCAACGCAATGGGAAGAAGACTTGAAAAGAGTAGCAGGCATGTTGCTAAAGATGCGAGCCAGACTGCCTTCGCTGACAAGCATCCGCAAACAGCCTCTGGCACCATCGATGTTGCCAGAAAACAAGATGATGAGATGCAAGGTCTACTTCCAATGCAGCGACTGGTTCCATCAGGTCCAAACGTGAAGGAACCTCCATATGATCGTGTGGTTGGACAGATCCAGCACCTTGATACTATAGAAAAGAATCTGTCCGAGCCTCCGCCACCACCCCAGAGGCTGAGCTAAAGCAGCAAGACAGCTACTAGTTCCTTCTTTCCTTCTTCCTTCACTATAGCTATCGTGTGCACCATGTCTCATACTTCAGTTGTTGCCTAATCTTGTTAGTCGTGGCTACTCATTCATGTCAATATCAATAAATGCAGTGGCTATTGTGTGCCATCTCTATCATATACTCTTACCTATTTAGAACCTTTTTTTCTCCTTTTATTTTTTTTTTGGCTAATCCTACAATCTGTTCATCAGAAGAAAGTAGCCAAGAAATTGTTGATGCTAAGAGGAGTTCGTGATTAACCTCAGAAGGTGTCAGACATGATTCACAGAACACAATTCCGGCATATAAAGCACAGGTAACAGTTTATAATTCTCAAAGGCAAAAGTTCAAAAAAAAAAAAAGCAGATTGAAGGTTTTCATTCCACTAGCTCAGGTGTTGGGAGGTTCATTTTTTCCATGAAACCAGCTCATCCTTGCATGAATGTGAGTAATTTGGTACTTAAGATGGATTTCGGACAAACATAATTGGACGCTTCTTCATAAACAGTTCAACTCATGGAGATCAATTTGCTAATGTGTGGAAAGAAACCCCTTCATGGAAGGACATATAATCATATTCACTAGACAAATACAGGCATCATATCGATGAACATCAGCTAAATAGAACAAAAAAGTTGCAGTAATAGGTGTTGTCTGCTATTAAAATGAGATATGTTATTTTAAGGAAAACACTGTGTGCAACTGTCCAGTGTTAAACGAGTTTCTAATCAACGTAAAAAGCTTGACACCAAGTCGAGTGCCCAATTTGCTCATTCAGGAAATTAAGGTAGGCATATAATTATTGTTCATAATTGTACCTAAAGGGGAATTGCCTACATCGCCCAGAATTTCAAATCCACTTATTCAGAGTTCTTGGTTGTTAATACATATGGAATGCTTCAACTACTGAACAGAAGCTAGCATCGCCTATTAATCTCATGTCTTAGCTTCTGACTGACGATCAATTAGCTGAAACTATTATGATAGAACTGCACTCACCTTTAAGGGCATAGGGAAGTTCAACCTTCAAAGGTGAAGATGGAAATCAGGTTCTAACAAGATAATATGGTCTCCAAAAATTGATTGCTATTCCAGAAACAACCTCCATATTGGGATGATAAGAATCAACTGTCATATAAGATTCGTGAATAGCCCAACTACCCTGGGACGATGAAACGGAGCTTAGAAGCTCAATGAGACTTCATTTTGCAACAAGTCCACTATGTTTGATGCCAAAGGTTCATCGTCTGCAAAAAACCTAGAAACCATCGATCTTCGCCATCAGATCGGAGATGACAGTAAAAACGAAACCAGAGCACGCAATCGGGAATCAAGAGAAGGAGAATCACCAATTTAGGAGAATTCCACGTAAATGATGGACTCATCAGAACCAAACGGCCACCATGATCAGCTCTCAGACACCAAAATTCCCCCCTGAAGTCTTCGAATATTACGGAGAAGATGAGTTCCCTTTAGTCAAACACGCGTCAGACCCAAAACAAATAATACATAAAGACCAACAGTACAAAGGAGAAAAAGTAAAAGGAAAAAGTCACAGCCTTATATACATATATCTATGTATGTATATATGTATACATATATATATATATATATATATATACATATATATGTATACATATATATATATATTCTAATAAGAAAAATTTTACCATTCTATCCTCTACATTCTAATTACAAGGTGTGATTTGTCAATAATAGGATTAAAAACCACTTTAATTAACAAAAGATCAAATATAATTCAAAATAAAAATTCCAATACATAATTACACAGCTATTATGTGAATGGGTACTATTGCTAGTAATACAACGAGTTTGGAGTAAGGATATGAAGTAGGTTAATGGCTTCATGGGTTTTGCCGACCCCTAGTTGATGTCATTAATTTGGAGATATCTCAAGAACCATTCAATGCACAATGATTTCTTAGTTGAGCTACTTCCTGGCAGGACCCACATCTTTGCTTGCTTAATGTTTCTGAACCCTAAACATCATTTTTCCAGAACCAAAGATAATTCTGTAGATTTAATGTTCCATGTTGTTGCTGGTGAGGGAAAGGCGTAATCCAACTTTTCTATAGCAACACTAAGCACTGAATACCAGGTGCCTCCCACAGGACAACTCTGCCCACATAACGCTCCCTCCTTAAAACATGGAGGTGATAGAGCACAGACACCATTTGTACTCCAGTAATCTACTTAATACAAAAGGTGGAATCTCTGGTTGCTGGTCCTAAATGAACTACTAGAATAACTTCATCCAGATGTCTGCTAAATAGAGAAGCCAACTCTGTCACAATAAACTTCCCATGAACTGCAGTATTACAGTAAAGATTGTAGCAGGAAGATGCAGTGTCACATTTGGCGTAACCACTTGTGCCTTACAAAAATGATTCTCTTTTCAAGTTGACCTGGTGCAATATTTGAAGCAGGTGGAGTTTTTTTGGTTGCATCAGCTGGAAGTATACTTGTAGCACTCCATCTCTGACGCTGTCGCAGATTGCTGCACCATGAACTGTTCTCAGTCAAAATCCAGTAATCAACACAATGAAGTAGCTTTTTCCCAGTTTCATATAAGACCCTGTGACAGTACTGATTCAGATCTAGAGAACAGGAATGGAAATTGAAATCATCATAGCAGATGAAAGAACATGGTTTCAGTTCATCCTGTTGGGGTGTCAAAGAGAAGATGAATCCATGAGACAGAAATATCAGAGGCAATGAAAGGGATACTCCAGTGCAGCATTATTAACATTTCTATCATTGATCTCCCTAGCAACATCCAAGTCAGATCAATCATGAAATCACAACACAACTATGGTTGATTTCAGAAAGTAGAATGCTCCTTTTCTGAAGCATGGAGGCTGTTCAATACAACTCCGTGATGGCAAGAAGATCAAGTGGTCTTTACAATTTTGCATTGCTTCTTTAATTCTCCAGTACATTCTACTTATATGAGAAGTAGGAAAAGTTTGAGACTGGACTACCACCAACTTTGGCAGCACTAATATATTTAAACTACTACAGAGGTTTTGAATTCAGCAGTCTCATTATAATGCTAACCATCATATGAATATTGGATATGAATCATCTTTTCTTAAATCCATACTTTTTACGTTCATAGAAGAGATCGGTCTTGGCACTTCCCAAATTAACAATCTTGGGACAACCATCACGATCTTTTTCCTGCTGAGTGCATTCTTTGCAATAGTAAGCGTCAGATATCCCAACTCCACCACATATTACACACCTTCCCTGGAAAGATCCATAGTTGCACTCGTCACACACACGTACAAGGGTGCATGGGCGAACGTAAGAGTCACAGATGACACACTTCCCATCACATTTCTCGCACAAACGGCCGATGGCTATCCCTGGCTGCTTCCGACACATGATGAGATCAGGATGATGCTTGGCCATGATCCTTTAATCATCCAAAAGTTCCTGGACAAACAAGAAAAAAAAAAATAGAACCGAGTCTTTATCTTTTGAGGATTACATTTTTTTCTCAATATTTGAGGGGGGTCTAAACTTATAGAGCCAAGATCAAGCAAGCCATGGAAAAACCATCAAACACTTTGTTTTATTATCTTTTGTTTCCATTCTTCAATGTGAAATTGCCTCAAACGACAGAACCTTGTCATTTAATGAAAAAGATTTTTACCCTAGGGAATTTCCATAAAATCTCATACACCATCTAAATTAAACTATGAGCTATTTTTATGACAGTCTTATATATTGATCATTCTTCTAAATTAGATGAGCCTTTGTTTAGAATATACTACATGTGGTGATTCTATCTTTTCTTTGTGCACTACAATTTCCTGAAGCCTATCTTTGTCTACGTCATCTTCATGCATTGATAAATGGAAGAAGTATACCACGGAAAGACAAGGACCTTGTAGAGTACATCAACACAAAAAGAAATATATAACTACTCAGTTCAAGTATCATAAAGATTAAAAATAATAAAAAGGTACCATAAAAGATCAAAAAGTTTCTTGACACCCAAGTGTCTTAGCCAATGAAAATACTAGAGTACAAAATATGTATGTCCATCAAAGGATCATAACAGACTACGATCTAAATCCTTGATGTTATACCCTAATTCTAACTAGGGGTATTTTCATAATCTGAGTTAATCTCTAAGTAAAAAGGAACTAAAATTAGAGTTAACTATCACCTTTATATATACCTCATCACCCTTGCCTCAACCGTTGTTTCAATGGAAAGATGGCTACAGAAAAGAGTGAAGCAGACAAAAAGGCACGACTAAGAGAAAGATTGATAGTGATCTATTTCCTTTGATCTTCTTATCTTGAATTTAATTTTTTTCTTATCATGGTATTAGAATTACATGAAACATATTCATATTCTATGATTTTGAAAGGTTACAATCTTATACATAAATATCTCTTAGAGAATATTATGGTTCATGCATAATGTGATCTCCTTGAGATTCAAATCAAATGGGGATGTCACACTTGATTATAACTTCATCCTAACTTTTCTGATCGTTTAAGGCCTATTTTTATGGGTATGAGAATGTTTGTTTTTACAAAACTTCACAAATTTCATGTGTTTTCTTTTTGTTGAAAATGCAACTCATATTCCAAAATTTCCACACTACTTAGACCATCTTGTCCTCTCTCTCTCTCTCTCTCATCAATAAAAATATTTTCAACCCAAAACCATCTTGTCTAAATAAATTGAAATCTAGGACAAAACTTTTGCAACTACCTTAGTTATGTCCGACGACTCTCTTTCCACGTTTTTCCTAAGAACATCACCAGCTTTATTTCGCAAAATATCATGCACGAAGAAGACAAGAAATATATGGCATCTCAATAAACGGTTTCTTGAGAAAGAAAAAAAAAATTAAAACATAAGCTGACTCGACAGATATCCCACAGTAATTATTCACAGAGCGGAAGATTCAACCTTGTGAACCATACTTGTAAATTCAAGATTTCAAAACCCTAGGTTAACACTTAAAAGAATCAGACCAGACAAATTATTGTCAACTACAGTATTATCCAACAACTCTCTACGAGATTCTTTCCATGTTTTCTCTAAGGATATTATATGTTTTATTCACTGCAAAATCACAAGCGTGGCAGAGAAGAACGAACAGAGTACAACCTCCATCACGAGATCTTTGGAACGAACATATGAAACATATCAAGAAACGGTACTTTGAAAAAAAAAAAAACCATGGCATAGGCAAATCAAAAGATAACTCGTAGAAATTATTAACAGAGCAAAAGATCCAACCTTATGAACCACACTTCTTAATTCAACATTTTGCAGCCCTAGGTTAACACTCGAGAATGAGACTCGAAGAAAAACCCAAGTGCAGCAGACAAGAACGGGCAGTTATGACGCCGTAATGAAATCTTTGAAAAGAACATATAACGCATATCAAAGACGGTTTCTCCAGAAAAGAAAAAAGAAATTAGACATAAGCCGAATCGAAAGATGTCTCACATATACTATTCACAGAGCGGCAGATCAAACCTTATGAACCACACTTGTCGATTCAAGCCTTCGCAACCCTAGGTTAACACTTAAAGAATGAGACCAGACCAAATTGTTTTCTACTACTTTCCCCAAGGATATTGTATCCTTTATCCACCAAGGTCCGCGGCAGACGAGATCGAACAGAGTATGGCTCCCTCGTGAAATATTTGAAAAGAACAAATAGAACACATCAACAAACTGTTTCTTGAGAAAAAAATAAGCGTAGGCCGAATCGAAAGGCGTCTCACAAAAATTCTTCACAGAGCGGCAGAACCAACCTTGTCAACAAATTCAAGATTTCGTTACCGTATGTTAACACTTGCAAGAAGTATGAGGCCAGACAAATGTAAATCTCAGAAGAAAAAGGAAATCAGAGGAGAAGAAGCCAAGATCTGGCCGAAACGAAAATTTCCGTACCTCGACCGTGACTAACCCTAGGAGGAACCCACGCACGATCGGCTCCCCAAACCTCTCGATTTCTCGAATGACAAAGACCCTAATTGGCGTCCGGTGCTCTTCCGGAAGCGTGTATTATTAGGTGCTCTGACACAAACGTGGCTCTCTTTAAAGGCTGGTTTCGTTGTTGGGCCCACCCGGAGTCGGTGCCACACCTGGCCGAGTTTATGGTATACGGTTCCGCGTGGCACGACACAGAGCCTTCCGCGTTTAATTGGATTCGAATTGGGTTTGATTTGAGTCGAGAAATTGACATTATTAATTTAATTGTTAGATAAGGATATAGTGAAAGGAAGATATATGAATATTAAATATATTTCTTTTCCGATCAGTAGATATTATTCATTCAAGAATTTTGCTAGCACTAAAACAATTTTAAGGGTTGGTATTATAAGTGTTAAATGATTCGAATTAAATCGTGACGAGTAGTATGAAAAATCATAAGTTGAGTCAAATATAAAAGAAAACGATAAAAAGGGCACATTTTTCCGAGTGCGCCACCGCAGGCGAACGAGCGCGTCATCGCGAGGGGGAGAACCTCGATCTCGAGGACCGCCCACCAACCACGAGGCGAAGCACTGTCACTGTCTCCCCCTCGCTGTCTCCTTGGCTTCCCCTTTTCTCTTCTCACCTGCTCTGGTCTCTCTCCGCCGACACGCTCGCTCGAGAGAGAGGATGGCGGACTGGGGGCCGGTGGTGGTAGCGGTGGTGCTGTTCGTGCTGCTCTCGCCGGGGCTGCTGTTCCAGATCCCGGGGAAGGGCGGGAGGTTGGTAGAGTTCGGCAACTTCCAGACCAGCGGCGTCTCCATCCTCGTCCATGCCGTCATCTACTTCGCCCTCATCACCATCTTCCTCATCGCCGTCGGCGTCCACGTCTACACCGGCTAAAGCCATCGTTTGGTACATTACGCACTGTATCACGCTGTCATGCGCGTCCTACTATCCTTCGTCTTCCTCATGCCTCTTGAGTCAAATGATACGTACTCGGACATCCCTGTGATGGTTCCTTCTTCGTGCTTCCTCTTGGGATGGACCAAAATATAAACAATGAGCATTGTATCACAATATTTCTATCCATTAGGCAGCTGGTTGTTCTTCTTTTTAAGGTACATGCCTTCTCTTGAATCATCCACTGTTGGTAGCTCAGGCTCATTTAGATCCAGAATCAAGAGATACATACACGCGCACACACACATAGAACAGCTGCTGGCAGACACAATTGCAACAAGATACAAGGAGGAAAAAACAGAGGCGGCTGGAAGTGATGCCCTGCAAATTGCTCCTTGAGTCCTTGCCTGGATATCATCTTCACCAAATCCCCTCTTCATTTCTGGATCTTAGCAGTATCCAAAGATGAATTTAGTCTACACAGAGGCGCTTCTCCGACTGGATGAGGAGGGAGATGCTGCTGTCGGCCTCGGTCGGGAGAACGTCGACAAAGGCATTGCAGTGGCGGTGCAGGGCGACGGAGGCCGAGGGTTTGAGGAGCTCGCGGTTGGTGGTGCTGAGGATCCGGACGTAGTAGTTGGATCCGGTGGGGCATCCGACGGTGGCGTTGTTCTGGTATACGAATGACGAGGGGCACGGACTGGATCCGCTTCACCTCCTGGGGCGCTTCAGGATCTTCTGCTCGTCCTTCACGTACTCATCCTGGATCTCGATGAACTCCAGCTAGCGCTGCAGGGACTTCAGGCGCCCGTGTAGGTCGTCGTCTTCGTTGACAGGGAGAGGCGCGGAGGCGACGATGCTAGCCGGAGGAGCGGGCGGCGAGGGCTTCGCGTCCACGGCCACGGCGACCCTGGCGAAGCTTCGAGGAGACTCTATTACGATAAAAGGGCTTCCGAGTCAGTGACTCAATGACTCGTGGGATCCACTCCCCCTCGCCAATCCGGTCCCTCTTGCTGCAATATTAACCGAACCCAGTGCTAATTAGGCGGTTCTAATTAAGTTTCTTGCGTCTGCGGATGTAATCGAACCGGATTGTGGATCCGAATCCAGATCAGAATCCGATAAACTTGCAGATACTTTTGATGACGTGAACAATAGCAGGCTAATTGGGCCAACGTACCTTCTTGGCCCAGCCCATTTAGGGAGCTAATCTGTATGACATTTGCCCTGAAAGCTACACTCGGTTCCACATTTATTAGCATCAAACTTGTAAATTAGAGCATTAATCAATCGAATTTATGAAGGATTAGAATAATTCATTTAACATGACATATTACAAAATGTGTAAGCAATCATTCCCAAATAAATATTTACATGCATATACATGACTATATATATATATATATATATATATATATATATATATATATATATATAAATATAAAATTCAAAGAGTCAAAATGATCACCAACCATTGATTATTGTGCGCTGTTCAATTTGGTCGACTTTGGGGCAGTTTGGCAAGAGAGAAGACCTTCGACCGCAGCAATCATCTCCACCAAAGTAGCAGAAAGGAAGAAGAAGAAGGGCAACATCTCTCGAAGACAGATTGCAACAAAGATACAAAAGCCATGAATGAGGTGGTAAGGTGGACAAGGGAAAGGGACAAGATGATACCAAAGAAGGCCACCATCATCATCTTGGTAATCTTCTCAGCCTTGTCCTTCCTCAAGCTCTATACCTTAGCACCCACCATCTCAGAGTATGAGCTTCCTTATGTATCCCACAAGATTAGCCACCATGACTCTCTTCCTGCTGAGGACACACTTGCTGAGGACACACTCAGCCCGAAGGAGTACCAGCTTCTCTCCAATCTTATCTCTAGAAGAGCCCCCTGCAACCTTCTCTTCTTTGGGCTCAAGCCGCAGTTTCTTGACTTAGCTGCACTGAACACTGAAGGCACTACCATATTTCTGGAGGATGATTCAGAGAAGCTCAAGACTCAGCTGCCCAAAGGCATGGGGATCTACCTGGTGAAGAACCATGAGAAAGCTGGCAAAGGATTTGAGCTGCTTGAACATGCCCGAAAGCACCCTTCTTGCGGGCTGCAGGTGGGTCTGATCACTGAATCTGGGTGCAAGCTAGCACTGAAGGGGCTTCCAGAGGCAGTATACGGGAGGAAATGGGATGTGATTGTAATCGATGGACCGAGCGGAGACCAACCTGAAGCGCCAGGAAGGATGGGGGCGATCTACACAGCAGCCAGGCTTGCACACATGGGTGTTGACGCCGATGTCTTTGTTCATGATACGGATCGCATGATCGAGAAGTGGTACTCATGGGAGTTCCTGTGTCATGAGAATTTGGTCTCTTCCAAGGGGAAATTGTGGCATTTTAGGGTTGCAGCTCACTCCGGTTCTGATAGGTTTTGTTCCCAATCTGCAGTTCAGATACTGTAGGTGAGCTTATCCATTTGATTTGAAGTCACAGTCTTCATCAAAAGATCTTGGCTGCTAAGGGATTTCCAGACTTTTTGCTAGGTATCAGCATCCATCAAGAAGGTGTTTGCTTTGATTCTGCTTGTGGATGGCTCTATAAGTGAAGTTGAATGAGATTTATCTCATGTCAACTAAATAGAACTAGCCAGCGTATAGCAAACTTGGCAAGTTGTTATAGTTATTCTAGTTTGTGTAGTCTAGGTAGCTCAAGAACAAAGAGAGATTCTAGCAGTAATTCTAGGAGCCAGGTGATCTTTTGCTCATCAATTGGTGAGAGTACACAATGAGCAGGTTGATAGATAACAGCCAAGATTGAAGATTAAAGATGTTTGATGAATTGTCTGAACTAGCAGAGAGGTTTATAAAGGTTGATAGGGTCTGACGTGAACTCTGAGAATTTACGGCCAAGCGCATAAGTTAAAAGATGGGTTGACCCAGTGAGAAAGCAGGGATAGACATGGTGCAGCTTGGGAATACTATTTATCAGGGCTATCAGATAGATGTGAGGAGTGCCTTGATTCAAACCTGCACCAGGACACCTGCTGTCAATTTCGAAAGAAATCAAATTGGTAAGATGTACTTCCAATTTTGGCAGTTCATCTTATGTTGGATTTTGCAGTTTGTTCCATTTCCTGTTTAGGGTTTCTTTGCAGCTGTTTTCATTTACTTCTGCTATTGTCAACTCATCTCTGTCTTTACTCGTGTATGTGGCTTAGGAGCCGAACCACATAAGTCTTTGTGTTATCAGATTTCTTGCACTTCTCTCTTTGTTCTTCTCTATTTAATAACAATACATTTGCACGATATAGAAACATCCTTCTCATTCTATCCTATCATCTACAGAAAACTGTTATTCAGTTTTATAATCGAGAAGATTATTAGTTGTGACATTTGAAACTGATTTTGCAGTCATCAAATAGAAGCCATTAGTTCAAGTGAACATTGGAAGAAGAATGAATTGAAAGAGCATCATTGTCATAAGCACATATCAAGCACTAAATGTTTTTTTTTTTTTTAAATGGAGGGACTTGCAACTTTCACTTTGTGCAAACTTATAGGATCGAATGATGATACAGCAACAAAAACTTGGAGACGTCTCCCTTTACAAAGCTTACCTACTTATCAAAGCTGTAATACTTGGATAGAAATGATGAGTATCATAATTCTAGTGTAAAGTATGCGCACATTAAGGATAGATTAATGAGATCTGCTCATCGTTTTCTTAGTGACGACAACTAGATAATGTTAACTAATTGCAGTGTCTGTTCACTCTTTTTATGGTCCTGCAAACCATGTAGCTTCAATAGTCATGTTTTCCATGAAGTAGTAAGAAGCTGCATTAGTATCACATAATTGGTTTATGAATTCGAAGTGTATAATTAAAAGTACAGGAAGGGTATATTTTTATCACACAACTTCATACTCTTTATGTTTCAATCGATGCTACTTGATTGTTACAGCAAAACAGTCTGAAGTCAGAACAGCATGGTCCAAAATGTTTGAGAAGATGCTAGAACTTGATCTTCTTATGGTTAGGTTCAATATCTTGATGATGTTTCTACTTTCTATTAACTAAATCCAGTTGCTACTTCCACCTTATACAGTTTGACTAAGATCAAGTAGATTTGATTTGTATATTGTTCAGCATGATATTCTAACTCTGACACCTCAAAGCAGATCGGCATCCAAGGTTTTTTCAGTTCAGTATAAGTCGATGTTGGAAAACACAGGAGAGATGACTCAGTAAAACACACACTTAGATACCTCGATAAATCTTGTGCAGACAGTTCAGACAAGTTAACCAGCAGAATAAGTTGTTCCGGTACCTCAGTCAGCTCAGGTCTTAACTTGCATAGGGTTTTGTAAGTTTCTAGTTCCCTCGGAATTTTTTCACATGATCTACTTCAAACTAGAAATAATAAAAGTAGGATGAAACGATGGTATTTGTTGGCCTTCTTTGAGATTGCATGGATCTCTAAATCGGTTTATAAATCTCACAAGACAGGAATAACACCCAGGCTATTGCAGTAATTGTCATGCCAAGGTTACATAATTCTGCCTCTAGCCTTTCATTCATTCACACACCATGTACCATCTCAAACTTGTTTTGTTGAGAACATCATCACATTGGGTTACAGGATACTTTGACTCTCTTTTGGAGGGAATAGGCCTTCGATTCATATTTCAGATGGCATAGTTTAATGCCTGTTTTATTTAGGTTATTAGGTTAGTAGCCCAAGTTCATGTAAGTAATTGTTCTTCAGAATTATACAAGGACTATGTGCAAATCCCTGGATGAAATGGAACGAACAGTTTTGAACACCAGAATGCAAATCTGTCCATATAGCTCGGTGAGAACTTATTAATGGAGCAGCCAAAGCAAGAAAAGAGCAGACGCATAACAACGAGGGGGGAGGGGGAGGGGGAGGGGAGGGAGAAATGTATTATGTTGCCTACTTGGATTTGGCTTTTCTTGAATGAGGCCGTGCTGTCTTCTCTTTGAAGACCTTCCTTCCAATCTCAGCTGTGGGTTGGAATGTCTATTTGACGTGGCACAATGTTGGAGGTACCTTTTCATTGCATTTACTACGTTACTAAACGGCTGTCATTTGGCCAAATCCTGAATGGCTGAAACATCTCGGGAGAACTTCATATTTAAAAAAACGAAAAAAAAAGCAGAAATAATGGAAATGCGGGGTATCGATCCCCGTACCTCTCGCATGCTAAGCGAGCGCTCTACCATCTGAGCTACATCCCCCTGCTTTTAAATCTCCTTCGTAGAGGAAATAATTAATTTTAACTTCTATAATGGGCAGTAATACAATGCTTTCATTGAGATTCGAACTCAAGACCTCCCGCTTACTAAACGGGTGCTCTAACCAACTGAGCTATAGCAAGCTATAGAAGCCAATACGGAATCTAAAAGAATTTTGATCTCTGTATATATATATTTGATGATTTTGAAATTTCTTTGAGGCCGCATTGAGAGTTGAACTCAAGACCTCCCGCTTACTAAACGGGTGCTCTAACCAACTGAGCTATGAAAGCCAATACGGAATCAAAGAATTTTGATTATTTTTTGAAATTTCTTTACCTATAAAAATCAGCTCTTGCTTAATGGTTTTTCCATCGAAAAATTGGCATGAATGGACGAATACGCTCTCGTCCTTCTAATTTCATTATGTGATGTTCTTTGGTGGATTTGATACGATCCCAGAATGAGCCGAACCGGTTGCCAGCTTCATCCCCCTCGACGGACGAACCGAGGACAATGGAAGGGAATCGCATAGGATGAAGCAAAATCAGCGTGGCAGAGTCGAATCGCATGACCGTCGAGTAAAGCATGCCACGGATTGTTTCCACCAGCATAACCGTTCAATAGTCTGCTTACAAACCCAGATAGGCACACAAACCACATGAACCTTCCTGACGAGATTGTTATGTAAACCTTGTACTGATTGATAACTAGAGGTCACCATACATAATCTTTCCAGAAGTAATCCAAGTAAAAAAATAAAAATAAAAATAAAAAACTATGTGCTACTTTCAGGTACAAAAGCTGTCGGAAGCAATGGGGGCGAAAGAAAAAGAAAGTGGCCCGTGCAGATTATCACACCGAACACCGAACGGTACTCTGATCTTGAAGCATACCTCATCCCCAACCTGGAGATGGCGAATATATAGGGCCTTCACTCCTCTCAAATCATCATTATTCGATCAAGAAACAGCTTCACAGTTGAACTCTGAACCCTGGCATCTGTGGGAGGTGGAGAGCGTCGAAGAAACCACATTTCCAATTGTTAGGAAGGCCGAGTCCAGACATCATGATCAATACAGTATCTGTACAAAAGGGATGTAAATGTTCCATCCCACTCAGCCAAAGCCGAACCCCTCATTGGCTTCATGGATAGCTAGAAGTAACCTCTCCTGCAGCTGTTCTTTGGAGGTGTACTCAGGCAGGTCTAATTGGTTAAAGCTGCAAGAGATCATGTTAACACCGATTGACATGAGATCATAACAATAATGGTTCATATGACAGAAGACCACAGTGATTGAAGAACTGACACGATAAACAAGCAACAGCTATAACAATGGATGTTAACATAACATGAAGCCCTCTGACATCTTACATTAAGAGCATTATATCTAGCAGCACATTCCTTGTGTATACACACTACGCTCTTAAAAGGCCTAAAATGAAAGCCATGCCAACTAGCTATTGGAACTGAGTGCCATGAAAAAATGACTGTTGGAGATTGAGCATTTGCATCTATTGGGCAAAATATCACAGGAGACAATTACTACAGAAGAACCAAAATGGAATTAACTCAAACAAACCTGAAGGGCATCGATCAGATTAAACATGGTATTTCACACAAAAAAAAAAAAAGTCTGACCAGCAGGTGAAATAATATTCCGTCATTTTGCAAATTTTAATCCCACCCTGGTTGACTAACCTTGATCCACCAATTAGGATCAAGCAGATTCCCATCTTAACCTGCCAACTCTCACAAACTTGACCTAAATAGTGCATATGGGCAAGACAATTCTATATCTAAATTGGTTACAGACACCTGTATCAACCTATTTATAAATTTGTTGATTATTCTTTGCTACCTGAAACAAATATAACTTACCCTTTATCTTTTCAGATCAAGTAAAACACCAAGAGATGATACGTGTTGGTTCCTTGGAAGATGTCATGTGATTGGTTCTTTCAAACAAATGAAAATACTTGAAGATTTAAAATTCCTGAAACTCTGGCTCTCTTTCGGTCCACTTATTTTCTGAAGTTCATTAATATACAAGGAAAAAAGACTTACCAGGTGTGAGCTGAAGGCAGGTGGTGGGGGCTCCCATATGCCTTGTGAATCTGAAACCTCTGTGAGCCTGAAATTCCTTGAAGAGCACTGAAACCTTCCAATGGGACCTGATAGAAAGGATAACAAGTTAAGAGCATCCAAATACATAAAGAATTTATTAGGTAGATATCTATGCATGTATAATAACTCATGCAAATATGAAGACGAAAAGCTTACTATGTAAAAAGCACTGACCAGTAAGATCATGTTAGTACTGACCAGCAAATCATAAATCAAATTATATGGTGTTAAACAGGCATGGTGTGCTCAGTGCACCTTGGTACTCCAAACCATAGAGAAATGTCAAAACCAAAAATAAGTGCAGCACATTGGTTCAAAAGAAATGCAGTGAGACAATGTTGCACCACTGACTTCAAACTAGATTTACATTAAAAAAAAAATTAACATTAAAAAGGCAATCTGATTAGATATACGGTGATGGCTCATAGAGGTAGGTTCATACTATGAATTTTACCATGAACTAGTAGCAACAAGAAGTCAAAATGTGACACCCCAGTTTAATTCCACATCAAATGCCAAGAGGAGATTTGTGAAGGTTTATGGGGTTAGATGGGTGTACTATTATTAATTTGGGCATAAACTTTTTGGAGTGTGTGATTCCATATCAAGGTTTTCCATGTAATTCAAACCTATCGTATGGGACCATGAGAAATTATATGAGCAACCCTATAACTTGGCATGAAAAGAGGGCAAGTAGAATAAGGTTACTTGTAAAGAGGGTTAGAGGCACATCATGACATGGAACCATAGTTGGACTATGCCTCACATGCACCATACTAAGATTTGTTTCTGATTTATGTTTGGACCTCGATAAGAACATCAACTTTTATGCAGGGAAGATTGCGACAAATTTAACCCCACATCAGATGTGGAAGGGGATTTGAATGAGTCCTACTACTATTAATTTAGGCTTGAGTATTTTGAACCATGTGGTTTAGGCATATCAAATTTAAAGCTGAGTCATGAAACCGAATATCCCCTCTTTCGGCCACTATCAACTGGAAACTCAAGCAAATTACCTAAACAAACTGACCTATATATTTGTCAGCTTCTATTTATAAGCAGCTTGTTACTTCATGAAACATAAAAAATATGATGTTTAACCTAGGAGAAATACCTTGGAGGTGCCCGTCACAAATTGCAGGAATCGAGCTTTATCCTCCTTGCTGAATCCCTGAACGACTTCCCAGAACCACTGAATTACAGGGGATGCATTGCTGTAGCCAGAATATTCGGTATTTGCTCTTAAGTCGTCCACTGCCAAAGAGTTAAACAAAGAATACAAGTAACAAGAAAATTAACATATAAAATGCCAATTGAATGAAATGCTAGAACCATGCAACCATATAAATTAACAACTTACAGTCGATATCTGGAAGTCCACTTATTAATAATTCCAGCTCTTTATCATTGAAAATAGATATCAAGTCCTGATAAATCAAGTCATTAAAGCCTTCCATAAAAGCAATGATTTGAGGCCTAATTGCAGTTGTTAGCAAATGTTCTGCTACACGATCAACATATTCATGTTTGTTTTCTTCGGTGACCCGGATATTTCGCCCACCAGGAATCAACTCACAATCGGTTACCTACACAACCAACATGTCAGAACAAATATAGTATCAGATGAGAAATAACAAAGCATATCTTATTTAGGTTATTAGGACTTTATAACAACTTTAAATAAAAGAGTACAAGATAAATCATTAATAATGATTTTTCATTATTTAACCACACACACACATGGCAGTATCACATGATTCAGCAGAACAGCCTTAGGAAACTGCAAAACACCTAGAGCTACTATACAGAACAACATACATGACCACATGAAAGCACACAGTAAACACAGCATATGCTGGAAGAAGAGATATAACAAAGAGGACTTGTGATCATGTTCTTTACGGCCAC
Source organism: Musa beccarii (assembly GCA_024322285.1). Taxonomy (NCBI): domain Eukaryota; kingdom Viridiplantae; phylum Streptophyta; class Magnoliopsida; order Zingiberales; family Musaceae; genus Musa; species Musa beccarii. Next base: position 69,523,974 of record CM044394.1, read on the forward strand.
CTTGAGGTAGCTTTAGCAGCAAGCATGTGGAAATAATTTATGGATCATCACATCAAAAAGAATAAGAATATGTACAGAACCTAACAAGGGAAAATTAATATAGAAGATGTATGACCACCTTCCATTTGACAGCAATAAATCACAAATATCGTCATTGAATTTCTACCATATGCGTCACTAATTATGTGTTTTAAAGAAGTCCCCAAGAATAATCAACTGTTTTGTGCATTCTGTTTAACTCTAGCAAATATGTTCATCTTAGGATATATCTAAGTTATAACATATTCTCATGTCCATTCCTAAAAAAATTATAAAAAAGTAAAATTATTATCTGAATTAGAAACGGTCAACTACCTCTGCCCTTTCATACAGTATCAGCTTTTCCTCATCAGCATCCATGCTGAAAGTAAGGTCCAAAACATCACTTATATCATTCTGCAATAAGAAATTAACAGATATCATAATTGGGTAATAAAATACTCATGAAACAACAAAAGTGAAGCAAGATTTGGAGGTAGCAAAAGAATAAAATGGTCCTAAGTACATATCAAGTGAAGCATACCTCAAGCATCCACTTCAGGTTCTTATAGTAATCAGGATCAACAGCCTCAATGTCATGATAAGTAACCTTCACACCAAGAATGTGTTTGTAGAATGAGCGGGTAAAATGGACATCCAGGAGCTGACCATCAAAGAGTGCTTTACCAACCTGGAAGGACATAGGCAACGTCTGTCTGTAAACCACAGAAAAAAAAAATAGTTTTAAAAGTAAATGATATAAATGGAAGAAACCACTCACCACCCGTCCAACAAACTTAAAGTATGAAAGATGTTCTGTCTGGTAAACTGAATTGGGATTTGGCTGGAATGTCGATTCATTGCCAACAGTTGTAAAAAGCAGAGCACCCTTATCAAAAATTACTCGTGAAAGCAACTGATACCATTCTCGAGTAAGCCCACCAGCATCAATACCTTCTTCACCTTGAAAATGAACAGTCAATTTTCCCTTCAGATCTTGTGGTGATCGCATTCGCAATTGATTATAGGAGTCCTCCAGTATGTAGGCTCTTCTAACTGAAATTCTAACTGGACTGTGATGATGGTCATGTTGATGCCTTATTTTTGACCGAAAATGAGCACGTTTATTGTCAAAATCAATGAAGCGTGGAACCTTGAGCATGAGAGAAAATGACTTCTCAAGCAAACCAGGATTCTGTCGAATGAATGAGTTTAACAACTTCCTATGTTTCTCTAAAAACCTAACAAAAACAACATGTTTTTCATCAGTGCTTGTACATGCCCCAGATGACTTCTGCCCGCAAGCTGGTGTTGTTGCCTCTTCAATGTCACTTGTAGTGGCAAAATCCTGAACTGCTTCGCATTGCCCAGGACGTAATTTTTCACACGTCACAAAGAATGCCTCTATGTATGGCAAGATGTTTTGGGCACCAACTGGCAGTGGTGGCACTACACTTGTACTTGTGGATGCCAAATTTCCTGAAATAGAAACCATATCTGATGGGGTTTCTGAAGAAATCTCTATTTTGCTTATGCAGTTGCTCAACTCTAACCACAAAGGTTCGAGTGCAGCATTTATGCCCCATACATGAGAAAGTGCATCAGTATGGCCTTTCTCGGGGAGCACATCAGGATCCTTTTCATGCAATCCAGCGACAAGAGAACTCAAGGCCTGCAGAACTCTCAAGATTGCGGTTCCATTGGTAGAAGATGAACTGAGAAGAGCTTTTTCAGCATCCTCATATAAGTTCAGTTCATTCATTGCACAGGCACTCAAACTTCGTGCAGCATTGACAAGCTCCGTAGTAAACAAACGACAATATGTAGGAGCACTGGCTACCATCATTTTTAATACTACAGCCAAAAGAACATATGCATTATCTGACAACCTGCAGCGGAAAAAACATTTAAAGAACTTCAAAAGTAAGAAAGAGCATGATAAAACAAGTTAAAGCCTTGGGTGGCAGAAGGATTTACATTGGCATAGCAAGCGTTCCATAATGTTAATTTAATATGCCACATATCAGAGCAGAACATGTGCAGCAGTAAAGCATAAAGCATAAATAAGATTAAAAAATATCACTTAGGGTTAACTATGAGTGAAAAGGGGTGACAGCCACAACGGGAATTGCTATAGGGGCCAGATGGTCACAACAGCTTTATTTCAATGAGAAGACATCATGTATTTAAAGGCCAATCCGCTCATTGAACCTCCCTCTATCCCACATTAGTGATATCTGTGGAAGCCTCATGCATTTGGCTCACCCTTTTACACCTCAGTCCAAAAACAACTATACTAAGGTGGACTGATAAGAGATTTTAAACTGCAGCCAACAAAAAAAACCCTACAGAATAGCCGATGCTTTCACACGATAGCCAATATTAATGGGTAGTTAAAATTAAGTTGTGTTGGTTAAAATTTAATTAATAAAATATCAACCTGTTAAAATTGAGGACAAACATATTTCTCCAGATAGGCATTGTGAAAAGGCAGAATAAATTAAGACTGAAAAGCTGACGGCAAACCAGTGGGTAACTTTGCAAGAAGGTACCTGCCTTGATTCCAAATAATATCATAACCTCACAAGAAATTACAGAAAACTAAAACTTTAAAAGGAAATAATTAAAAACTAAAGAGTACTTGAAGACTGCAATATCATAAAACAAAGTAGCTTAGTAAGTCGGACCCACTGCTCCAATATGTTTTAGAATCCACGTACTGCAGCCATTTATGTAATACATAAATCAAGATAACAAAAAGATAAGAAACAAGATTGAAAGAAATGTCCAGGTAGAAGACTGTTGCTACAGATGAGTAGATTAGAAAAAAAAACATTAATCAGAGAGAAGAGATAATATAACGCCACATGACTAAAGATTTCTTGAAATTTCATCACATCTTCATAAACATCCAGAACAGGTTCTAAAAAAAAGACGCAATAGCTAAAAATGATATTTTGTTCCCCTTTATCCACATTGTAGACTAGAACTGAAGCATCTAGTGGGTACAAACTGGTGGCCCTTTTCTGTCTAGCAAGAACAAATATGTACAGTTAATCATCAAACAATAGAACACCAATTGGTAGTCCTTTTCTATCATTGAATATTAACACACAAACAACTTCATTGCTTATCACAGAATGAATCCAACCATGATTATCTCCAATGTGAGAATTTTTTTCTAGGTAAAATAGACCGCAACCTAACCGACATATTTCTACATAGAAAAATTTGAAGGTAATCCTTAACCCCCAACAAATATACAAGAAAACACAAAAAGAAGACAAATTACAGACTCAACTTGATCAAATGCTCTAAATCAGTTTGCATCAGCATGCTACTGCTAAATCTTACTGCCCAATTGCTAAGATTATGATTCCCTTTTTCTGTTAAAAGAAATGACCTCTAAATTGAAGCCAGTCGCAATGACAAACAAGAAGGGTTCTTTTAGATTATGGCAACCACAGCAACTAGCCATTAGAAGCATCACTTAAAGGTAAATAGAAAGAGAAAGGCTTTGTTCACATACCCTTCACGTGCAAGCAATGAGCATAGAAGTTGCAGTTCTCCCTCTGGAATGCTCAGTAGAATGTCACTTGTACTGTTCACATTGTCTGCACGTGAAGTGGAAGCCTTCTCAGAGTCATTGGCTTTTACAGATTTAACACCCTCTTCAGCAGCAGATCCAATAGCATCAGCAGTAACCTGTGCATCTTGTGTGGTGTTTTCAGAACCAGATTGTTGCTCAAGAGAAGCTCCAGGTTTGTTGGATAGACCAGAGTCACTTTCACCAATTACAATAATAACTTCGACAAGGTTTAACAACTGAAATGGAAAGGAAGTGTTATCAGTCATGAACTCCTAAAACAGCAACAAGATCACAGCACTTGTTCTTAAGTTGTACCTGTTCTAGATGAGCAACACTCCTCATGTACAATGGTTGACTCAGAAGACGTAGAAGCAACACAATGGCAAAAGCACCTCTTTCATCTTCAGGTTTATCTTCTTCCATGAGAACAGCTTTCCCACGTGCCTCAACAGATGTTTCCAAAAGGCAAGCAGGTGTACATGGCAATTCAAGATGGAGTAACAGTTTAGACACCTTCGGATGGTTTCGCGCCAAGAAAGTCAGAGTTTCCAAAATACGACGAGACACTAGGGGGGGTACTCCTGCATATTAACAAAGTTATAGTGAACATGGAGCATGATAAATAATTAAAATAATATTCTGCTAACCAAAATGTGAGAGAGATCATCGACATATCTAATCAACCAGCTTTTACTAGCAAGAATGCTAATTCATTAATCCAAACAAAGCAACCAATAAAGTAAACTAGATGGGAAAAGCTGAGACTACAAAACCACGAACAAATTATTACAATCAATTAAATGGACTGCTGAAGCTAAAACTATACCGCCATTAAATTGAGGACGGGAGTACGCGACATGACTCTGGCACCCATACAATCGAAATGGTGATTCAGCAGAGTTAACTGAATTGTTAATGGATCCCCGTAGATCAAGCAATAACATATCCATTAAAATTTTCACCAATGAAGTTCTTGTTTCATGATGGGTGCATAGATTCAAGAGAAGCCTCTGTAGTTGACCCTTGTACAATGGCTGCAAGTTGCATGTCAAACTGTCAATCGTGAAAACTTTTCATACAACACAAAGTTGATAAAACCAAGCAACTACCTGAACCATACGCAGCAGTCTGATCATTGCTTTTAGATCATCTGTATCAACTAGAGGGATACCGTCTGTTTCAATCAGTTTGCCAACTGCAGTTCCCCGAGCAGCAGCCTCAACATTTCTATCTAGTGTGGAACCAATAGTTTCACCATGCCTAGAAGACTCGCCCCGACGATTTCTAGAACTCATGCCAAAAAGTGTGCCACTATGGTGACGATGAGCAAACCTTTCACGCAACATGTTTGCTTCAGCAACAAGTGCAGGAGTCAATGTAGCCAAGAGTGTATCTGGTGATGTTAAAAGCACCTGGAATGATCAAACAATTTAGACAACATGAACAAAAAAAAGGTCATCTTCAAGAACATGATCAGCAACGTCACAAATTAAGAAACTAATCGCTATAACTTTGTAGTGGAAACTTATGGCTAGAACTACTAAGAACGCTGCCTTAAGCTTACCTCTTCTCGAATTTCTGAAGGAAGTGTAGCAATTATTGAAACAGCATCCATCTCAACTGGTTGACCTTCCAATTGTTGTGCTTGCTGTCGCCTTTGAGCACGTTGTTGTGCTAGGACCTCGTCCCGTATATCAGGTGGAAGTGCAGCAAGAAATTCAGGATCTATATCTCCATCAGCTTGAGGTTGCTCGCTCGAAGTCTGTGCCACCTGATTTTGCCGTGATGAAAGGACTTCAGCTCGCAATTCCTCAGGAAGAGCCTCCAAAAATGCAGGGTCGATTGCGTCTGTCTCAACGCTTCCATTGGGTTGTGGCTCCTCATGTGGAGCACTCCGTTCAGTTTCTTGGTCCTGATGTTGTGGGACCTCACTAACACTTTCTAGTGATGTATCACGACCACTTATTGGCACGGAATTTCCAGAAGGCCTTCTCAGCCGAACAGGTGGCTGCAAATCACCCAAAGGAAGCCTATCCACAGGACCTGGCCTGTCTCCATCATCGTGCCCATCAACACTCCCAATTTCCACTTCCAAACTGCGAAGGCTTTCCCCTAAAGTTGCCCCACTGCCACTGCTTGCTTGGCTCACTGCTTCAACATCTCGTACAATTACATCACCTCGTTCATACTGCATCTCTGTCACTTGCTCACCTGTACCAGAAACACCTGCATCTTGAATTATATCACCATTTGTGGATCCAACACTGGCATTTCCAGAACTGTCTATCACTTGTGAAGGAATAGTAATATTCTCATTATTGTCAGAATCTCTTGTTTCTGTTTCTTCCCTAACTTCCACTTCTGACATCTGTAACTGGCTGGTTTCATGGGTTTCCTGTGGACGGTTAGTGGGTACATTTTGGTCAGAAACTTGGACAGTAGGCTGCCTTAATTGGGAAACAAGTAGTTCTTCAATGCCTTGCGGCACTGCAGGAGCACTAGATGCACCACGTTGATGATTATCATCTAGCCACATATTAAAACGATGCCCATGCCGCCCATTTCTCAATGTCCGGAAGATAGCATCCATTCTATAAGAAGCATTCTCATGATTCCTATCTGAGTAAGCTATATCCACTGCATTCTCTGAAAAGCAAATTCTGAAACTGTCAGCATGTAATGCCTTGAGAAATTCCTATAAATACAATTTTGACAAATTAACTAGTTGTATTATTGTTCACTCATGTAAGAAACTATAGTTGGATGAGAAAACCATGTAGAGATGAAAAGGTTAGATGTAACAGCAAAGGAAATCGATAGTTGGATATTTCACCTGACTGTCATTAAATGAAAAAATCACATGGAAATTAAAAGTTAAACATCAAATCAACGATAATGCAACATAGGAAACGGATACTTCACCTGATTGCCTTTGGTGAACAAGCTGTCTAAAGGAAGAAGGTTCCTCCAACAATGGATGATCAAAATGAAGAGCACCGTGATCACCAGTTCTTCCAATAAGATTGTAAATGGATGTTGTCCGGCCTTGACGTCTAGAGCCAAATATGTCAAGAGGCATCACAGAAAAATTGTCACCACCAAGAACTTCAATGTGGTCAAAAACATTTATTCCACTGAATCCTTCCTCCAACCTGAGTATCACACCATCATCGTCGTCGTCGTCGTCATCCTCTTCTTCTAAGACATCTTCATCAAACTCTTCATCATCAATTTCATGGTCATCATGATCTGTGTCAGGATGAGACATTTGATGAACTTCATCTTCTTCCAAATCATTATTTTCTTCATCATCCTCATCGTCTTCATCAACTTCTCCTTCATCCCCTGACATATCTTCATCATCATCTTCATCACCCATATCATCTTCCGCATTCTGTGGTATTTCAAATCTGATTTCCACAGTTGAAACACCATTCTCCAGGCCAGTGCCATCCTCAGAAGCTTCGTGCATGAAATCATCTTCAGCTTCATGAGCAAAATTTCCATCCAATTCCCGGTCATGTTCCATATCATCTACAACAGAATGATAATTGGCTGAAGTTTGGATACCATTAACAGCTTCCCGCTGGTCAGCCACCACTTCTGCATGGTCAGGTTGGGATGCCATTTCTAGGGCCTGAAACCTTTCACCATGATAATCAGAAGAACCGACTTGATGCTCATTAGAAGAAAGCTTCAGAGAGTTGTCCCCCTTAGCAGAGTTAATGTAAGCAGAATGCACATGTTCCTTGGTCACCAACTCCAACACCTTGATAATCCCTGGGATAAGCTTTGGTGAATCAGCATGGTCCAAGTCCAGAACTTGAAGAGTCCGACTTAGAGAGCGAACAAGCCCAACATCAATAAAAGTAACTGAAGCTTCTGCTGAAATATATGAACCAGTTGGTGAACGAGCAGCAAGGATATCATTAAGTAGATCGACAAAGGCATGCATATGGGAGTCAGCTGCTCTACAATTATTAGATGAGTCAACAAGGTCATTAAACACATGACTAATTTCAGCAAAAATCCTTCTGCGTCCTTCTGTTGAACGAACAGATGATGCCACCAAAAATTGGTTTGCTCTGGTAGCTAACTTATGCCTCCAATCTCCATCAGTTTTCTTATCCTTCTTGTGGATTCCTGGATATGGGAGAAAATTGTGAAGAATGTGATGAAAAATTCCCCCACCGCTATTGCCCGATAAACCTCTTGAAGTTGCACGCGAACTACTGAGTTCAGCATCTTTTCTAAGCAATACATGAATTGACGAAGCATACGTCAGAAGTATCTCTGTCAATAACTTGATAATAAAAGCAGTTTTTGCAAGAGAGGCGAAAGCCTCCTGGGTAGTAATTTTGTCATCTTCAGATGAAACAGCAACAACTTTTTCTTTCCCTTTAGCTGAAGTGGAATCAATATCCATGTCTGATAACGAGGGAGTACCAGGAACTGTATCAGTATGGCAATTAACTTCTGAAGGAGGGACAAATTTCACAATTAAATCCAAAAGATATTCAATTACACTTGTAAAGCTCTGAGGAGATTTTCGATGAGCTTTGGTGTTCTTTACACTCAAGTCTGGTAGTTTACTATGTCCACTTCCTGCAGCCACTGAGACCACTTCTGTTCCAGTAGTCTTTCCATCGCTTGCTGCTACTTTGTCTCTCTCAGCTGTTTTTTCCTTGTCTTTTGCCTTGGACCTTTCCTTCTCACGATCTTTCAACAGCACAATATTAGGTCTGTCACCTACCATCTCAATCTGGCATACAGCTTGCGCAGCTTTCAGAAACACCACAGGGTCCCTGGAAATAACAATAGCCAAGTTTTGAACAAAGGTCCGTGGTGAAACTCTGGCATTTGAATGTCTATTTGTGGCCGCAATGAGGCTATGACGTATCTCCAATTCCATGGCTTGCTGAAGAGTATGCGGGTCTTCCAAAATGTGACGGATAATCGCAGCTGCTACGTTATTGAATCCAGGGAATAAGCTGCTGGAAGGCAAAGTAAGCAATGCATGCAAACCTCCAGCATCGAGAAAACTAACAGCAATTGTATGAACTTTAGTTAATGTAGAACATAGCTGCAGCACCACATGCATTGTCTCAGAAGGTAATTGATTCTGTATACATCTGCAGCATATTTCCAAAAGCCTCCTCTGGTCCTGAATATCCAAATTCCCAGTAGTTGATCCCAAAGAAGACTGTAAATCCTTCTTTCTATTCTCATCAATCACAACTGAATTCTGGGAATTATGTTTATCCTTTTTCAGTTGTTCCAAATTAATTACTCCTGGAGTCATCTTAGGATCCACCTGAAGCATCTGATCAACAGAAAGCAAACATGCAGTCACCCACTTTGGAACTTGAGGTTTCTCCCCATCTGAAGAGCCCAGATTCCATCCAGAAAGCAGGTCTAAAGTAATCTTTACCAGGCCAGCCTGAGAGGCAATTTCTCGTGCCATAAAATCCTCATGGAGAACTAAAGCAAGCACGTGAAATAATGCAGACAGCATACTTTCATTTAACGGAGCTGATGGCATACAACAATGGTTGACATGATCAATGATATAAGAGAGGACCTTCTGTCGGTGTTCACCATCATTTTGAGAACAAATCATAACAAGAAGATCCCTAATCGGAAATGCTAAAGGTTCATTCACCTGAAGGAGTTTGATACATGCTGATAAAATTTCATCGACAGGAGGTAATTGAACAGCTTCCTCTTCTTGGTCAAAAATACCAGCATTTAAAATTTCATCTTCCTTCAAGGATGTGTCTGAGTTCCCTAGGGACATAGCAACAGCTCGAGCAAGTTCATCATCTTCTTGCGGTTCTTCTGGATGAGAAAACAGCCAATCAGTTGCAATTTCAACACTATTCGTGCCAACCTGTCTCAGTGCTTCTTCTGCCCTAGCACGAGAAAAACCCATCTCTACAATCAATGAAATAGCTGATTCATCAGGCGGGGGACCAGGTAAGTGAGCTCCAGCATTGCCACTGACATTTCGAACTTCAACCCCAACATAGACATGCTTCATAATAGAGATCATTGACGTAATAAACTCCAAATTGCATTCAGCAAAGTGAGGATGCGTCCAAATAGGAAGTACAGCTTTTAACACCTTAGATTGAAGCACCTTCACAAATGTCTCTGCATCTTGAGGAAATGAAATGCTTCCATTTGCAATAGGTTGCTCGAGCAACTGCTTTGTTGACGAAGACAAGATGGAAGATGATGTGGCTAAGTGGTCCAATAGTGTCCCATAGCTTGCTAAAGGACCAGATATCCATGAATTATCTGATTCTTCTTTTTCTTCTTTCTGGCATTTATCATCCATATCCATTGGGGAAGCTGGCATCCTGTTGATCGTGAAGAGCAACTGGCTTGTAGCTTCAAAAGTGGTTAAAACAGCCTGAATGACCCCATGTCCAAAAAAGCACTTTACCATGATGGGGTTCGATATTTCTGGCCTGTCAAATAGAATTCCATTAACAAAATCAATAACTTTGCCAAGGTATCGACATTTTGTGGAAACAGAAACCTCACTCTCCATAGCAGCACTCACACGCCCCCCAAAATTCAAGTGTCCCAACACAATGGAAGCAACTGTGCTGACAACAGACACAATTGAAGGGGAAACATTCACAGGACTGTTCTCACGACGCAAAGTGAGCAGCATCGCTTTACCCAGCTCCATAAAGAGATGGTTAATATGATAACAGAGTGACCTCATCGTCTCATGGCATAAAGAATAATAAGATCTCTGCTTGTCCTCTTCTGTTTTACTTGCAGAACTTGTGTCTAAAGAATTAGAAGGCTGAGATCGGGTACTAGGAGCAACTCGCAAAGTTGAATAGCCATCTATACCATGTCTATGTGAACCAGTAGCAGCACGGCCAAGGTCACGATATATACTAACGAGGTCAGAAACTTGGGACTCTATGCTCCACCCAGACGCTCGCCGTCTCAGTAATGGATCAAGATACTGCCTAAAAGAACCAATCCGTTGCTCTTCTGAATCGACCATACCAGGATCTACATTTATGTCACTTGAAGAAGAATCATAATCTCTTTCCACTTTTGAATCTTCAAGAAGGGCAATCTGCCACAGCACCTCACGATGAACACGTCCAATATCTTCTAGGACATCCTTGCTAGAGTCTCCAAATTCAGTGAGCAATGCACTCATCCAACGATTATCTTTAGAAGCAGCAAGGAAAAGGAGAAACTCAACAACAAAAAGTGAAGAGAAAATTCCGTTGTCTTGCACAGACTTGGTATCCTGCAAAAGTGCACCAGAAACTGAACTAAATTCATTCAGGGCTTTCATCAAGTGCCCCCTAAGAGAGGAAGAAAATGCACGTGCAAGGGGTGCAGAATGATGCTGTGTAAAGCCCTTGAAGACCACAGTACTATGTAGAGCAATTGGCATCCCATCAGATGACTGTGTGATGCTAGGTCGTTGAAGAAGTCTCAACAAAGTCTCTATGCCCCCCTTCTCTACAAACATTCTACAAGTTTCAGAATTTTCCATTGTTCGATGAACTAATACCATCACATGAAAAATGCTTAATTGCTCAAACTGCTCATCACTGATGCTATCTGCAGCCAAATCCATAGCACTTACCAAATCATGTCCCTCATTTTCCTTTTCTTCAAGATCAGTTTCCATGGCAGTGTTCTCATTCATATCATTTGCAGTTTCCTTGCACTTCTCCTCTCCCATGGAAGCAAGCTTGTTAACAATTTCAATTATTATCTCAACACCAACACCTCTTAACGAAGATACATGCCGAAGAAGCTCCTCAACAGCATTTGCTAAAAGAACAACACCCTCATTCATTGCTACCAAATATTTCCTTGTTGTGAAGGCCTCCACCAGAAATCGCAGTACAGCAGTTTCTTTAACTGCCTCCAATCCTTTAGCGTTAAGGCAGATGGCACCAAGACCATTAGGAACACAAATAAGTGCTTTTGAGGAAGGGATAATCCCAGAATTAACTGATGATAAAAATGATTCTGGGACACCCAATTCATTCAGAACAGGAAAGCATGTGGGGTCCTTGTGAATGATTTCACTCATAACAGATACTGCTGAAAAATATATGTCCCCTCCAAACCTGTTCACATTGTTAAATATTAAAGATAAAGAAGCAAGCAAGGAATTCTGGTGGGAATTATGGGCCCTTGTAGCAGCATTTGCTGGGGAATATGTAGCAGAACCCAATGTCTTAAGCAAAAACTTGATAAGGCGTTTCTGCAAGTACATATGATCTCCATCAGATTTTCCTAGATCGGTGCAAATCACTGTGTTACTGCTGCCTTCTCCTGAGCCAATAATTCTATGAACTTCAATCTGTAGCCTCTGAGCCAAAAGTTCAATCCCACCTAAATCTTTAAATAGTGATACAGCTTGGCTACTATACTCCATCAGCTTTTGCAAGGTTTTAACTGCAGAGGAGACAAGATGAATATGTGCTGGATCAGAGTCCTGTAGAAGGGGTAGAAGAGGAGGAACCATTCCTGACCCCCTTATAGCGCTACCAGAACTTGAAGATGATAGAACATGAAGTAAGAAAAACTGCAGAAGAGCATCAACAAATACTGGAGTAGATGGATCACTGGGGTTGCTAAGTGACACGATAGCTTTCTGTAGCACATTTAGCAACATCATCCGATTTCCACCAGCAGATATAATACTTGAACCACTCAATATTCTAGCCCGTTCATGAGATGATGCATATGCTGCTAACTGTGCTCCTAATGCAAGCATAGCAAGTGCTCTTATGGTTCCAGGGACACAGTCTTCAGAACGAACAAGCCTGATCAGCTCGTTTGTGTATTCAGGCTCATTTGCAAAGAAAGAGACAAGTTCATCATGAGCATCATTTGATTGTACCAGAACAACAAATGCAAGAATGCTGATCCTGCTATATAGTCTACAAATTCTGGGAGAGCGGAAAGCATGTGCAAACCTAATTCTTGTAAGCAATGAGAATCTGTGCTCTGGAGGTACATTAAATTGGTCAACACACTGCTTCAAAATGCCCAGATCATCCTCCTTTCTTAGATGCAGATCTGGAATTTTTATAGCATGTATGTTGGATGGCTTGCTTCCCTCAGTACCTATGGAAGAAACCATATTGTATTCAAAATGAAGAGTTGAACCCAGACGATGCTGGGTGCCGTCACAATTATCTCCGATATCTGAAGGGAACAAGCACAGTCCTTCATGTTGGTTCCTCTCATTTGCCACTACGCACGAGTGCAAACCCAAGCCTTCTTCTTTGCTTCCCCATCCCTGTGCTAGAGACAGGAGATAGCTATTCGTAGAGCCACAGCCAATCAATTTCCCACCCAAATGCATCTTGGATGGATTTATTCTCACCAAAGCTGAAAGAGTTTCCAAGCTAGCAATAAGAATATCTGGATCTGTGGATGCAAGTAGAAGCTTGAAATGCTGATGGAAGAACATGATTTTAAAAAAAGTTAGAAAGCCTGAATGCCAAATAAAATAATCTACAATTTTGCTGAAATTGTGCAACATTATGGACATAATTCTGAACTTGAATCTTGAGATTCACCTCTAGACCTCCAAACGAACTCTTGTTGTGGCAATTTTCCAAAATAACTTGCATGACTCTCAATATCTGCATAATGGAATGTTTGGGAAATGGATCTTCCTCAACAATATTGTCAGATAAAAGGAGGTCTTTCCTACAAGAAAGATACGTCTTAAAGTATGTATCAAAATGCATAAAAAGCGGCCTCCAATGATGAAAATTTCCCTGAAATGAAACAAAAAACTAATATCAAAATTCAAACAAAGCAAAGCATTTGAGAAACTCTTCTGGTTATTAAACTCAACTGCACCTTATTGTACTCCCAACGGAAGCCTGAAAGAGGTATAGCTATATCATGTAACGGGCTCTTGATCACCCTATCGATGAAAGCTTTAACCTTTGGAGGCTGCAAATACAAATAGTAACATATTTAAGACAAATGATAATATTAAAATAGGTTTATAGGAACATATTGAAAGCTCTTAATCATGCGGTTAAAAGTAGATCTATCAAAAGAAAGCACAACTTGCAGGAATGTGTAATTGAATGGCATCGGAAACACAAGACAATTGTATGTCCATATGACACCAACTGATAAAAAGAATGAGAAAGTATCAGTTTCCACAGGAAAGTCCAAATTTGCCACTTCTGATCAAGATCACAACCAGCATTCTACTTTAGAAGATAAACAAACACCAAGCCAGTATATTGGTATTATGGTATACCTGTGCATATTGATTAGCTTAATTTTCTCTTGCTCATTTTACGTTTGGTCTTATACGAGGTTTGCAAAACCACCTGGTATGATTCAGTCCAGAGGGTATTCACCAGTCCGACAACCCTAATCAGACCACATGAATTCTAGTATTCACCAGGGTAAATCAGACCACATGCTTGGTACCATACAGTTTTATTTTTAAGACTTTTTTTTGTGAAACTCAATACATACATACATCGGTATACCAGTCCAAACCCTAATCAGCACACTACCGATACATGGAATTGCGAACTTTGGTTTTATGTTCTTGACAATTTTTTGATATTTTGATTCTAGTTCATCTTTAAGTTGAAATGCCATCTCAATCATAAAACTCTACTATAATCCCACAAGAATTCTGAATATCCAGACATTACAAATATCCTCCATCACAATTTGATGTAATCAAAATTATTTTGACGCACAGATCATCAAGCGTGAACCTACAAACCCTAGCAATTTATAAAGTGGAAATACCTAAAAGCTAGATCAGTGCAACTCAACCCCCGAATCAAAACTAAACCCAAATGAGAACAGATCATAGACATACACGGGTCGCATTTCTCATTATTGTACATGAAAAACTAGTTATAGCACTTACCACTACAAACAGTAACTGACAGAAAGATATGTAAACTGTAACTGACCAAACAAGGACAATCTGAACCATAAAATGTATTAAAGAGTGATAAATGGTTGTCTGTGCATATTGTGTTACACGAGACAAAGTCAACTATAACAAGGATCAAACCTTACCATAAGAAGAACCAAGAATCATGCCAATGGCAACCCAAAAGGATCCTAACACTATAGCTAAACATTCACAAACAAGTTATTATCTCTTGACTGGAAACATAGTTCCATGCATTGAAACAATGTAATTGTGGTAATGCATTTAAATACATCATATAAGAAATACAGTTATATTTACAAGATGCCAAAGTGTACATGGTTAGAATGAAGAAGATGAAACAATTAATATAATCCAGAATAAAATGGTAAATGCATGATACGAATAGTGTTACTGCAACAAGGAGATGAAGATGATAAAAGAGGGCACTTAGCAAAAGAGCTCTTAGGAAGTTATACAATTTTGTTGTACATTTATCATCATTAAAAAAACCAAGTCTACTTTAGCAACACATATAGTTGCCAAAAAACAATAGTTTGCAACTTTACCATTAAATGTATTTGTCGAAAGAATATTAATCACTATCCAACCTTTTTTTTCAGAAACAAGCATTGGGAGATGAATATGTGAAGGCTCATTCAAGAGCCTAATGATGGAAAAACTATTTTAAAGGAAAAGCATAGAAGGATTTGAGGCTTTGTTTCACCGGTTGCTTAGACATGGATGTGATCTAAGCTATGCATTAATTATGATAACATCAAGTTACTTGATCAATATGCACTAAAGTGATGAGATTATCTCTCAGAGAGTACATCTTGAACAACGAGCAAGTACAAGTCAAAGCACACAATATAAACTAAAAACATATTTGTGTAAACCATTAAATGACAAATGTGAGTAGAAACACACCTCAAAACGTTGGCGCATCAAATATAAGTGGATGAATGTTCAATGATGAGAAATGGTTTTTCAAGGAAAGTCAGTGGTAATAGTTATAATCAAAAAACAAAAAGAGAAAAAAGATCTCTAAAACATTTTAACCATCTTCAAGAAGGCATCTAAGATATTGATTTTATAAGTCAGTTAGTGGAGTCTGGGATAGACAACCAACGCAAAAAAGGGTTTGCTGAATTAAGAAAAATACTGTAACCCATTGATTATCGATGAAGTCCTCCAACGGTTATATATTGCGGGAAGCAAATAATCTAACTGACCCAAATACTTCAGAACAACCGAAAATGTTGTCACTAAGTATATTATCCATTAAATATAAGTCCAAACACTGATCATTATATTAAAGAAAGAACTCCACACCATAAAAATCTAAAAATCTAAAATAGCCTCTCCATGGTCTCAATAGATCATCTGTTCATTAGGCATTCACATACCAAGACCTTATATTTCTGCATATCCAACACAAATGAACAATCTATGAATATGAAATATACAATGAATTGCAAATCTACTATGAAATTCAGATGACAAGAAGCTTCTATCAGACAGCAGCACATTCTTTGATTCAGGTTTAAGAATTGATCATTTCCGATTGATAGAATCTATTAGCATCTATTGAATTTATTTCTAAATAGAAAAATGCTTTGATCTAAGTGATGCAAACCGTACACAAATTTCTTTACTCTGATTGAAGTAATAAATTCAATCACCATAGCTCTTCCCTACAATTTATTTATTGTTTTAAAATACCAGAATAATCAAGCTTCTTTCACAAGAAAAAGAGATGGAACTAATTCTCCATAAATGATAAAATGAAATCTCTTATATTTTTCTTATGCACCCCCAAGTAGGCTAGGCAAGAAAAGCATGGAAACACACATGAAGAGCAATTGCTAAAGCGCCAAAGGCGTTACAAACCACTAGCAATTCTCATGTGTCTTCTATTTTTTACTTTACCATCTTATAAACCACTCCAAAGAGCAATGTCGCAACTCAAATCTTTTCTTCTTCTTTCTTTTAGCCGTCATGCCAAGTCAGGCATAGATAATAGATCATCTATTTTATCTGTGACGCATGAGTAAGTGAAGTAGTATACCCAACACACGTGCAACAACAAAGCGAAAGAAAATAAAAAAAGGTTAGATTAGAGATAGAAAGAAGGTGCAATGGAGTTATATCACCATTGAAGCACCAAAAGCAGTACCAAGATTTGCTACGCCACAGTCACGCAATATTTTTTTTCCCCTCGTAACAAAACCGATTAGAGCAAATAATTCAGAACAGCATAACATTGCCCAAGTGAAGCCCAGCATAACTATCATCACAGTCAGCTAACATAATACCTAAGATACGAGTCCATCACGCGACCCATCGAATCAACTATAAGCACCGATCACACTCCACGACCAACGATTACGAACCAACCGAAAAGAAAACCCACATCTGATCATGTCAAGTAAATTGGAATGCCAAGAACGGAATAGAAAAGGGGTTTAATCTAGAAATAACTCACCGGTTCGGACTCCAATTTAAGGACCGGCGAGACGGACCTCCCGCCGGACAAGATCTGCTGCAGCCGCAAGGGCAGATTTGACCGGTTCCCCGCCATCTCGATTCCAGCCTCTCCCCTATCTCAAGAACCTGCAACCCCCAAAAGACACCCATAGATCAACCAAAAAGCGCAGAACAAATAGCGATACAGATCGGAGCCCCAAGAATCTAAATTAAAAGAGGAAAAAGATCGGAAAATGATACGGGCCTACGATTAGGGCGATGCGGAAAAAAGGGCGAAGAAAAGAGGGTTTTGGACAAAGAGCTGATGAGGCGATGATGCAAACACATCGAACGAAAGACATAAAAAGAGAGAAGAAAGAGAGACCACGGCGGAGGAGAGAGAGAGTAGCTACGAAGGAAAGGAAAGGAAAAGGGAGGCCACCGATAAAAACCCAATGGGGGATGGGTGGGTTGAAGCGAGACATAAATACAGATATATTCGCGAGCGAGGTCGGCGTAACGGAGAAATGATGAGAGAGGGGATCCCCATAGAGGCCACTCTCACGTGGCATCCACGTGCCGATATATATATATATATATATATATATATATATATATATATATATATGGAGAGAGAAAAGACACCGTAACGGCGAATGGCTCACTCACGTGATATCAACGTGCCGTGGATATATCCATGTACGTGAGAGAAAGAGAGGCGTGTGGGTGCATCTCACGTGTTGCCCACGTGTTAGGAGTAGATATACGTACGTGGGAAAAAGGAACGAATTACCTGCGGATCTGATCGGTCCGATTAAAGAAACCAGCAAACGCACCTTTGGTTGGTTCAATTCACTGTTTGGATAGTGTTTGATTCGTAATAATTAACTTTTTTATTTTTCTTTTTATTTTTACTAAATTTATTTTTTTAATAATTTTTTTATATCATGTTAATAAGATCAAATTTAATCGTCAATTAGATTTAGCAAATTTAACCCTATTATTGTCACGTTAGGAAGTGATGAATAATAATTAAGCATTTAGGGCTCTGAGGAATATTTTTAAAGGCAAAAAAAATATTTATATCATGTGTTTTTTTTTCTCGCTTTAATTTTAAGATAGGAGATATTTGTATCTAAAACTCTTTAATTTTAAGATAGGAGATATTTAATTTTAAGATAGGAGATATTTAGATATTTGTATCTAAAAATATTTGTACCTCTTATAAAAACTGTGATATATACAGTAAAACTCTTCGATACAAGTTCAGCTCATTTAGTTTTTGTTTTGAATAATCACACACTCAAGAATATATCTTATAAATCATCATTTTTATAACTATTGATTTAATAAAGAAATATTTCATTTATATGCTATGTTGATGCAAGATGCCTAATAAGCTCTCCATCATCACTTTGGGCTGCATTAATCACTATAAGCACAACATGATTTTATATAGGCTTATATTATGAATTATAATATAAATGATGAAAGAAAGTGGTGGTAAAATTTTATTTATAAATCAAAGCTTTCAGGTTTAAACATTGATAGGTGCAAAAGTTTTTTTTTTTTTTCGTATCTTTTTAAGAGGAAGCACCGTAGTCTTGAGCTAAGTCGATTTATGTTTGACCTAAATTAGTTGGGCTAGCTTTACCCAAGCTTGACCTAGGTTTGTCAGGCAACTTGACCTGACCTGAGTTGATTAGGCTTGTTTGACCCAAATTGAGTTGGTCAGGCAATCTGACTAAAATTGGACCCGTCATTGTAGTATCATTTTTATGCTATCATGTTATTAAGTTCACAAAATTTATAAAAATATAAGTTTTTTATTGGTGGGTATTCTCGAATGTGGTCATGAGCTGATTGGATGCTAAGAGGTCTCTTTGTTGCGATGTTAGTAATATCAACAAAAGAACTTTGCGAAAAAAATTCAATTGTTCCTGTGGTTGTAAATTTTTTTTTTCTTTTAATAGAGAAAAAGAAGTTGAGATTGAATACGTTAGTGGGTCTCACCTGGTTATGTCGAAATGAAGAGGGATTGAAAGAGCAAACTTAGGAGAATGACATATAGTGAAAGTTGTCTTAAAGGCTATTGGAAGATTATATAAAATTGAATATCTTAACGATGCAACTAAGTTGAAATTATCTTTTTGAAAAGATTATCATCTTGATAATGTGATCTAATCGAGGAGCAAGTGGCCAAATTGGATGAGCGACGTTCTAACTATATAACCAAATTGAAAGAGTGGTTATTTCGAAGATGTGTCCTACTGACTTAGATGGGTCAAAATTATTATTAGCTCAAAAGAGCACAAGTATAAGTGTCTTTTGATTTTAAAATATATTAAAATTTAACACACAGTGCCCCTAACTCCACATCATAATTATTCATCTCTTTGTTGTTTCTTAATATTACCCCTTTTTTTATATACAACCATCGACTATTGTATGTCAATTAGCCATTTAGAATAATTTAGGAAACATAACAAATGGCTTCTCGGTTAATGATTAAAAAAATTATAATAACCTTAAACCATTGGAAATTATTACAAACATGTACAAATTAACTATTTGTCGAGTCTGATTATTGAACCTCATAACATAGTTGGTTATAAACTTATTCAGTCTTATCGGATGATGAACAATGCTATTATAGACTAATTTAAATATTGACTATTAATGAAGTGGAGTATGAATTCTTTTGCCAACTACCCAGATAACATGATCAAGGCAAGAGGAAGTTGAGCATACTATTATCAATCATTTCCTCTTAGAGTTATTAGAAAAGTCACGTATAGACATTGGAGGTAGCATATAAGGATCATTTGTATCATAAATTTAGGAACATACCTTGAGCTTACTCTCTTGATTGGGTAGACAGAAATCGAAGAGAACAAGTTCTTCTTGAATATGATCGATAAAATCAAGCTATTCTAGATTGTCACTTGGTCAAACTCTTTTCCTTATTGAATATTGCATCTCATGTCATCGAGTCCTAAGTCCATTCTTCATAATTATTCATGCTTGGTTGGACTCATCTCATCAGTCAAGTATGCTTTAAACTAAGGTAAAAATAGTTGAATTAACCCCTCGAGGAAGTGTTGTGATGTTTAAGAAGGGTCTTGCAATATTCAATTTTGAAAGGGGAAAAGTTTATCCCCTAGTTGCAGCTTGTTACATGGCTGCTCGATCAATATAGGGGGCAAGGCGCAGATAATATAGTAGCCACCTAGGCCCAACAATAATGGTGGACACAGAGGGGAATAGTTTGCTCATACTACAGAATATTTATTTAAAATTTACATTGGCAAGCAACTTAAAAAATTTTGATTTATGAGATCGACAAACTTATAAAAGGAAATTTCATTTCTAGAGTAAGTTTACACTATGAGAGTCGAGCATTACACTTGTGTCAAAATTATCCGACTTAATTAAGAACTAACAAAAGGAAAGATACAAGTTATTCTTTTAGATATGGAGTAGTTAAGGAGGGATCAAGAGTTGTGTTTGAGATGCCAACACTAAGGGGAGACTCTAGGTTATCATTGAAAGGGACATCTAGTAGCATCTGCACATCTTTTTCTTCAGGATAATTATAGAATGGGTTCTCTTTGACCCCCAGTATTGGGTGATTGTCTTAAATCGAACTAGGGCAAGGAGATATATGTATTGGAAGGTTGACCCTTTTGATCTTAGCATACCCTTTTTGAAGTCGACCGAGGAATTGTACCTCCTAATCACTTCAGCCTCCCTCTTTGACAATAAGACTATCTCAACCAACAGTTGCTTGACTAGCTTTACAATCGAATATCATGCTCTAGGATTTGATGATCCTTACCCTTGAGCTATTCCTTGAACTCTTTTATTATGGCTTGATGTTATAGCATTCCATCTTTTATAGTCTAGAACTACCCTCGTATCCATCGCCTGCAGTTGCTCCACCTAAGATGAATTGCTTTGGCAGAGTTGCTTGATTTATTCATTCTCTTTAGCAAAGTTGCCTCAAGCTTGGCCACCCACCTTTCTGGTCTAGAAACAAAATGTGGGTCAGTTGTCTCCCTCAACCTAGAAACCTCCTTGGAGGGCCTATCAATCTCATTATCTTAGTTAAAGATGATGACCTTTAAGTCATGGACCCAATCAACTAGTACCATAAGATATTTATAAGGTGATAAATGATTAGAAAGAAAGTGATTCGATTAGCAAAAAGGATAAATGATTTATGGCTAAGAGGCCTAAACCCAAGATGAGACTTGTGCTGACACAAGTCTTAAACCTAGCTTTGACAAAACATTTTTCATGATGGCTCCTTCGAGCTTGGGGAGTAACTCCCCAAGGCTTTTGACTTTTTTTTATCTTCTAAATGACCCTCACTTTCATAAGGTTGAGATGGCAAGAGGCGATAACATCTCAAGCTTAGGTTAAGGATATGCCTTAGCTTAACTACCCGAAGAGGTGAGATGGTTGTTTTTGCTAGTTATAGGTACCCTATAAGCCAATCATATGAGTGATGGCACATGTGACATAATATACACTATTTTTTCTTATTATTTATTTAATATTTTTTTAATTTACTTGTTGCATATAGATATTGTGATGGCAATGAATCCGTGCAATGTAAATTGGATCATTATGAGATCACGATAATGAGACCGAATTGCATATAAACATATACTCTAAATAATCTCGATTATAGGTTACTCGAGAGGGACATCGAGATAACCAAACAGACTAGTGTGCTATTTATTAAGCCATATAATGGAGGTGGTTGATCTCATAGCTGCTCATGTGAGGACATTAGGGATATAGTGTAGGTGCTCATTAGAGAATGAGTTCACTGATTGATCTACTTACGAAATACTAGATGGTTGAAAATATCTCATTGTTAGATAGTGACAACTAATCTTACGATATATAAGAATTCAGGGATATACGATCTCCCTACGTAACATATCCTTCTTATACACGTAATTTTTTATTTTACAATTTTTGCGCACTAATCTTCGCACGACAATGAAACCTTTTATGAAAATCTAAAAATTTCTTTTTAGTTTTTTGCTATGTATGTGATGTTGCCCCTAGATTTCCCAACAGTTTCTAACGATGGCAATGGTGGTGTCGTAGTCTTAGTAGGGGCGTTTACCCAAGGAGCTGGTGTCTTGGATGCAAATGTTGTGCATTGCCTCTTATTCAAATCACCAAAATTTATCTATATAGAGAAGGTGTGCTTCTTAGCTCTTGTGAGAGGGGTCTGAAGTATGACATCTATTTCATTTGATATATTTAGCTTATACCTTTTCAATCTATTATCAACCTGATGGCATGTATAGCTCATCCGATATGTCTAATCCATCACGCCTCTTTCGTATCATCGAGGAATGCACGTTGGTCAAATGGTGTCAGGTTTTTTGACCTCCCTATCTCTTCCTGACTCCCTCACCTTAGATAGAGACGGGGGCTGGGCTTTCCGACCTCCATGCCTTGGGAGAGAGACAAGGATTGTACTTCTCGACCTCATCGTCTCAAGCGAAGGAAATAGTTAGGCTTCATGAACCCCACAACTTGGGCAAAGGTAGGGGTCGAGCTTCTCAACCTCCACAACTCGAGCATAGGCTTGGGTCGGGCTTTCCAACCTCCCTGCCTCGGGTGAAGGCGAGGGTTGGGCTTCTTGACTTATGCACATTTGACATATTTTGTCTTATGTCTCCCATCATAGTAGGTTTCTTCTGACACTGGTTAGGATTTTCTAGCTCACGTGACTCATGCATATTTTGTATTATACCTCCTACTATGATAGATTTCTTCTGATGTATGTTAACTTTTTTTAACTCATGTGCCTCAGGCATGTTTCATCTTATACCACTTGTCGTAGCGGATTTCTTTTGACATGAGTTGAATTTTTTTGATTCACGCGTCTTATGCATATTTTATATTATACTTTCCACCATCGTCGGTTTCTTCTAATGTAGGTCAAGTTTTTTTTTGACTCACTCATCTTAGACATATTTTATCTTATGCCTCCTATCATGACGGGTTTCTTTTAATATGGATTGGATTTTCCTGACTTGCATACCCCAAGTACATTTTGTCTTGTGACCTCGTTGTGGTAGGTTTCTTCTAACGTAGGTGTGACTTTTTTTTACTCATACACCTTAGACATATTTCATTTTGTGCTTCCCATCATAGTGGGTTTCTTTTGATATGGGTAGAGTTTTTTTGACTCATACGACTCATACATATTTTATCTTATGTCTCTCACCATGATGAGTATCTTTTGATGCAGGTCAGGTTTTCCCGATTAGCATACTTCGGGCATATTTTCTCTTGCGCCTCCTGTTGTGGCGCATTTCTTCTAATATGGGTCAGATTTTTTTGACTTATATGCCTTGGCACATTTTGTCTTATGTCATTGTAATAGGTTTCTTCTAACAAAGGTCGGGTTTTCTTGACTCATATGTCTCAAGCACATTTTATCTTATGATATGATCTTTACACATTGATCACTTGGGTCACTTATGTGCTTTTCGAGGTGGTTTTCATACATCCATCTCTTAGGCCGCTTGCGTTTTGTTGAAATGTCGCTTCATCAATCGATGTCCCTTCAAAAACAACCTGATGAGATACTTGTCATCATCATGGGCGGAGTGAGGCTGATCGCCTCCCTATTAATCCCCCTTGAGCATAGGGGGCTGAGGCTTATTCTTTCATTTGAGCCTTCAAAGCCCCCTTAGGAGCCTTTTTTACTTAGCCTTGATTTCCTCCAAGGCGAGTCAATTTTTGAGCTTCCTATTCTCCTAGCACGTTGGCTCGGTAACACCTCAGTCTTCTAGCATCATGATCTTCCACCTCCGCATCTGTAGGTCAAGATATCTTTCCTTTCTTACATCAGTTCCTCCTAATCTCAAGATCATCAATCAATCGGGGAGGTCGATGCTTCATCCTTGGATAGCCTAAGGGTGGGGGAAGTCCTGACCTCACCCTCATTAAGGAAATTAGTTCTTATGAACTCTATCATATCATATATACGATAAAAACTCAGTTGAGTGTACAACTCCTAGATCACTTATGGAGCACATACTCTATCCTGGTCAAGTTTGATATGTAAATCTCTTGACCTAGTTACTATCTCTTTGACCCTATGTTTTGATCCTTTTGCTTGTCCTTTGATACTCTAGAGGTGGGACTATATTTTTTCCTCTATCTGGTGATAGTGTCTTGCCTCCAATGGTGAAGGATATCACTCTCACAAATGGCACCAAACTTATAGTACTACTTAGTAGTGTTCATGGAAGAATGCTAACATATCAATATTACCCTGACCTGTACATTATTTATTATCTGCTTTCGATTGTGAAAGGGGAAAATCAGTTATTACTTAACTGCTTGAGAGGGCTTCAAGGTTAGTGGTATCCCTTCCAATAATAAGGGTTAGAAGGAGCGCTTCTTCCTTATAGTTTCGGATTAGGATTAGTTTTTCAATCTCGCTTTGTTAGCACACCCCAAAGATAATACACTACTATTCTTATTAAATGAGGAGGCAGATCTAGTACTTTAGTTGAAAGATATACTCTCTTCTTCTTAGGTTATCCAAAAGATGGACGAGGACTAACTGATCGATATAGGTCTTAGCTCGGCTCCTCAGACTTGAACATCTTGTCCCCTCTTTTCTTTTTGTACCTTAAAGAAATTTAATTCATGTATCATCATGATTTTGATATTCTATAGGTATAGACCTTTATACTTTGAAGAAGAATAGAACTGGTTCCTCTTTGAATAGGATGATAGCCTCTCCAGGTACTGTTCATGAGTCATCCCTTAAAGTCTCGAGCCTCACTCGGTTTGACCATTCTTCCAGCATCAACAAGCCGAAGAAAAAGAGAGTCATGAGGAAGACGCCCTGCCCCTATAGGATGAGGAACCTAAGGGTGAGAAAGTTCTCATGGAGGAGTCGAATAAAGTGCTTTATGCTTCCAAGGTATTGACATCTTTAGAGGGCCCCCGAAGTTCAAGGTCCTCTTTAGGGAAAAGAGGAGAGAGATAAAAGTCAATGTTTTACCTATGCAAGGGTAAATCTCTAGCATTCGTGGTGCTATAGGCAACCAACCTGTTAAACCCATCTATTAAATACACTATTGTAGCTAAGCTACAGCCAAGATGGGAGGGTTTGCAAGAGGGGTAGAAAGTATAGGGCAACAGCACTATCACGGAGTAGTACTATTGTGGATCCTTGTGCTTAAGGTTGGTGAAGCAAATTTATCACTCCCCCTAAGAGGTCTTGATTGACACGTGCTACCACTATGAAGTACTAATAAGTTAAGCTATGGTTAGACCTTTCATTTCCTCGTTGCTTACCCTCTTGTCTTTAATTTGTAGCACCACCATTATGTCATGACATTTATTGACTGCATACAAGACATCAACTCCATCATCCACCAATAGTCTCTCATAATTGATAATCTTCATGAAGAAGTGAAGGGGCTGAAGGAGAGAAGGGATCCTATGCTCCTTATTGAGGGAGAGGCTCAGGGGACCGAGCTAGCAAGGCAACTAGAGGAGAACGAGCGATGCCTTGCCGATTACGCTAAGCAATTAAGAGGGGTCCAAAGCAATAATCAGAACATGGAGAATGAGCTATTGGAACTTAATTGAGAGCTTTATTCGATGATAACCTACAACTTGGAGCTTGTTCAGTAAGTCATTGTGGCCGGTGGGCAAGTCATGAGCATCACTGAGTAACTTTGAGGCTTGAAGGAGGCATTGGAGGTTGAGGAATACATGATACTAAGGTATCGGGAGGAGGTAATTATCAACTACAATGTCTTCACTGGATTCAAGAGGGGCTTAGAAAGATTAAGGGTCATCTTATATTAGTACATATAGCACATTACCTTAACCAAGTTCAAGGTGAGGTGCCTCATACTGGAGCTAGAGGAGGATTCGTTCATCGATTGCCCTGAGGATCATCACATCCCAATAGCACCCAAAGTGCCTTTTGATGATGGCAGAGTAGAGTGATGGTGTGGTTCACTAAATTCTATTGTTAGGGAGTGAAGTACCCTCTCGACCAATGGTTCAATGGGTCTCGGGTGCTCTTGGATGTTGGCACCATATCAGGTGGAGGAACCTTGATTAGGTGTTGGAGCTAATGGTAGTTGAGCTAATGACCATGGGTGAACTGTTGGTGTCGCCTATTGTGCTCGTTAGTGTCTACACTTGTTGCATGAGATTCAAAAATACCTCAATAAGGACAAGAAAGTAGCTTGGGGTCATCCTTGGGGTTGAAGTACCTAGGTCATTTAATAGACACTACTACCGCATTAACGTTTGTGTCAAGATGGATATATTCATATATAGAATGGGTAGTTGTTGCCCCTCTTGATTAGAGGTACTATGGGTTAGAGGCAAAGTATTCTCGCTTAAACATTTATTTAGCAGGTTGGCAGGTGAATATTTCTATGACATTGGACCCTCATAGAGCCAAAAATGATGAGAGAAAATATCATTGACATCTTAGTCAGCTTGACCTGGTCTGGACCCATATGTGTAGGATTGCTTGAAGAGCCTTCGAGGTGGAAATTAGTGCGAACGTAGAAACTACATCGATTCAGAAAACTTCATTCAATTCAAAGATTCGTTTGATTAAATCATGATTCAAAAATGAGAAAAATGATTGTAAGAATGTATAGAATAAGCAAAGTAGTATGTAGTAAGAGTAAATAACAAAGAAAGGCCACATACTAGAGTTTATAGTGGTTCAGTCGTCGTGACCTACATCCACTCCTGATTCCTCTTCTGTCGAGACCATTGGCTTTCATTAACTGATTTTCTTTCAACGGATGAAGATCATCTACCTTTTACAGTCCTTTCTCCTTTTTATAGATTTAGGAGATAACATTTACAATCACACTCACCCCTCTCTTAAACTTAACCAAAACTTAAAGCTAGAGGGGAGGAATTTTCACATAATTACAACAGCGTTTTCCCTCTTTTTGTTCTCAGTTAGTGTATATTCTAATCAAAGATGAGAAGGATATTTATATGCCCTAAATAGATTCAAATTTAGAGCCAAAAAGGGTCACATTCCGGGTCTTCCGGTATTGACAGTACCACCGCCTGTGCTGGGTAGTACTACTATCTGACATTGGGTGGTATCACTGTCCAGACTTAGCTTAGGAGACCGAGCCTCAAGCGGTACCACCACCAAACTTCGTGGTGTCACCCCTTGACGGGGCTCCAAGTCACTAATCAGGCCATCCATTCGGTTCAAATCAGTCCTGAATTAAGCTCAATTGACCCGTAATTGAGTTAACCTAATTATATTTAAAACTAACTCAATTAGACTTTTAATCTACTTTAATCTAGATAAATTATTACAAGTATGAATCATATATTGTCTGACTTGTCATTGGTTCATCGGCGCTTCGTCCGATCCTTAGACGCATTGTCCTCTCTTACGGTCTATTGCCTAATCAGCAAGTTGACCTCCACAACTCCAATCTCCTTAGCATAATATCGACTTTTTTTGGTCTGGTGCTCGAACTTATGGCGTGAAGCCTTCTGTCGATACGTCGACTATTTTTCTAACTTGATGTTCAATCTTCTAACATATTCCGTTCTGGCCCAACGTCTGATTCCTCTTGTTTTAATCAATTTACATCTTCTTGATCGAAGCTAGTCCTATGTTACTCAAAACATTGATTAGATCACAAACTCTATCAATTGGTTTTATCATCAAAATATGTGATTCAACACTCTTGTTCACGTGGGTGATAATGGGAAGTGGGCCAGCTTATAATTACTTACTTTAGACCCTTATCCATATGAGCAGGTAGGTGGAAGGTGTTCTCCATATACTCTCTCCATCGTAGACACCATGGGATGGTTGCATGTCAAATTGTAATTGGCTGACTGTGTACTATATATTAGTGAGCAACATGACAACAAGAACTATTATAGATTCAAGGAGTGAATGATATGATACGATAGAGGTAGGTATGTTATGCGTGCATCGAATTTTAAATCGAATGAAAGCCTTATTCATCAGCATATGGGAGCAGTGTACCACCTAGAGAGATTCCAAGTATAAGTACCGATGAGTTCTATATGGAGCCTTGATCATATAGAGGTATGATCGAAGCAGATAGAGAGTTGGATTGCTTTAGAACTCATATTTTCTTGAGGAAGCCAAATAAATTAGAGGACAAGGTTGAGCAAGCGAATATTATTACCAAGGATATAAAAGATAATATAATTGACATGAGTCATATAACATAATGGGGGAGGCCATACATAAGAGTTATAATATATCTTTCCATCGACCTAAGGAAAGTGCTCATAGAATATAGAGGAATTAAATCGGGTCATCGATAGAGTTGAGAAAGTGATGGACTTAGCTACTTAAAACTAAGTGTCGATTAGGATAGAGGTGGACTCAGATGAGTACCTATTGGGAAATCCTTCAGGGGAGCGACATCACATGCGCAGCGAAAGAACAAAAAACAAAACCCCAGATTTTCTGTAGAAAGTTCATGTCATCGTGCGAAGATCGGTGCGTCAAAAATAAATCTACAAAACTGCATGTGAAAAAGAAGATACCTAGGGAGATCGTATATCCCTGAATTCCTGTAGATCTGTGGGAGAGGATGAAGGAGGTCAAGCGTCCTCCTCTCTAGCGGTATCTACACGGCAGGGATTGCAACGATGCAACTCTCTCTCTGGAGAGAGGAGAACAGGAGGTGGCTACCAAAGGAAACCCTCAGCCTATAGAGCTTTGGTTCCCTCCTATTTATAGAGGCCCCCTGAAAATCCTAATGGATCTTTTGCCCTATTGGGTATTGGATCTCCATCCAATTACCCAAGCCTCTTGGATTAGTGGGTCTCTACCCAATAATCTCTTATTAGCAATTATTGGATCTCATCTCATGATCCAATAATTCAGAGGCTTAATGGATATTCAATAAGATAGGGGGTTCAGCGGATATCTCATATCCGAACCTCTACTCGTCGCAACACCTACCATATGTATGTGACCCTCTAGGCCCAATATCGAGCTGGCCGTGAGTCATACTTGTTAGAACTCCTTCTGATTTAGTGAATTATTATCTCTATAATAATTCACCCAACTCATCGACTACGGACGTACCATGTCATTACGCCGCGACCCCCAGATGATACAGGGGAATCCAATCCTTTGGACATATCTGTCCTCAGTTACCATGTATCTATAGTCCCTCATCCATCCAATATCCCAGAGACCCTATACCGGGCATGGTGATGTCAGACCCATACGATCTCTTCTCGAGTCTTGCTCTTGTCGGATTCTCCCGGAGAACTCTTTCTCTCTCAATCCAAATAACCTTGGCCAAGGATTTGTTCGAACAAGAACACATGAGATATTCCTCTCATGATACCGAGAGCGGATGATCCTCTATTGACACTCAATAGCCCTCGTAAGGTTGGCTACCACTCCCAATGACCGGTTGTACTAGATCTGGAACTTTTCAAACCTATAAGTCCGGTATCAAAGAGTGGAGTACTCATACAGGACATCCTTGGTATCTCAAGTCTAAGGACCAGATACACTACTGAGACTACGGAATCACTATCTGACGTGAGGTATCAATAACCATCCAGTATTCCGTAGGTGGATCAATCAGTGAACTCATTCTCCAATGAGCACCTGTATTGTACCCTTAGTGTCCCCACACGAGTAGCTATGAAACCAACTACCTCCATTATATGAACGGGTATACAGCACACCAGTCTATCTGGTTATCTCGATATTCTTTTTGAGTAACCTATAACCAGGATAATTTAGGGTCTGTGTTTAAAGGTGAATCAGTCTCATTATCGGGATCTCATTACGATCCGATTCCCATTGCACAGATCCAATGACATCACAATATATGCAACAAATAAGATAAAGTGATAAAATGCCTAATAATAAGTAAAGAGAAAAAGTGCATATCAAGTCACAAGTGTCATCACTCATGTGATTGGCTTACAGGGCACATATGACTAGCAATCTCCCACTTGACCTAAAGCCAATCACCTATATGTTTGATCCCCATCAGACCTCTGTGACACTCAAAGATAATCTGAGTCAATGACTTTATCAGTGGATCTGCAATGTTATCTTCGGATGAAACTCTTTCCACAACTGTATCTCTTCGGGCCACGATCCTTCTAATAAGTTGGAACCTCCTTAAAACACTTCTGGTGAGACTTGAGTTCCCTTATTTGAGTAATCGTCTCGTATTTATCGCAATATAAAGGAATCAGCTCCTCGCTACTCGGGATAACTCCTAGATCTGCGATGAACTTCTTTATCCAGACTCCCTCCTTTGCTACCTCTGTCGCAGCAATGTATTCCGCCTCTATGGTTGAGTCAGCAGTAGTGTCTTGCTTGGAACTCTTCTAGTATACTGCTCCTCCATTCAGGGTAAACACATATCCTGAATTAGACTTGCTATCATCGATATCGGACTGGAAGCTCGAGTCTGTGTAGCCCTCAACCCTGAGGCTACTACCTCCATATACCAGTAAAATATCCTTAGTCCTTCTCGAGTACTTAAGGATACTTTTTACTACTTTCCAATGCTCTAAGCCTGAATCTGCCTGATGTCTGCTCGTGACACTCAGAGCATGCACTATATCAGGCCTGGTACATAGCATAGCATTAATGATAGATCCTATCGCTGATGCATATGACATCATATCCATGTGTGCTCTTTCTTCAGGAGTCTTTGGGGACATACTCCTAGAAAGTGATATTCCATGTCTCATTGGTATGAGACCTCCGTTAGAATTTTTCATGTTAAACCTTTTGACAATGGTTCTATGTACCTTGATTGGAACAAGCCAAGTATCCTCTTGGATCTATCTCTATAGATCCGTATCCCCAATATGCAAGATGCTTCCCCTAAATCCTTCATGGAGAAGTGTCTAGATAACCAAATCTTTACTGTGGAAAGCATTTCTACATCATTCCCAATGATCAGGATGTCATCCACTTATAATACCAAAAAGGTGATAGTGCTTCCATTTAATTTCCTGTACACACAAGGTTCATCTTCATTCTTAACGAAGTCATAAGAGCTGATCGCCTCATCAAATCTTATGTTCCAACTTTGGGAAGCTTGCTTCAATCCATAAATGGACCTAAGCAACCTGCACACCTTATCTGAGTTATCCCTGGACACGAATCCCTCAGGCTGTATAATATACACCTCATCCTCGAGGTTACCATTGAGGAATGCAATTTTGACGTCCATCTGCCAGATCTCATAATCATAGTGTGCTGCAATAGCCAATAAAATTCGAATGGATTTTAGCATAGTTACATGTGAGAAAGTTTCGTCATAATCAACACCTTGCCTTTGACGATACCCCTTAGCCACTAGCCTTGCTTTATAGGTCTCTATCTTTCCATTTACTCCAATCTTCTTTTTGAAAATCCACTTGCAGCCAATGGGTACAATACCCTTGGGTGCATTAACTAGGTTTCAAACCTTGTTGGAGTACATGAAATCCATTTCTGAATTCATGGCTTCTTGCTGTTTCCTGGAGTCTATGCTCATAATAGCCTCCTCGTAGGTCTGAGGATCAATATCCTCAACATCCTCTCTTATGATATGTCTCACATATCTCTCAGGAGGATGGGATACTCTATCGGACCTACGTAAAGTTGAAACTTGTGTGTTAGGTATCTGAACAGATTCTGGAATGGTGCTTGAGCTAGGTTCTCCAACCTCGCTCAACTCTATCATGCTTCCACTGTCTCCACCAAGAATGTGTTCCTTCTCAAGGAACACTGCTCACTTGGCTACAAAGACCTTTTGGTCCTCTGGGTAATAAAAATAATACTCACAAGTTTCCTTAGGGTATCCCATGAACTTGTACCGTTCCGTTCTGGATTCTAACTTGTTATGGTTGTGTCTCTTAACGTGGGCAGGACAGCCTCAAATCTTAACAATCTTAAGATCGGGCTTCTTCCCATTCCATATCTCATATAGAGTAAACATCACTGACTTAGTTAGAATTTTGTTCAGAAGGTAAGCTGCGGTTTCTAGTGCATATCCCCAAAATGAGATGGGTAGGTCGGCGATACACATCATGGAACGCACCATGTCTAACAGTGTGCGATTTCTCCTTTCTGATACACCATTAAGGAGGTGTCCATTGGGATAAGATCTCATAGTCTTTGAGGAACTGGGTGAACTCTGTACTCAAGTACTTACCTCCTCGATCTAATCAAAGGGTTTTAATACTCTTTTTTGTTTGGTTCTCCACTTCTCGTTTCCTCTTAAACTCACATATACTCATGATATATGGAGCTATATCTAGCATAAATAAACCATTATGCAATGTTCCTCTCGTGATGATCTGATCATCCAATATTATTGAACAACCATTGTTCTTAAAAATTAATTTATATCCACTAACTGTCAAACATGAAATGAAAATAATATTTTTGATAATAGAAGGAATATAATAGCATGCATCTAATGCAATAATAGCTCCACCAGGCAAATGTAAAGTGACCTTGCCAATAGCCACTATAGCAATCTTTGCTCCATTGCCCATTTTAAGATCTATCTCGCCTCTGTTCAGTCTCCTAAGTCATGCTAGAACCTGCAACGAATTGAAAATATGATAAGCACTCCCGGTATCTAATACCCATGTGTTATCATAAGATTATGACAAATAGAGACTGATCATGAATGTACATAAAGCTTCTGTAAGCTTCTGTTTCGCCCTCTCTGCAAGATACTCTTTGCAGTTCCTCTTATAGTACCCATCTTTGTCACAGTGGAAGCACTGACCTTTGTCCTTTGTTGGGTCTTTCTTGGCAACCTTTGCCTTACCCATTTTGCCCTTGCCCTTGCCCTTCTTAAGGATCTTCTCGGCCTTTTTTTTCTTTTTGGTCTTATAGAGAACCGACTTCTCTTTCTTGATGGTGCTCTCTGCTTCTCTCAACATATTGAGGAGCTCTGGGAGGGTCACATCAAGTTTGTTCATATTAAAATTCATTATGAACTGAGAAAAGGAATCTGGTAGGGACTGAAGTATAAGATCCACACACAGGTTATCCTCTAGGACTATTTGTAGACCTGTGAGTTTCTCGATCCACTCAATCATCTTAAGGATATGGGTCTGAACCGGTGTCCCCTCAGTCATCCTGACACGGAAAAGACTCTTTGATATCTCATATCGGTGAGTTCTTCCCTATTCCTCAAACAATTTGCGGAGATGTAGGAGTATGGAATTAGTATCCATATTTTCATGGTCTCTGTAACTCAATAGTCATAGAGGCCAACATATAACACTGAGCAAGAGTGGAATCATCTAAGTACTTCACATAACGAGTAATCTCATCCTCGCTAGCCCCTTCGTCGGGCATAGGGATCACTGTATCAAGGACGTATACGATTTTCTTCGCCGTGAGAACGATTCTCAGATTGCGAAACCAATCCGTATAATTTGGACCAGTGAGGTGGTTGGCATCAAGTATGCCTCGTAAAGGATTTGAAAGCGACATTTTTCTGAAAAGATGTAGCAGAAATAAATAACATGCAGACTTTGTAAAAATTAAACAATTAAGATAAGGACTTCTATCTTAATACATTCCCATTAATTTTTCGCGAGACACACAACACCCTCCGGTATATGATCGGAGACCCCCAGCGGATCTCTAGTGGAGATCGGGATCCAATTGGCGTCTTAACATAACCTCGAGGGACTCGACCAATCACGTTAAGCCCGTAAAGGTAGACAACTCTTGTCGATCACAACTCCTTGTGATTCCCGTCCTGTTCGGCCTCCGAACCATCATGGCCTCGAGGGACTCGACCAACCATGATGTTTGGTTAAGTCATTACTATCGTTACCAGATGAGTCTGATTCGGTGATATACTCTCGAGGGACTCGACCAAGCATGCCATGTCCTCAGGTCACCTATGACATCTCTATGTCATAGATAAGATAACAAGACGCGATATAGGTGAGTCTCGAGGGACTCGACCAACTCAACCTACACCGGGAATCAGTTCCTAGCTATAACGATGGAAGGCCACGTGGGTCAATCTAATTGCCTCACATTTACCGACTTAATATTATTAATGGAGAGAATTTTTGATTTGGTCTCTTAACATAATGTATCACACACATACGTATTATATCTACATCGCATGCAAATATATATATATATATACATATTTAGTAGATGTATATCTAATCACA
This sequence comes from Musa beccarii, assembly GCA_024322285.1. NCBI lineage: Eukaryota > Viridiplantae > Streptophyta > Magnoliopsida > Zingiberales > Musaceae > Musa > Musa beccarii. Next base: position 69,558,224 of record CM044394.1, read on the forward strand.
CATCACATGAGCAATCACACCAGATGATCATGGACCACATCCTAATGTGATCAGGCCCGAGCTAGTGGGCCCAATCACTCACATCAAGATCTATGTGTACTTCGGTGCATCTCTATGCCCTGTGATCGTCCATCTCGCTTCGTCGGATCCGTCGGCATCTCAACGCATCTCCATGCGTCAGATCGTCCGTCTCGACCTAGTGGGTCCCGCTACCGCTGTGCCTCCTCATGTAATTACAACATAATTACAGGCACGCAGGCCCGATAATAAATGAGAAAAATAGAGGCTCGCAGACCCCAATAATAATAATCACATATACATACATCATATCACAAGTCCATGATTATCTGTCCATATCATATATCACATGTATATGTTATTTTATAGAACTACTAGATAACAAAATAATAGTTAATTAAACTATTTAATTAACATATATATATATATATATATTCCTGAAATCAGGGACATAGAGGGAATTATCTGAATTTCCAAGGTCATTCTGGTCATTCGCCATAAGGGATGAAATTGAAATTTCAAAAATTCCTAGGGGTATTTTAGTCATTCTATCAAAGGGGACAAAAATTAGAATTTCTAAAATTCTGAGGGGCAAAACTATCTTTTGCCCAGAAAAATCCTAATACCTTTCCCTTATGCAGAGTTGTCATGTATCTATAGTCCATCATCCATTCAATATCCCAGAGATCCTATACTGGGCATGATAATGTCAGGCCCATACGGTCTCTCCTCGAGTCTTGCTCTTGTCGGATTCTCCCAGAGAACTCTTTCTCCCTCAATTTGAATAACCTTGGCCAAGGATTTGTTCGAGCAAGAACACATGAGATATTCCTCTCATGATACCGAGAGTAGATGATCCTCTATTGACACTTAATAGCCCTCGTAAGGTTGGCTATCACTCCCAATGACCGGCTGTACTAGATATGGAACTTTCCAAACCTATAAATTCGGTATCAAAGAGTGGAGTACTCATACAAGACATCCTTGGTATCTCAAGTTTAAGGACCATATACACTACTGGGACTACGGAATCACTGTCTGACGTGAGGTATCAATAACCATCCAGCATTTCGTAGACGGATCAATCAGTGAACTCATTCTCCAATGAGCACTTGCACTGTACCCTTAGTGTCCCCACACGAGTAGCTATGAGACCAGTTACCTCCATCATATGAACGGGTATACAGCACACAAGTCTATCTGGTTATCTCGATATCCTTCTCGAGTAACCTATGACCAGGATAATTTAGGATCTGTATTTAAAGGTGAATCAGTCTCATTATCGTGATCTCATCACGATCCGATTCCCATTGCACAGATCCAAGGATATCACAATATATGCAACACGCAAGATAAAGTGATAAAACGCCTAATAATAAACAAAGAGAAAAAGTGCATATCAAGTCACAAGTGCCATCACTCATGTGATTGGCTTGCAAGGCACATATGACTAGCAGTACCATAGTGCCACAAAGACATATCTACTGATTGCGAAGAAAGTAATATAGATGCAAGGCGATAAATAGTAGGGCTATAAGCATAGCAATCCCTTACTCTCATAGAGGGGGTACTTCCATAGAGTTATCAATCCCTTGCTCTCGTAGAAGGATAGCACATGGTTGTGAAAGGGGATCAAGAAGGTGGAGAATACAGAGGTAAACTCTAAGTACTAAGACAAGATAAAAGGACAGAGACTATGGAACTTTGTAAGACCAATGTCGATGAGATTCTCTTCAAGATAATCGAAAGAATGGGACTTCAGGTCAATGCAGGAGTGCTCGATTAAGAATAAAATATGTAGTATGCAATGTTACACCTTTTCTACTCAGAGGAGTATTTGGCAGAAATGATGGAGAAGATATAATCCCAGATGTGACTAAAACGAAATAGGTAGTATGTAATGTTGTACCTTTTAGGTTTTTTTTAACTTTACAGAGTGGTGTAGAGTGTTAGCCAACACAACAACTTGGAGCTACTTGGGTGGCATATAGTTGGATGGGTCTTTGGAGTATTATCTAAGGCTAGTTTATTGCTTTATTTCATAGAAGTGTTAAGTGGGCATTTGCTGAGGTTTTTGATGATAGTGGATCACCTTGGACCCTTAATTGTATGATTATTCAGAGCTTATAAAATTTATGTTTGTAATTTGCATTATCTATCAAGTGTTTATTAAAATGTATGATTGTGAGATCTCAAGTTAAATGTTTTATCCAACCTGTTTCTCTTTTGTAAGTCTTTATGGGACTATAAGAGGTTTCAGAGAAGTTGATTCTTTATGGACAAACATGTAAGTATACCGTATGACTTAAGCAAAACTAACTTAGTCTGTGACATCGAGAAACTTTGCCTGATACTTGATTAAGATTAAGGACTTGTGGCATAAGTACTATAGAAACTCGAGGGTTAAGATCAAAACTTGGTCATAGGATCTTTTTATGATTCAAAAGTCCCTAATAACATTAGAGTTGATCAAGACCATTCCGTTTGAAGATGAAGAAGACGAACCTCCCACTCCCCGGGCTACTTGAGGGTGAGCCTTCGGTCCTCTCGACTATCAGTTAGCTAAGAGTCTAAGACTAATGAATTGGAAGAGGACATTTTTCTACTCTAGTGAAGAATAGCTGATAGATGCTTTAGAGGTTTGAGAAGGAGGTGAAAGGCCTAGGGGTAGGGGAATGTGCAAAGGTAGAGCTTGGAGTGCAAAGTGAGCTCCATCACAGTGGGGGAAGGCCTCTAATACCCTTGTGGCACCACCTCACATTCTAGGGCATCAACTTGACACCCAAGCACTCACTTGATACCATGACTTTTCTACCAACAGATGTAACACTTAGTGAGTTTCCCTCAATGCAAAAGTCGACGAGGAAGGAGGTTAACACCTCCCTAAGTTAAGTATAAAAATATCCCTAAGATGCCTTCCTCAGGATAAACATGAAAATGATCATGACATGCCTTCCTTGGGTCGAGCATGAAAATGTATCAAAGATGCCTCTCTCTAACTAAGCATGAAAATGCACTCGAGATGCCCCTTTCGGGCTGAGCCCAAAAGTACACATGATATGTTTCTTTTGAGTTAAAAATAAAAATGCATCTAAAACACTACTCTTAGGCTAAGCACAAAAATGCGCCTTAGATGTCTCCCTCGTACTAAGCTTAAAAATGCGCCTAAAATACCTACCTCAAACTGGGTGTGTGTGTTATCGTGACAGAGGTGCCCCCTCATGATGGGGAACCTAATCTCGATGCACTAAAGTAATTAAATGTTTGAGGACTCATTTACTATATTTCCAAGCTAATGTTGACACACCTTAATGTTTGAAAAGGGACCTCAAGGCATATCTCCGGAGGGAATGATAAATAATAGGAAAAAATTCACTCCCAATCATAGCTCACCATGTGATTATCTGATCGGGGGTAGGGCGTAGATGATGCAACAGCCACCTAGGCACAACAATAATAGTGGATCTAAAAAAATATATATATATTTTTTAGGCTTGACCTACTGTTTACTGTTATCGAGGTAAATTACTATTCACCCTGTAACTCTAATTTTTCAATTACGGAAGAAAGAAAGAACGATGGTCAAGACTGAACTTGTCGGGTCGGACCCGATCACTCGGATCAGGGATCGGTTAGTCAACCTTGTGACCCCACCAAAAACATGGGGAGGCAAATGAGATTTTGGGCCAAGGCATAAACCCGACCCAAAAAGACGAACGGATTTCCGAACGGCCCAACCTAAACCCACTTCCTGTCCTCGAGATGTAGCAAGCGTTCCACCTTCAAACCCTAGAAGCCATGCATAAATACCAGATCGAAGCCGCGGCCCTTATCCGTCTTCCTCTCCTCTGACTCCTCGTTTCTCCTCATCTTCTTGGGATTGATCGCTGGTAAGCGTCGTTTTCCATACCCCAAATCCCCATCGTTATCTTTGTTGGGCGGGATCGACCGCTGGTAAAGCGGCGTCGAGCGAGGGCAGATCGCCGTGGCCGAACGCCTCATGATGCCAGCCACATCGATCCGTCGATCTCTGACCGAGCGGACTCCTCTTCTCTTCACGAGTCCCGCTCTTGTCAAGATCCGATACATGCCGCAGATCCCTCCCAAAGAAAGATGTGCCTCTCCTTCTTGTTTCTCTTCCGATGCGAACCCTTTTCGATCGCTTGTTTTCATGTCTATTGGATCGGTCGCTGGTGATCTGGTGTTGAGAATCGTAATATAGGTTTCTCTGCACCTCCCATAACCAGCAATACTAATATTCTTCCCACAACCAATTCAACGGGTGCTGTTGATTCGTCGTCGCTGCTCAACATCACCCATGCCCCGGTTGTGACATCTTTGTCTGATTGATTGCTCATGTTTTCTTCATTTATTTCATTATATATATATACACACGATTTTGTATTATTGGAGACCAAGCATCAGTCAGGTAGCTGCTGGAGATATAATGGCTGATACAGTTACATGCTTGGCAGATGAACAGGGCTCATCGTTACACGTGGCGCTTTGATTACCTCGTGCCGTGTGTTACATCTGAGCCGGACAATCTGTGGTTCCTCCTAAATCCCATCCATAGCAAATATTTTGGCAAGTAGTAGATTATAAGGCTTTCTGCTATCTGTGCCGTGACACCATCGGTTGGGATTTGGATAATATTTGGCTCATAGAGTTACCCAAACCAGTAAGCTTGTGCATGAAACATGTAGATCGGACATGTTGTTCTTCGTCTGCGCGCCCTAAGGTCATGCCTTTCTCCTGGTCATTCATGCTTCTGGGTCGACCAAAGCACTCCTAGTCACGAGGACAGGCTTGTGCTGAGAGGGCTGGCCTTGATTTCCATGTTTGTTCTAGGTTGGCCAGTGAGACCCGGTGATCCTTTGGCATTCGACTTGGTCTGGCATCGTGCATCTTAGTTGATAAGTTAGCGAAGCAAAAGCATGGGGTAGACTCCTGCCTGACGTCACGAAAAATTTATCGGTTTGTCAATTCAGCTTTGCGGCTTGTTTGAAATGAGTCACGATATTAAAAGCACAAGTTTGGTGGGTTCGGAATCTGTACACAATTGGTTGAAACGATTTATGTAATTGCTTGACTATTATATACTGCACCTGGCGCACTTGCTTGCGTGCGATCTTCAATGACTCGGAGTTTCTTTCGGTACTCGATTTTCAAAAACTCAGTTTCTTTTAGTATCACTCATTCTGTGACACATTCCTACACAGCAGGCGAAATGCAACACACCCCAACAACAGGTAAAACAATTTAAGAGCAGAAAAAAAGTTGGGAATCGGGGTTTCTAGGTGAGAATAATCGAGGACTGACATGCACAGAAGAGGAAAATAAGAAAAGAGCATGTACGAGAAAACGAAATGCGGCAATATCCTGTCAGAAAACCTTGAAACCTCCCATCTCGGAGAAAACAATAAATATCCTTACTAAAGATGAACGAAGGATTTGTAATGTATGCAACTGAATCTGTATGAATTTGCTCAAGGATATCGCATGAGTTTGTCACACTATAAACATCGGATACCAACAACCAACCCAGACCACAAATGTCTCATTGCCATCACTGCCAAAACAATCATGGTAAGGATGACTTCATTTTACCACCAAGCGGACCCAGCCATCACTGCCAAAACAATCATGGTAAGGATGACTTCATTTTTACCACCAGGAAGCCCAATTGATCGATTCTTTCAAGCAAGCTTCCGTCACTATCCATTTTCAAAATTCTTCTAGTGTTATTGTACATTCCCTGCATCATTCTGGAATGCACCAGGGAACTTATCCAGTGTCATTAGTTATTTATGAAGGACAACAAAAGAAACAAAAAACGACTGAAAAATCAAGTTGCAACACGCATACCTTGATGGTCTTGACCGGTTTATATCTACTCGGCTCTGCTGCTGTCTGAGCTAACTACCTCAGTAACTCTATCAGCGCTTGTATCAGTGATCTCCATTTGCTTTACTTTTTCAAGCTGCCTCAAGAGATCTAACCTCTCCGGTGCATATGCAGATGGAATCTATCAAGCAGTAAAGAATCAATTTGTCAGCAAACAGCAGCTTAATGCCTTGAAACTCAGTGACTAAAACAAATTACTTACTAGAGCAGGTACATATCTCTGGATGAAAGCCAGGATAGCAGCATGCCCAACTGCTGTAACCTGCACAGCAGTAGAGTAGTTAGTTGGCAGAAAGTTGTTTCTGTTCAACGACATTCTGGAAACAAGTTAGACTTGCATCAGTTTCAGATAGAAACCAATGAAAAGAATCACCATATCCAGTTTTGAGAAGCAACAAATGATGGATTCATGTTTCACGTGCAGGGAATAGCAACTACAAAAGAAAGGAAGCACACTTTCTGCGCCCATCAATCTATATAAATTATGCCAGACAAGATCCATTTTAGATTGTTGAAACATATCCTGAGCCCAACATCAGCTTAAGCAGAATATTTGAAGATATCATTTGAACTTCACATACCAAGGTTAAATTTCATATGATCTTTATTAAGATTATCTGTCATCCAACCGGAATGTCAAGGAAGCTACATTAATCAGAACAAATTTGCATAAGCTTACTCGAGTCTTGAACACCTAATTATTGTACTGTGACAACAATATCATCAGATTTTTACCAAAAGGAGTATGAATCCAGAAAAAGTCTTTAGCTTGTGATTATACCCAAATAGAGAAATAGATAACATAACTGAGCAGCTAACATGAGTTTGTGGAGAGACTCACTGGAAGTAGCATCAGGAACCCAATTGGAATAACAGATGCCAAGTCAGTTAAAGTTCTACGAAGAGCCTTTTTCTCCTTCTCTGTAAGTTCATCACCAGTAGCTGCTCTTTTTAGTAAAGCCACAGCTGCCGATACATCTATGGCTAACAGTTGACTTCCTTGCCAGACATCCTACAAAGATAATCAGAGAAAACCCAGAAACATCCATTCACAACAGGACCCTTCCAATTGTTACACATGCACCAGAGAGAAGGAAAGGAAATGTGTGTGTGAAAAGCATATGAGATAAATGATAAGTTGCAAATTGGAGATATACCATGTAAGTGGACTATGTAAACTGTCTCTTTATGTTAGATTACAGTACAACAAGAAGCTGAACGATCCTAAACAAAATGCATCCTAAGACCATTTTTTAGATCAATTCTTTCCAATAACAAATTCATGTAAGCACTATCACATGCTCAAATCATATTGTAACCAGGATCAGAAACTCTGATCTTAGCAGAGCTCATGCCCAGATAAAAAAGAAGGATAAATATCAAACTCTCATTATCACTCCCCAGCTCAATATGATATAAGAAAATGCACACATAATAAAAGCTAAAGAGAGTTGTACCGTCGTGGTCTCTTTGATCTTCTCAATTGACTTGGCAATGACATTTTCTTTCTTTGCTGCAGGAGCTAATAAATGATGTTTGTTTGCAGATGAATGTTTGTCTTTTGCATCAATAAATTCAGACTCCTGAACGAATACGGGTAACAGTCAGTTGAAACAGAAGAGGAATGGTCAAAGATATATAAAAAAGGAGTATTTTTAAGTTGAATTTATATGGATGGACCTATCACTTTTATCGATTTGAACGATCTAAATGTCAGCAATTAGGATAAAGAACACCAAGAAAGCCCCATAAAAAATATTGGTTAGGAATTGTATGCAAATTTTCTCAAGTTCTCTCCTGACACTAATACTAAATCAGTTAAAAAAAGGAAAGAAAAAGGTGAAGCCTTATCTTTTAGAGAGAACTTAGAGGCTTTGAATTAAAGCTAAATATTGCAGCTAATCAGGTAAAATGATATAACAAGTATCAGACCTCATAATATGTAAGTTATTCCTTGACAACATGGAAGGGAAGTTGAATGTAAGATGCCAATGACTGAAAATCCTTTATCATAGTTATGCTCAGGTAAATTAAAGCTTAACAGAGTTAATTGATCTAGACTGATGTCTTCAAGCATGCCCAATAAATCAGGGTTCAGCTCAGAAGGATCTAAATGTGTCCTCAAATCGACCGTCCAATCGATTATCTATATCATCATATTTCGTATCATTGCATTATACAAAATCCTAGAATGCTGTCTGATGTGTATTTGATAAGTACCAATAAATGCCCATTTGAATTGAACAACTCGTATATAAAAATGTTCAAACCATCCAGCATATGGATAATTATCTTTTGCAATGATAAGTGATACTTGTATTAAATCTCTACCTCTATTCTAGCATAAAGATTATAATATCTTATATTTCAGCCACTAGTGTAAATCTGAAATGCTTTATTAAGCAGGTCTAGTGAGATAAAATAAAAGAATTTAAATCCATAAAGCCGTGGTTTGAAGGAGACTCAGAACCGGGTTCAAAGAAGTACAAGATGAATCTCAGAATAAGGAGGTCATCTGTTATGCCTGACAACTTCAGTCATCCTACTTCCTTGCAGGCATACAGGTTTAATATGACAAGCTATAGTCATCCTACTTCCTTTACCTTAGCAAACTCCAGCACCAATTACATCCTCAATTTTGATTGAAAGAAAAACAAGTATTAAACATAAAAATATAAATATAACATTCACGAAGCATGGAACCGAGAAATAAATAAAATTATCAGGTCAATTTCACTATTGTAGAACATGTCAAACATCTTCCATATGAAAGACAATTGTTTCAAAAGAAATTTCCATGATGCCAAACAGCGATAATGAAAGGTATGCAAAGAAGGCATTGACCTTTTTGCACAGGGCTTTTGACAACAAAAGTAAACAATTTTTAAGCATGAAAAACTACCTGTTGATGCTATTGGTACTCCATACTTTGCAGGATGATCTTAAAACGTTGACCAAATAGATCATGCAAATGGATCAATTTTGACCTCATTTACTTCTGCCAATCATTCTGATTCTAGATTCCAGTTACAATCACCACAAACTGTTAAGCCTGAAAATTTTATAAACTTCTGCCGGTTGGACATAACATGTTGAGATGGTCTTCAATATTTATTTACATACAATCATAGCCCATATATTTATATTTTCAGGTGTAGACAAAGGTTTCATACAAATCCCTCCAGGTAGAGGAGGGTCTTCAATTTATTTTCTATTTTCTTTAATTTCCCCTTTTTCATGGCACATCAGTGTTTGTATGGCAACAGCAAGTAAAGCAGTGGTTGTGCCAGAAACTCATGGTCATTGGGGAGCTTGTCACAAGGAAACACCTTAGACAAGCATACTTCATAATACTGATAATGATAGATTCTAGCAAAAAATGTTCATACACATTGACCATATTACCTCCTCATTCTGAGACTCATCTGTACTTCTTTGGACCCTCTTCTCAAGCTCAATCAACTCATTCCGTAGCAATTCAAAGCGGCGAATCTCATTTATTTCCAAGTCTAGGTTATCTACATTGACATTAGAGACCTGCAGGAAACTAATATCAGTAAATAATACAGACATAGTACCAAACAGAATTAAAAACCCAACTTGAACCACATGTTGGGCCTATTATGCTAAAATTCGCTCATTTTTATTCCTGCTCCTCTCTAGAAGTTGGATGATGTTAAGGATAAAGTGTTTAATTGATAATCCATATACAATGCGATTAGTATTCTGGAAACAAGCCCACCATAGATGAAAAACTTAAGCATCCATACAGTATTAAACTCGAACATGTCTTCATTATTAAATTCATTTTTAAGAGGCAAAATTATAGATATTTGGAAAGCACCAATATATGCCACTAGATGAAGAATAAATTCAATTTTCATATCTCGTGATTTTCTCGGTTTTTATTTAGAGAAAGTCTATGATAAAGTTCCTAGAAATATAAGATGACAAGTTTTAGAGAAAAAAGTATCGAGGTGATTAAAGTTATGCATGGAGTTGTCACTAGCAAACATTCAGCAAATTTCTCACTACTATAGGTTTGCATCAATAGTTATGCATGGAGTGATTAAATTTTTATCTTTTTGCATTGATATTAGATAAACTTATAAGGCAAGGATAAAGCATTTATCGGCAATACTATTATAAATAATTAGATAAATTGATATTCATGTTAAACCAATTATATTGATATTATTAGATATATGTTTGATAATGCAGTCACTAGTCTTAAATTTACAAGGAATGTGTTTAATGAGTTTTCTGTTAGTATAGCACTACATCAAGGATCTGTTTTAAGTCATCACCTTTTTCACATTAGTAATGTACGAAGTCAACCTCGTTGTGTTAATGATACTGTTTTAGTTGATGAGAGTTCAAATGGAACTAGTTCAAGACTTGAATTATGGAAAGAAACCTTGAGAACTAAAGGTTTTAAATTGAGTGGGTTAAGACCAAATATATGAGATTTAGATTTATATAGTTAAGTTGGATGGATAAGAAGTTTCTAAGAAGTTTAATTAATTAAACATTTTAGATATCTTAGATCAATTATTCAGAAAAATAAAAAGATAGATAAAGATATTATTTATAGATGGCATTAGGAGTTTTGTATGATGAGCCGATGCCTCTCATACTAAAAAGAAAATTTCTATAAGGCCATTATTAGACCTTTCCAATGTAAAACTACAAACAAGTATTATTCACCAAGAACTATTGTGATCTTCCCGTCATCAAGGTTGATTTAACTTCCTCCAACAGTAATCCATGTTTCCCACCTTATGCTCTTCACATCCAATTTTCTCTTAATTTTACATGTCTGTTGTGCACATCTATACATGAAGTGTTATTATGTGCACGTTTCACATGTGTCCCCACCAGATTATCATACCTTCCAAGCACAGTACTTAACACTTTATGGCAGTTGGCATGAACGCTATGTCAGCCAGCACAGGACAAAAATTAGCCTATGTGCCAGCATGGCTTAGGATGTGCCAATATATGTCAATTAGCATAGCAGTCCTTGATCTCCACAAAGATGCATCAGATTTATGCATACATGTATATGTCATTTGTTTTAGAATATCATATTCTTATTGTATGTTTCCTCTAACAGAGTACAAATTTAGTTACTTAACAAGATAATCTTGTAAATAAATTATATATGTATATATATATATGTATATATGTATATATACATATATATACATATATACATATATATATAGTTTGTTGCATGATTTGCCCAGCCTTTTCTGCTTTGTTATTGAGTGAAATACAATTTGTTAGATCTGTGAAAACATCTGATGCATGGAAGAAAACAATTATAGTGTCTAGAAAAGAAAAAATGGAGGTCAAAAGACACTGATAGTGCATGGCAACCTAATTAGGCAATTGGCTTATAACTTACGTGGAATCTGCCTTAATCATCATGGTTCAAGACAATTTAAGCCTATGTTATTGGTAACAAGCTACTCATCCATAAAAATCTAACTGATGTGGGATTATCGGTTGACACAACCCAAAATAAAGCATACAATTCAGGGTGAAGATGATGAAACTCTCATTTGTACTATGGTTGACAAGTCAACTAATCTATTATCAACAAGAAAACATAAATAATGTAAAAGGCAAAACTGGAGAATAATTTAACTGGGGTTTTTTTACATACATTTTGATCAGCCTTGAACAATTGTTCATTTTTTCTGTTGGAGCTTTGCACCAAGAAACTCCAAAAACCACGAGGTTTTCTAACCACACTGACACAATCATAAGTACACAATGTAAGTATAAAAACAAGCAAAACGTGACAACTTGAAATAGTTGAGGCAGTATTCACGTCGTAGAAGTGAATATGAAAATTGCCAAGGCTAGATACATGAAACTCACTCATCTTCAGGGTTCTGAATGCTTACACCCTCACCGGATGTGTTTCCACTCTCTTTCACCCTTCCCTGATTACTGGCAGAAGGCAGCGAGCAATCATCACTCTCACCCTAGTTGGACGGTAGGATTTCGTCATGGATAAAAATTGAAGCAAATTCTATTTTCCACTTGACATAAAAGTTTGTCTCATATTCAGCATTAAACATGATAAAAAAAGATGCATTTAAATAACAGGCTAGTTAAAAATTTGAACAACAATGGTACAGAAACTTGATGCTCTATGAACCTATCTATTAAGGAAAGCTAAATTAGATGACAGGTTTAGATATGTCCAGCAGCCTTTTTCATGAAGGAGATTATCGACATCCATTCCAAACATAATTCCCAATTTTGGTTTCAAAAATCATGACCAAAAGAAGTTGTCTTTCTTGCGGCATCTACCATGTAATTTATATACACTTTCAAGAGAGCTAAGTAGAAGGAATTCTAAAAATGATGTGTGCTAAAGCAACTTACATGTTAAATGTGTTATGTGAGACATTCTAGAAATGATTTACCTCAAGAAAGCCTCAGGGCTCATTGTTTATGCTTGAAACAATCTCAACATGCATGCTTCTAAATCATTTAATAAGAGAAACGATCAATAATTTACCTGTTCTAATGAGGCAGCCTTTGCTCTAAAGGATGCCTCGAGAAACTCAGCCTCTTTCTTGAGCTTCCGTATCCTCTCAAGGTCAGAACAAGCAGCTCGTAAGTGTTCTTTTCCATTGTTTGAATTAGAAAGATATAATTCTTGCAGTAAATCTTCTAATCTTTTAAGAGCTTCTTCAACACTTTCAAGTGCCTGCAGCCAGTAATAAATGGATTTAGGGCTCAAAATTTCATATAATATTTCATCAATATGTTTAAAGACCAAGAAAGTCATAAATAAGATACTAATAAGTAATAACAGAACTAAGAAATATAAGGCAAACAGATTAACAAAAAGTGGGAAGCAGGAAGAACCATGTAGTAGTATGTTTAGTGGGAAGATATTGCAACATAAATAATTAAAATGTGCAAGTTATGGATCTATTTAAGAAATCGCTATTTGGTTACAAGGAAAAAAGTTTGTAGCTGAGTCATCATTCTACTGTTTGGCAATTAAAAGAAACTTTAGACAGAAGAATATAAATACCTTCATTTTACATCAACTTAAACAAAAGCTTCATATGGAAATTTATTTGCAGGGGTAAAACTATGGATAGATCCTCATTAGGCCTTGCATTGGTTAAAGCCTTCTCGATTAGGTCAGTTTATATAATAATAAAATTCCTGTTACTAAAGTAACAAGTGGCTTTTGAGAGAAACTGAAAGAATGCCATTAATCAGAATTTTTTCTTTGAATAACCTTCTCAATTTTTTTGAAATTGAAAGAATTTATTGATGTTTGAAAAACTTTCTAAACCTTTTGCTACTTTGACTAAAAATGGATCATGCCTATAGACACATACTCATTTTCAGTTCCATTGCAATTATGAACCAAGTTATAAACATTTTCCCTTGAAGTAGATCGAATATGCCAATATAGGCATATTCACTTGCATTGCCAGCCAAAAATAACAGGCAAAATGCTTCTGCAACTCCAACAATGTTTGGATCACTTTATAAACAAATTATCCACAGAGTACTGTACGAAAAAACTGTGCATCAATCAACCCCACAACTGCTTCCATGACCAATGGCAAAAACCTTATGTTCCAAATATCTATCCGCATGACCACCACACCAGAACAGTGAATGTAGCATTTCCAATAGCCATGAAGAATTATCATGCCTTTTACCAACCACCTTCTCAATCATTTTGAAATTCTTTTTGATGAAGTACGCTTCATCCAACATCATGCAACAAAGATCATATTCTAAGTTATGGAGGATAAGCACAACTATTATTTTACTAGATAACACTGAAATACACCATTGGAGAACAATGACCTCACTCTAAATATGTCTGAATGATCTAAATGCATAAATTTCAGTCAACTTCTGTCTTGGTAACCAGCAAATTACATTTCTGCTATTCTTCAATTTTTGTTTCCAATCTGATGGGCATCCGTCATTTTTAACCTCAAAATGAATGATTAATAATTGTGACACTTCCCCTGATACCCACCCTTACCTATGCTAAGTTCCGAGTTTTATACTGACCAAACCAAAAAAAAGTCTTTTTTCTTGTGGCTTGTAAGTTGCCAATCTGATCAAGACGATTGATACCTCATCAAAGGATTCTAGCTCTGACTGTTCCAATAAATTTGTTTCAAGTCCATGCAGAACTTGAAGCTCCACGATGTCTTCTTTACTTCTATTCCTGGAGGACATTTACTGCATAAATGAATTGTCGCAACAGAAAATAAAGCACACTTTGGGAACTACAATGAAAACTTACATAAGCACACCAAGTTGTTCCATGCATTCGTTGACCATGCTATGCCTAGAACACACACAACAAAGGACCATTAAGTGATGTCAGATGAACAGAACACAGAATAGTATACAAAAATAAATATCACAATTCACAAGTATGTTAGACTTGTAACAAACATAAAGACTTTTGCATACCCTCGGGAAAGGAATCGAGCTGCCTTTATGTGTGATGGGTTCTCAAGCCATTTACTGTACTTAATAAAACTTGTTATCCAGTAAGAACAAACTTTTAATACTTGGGAAATAGCTTCTCTTTTGGTGATCCCTTCCTTATTATCTTTATTATCAATTTTCACATTAGATATGCTACTTCGATAAAAGGGAAGCCAGTCAAGCTCTTCACAAACTACCTACGGAGCAAAATCACACAATCAAAATTATGAGATTAAAAAAAAGAATTTAGTGCTAATAGAGCCAACCTCCACATAAAACTGATAGGAACTAATTGAAGAAAGCTGAGGATAGTATAATACACTTCCCCCTATAAGATACCTGAAAACAAGTAACTCAATCAATCAAATGGAGGTTCCAGGGCATAGTGAAATTCCAAATCACAGATGTAAACTGGCAAACAAATGAAACGTCATAAGTCAATGAGGAGCAAAAATTTATGTGTTTCCACACCTTATGATGCCTTCAATCTGTTCATTTGACATATTTATATCATTTGAAGACAGAAACGACTGTGTACTTCTGCCCAAAGCAATAAAGAAGCCAAATATTGCTAAATCCTTTTCCAGTACCTGTAGCAAAGGACCAAGTAGTCCACTTCATCACCAATTAGAAACTAAGAATGTCCAAATATAGCAAAGGGACAAAGAAAAAAAAGCAGATAAGAGGCAGTAATATCAAAATTAAAACAAAAAAGAACATGCCACATGATCAGCTTATGGTCAAGATAAATTCCCCTTGTTATATATGCATGTCAGCCAGTTCAGTTATATTTGTACAGGAGCCTTTAAGTTATTCCATAAACTCCTTGATCCCCTGCGTGTATATACCATACTCCTTCAATTTTGTCGATCACTCTTTAATCATTAATTGATTCTGTTTGACAAAGGGCTTCACATATAATGAAAAGCATCATTTTGAGTCCAAATCAGCTCTACAAACTCAACCTAACATGTCTTCTGATTTCTCGTGATTTCAAGTGCCAAGGAAGATTGTGGATTAAGATACAGTTTTGTACCATTACATATGGCACAGGACTTCTATCTCAAAGTAGTACCAGCAGCACAGAGATGCATATTTTTCTGCCAGTCTATTCTACTATTGCAGCCTAACACTTTATTTCAGGATCTTATTGATGTATTTATACCCATATAATGAGAACAAATATTGTAACCATAGGTGTATACATGGACAAATGTATGTATATATATAAGATTATAAGATTCCAAAATGACTATGATAAACAGGGAGACAATCATTGGAAGGGTAACAAATCTCAAACCTCAATACTCTCACATGTTGTTAGTCTAGACCATATCTTTTCCCGGTCAATAGCTTGCCGCAACTGCTTTTGCACAAAATTGACCCAAAATGCTATCTCTTCAGCTTTGTGATCATCGTCAAATTCACCTGTAGCAGCTCTAGGACCAAAATGGACAACGAATTCTCTACGTAGACCAATATCTTTCATAGAACTATATGCTTTCTTTATCGGAAGAAAATCAAGAAGCATTTCCATG
The DNA here is from genome assembly GCA_024322285.1 of Musa beccarii. Classification (NCBI taxonomy): domain Eukaryota; kingdom Viridiplantae; phylum Streptophyta; class Magnoliopsida; order Zingiberales; family Musaceae; genus Musa; species Musa beccarii. The sequence continues at coordinate 69,574,189 of CM044394.1, forward strand.
AATCTACCAGTAATATCGGGAACCATTGAGGAGAACTGTGAACAAGATACTTTTGCTGTTCCAAGCTTTCTGACAGCCGCAAGGCAACTCAAAGCAAGCATAACAAGTGATAGATCACTTGCAATGCCAGAATCTGATGATTCTCCTTTCTGGTATCTGACACAAAAAGATACATATGATCATCCTTAGTATTTTCAAGATCATACAGACATGTTAAGTTAAATTTATCTGAAAAAGGAGATGGATGACTTACAACTTTGTTGCAGAATTAAAGCGGATATCCCTCTCAAACAGATTGATGAATGTTGCTACAACCACTGGATGTTGGTGATTCCAAAACCATTCGTATGTGGCAGTGTGCTTGCTAGACAATTGATCTTGGACAGTGCTCTCCAATGGAGCACAAAGTCTTAGAAAACTGCAATTAAGAAAATATTTGATCATGCAAAACATTTAGAGTAAAGAAATTAACAAAAAATAAAAGAAGAAAGCAGAAAGAGAACTTGAAATATACTTGAAAACAAGAACATTTTTGTTGCATCATTGACAAGCATTGGGATCTATCAGATTTTAGTTATCATACTAGAGATTAGTCAACAGGACACAAACATTTGTAAGATATATATGTATATCTTATTGAATAATTGTTTTCCTTATTGTTCTGAAGCGCAAGATTGCTGAACTTAACAGAGCCATTTGTGTGGTTCTGAACATACTGCTACCTTAAAACTCTTGTAATAAGCAATTCAAAATAACCAAGAATTCAATTGGATGTAAAGAAGATGAACTAACAACCACCATGAGAAATAAGGCGAACAAGAGCACAATGGTAAGACAAGATGATAAAGCAAGTAATATACCCATGATAACTGGAGGCCAATGATATTTAAAACATATCATAGTGAATATTTGGCATGAGTCAATATGATAAGTCATGGTAACACATCAAGATATGTAACTAGCATTAGATGAGATGCTGGGCCACAATACATGTAATATCAACAACATGTTCATATAGTTTTCAGAGAAAATATAACTGATGCAATTTAGTTGCTTAAATGCTATAAGATTGTGCATTCCGCTATCCAAAGAGATGTAGCAAAACAATGTGAAATAGCATCAATATAATAACTCAACAATGAGATGCATTTTACAGAAAATCTTGCAATTGGATTAAATACAGCACTCCAGCAATGACTCACCTTCAAAAACAGTGACGTATGAACCAATAACAAAATGCTCGAGATATATGATCTTTCCATAATTTAGAGCATATGGCACTTGAATATCTTCATCACAGATGATGTAGCATATGCAAGTTGCTACATTTGCTACACAACACTGATTACCCAACTTCACATATGTGTTTTAGCAATTGGTCAAACTGGTATGATATTGACATATTGGACGATATACTGACCTATACTGTCCCGTATCACCAGAAAAAAAAAACATTAAAAATATTGTTAACTGAATGATACCAATCCAAATGGTGCAGAATTGTTCTTTGATTGAACTGCTAAATATTGATAAGTAATATAAGCCATCTGTTAAATATTAATATAGGTTTCAGAAACTGCTCCAAGTGATACGGATGTACCAATCTGTACCACTTGATATCACCAAAAAATTTGAAAACCTACTGGTACAAACCTATACAGTCTAGAATTGGTTCTTGCTTGAACCATTAAATACTGATTGATTAGATTTTTTTTTCAAATACAAGGTTTTTTGTCCATGAAATTTAATGATCCCATGAAACAACCCATGCCTCATCAATGTAGTTGTCTGGTCCTTGTCCCGTGGTGTGTGTGCATATATATATATATATATATATATATATATATATGAATTCCTACATATTCATTATGGCAGGGTTTTTGAAAATGGTACATTATCAAACACACATGATGATATAAGATCATGCCACATCTTAAATTAAGTGTAAATCAAAGGAATAAGACATTAAAACTCAAACACCAAGGATACAAAGACATAAGTCTATACCTCAAAGTTCACACAGAATAATGTTAAACAAAAGAAAGCAGATAATTGGGATACACCAGTATTCAGTTTTAACCTTGTGTTATATTAGAATGGGTGATAGAGCAATGCACCAAAGAGATACAACAAGCAAAAAGAAACATGAGAAGTGGAGTATGATTATAATGATAAAATCTGAATGCACTGTCAAAGCACATAACTAAACAAAATTGACACCAAATTGCAAGGATGAAGACAACCTAACATACAAACCAGAACATCTTCAGAAAGAGATATAATGATCAGATTAGCGAAGGGCTGAAATAAAGACAGAAAAAGAAGAATCAATAACCTTCTTTGCACAGAAACATTAACATCTCTGTCTCTTCCATCTCCTCGTGATGAAATCTCAATAACTGCTTGCAGGAAGGAATGTACAGCAGCCTGGAAGCAATAAACTGTGAAATTCTAGGTTGTATATGAGATGAAACTAGAATCGGTGCAAGGTAGCCAGATCTTATTATATCATGGATGGTACTATGATAAACATGATCAACATTTAAGCATTCCTTTTTTTCCCATCCTCATAACAAAAGCTTATGTGCAAATAGAAAGCATCATCCTACACACTTCCACAGATAATTATATGAGATTAAGAAGCAAAACACAATTAAGATTCAATATATAAGAAGCATCATAAACATTTACCTATTCATCTGGCAGAAAAATTAAGAAATTACCTAGTCTAAGTTCTAAAGATAGTAGCCAAAGACTTAACAAACAACAGGATAATTGTTCCTGAATCTTTTGATTCTTAATCATCATTAACCTTGAATTTAAGTATTCTATAAAGAAAATAATAAGCAAATCAGAATACGGATTATGTTTTCAGATCAAGAAGGAGAATATGCACCAGGAGCAGTTTCTGATAGATAATGCAGTGTACCTGGTAAGATAGCCTCTTAATCCATGCATTCTTGTCCACTCCAAGCCAAGCCTTTGAGAACCAAGAGCTTTTCGACAATGAACTATGCTCTTGAAAAGCCAACTCAACAGCCCTCGATGCATCATGTATGGACTGGACCAATCCACTGCTAAGGTCATCACCTTGTAAATATTCGTCTAACTTAATCCTCATCTCCTCCACTTCACTGTTAGAAGTTGCTTGTGGAGTTCCATTGACAACTACACTATCATCAGTGGAGGCAAGTGCTATGCTTTGTGTCATCCTTCTTGCTTGGTAAATGGGTGAATGAATCTTTTTTATTTCTAGCCACCTGCACGTGGGGTTTGTTTTACTATATTCTGACAGTACATGCCTCAAGAACCTTTTTTTGGAAAACCGACAATAGAATATATGCTGATTTCGGTCAGCCATGCCTTGGTAGAGAAAATTGGCATTTGATGAATAGGAACTCCTGGAAAATGAAATTCGATTAGTACAAATTATTTTTTACAGTCTAGATGCAAACCAACATACTAATAAAGTTGTTCAGAAATAGGAACTCAATCCAAACCAGTCTTTACTTGCATGATCTTCGACATGATCGCACGTTATTCTTAGACAGCATTCAATCGCGAATATCATGAAACCAATTATACAACCAAGACTGCTCATAGCAAGCACATAGATATTATATTCTGAGAGGGCATATTTCACATGCATCTTGCCTTTTAGGCGATGGAAAAAATCCAGCGGACCTTTGGCTTAATCAACTCGTGGTCTAGCTTGTTCATGAAGCATTGCACCAGTTTCTTTATTTCAATTCTTTTGTGGGACATCGGCCCGGAAGATAAATTTTAACCCAGTTCGCAAGATCACACCATCAATAAGCAAATACTGGCTTTACCCTTCAAAGCTTCCTTTCTCCATGGGACAAAATTAGTCATAATAAAGCATATAATAACTAGTGAGACTCCCTACTCTGATCGGAGGGTGACATTTGGAAAAAAATTATAGTGCCATGTCATTTGTTAACCAAATATTTGCATAGAAGACCATGAGTTCATTGCCGTCCCTGAACACAACCTTTCTTGCACTCGATGATCGTACTAAAATCAAGATGGGGCGAGATCAATCGAACAGTTGCACAACCAAATCGAATTTTGTCAAAATCCAAGAAGAAAAGGGGAAAGAAGAACATATTTGCGCGCATTAGGGTTCAAGAAACCACCTCGTGATCGGACTCTCGCGGCCACGACGGGAGCAACGGGCGGCGACATGGGGAGCGGCCATCGCCATCGCCTTCGGATCGGACCGCGGCGGCGGATCTGCTCTCCGAGGACAGCAAGCGAGCGAGCGAGCGGCTTCTTGAAAGGCGGCGGCGGGAGGAGAAGGGTGCGCTTGCCGTGCAACAATCGGTAGATAGGGTTTACATCGGCCGAGGAATGTGTGGTGGCGAATGCTCGAGGGCAGCAGCGGATTTGAGGTGGTTTGGGAGTCCAACGTGCGCTCGAGTCGACCGCCGCAGGTCGTCTCCTCCCATCGAAACCAACCAAATTTAACGTCTTCCAGATAACTCAATTCCCGATACAATGAGCTCGAACAGCTGGCTATCGTGGTTCTTTTTAATCCTCAGACACCCGAAACCATGTGCCCAAGGAACACCCTGGTCACAGAATGATCCTGGAGATGATCGACGTACCTGCTTGCCGTCCGATCGAGGGTGTCGATTGTTTGAGGGCTCTTTTCCGGACGTCGTCGCGTGTGTAAAAGAACTACTTGATTTTTGCTAATACATTAACTATTAGGACAATGTTGACAAGGCAGGAAGGGGATGAACAAGAAATAAATTAGAGTTCGATGCATTCGGATCCGGATCTGCAACCCTGGTGGGTTCGAGTCAGAATGGAACCAAAGTGGATCCGATAACGCCACTACTTATTGCCGGAGGCCCAATTTGATCCAAGAAGCAAGAAAAGAAACCCTTCAACCCACATGGAATTGTTTAGTCGTGTGAGCCTTCTGGACTTCCTACGCATCTTATCCTTGCGAGGTTTCATGGACACCCAAAGTTGTCTCTGAGGGTAAAGATTACCCTACGCTAGACATCGGTTTCCCTATTTTGCACTTCTCTTAATATTTGGCATGATAGCAGCTATTTGAATGTATGTGCTACTAGAGATGATGTTAGAATGTTAAGAGAATATAACATAAATCTTGTGATGGCGTCAATGGAGAGAGCTGGTGTCGTTGAAGGCCCAAAAGATGAACTTAATTCTCCGGCAAGGCGAGAGGGGGACAACTTTTGTGCCTTGTCTATATTTGGATGAACAGGCACACAAAAGATGCAACTTTCCTGCCTTTTATTTTCTTCTTCTCTTTGCCTTGATCTCCTTTTCGACCATTACATGGGCTAAAAAGACTATAGCGAATTACTTGTTAGCCTTCATTGTGTTGCTCTTCTAATCTTATGCCCCGACATTGCTACTAGTTATAAATCCGTCCGTCCTGTCTATATTTACTAGATATAAATCCCAAGAGATTTCCGAGTGTTTTTTGACATCAACCAATCCATCAAAACCTAGAATAATCGAACTTGGATTTCTATGGCTTCTTTATTTTGTATAGAGTTTGTCTAGACTTTCAATGAATTATTTGTCTCCCATGATACCGATTCCGTAAATTACTTGGCGACTCCAACGCATCTCAAAGGCCTGAGCTTTCTTTCAGTAAGAGTGAAGCATGCCGATCACCCGTTCCCTTGTAACACCTGAAGCTTCTGTCGATATAGAGCATTCGTTCTCTCAAATAGTACCCTCATCGTAGCAGTTATCAGCTCGACGAAATGCTTGCGTGCCCTAACTCTGAGACAAGAAGGAGATGGAGATATATCGACAGACACGTCGTTCCCGTGCACTGATGTGCATGTCCATCTCGGATGGTGTTCCACCTCACTGTAGGCCACGACAACCAAATGAATTGGTTCTCATCCACATAGAAGAGCCATTTCTTCCTCGCGAAGAAGAATCAACTGTGCTTCCTACTCACAAGCTCCCATCCAAACTAAAGGAGCACTTGGAATCAGACGGATGGCTATGACTATGACCCAATGCCTACCTATCCCAACAGCATGGCATCGCATCCTGCATTACGGCCCCGCTCCTTTGCTAAGGTTGGTGAAGATGATGGCCACCACTTCCACAGTATCAGCCATTATGAGATCATCCACCCCTCACCCTTCTTCTCGAGTCAAAAGATGGTGGTCCTAAACGCAGCGTTTGATTCATATCTTTCCTTCTAAAACTAGGACATGACACTGCAACAGTTTCGCTTTTGTTGTGTGCTGGGCTTGATGGTAGTGATCTCTCTGTCAGAATCATGCGTTATGGGGTGTTAGGAAACACCCTTTCGGCCAAGTTATGTCAAGTAGCCAGAAAAGGAGGATCATTTAATACATGCATCGATCAGAAAAGTTGGGAGGTTGAGGATGAAATGATAACCATTGAGCGAGTAGTTGCTTAGCTTCCTTCATAGGTGTCTGAAGCAAATGACCATTATATCAATGGAGGAGTTGTCACTGGCAGAAGGACGATCGATCTCTTATTACTCGTCCTTCTCCCGATTTTATTCTCATTGTCTCGTTTTCTGCGAACAGAGACAAATAAAAGGAGAAAAAGATTAATAGACAAGAAATATTCTAGCGGTTGTGATTGAAATGAAAGAGGAGCAGACTTCAGTATTTCCAGCGAAGAAACAGAGGTGGCGTTCTTCACAGTAGTTTAGGAGAGGAAGGGACGTACAGAGATCACGAGCAGGCAAAGATTGGCGCCGCTCACGTGTCTTGGTCCAGTCACTATTCAGTGAAAGAGTCCCTTTCCTGGCGTAGGTGGATTGGCAGGAGGTTCTATCGACCAATGAGAAGGCGTATTTTCCCGCCTGGTGGCTTGGCCATGACAGGGGAACAAGATAAAGCAAGAACCAAAGGGGCCCACCGGCCTGGGCGGTGCCGCTTGTCCGGAAGCGCCCCTCCCCAGGTGGCCGCCGGACCCACACCGTCCTCTCCCGCCTGTCTCGGTCACGTGCCCTCGCCGTCCACCGACGCAACCGAGCGGGTCCCACTCGGACGGACGCCGGTGGACCGTCCGATATCGTCCCGGCACCCCCCCTTGCGCGAGGTTCGCTGGCCGCGGCCCCGCCATTGTGGGGCCCGCTTTCCTGCCAAGGAGACGCCACGAACGTACACACCGCAGTGCGAGCCAGCCACGTGGCCCGCTTAAAGGAACAGTTGATCCTATAACGATGCTTGCGTGGTTGTTTCTGGGTTTCCAACTCATTATCCTACACTGCCCCCTGACCATGGACGCCGTTAAATATGAGCTTTCTGCGTGTGGACGTATAGTTGTAGACGTACTATTTAACATATAATATGTATATATATATATTATGTATATATATTGTTGTGGGGTGTATGAATCTCCATCCACATGGGCTCACACAATCCGAGGCATATGCTCAACAAATGCAAAGGGCTATGCATATCTTCCTCTACCAATATACCACAGTAATGGTGTTCCAGCAAGCCAACACTGCGTGGTTGCTTACCTGTAAAGGCCTCACACTGCTATCGAGTCCCTCGTATAAATACCCTCACAAGCCCAAGAGCTTGCTCCATCTCACCCACGCCTCTCTCTCTGCTCTGTTGTGCTTGCAACCCCCTCTTATTTTTCTGCCTCTCTCCCATGGCTTCCGTTGAGGTGAGAGCCAATATCCTCCTCCGCTTTTAGACCATCCATCTCTTACTTAGCATGAATTATTAGGTTGCATGAATCCTTAAACAAAGATCGGAATGATATACTTGATTTTTCATAGGTGATTTCTCTCATGTTGTAAACTACATATTGTTTTAAAGGGTATACAGTGAGTGGTCGAGGCGATTTCTCTCAGCTAACACGGAAGTTTGTCTACGTGATGAGATTCTGATACTTCCATCTCGCCAAACTCTACGACATGCATGCCATTTACATTTTGTGATCACGCTGAATTCCTTTAATTTAAAGACACTAAGTTGACAGAGAGCGATTGACGACTTTGAAGCTTGATGTATGGTGACGACTCTGTGATGCATGCAGGTGGAATCAGCTCCAGTCGTCGAGGTGCCAGTAGAAGCCCCCGCCACCCCTGCCGAAGCGGAAGACGCGGCACCGCCTGCCGTGGAAGAGGTGGTCGAGATCGAAGCCGCAGCCCCTCCCGCAGAAGAGCCCAAAGAAGAAGCCCCGGCGGCAACGGAAGCACCAGCAGCGGAACCCACAGCAGAGGTCGCTCCGGAGCCCGAGGAGAAGCCCGTCGAAGAGCCTGCGGCAGTCGAGGTGGTGGGGGCCGAGCCAGCTGTCGCCGAGCCCACAGAAGAGGCTAAGCCGGAGGCCGAGCCCGAGGTCGCTGCACCTGCAGCCGAGGAATCGTCTGAACCCGCCGTAAAAGAGCCGGAAGCCGTGGACGAGCCACCGGCTGCTGCGGAGGAGGTGAAGGCCGAGGAAGCGGCAGAAGAGAAGGCCGAGTAGGATGCTGCTTGGGTCGCGATCATTTTGGATGCTGTTAACGTTCACAATAAGAGATTAAGGATTAAAGCCTACTACTGTTATCCTAATATTAAGGAGAGTGTGAGGCTATTGGGGTCTTCTGGATCATCAGAAGTATATATGGTGCTGGTGTCTTCGCCATGCCTTTTCCAGTTTGTGTTGTAGTTCCTTGATTACTCCCTGGCTGTTTTACTATATACTGTCCTGTGAGTTTAATATCAAGGTGTTTTTATCGATCTCTCAATTACTCTATTTATTTGGTTGATGCAGGTTTAAGGTGTCCGTTATTTTTTTATGCTATATATATATATATATATATATATATAAATATAATTTTGCTTACAGTGATCAGACCTGCTGCAAGTAGTAATTAACTATCCAAAAGTCAAAAGAGGAAGAGGAAAGAAAGCAATAATTCAGGAACTCATGCTTCAGTGGACTAAGGTAAGGGGGAGAGACGGGGCGTTGAGTACCTTGCAAAAGCATAAGGTTCAAAAGAAGGAGAGAGGGAGAGAGCAGAAAAGAGTGTCCTGCCACCCAAAAGCACAACCTATCACTTGAGCAGGTCTTTGGACTAAAGGGGGCGGCGTCTCTTTCTTTCTTTGATGTGTCATCTCACTTGGTGCACGAAGGTAGTTGATTGAATGTTCAAATAGTGATTTCATATCATGTGAGTGTGGCATCACCTATGAGAAGGACATTAGAAGGTTAACTTGGCATCACCTATGAGAAGGACATTGTGGAGGGTTTGGCAAGGAATTAATGAATTGGATAACATACAATAGGAGAAGATGACATTTTCAATAAATAAGAATTACATTGTATATAATTCTGATAATACTAATTTTTATAATTTCAGAACAAAATTTTACTAGATTATCAACCTCACTATCATGGTCAATGTTTGTAATTTCATATATAGGTTGAGCTTCGATCAATATGATATCAATCTACATCAATGTATCAATTATCAACATAACTATACATATTGAGTCTCGAAAAGAAATATAAGAAAGATTAAAAAAAAGTTCAGTACAAAATATGTACCACATCTTATAGCAGACGGTATCAATCTTGTATCAGGCAATATTAATATTTGTATCGTACAAGATTTGTACCACTTGATACAAGTTCAATACCAGATGTATCATTCGATTTACACTAGTTTATATACTGGTTACATATCGAACCAATAAATTACACTGGCATCATATGGTACGATATGATATGCAAACATTGATTATAGTAAGTAAACATGAAAAACCTCAAAAAGAAGGTTTATTACCTTCAATTATATCAGAGCAAGAATTTGGTTTCATGTCAACTGTAGGGATGGAATGTTTCAACCCCACTTTGAATAATCAGCTAGTAATTCAGCAGCTGTTCCTCCCATAAAAGAGAGGCATCCTGAGCTCAAATCACCCAAAACTCTTTTATTATCTCTCTTATGCATGTTTAATTCCCGTCGAGCTTCACGTCTGGTTAACAGGGAAAGCACAAATGTTGAAAGGAAGGTCTCCAGTTACATTGGCCTGGAACATACATCGTTCGCATAGCTAAGCTGACCCAGTTGCTGAAGAGAAGCCAAGAAAGCCAGTGCTCTTCTAATGGTCGATGCTTCCCTCCTTCGTTCTTATGCCTTTGTTTACGTGTCGCCGACATCCCTCGTTCCTCCTTGCTTTCACGCAAGCCTCAAAGGCCCCACCTTATTCTCCCCGACACGTAGGGCGTACAAGAAGCAACATCCAAATCCTCATGAGGAACAGCTAAAACATCTGCTAAACTCCGATAACTCCAACCCAAATCCATCAAATCAGCCTACTCACAACCCACTCACATCATCAAATTAACTCAGAGTTAACGGGCTATTAATCCTGTGATCAAGCTTATTCGAGTCACTAGAAACTTCGCTATATATATATATATATGCACCAATGCGGCAGCTGTACTCCCAGCATTGCAGCAATGGAGTTTCTCAGGACAGCCGCCATGGCGATACTGCTGCTGTCGATGACCTTCGAGAGCGGCGAAGCCGTCTGCAACATGACACAGGAAGGTTTCGATGCGTGCAAGCCTTCGGTGACGCCGCCGAATCCACCGCCGCCGTCGGCGGCGTGCTGCAAGGCCCTCGGCAACGCAGACCTGCAGTGCCTCTGCTCCTACAAGAACTCGCCGCTGCTGCCCTTGCTGGGAATCGACCCCGGCCTGGCCATGACGCTGCCTCCAAAGTGCAACCTCAAATTACCAGCAAACTGTTGATGGAGGTGGCGAGGTTCAGTCATTGGGATGATGTGCTTATCATCAGATGTCGACTACTCCTTCGTGATATCAGGTGCATGGAATAAGCTGTGTCATGCATCGTAGATTGGTGCATCCAGCAGTAGCTGACTAGTTGTTGGAAGTGTGATATCGTGTGCAGAAGTATCAAAGTTCATGCAAATAATCTCCTGTATCTTTACTGTATCCAAGCAATGAATTATACATGATTAATGTTAGGTTTGGCAAGTCCTTTAGTCCCACATCGGGAAAATCAGTTTTGCTATCCCCTATTGATGCTATAAAAAGGGGTCTAAGCTTCGAAGACAGATGCACCAGATACACCATAAGAAAAGCCGCTTTGGATTTAATTTCTATTAAGTCCACATTAAGTTAAATATTTTGGGCTTTTCTTGTTTAATCGTTTTAGGTGTTTTTGGCCTAGGAAACAATTTCCTAAGGCATTTGTAATTGTCTCATTGTTAGTAGAGATTTGCACCTCCTTTTGTCCGTGAACGTAGGTCAATGGATCGAACCACGTAAATTCTGGTGTCCTTGTCTCCTCTTTTATTTTTCTATTTATTGTCTTATTGGGTTGCCAAATTACCCTGTGGTAATTTCCTGGGGCCAGCTCTAACAAACTGGTATCAAAGCCTGGTTTTGGGATCTTTTGGCAACAATGACAATAACAAAGATTGTTGTTGAGAAATTCGACAGAAATGTCAACTTCGGCATGTGGCAGCTCAAGATGGAGGCTATTCTGGTTCAGGACGGAGTTGATTTGGCACTACAGGGAGCTGAGAAAATTTCAGATGGCATGTCAGAGGAAGATTTTGCAGGTATGGATAAGAAGACTCGATCTAGCATTATTCTAAATCTTTCTGACGAGGTTTTACGAGAGGTAGCTACGGAGACTACGGCTAAGAGCATGTGGGACAAGCTTAAAGCCTTATATATTAAGAGAATAGTGAAGAACCGTCTCTACTTGAAGCAGAGTTTGTATATGCTTCGGATGAGTGAAGGTACATCTATAATCCCACATCTTGATAAATTTGATTCATTAGTTATGGATTTGGAGAATATAGATGCAAAGATTGATGATGAGGATAAGACCCTATTACTTTTGTGTTCTCTCCCCCAATCCTTCAAGTATTTCCGTGATACTATGATTTATGAAAAAGAAATAATTTCATATCAGGAAATTAAATCTGCATTAAAATCTAAGGAGCAGATTGATATGGATATCACTGGGGAGAATAGAGGAAATCAGGCCGAGGGTCTGGTTGTCAGGGGTAGAACTGATAAAAGGAAATTTGACAGTAGTAGATCTAAATCTAGATCTAAATCCAGACATAGAAATTTGGAATGCAGATATTGTCATAAAATGGGGCACATTAAGGCTGATTGCTTTAAATTGAAAAATAAATTAAAGCAAAAGGAAAAAATTATTGAGAAAACTATCGAAGTCCATTGAAGCTAGTGTTGTAGTGATGAGAATTTTGGAAATATTTTCTTTGCTCATCGATAACAGGACAAGGTCTAAAAATGAATGGATTTTAGATTCGGGTTGTTCTTATCACATGTGTCCCAATAGGGATTTGTTTTCCACATATGAATCTTGTAATGGTGGAATTATTTTGATGGGCAATAATGCCGCATGTGATGTTATTGGTAAAGGCACAATCCGAATTAAAATGCATGATGGTATTATGAGAACGCTCACTAATGTTAGACATGTTCTGATTTGAAAAGAATCTCATCTCTTTAGGCGCCCTAGAGGCTCTTGGGTGCAAATACACAATGAAGGTGGAGTTATAAAAGTTTCTAGAAATGCCCTTATTGTTATGAAAGCTTGTAGGTCTGTAGCTTGTATATTTTGCAGGAACATCTGTCACAGCTCGATTCAGCCTCATCATCATGGTTTCAATTCAAAAAGGTTTGAGCATATTAAGCAAAAGGGGTCTTCTTTTCGGACAAAGTACTGGGCCATTGGATTTCTGTGAACACTGCATTTTTGGGAAGCAGGAAAGAGTCAGCTTCAATTCTCCCGAGTCTACTGACAAAGGTGATTCAGAGGAAGAGCAATATTCCATAGCCAAGGATAGACCACGGGAAGTTATTCGACCACCACAAAGATATGCAAATATGGTTGCATATGCTTTGTCTATTGCAGAAGAAACAGGTGGAGTTGCTGAGCCTACTACCTACTCAGATGCAATTTCTTGTGATGATTCCGCTAAGTGGTTGATTATGATGCTTACGAAGCCTCTTCCAGTTCACAAGTTCAAGTAGTGCTTGGACTTGGTTGGTATTTATTGTTGATGATTGCCCGTTGGGGCTTTTTGTGAAAAAGGTGGAGCAAGTTTTGTTGGGACATGCCAATGTGGAGATTTGTTAGGTTTGGCAAGTCATTTAGTCCCACATCGGGAAAATCAGTTTTGCTATCCCCTATTGATGCTATAAAAAGGGGTCTAAGCTTCGAAGACAGATGCACCAGATACACCACAAGCACCACAAGAAAAGTCGCTTTGGATTTAATTTCTATTAAGTCCACATTAAGTTAAATATTTTGGGCTTTTCTTGTTTAGTCGTTTCAGGTGTTTTTGGCCTAGGAACAATTTCCTAAAGTATTTGTAATTGTCTCATTGTTAGTAGAGATTTGCTCCTCCTTTTGTCCGTGGACGTAGGTCAATTGACCGAACCACGTAAATTCTGGTGTCCTTGTCTCCTCTTTTATTTTTCTGTTTATTGTCTTATTGGGTTGCCAAATTATCCTATGGTAATTTCCTGAGACCAGCTCTAACAATTAATGGTTTGAAATTGTGTGTGAAATTAGCTAGCAGATTGCAGATTTGGATCTGCTCATATTCTTCAACATTCTCGGCGGACAATGCAAACATGATCACGTGCTTCAGTCATCGACCTCTCTATTCCTCTTCTGCCGTCAGACCATTAGAAAAGCTTACACCGTATAAACTATAATTTGGTCGTGATTAGATCTGTCCGTGAACTCCTAACTCTGCCAATCTCAACTCACGGGCTCAATTCGATCTGCGTTTGATATCGTGTTAGATTTTGAACTCCTATCAGTCCATCTAAAGTTGAAATCGATGGCTGAGACAGAATTTATTCATTCGTCTCCTTGATTTCGAGTGATACGATCAAACAGTGTAGTTCATGCCAACTTGCATCAAGTTCTTGTTGGGTATCTGCAGGTCGACGAGCCCCTGCCGGAAGTTTCTCCGCAAGAAATCATAGACGTAGTCGACGACCACCTTCTTCACCAAGCTGGAATTCTTGCTCGCCCTGACCTCGCTGTGACCCAGCAAGTAGACGACTCCTGCAGCGCAGGAGCGTTCCAAGAACCTGATCTCCTCCTCTGCCTCCGCCTTCTCTCGGCAGCCTCCCTCCATGGCTTCCGCCCGAATAAATGACTTGAGCTGCCCCATGAGCAGGCACTCGAACACCTCGCTGCCGACTCGCCGATCCCGGTAGCCATACCTCACGATGCACCTGTACATCCCGTGATCCTCCGGACCAACTCTGCGAAGCAAGAAGCGCTCCTCTGCCGGCACGTTGCTCACCGGCAAGTACTTGACGGAGACGAAAACGAGCACCGAGTGCATGGCGGGGAGGTTGGTGAGGAAGTGGCGGAATATTGCAGGGACGCCCTGCGTCAGCTCGGTGTAGAGAAGGCCGACGCCGGGAACCCGAGCGACGCCGAGGTTGGAACCAAGCCCACTCAAGTACTCTGCAGACACCTTCTGTTCTACTTCGAATGCGTGGCGCTTGCTTTGGACGTAGTGCCAAACATACATCACGAAGAAGAGCAGCGCTGCAAGTGTCAGTGGAAGATAGCCTCCTTCGCTGAACTTGTAGAGCACCGATGAGAAGTACAGGAGCTCAAAGGAGAAGACGACGAGAACAAACATCGCTATAACGGCAACGCTTGTCTGCCATATCATCAGCATAATGAGGATGAGAAGAGAGGAGGTGATGATCATCACCGCGACCACCGCGATCCCTGTGGCGCGCGGAAGCAGCAGTTAGTCCACGGCAGATCAAGAACAGACGGGCAAAAAGTGTTACCGTAGGCGTTCCCGATCTTGGACGTCTCTCTGAAGGAGGCCGTGACCATGAAGCAGGCGAACATGAGAAGGAAATTGATCTCAGGAATGTAGACCTGCCCTCCGTGCTTGTGAGAGGTGTGGACGACGCGCACTCGAGGGAAGCAGCCCAAGGCCATCGACTGCTTCACGATGGCAAATGTGGCCGAGATCATCGCCTGGCTCGCAATTATGGAAGCCAGGACGGCGATTACGAACATGGGCCAGTACACAGACTCTGCAAGCAGCAAAGAAAGAATTCGAACCAATGCAACTCATGGTCACAAATCTGCTTACAGTCTTCTTTGATGAAATATCAATGGAGGCTCAC
Source organism: Musa beccarii (assembly GCA_024322285.1). Taxonomy (NCBI): domain Eukaryota; kingdom Viridiplantae; phylum Streptophyta; class Magnoliopsida; order Zingiberales; family Musaceae; genus Musa; species Musa beccarii. Next base: position 69,589,384 of record CM044394.1, read on the forward strand.
CCGGAGTAGACTTGTAGAAGGCATCAGCCACATGGTCAGGAAAGTTAGAAAGGTATGCAGCTTGTCCCAAATAAGCACAGAGTAAGCAGGGGTAAACCAATCCAGTGAATGCAACCTAGCAACATGTTATTAGATTACAAGGGAGGCTTCTTATGAGTTAGGAATTTGAGGTATGAATAGGGTGAAGAACCTGAATTGCTCTCACTGAGAAGTGTCCCAGATCAGCAAACATAGCTTCAGTTCCTGTGATGCAGAGAACAACTCCTCCCAGGGAGATCCATGCCTCCTTAGGATTCCTCTTCAAGTAGGAGGTTATGTAGATGGGGTTGAAGGCCTTCACCACTGTGGAGTCATGGCGGATCAAGTTGGAGATTCCAATGATTCCTATGAACAAGCACCAGAAGAGGATTGCCGGAGCAAATGTGTAGCCCACTTTGTCAGTCCCAAACCTTTGAACGGAGAAGAGAAGCACCAGCACAGCCACTGATATCAGCGCTACTACATCTAGCATTCCATCGACCAAAACAGCGCTAATTAGCTGACCTTCAAAGTTCTGTCAACATCAAGTAGCTCTCCGAAGTAAAATAATCTTTACCTTTGCTCAGTGCTGCATCCATTTTCCTGATTCCATCGACTGCTGATAGAACTGCGTCGTCAGATTTCTCCCAAGAGTCAGGAGCAAGACAAATCTCCATCTGATAAGAAAGGCAGCAACAAAGAGAGTTGACTGATCTGACCTGAGATGCAAGGAGTTAGAATTCCATCTCCGACGACCATGCAAGTCCCGAAGAGGGTCAGAGAGAGAAGGATAGTCTTAGACCAACTGCTGTTCTCCAACGTCTCTTCAATCTTCTTCGCCCGCTTCGGATTCTTGCTCGGGAACTTCGCCGTGCAAGCAGAGAGTTCATCGTCCTCCGCTTGCTGGTTCGGGATTGCACTCACCTTGGCATGCCTACATATCAGCGAGTACATGGCGAAAGTCCCCCCTGTCATTTGCAGAGACACAGAACGGTATACATGAACTCGTATTCACCGTTGGATCCATAAAAACAGGCAGGCAAATCCACCACCTTCTCCATTGTCGTTAGCCCGGAGGACGATGAACACATACTTGATGAGGGGAAGGAGAGTCAGGGAGTAGATGATGAGCGAGAGAGCTCCGACGATGTCGTGTTTGCTCGGCACCCGGTCGGAGAATGTGCTGGCAAACACGTACAGCGGCGACGTTCCGATGTCTCCATACACCACTCCGATGCTCTGAAAAGCCAGCTGCATTACTGCAGCTGTCGAAAGAACCTACAATGTTTGGAACCATCACTAGTTAGCCATGAAACAGAGCAAGGACATGAGGATTCCAGTGCATCAAACACCTAAGCAAACTAGATGGAAAACGGCTTCAAATATGGGAGAGCACTACACATTCAAGTTACATGGCCATAGAATTTACAGATGAGACAGAGAAACGTAGAACCTCATCCTTACTTTAGAGGCACCGTGCATCACAGAGATCTTGCCAGCCTCCATCTCAAGCGAATCCATCCTGCTCAAGTTCCTTGTGACAGTCTGCTGCTGTGCTTCTTCTACTCCCTCTCCATCCTCTCTTTCTTGCTCCTCTTCCTTGCTCACCATGTCATCTATACGGACAGAAACCTCTTCCGCTACTTCCTCCATCGAGGAAACTCGACCAATGCGTGGAAGCAGGAGGTGCCCGCATTGGCCTTATATGTAGGAGGCGACGGCCTTCAGCTGACCACGGGGACCGATGGGCTACGTGTGAGTGGTGTTGGGATCAGAGTTTGCTTGGCCGACGCGTGTGAGCGGGGGAGGTGCGGACGAGGGGAGGTTGCGACCTCGGCCGAGGCAGCGGACTCGGTGGCGGACGCCATCCCACGAAGGTTTCCCGAATTAGTCTCATGCAATAATGGCGGAGACGTTTCGACACCTGCTTGGCTTTTCTTCGGCGATGAATCCAAATGAGTACATACGTATCTCACCTTTTGTACGAGTAGAAGATTACAACATAAAGACTATACAATGCAAATTATTCAGCTCGTCTTAAGATTCTACTGCAACATCGACTGAAAGAATCCAAAGATTATACGCCCATATCAGCAGTATGTGGTGAAAGACTCAGATTATATTTATTGGATTTGCTCCACAAGATCAATAATTTATACTAAGTGAATAAAATTTATAATTGATTTGTAAAAGATCGAATCAATGCACTATTATTAATTTAAGATTATATATTTTGATTCAACAAAATTAACAAATTAGTTATCCCGAAGAGGTCATGATCATTGACGTCATAATTAACCTAAAATTATTAAAACATGATGAAATCTCAAATATAAATTGATTATCATGAAGATTACAACATCCCGAGTTAGTACTATATCAAAAACGAGTTAATGTTAAGAATAATTTATAAAAAAAAAATCAAAAGTGTAATGTGCTAATAATTTGTTATGAAAAAAATTATATGAATGATGTGGCTACCACATATGGATATCATCTCCACACCACATGCACACTAAATTAGCGACAATACATGGATGATACATGGTTGTTACCTCAATGCCATGTGAATGGCAAATTATCAAAATGTGGATGCCACCTCAATGCCAAGTGACTATCACAACAATATTATATGATAATATATTCGATGTCATATGATTATTGTTACATCAACGTCATATAACTATCACCTCAGTGCTATGTGATCGTCGACACGTGATTGATATACAATTATATGGACACATGAACAATCACTCATCGTAATCGACATTCGTCATGAGATTAATAGTCCAAAAAACCTACTATAAAAGGGCTTCTCAAGTATATTTTCGAATAATTTTCAATGAAATTTAAGTCATTGACCAAATCATTCAAATTGAAAACTAAGATAAGCATTGAAGAGATATTTATCGGGAAACGTAGTTTTACAAAGTTTGACCTTATCGAAGTCGGATGGGATCAATACCTTTAGAATTGGATTGAGTGTGGTGTTGATTGAGATCAAACTATGATAGATATAGAATGAACCTTGGTTGACTTCAAATATGCATTGTCCCCGGGTGGTACACTTCTTGGATGACATTGCTGGGGAGTCGTTCTGCCTTGTCCTTCGATGTGAGATACAGGATGAGCTCTTCGTCTTTGGGAGTAAACCTAATCCCAGGAGGATAAGGCTCACACACGTAGTCATCATAATACCGGTCTGCCTCCGTTACTGCTTTGGCGAAGCTTGCTCGGAGATGCTGCAGGGAGAGGGGAAGAGAGAGATTATAGTCCTGATAACTCTAAAACTCTCATCGTGCTTTATTATACGGCCACTTTTGCAAGTAAATTTACGGAGCAAAATTTGATCTTCAATCTGATGTTTCAGCTACAACTATACATCAATAAGGCCTCGGCTCTCCTGCGGAAGGCGCCGATAAAAATACATTTACTCTGACATCAACAGCCATGGTTGGTTAACAAAGTGCGAGGGAGAAGGAGATAGCAAACATATCGTACGAAGAAAGAAAAGGTCAAAACCCTAGGAGGTGATGACAACGGAGAAATAGAGATCAGATGGCACGACGACAGAGGAACAGTACCCACAGTTGAATGAAAGTTAGTGGGTGTTGTTTGCAAGCAAAGATCGAAGGCGACAACGAGACCCAAAGCTACACGGATGCAGTGGCTTTAGCCTAGTAAGAAAAGCAGACGAACGGGCCCTCTCGCCGGCTGCAGAGAGCATGCGGAAAAGTTACCAAATCGATCCACCAGATCTCAAAGGATATATAGACTTGGATTGCCAGCAGGAAGGATCCCTCCGGACTGAGTACCAAGTGGCTGCAGCGAACCTCTGACGGCATGTCCTTGCTAGGATTCCTCCTCCCATTTATAGGATCCCAATTATGAGGGCAGAGGTGTCGTGTACCTCTCTCGCTACAAACCTCACCGTGAGAAACCTGGACGTCGTAAAAAAGGGCCCTCGCCTCACACAGTCTCTGAGGCCCGCGGCAGCATAAAGGATGAGGAAACAGCATTGCATTTAAGTATGTTTTGTCTGCTAGCCTCCCGGGCAGCAATGGCTGCACCAACCAAGATGGTGCCCATGCAACAAAATAAGACCCTTCCCTGCTTCTCTGTCTACCCCAAAATGGCCCCTACCCAGGACCAAAAAGATAACCTAGAAGGCTAGCGTTTCAGAGCCTCCTCAGAAGCTCCACCGCTGTTGGGGTCCTCGGCGCTGGAGTTGCTTGCGCTGGTGGGGTGGTGAGTGCGCTTCTTCCCTGAAGAGGAGCCCTTGCATGGCTGGACGGGGTACTTGAGGGCATTGAGCTCCAGCTTCCTGAGTGCAGCCTTCCCCAGGTCCACCCCACACATGTCTGAGAGCCTCACAAGGTAGAGCAGCACATCCGAGAGCTCCTCTCCCAGGTGCTGCTTCTCTTCCTCTCCCCAGTCTGGCAGCCCCTTGGGCACCTCACCTTTCCATTGGAAGATCTCTGACAGCTCCCCAACCTCGCCCACCTGAGACCAACAACAAAACAAAACCAACGGCAGACGGAAATCGTCGGTTCAAACACTTCTTCTTTTTCATCGAGAACAACAAAAGAAATGATCTCAAGACTCGGTTGTGTCTGAGATCTTCCCCTTTTGCCTTGCCCGGGCATGTCTTCAGAAAGAACACCAAATCCATCCCTTGACCATACATCGAAAGCATTTACAAGCAAAGGCACACGGCGAAGGGGCCAGAACACAACAAGGGCTGGTGTTCCATGTTAGAGTCTCATCAAGGAACAAGCAGGGAAAAGAAGAGTAGGCGGCGCAAGTACCAGGGCCAGGAGGAGGTTCCTGGGGCTGTGGAATGGTTCCCAGTCTCTCTCCCTCGCAAAGTCTGCCATCTTCTTCCTCAAGCTCTCGAGAGTCACTTCCTCCTCTCCTGCCATACCTCAGACGAGGTTGATGTGTGTGTGTTCATCCACTCCTCTTGTCCCTTTTGTAGATGTCCTTTGCGGATGGAGTAGACCGGGAAACCCAAATCACAGGTTGGAATGGGTTTATCGAGGAGGATGAACCATATCACGTCCATGCGATCTTATTGTTGATTTATGGATACGATTAAAGCACACTAACAAGGCAAGGAAACAAAGTCCGTGGATGATAGACTTGAGCTGTTGTCATTTAGCTATTTGCATCTCTTTCCAATTAAAAGGGAATTCTACTGCCAATGCACGAGCTTAGACTCAAGTGAATACAATAAGACCTTATCATGCAATGGCATCCCCAAACAAATTTATTCTGACCAGTGAAATGAACACACTTACACGAACAGATGTTCTAACCAAAACCTTGTTACCCCACCAATCATTTTGCTTGAATCAATCCATCCAACCCGATCTACCGCTTAGGCCTAACCCAATGCCATTTTTCAGTCTCTTTTCTCATCCATTCAAATTTCTTGATCTCTTCACACTTCTCGGGCGTACGAGGATGAAATCCCTCATCAAAAACTTCTTGTTTACAAAGCACTCTCTCGTATTTATATCTCCCATTGCCTCGATTAAAAATTTGGCAATCAAATCTTCCCGATTGTTTTTGTTATACGTAAGGTCTTAAACGATCACGATTCAAGGGATATGTAGGTCACATTTCTTTAATCATCAATGATCTAAAGCAGCTAACTGATTCCACTGACGAGACAAGAAAATATAGGTGAGTTATTCTTGATCGGGAGAGCCATCATAATCCTTGTGCTTTGGATGGTTAAACCTTTCACCATCATCCACGATCCGAAAGGAAGAAGACAGAAAGATGATCAAAGAATTAAATCGATTGTTTTTTCTTTCTTTTTATAAGAATATATGTAGTTGGAGAATTCGTAAATCAAGCAATAATATACTTCAGTCACTGAATACATTTTCAATCGGAGTTTTGTTTATCCCAAAGGCTCAAGAATACAAAGATTAAACGTCGTAAAATAAGAGAGCAAATCCGAATCTACTATACGGGTGGAATTTCCCATGAATTATTGGTTCAAAAAAAAAAAAACATAGAAAATAGTTCGTGAGGAATATTCTTTTTTCTCAGATCAAAATTTCAAGTCAAGAAAATGTATCATTAAGGAATATGGGTAAATCATCACCATCACAAAGGACGATCAACACATAAGATGCCATAATAACGTATTAATTGGTTGGGTGGTCGTTAGAACCCAATCTCACAGCAATGGATGCTTGGGGACCGTCTTCATCACAAGACTCACGTTAAGTACGAGATTTACTTGATGCTCGAATCGAAATGTAGCCACTTCGATCATTTCAATTAAGCATTTTTACAAGTGACATACACAATTGTTTATATTGACCTCAAAACATTGACTACGCGTTCGACGTGACGATGGGATATTCGCATCTCTTTTTCTCGGATCAAGACCGAGACCACGGGATGTGTTCGATACGAAGCTTTTGAGCCGCTACGTGTTCCAGGGAAATCCCGTCGCAACGGCGGCTCGCAGAGGCAAAGCAGAGACCGAGGATGCTGCTGATGTTAACGGTCGAACATGACGTGTTCTTCTGCGCCGAGGCGTTTGCTTGACGCGCAGGGCAAAAGATCAGAATTGACGCTTTGGGGCCTATCACCGAGCAGGTGGTGGGCAGATTCCGAGGCAAGCAGCCGCGAGATGAAGGACGTGGTGTTCGCGGGACTCGCAGCCGTGCTGTTGTTTCTTAATCGGACCACCGTAACAGGAGCCAAGGAAACACGACCAGTTGCAGAGTAGAACAAATGTTGTTTGAAGAGTAAGAAATGTGCTGTTGATTCCACTAAAGATAACAAGGCAATCTTGACGGGTAAAAACACAAATGAACTGCCACATTATTTAGCCAACAGTAAAGAGTTCAAATTGATGTAAACGAATCACTTCCTTACATTACTCCTTTATTAATGAGAGTCTTCAACCTGTTCCGATCATTTCACTGCTGCTGCTGATGCTGAGACCGCCAATGCCTGGCGTTCTCGAACCCATTCTTGCAGTAATGGTAGTCCTCGATGGCCTTCTGGATCTCGGCCTGGGTGGTCATGACGAAGGGGCCATGCTGCACGACGGGCTCGTTCAACGGCTGCCCGCCGATCAGGACAAACCGCAGGGGCTTCGCCGACCGGTTCCACACGCTGAGGCCGTCGCCGGGGCTCAGCGCCAGCGTGTGGTGGCTGGTCGCAGGGGACGCCTTGGGGTCCCCGAACACGCCTTCCCCCTCCAAGATGTAGACGAAGGCGTTCCAGTCCTCGGGGACTCGCTGGTGAACCTGCGCGCCCGGCTGCAGCGTGAAGTCGAGAAACATGGTCGGCGTCTGGGTGTAGACCGGTGAGCGCACCCCGAAGGATTCTCCGGCTATTATCCGGACGTCCACGCCGTCCTTCTCCACCCTGCTGATGTCCTTGCTCTGCAGCTCCTGGTACCTCGGCGCCATCCTTGGGACGGGATCAACAAGGTGAGCATGTCACAGCGAGGGCTATCGAAGGTCGAGAAGGAGGAGGAGGAGGAGGTGACGTTACATCTTATCCTTGGAGGACAGGTTGATCCACAGCTGCAATCCTTTGTTTTCCCCCTCGCCGGCAGGCATCTCGGAGTGGATGATCCCTCTGCCGGCAGTCATCCACTGGAAGATGATGGAAGCATGAATCATGGTGATCCAGACCGGAACGATGGATTGCATGTCGGGTGAATTACCTGCAAATCTCCTGCCCTGATGGTGCCTTTGTGCCCGGCGAAATCTTGGTGCGTGGAAGCTCCCTGGATTTACATGATCAGAGTCATAGTGTTAGATTCTCTCCGATCGAAACACTTCCCTCTTACTCAATATCTCATGCGAGAATCATTACCTGGAGCATGTAGGTAACAGTTTCGAAACCTGAGGAAGAGATCATAACATGAGAAAGAGGAAGAACCATTAAAGAAATATCAATGACCAAGATCGCTGACCTCTGTGAGGATGATCCGGGAATCCGGCAGGGGCAGAGACTGCGATGCCGAAGAGACAAGGAGGTCAACGCCATGATCCATGATCAATGATGGGAGAAGAGCAATAGAAAGAGGAGATCGAGAGTCGAACCTGAGAACTCGTCCAGCATGAGGAAGGGATCCAGGTTCCGAAGTGATCCGCTGGAGATCAGAGTCCCAACAACACCCGCATGAGATCGATCACACGACACCTATATGGAAGATGGATCAGGAGATGTTACCTTCCTATGCTCCTCCTGACACTGGCACCGACGCCCTCTTGCTGCGACCTGGCAAGCACCTTCTTGGCCACATGCCTGGGCTTCTCAAAGCTGGGGGTCTCATGGTCGCCCATCTTGCTGCTGCTGCTGCAGATGTTGTGATGGTTGCTGGGTGCGGCCTGGGATTTGGAGTAGCCGAAACGAGAGGAAGACCAAGGGATGCCGGCGACGACGGTGGCTCGGTTGGTTGGTGAAGATCTAAATGGGAGGTCGGAAAATATAGAAGAACAGCGTACCGTCATCAGGCGCATCATCATGATCTAATGCGCATGTATCTGTCAGATCTTCTGTTCTCTCTCTCTCTTCTTCTCAACTTTCCCTTTTGTTATTGGCCGCTCTCGTTGACCACATGTTGGATCCCGCGTCAAGCTGTTCTAGAAAGGGGAGAGAGAGAGAGTTGGACTTTGTCTGAAGGCAGAGAAGGAAGACTTCGGGGAACAAAGAGGGAAGTCGAGATGGAACGTGATGCAGAGATGAAAGGCCGCTGATGTCGGACTCATAATAATATCATGATGTGCCACAATCCTGAGGCCTCCATCACGACCAAACCCCTTCCATCGAATGCCCGTGTACAGATCTCTCACGCAGCAAGCTTGCATGTGAGATTTACATAGCAATAAAATAAAATTTCTAATCTACCTTATTACACTCCCAAAAATAAAAATATTTTCAAAACCTTTTCATGTCCATATCAGTTACCAATAATTAATTAGCTCTAACTAAAGATATTTCTATCAATTAATAGGAACTTTAGGGTGACCTCATTACAGTCTTACGCTTTTGTCCAGGATTGCATATTTAATGAGTACATATCATATGGAATAAATAGAGAGAGAGAGAGAGAGAGAGAGAGAGAGAGAGAGAGAGAGAGAGCAGCACGCAAATGACTTCAATGTAACAGAAAAAAAAAATCATCATAAACATCAAAAAATCTTAAAAATTCGTCATCGTCACTTACCCTTTATAAAAATAAATTTAAAAAAAAATCCACAAGTCATCACGTTTTCGTATGTACCAAATGAGTTCCCATCCGGAACGCAGTGTGGAACACGGCATCATGTCTGTGGTCACAGCCAACGGCGTGGAGAAGACGACGAGAGAAGAGCGCGTCTGCTTAGCCCTCCTCTCCCATCGTCACTGTAGCAGTCGGTCGCTCCCCGTTCATTTTCTTTTGTAGGGACGACGACCTCCTCCCCATGTAATCTCGACTTCTGACCACACCTCTGCTTGTGATTAGACAACATGGTCACATCAAAGCTAAAAAAAGAAGAAAAAGGCTAAAAACACAGTACGTGCATTCATGTCCCCATCCTACCATAGAATCCAATCAAAAGAACAAAGAAAAAGAAGGAAGCATAAGATGATATCCTGTGTCATCGATAGTTGAGTTCAATAAGAGGTGAATTATCTCGGGGTAGGCGACTACATACAAATTGGAAGCATGCGGATAACATCATGCTCATGGTACCAAGCAACCAAATAAAAGTAAACCTTGGTGGCATGCTATTATATGCCGTAGTATGGAGGGCATGGAGGAGATTAGTCAAACACAATGAAACGATGGATCCATTTGACCAAAAAATGGTGGGTGGGGAAATGGAAGTTTCTGTTGGCCAAGAAAACTAGAAACAATCAAGTCAGACAAAGATGAGAAATTCCAATCCATGATCAAAGTTTTGTGCACATATACATTTATATATTTATTATATCAACAGCAAGCTTTAGCAGCAAACCAAATATACCCACTCGAAGACACTCGATCCAACATGACACACTCTCCAACTTTCCTGGCTATGCAAGCAAGCAAGCAAAGTCCAGTAAATTGTTGGCTAATGCTACATGTATTGGTACCAAAAACATGCCTACTCTCATATGACAACTAGATTCAATACCAATTTCTATAAAATTTTACCCAAATAGCCTCAAATATCAGTAGATCACAGTGGCTCTAGTTTTGACCAACCTGAATAATGGAACAGATGAATACTTGCATGATATCATGGCTTTCTCAAGGCAGATGCTGCACCCATTACTACTGCCATCACAAGGCCGAGACCAGCTCCAAGTGATGCACCAACGGCAGCGGCTGTAACGGAACTTTCCTTTCCCTCAGAGTCTTGCTTTACATTGACAGAATTCTCTTGCTCCTTTGCCAACTCCAATGAAAACCTCTCATTTGCAAGTTCCTGTAGCAGGCATGCAGCAGAGCACAGATGAAAAAGTTGACATCATTAGAATTGTTCAGGAGTAGCTATTCAAGGAGATAAAAGACTACAAATAAAATAGGCAAAATTTTCTTATGCTGCTACTAAACATTTGTAGCATTTGCATTTCGCAAATGAAGCAAACACTGACCCGAAAAGCCATCTCCTCGTTATTCGCAAGCACACGGTGCACAAGTTGGCGAAAGGCAGCGATACCTTCGACAGGCATAACTGCAACCCTTTTCTGAAATGACAATCGAGCAATGTTAAAAGGGAGTAGTCTGACTTTCTGGTTAGACTCATTCCCGACCAAGTTGTCATCAACTGAATGCGATGGCAGCAGATTTCTTGAAGCAGTTGGTATCACAAAAGGACAGGAGTTCACAACTACAGTCATGTCGGGAGATGCTTTATAAGCTTCCATTGCAGAATCAATTAACATTTTCTGTTGATGGGCACTGACAGAGAACTTGTTTGTTATGGCTAGAACCCATGGGATCTCGTGAGCCTTGGCCTCATTCAGGAGAAGTGAGAGGGCTGGCACTGAAGTGCTTGTATCACTGAACCAAGGTATTTTATTTGATAAATTATGCACAAGAACAACCAAATCCGTCTTTCTACTAAGTTCATGAGCTCCTATTTGCAATTCTTCTCTAAAACGAGAAACCTCCAAATGTAATTCCTGCAGCACAAAAATGACATGCTGGATGTCAGTTGTTGCAACAAGTGTTCCAATTCCAATCATGCTTAGTGTATAAACCAAGAAAATGACCTTTTTAAGATTTGAGCCAGAGTGCAAATGAGAAAATGGAACATTTTCAGCTAGTGTTTTGTGTAGTATCATTTGCATAATCAGCACTTACAAATTTGACATCTTTGGAAATGATACCAAATACTGAATACAGTAAAATAAGATGGCAAGAAAGCAACGAAATCTGATGTTGGTCGCCCCCTGATACCATTTATTATGGACGCACATTTACAGGATGAAGATATTGGTCCAATCCTGATACATGCACGTTGCCCATGAGAAGATATACATGAACCAGATCATGATATTCACATGGTGAGAAATGCATCATGGCATGGCATGCACAACTACATATTCTGGTCCATGCATGCTGTGCATAGGTGCACACAACTTAAAGACCTTGATTACAAGTTTGAATTTTTTTTCACTGTTGGATGAAGTTATACATGCTATGCTAGAGATACATTGGCGTCCACATTTGAGCCTAATTCTCATTACCAAATCAAGCTTTTGGACATCTTAGCCTTGTTCTTGTCAAAGACCACTTTTTTTAATTCTCTTCAAGTTTCTTGTTTAACTCAAATTTAGGAATTTAGATATAAATTGGGATCTTCCTACCCATTGTTAATTCATGTTACATCAGGATTCTCAGATAATTAATGTCCTTAGTGTCCCATGATTTCCACAATAACCCACCACCCAAAAGAAAAAAGAATGAAAAAAGATAAGAATCATCCTCGTGATGCCTGATGCAAAATACTAGGGAATGAATGAAACTTGTAGTACAACTTTCTGCCTGAACAACTGAACAAGAAACAAATACTAGATCAAATACTACACACACTAAGAAACCAGCAAAAGTGTTTGTTTCACAAGTTTTTAATGCATTATGTATATAGCCCTAGTGCATAAATATAAAAGCACCTGCAGGTTCACACCAACCGAATCTAAATAGCGTATTCCACCAACTACACCTTCTGGAGAGCCCACATCTGCGTGTATGAAATCAAACTTTGCATTGTTTCTCTGTCTACCCTGAGCCAACAATGCTCTAAATAGACTAGTTTTTCCAGCACCCTGCAACCATCCAGTCATAAATTAACAACCATTATAGTCCCTGATAGAAGAATAAACTTAAATATCTACTGTATGACATGATACCTCAAATCCAAGTAATCGTACTCTCCGAGTTCTGACATGAACCTCCTTGCAGACGGTTAAAAAGTCACTAGTACAATATACAATGAAAGTATCAAAATTGCCACTGCATAACTTTCCATCTTCAGAGAAAGATTCTATATTACAGTCTGGACCTAAGCTGGCACGTTCTGCTATTGAGAAGCTGGGATGCAAAGAATTATCTATAACTGGATATTTTGGTGGCTGTTTCAGAGGAGGACCAATAAAGATCCGCATCTTTTGTGTCTGAGGTTGCATCCCATCATTCGTTGTGTATGCTGGCATCGGAGTTAAGGATTCCACTACTGTTGAACACCTACGTAGTCATGTAGAGTATCAGACACCTTAAAACATGTGACAGAATATTCAAAATTCACAAGAAGACACTACAATACTAGCTACGTAGATGAGATGTTAAGTCATAAAGCAAGAGACAATGTGCAATTCCTCTCTTCTTTTGTTGAATAGCTTGACACTTAAATTCTTGAGAGATGCATTTATTTATGCAGGTCATGGACTCTTAGGGATTAGGATCCCTACTATGCCTAGACTCTATGAAAGAGTTATAGTCATATCCTTCATTACCATATTTTCTGTATGTGCATCCCAGAATGACACTTACCGGCAGACACAAATCAAGTGTGAAAACTAACTACAGATGTGATTCAAAAGAAGTTCAATATGAATGAAACATGTACATGGCAGGTGGGTTTAAGTACAAGCAGCACCACAAGAACAGGAACCAAACAATAGGTGTTGATATCCTTTCCTTTTTCTTTTAGGAAAAGATGCACAAGGCCCATCAAAACTCTATTGCAGTTAGTAGATGGAATAGGTCAGAATACAAAACAAGGGAAGAGAAAAACAAGGAAAAAATAACGGGGAAGAAACTAGGGAAGTACAGCATCATCAGAAGGCAACTAAAAGAGTTCTACTTTCTTATATGTAGCAGTTACCTTTCAGAATTTCAGAAAGGTCAGCATTAGAGACCAACAAGTTTCAATTTGTACTCGCTCATCCAAATGTTGAAAATTTAAATCTTTAAATCAACAACACGCCTTTTCTAGCATACTTGATATCTTCTGCATTCATACGTATCAAATTGGACAATTACAAGCTACAGGCAACATAATTACATCAGCTCTTATTGGCTTAACCTCTTCATTCCACTAGTTTATCTTTCATGGTGTAGAACAACCTTCTCAAAGGGTGGGCCTTGGTGTCATAGTGAGTGCTCCTTTATGATTTAGTAGCTAACCAATGTTTGAGTTTTGGAGGAAATCTTTATCCACATGATGTTAAGACCCTAAGATGATCATGATTGGTCCAAATAAGTCAAAATGAATCATCAAATATAACATTCTAAAACATCAAAATTGGCTGAGGTTGACTGAATAATCAGGATTGGCAACAATCAGCTAGGAAAGACCAGTTGAGCCTGGCATAGACCAACTTTGCAGATCCCAATGATCCCCAAAACATATGCATTAAGCAGTATGTTACATAAATAAATCATTATAGAGAATATTTTTCTTGTCCGAGGAAATCTATTAAAGTCAAGAAGCAAAAAAGGTCGTGTTTTCCAAATCAATGCATCCGTACCAGCTTCCATTTACTTGAGCCTGTACAAGCTTGCAGAGGTGCAGCCCATGTCCCACAATATCAACTTTCAATGGCTGTGCATTCCTATCACCAGGAACTCCCGTCCATCCAAGAGGAAGAATAGAAGTTGCTGTTTGGATAACAGGAGGCTCCATGATGTGGGCAAGTTCAACAGCACCAGGAGCAGCTAGGCCAAGTAATTGTTGTAAATGTGGAAACTGTGGTAACTGCTCCATCCCCAGAAAGGGAGGAGTATTTATGCACATGCACATCTCATATAGCCTGCAGAGAAAGAAAAAGAAGGTGCCAATTTCTTAATGTTACTGCAAAGGATGATAGATGTTAAAACTGAGAATTACAAAAAGCTTTTGTATTCATTTGGCATCAACCTGAAGCAACACCAAAAAATCATGATAACTGAAAGACATCTGAGACATGAACCTCACTCCGGAGTATGATCATATCAAGCAGCCATACAAAATGACTAGCTTCAAAATTGAGAATGCATGCCAAATGCATCTGGCTTCCTTTAAAGAATAATTCTGACAAATTCTTGTTTCTGTGAATTATATGCCAAGCAGACAAAACCTGTTCTACAGTTCCAAGCACCCAAGACATGATGTCAAATTACCGAGAACTAATCTCTAGCAGCATAGCAAGCTTAGCAGCTAGTGGCGTATCCTTTACCACTGAATGAAGAACTCATTTAAAAGACTAACTTTTATGGATCCTGGAACTAGAAGGGTAATGCTAAAGCTGAGGGGAAAAAATTTATCTTGAACAGAGAGAAAACCATCGAGGAAACTGTGCATGCCATACAGATTAAAGGAGACCATCTGGAAAGTAATAATGGTAGAAGATAAAAAATAATCCACTTGGGAAACTCAAAACAATAAGTTGGGTTTGAAAACTGTCAAAATTGCAACATGTATAAGGTCTAATCTAGACCAAATATACAAGAGGAACCATACAATAGAACAGAGTGTTTTTAGTTCAGACATAAGAGAGAAATTGTACTTCTGCAAGCCAAACCTTTAAGCAGGGAAACAAAAGAACAATCTGGCTGTTACATGGGGAAAGATAACATGCCAAGAAATTTTGTTTTGCAGAAAATTGACAAGATCTTACTTCTGAAAGCGAGACCTATATGACTTCATAGAATGAGATTGAAAACGCTCCCTCAATTCTGCTATGACAGACCTCACCTGCAAATACCTTTGCGAGAATAAAGCATTCAGAAGGAGTGGCTAGAGACTTCTATTAATTAAGAGTCAAATAAAAAAATTTGACACTTCCATGACCAAAACCTCGAATGACTACCATCAGAAAATCATGTTAGGCAATCAACATTTATGTATGTTCATACCGATGTCATTTTTGAATATTCTGCATCAGAAAGTGATTCAACTGATGAACTTCCCAAGAGATAGAGCTGATACAGATCACAAAGGCAGTTATCTC
Organism: Musa beccarii; assembly: GCA_024322285.1. Lineage (NCBI taxonomy): Eukaryota > Viridiplantae > Streptophyta > Magnoliopsida > Zingiberales > Musaceae > Musa > Musa beccarii. The sequence continues at coordinate 69,604,855 of CM044394.1, forward strand.
ATGTTAGACAAAGGCGGATGAAAGAAACACATCACAATTTCATGCTCTTGATAAGGAAAATCATAGAAAAAAACACTCAAGTGATGATAAATAGAAACTAAGTCTAAAACAAAAAGCATATCTGTGATTAATCCAATACAACAAAGCTAAACATATAAGAAAATGACAAAAGATGAGAAAAAAAAAAAAGCATAATAGTATGACACTCAAGAAGTCCTTTCCAATTTACAAAAGCTACACTAGATATCATAAGACCATTAACAACTATCCTCCACACAAGCATCCCTCTCAACAACAAAAGACCTTCCACAGTATACAGCTGAACTCAAAAAAATGCATAATAGTATGACGCTTAAGTAGTCCTTTCTAATTTACAAAAGCTGCACTAGATGTCATAAGACCTTTAACAATTATCCTCACACAAGCATCCCTCTCAACAACAAAAGATCTTCAATATACAGCTGAACTCAAAATACCAAGTCTCCCTCTCTGTACTGTCACCCTCACTTTATATATAAGCGGGAATAGTTTCTAGACTAATGTAGCATCCAAATCCAGAAACGTTTGTATACGTCTGAACTGTCAAAGATTGATATAATATTGACTCTGAACGTCAAGGATAACATAACCAAGTACATATTCATAGACTTGTTAAGAAAACAAAACGGAGTTTGTCCAATTATTAAGAGGCAAATGCACCTACTGAACTGATCTGTTGTTCCACCCACACAACAAAATCTCCAATCCATATCAAGAGCTGAGTTTCAATTCTTAAGAACACCATTTTATGCTTGGAAACCACATACAGTTAGCATGCTCCAAGGTTGACTAAGCAACAACTCAACAAGACAAAATTTATTGAGCACTTAATAAGATAAGACGATACTAAGCATCAATTAGTACCAATATTGGTTCTTGATGTTGGCAAAAAATTTTCAGATAACTATGATATGCGTGTGAACTTTGAAAAATTATGAAGATAATTGTGATTTTCTTAAGAAGTCAATCAAGGATTACTGTGGGTCAGTGCTCTATGAATGGGAGCCCGAGATAGAAACATTTGTCCCTCTCCAAAGCCTTCTGGTTCAGTATATATTGGCATGGATATGCCTAAAACTATAGTAGCATGGTGTCAGGAAACTGTTGAAGCAATATGGTCAGCAAGTAATATTGCCCATACCAACTCTTGACCAACACATACACAGCAGGAATAGTTTCATGGTTGGACCTAATACTTTTAGCCAATTCTAGTAAACTAAGCGTAAGCGATCTTAATTCAAAAAAGATATAGTCAGTTGTTTTTAACATTGAAAAGTGTCCTAATATCATAACTACAGCAATATCCTTAAGCCACTCGTTATATTTTTAACACTAGAAGATAAAAAAATTATGATAGTAAAGTTTTAAGATATTTCTGACCAAATTGCAACCCAAAAAATCTGAGAGTGCAACTAGCTTCTTGCCCAAGGAAAGCTATATTGCCTGGGACATATACTAATTTCTCAAAGCACTATCTTGAGTGTGGACATGCATCTAAAATTTCTAATGCGTCTCCTCACTCATGCCACCTCAGGACCCAGTCAGGTCTGCAGCCCCAAGTCCAATGGCGTGTTTAGGAACAAAGAACTAACACCTCAATTCATTTATAATTCTCGAAGAAGGAATATACCTGCAGAATATATGTATCCACACGCGATAGTATATACTGACGTATATATGAGATATAAAAGGTTAACTTCTGTGCATTCTTAGGTGTAAATAAATATACCAACATCATAACTACAATCTAATTTCAAGTTCCAAAAATCTTATCTGAATGGAAGGTAGCTAAGCTAGACATAAAAGAAGCAAAGAAAAAAAGATACAGCTACCTGTCCAAATGGTACGTAAGAAGGTAAGTAAGGAACTCTATGCCACCCTCGTGATTCCACAACACCAGCACTGCTTTTCCCAGTTACATAATTGCCATTTGATTCAATAGTTCCTTTCTCAGTATCAAGAAAAGGAGTTAAAGAAATCCCATCAGAACCCTCCTGGATTTCAAGAGTCTGTGGTTCCGGATCTGTCTCATAAATTGCAGATTGCATGTTACCATTGTCAATTGAAGATATATCTCCACCCTCAGTTCCTAGTTTTCTGAACACATTTAAATGCTTACGAACACCCTCTAAGGGAACAAGTTTTGCGAGTCTCCAAAAGGAGGTCTGAACAGGGCCAACTCCCAAAACTAGTTGTTCCCCATTATTTCTTTTGGGCTTTTTTGAATTTGACTTACTAGTTTCATCTTCCTGTTTCACCAAGACATTATCTGAAGACGGTTGCTGAACTTGTGCATTATAGTGATGAAAATATGCAGGAGACAAAATCCGCGGAACCAAATCTTCTGGAATGCAGTATGTTTTGAAGTAGTGCTGCCATCCTTTCTGATGAACATAACTAGAAACAGGCAAAAGAGACTTTACAATCTGATCATTCTAGTGTTAGCATGGTTTTAGTTTACAAACCCTAGCCAAATAAGTAATCAATCACATTGCCCCTTGATATAAAACTTAAGATACTGTATTTGATTTGAAGGAACCTACTCTTTCAGGGCAGCATTCCCAACAGGCGGTTGAGAGAAAGTGATACATTTCACTGGAACACTCTCGTGCTCTTTAGCCAGAGAAGAAGATGCAAGAACTCGCAATATTGCAAGCGTAGACAATACAGCCACCTGATACAAATAAAGAAAAGATATATGATACATATAGAAGTAGACATATAAGCTAATATAAGTAGACTACAGTTGATTTCACATACAGCTCCACCAAGCGAATGCCCACAAAGAACAAGCTTACGATTTTTCTCTTGTGCAAGTTTATATAACTCTAATGCTGGAATTCCTTTAGCACGAGCCAAGAATCCCTAGGCAAATTATAATAGAAGGTTTTGCTTAATCAGTGAGATTCAAACAGAAAGTTAATGTGAATTGGATAGGGTCAAGAGATTACATCCCATGTTAGCAACAATCAAAGCAAGGAAAAATTAACCAGAAACCGCACCCGATGCGCAGCAGGTTTTGGACTTTCTTTCAACCGTTTTCGTTTTTCTTGAATTGGCTTCCCAAGATTTTTATCATATTTCTTTGGATTGTCAAGTTGGTCGCTTTCAGTGTCACTCAAATCATCTTCAACATTATCCTCATGGAATATGACCCCCTGAAGTATATTTGCATCAGCTATGACATCTCTAAAAGGAGGAATGGAAGATGTGTAAGTTGTTGAAAACCAGAGGCTTCTTTTGAAACAAATCTATGATGTTTATTAAGCTAACAGTTTTGCTTACTTGTATTGCTTTGTTCCGATAAATGAAGCATAAATGGTGTCACCTGTCTCAGCTAATAGGTACCTGAAGAGATGAAGGAATATGGAAAAATAAAATTATGCAAAGACAGCGACATAAATACAGATATAAACTCCCAGTGTACTCAACTGTGGTTGCTAATACAAGACCGCTTCCAAATTCATCAATAAAACAGAGAATCACATCCTCCTTTATAATTTTATTATACAACAGTATCAAAACTTCACAATAGCAATACTTGATCATTAGCACAGAGATATACAATGATATGCACCAGGTTGACAAACTATGCAACCTGGAAAATTCTACATCTCTATCATACCTATAGATTCTAATTTCTGCAGTTGACATGTACAATAAAGGAACAAGCCAATTGGAAAATGTCCAGGACATGGTGCTGGAATATGATCGGCACCAGTTAGACAGAGACACTCAACACATGATTGTACTGAGAGCCATCATTGATATACATCTTCCTCCAACCTATATATTTATTGCATGATATAGTTCCTGAACATGCATCCATGAACCATTCACATGAAAATTCATAACTAGTATGAGTCATTTTTCAGGATGAAAGACCTTCAATGAAAACACAAATTTGCTCTAAGTAAGGTATCTCCAGCTCTTGTTTGCTCCATTGGGTTTGGTCCAGAAGAAATTCTCCTCATGCAAGCTTCCTAACCAATGTCCTTGTTGACTTCAATGCTTATAGACTTCTAAGCAAGAATTTAAGTGCCATGGGCCATGCCAGATCCATTTCAGTTCAGATATAGTATCAATGAATCTAAGAAGTTTGTGATTGCCCTTGATGGTTTCAATGCTTTTATTGAAGTTAAAGTAAGGATCTAAAGGCAGCCAATACCTGCTATGCGAACTTGTGGCACCACGATTTCAACACAAGCCATGCTCATAAAACAAATGAAGGACTACAGTTTGGTTTTCATTCCCTTTTTGAACCAAGAGGTGTTGAAGTGTCAACATTTTTGGCAGTACTTAGTTTTTAAGTTAAACCATTAAAACATTCACATTATTCCAAGCATGTTAAAATTCTTATAAATCATTATTTCCAGAATCCTCAAAATCCTTTTGTTTTTCTGTTTCTACACGAATAAAAGAATAATTGTCAGCAAGTCAAAAAATAGAATTCAGTAAATAGGACAATCTTTTCCTAAGGAATATATGCCAGTATTGCTTCAAAGGATAAAAAAAAGAAGATAGTGATACCCAGATAGTTTAATATCCTAATAAAATAAATAAATAAGTATCACCACTTTATGCATGATGGAAGCTAAAAAATGATGGCTTCTATTGTAATGTTAAGTATGTAATAGTTACTGTATATAAAATAAAAAACACACATTGGATAAATCCCAGACTGGTAGATCTCACAAAGTATCTAGCCAAGTGTACGGAAGTTTGAAAGAGAACATAATTTAACAAAAATAACAAAGTAACCTGTTTAATGTGATTAAAGTAATAAAAAAGCCAACCTACAAAACTAAAAAGTGGACTTTTAAATTTGAAAAAAATGACAGTGATAACGCACCTATGAGGCACATGTTCCAAAGATGGTTGCACACGCTCAAGAGAAACAATTTGTCCTCCAAAATCAGACTTAAATTTGTTTATATACCAAATCATATCAGCGGTAGGCCTCTGTCATTTCAAAATTGTCACCAGAAGAATGAGTATAAGAATTTATCATATTTCAAGTCAATATGATCATCAGTAAATTATTTACTAATCATAAGTTATCTGCCTGCTAAGCTGATCATATAACAAGAGCAGCAACTTTTGATATTCAATTGTTGATTTATGATTACATCTAAATTGTAGAAATTACGACAACTTTTTGCAGTGTAGTGCAGCATGACAAAGTAAATTGATATTCAATGAGAAATATGGATTCAACTGACCACTAGTTGGCTTGGAATAGGTTGCCATAACCAACAAGTCAATTCACTTGGACATTTGAGTTTAATTTACATAATTAAAATATGTTTCTAACATATTTATATCAAGGTTTATCATACCGTAGCATACCGCTCGGTACGAGCTGTATGTACCAGTTCGACAGGAGACTTGTATAGGCGGTATATACTGGTACGTTGATACGCCCTACCGTATCATGTGTCGGTATTTCGGTATGGCTCGGTACCTACCGTACCGACGGCCAATTGATATATTGGTACGAACCAATAAGGAGAACCATGATTTATACAGAGTCGAGGTTTTAATTTGGTTTGATCATACTCAAAACTTGAAGCAGCAACAGAGTTTCAAGTATTGTTTGGATGCAATGTGAACAAGTGAAGTCTAAGGACTGACCCTGACTGGTCCTAGTTAACAAAGGTCCCTACCATCCCACCAAATTTAACATGGCACTGAAGTCTCATGCCACAAACAGTCTGAATCGATACCCTTTACAAACCTGACAAAAAACCAGCCTGCCATTTACGGGGGAAAAACTGAATTGGACTGCTCGAATGGTGGTTCACACCTCAGTTCATGCCCAGACCGGTATACACCAGTCGGTATGGACCAGTTCAGCGAAATTGAATTCCATGCTTTTCCTATCAATCAACAAGAACAACCTCATTTTATTGTTACTCCCAACCTACAGCCTTTTTACTGTAATCGGCCAGATCACTAAGCTACAGCTTAAATCAGATCTTTCTATGTAAGATGCCTGATGCCAACATATAAACATCATAATTTAGATCTTTAGCTGGTCAATCTTAAATTTTCTCAGAGCAAGTGGTGAAATATAATCATTCAAGATCTTGTTGGAAGACATCATCCATTTTAAATTTTTTACTCTTTTGTTCAACGAAGATTGATGATCAGCCTTACCTACATGTAGAAAAAATCAGTACATAACAATACTCAATTATAAGCTAAGCAAAATTGGTGTGCCATCTTGGTTATGAAGATTACATGGTGATAGATTCTCAAATAGAAGTTATAACTGAAGATTTGTCATATTCATAACAAAAGAAGAAAATAATAACCAACCCCTGAGCTTGTTTACCCAAACAACAGCAAAGAAAGCAATCGAATATACTTCCTCAAAGAAAGGTGGGGAAAAAACCTATTAAAAAATGGGACAAAATTATAATTCAGTGTCAATGATACTAACCATATAAACCTATATTGAAATGTTTTTATTTTTTTTTATCAAACTAAACTTGGCACCTTACAAATTTAACAACCTATAAAAACTAGGCATTTAGATTTTTAATTCCATTAAACATTTACATAACAGCTCAATACTATATTATTGATTCTCATATCATATCCAAAAATTGTATTTTCATCTGCGACCAATACTTACCATTCTATAGTTAAAAAAATGCATAATAATGACAACAACAGGTTAACTTCCATGTGCAATTGTATTATCCTAAAATTTGGCTTCTGTCTACTTCTGCACATCCATTGTCATCCCTATAAAAAACTGAAGGTGAACACAATATAATTCCTCCGATAGGGCCAAAGCTTTGTGTTTGAACAATTTTGCTTCCACTCTTCAATTTCTTGCTCCTTGTTTCTCTAAACTCCATCTCACCCTACCATTTCATAAAGAATTGCAACTCCAATATTTTTAAGGTGACGTTTCTAAACCTAGAAGTACGCATGGTAAATCCGAATGTTTTGAGATTTGTTGAACCATCAAAAAGCAAAGAAAATTTTAAAAAATGACTGGTGGTATTTCTAAATTTAGCATTTGGCATCATGAAATCTGAAGGTTCTGATACTTACTGACCCTTAAAAAGAAAAATTAGAATGGAAAAAACATGGCTGGTGATAATTTGAAACGCTAAATTTATAGTTTGTTAATTTGCATGTTCATGCGATTGACTTTCAGGCTATTTATAATGTGATTATTCATTTTCATGAACAATATATTAACACAAGAGCCACGTGCTGCGAGAATACTCCTGTGACTGATTTTTCCACTTTGGTGAACAAAGCATCACACACTTCCGTACATGTGGAGCAAAACCTATTGATGTTTCTGAAGAATTTCATTTGCAATTTGATTGTACTTTGTTGCACACAATCCAAATGAAACCTACTTAGTTGCTTGATTTGCAAAAAAATAGAATACTTATTCCATTTTTGTGGGTAATGAATAAACTTTTTCTCCGCAAGAAATGAAAATGTAATTTTCCCAACCAATGCCTGATCCAACATTTCTTGTTCTAATCCTAACTGTTATTTCCAACTTGTGTCCGCCCCTAGAAGATATGAGTCCACAAGAGTAAGTACTGAAAAAGAAATATGAACTTCTTTCCTTCTCAAGACTCATTATACACCCAACTTCATCCTCTTAACTCTTACATCTAAAAAAATCATCTATAATTTGTAATCTTCTGTGTGTCTAATAACACAAAGTATTCTTGAATCTTGACCAAGAAGAAGAGGAGATCAAAAGATTTTTGACTTCAAAGAGGAAGGGAACTGAAGTGACCTTATAGACATACTTAGAGAGGACTAATGCCAAATCCAACTTTTCTCCAAGAAACGAAAACTCGAGAATTCTCCGATCAATGCCTTATATCTTACACGGTCTAATGAATTTTTAATCTTCTGCGGGTCAAAATGCACATGAAGGTCCCTTTTCAGAAAAAGAAGAACACACAAGGCATTCTTGATTCTCGACCATGGTCGGGCAAGTTCAAGAAGAAGAAATCAAAAGTACAGGAAAGGAATCCACAGGCATTCTTGATTCTTGACAAAGGGCAAATTCAAGAAGAAGAAGAAAAAAAAAAGTGGAGGAAAGGAACCACCTTATAGACGCACTCGGAGAGGACCATGGAGCAGAGGATTTCTTGGAGGTCGGCGACGGAGTCGGCCTTGACGGCGCGACAGAGGTCGTTGAGCTGCAGCCGCTGCCGCTCGAACTGCTCTCGGAGGGCCTTCTCCTGCTCCCTCCGGTCGCGCCGGCCCCTCCACGGCGGCCACCGCCACTGAGGCGGCATCGAGGGCGGCCACGAGATTCCCACCCTCGCCGTCTGCTCCCGGATCCACGACTCCACCCGCGTCCGCAGCGACACCATCTGATGAGAAGGGCGAAAGAAGGCGTGGCGGCGAGGCAAAGGAGAATAGAAGGACGGGGAGATATCGCGGGAGAGCGACAGGGCATATGCCGTGGATTCGCCCGTAGATCTGATGCCCAATTTAATCGAAAGGGAAAGAAGAGACCGACGGGTTTATTGTGGTTCCCAAAGAGGGACGGAGGCGTCGCCACAGCATTTGTGTGGACGCGCAGGTATAATTACATTTTTTTATCTGATAAAATACTAGGATGATTTCCGGATCCTCATTTCAGTTTTTCCCCCCAAAAAAAAGGCATCTCCTTTGAGTGTTTTTTTTTTATCGTAACGCCCCATGATTAAAAAAAGAAAAATCCAAAATACTTCTTGAACAAATTTTTTAATCGGATTTAAATTGTTATAGTATTTTTATTTGACTCATTTATAATACTTTTTTTAGATTTTATAATATTTTTATTATAATGGTCAAAATACACAAACTAATTTTTGTTCTCATTTGGGTGATGTTATTATTAAATTATTATAAATAGGGAAAAAAAATACAATGAGCTTTTTTGAGAGACTTTTTAGATATTTTTTGAATTAGGAGATGTTGTTTAAAAAAAAACAAAAAAAAACGTCTTTTAGAAAAAATGATCTTTTCTAGGGAAATAGTCAAAAATATTACTAATATAAATAACATGATCAACTAGAAAGTTAGCTAATTATTAAATCTTGCTCATGCTATATAAAATATTAAAATCTAATAATATGATTTAATTAATTAATTAATTGACGGTTAAATTGGCCCATCGCATTTATTATATCGATCATAAATTTCTTGCAATTGGAATTAGTTGTAAAGAAACGCACCATCCGCACACGTCTCTCTCTTCGGAAGCTCGAAAATTTTCTTGGGCGATCGCTCGATGGCTATGAGATTGGAATTGCATGCTAGATAACGAAAATAACGCATAAATACTTAGATACTGTCAGATGCATATGAAAGATTTCCACAAATTTCCAAATCAAACATCTTAGTTCCAAATGGGTTAACCTGAGCATTAGAAGAAGATTGCATCAATCCTGGGTTCCCGACCTTCATGGCCTCATCGCAGGTTAAGAGCAAGTTTGATGGCAGTATATTAATGTAAAACTCCCAAGTAACAATGCAGTGCAAAAGGTTGCATCCATGGAACTTGGAAGTACTCTAAAAAGAACTCCGCACAAACGCCATCGTCGCCAGGATTGAACCTCCAGCCACTACCATTCATGTTAGATACTGATCATAAAGTGCAAGTAGCCAAAATCTTGTTACCAGAACTAGTTTCAGACCAACAAACACAGTATCTCAGAATTAAGATGATCCAACAAGCCAAAAATGTGCAAAATTGAAAAGAACTAATCCTTGAACTGGTTGGTGATGCAGACTTTCCATCTGGTTCATTCGTCCTCCTGGCTGCGCAGCCTTGCCAGCTTGTTGGTGACAACAATGTCAAGTTGAGCAGCTCGCTCAAGCTTTCTTCATGGAAACATTGTGTGCAATTTCAGCACAGTAGGTCCTGAGAAATTACACGAGACATCTTGAATCAAAAAAATAAAACAAAAAACAACATATCCATCTCCAGTGCAGTACTAAATCTTAAACCAAATACTTCAGCAGCGATTAGGAAGTGCACCTGCTGTGCATCATGAGCAGCTCTAACTCAGAAACATTGTGAACTTCAAGTTTCTTAAACCCATTTGGCAGGTAGCGGCGTGTCCTCTTGTCTGAACCGTACCCAATATTTGGCATCAAGGTACAGCCTTTAAATTTTCTCCGTACACGAGAATCAATGCCCTTAGGCCTTCGCCAATTTGGCTATCACCAAAACATTTCAATCATAAGAAACATAATCAATTAAAATAAGCATAATACACCCTGTAACAGTAAAAGTGGCACAGGAAATTTAAATACGCTATGCTTTCAAAACCATAACCAAATATAGAGGCAATGCCCTAGCCAAAGAGGAATGCTGGAGGAAATGCTAGCAGCATTATGCGATATGAACAGAAAATGAGGTCTCTCAGATAAAGAAACTGGGCATCCATGTCAAATGGTTGACCCATTTATCTTGGTTGAGCATTCAAACTTCAGTAGCTAAAGCAGCCTAAAACTGAAGTGCTGAATTTCAACCAAACATTTTGTAACGCTAAGTTACAAGACTGCTGTCAGATCATTCAGATGGGATAACAGGGAGAATGGACCAGCATGTAGAAATTGTGCACCATGAACAAGATTTCCTATGGGCAAACCACTTGGCACAAAAAGATGTTACTAGTTTAGATATTTTGACTACACCAGAACATCCACAGTAAAAAAAAATATTTCGAGTGCTGATGTCAGAAAGCTGAGCTGGCTAAATTCACTGAGTGATTTAAGTTTCAACTTAGTCTAGGCATGCTGAATAATTGTATTTCCCAGCATACATTCAAATGAAAAAAATACATACCAAAGAAGAAAAAGAGAAATTTAGAGTACTGTTATGGTTGGTACTTAGCAACACACTCCAAAGACCAGGAGTTGTTTGAAACCGGAGCACCAACCACAGTTTCGGAAATTTTGCATGTTTCTAGAAGCCCACAAAGTAGTCTGACTAATAGAATTAATAAGTAAACTAGAATCCTGTGATCACAGGAGCCATCTTTCTTATCAAATAAGACAAACCACTTACATTAAAGCACATGTAACTCAATATAAGGTTTAAACATTTACCTGAAATATGAGATCTGACAAACTTGACAAGCTCGTTGAATTATCAAAAGTAATCCAAAAGTATAATTAAGAATCAATGCAATATGTAATAGGATATCAGTCTTCAAGTTATATCAACTTTCTCCATGATTGAATGTCACAACTCCACTGACTTTTGACATTTTTAGAAGGAAGAAAAGAGTATTATATCCTACGAATTCTAGTTGCATTAATCAAGCATTTAAATCTACAGTAGGTGAAATCACTCAAATTTCGTGAGAGATAACAGGCTTTTGCGATGGCAATGAGATATTTAAAGTCAAAAGAAAAATATATGTAATCATGTCTAGGCTTATCCACAAAAATTTAAACATGGTATGACAAAAGCTTGAGATATACCATGGAACTTTCAAAAGGATATATCCATTTCCCCCTGCCTTACAAGGTATATATATGAAATTTTCCCGTGCTTCAATTCTATGGTTCACAATCATAGAACCTCCACATGGATGCAAAAAAAAGACTCAATAGAAGAAGAAATAGACAGCAATAGAAATTTCCCTTTAACCATGAAAGGAGAATGCACATGATGGTTTGTTGAGGCATTTTAACCTATTTTACCAAAAAAAAAAAAGGCAACCCTGAATAAAAATTATCTATCTAAAAGAAGAAAGACCATTGTCACTTTACATGATTATTTATTGAATTTTACATGTTCTTCAACATGTCACAGTGATAGCCTTCCTACGAATGGCCATGCATTTTGGTTGATCTTACAAAATCCTTAACATGTTATTATCACATATCATCTGTCATAACCAAACTAGAGGGAGACGCAAACAAGTACTGCTAGACACTGACATAAAGCAAAGTGAAAGCAAACAAATCAAGTGAACTATAGAACAAATGCAACAACCTAAGATCACAATCTACAAATGAACTGCAATCCATCAATTAAACTTCAACTCGCAACAGTTCATAACGAAACCAAGCATCCATCATCAAAGTAATCAAACCTTTATATCAAAGGAAGCCAAGGAATCAGATAGAATCAATATTACCTTCACGCAGATTTTGCGGTCGCTCTGAGGCCTCTTGAACTTCTTGACACACTTCTTGACAATCTTCTTGGTGAGCAATGGAACCGCCAGCTATTGTTGAACAGATAAATCCGAAGACAGATCAGCATTCTTAAACCAAAATGCAACAAATCACCGCCACCAACCCCAAAAGGTTCGATTTTTCGGCCAGTCGAAGCATCACAAGAGCTAAAGACAAGTCGGTAGTCAAGGTTCGGGAAATGTTACCTCGGGCCGGCTAGAAGACCACAAGATAACACAACGAACTGCACGCAAAAGATCAATCAGGTGAAATATAGTATTAGCACCTCAGGAGCAGGCAACAGCTCCAGAATCAAAACCCTTAGAGATAGGAGGGATACGGCGAGAATGATGGCCACTCACCACCGTGCTTCCTTGTATGAAGCCCGCCGTCCCCTGACCTCAGCTCTAAGCCTAAAAGAAGGCTTGCGTAGCGGGGATTTATATAAACCATCGAACGCTTGCAGAGTCCATCGATGCCGTCCATTTGGCCCGCATCGCCTGATACTAGATGAATCACCCTGCAAGGTTGCAAAGAGGCCCCACTTTTTGTTATGTGAGAGACCACTTCATCCATGAAATGGATCCGGGTGACTCACTTGACAAGTCAGGTCGATACACCCGAGTAACTTATCAAAGTCCCATCGCAGCCGTCCATTTGGCTCGCGTCGCCTGATACTAGGTGAACAACCCTGAAAGTTTGCAAAATGACCCCACTTTCCAGTTCTGTGAGAAAAGCCACTTCATTCATGAAATGGGTTCGGGTGACTCACTCAAGGATCAGATCAATACACCCCTGAAACTTATCAAGGTCTTGAGCGCCCGATCGAATACAAGCATTGCAGCGGTTTGCAACGACCAAAAAGAACATTACAACAGGCGTAGTTTCCGCTATTAGGAATTAGAATCCGTGGTCAATAACTATTTAAATCTTCAGCCATTCCTTCTTTCTTGATCCTTTGGTGAAACGGGTTTAGGGTTTCGATTGTGGATGCGTCCCATGGCTTCTTGGTTCTCAAAACCAAATAATTCCAGGATTTGCTATCTCATTGGCTGTTGATTGAAGCGAAAAGAGGGCTCAAGAATGGGTTTCTTGCATGTGGTTGATTTCATCATTCAAATATCACAATCCGAGCCTTATTGGTTAACTAGCCCATTAACTTCAATTAATCCAAATTACTAGTCAAGATGCTTAAACTAATATTAATAATAATATATTCGATTCTCATAAATCAATCTTAATCTTTTCTACTTCAGATGTGGCACTAATCGAAATGTTACATTTATGTTGTTGGGAGAGAATAGACCATTAACATCAACATCATCTTATAAATAATTCCTACTCATGTGATCAATTAACTAACAAAATGATTAATATGCACCACACTTTGAAATTTGAGGTCTAAAATGCATCAAAGAGTAATATGCACATCTAAAAGAATTTTCTTTTGGAACTTGATTAAGGAAAAAATTTACACAAGAAACAGTTGCACAAAATAGTGGCACATGAAAGAAGAAAGACAGCTCTGGAACTAATGCTCACATACTCTCGAGAACCAACTCTTCAATAACCAAATCTCAGAGATATCAATGGAACAGTGTCCTTGAAAGGAGCTCTAAAGGGAGGAAATATGTACATAATATGTACCTTATTCACTCAATTTCACGGACATCTAGCAAGAATAGTGTAGGCGCAATGTCCGCTTCCATTTGTCTAGAATCCCAGCAGCCTTCCTACGTGCCCTAGAAGTACCATTCTGAGCCAGTCGAGAGATGATTCCGTCAGAGTCCTCCTCTTCCCCAACCTCCCTTAGCCTTTTCCGGTCATACATGCAGATTGAGTAGAGAACGACTACTGCATTCTCTTTGTTTCGTGCACATGAACTCTCCCTTATGATGCTGAGCAGACAAGGGACTCCACCAGTCTCAGCAATCTCCTCGATAGCCTCTTGGTTGCTCGACAGCAGTGCAAGGATAGCCAGTGACTCATTCACAAGTGAGCGATCAGTAATAGCATTTAAAACTACCCCCAACACACCGCCACTCACTGCTCTTGCTCTGTTCTCACGAGCCAAGCACAGGCTAAAAATAGCAGACCCCGCATCCTTCTTGGCAGATGAATTGCCTTGTTCCAACAACTCTATAAGTGGTTTCATTGCCCCCAATTCACCAATCTTGAGTTTGTTGGAATCAAGGGCTGATAAGCTGAACAGAGCTGCTGCTGAATTGCTACGTGTCTCGATTCTTCCAGCTTTCAGAGCATCGATAAGAAAGGGTATGGCTTGCGGATTGTCCCCGACAATCTTCTTATTGGTTTCATTGATCGAGATGTTCAGAATTGTCGTCGCAGTATCCTCTTGTACTTCTGGGTCAGCACTCAATTCAGGAATAGAGGGAACAGCCAACAATTGGGAGATTGCATCATCATTTTCTCCAATGAGGGCTCTAAAGGATCTTTTGCACTTTGTGAGGAGTCGAAGTTCGCTTAAGGCTTGCTTCTGTTCCATAACGGAAGTGGGTGAACAAATCTTTTGGAGGAGACCATCAAGAACATTCTTCTCCTTACCGGTGATTAAACCTTTGTCTTCATCTTGCTCATTATCAAGTGGAGGGAGGGAAATATCATGTTCTATGCACCATTGGGAGATCATCCTATGGACAAGGTGATTAGGGGTGAGGATGGTGTTTGGCAGGATCTGATGTGATTGTGGACAAGTCCGGTTCCCAGAATTCAGCCATTCCTGAATGAATGGCCGGTCATAGGTCTGTAAAAGGATACAAAATGCACACCTATCATTTATACTGAAGAAAGGAACAGGACATCATTATTAAGATTAATGTGCATAGCAAGCATGCCCCAGAGTAGCACAAATCACATACAATAAGAATAGCCAATGCAACCACGACACATCAAGGATTCGAGGAGGAAACTTTTGAAATGGCATCTTTATTGAGATTTTTTCACATTACTGCCCCAAGCCTTTTGATTTTACATATAATTTCTCCAGTTCTTATTATCTATATGAAAGTTCCAAAAATTTTCTTCATCTGTGCGTGGTTGTCCTGTCAACAACTTTCCTAATAACTATTGCCAATTTGATGATGGAATATACTTGGTATGTCAATTTGATTTAACTTAAGGAACTAATATGCCCAAGCTAAGAGATTTGGAGGACTTCTATAATGCAAAATTAATTGATTTAGGGACTAACATGCATTAGTATCTATCTCATTATCTCATTGATCGCAAGAAATCTAATGGTTGGGAATAATTGAAAAACAGAAATATCAAATAATAAGAAATTTACAGTAAGACAACCAATAGTGAACGTTTAACTTGGAGGACTTTTATAATGCAAAAACCAATAGATTCAGCGACCAATATGCATTAGTAGTTATCTCATTGCTCACAAAAAATCTAATGGTTAAGGATAATTGAAAAACTAAATAACAAACAGGAAGTTTACAGTAAGACATTTATAATTGAACAATAGTTTTTTTTTTCAAGAGAAGATTCAAAAATAATCAAAAGTAACCTTTTTTTACTTTTCTACTGCAACTAATAAACTCATCAGAGGCAGGATGAGAACTGAAGGACACTGACTACATGAAGTACTGCAAAAGTTCCAAACACAGAAAGCATAAATAATTGTATGCAACACAGACTAACTATTAATTTTGATGCCAAAATGAACCAATTTATTCAAAAGATTTACAAGTCTAGGTTACATATTGCATTGTTCCCCCTTTTTTCGACTTAAAAAAGATATATATCACATACGATATTTATGTTTTGTTATTTATAGGGTGGTACGAGATGCAATCGCTCCACAAGGTAGAGTCTTTCTTATCATATCGTGTTCTGTGAATATAGATGGTATGAGATGCAATCTCTCCACAAAATACGGTCATTGATACAAAAATGGAGCATCATTTCTTGGCTAAAAGAACAACACGGAATTAACCGAGAAAAGATCAAAAGAAAACACAGAAAAAGGAATATCGCAGAAAATTTCAGTTCGAGAAACCCAATCAAACCTTAACGATTCTAATAAAAAAAAAAACTGTAAAGAAGCATTTAAACTTGAACTCGATATCTCCAAGATCCACCGACACTAAATATTGCAAGAACAAAACCCTAACCCTAGCTATTTTAGACCTGTCCGGAGGCCAGGACCACAGGGTCCTTCATCAACTCCGACGAGATGGGGCACCGGAAATGCTCGGGAACCGACGCCGAATCCATGCTGTCATCCGTTCTCCTCCGGTTCGCCAAGGGCGACCGCGGCGTACCGCTGGGGCCCCCGTTCCCGACAAAGGTGACCTGTTTGAGCGCCGCAAGCACCCTGGCGGCCTCCTCGTAGGTCCCAATCTGCCCATCGTCCTCCTCAGCGATCTCCCTCACCAGCCTTTGCAATTCGTTCTTCAACTCCCCTGCCGCCGCGGCCGTCGCCCCCGGCTTCGCCATCACCGCCGTCCCTACGACCCCAGTTATGAAGAGTAAGGCGATTCGATAGACTATGGTTTCTCTGCTCTCTTCTCCTCCTCGGCTTCGCCTTCGTCGTCGCCTCCCGCTTCCCTCATATCTCTCCTCTTCGGAGGTCGAGCGAGAGGAGACGAAGCCAAAACCGAATACGAGCTCATCTCCAATGAATACATATATACGCAGAAGCATTACTTTTCGTACCTGTTTGTGTCTGCACGTTGTCGCACCTGTCTTCTGGTTGCAGGAAATGGTGAGGTCCACGTGCGACTCCTCGACATGTAGAAAAGACGGGTGTGTGTTAAGCAGGTCGAAAAAAGCGTTCTTTTGTAGTTTAGTTCCTTTCTCTGCTAAATGCTTACACTGCTGAACTAAGGTGTATAAATTGCTTCGCCGGAGCAGGATAAGAACCTCCCTCTCAGAACAATCGACTCTTGTACGATGAAATTTACACAAATAACCACCATAATGATTGGAACGGTTTTATAACTGAGTAACAGTGAGGGAATATGATAGGCTAATCTTGTTCTGACGGAATACTTGGGGCAGAGGAACAAAGGGACCCACACTTCATAGCGCAGCTGGCAATTGTTTTGCATTTATAACACATCTATTAAATGAGATTTGCATCACTCTATTTTTTGAGGTTATGTGAAATTAGAAATTGCAATGGGATTTGAGTAATCGTGACTGTTCACCTTCAGGATCTTATTGAGATCAGAATTGTTCATGACGAGGAATTATGATGGAGATTATGCGAGGAATTATGATGAGGATAGAAGGTTTCTTACTTAGGAGTATAATAATTACTTTTAATTTTAATGATAAATTAATTGTTTTATTTTATTTTGTTCATAACGTGTCATTTCAATTGACAATTAATGCTAATTTTCCTTGTTAGACTATTACGATAAAAAAAACCCTAATTAAGAAATTTATTTTTAAATTAAAAAGTAATTTTGATTTTAAGGGAATAGATCATTAAAATTTTCAATGGTTATATTGACTAAGGAGCCCGATGAAGGATGATGTTGAACCATGGATTTTGGTCACCTAAGAAGCTTTGATCGTAAAATAATTTGTTGGAATCGAAATTCTTGTGTATTTGATAAGAATTTAATTGTTTGAATTTTATTTTGGATATTTGCTATAGAACTTACATGGAAGGTAAATCTAAAAGATTCCAAAATGAGAATATGCACATACGTAGAGAAATATTTTTTTTTATAACATTTGATTTGTTACCCTCTTCGATTGCAAAAGATTAGATATCTTAACGAACAAACCTTCCTTTTGATAATATACTCGTCCCATATATCTACTTAATATATCATCGTCGGTTTCGAATTTGACTACGAATCGTTATCATATCATGAAATCAAATAATATTATAATTAAAGAAAAATATTTGTAATGTTGATATAAAAGATGAAGACATTAATAACATTTTTAGTGTTATCGAGGCTGATACATTAACACTATACATGAAAATCGTATAACAGATATCTCGTGATTGATATCTCGAATCACATGAATAATCATCTCAGTATTGTATGGTTGATATCTCAGTATCACATGATCAATATTTTAATATTTCATAACTGTGATCAATATTTTAGCATCATGCGATTGATACTTTAGTGTCAAAGGATCAATATGTGATTGGCACGAGGTCGACAGCTAGATTAGAATGATAAGGTCAACCGAATCATAATTGAATCTAGGACAAACATGTAAATTCCTCTTATGATCGATATCAACCACAAAAATAATGATACAATCAACCTACTATAAAAGAGCTCTCCAAATACGTTCGTAAACGCTCTTAAACGTTGCTATCAAGTTTTGTTCGAATCATCTAAATATAAACTAATTAAGGTATTGAAAAAATATTTGTATGACAAATTTTACGTGGTTTGTTATGTTTAGAGTCAAACAAATATATCGTTAGTTGAGATTAAGACTGTACCGAGACAAAAACACACAAGAAAACCTCGATTAACTTACAAATAATATTCGGACTTACAAATACAAATACAGATACGGTATCGAATACTTGCTGCAACGATGACAAAAGCGACGCTTCCGGCACACATCACAAAACAAGAATCTCGTCATGTGCACCGTCTCAAACACGCGTTTTAGCGTACAGCTCCAAGAACTCGGCCGTGGATAGATTCCCCTTCGCTAAGGTGTGGCTTTGCGGCCACCAACATGGCACGTCCGTAATCGAGTGATGGGTTTTGCCTCTTGCGACGCGTGCCGCGCACCACCGCGACGCGTCACCAACCCCCCCGATTTGGACTCGCCACCGCATGCGCTGCACCGTGGCACTTGCCATGTCTCCGCCACCGGCAGCTTACTTTTGAGCCAGCTACCCGTGGCCTGTTGGAATGTGGAGGAGGAGCAACAGGTAACATGTCACGTTTAACGACGATCAGAAGCAATTACATTGATAAACTAAAGAAAATACAAGAGAAGTTTATAGGTTTGAATCTTTATAAAGCAATTGTCGGCAAAAAATCTTTAGTTTATATATATATATATAACATAATAATTTTCTTTTATTCTTTATTCCAGTTATACGTTAACGTCAGAAGCGATCATTGATTTATGATAGGGAGTCGATTTGGCTGAGTTCGTTTCTAGTGATCATCATAATTTAAGATCTACATTGTTCAAAAATTATTATTTTTATAATAATTACATTAAAAAGAGTTGCTCGCATCATAAGTATTATCTATAAAGTTGGTAATAAAAAGTATAAAAATTATTTTAACATTCGAGTTAGTGAGAGATTCATTATACGAGAGTTTCGGATAGTCCGGAGAATCTCCTATTGGTTACATGATTATATTATAATTGTGTTATTTTTAGTTAGGGGATCGGTGAGAGGCTCATATACTGTATCAGCCATGTCATTAATTTCCTTTCAAAGTGCTGTTCGTGGGATTTCAAAAGCAGATAGATAGATAGATAGATAATGACATGCCACGAACCTCAATCTAATCCATGACTCCTACATCCACCATGGTCCAAAGTATCCTACGAAACCCCAATTGCATTCGGTCAAACAATTCTTGCAGGCCATATGAATTGGGACCTAATCGACATGTCTAACTCCGTGTGGTCCATCGCAGCCATTTGATTCCCTCTGCGTACAACCCATCGGTTTTGTCAGTCTCATGCTCAACCCACGAATAATATCATTTCCAGAGATATGAGATTGACAAGATCGATGGCTATTATCCCTAATCAACCAGGAATTACCTATGAATTGCTTATTATTACGAGTCGAGATTGGCATCACCAGCATTGTGTGAAAAGGATTTTGTTGGCCCAAATTAGATTCATCTTATTCGATCACACTGCCTCTCTTTGATGAATCATTCATGCTAAAAGGAATCGACTTAAATTGATTAATTCAAATTGAATGGTTTTTATTGCAAATCTAATTGTGAATTTAAATGTGCATTATGTGGCATTTCATCTCCTACTTTTAATATCAAAAAAATCAGGATATTGTAATCTCTCGTGCTTAAGGATTTAACGTACTCGTAAGATAACTTAGAATCAAAGCTTAGTACGATGCACATAAGGTTTAGTCCGCTCCACTCTATAATGCTTCTCTAGCTTAATTATGATTTTTTTTTTTTACTCGAGTCTCATACCATGCCTAATATTACATTCGCTTTGATGCTATAAATGATGATCTAAACCGGTGAACTAACTAACATATTAACTTGTTGAGCGTGAGTGATTAGTCCAAAATACTTGATCCCGAGTCCATACTTTATAAGTTCATACAATTCCATTGCAAATGAAGGAGTCAGTTTGAGTGTCACAAAAGCTGCTTGATCAACACCCAGCACATTTAATCATCTTCCACACCTCTTAAATCCCTTTCTGGACAACTAAAGCACCTCAGAAATGTCTCCCAAATCATGTTGCATAAACAGATAGTAACAATGTGAATGGCACTAGTAGACTGGCCAGAAGTGATGGCACCACTGCCAGTTGGTTGACAGTGATGCCTCACTGAACACTCGAGACATGGGAATTTAGCTTGCTCATCCATGATAGGGACCTGATGCTGGAGGGTGAGGCAAAAGATGAAGTATCTCCAGCATCATGAAATCCAAGTATATGTCCATCACCTTAATATTATTGGCAAAACAATGGTCTACACAGTGTCTAACATTCCCTAGAGATCCAACCTGATCTATGAAAGAGAGAAATGTGGCCTGTAGCAGATGTTCACTTGGCTTTTTCCTGTGGTCTGCATCTACATGGTGTTTTGGATATTGATAAGATGTTGTGGGGTGGGGTGGGGCGGGCGGGATGGCGCAAATGTCCACTCCATTGCAGACAGTACACTTTCGTTTGGCCTCTTCCCAGTGAATGACAGGAAGAAGGAGAGTCTATCATGTCAAAAAGTTCAGGAAACAAAGCTGTTCTGCTTTATGTTTCAGATGGGGAGAGTTTAATCTCCACAGAATAAGATCACAATGATCTCCAGCATAAGGGAAACCAATCAACATGCAGCAGCTACATGAAACAATTACGATTCTATACATCTAGGCAACCAGATAAAAGAGTCAAGATCTCAAGGAAGAATAGAAAAAAATACATCACGAAGGGAAGAGACATTTGCTGGTAATTCGGAGCTTCATGAGTCTTTCATGGCTTAGGTTGATTGGAGTATTTGATGATACCCCACAGCTTGTGGAGTTGAAAAGGGAAGAGAGGATACAGTCAATAGTATACGACTGATGGAGTTTATGGCCGAGTACAGCAATCATGTTTAATGAAGGAAATAATTACCAACACAAAACTGTTCTCAAGGTGTTACGTTCCAGACCTGATCGAAAACACAACAAGACATCTGATGATTTCTAGTTCGATTGGCATCACATCAACAGGGAAAACACTCCATGATGCTTGTCCGAAAAAATTGCAGCAAGATGCAGTAATCTACTAGCAATCATGGCCCTCATCCTTGTCTAGGTTGGTTCTGATAAGAAGAAACAAAGCATCAGTTATGGCCTTAGTTCACAGGGAAATCACTGGCAAGATAATGCATGAAGGTAACTGATCTAACATGACAGTCCTGTGAGGAAGAGAGATACTGATTTAACTTGCTGAAAGGAATCTAATTCCACTTTTTTCTTCCTTCAGTGAACTGTAAAGCTATATGGAAATGGAATTCTGAGCAAGGAATTTTTCAACTTGAGAGATCCTTGTCAAATTCAAAAGCTTTTGCCAACCTGGACATTTTGATGCTATTCTTCGCATGATAGGTCAGTCTATCTTGATAGCACACAACTCGATCAGTATACGAGTGTAGTACTTCTACTGTTAGGTGGTCCATACAAGGAAGAAAATACTTTACAGATTCTGTGGGAATATCTCCTATTCAAGCAGGAAAGACTAAGATGTAAAGGGCTTACGGATTCTCACTGCAGTCCAAAGTCCAAATATGCGATAGCGTCGAATCGCTAGAAGCGGCAGGAGAGTTGCAGCACACAACCATGAAAACACCTTCATGAACTTATGAACATGGCACTTACGATAGAACAGAACCACATCTTCATACTGAAATCCTGCACCGTCTTGTTTTCGCTTGTTACAATCTTACCTGTGCTTTTGAAAAGAAATCTCCACATCAATTACGTGCGAGACCTAATGGTCATTAGCAAATACTTCACAATGCCATCCCAAAGCACATCTCACTTGTAGGAAGGCTTTACTCTGCAATCACATTATCAAAGTTCAATTTTCATGTGACTAGTGTGCGTTTGGCCTGCATCGGACGAGGAAATATCAGACTCACCCTAAATTCTTCAATCCATGAACTAGCCAAACTAATCCATTACCGTGCCAATTTGCTTACCATGGTTCTGCCCAAAGCCAGTCTGAGCAACACTCTGCAGGTCATCCTCCCAAAGACCCCCAAGCTGAAAAATGATTAAAAATTTTTCACATGACATAACGTATTGTTGAAAGATTTTTTTGATGATAAATCAGTTCTGTATCGAATGGGCTACGTCATTTACCTGAGAGGGAGTATCTGTGTATGCGTCCGTGGTGGCATGTTGCATACTCTGAGACTGTTGTAAGGAGGATTGTAATGAATTCAAGGAGAATTGTGCTTCGAGACTGGATGTCACGATGCTCTGGAGAGCGACAGTCTGAGGCTGGTGGGCATATGACAACACTGTGCCTATCTCTGCCGGATAAACTGGCTGTGGCATCAGTCCCCGAGATTGATACATCTGAATTCGCAGATGGTGAGGCATACATTACTTGAGTCGATGAGTGCGGATGGAACTAGAACTAAGGAGATTGCACAAGCTTACATCTTTTGGCAGGAGATTTTCCATGCTAACATCCATCTGGGGATTCAGGGTGGCTAACTTCATGGATAGGAACTGAAACCAAGAACTTGGGGTTCAGGTGAAAACCTAGATTACAAGTAATGCAAAGTTCAATCCGAGCACAATGTCGATACCTCAACTTGCCGCTGCAGTGACTGCACATAGTTTATGATCTCATCAAGCATCACAGCCTTGCCGGTCACCTGCAATTCCCAAATTATCATTACTAACTAATTACATGAAGCTAGGGAGTGATGATCTGAGATCTACAGAAGCAACCATTTTACCTTGTTGCAACCTGGCACAAGATCTTGCAGAAACTTCATCCTCTTACTGATCTTCTCTCTTCTAACCTGGTGGAAGAAGGCATTTTATGAACTCGGGACCAGTAAATTGTGAAGAGCAAGACATTGAGATGAAGACTGAGCCATGTTTATCTTACCCTCTCGGCGAGGCTGTGGGCATCAGTGGCTTGTCCTCGTCTTGCTCTCACATGGATGTAATCCTTCGGTGACTCCGGGGGCTTGTGATCATTATCCTTGCCCTCGCGGTGGGCAGGATCTCCATTCTGCTCCGTCTTTGGCTTCACCGCCGCATTCTTTGCACCTCCGTTTCTGTCAGCCGGTTTGCATCTCTTTGCATCGGAGTTCTCCTCCTCTGTCATCTGCATTTGAGAGGAACATGGAATTAGCATAAAGATTGGCAAAAGAAGCAGAATTGTGAGTCAATTCAATCATACATTAGCAGGGGGATTAGTGGCAGAAGAAGATAAAGGTGCCTCCCTCCCTTTCCGCTTTGCCGCTGTCTTCCATTTCCCTGAATTGTTGTCAGTGATAGCTCTCAGGGATGATGCGTCCGCCGTCATCCGATCGGACAACGACGACTCCTCCGGGCCATTTCCGAGCTCGGTTGCCTCCGCTGTCGAAGATCCACCAATTTTCGACCTCATCTCCATCTCCAGATGGGCAGGGCGTTCGCTCCTGCTCTGTCCAACTCCCACGCAAGACCCAAAACCTCCCTTCGGAGATTGGCTGCGCGAGGCCTGAGAAAGATTTCCGGGCTCCAGGAACCCGAATTGGCCTGCGAAACTCCCGGAGCTCCTTCCTGCAAAGCAAGAAAGCCTTGCGGCGCCGTCCTCGAACCCCGGTTCGGCCGAAAATGGCCCGATATGGGGTCCGGGCACTCGATTCACCGGCATCGGTGGCCCTCCTCTTCCCTGCTGCCGGTGATCCATCACGGAAAGATTGAGTTTTGGAGGGGAATTCAGCAGAGTGCTGTAACAAGAAGCGTCAGCACTACGGTATCGAGAACTCGGCGAGATGTCGTTGGAGTTGCAGATGCCTCCCAACCGACCTATGAGCTCTCCGATACCGTTGCCGTCCGCGGAGGCCGGCGGGTTGGAGCACGGCGATGAGACGAGGGAGCTGAGCGCCGACTCGAAGTCGGCATCGTGGGCCATCGGCTGCTTCCAATTGAGGTTGAGGAAGCACTGCGGCAACTGGTCGCTGGCGGCGGACCCAGAATTCAACTCCGGCGGTAGTTTGGCACCGCTGGATTGCCATTGTAGGCCCCAAAATCCCTCCTTTTCCATTCCTAACACGCACAATTGAACCGAAAATTTCGTCAACTGGCAAAGGAAGGATTTTTACGAGAGAATTAGGCAGGCCAAAATGTTCTTGAAGAGAATGAGGTTGTGGTGGTGGTGGTAGTGGAAAATGCCCAGAGAGAGAGAGAGAGAGAGAGAGAGAGAGAGAGAGAGAGAGAGAGAGAGAGAGAGAGAGGCGCAAAACCAGAGGTAAAGAAGAGAACTGGATCGGTGAGTAGCGGTGACAAGATCTCAGGCTTCAGCTCACATCTTCTGGTTTCAGATCAGAAGATTAAAAGAAGGGAGAGAAAGATTCAAAGATAAACGGAGAAGAAAGGATTGCTCGTTACTGTACCTCTTCAGAGTTTTCCTTTAGAAAACATCAAAACCTTTTGAATTTGTATTTCCTTTTGACAAGTAATTAAAAATGATATCTTTTTTTGATCAAAAAGAATATTTTTGATTCTTAATTATATCTCTCGCATAATATTTGAAGAGCATGAGGGTTGGTAATTTCCTTGTGCTTCTCTCTCTTCTTTTCCTGTCCTTCGATGCTTGAAGCTCAGTAACGTGGCTTCTATGAACACACCTGTTGGGTTTTTGTTGACAGAACCACATGCCACCAGCGGAAGCAAAATAATATAAGCATTTGACATGATTGGAAGCGAGCTTTTGTACATCCATCCCCCTTCTTCTCCACCTCTTAATCAAGTCTACCAACGACTTGCTGCTAGAACTACTGCTCATGGAGAAAACCAAAAGGTTAAAGTTACAGTGACTTGCTGAGATTTCGTCCCTCATGCAATCATTGGAGTTACAAGTCGAGTGAATTAGAAGCATCACAGATCAGAGTCGGATCCCTCTTCTCTTCAGCATCGTAATCATTGACTGCTTGCTGGGAACGAGGAAGGATTTATGTGCTGCATCAGGTCCGGAATCATTCGTCCATCGCTTAAGCGTTTGCGTGCAGTACGAGCGCAGACAAAGTTCACCATCCTGTAAAGGGCGGAATGGGGGAAAAAGAAGGGCAGAGAAAGGAGAATGGCAAAAGAACACTTTTACGTGGTCGCATGTGCAGGGCTAAGCCATTGCTTTGGCCTACCTCTGAGAGTGACACAAGATGCTAATCCACCATGTCTCGTCCTTCTCCTCTCCCGCCCTCTGCCATCCCTTCCCATCTCTCGCCCGGGCCACCTCCACCGCCTCTTTAAAATGGAACATCGTGATTCGTACAACTCTGGCCACCTGATCATAAAATAAAATATAAAAAAATAATATATCAAGATAAATATATATATATATATACATATGATTAAAAGATTATATCAAAAAATATTTTTAAAAAAAAAATTCAAAGTTTGCATTCGATCAATATATAATACATGATTTTTTATATACAATATCTTTTTCTTATAGTTTCGAAGGAACATTAGAATGTTATGCGATAATATTGATACGCATAATTAAACATGCTTGATTTCTTAAGTAGGATCACATCGATCGTCGAATCATATGTCGACAAATACTATTTTTTTCTATGATAAAATATAATAATTAATTAGAATTATTTTTATGATTTTATTTAAAAAAAGGTTTGCTCTCTCTGAGGGTTTACTTATCTTAATAGGCATAGGGTTAGCTAGAATTTAGTCAACCTTGTCTCAAATCTTGATTTGAGTTGGATTCAATTGGATTATTTTTCAACTTAGCTTGTGTACCAAGATCAGAGCCAAAATTGTTTAGACTATTGCGAGGAAAGACAAACCATAAGTTACATACAGCAGCTAGTTAATTTGCAATCTCACACATAAAAAATGAGCATCCATCAGTCGGTATATATTAACATATACCAAATTCATATTTTTAGGACACAATAGGCCAGTAACTCGACCAAGAAGAAGCATTAGTTATAGCTCATTTATACTTCTTGTCTGGTGTAGTGAGCATTCCCATGCAGGCAATGACAGGCAGTCCTAATAGACAAATGGTGATCAACTCTGGTCAAGATCTAACACCTTAAACAGAGGGAGAACTGCTCTCCCATTCCCCCAACACACCTTCAATTTTCCTGTTTGCACTTCTTCAACTATATTGAAGCTATTGTCTGTAACAACTTATTTAATTCAGCTTCAATGATGCTGCTTTTTAGGTGCATGTATGTCTCAAATAAATCCACATGAATGCTTCCACCACTGGGTTGGAAATAATGGACTTGAATCATTGTAATATGTAAACCCATGTGTCCTTTGGCATTGATGTGCCCAAAGAGCTACAAAGATGGACAAGCGAGCGGACACTTGCCACTCTCTTGATGGTTGGGACACTCGTAGATTGATTGTGTGTGAAGAAGTGGTACTCTTGGTGGGGGGTTGTTCCTCTTCAGTTCCTGTATCTGAACCTGAGAATGTCACTGAAACTTGTGTTCAATGAAAGGCTGTGGTGGCACAGGTTTTAGTGATTAGATTATATATATATATATATATATATATATATATATATATATATATATATATATATATGTATGTATGTATGTATGTATATGTGTGTGTGTGTGTGCGCTACTGCTGGAACTTGTGTTTTGGTTTTCTCTTTGGAAGCTACACAGTTTGGGACGGTAGAGTTCTCATGCAAGTCTTAACGAGAAATCTTCAGTGTTACTGCTTAGGGTTCTTTTGATACAAATTTGCCTTCCTTATCTTAGATTCATCAGTAGTTTGTATCCAATTCCCTTTCTTCTTTTGGTGATTGATGGTAGAGTTAGTCAACAAGCAGAAATAGGATTCGTGTAGTGCAACACAAAGGCATAGATCCTCTTCTGCAGGACACAAAAGCATGGATCCAACAAGAACAGGGTATTTAATCCTGTGATCCATTGCATGGTTTGTCTGATCAAGCTTCATATATCTTTCATAATAGCATTCAATGTGTGACTGATATAACTTTTTTTCTAGCACTTTCTACATGAAAAGAAATACAACAACAAAGCCGTAAACAGCAACAAAGTCACAAAGAATGAGGCTTTGATAAGGACAGGAAATGATACATATGAAAAGGAGGTGAATCCCTGCATGCTGCTTCGCAGTTTGTTTGCAAAGGATTCAACATTGATATGGAAAGCAATTTGGCTAATTCTGCTGACTACAAATCCCGTAGCAATCCTACAGAGTTGTCCATCTTCTCTTTTCCCCTCGACCGGACCATTCATTCCCTTCTTGACATGTCTTCCCCAATTTCTTATGTACTAACTTGTCATGATGTATATCACAAGTATCACTGTTCCAGTGAGCAAGTTGGGGGGTCACTGTTTTTTCTGCAGTGATGTTAGTATACAAGCAATGGCTCTCGAGGCATCACATTTATTGCAGCGTCTTCCAGAAAAAGTCTTATTGCAAGAGATTATAGAGCTCGACAGGTCATTTTTAATAGACAAGATGGCGGTTTGGAAGCGGAGAGTACAAGGTCTATTAGTTGCATTATCATTTTGCAACGTGCTATCTTTGAGAGTAAAGCAGCCATGACTCATCCCATCCCATTGGGAAAGGTTAAAGTTATAATCTTAATCACAGTAACTGCAGCAAATGATCCCGAACAAATGAGTGCATGAGGCGTGTGGTTTAGAATTACGATGCTGATACCAGACAAAATGATTTGGTATAGATGCAAATTGCCTCTTGGCAATTCTTGAACTCCAGAAGGTTGGTAGATGATGGCAGATATCCGTATCAACTTATGCAACCTCTTCTCTAGATGACTCGGCCCTTCGTCTGCGCATTTGAGCTCCCCAAGATAAGTTGTCTTTGGAATTGCCGTTCATGCTTCGCCTTTTCAACTCTGTAAGCTGATCCTGCCAATGGTTTCTCCAACCTGATCTCTCTTCCAGTTCCTGTAAAGAAGAACAATAGTGATACAGCATCAAGACTAAAGTCAGAAAGCTTGAAGCATAAAGGTAAACGAAGAACGATAAAGACAGTAATATTGTTCAGCAAAAAACAAGAAGATCAGCTCCATGGATGCCAATAGCTTTAAGAACTTAAATTTGTGAAACAGGTTTAATAATATTCCGAAGGTACCTAACTATAAAAATCATTTAAAGTATACTCCTGGTCAATGTCAAGAAATACTCCTGGATACGACCAAGGTCCTACAGAGTGGGAAGTCAGACTCATCTGGAGAATAATATCTACAGATCCTAAGACTATGCGAGAAACAGTTTGCTGATTGAACGGCAGATAAACAATTAACACTTTTCCTTGTAGCCTAATCCACCACTTTGCCACAGGAAGTCGCTTCCCGTTTCAAGTCTGCGGTAGAAAGGTCACAGCTTTCAAATAACAACTTTTTTTTTGGGAAAAAAAAATAACAACAGAAAGTTAGAACTACATCACAAAGAATATCAAATAGTACCGTGATTCTATCGTTTAGCTAAACCTGGCAAAAGTCTTTTTGATGTGGTGGAAGATAACCCATTTATCAAGATCACACTTTTGTATGGATTCGCTGCAATAAAATAGTTCAAAATCTAGAAATTCCATGGACCCTAGACTCCTCACATTTCCTTGTAAGATAAAGATAAAACTCGTTGACGAACTGTACGCATTGAAAGGCAAGTCAACCATCTTCCTGTCCCAACAGCTTCCCTCACTAAAAAGGCCAAACAAAAGCAACCACAGGACAAGAATCAGCTGAAAATTCAAGCTGAGATATTTAACAAACATAAAACCTCAACAAAAGAATGATCTTCATGAGGTTGAATCCCAAATGAATGGATTAGTATTTGTTAGTTTGTGCACACCCATCACAAGCATCACAATCTGTATTATCGATGGTGTTATACCTACTGGGCAGGAATGACAAAAAGACACAAATTATAGACAACTGGGATGTACTTAATGAGTGCCAACTGCCAAGCATGACTCGTAGAAGCATCCTTCTCTTCACGGCAGCAAAGAGCATGTGATCCAAGTCATGACGTACTAAAAATCTTCAGTAACTTGTTATCATTCACTGACCTTCTAGAAAGTGACAGGAAACAGATCGGATGGGACGAACATAAATTTAGGAACAAAACCAACCTCATAAGGTTTGACATTACAATCAAGATTAGAGTTCTGATGGGACACAATGCTTTAGTGCTGGTATGATCGCACCCACATTACAATCAAGATTAGACACACAGTTCAACCATTTCATCAGCCTATTAGATCTTCCTAAAACCTTTCACAAATAGCCAAAGTCCAATGAATCGAGATCAGCATTTCCATAATTAAAAGAAGAAATTTCCAATTCCAGCGGCCTAAAACCATCCAAAATTACTAAGACTAAGCAGCTATCAAAAACCTAAATGCTGAAAGTAAATTCATCTCTGATAAAGAAAACGACTGAAAAAGAAGGACAATTTACTCCCTGTTTTGGCAACTAGAAAGGTCACAGCTTTAGCAAATCTCTCACGATTGAATGGCATGAGATTAGCCACTAAAAAGAAACAAAGTCGAATTCACCAGCATACACAAGATAAGAAGAGAAACCGGACCAAAAGATTGCTACTTTAGCGGATCACTCTCACTACGCATTCGATTAACATTGAAAGGGTGCCCAAAGTATCAGCTTTGTAAAGAATTGCAGAGCCTAGAAGCAAGGAGAACACAAGCGGACCTCGTCGAACCGGCGGCGACTGGCTGAGAAGGCCAGAGGCAGCCTCCTGGTCAGGTTGCGGTCGTAGATCGCGCGGCGCCCCGGGTCGGACAACGTCTCGTAGGCCTCATGGACCTCGATGAAGCGCCGCGTGTACTCCGCCGCCCGGTCCGGCGGGGAGACGTCCGGGTGGTACTTCCTCGCCAGCTGCTTGTACGCCTTCTTGATCGCGCTGGGGCTCCCGTTCGCCGGAATCCCCAGCACATCGTAGAAGCTCCCAGCGTTCTCCCGGACGAAGCCCTCCTCGACGGCCGCACGGGTCCGGAAAGTGGACAAGCGGAGAGAAGGCCAACCGCCACCACTCCACTGAAGTTGAACGCGGCCAAACCGAACACGACCGCCACCGCCACCTACTCTCGTGGTGATGGGAGACGGGTAGGTCAGGTTTCGGTAGACGACGAGCCCAGCGGTCATCTCTCTCTCTCTCTCTCTCTCTCGCGTGAGCTGCCAACTGTGGCGTGCATTTTAAAGTGGACTAGCCTACCGGCGTTGAAGAATTTGGTAATCTGTCCTTTCTGTGACATTTAATTTTTTTGTCTTCCTTTTCCTTTTATTTCTTTGGGTTTTTTTAGTATGTATTTAAGAAAAAAAAATTATTATTTTTAAAAATCTTATACCACTAAAATATTTTTGGCAATGCACATGAAAACATTTCTATAACTATATTATATTATATTGATAAAAATATCAAAGAATCAAAATCATAGAATAATCGAACGTCTCCAAATGAGATTTCATTGCAATATGTCAACTGTTTATAACTAAGTATATATAATATATATAAATCAAATAATCTATTATAACAATGTCGTTAATACAGTTTCTTTATCGGTGTCGAATTATTACAAGGAAAACATTAAAATGATAGGATTAATTTCTAACGCTGGGAATTCGCATTAATGAAAGCCGATTATTTTGAGAAAAAAAAAACATAATCTATTTTCATTAGTTATATAAATCAATTACTAATATACCAATTAAAATGATTGGTACTACAATTGCTCATATCTCCCCATCTAATTTACCTTCTTTTTTTTTTCCATGTCTCTATAATGTTCTATCTAATTTGATGTTCCCATGCCCCATTAAAAGGACAAGATGTTGGTGTTCTCACCGGGAAAGAAAGCTCGGCTTTAGCATAATTGTCTCAGATGAAAAATAAGGTGAAAGGTATTAACTTAGCTGACTTCTCTACTTCATCCCTATATCTTAAATTTTCTTAATTGTTTGAGATACGAGATTGATTGAATTATGTGGTCTCATTGTAATTCTTTTCTCATTTTGATTTTAGTATTTACATTAAGTTGTTTTCTTTAATTTTTTTTTATTTTATTTACTTTAACTTTTGGAGTAAGTTCGTTAGGTTCTTAAACATCTGGATTGATTAGCATACAGACTTAATTGTTAAGTCTGTCATTAGCTTTCTACAAGGTTGCAAGAGACTGACACTTCACGGAAGCAGACTTGGATACATCATGCTTCCCCAGCTAGTACGATTTTTTTCCAAACAGAATTATCACGATTTGGAAAATCTACACAAGGAACTATGCAAATCGATGTGAAAACAAGAAGACAAAGATTCCTCCCAGATAATTGTTGATTTAGTTATCTTGGCTTTAAGAACAACTCATTTAGCTGCCTAGGCAAGAAACTTCACACCGTACAACAAAACATAGATCTGTTCAACGTCTAGCACAACTATTAATTGGATTGCAGCAAGTTCTACTCCTCTACTTGTACTATGGAATCAATGCAAAGATGTTTTTTTCTTTCTTTTCATATGCCACTTGGGCACATCTGATTCGCATGAGAGAAGTGGGTCACCATAGAGACTAAAGCATAACGAACATACAAGATTGAATCCTCAACGGAAGAAACATAGACCCCAACCACCAAACGAAACCAACGGTATTGGCTTACCTCATTTGTGTGAAAATCCAAGTCTTGTGCAGTCAAATCTTCACACCATCCCAAACAAGTAGAAGACACTGCAACATTACATCCAGCTGCAACAATTTCAAGCATTTTCCAATTGATTTCAATCACCTGGTCAGATGCGCCAAAAGAAAAATAGAAGAGAACAAAAAAATATTACATCATCAAGACCGAGGAGAATAAAAAAAAAACTATATCAGGTGCAATCCAAACAACATTTTCAAGGCATTCATATTCTACACAGTTACTAATTAAAATTTGTACCGTGTATTGCTGCTAGCAATCATAGTATGCAAAAACCAAAACAAAACCTCTCATTCAAAGATCTTGAATCATTGCTAAAAAACAACTGGAAAGAAAATTACTGATTTAGGTATATATTCTAACCAGTGTCAAGACCAACAACCACTAAGCTTGAAACTAAAATCTCAATGCACCCCCCTCCGTTCAGTTTTTGGCAGGTGCACTAATGCCTGATGAGCCAGTATGGCTTCCACGACCGCCACTTGGTCCCATATGATCAACCCTCTGGTATCCAACTTCGGTTCCACGATTTGAATATCCTCCCCTACCACCACCTCTGCCTATGAAATCAGGTCTGGTGTTGAAATCCCCTCTGCCAAAGCCCCTCCCACCACCATAGTTACCGCGTCCTCTCCCATCATTGCGGAATCCAGCCCCTCTACCGGGGGCAAATCTTCCTCTGTTACCGACTGCAGAAATCAAATTTATAATTAGATAATCCAGGCAGAGATATCCATTTAGCTGAAAAATCAAAACGTGTGGCCACGTCTATCAGTGACTCAGAAAATTTAACAGGTGACATGAATCAACATAATCTGGACCAGATAATTCTCATGTTCAGCTTACGATGCCATAATGATATCCTACAATAAGGTGGCACAGTTCATTTGAGTTGATGAATTGCTTAATGTGCTTATGGAGACAACAAAATTTAAAGAAATAAATCCATTTGTGATAACCTTACAAGTGAAGGAAAGAAAACAATTTAAAATGTAGAATAATGTAAAAGTAAATATCCATGCAAAGGTCTAGAATAGAGAGTTTATCTAGCTAGTACTTGCCTCGTGAACCTGTAGCTCGCTTTTCCTCAACATAAGCTGGGCGACCTCCTATCATTATAGGTGAGGCCTGTAGTTTGACAGAAACTCATCATAAAAATTGCTTTTCCAAACTTGACGAAGCAGGAAAGTAAATGCAACTTTAAAATTTCTTATTCTAACTAACCAGCTTCCATCAATTTCAAGTATTCATTTTGTACTTGGAATTGAAGATATACAACAAATAAATATGGATCTGATCGTACTATTTCATAGTCCCAACTTGTATATGGGTTGAACAAACAAAAATACAATGCATAGAAGTTGTATCATTATATGTATATATATGTGTGTGTGTGTGTGTGTGTGTGTGTGTGTCGATAGAACTTAGAAAATAATTTAATATAATCTCTGTGATCTGTTTTCATACATAATTGAAGCCAGGTAAAGTTATACAAGAGTGTATCTGCATCCTTTCCTCAGTTATTTGTTGGCAACCTATCAGATAAACGTGGAGCTCACATTGGTTTCCATCTTGAATCCAAATTGAATCTATATCAATCATAGATCTGATATGTATCTATGTTAATACAAACATATATGATTACTACATTTAGAATTCATTTAATATCGGTTTGATATGAAAATAACTATTCCAATATCTGGCCCATTTCACCACAAGATACAGATAACGGTGCCAATCAAAGGATATTGTAGAATTAGCAACAGATACAACAGTCTTCACAATTATATTACATCCACTTCTAACCCAACTCTCTAACTAGTGTAAACCAAAATGGATCCAAAAAACATGGTGCAACCAACCATGCACCAAATCGCCTACTGAATAATCTGATGAACCTAAAATTCTGTTCTTTCATCATACATCAGCATTTGGGTTTTCATACTATACAACCAGATCCATTAAGAAAAACAAGAAAAGAAAAAAAGATTTTTCCTCTACCTAGCTGGCTCCGGAAAGGAAAAGGAAAAAAAAGGGCTCCACAGCTGCCATTAATGTTTGTTTTGCTCAATGGCAAAAAAAGTTCAATGTAGCCAACCTCGAACAGTTAGGGCATTACAGCTGGCATGATTTGGTAAATTTGATGTTGAGGATTATGTAGCAAGTAGATTGTATATACTGAGGATGGCAGTATGGAATGATAAGACCAAAAACTAAAGGCAGCTAACCCTATGATTAGCCTAAGATACACTTCCATAAGCTCCAGAAAATAGGTCTATACTCTTTTCCTTTTGTCTAGAAGACCCTTGAAATTACGTTTTTAGATTCTGGCCAATTTGTGGTCATATCCTGATCTTAGTTGTTATTTCATCATGTAATGTTATAAAGGTATCCCAAAGTCAAAAGAAATTTATAAGAAAAGCAGCAGATGGTCTCTCAAGAAAGCACAAACTAAAAGATTAATCAAACTTTAACCTTGTCTTCAGAATACAGCAGGTCCATTGGCTTTCTAATCTGAACTTCTTACAAAGATATGACAAATACAAGGTAATTTTGCTCACACTAAAAATGGCTCATGAATTTTACCTCAGCAAACCTTACTCATAGTCTTTTTACCACCGAAGATTCATGTCTTTTTTCTTTCAAAAACCTGTACTCTTCAAATTCCTATTCTATTTTTTTAGTTCTGTAAGAGAATCTCATCGTAGGATATTCCCACAAAACATTTTTTTCCAATCATCTACTTCAGCAATTAAATACCGTGTGTCAACTCATACCAGTCCCCTCTTGGACCAATATGGTACGTCACTGCAGTATATTATATTGTAGAATCCATAGAATTTACTGTCATACCCTTCAGTGTTACCAAAGTGGTAGCAAATGTTGCTACATAGGTGCATCTCTTTTTAGGAAACAAAAAGAAAGAAAACCATATGATATACCATGGTCGATCATCTAAATTTCATATTCTTTAGTACGCCACCAAAAAAAAATGTAACAGTTTAAGCTGAAGCTTTGAATGTCCAATTTTGCAGTATGAAGCATAAATAAGATCCACAATGATCCAGAAAGAAATGTTAACTATGTTATTCAATTTCTATAAACCAACAGAGAACAATGTCCACTACCTATACTTATTAAACAATTATGAATTTTTAACATCCTATGAAGGTAAGAGATTTTTCTCACCACTTTGTTTGTGAAGTTCAATCTACATCTATAATGAATGACATATAGGCCATAGGTAAGTGATGTACAGATAGAACTTGTGAACTTAAACATGACACACTCATAATACATGATGAATCACTATACATGTAAAATTTACATACCAAATAACCTAGCAAGGGGTACAAAGAGAAGATGCTATTTTGCAAAAAATAATGACCCAACTTAATTTCTACATTGCCATTTATTCAGAACATACCATATGAAAAATGAAAAGAAAACCATACTGATTAACAATCAGAAGGGAAGTAATGTGGCCATGCACACAGCAAGTAGCTGGCAGGCAAAGACAAAAACTTAACAAAGAACCAAGAAGCATTATATGTGAGATGGTTAGGAACACTATGATTCAGTAAGAGCAAAGGAGAAATGCAAAAACAATTCTAAATAAACCCAAAAGAGAAATCTATCTATGCTTATGCAGAAAGAAAACCATATAAAAGACCAAATAATTCCTAGCTTCCTCAAGAAGATGACAAAATGACTGCTAAATTGGTGAAGAAGCTCATAATTCAAGTGAAATATACATGAAAGTTGTGAAATCAACTAAATCTGCCATGGAAATTAGCAAAGTCAGCTGGCAAGAACACTTAACAAGAAGGTTTATTTCTGTGATTTTAGCCTGCTTGACTTGTATTCGATGTGCAGAAGAAGAAGTAAATCTTTGAAAATGTAAGCACTTCCAATGGCCCAACAAAGTCCAATAAAGTGATATCAGTCTTCCTTGCTAAGTAACACAATCTTCATTCATATCTCAGTTAAATACTTCTTGAGTATTAATATTCAAGTACTAGCGAGCTAGCCTAAATATAAATTTAATTCTACGACCACAAAAGTAATACTAGACGAGTTGTAAGTCTCTTTGGGTTGTCTAAATATAAAGCTTTAAATTGCCAAAGGCAAAATGACCATTTGAGTGAAACAGATGCTTGTACTAATGAATACTTGTGAGGTTCAGTGGACCCACCTTGTGATATCCTTGTTGGAATGTGCATTATAAAGGAATATCCGTGTGAAGCCTTTCTATGATTAAGTCATTGCCATGGTTCCAAACCTAGATAAAATAAACATATATTGCAGCTATATGCAATTTGTTGAAAATCAATTTAATTTACTTATAGGGGTTGGCAAAGCTCACGAGCTCGTGGAATTGCAAACTCAAGGAAATTGCGGCCAAGGTCGGGCGCCACGGAGCATCAAACTTTTCTTCGAACAGATACTTTCGTAAGATGTTGAAGTGTGCAAGATAAAAAACTCAGTCCAAGGATAGTGGTTCCAAAACTTTTGTAAACCCAGCATCAGTATTTTGTATCGCGTCGCAGTTTGTATTGGTGAAGTGTCACAATTTGGTTGTCATATTGACTACAACATAATCATCTATGATAACAGCAACCTAGTTCCCAATGAAGCGCGGAGTTTTCATGACAGCTCGAGGATCGCATGACTGGCAATGCGCGTTGGTGGACGATAAGCGAGATCAAGTGGGGAGCAACCAGTGGCAACACAAAGTGAAGGCAAAACTAAAGATAATCGTGGAAAGCCACCTGATAGAAAGTCATGGGGAAGACTTTTCCTATTAATGATGCTTGGTGCTTTTCATAGAGGTCAAGGACATGGACTCTTTAAAAACACATTTGATGCACTTCAAAGACAAAGGAGCTTTGAGGCACAAGTCTAAACTGACAGCTCAGGCGACACCAAAAGTATTCAGTATTGCTGCAACATAGATTACAGTGCGCATAATGCAAGTCGAGTAAGCGAGGAGCCGTAGGCAACCAGTAACGAGTGTGACTGGGTGGCTCATTAGTTCAGTTAGTCTTCCAATGGAGATATGAAGTTCATACCAGGATCGAATGCAAGGAGATGAAACATGATGCGAGGGATGGAAAGCATTGTGAAGCAAGTTGAAATGGTAAAAAAAAGTTTTAAAGGCACTCTGGATCATACAGAGGTATGAAGAGCCGGAACTACTTTGAGCTCACTTTCGCTAAGGGAGCCTGCAAGTCAGAGGACAAGGTCGAGGTGTTAACATTCAAACAATGGCTAAGGAGAACGTAAACGGTGCAAACCCCGCAACTTAGTGGTGCAGCGTGCCTAAAAGGGCACGAAGCAACGATTTAGACAGGCAGCACATAAGAATCTTAAGCACCCATAGGATTCCAGGTGATCACCCAGCACAAACAAAAGATCCAGCCGTCTATTCAAAATTATGCTCCTACCTTCTTTGTTCCCAAAGATTATCTGTCAGATGCTACGACAAAATCACTCAAACCTTCCTTCTCAGTTATCTCAGCTCTACCTAAGTTATTCTAAGGTCAATGCAGTTTGAGCTGTGAATGATCAATCCCAAAGGCGACCAAATTAGCGGAGACTTACTCAAGTCGGATAGGTTCAATGGCAATGAGAAGGTGAATAAGAATCTAGGCAACCATCTTTCTCAAAGCTGCTAGCAAACTACCACTAACCTCAACTTGGGATCAGTTATCCAAAAACCATGCCAAGACCCTTCAAGACAACTAAGTGGAAGAAGAGCATCGGAAAAGGCTGAACAACCAGGTGATGTATGCTCCAACAAAGGATAAAAGAACCAAACAAGCACCACAATCCAAGAACAGATCTCAACCCCACAAAAAATGGAGTCACTAGGAAGCTAAAATAAGACATGTGATTGCAAGAAACTAAAAGGCCACTGTGAAAAGTTGTACTTTTATATATATCAAAAAACACAACAACGCCATAAACCAGAGTGAATGAGCACAAAAGCAAGAAAGAAGAGTTGGGAAGAAAGCAATTCAAAAGCAATTAATGAACACAAAGAAACCAAATGTCAGGCAACCGTTTCGAAAGCTTGTGATATCCCTTGTTGGAATGTGCATTGGCTATAAAGTGTTTACTAAAAGAACTCTAAACCTCTAACTAAGGGATTGTAGGAGAAAATGCACCATGCAGATCATAAGGACGACCACAAAACAGGATGCTAATGACTTGAGGTTTCCCACCATATGGAATACCCTTTCTATGATTAAGTCATTGCCATGGTTCCAAACCTAGATAAAATAAACATATATTGCAGCTATATGCAATTTGTTGAAAATCAATTTAATTTACTTATAGGAATAATTGACTATTAAAACTAGATAAACCCAGCAACTCAGTATTTTGTATCAGTTTTGGTTGTCATATTGACTACAACATAATCATCTATGATAACAGCAACCTAGTTCCCAATCTTTTCATGACACATACTAACTACCG
Source organism: Musa beccarii (assembly GCA_024322285.1). Classification (NCBI taxonomy): domain Eukaryota; kingdom Viridiplantae; phylum Streptophyta; class Magnoliopsida; order Zingiberales; family Musaceae; genus Musa; species Musa beccarii. The sequence continues at coordinate 69,643,651 of CM044394.1, forward strand.
AAAAAACTAAAGATAATCAAGCTGATAGAAAGTCATTTTTCCTATTAAAATTGCACTTCCAATCTCACGCGACACAAAAGTATTGACTGCAACATAGATTACAGCAAATACAACCAGTAACACTTGGAATAGTCTTCCAATCTATGAAGTTCACCATATGAAACATAAGCATTGTGAAGCAACAAAAAAAGTTTTAAAGGCACTCTTTAAACAGGCAGCACATAAGAATCTTAAGCACCCATAGGATTCCAGGTGATCACCCAGCACAAACAAAAGATCCAATTCAAAATGACCTTCTTTGTTCCCAAAGATTATCTGTCAAGACAAAATCACTCAAATCTTATTCTAAGTTATTCTAAGGTCAATGCAGTTTGAGCTGTGAATGATCAATTTAGCTCTTTCGGATAGAGGTGGAGTAAGAATCTAGGCAACCATCTTTCTCAAAGCTGCTAGCAAACTACCACTACCTTTGGGATCAGAAAACCATGCTACGCACCTTGAGCATCAAAAGGCTGAACAACCAGGTGATGTATGCTGGATAAAAGAACCAACAAGCACCACAATCCACAGATCTCAAAAAATGGAGTCACTAGGAAGCTAAAATAAGACATGTGATTGATGAAATAAAAGGCCAAAAGTTGTACATATATACCATTAGAGTGAATGAGCACAAAAGCAAGAAAGAAGAGTTGGGAAGAAAGCAATTCAAAAGCAATTAATGAACACAAAGAAACCAAATGAGAACTCTAAACCTCTAACAAAATGCACCATGCAGATCAAATGTTAGCAAGAAGATAAAAAAACAAGGAAATTGTATCACACGCGTTGACTGCAGAACCTTTCAACCTCATTAATGAGACATAAACAAATATTTTGTCAGTGTGGTCAACATAGGTGGATGATAATATGAACCATTAAGTTGTTGGTTATAGATCCGTGATCGTAAGTAATATTTTGTCATATATATGGCAGAAACCATATACAAAACAAAAAACAATAAGTTAACATTGATATATACTATCCTATTTAAAAATTTAACTGACATGATTCTTGTTTAAAATGTTTGATTGGCATGTGATATAAGATACAGATGAGCTCATCCATACCTAAAACAGTATTTGATGTTTGATTGTTGTGATGTATCTAGACTATGAGACTGTGGAGTGCAATCCAAGGTCAATTTTAGAGTCTACATCCAACTCAATATCTAAGATACTCGATATGGACTAATTCAGCCATTACTAGATTGAGATTTGGATCTCACATGAATCCAACTCAATGACACCCTAAAGTAGTTCAAGCAACATAAACAAATAAATAAAATAGAAATTGATGACAGATTCACCTCTATTGCGCTTTGAGCAGCGTTAGCCACCTCAAACTCCACAAATCCAAAACAGAAACCTTGCAACTGCAGATAATTCAAAAACATTCTTCTTAATGTCCTGAAAATTAGAAAAAAAAAATGGTAGGGATATTAAAATTAGATTTCAAAGGACAGGAAACAGAAAAGAACCTTGTGGCTTCTAACTTGTATGCCATCAGGCTTGATAGCACCAAATTTCCTGAACTCCTCTTCAAGTTGAGCAGGTGTTGCATCCAAAGGCAAATTTTTAACATATATGGAATAGCCATCAGCTGAAACAAAGCATATAAAGAATGACATTCAGGATCCAAAGTTACAATGAAGTTGATAGTGGTAGAACTTACAAGACCATTATTACCTTCTGCATCTTGAGTATAATTGCTGTCGACAGTGGTAGAACAGGATGTAGGCATATCAGATGCTGGTCCTGCTGGAGGCACCGGGAGTACCTGAGGTTCTGCCTTGATTGATGATCCTGCTGGAGGTGCTGGGAGTACCTGAGGTTCTGCCTTAATTGATGATGGCTTGGGAGGAGCACGTGTTGGAGGTGATACAGAAGCACTATTCATGTCTTTCACCTGCATCCATGATCCAACAAGATGGTCTTACAACTATATCCTTCTAATAGAGTCCTGTTAATTGCACAGGAATTATTGTCGTTTTGAAGGTCAGTTGATCTGGTAGAAAATAATATCAGATATATCTACAATAAACTGTGTGGCCAAAACACTGGACTAAAATCATATATTTGAGGACTTCTCAGAGTCACAATGTCACATTTTCATATGTAAACTAGATTCATTGCTCCAAATGTAAATATGGAAGTCCCAAAATAGAGAACTTCATAAGGTCCAAATGATCAAATTTCAACTCATAATGCTGATGATACTTGGTGTTAAATCATATGCTCATGGAGAAAGGAAGAAGGAAAAAATGAATGTTGTACCACTGACTTGGGTGCGAGGTGCAGAGTCACCTATATGTTATAAGCATACAGGTGATATCAAGTTTCATATCATAAAGAGTGATCATTTAACCAAAAAGATATCAAGTTTGTGTTACTGTCATCAATATTTGGTGCTAAAACAGTAATATAAAAAAGGTACATTGCCGATTAGCTTTTAGATAAACCGACCAACAGGTTGCTTGCTAAAAAACAATTGCAATGTTTCATAGAAATATGTATATATTAAGTTCATTTAATAAACTTTACTAACTAGTGGGAATACACTAGGATGATGACAGGTAGAACTCTAAGTAGTCTTGTCGGAAAAAAAAATGGTAAAGAAAGAACTTTTACCGTTTTATTCCTTAAAATTAGACACTTAACGTTTAGTTGGTGATCAGCCAAATATTAGATAAATGACTATTATTGCCATATGTTTGACACTTACTATTGAAGCATATGATTTCTTTGGCATCTCTTCTTGGGCAGTGGCAACAGTTGAATCAGAACTGTTTGGAACTTCATCAATCACCACACCTGTAGGTTCTTCCTCTTCCACAACCTCCCCATTGTCTGAAGGATTATAGACTTCCTCCTCATTTACCTCCTCATCTTCAACTTGAGATGAAGTTGTTTGATCCAGATCATGCTGCCCTTGTTCTGAAGGTAAATCTGTGAGTAAAAAGAAATAAGCTTTGAGAATTTCCATATGAAACAAATGAAAATTTTGACAATCAAACTTTAAGGTATTTAGGAAAGATAGGAAAAGAAAAATACTTTTATTGTGAACAACTAAGTATCACTTCAATAGGTGATAAGATGAGAGAAAATCATTTAAGATTGTATAAGCATGTGCTTAGGAGATCTCCAAATGCAATAGTCAAAAGAGGTAAAATAATTAATGCTTGTGGTACGAGAATTTGTGGTACGAGAAAAGAATAAAGGAAGATCTAAAAAGATCTTAATAGAAACTATAAATAAAGATTTAAGTATTTTGAATTTAATTAAACAAATATTTTTTTATATATTTCAATGACGACAAAAGATTCATAATATCACATCCCAAATTTATAAAATGTAATAATTCATCATTTTATTATTCAAATAAAAAATATACTCTTTTTTTTCATCATTGAATTCAATTTCTTGTCTTTACAATAATAAATATTCTATTAACTAGAAAAAGGACCACGAATTCTTAGTAAGGTCACAAGTCTCTTCCACCCAAGCTTTAGATCTATTATAAAGTTGTAGATTATTCTGAAAATAAATATAAAATAAAAACATATTAGCAACCACATATGCTGGTAGGAACCTCAAAAAAATCATAAAAATAATCATCAATATTCGTAAAACAAATGTCAATAATTTAATAAGAAATAACAACATATCTATCCATCATAAAACTTATGCATCAGAAAAATGATGATAATTTATTACATAATAAGCAAAATCATGCATCAACCACATGCAACACATACAAGATAACTAGGTAACAAAGGCGTACATCACACCCGATAGTGCACTGTCCCAACAGCGGATGAAGAGGCATACTCCACAGGATGGATTTCTCCCAACAACAGATGGAGATAATTCACATTGCACTCCCAATAGCGGATGGAGTGGTATCCCTCACCCGCCCAAGTGGGGACACGGTCCTCCCAATAACGGATGGAGGAACCGTCTAACCATCACGTCTGACGGTCCGCTAATCCCCTAAGGAAATCGTCATACCTGCCCTCGGTAGGGATACTTAAACATCCATGATCATTCATTCATTCACACATACATCCAAAAAATAGTATAATCAAATATTATAAAAGACCAAACTTTATGTACGACCTACCAGACTATGTCCATTGGTAGCTTCACACTGTGATGGACCCGCAGCTCCTTTCACAGGTTGCACTTCCAATGTGGACCATTAGCCTAGTTATATCTACTACATGGTAACAATCATGTCAATATCATAAATTTAAGAAAAGTAAAAAACCAATAATCATTTTTAAATAACATCTTCAAATAAAACCTTTAAATTCCTCAAATCATAGAGGCTTAAAACATCAATCTCTCAATAGTCCTCAATCAACCAAAACCCTAATTGAAATAGCTCAATTAACTTAAACCAAATTCAATTCAATTATGACCTAACGGAATCAACATTAAATCCTTATAGAACCGATCTGGAATCACCCTAGACTAGTTTAATTTCGATTTGGTTGATCTTGATTAGGTCAAATAGATTCCCTAGACTAGTTTAATTTAGATTTGGTTGATCTTGATTAGGTCAAATAGATTTGAACTAGTCAAGTTAGTTTGGAATCACCCTAAACTGACTTTAACCGATCAAACCTATCTGATTTAGTCAATTAAAGAGCTCAAACCAATAAAGGAAGAGGAAATCGGACTATGTCATTCAGTGCTAGCTCAAACTGAACCAACCCACTTAAGTCTTGGATGGGTCACATGCACTGCACATGCCTGTCCTAAGTTAAGTTGAGGTACAACAGGCTAGATAGAAGAGCGACGATGTGTCTAACGCCAATTGGATCGCTAGACAGGCTTAACTTTATGGACTAGGCTAAGCCTTACTTATAAGTTGGGCTGAGCCTTACCACTGAACTGGACCATGCTTGGCTCGCGGGTTGGGTTATACCTAGAAACATGATTTGGAGTCGTCTGACCATATGGACTGGGTCGTACCAAGCCGCATGAGTTGGCCTATGCTTAGCCACATGATTGAGTCGTACCTTGCCACATGGGCTAGATCGTACATGACCACATGGACTGGATCGTACCTGGCCACATGGCTGGGTCATGCCTGGTCACATAGGTTAGGTCATATCTAATCATATGCGCTGACTGTACCTAGCCACTTAGGCTGGGTCATACATAACTACATAGGCCGAGTCGATCTAGTATGATAGATCAACTTAACTCAAGTCAGACCCCAATTAGAATCCTCTTATTAGATTTCAAAAATCTAAATTATCAAAGAATCACTCAAATCCATAAATTAACGAATTTAAATTCATAATCTTAAATTTAATACTAATTAAATCATAGATATTTATACATAATTCTTAAAACACAAATATATCTATTTAAATAAATTAGAACTATTAATCTAAAACTAAGAATTTTAATAATTAAATCAATATCAAAATTCAAAGATTAATATTGATCAAATAATCATTCTAATATCACAAACCAATTATCATTATTTATTAATTATGAAATTTCGAATTAAAACATTATTATGCATCATAAAATTATAGCAATCTCAATATCAAAATTTCAAAACATAAATCAACGCTAATTAAAAAAGAAATGATCCTACCTCTTCTCGACTATCCTTTCCTCGAGATCGTCTCTCAGAAGTCCTCCGCTCAATCCTCTCTCATTGTCAGACTTGGTGAGGAATGAGGAAAGAGGAGCCCCCATATATAGTAGAAGATAAGATCTCCCCGAAAAGTAAGTAAATATTTAATTTTTATTTTAAATTTATTTTTATTTTGCTTTCACACATAAAGATAGAAACATAATATTCATTTATTATGATTCACAAGTAAAAATGGAATGTATACTATTTACTTTCTAAAAATCATATCACTTATTAGGAAATAAATCAATTAATAACCTAATTGACTAGAAAAATTTCTAACTTATTCACATAATTAAGGAAATCAAATTTAATTATTTCTTTAATTATAATACACAAACATGAAAGTTAATAATAAAACAATATATTATTTATAGTAATTAATTTATGTTAAGGGAGAAATTATCAGTGATTACACATGAAACCAACCCCAAATAGTTAGGACTTATGGTTTTGTTATTGTTGTTGTTATTGCTGTAAGTTTTAAGGTATTTAAAAGAAGAACCTTGCTTTGGAGCATGAGGTGCAACAGTACCATTTGCCAAGCCCTGATGTGCCTGCTGGTGATCCACCTCTTCGACAAATCTAAATATGTCATTCAATACATAGTAACCCTTGTCCTGGAGAGCAAGAAAGAAGGACTGGGTGAAGTCCCTCTTAACATTGTCCTCCCCCGTAAGGTGCCCCGTCACAAGCACTGTCACCCCACCGCCAAGAGATTCCTGGGCGTCCACCGTCTTAGTCTCCGCTCTGACAAAGCCCATGGACAATATCTTTGCATTGATCGCCTACATCCCATGCATTATTCAATTTAACGTAAGAAGTTTCTCATCCAACATGAAATCTATTGGCTGCAAGATTCCAACTTTCTTAAAGACATGCAAAAAACAATTAGGGTTTTGTGTACTAACGTCGGTGGTGGTCACCGAGCTCATGGCGCCATGGGCATCCGGCCGGCCGAGCTTGCTGCCTTCCTGGTAGAACCGGTAAACCAGCTCCGGTGACTGTTGGAGGATATGGTAGTACTGCTGAACAAAGGCGTTCCCCACCTGAACCACCAACCCCCCAATTTAGAGAGAAGATCAAGGCAAGACCAGAGTAACAACTTATCGAAAAAGAGGCGAATCCACAACCACTTGAGCCGAAAGCGGAGATCTGTCGACGTTCGACGGCTGGGCGGCCATTGTCGCGGCGGGTTAGCTAAACGGAGGCCAAGCGAAACCCTACAAATGGATCCGAAGTCTGCCGACCAGCGGGATCAACGAATCGAAGACGACCTGTCGAAAGAGGCCGGCGTCTGAAGAATGATATGCAGCCGATTGGAGAGGAGGGTAGGAATTGCCCTTGCTTGAGGCTGCTCTCTCCTTCGGGATCCTTTCAAGGGCTTCGAGCTTCGGAGAGGGGATTTATTTTAATGAATCCGATTCCTGCACTCATTTACATTCAATATTATGCCCTCGTTCAAGGCGAGAATGTGCACGTGATATATTACGACGGTCATCTCCAATACATGCATCTGTGGGTTGCGGTACGGTGTCTCGCGAGCGGACGGACCTCTGGGCGGAGATCTTGAGTTTGAGCCATTGAATTGGATCAGTGGTCGATCGGCCGTTGGATCGTCAGATTTATCAGCTCTTTTCTTATAGCAAAGGCAAGATGCAGGTGAAGACCGCGTGTCACGGGACTAAAAGATCACAACCGTGTGCACTCACATGCAAGGCACGTGGAGATAATCCCACTAAAAAAGAGTATCTTGGTTTTAACGATGTTTTTTAGTGACATAAGTATTTGGAAAAAGCATTTTAGATCAAGAAATCCTAATTTTCACACACTAGGCTCTTTCATGAACTTAAAAGATGACAACACTTATGACCGCCAAACTCACCAACTCGATGATAGCACAGCAGTTTGACACCAACTTTTGCACTCGTCCAAGGAAAGAACAGAGCATGGATGAGTGAAGCATGCACAGGAACATACTTCGACAAATGAGGCAGCCAGCAGCAATGGACTTATATTAGATAGGTAAGATGAATACCAGAAATGCAATTTCCATAAAATCATGCTTGCAGTTTTTCTGAAATTGAGAAGGAAACTTTTACAGGTTTCAAACAATGCAATCACACCGATAAAGTTTAATGCACCTCAGAATCTCACATGTAACTATAAGCCCAGGTAGGGCCATCAAGGGATTCAGAATACAAACCTGTTCGAGAATAACAACAGAGCTTACAAAATCCGAAAGGCTTTGTAGAATAAGGTGCTCAAAACAGCAAATACGACGGCTTCAGGAAGCCACTTGCACCTGTATGACAAAAAAAGGGTAATTGTAGTTGGCTAAAGAAGGAAACATTAAAGGAAATACCATGGCATAAACCCTCCAATTGGTCGTCCCGGGAGGAAATTATATCTCAGAATTGTCCCTTGATTTAACTAGAAATGAAGCCTCTGCCACAGAACCAAATTGCCAAGATTTGAAGAATTTGGATTGACAAATCTATGATTCAATAGCATACATCCTTCTGATTTGAAGAAGCTCCAAACAGTCTGCAACCCTTGTTTCATAAAAGACAAGAGTGATGATACTACATTAGCTTATATGGGAAATAGTCATCAAGATTACCACTACCTAAGCAGCAAAATAGCAGGTTGGGCACTTGAAAAAAAGATGTCATACCAAGATGCACCACAACTAATCAGCAATGTGTAAATTCTGATTCGTAAACATTCAGCATCAAGAATAACCCAGGGCCTCTTTTATTTGACGCGAGCCTATCTTTATCATTTAACAACTTAAAGCAAAATCTGAAGGTATCACAACTAAATTAGTTGGTAATACTTTGACATTATATCGCAAGATCTTGAGCTCAAATCCTACACTCACCACTTATGCTTCGTGAAAAAAGAAAACATGAAACAAAATCTTCTGTCAGCTGGCAATCTGGGACTACATTAAAAAGGGTGCATAGCACAGCAACTCACCATACTCATGCTGAGTAATTAGAACTTATTTTGCCTTCCCTGTTAACTCCTATCACAACTTTCTTATTTAAGATCAAATTTCATTAAGTATGGATCCCAAGATCCTAGTTGTACCACCACCTAAACTGTCTCTTCATATAGTTCCTTTTATTCCCAGACCATCTGAATAGATACAAATAGTATATCAGCCCTCTGCTATCACATACCCCATCTAATCAGTGGAGTTGGCCTTAATTGTTGGACCTTGAGACACCTTTAAGAGCTCAATGAAAGATGTCCCTCACAAACCCGAAGATTTAAGATGTTATATCATATATGTTAGTCATAAACAGGCATATCACTGGGCTCAGCTGCACCAAATTTGAGTATTAACCTTTTCTCCAAAAAGCCCAGTTGACAAAGACAAATATCAAACTAAACTTGCAACCCCTATTCTGTGAAAACATAAGCATGCAAGTTGCTTCCTCGATTGAGTCTAAGGGTGTGAGACCTCCCAATAATTGATGACTTGTGGATAAAGAATTGATATTACTTAATGTACTCCCAGAGTGCTCAACACCAGCAAAAAAATGGCAACCTCTCCCTCACTTGCTGGTAGGGCAAATCATGCTGTAAATCTGTGAAAAAAGGTGAATGAGGGCAGCATGTGGTTTTAAATCTAAACGAATCTAATATGATGGCCATGAACTGCTATAGTACCATGAACAAAACATGCTAAATATTTGCTAGGGTTAAAGACAACTTTTCTAAATTCTTAGCTACAGATTCATGCCATCTTTTTTTCTATAATAAATCCTTGTCTTATATTTACAATCTCAGAGTGCAAGTCATCTCCATCTTTCTACAAAACCAAAGATTTTTGCACAACTAATTTTTTCTGCAACATCCTAAATGAGCTCAGTTGATGTATACATCCAACTCTAAACCAGCAAGCCTCATCTTTGAAAAAGTTGAACTAGCTAAAGCATGATCTTATAGTGACTAAATACAAAGAACTATAACTCTTCAAATGTTCCAAGGTTTTCAATTTACTCCTAGGCACAACAATATCAATCAAGAATTCAGAAAAACACAGGCAACATAACAAGCAAAGTGCTAACATAGATTGCATATCAAGCACTACAAGAATAAGCAATTACATGAATAGTTCTCTCTCTGAAATTTATGGTTCCACCTATGGTTTCTGATATGTTCAATTTTGTTCCAAAATATGATTCTATTTATGATTCACTAAATATGCTTTACAAGTAATGCATAAGCATAACACAAGAAAAAGTTCTGGATAAGATACAAGTGCAAATATCACCACATCACTATATTAACGAGATAGCAAAAAATATTAGAACATAGGAAATTAGCTATCTTTGATTTTGTTTAGCTCTTTTTGATCTGATAACAAAAACAAACAACTATGAAAGAAAAATAAGATGCGCTTTTAGAGTTTTAACCTAACATTTATTAATATATAATCAAGTTTTCATCATTTTTAACTGGTCATGTCACTAGGTTCTCAGTTATTACAAGATAAATAGATGCAGGATCAAAATTTTCCAACCAAACATAACTTGAAAACAATTAATTTAAGGATCAACGAGAAAAAGACAATGTTGATGCCCATAGATGATGTTCGAAAGAGTATCCCAATTATAATAACATATTGCCAAAAACTAAGAGCACCAGCAAAAGGTGTTGTACATCAATGTTTCATGGATGAGATAAAAAATTTCTCACTGGAAAAAGTTGACACATCCCTTTTTGCAAGATATTACAATGGTATAAGATCCATTTCAACAGTCCCATCAGTTATAAACCAATTCTCTGAATGATTAAACTAAAAGAATGAGTATAGAGCATCACATGAATAAGAAGAAAGAAGAAATCAAGAAGATAACTAAATCATGGCCAAGAAGCAAACACAGGGAATTCAAAATGCCTTCTTATTGTGCATAATATCTAAACTTATCATTCATCTGCAGAATATACCCTTACAGACAAACATATGTTGACAGCTCTCAACTATGCTGCAAAATTGCACTGATGGACAAACTCCAAATCATAGTCCACATATTTTGTCCACAAATGTCGGAATTGGTTCATGGCAATATCAAGCCAAGGTTTCATATTCCCATTAAAATGCACAACAGCAGCATTCTTGATCTCCTCCATGCTTATACTTGGATTATATCCGAGTCCAAGCACATGCCAGGACTTGTCCAATGGTTTTGTGGTGGAGTAAAATGTGATTAGACCTGGTGGAAGAGTTCCTAGTTTCCACAATGTTCGGTTCTCATTCTGCAACAACAACAAGTGCTTCCATATCAGACACTAAAGGTAACTGAATAATATGAGTTAAAGATTGTGAAACAAACAAGATACCTAGATATCTTTCTTCCTAATACATCTAAATGGTAGAGTAATAATAAACACTTCCTGTTGCATTTATCCAAAACATAATTTTACATATGGAAGGCACAAATCACATCATAGAATCACAGCATCTAGGTCTCCTTTAAACATGCTCATATCATCTAGACAATTATATCATTTTATTCTCTATCAGAAAATAACAACTAATTGTTCTTAAATGAAAATATTTTTTATGTTATTTTTTCTAATAACTCCACGCACATCAATAATCATACTTTTTGTGTATGATATTTCTTAATTGTCCAATGATTTGGCCCATAAAACATACTGACCTGATATATGTCTCATAAAAACTTTCTTTTAATCTAAGAGGAAAAAGTAGATTTTATATACAAACATCACATTTACAGAATAAATATGTCAACAAGACACTAATGGGAAATCTACTGAATATCTAATCAAGCATATTCCTTCTCATGCTAATTTCAAATACAAACTTAACCCTGAAAAGGTGACTTTTGGTATGCATTTATTTCTAGCTAACAGGAAGAACTTCATATGCAAATTAAACCTTTTAGACTACTTTTGCTCTCCATTGTTTGCATGATTGTACATGCTAGATTTAGCTTCCAGTTGCAAGAAGATATAATTTTGCAATGGAGACACAATACATGCTAATTTAGCTTTCAGTAACCAAAGAGATAATTTTACAAAGGAAACAATAAAGAATATAGCAACTTACAAGATTCTGCCAGTAATGGTACTGCTCAGTACACTTCTCTTTCCTCCATGCATCAAGATCAAAGAAATTCATCCCGTATGCCCACCCACATGCATTAGGGTTGAACTTCTCCTTGATAAGTGGGTGCGAGAAATTCATATACTGTGTATACCGGTGAAATGACCCAAAGCACGTCTCTACTGCTCCATTCACTTTCCCATCCATATCAATTTTCCAGAGTGCTGTGAGATCCCGTTGCACCACCACATCATCATCCAAGAAAAGAATTCTGTGGAGCTTTGGGTACATCTCAGGCAAGTAAAACCTCAGATGGTTTAGCATTGACAGATACTTGGGGTTCCTAAACTTCATGTTAGTGGTGTCCTTGGTGGCATTCTCTAGCTTGTTCTCAAAATAGAACCTCTGGAGGTTCGCAGACTCGAGCTGCCGGAGCACCGGCACATAAGAAGAGTTGAGGAACTTATAATCCTCCACGGCCTTGACTTCGATGTGTGCTCCAGAGTAATCTTTCATACGAAACATAACCTGCATTGCCCCCAGGTTCATCCGATCTGTAACCACGTGAAAGACATGCTTCCAGGGTTCACGGGCGTTGCGGACGGCAGAGTTCACCACGACGGACGCTGCAAGGACATTGTCTGAGAAGATGGCATAATGGTAGAGCTTCGGGTCTTCCAGCTCCGGTGGAGGCGTCGGGGGATCAACGTAGCGATCCGGATGGGCGATCCTCTCCTCCATGAGGCGCATGGCAAGGCAATGGAGGCTCTTGGGGATGGACTTGGCGGCAATGAGGGACGAGAAAGCGCCGGCCTTCTTAGCCTTGGAGAGCTGCTCGTTGACAGCAAAGATGGTATCCTTGAGCTTCTGGATCTTGAGCTGGTTGTCGAAGGACTCTTTGGCATCAGCGATAAGGAGGCGAGCGGCGCGGATGCGGTCCTGACGCCGCGCTCAAATCCTCGGACGGTTGCTTCGTCCAGTGGCGCGGCGGATTCGAGGAAGGGGCGGTGGGCGGCGAGAAGGAGGGAGAGGTTGCGAGCGAGCTCGGCGAAGAGGCGTGCCTGCTTCGAGCTCTCGAGCTTTAGCCGGCGCGCGAACGACGTGTACGCCCCGGCCACAGCGGCGTGGTCGCCGACCTGCTTCCGTATCAGCTCCGCCCGCGACCGGAGGGGATCCGATCGGACGGCGAGGACAGATCGCCGCACAAAATGGAGGCCCGAAGAGTACAGATCCAACGGCGGAAGAGACAACAAACCCTCATCCTCCTTCCCGCTCACCTCCGGCGCCGTATTGGTGAGGGAGAGTATTAGAAAGATAACGGCGACGGATACGGCGAGCAAGACGACGACGAAGCGGCGGATCGCCGCATTGCGGTTAGCCTTCGGATTGGGAATCGCCATTTTGGCTAGGGTTTCGAGATGCAATCTTAAGAAGAAGAGGAGGAGGAGGAGGTGGAGGTGGAGGTGGAGGTGGGAGCGAGCGAGGGAGAGAGAGAGAGAGAGAGAGGGAAGGGTTTATATTTATTGGTTTAATTCATTTATTACAACGAGCTAAGTAGATCTTCGCGTAGTGTTCATATACGGGTTTAATTAATGTTACAAAGGAAGTGGTAAATAAGATGGTCGTGCGGAGCTGACTGTGTTAACGTGGTTCGGTGAGACGAGACTTGGGGAATGGGCTTGGCGGGCAGTAGTCCATTAACCGGACGTCGAAGCTGTGGTATTAAGGCGTCCCGCGGAGGATCGTAACGGTAGTGGCGACGAGCAGCGAAAGAATAATGGAAGGTGGACGACAGTTGTGCTTCCCGGCCTAAATCTGGATATGGCCACGCGGTTCGATACCATCCTGTCGGTGACTCCGGTTGGACCGGACCGGACCGGCCTTGGCCCTGATGGACCGGCTCAGGCTTTTTGATCAACACAAAGGCACACAGAATGGTTGTCAATGAATCACACACAAAGTATGATCTGGATTTGTATGCTTCTTTCCATTCAACAGCAATGTTACCCTTCAACATTCTTCACAATAGAGTTCTTCAACTATATAATGCAATACCTTGGAATTGATTTCTCCCTACACTTTTATCACACCAATAATGGATTTGGCTTCAACATCACATCTTTGTTAATCATAGAAAATACTATATGGAATAACATCAGCTAGCTTCACCAGTGAAGTCGAAAACTGGATGCCTGCATAAGTGGATGCACAAAATATGCACCCAATGTCAAGGCTGTGATTGTTAGATAAGGTAGTCGGAGAAATTCCTTATAATAATCCTTGGGCAACTTTTGACGTCCATCTAATATTGCTGCGAAAGGGATTACACTTGTTCTGTTCTTTAAGACTTCAAAAGCTTGACCATATCGTAGTGCCAGCCGCCTATCGCCGTTCCAAACGCCAAATATGTGGTGAGCTATCAGTCCAACAGAGGTGGCCACCACAACAGTGTTACCGATCCAGAGCGTGTGGGCTAAGCACCATATTACCTGTCCAACCATCTTAAGCAATAAAACAGGACGAAGGTTAACATCTCGAAATAAAAAATAGAAATTCAGCATCCTAATGTAAGCAATGATGCCGGATAAGCACCCTCAAAGTTGAGATTTAATCCAGGAATACTTATAGAGGAAAAGATACCTGTGGATGCCGGGTGATTCTCATGATTCCTGTTTCCCACAGATGCAATTTTGGCTTATCAACAGCTGCGACTTCTAAAAGATTAAAGGTGGATGGGTAAAGAAAGAAGAAGGAGATGAACGATGAGAACCACACAAGTTCATGAAGTCCAAAGACACTCTGTAGTTGCCACAATTGAGTACCATCATATCGATGATTGATGAAATAGACCTATAAGAAAACAGATTTAAGATGATGAAAATAAGGATGGAAGAATACAAGAAAAAGCAACAGTTACGAGCAACAGAATTCTTATATGACTGCCAAAATCTGACGAGCCATCAAAGGACTTACAACGGTGCTGACTGCCAAAGGAAGTGAAATCCCTGCAAACAAAACTCGGTAAGCCCGCTCTCCTATGAGTTCTTCACCGGCATCCCGTAGACTTGCCAAACCACTATGGACAATAGCAAAAATGACAATAAGCAACAAAAGTACAACCTGTAAAAGCAAAGAAAAAGGGGTCACCATAAGAAATTTCTATGTTATAATGGCCTGGATAAAGAAAAGGTGGCAGGCACTATCAACTACCTAGGAAGAAACAACTATAAAATAAAGGAATCTATTCTTCACCAAGAAATTAAGGAATAAATTAGCATGGCTTTCTTTCTCAAACACTTCAAACATATCCAGTTTATTAAATCATGTGCCAAGTAATGGTACTCTCTTCCAATGTCTCATTTCCAAGAGACCACTTGGATATCATACAAACCACCAATGGTTCATCATCATTCTCATCAAGTCTCTAATTTTAGGTGCACGTTTATATATGTTGTGTATGCAAGGCTTACCTTAAATATTACACAAGCCACCAATAATTCATTGTGATTCTCATCACTTCTCTAGTTTTAGGTGCATGTTTATATATGTTGCACCTGCAAGACTTACCTTGATATCAATCTGTCTGGCAATCTAAATCCTTGGCTGTAGTACAATATTAGCACCGCAATGAAATGCAAAGCCCAGAGTATGTAGTTCTTCCCATTTGTCAATTTGTGTATTCTTATGTTTGTCTAAGATGTTCATGAGGTCCAAGGCAATGATCTTCCAAAGTTTCTAAGCTGGACAGATTGAAACTTTGGAAGATCCTGAAAGCTTGATCCTGAAAGCAAAGAAAATAAACCAAAAGGTTTGAACATATAGGATCAGTGTTTATGTCCGCCAAATGGAGATGGTAAAATGCCAATTTTGATATGACACAGAATAAATTTGAACATAAAAAACACATGACATAAACTGCAGAAAAAAAACATTTCTACAGACAGACCCACTTGAATTGTAATGTTCAGAAATCATGTGAAAACGTTACAGACATTTATAGTGAGATTAAAATTCTAGATCTAATTTGAAAAAAAAAATCAAGCTAAATTAATGAAAAGAAAATGATTCGATGAGAGGTACTAACTAACATGGCCTACGAACGATTTTACTAGCAGAAGAATGACAAGTCTGTCCAATGTCACAGATGACTAATTTGAATCCAACTAGAGGACCTTCAAGTGAATTAGCTTGAGCAGTCTTTGTTGGAGATTGAAAAATTGACGATGACTTCACAATATGTGGACTTGTCATTCTCCCATGAACTATTCAAATTAGCTTCCACAAGGCCTAAGATTAGGGAACAACCAATTGGTTAAATTTTATATGCTTATGACCTTAAGTTGAACAAGAAGATAAAAATAACCAACCTGAGGAATCCAAAAAAGATAAAGAAAATAATACATAATATTTTCAACCATGTTTATTGCCAAAGATGCAATGTATTCTGTGTCACACAACTGCATCATAATTACTTAACATCTACTATCTCCAGCATGAAATAATAAAGTACTTAATATACGAGGCTGCCGACAATGTGAAGTGAGGGTCGATTTACGTAATCTATCTTTAAATATTTAATTATTTAGTATATATAGTCTTATCTTTAAA
Organism: Musa beccarii; assembly: GCA_024322285.1. Classification (NCBI taxonomy): domain Eukaryota; kingdom Viridiplantae; phylum Streptophyta; class Magnoliopsida; order Zingiberales; family Musaceae; genus Musa; species Musa beccarii. Next base: position 69,660,041 of record CM044394.1, read on the forward strand.
TATTTAAAAAGATTATATTCGTGACTATCTTTCGAATAAAATAATAAAATAACGAGTTCAAAAAAGGGAAGAAATCTAATAAATTAGAAGAACCCATAGCATAATCCAACAACCAATCCTTCGGCAAGTTAGAAGCTTTTTATCCAAACTCACCTCCGGCTCGGGGAAAGTCCAGAAACCGCATCGATATATGCCGTGCAACCCGTGGACGGATAGCAACTAATCTACGGCAGTGTTACGGAAATTAGCTTTTACCGCGATTCCCGCCCCTCCGAACGAGCGTCCCCTCTGTGACAGGTTGCCCGAGGTTGCTGGGATTCGTTTAGGAAGGCGAACGGAGTGCCAGCTATTTTCCGGATAAAGGTAGCGGCCCTGCGCCGAAAGGAGGAGATGGAGAGGAGGAGCGGAGACGCCATTTCCAAAGCGGGGATGAAAAGACTAAGATGGAGTGTTGGAGTCCGCCTTCTAAAAATCTTTGACACCTAAGCGTCAGCTCTTCCTGAGCATCTTTGGAATTTGCAATGGAATTAGTAGAATTAGAGAATTTAGTCCAAATCGATTGAATAATTTAAAAGATATAAATAAAATATCAAGTGTTGTCGACATATTTTGGGTTCACCTTCCTCCCATAGCGACCATTAGAGATACATAAAAGTATTAATTACTACCAACGATTTGGGGTCTCTTATCTTTGTAAATAAATAAATAAATATATAATATTTTAATTTAAAAGGAGATGCCTGAGGCTCAAAATTTTGATTGACAATTTTTTATCACATGCATCAGAAGGTGCCGCTCGAGGCTTTGCATTTGCTTAATACGCAAGGAGGGATGGTGTCATTTATATATTTATTTACTATATCTAGTAGGTTGTAGAAGTGTTTGCGCATCGCTTCATGTTTAGCATATCCCAAGGCTCAAATCTCATATATATCAATTTCTTTTGTCAGTAAGTAGAAAAGATTTAAGATAATTTCACCCACTTAGAAAAATTGAAAGCATCTTCTTTTTTAATGCAATTTTAAACTATGGTTACCTTTATGCGTAATGGGCATGGCCTCATTGTCCAACAGGAGCAGCATGTTAAATATTTTACATTCAACATGCCTCCCAATTCTCTGAACAACCAGGTGATGTATGCTGGATAAAAGAACCAACAAGCACCACAATCCACAGATCTCAAAAAATGGAGTCACTAGGAAGCTAAAATAAGACATGTGATTGCAAGAAACTAAAAGGCCACTGTGAAAAGTTGTACATATATATATCAAAAACACAACAACGCCATAAACCAGAGTGAATGAGCACAAAAGCAAGAAAGAAGAGTTGGGAAGAAAGCAATTCAAAAGCAATTAATGAACACAAAGAAACCAAATGAGAACTCTAAACCTCTAACAAAATGCACCATGCAGATCATAAGGACACCAAATGTTAGCAAGAAGATAAAAAAAACAAGGGAAATTGTATCACACGTTGACTGCATTCAGCAAATACAAATAGAACCTTTCAACCTCATTAATGAGACATAAACAAATGAGGTTGTCAAGTAATAATGATGCTAAGTATCTTATTCCACTGAGTCAACCACTCATAGCTAGTGTGGTCAACATACCTCGATAGCATAATTATCAACCTGAATACAATCCAATTCTTTGGATGATAATATGAACCATTAAGTTGTTGGGTTGAGCATAGATCCGTATCGTAAGTAATATTTTGTCATATTAGGTATGGCTGTAAATCCATATACAGAAACCAAAAAACAGAATAAGTTAACATTGATATATACTATCCTATTTAAAAAATTTAACTGACATGATTCTTGTTTAAAATGTTTGATTGGCATGTGATATAAGATACAGATGAGCTCATCCATAGCTAAAACAGTATTTGATGTTTGATTGTTGTGATGTATCTAGACTATGAGACTGTGGAGTGCAATCCAAGGTCAATTTTAGAGTCTACATCCAACTCAATATCTAAGATACTCGATATGGACTAATTCAGCCATTACTAGATTGAGATTTGGATCTCACATGAATCCAACTCAATGACACCCTAAAGTAGTTCAAGCAACATAAACAAATAAATAAAATAGAAATTGATGACAGATTCACCTCTATTGCGCTTTGAGCAGCGTTAGCCACCTCAAACTCCACAAATCCAAAACAGAAACCTTGCAACTGCAGATAATTCAAAAACATTCTTCTTAATGTCCTGAAAATTAGAAAAAAATGGTAGGGATATTAAAATTAGATTTCAAAGGACAGGAAACAGAAAAGAACCTTGTGGCTTCTAACTTGTATGCCATCAGGCTTGATAGCACCAAATTTCCTGAACTCCTCTTCAAGTTGAGCAGGTGTTGCATCCAAAGGCAAATTTTTAACATATATGGAATAGCCATCAGCTGAAACAAAGCATATAAAGAATGACATTCAGGATCCAAAGTTACAATGAAGTTGATAGTGGTAGAACTTACAAGACCATTATTACCTTCTGCATCTTGAGTATAATTGCTGTCGACAGTGGTAGAACAGGATGTAGGCATATCAGATGCTGGTCCTGCTGGAGGCACCGGGAGTACCTGAGGTTCTGCCTTGATTGATGATCCTGCTGGAGGTGCTGGGAGTACCTGAGGTTCTGCCTTAATTGATGATGGCTTGGGAGGAGCACGTGTTGGAGGTGATACAGAAGCACTATTCATGTCTTTCACCTGCATCCATGATCCAACAAGATGGTCTTACAACTATATCCTTCTAATAGAGTCCTGTTAATTGCACAGGAATTATTGTCGTTTTGAAGGTCAGTTGATCTGGTAGAAAATAATATCAGATATATCTACAATAAACTGTGTGGCCAAAACACTGGACTAAAATCATATATTTGAGGACTTCTCAGAGTCACAATGTCACATTTTCATATGTAAACTAGATTCATTGCTCCAAATGTAAATATGGAAGTCCCAAAATAGAGAACTTCATAAGGTCCAAATGATCAAATTTCAACTCATAATGCTGATGATACTTGGTGTTAAATCATATGCTCATGGAGAAAGGAAGAAGGAAAAAATGAATGTTGTACCACTGACTTGGGTGCGAGGTGCAGAGTCACCTATATGTTATAAGCATACAGGTGATATCAAGTTTCATATCATAAAGAGTGATCATTTAACCAAAAGATATCAAGTTTGTGTTACTGTCATCAATATTTGGTGCTAAAACAGTAATATAAAAAAGGTACATTGCCGATTAGCTTTTAGATAAACCGACCAACAGGTTGCTTGCTAAAAACAATTGCAATGTTTCATAGAAATATGTATATATTAAGTTCATTTAATAAACTTTACTAACTAGTGGGAATACACTAGGATGATGACAGGTAGAACTCTAAGTAGTCTTGTCGGAAAAAAATGGTAAAGAAAGAACTTTTACCGCTTTTATTCCTTAAAATTAGACACTTAACGTTTAGTTGGTGATCAGCCAAATATTAGATAAATGACTATTATTGCCATATGTTTGACACTTACTATTGAAGCATATGATTTCTTTGGCATCTCTTCTTGGGCAGTGGCAACAGTTGAATCAGAACTGTTTGGAACTTCATCAATCACCACACCTGTAGGTTCTTCCTCTTCCACAACCTCCCCATTGTCTGAAGGATTATAGACTTCCTCCTCATTTACCTCCTCATCTTCAACTTGAGATGAAGTTGTTTGATCCAGATCATGCTGCCCTTGTTCTGAAGGTAAATCTGTGAGTAAAAAGAAATAAGCTTTGAGAATTTCCATATGAAACAAATGAAAATTTTGACAATCAAACTTTAAGGTATTTAGGAAAGATAGGAAAAGAAAAATACTTTTATTGTGAACAACTAAGTATCACTTCAATAGGTGATAAGATGAGAGAAAATCATTTAAGATTGTATAAGCATGTGCTTAGGAGATCTCCAAATGCAATAGTCAAAAGAGGTAAAATAATTAATGCTTGTGGTACGAGAATTTGTGGTACGAGAAAAGAATAAAGGAAGATCTAAAAAGATCTTAATAGAAACTATAAATAAAGATTTAAGTATTTTGAATTTAATTAAACAAATATTTTTTTATATATTTCAATGACGACAAAAGATTCATAATATCACATCCCAAATTTATAAAATGTAATAATTCATCATTTTATTATTCAAATAAAAAATATACTCTTTTTTTTCATCATTGAATTCAATTTCTTGTCTTTACAATAATAAATATTCTATTAACTAGAAAAAGGACCACGAATTCTTAGTAAGGTCACAAGTCTCTTCCACCCAAGCTTTAGATCTATTATAAAGTTGTAGATTATTCTGAAAATAAATATAAAATAAAAACATATTAGCAACCACATATGCTGGTAGGAACCTCAAAAAAATCATAAAAATAATCATCAATATTAAGTAAAACAAATGTCAATAATTTAATAAGAAATAACAACATATCTATCCATCATAAAACTTATGCATCAGAAAAATGATGATAATTTATTATGTAATAAGCAAAATCATGCATCAACCACATGCAGCACATACAAGATAACTAGGTAACAAAGGCGTACATCACACCAGATAGTGCCTTCGTCGGATGAAGAGGCATACTCCACAGGATGGATTTCTCCCAACAACAGATGGAGATAATTCACATTGCACTCCCAATAGCGGATGGAGTGGTATCCCTCACCCGCCCAAGTGGGGACACGGTCCTCCCAATAACGGATGGAGGAAGTTCCCTAACCATCACGCCTGACGGCGGTCCGCTAATCCCCTAAGGAAATCGTCATACGCCCGCTTCTCGGTAGGGATACTTAAACATCCATGATCATTCATTCATTCACACATACATCCAAAAAATAGTATAATCAAATATTATAAAGACCAAACTTTATATGCGACCTACAGACTATGTCCGTTTGGTAGCTTCACGCGGCGTGATGGACCCGAGCTCCTTTCATGAGTTGCACTTCCAATGTGGACCATTAGCCTAGTTATATCTACTACATGGTAACAATCATGTCAATATCATAAATTTAAGAAAAGTAAAAAACCAATAATCATTTTTAAATAACATCTTCAAATAAAACCTTTAAATTCCTCAAATCATAGAGGCTTAAAACATCAATCTCTCAATAGTCCTCAATCAACCAAAACCTAATTGAAATAGCTCAATTAACTTAAACCAAATTCAATTCAATTATGACCTAACGGAATCAACATTAAATCCTTATAGAACCGATCTGGAATCACCCTAGACTAGTTTAATTTCGATTTGGTTGATCTTGATTAGGTCAAATAGATTCCCTAGACTAGTTTAATTTAGATTTGGTTGATCTTGATTAGGTCAAATAGATTTGAACTAGTCAAGTTAGTTTGGAATCACCCTAAACTGACTTTAACCGATCAAACCTATCTGATTTAGTCAATTAAAGAGCTCAAACCAATAAAGGAAGAGGAAATCGGACTATGTCATTCAGTGCTAGCTCAAACTGAACCAACCCACTTAAGTCTTGGATGGGTCACATGCACTGCACATGCCTGTCCTAAGTTAAGTTGAGGTACAACAGGCTAGATAGAAGAGCGACGATGTGTCTAACGCCAATTGGATCGCTAGGCGAGGCTTAACTTTATGGACTAGGCTAAGCCTTACTTATAAGTTCAAGGTGAGCCTTACCACCTGAATCGACCATGCTTGGCTCGCGGGTTGGGTTATACCTAGAAACATGATTTGGAGTCATTCGACCATATGGATCGGGTCGTACCAAGCCGCATGAGTTGGCCTATGCTTAGCCACATGATTGAGTCGTACCTTGCCACATGGGCTAGATCGTACATGACCACATGGACTGGATCGTACCTGGCCACATGGCTGGGTCATGCCTGGTCACATAGGTTAGGTCATATCTAATCATATGCGCTGACTGTACCTAGCCACTTAGGCTGGGTCATACATAACTACATAGGAAAGTCGATCTAGTATGATAGATCAACTTAACTCAAGTCGACCCAATTAGAATCCTCTTATTAGATTTCAAAATCTAAATTATCAAAGAATCACTCAAATCCATAAATTAACGAATTTAAATTCATAATCTTAAATTTAATACTAATTAAATCATAGATATTTATACATAATTCTTAAAACACAAATATATCTATTTAAATAAATTAGAACTATTAATCTAAAACTAAGAATTTTAATAATTAAATCAATATCAAAATTCAAAGATTAATATTGATCAAATAATCATTCTAATATCACAAACCAATTATCATTATTTATTAATTATGAAATTTCGAATTAAAACATTATTATGCATCATAAAATTATAGCAATCTCAATATCAAAATTTCAAAACATAAATCAACGCTAATTAAAAAAGAAATGATCCTACCTCTTCTCGACTATCCTTTCCTCGAGATCGTCTCTCAGGAAGTCCTCTGCTCAATCCTCTCATTGTCAGACTTGGTGAGGAATGAGGAAAGAGGAGCCCCCATATATAGTAGAAGATAAGATCTCCCCGAAAAGTAAGTAAATATTTAATTTTTATTTTAAATTTATTTTTATTTTGCTTTCACACATAAAGATAGAAACATAATATTCATTTATTATGATTCACAAGTAAAAATGGAATGTATACTATTTACTTTCTAAAAATCATATCACTTATTAGGAAATAAATCAATTAATAACCTAATTGACTAGAAAAATTTCTAACTTATTCACATAATTAAGGAAATCAAATTTAATTATTTCTTTAATTATAATACACAAACATGAAAGTTAATAATAAAACAATATATTATTTATAGTAATTAATTTATGTTAAGGGAGAAATTATCAGTGATTACACATGAAACCAACCCCAAATAGTTAGGACTTATGGTTTTGTTATTGTTGTTGTTATTGCTGTAAGTTTTAAGGTATTTAAAAGAAGAACCTTGCTTTGGAGCATGAGGTGCAACAGTACCATTTGCCAAGCCCTGATGTGCCTGCTGGTGATCCACCTCTTCGACAAATCTAAATATGTCATTCAATACATAGTAACCCTTGTCCTGGAGAGCAAGAAAGAAGGACTGGGTGAAGTCCTCTTAACATTGTCCTCCCCGTAAGGTGCCCCGTCACAAGCACTGTCACCCCACCGCCAAGAGATTCCTGGGCGTCCACCGTCTTAGTCTCCGCTCTGACAAAGCCCATGGACAATATCTTTGCATTGATCGCCTACATCCCATGCATTATTCAATTTAACGTAAGAAGTTTCTCATCCAACATGAAATCTATTGGCTGCAAGATTCCAACTTTCTTAAAGACATGCAAAAAACAATTAGGGTTTTGTGTACTAACGTCGGTGGTGGTCACCGAGCTCATGGCGCCATGGGCATCCGGCCGGCCGAGCTTGCTGCCTTCCTGGTAGAACCGGTAAACCAGCTCCGGTGACTGTTGGAGGATATGGTAGTACTGCTGAACAAAGGCGTTCCCCACCTGAACCACCAACCCCCCAATTTAGAGAGAAGATCAAGGCAAGACCAGAGTAACAACTTATCGAAAAAGAGGCGAATCCACAACCACTTGAGCCGAAAGCGGAGATCTGTCGACGTTCGACGGCTGGGCGGCCATTGTCGCGGCGGGTTAGCTAAACGGAGGCCAAGCGAAACCCTACAAATGGATCCGAAGTCTGCCGACCAGCGGGATCAACGAATCGAAGACGACCTGTCGAAAGAGGCCGGCGTCTGAAGAATGATATGCAGCCGATTGGAGAGGAGGGTAGGAATTGCCCTTGCTTGGAGGCTGCTCTCTCCTTCGGGATCCTTTCAAGGGCTTCGAGCTTCGGAGAGGGGATTTATTTTAATGAATCCGATTCCTGCACTCATTTACATTCAATATTATGCCCTCGTTCAAGGCGAGAATGTGCACGTGATATATTACGACGGTCATCTCCAATACATGCATCTGTGGGTTGCGGTACGGTGTCTCGCGAGCGGACGGACCTCTGGGCGGAGATCTTGAGTTTGAGCCATTGAATTGGATCAGTGGTCGATCGGCCGTTGGATCGTCAGATTTATCAGCTCTTTTCTTATAGCAAAGGCAAGATGCAGGTGAAGACCGCGTGTCACGGGACTAAAAGATCACAACCGTGTGCACTCACATGCAAGGCACGTGGAGATAATCCCACTAAAAAGAGTATCTTGGTTTTAACGATGTTTTTTTAGTGACATAAGTATTTGGAAAAAGCATTTTTAGATCAAGAAATCCTAATTTTCACACACTAGGCTCTTTCATGAACTTAAAAGATGACAACACTTATGACCGCCAAACTCACCAACTCGATGATAGCACAGCAGTTTGACACCAACTTTTGCACTCGTCCAAGGAAAGAACAGAGCATGGATGAGTGAAGCATGCACAGGAACATACTTCGACAAATGAGGCAGCCAGCAGCAATGGACTTATATTAGATAGGTAAGATGAATACCAGAAATGCAATTTCCATAAAATCATGCTTGCAGTTTTTCTGAAATTGAGAAGGAAACTTTTACAGGTTTCAAACAATGCAATCACACCGATAAAGTTTAATGCACCTCAGAATCTCACATGTAACTATAAGCCCAGGTAGGGCCATCAAGGGATTCAGAATACAAACCTGTTCGAGAATAACAACAGAGCTTACAAAATCCGAAAGGCTTTGTAGAATAAGGTGCTCAAAACAGCAAATACGACGGCTTCAGGAAGCCACTTGCACCTGTATGACAAAAAAGGGTAATTGTAGTTGGCTAAAGAAGGAAACATTAAAGGAAATACCATGGCATAAACCCTCAATTGGTCGTCCGGGAGGAAATTATATCTCAGAATTGTCCCTTGATTTAACTAGAAATGAAGCCTCTGCCACAGAACCAAATTGCCAAGATTTGAAGAATTTGGATTGACAAATCTATGATTCAATAGCATACATCCTTCTGATTTGAAGAAGCTCCAAACAGTCTGCAACCCTTGTTTCATAAAAGACAAGAGTGATGATACTACATTAGCTTATATGGGAAATAGTCATCAAGATTACCACTACCTAAGCAGCAAAATAGCAGGTTGGGCACTTGAAAAAAAGATGTCATACCAAGATGCACCACAACTAATCAGCAATGTGTAAATTCTGATTCGTAAACATTCAGCATCAAGAATAACCCAGGGCCTCTTTTATTTGACGCGAGCCTATCTTTATCATTTAACAACTTAAAGCAAAATCTGAAGGTATCACAACTAAATTAGTTGGTAATACTTTGACATTATATCGCAAGATCTTGAGCTCAAATCCTACACTCACCACTTATGCTTCGTGAAAAAAGAAAACATGAAACAAAATCTTCTGTCAGCTGGCAATCTGGGACTACATTAAAAAGGGTGCATAGCACAGCAACTCACCATACTCATGCTGAGTAATTAGAACTTATTTTGCCTTCCCTGTTAACTCCTATCACAACTTTCTTATTTAAGATCAAATTTCATTAAGTATGGATCCCAAGATCCTAGTTGTACCACCACCTAAACTGTCTCTTCATATAGTTCCTTTTTATTCCCAGACCATCTGAATAGATACAAATAGTATATCAGCCCTCTGCTATCACATACCCCATCTAATCAGTGGAGTTGGCCTTAATTGTTGGACCTTGAGACACCTTTAAGAGCTCAATGAAAGATGTCCCTCACAAACCCGAAGATTTAAGATGTTATATCATATATGTTAGTCATAAACAGGCATATCACTGGGCTCAGCTGCACCAAATTTGAGTATTAACCTTTTCTCCAAAAAGCCCAGTTGACAAAGACAAATATCAAACTAAACTTGCAACCCCTATTCTGTGAAAACATAAGCATGCAAGTTGCTTCCTCGATTGAGTCTAAGGGTGTGAGACCTCCCAATAATTGATGACTTGTGGATAAAGAATTGATATTACTTAATGTACTCCCAGAGTGCTCAACACCAGCAAAAAAATGGCAACCTCTCCCTCACTTGCTGGTAGGGCAAATCATGCTGTAAATCTGTGAAAAAAGGTGAATGAGGGCAGCATGTGGTTTTAAATCTAAACGAATCTAATATGATGGCCATGAACTGCTATAGTACCATGAACAAAACATGCTAAATATTTGCTAGGGTTAAAGACAACTTTTCTAAATTCTTAGCTACAGATTCATGCCATCTTTTTTTCTATAATAAATCCTTGTCTTATATTTACAATCTCAGAGTGCAAGTCATCTCCATCTTTCTACAAAACCAAAGATTTTTGCACAACTAATTTTTTCTGCAACATCCTAAATGAGCTCAGTTGATGTATACATCCAACTCTAAACCAGCAAGCCTCATCTTTGAAAAAGTTGAACTAGCTAAAGCATGATCTTATAGTGACTAAATACAAAGAACTATAACTCTTCAAATGTTCCAAGGTTTTCAATTTACTCCTAGGCACAACAATATCAATCAAGAATTCAGAAAAACACAGGCAACATAACAAGCAAAGTGCTAACATAGATTGCATATCAAGCACTACAAGAATAAGCAATTACATGAATAGTTCTCTCTCTGAAATTTATGGTTCCACCTATGGTTTCTGATATGTTCAATTTTGTTCCAAAATATGATTCTATTTATGATTCACTAAATATGCTTTACAAGTAATGCATAAGCATAACACAAGAAAAAAGTTCTGGATAAGATACAAGTGCAAATATCACCACATCACTATATTAACGAGATAGCAAAAAATATTAGAACATAGGAAATTAGCTATCTTTGATTTTGTTTAGCTCTTTTTGATCTGATAACAAAAACAAACAACTATGAAAGAAAAATAAGATGCGCTTTTAGAGTTTTAACCTAACATTTATTAATATATAATCAAGTTTTCATCATTTTTAACTGGTCATGTCACTAGGTTCTCAGTTATTACAAGATAAATAGATGCAGGATCAAAATTTTCCAACCAAACATAACTTGAAAACAATTAATTTAAGGATCAACGAGAAAAAGACAATGTTGATGCCCATAGATGATGTTCGAAAGAGTATCCCAATTATAATAACATATTGCCAAAAACTAAGAGCACCAGCAAAAGGTGTTGTACATCAATGTTTCATGGATGAGATAAAAAATTTCTCACTGGAAAAAGTTGACACATCCCTTTTTGCAAGATATTACAATGGTATAAGATCCATTTCAACAGTCCCATCAGTTATAAACCAATTCTCTGAATGATTAAACTAAAAGAATGAGTATAGAGCATCACATGAATAAGAAGAAAGAAGAAATCAAGAAGATAACTAAATCATGGCCAAGAAGCAAACACAGGGGAATTCAAAATGCCTTCTTATTGTGCATAATATCTAAACTTATCATTCATCTGCAGAATATACCCTTACAGACAAACATATGTTGACAGCTCTCAACTATGCTGCAAAATTGCACTGATGGACAAACTCCAAATCATAGTCCACATATTTTGTCCACAAATGTCGGAATTGGTTCATGGCAATATCAAGCCAAGGTTTCATATTCCCATTAAAATGCACAACAGCAGCATTCTTGATCTCCTCCATGCTTATACTTGGATTATATCCGAGTCCAAGCACATGCCAGGACTTGTCCAATGGTTTTGTGGTGGAGTAAAATGTGATTAGACCTGGTGGAAGAGTTCCTAGTTTCCACAATGTTCGGTTCTCATTCTGCAACAACAACAAGTGCTTCCATATCAGACACTAAAGGTAACTGAATAATATGAGTTAAAGATTGTGAAACAAACAAGATACCTAGATATCTTTCTTCCTAATACATCTAAATGGTAGAGTAATAATAAACACTTCCTGTTGCATTTATCCAAAACATAATTTTACATATGGAAGGCACAAATCACATCATAGAATCACAGCATCTAGGTCTCCTTTAAACATGCTCATATCATCTAGACAATTATATCATTTTATTCTCTATCAGAAAATAACAACTAATTGTTCTTAAATGAAAATATTTTTTATGTTATTTTTTCTAATAACTCCACGCACATCAATAATCATACTTTTTGTGTATGATATTTCTTAATTGTCCAATGATTTGGCCCATAAAACATACTGACCTGATATATGTCTCATAAAAACTTTCTTTTAATCTAAGAGGAAAAAGTAGATTTTATATACAAACATCACATTTACAGAATAAATATGTCAACAAGACACTAATGGGAAATCTACTGAATATCTAATCAAGCATATTCCTTCTCATGCTAATTTCAAATACAAACTTAACCCTGAAAAGGTGACTTTTGGTATGCATTTATTTCTAGCTAACAGGAAGAACTTCATATGCAAATTAAACCTTTTAGACTACTTTTGCTCTCCATTGTTTGCATGATTGTACATGCTAGATTTAGCTTCCAGTTGCAAGAAGATATAATTTTGCAATGGAGACACAATACATGCTAATTTAGCTTTCAGTAACCAAAGAGATAATTTTACAAAGGAAACAATAAAGAATATAGCAACTTACAAGATTCTGCCAGTAATGGTACTGCTCAGTACACTTCTCTTTCCTCCATGCATCAAGATCAAAGAAATTCATCCCGTATGCCCACCCACATGCATTAGGGTTGAACTTCTCCTTGATAAGTGGGAGTGAGAAATTCATATACTGTGTATACCGGTGAAATGACCCAAAGCACGTCTCTACTGCTCCATTCACTTTCCCATCCATATCAATTTTCCAGAGTGCTGTGAGATCCCGTTGCACCACCACATCATCATCCAAGAAAAGAATTCTGTGGAGCTTTGGGTACATCTCAGGCAAGTAAAACCTCAGATGGTTTAGCATTGACAGATACTTGGGGTTCCTAAACTTCATGTTAGTGGTGTCCTTGGTGGCATTCTCTAGCTTGTTCTCAAAATAGAACCTCTGGAGGTTCGCAGACTCGAGCTGCCGGAGCACCGGCACATAAGAAGAGTTGAGGAACTTATAATCCTCCACGGCCTTGACTTCGATGTGTGCTCCAGAGTAATCTTTCATACGAAACATAACCTGCATTGCCCCAGGTTCATCCGATCTGTAACCACGTGAAAGACATGCTTCCAGGGTTCACGGGCGTTGCGGACGGCAGAGTTCACCACGACGGACGCTGCAAGGACATTGTCTGAGAAGATGGCATAATGGTAGAGCTTCGGGTCTTCCAGCTCCGGTGGAGGCGTCGGGGGATCAACGTAGCGATCCGGATGGGCGATCCTCTCCTCCATGAGGCGCATGGCAAGGCAATGGAGGCTCTTGGGGATGGACTTGGCGGCAATGAGGGACGAGAAAGCGCCGGCCTTCTTAGCCTTGGAGAGCTGCTCGTTGACAGCAAAGATGGTATCCTTGAGCTTCTGGATCTTGAGCTGGTTGTCGAAGGACTCTTTGGCATCAGCGATAAGGAGGCGAGCGGCGCGGATGCGGTCCTTGACGCCGCGCTCAAATCCTCGGACGGTTGCTTCGTCCAGTGGCGCGGCGGATTCGAGGAAGGGGCGGTGGGCGGCGAGAAGGAGGGAGAGGTTGCGAGCGAGCTCGGCGAAGAGGCGTGCCTGCTTCGAGCTCTCGAGCTTTAGCCGGCGCGCGAACGACGTGTACGCCCCGGCCACAGCGGCGTGGTCGCCGACCTGCTTCCGTATCAGCTCCGCCCGCGACCGGAGGGGATCCGATCGGACGGCGAGGACAGATCGCCGCACAAAATGGAGGCCCGAAGAGTACAGATCCAACGGCGGAAGAGACAACAAACCCTCATCCTCCTTCCCGCTCACCTCCGGCGCCGTATTGGTGAGGGAGAGTATTAGAAAGATAACGGCGACGGATACGGCGAGCAAGACGACGACGAAGCGGCGGATCGCCGCATTGCGGTTAGCCTTCGGATTGGGAATCGCCATTTTGGCTAGGGTTTCGAGATGCAATCTTAAGAAGAAGAGGAGGAGGAGGAGGTGGAGGTGGAGGTGGAGGTGGGAGCGAGCGAGAGAGAGAGAGAGAGAGAGAGAGGGAAGGGTTTATATTTATTGGTTTAATTCATTTATTACAACGAGCTAGTAGATCTTCGCGTAGTGTTCATATACGGGTTTAATTAATGTTACAAAGGAAGTGGTAAATAAGATGGTCGTGCGGAGCTGACTGTGTTAACGTGGTTCGGTGAGACGAGACTTGGGGAATGGGCTTGGCGGGCAGTAGTCCATTAACCGGACGTCGAAGCTGTGGTATTAAGGCGTCCCGCGGAGGATCGTAACGGTAGTGGCGACGAGCAGCGAAAGAATAATGGAAGGTGGACGACAGTTGTGCTTCCCGGCCTAAATCTGGATATGGCCACGCGGTTCGATACCATCCTGTCGGTGACTCCGGTTGGACCGGACCGGACCGGCCTTGGCCCTGATGGACCGGCTCAGGCTTTTTGATCAACACAAAGGCACACAGAATGGTTGTCAATGAATCACACACAAAGTATGATCTGGATTTGTATGCTTCTTTCCATTCAACAGCAATGTTACCCTTCAACATTCTTCACAATAGAGTTCTTCAACTATATAATGCAATACCTTGGAATTGATTTCTCCCTACACTTTTATCACACCAATAATGGATTTGGCTTCAACATCACATCTTTGTTAATCATAGAAAATACTATATGGAATAACATCAGCTAGCTTCACCAGTGAAGTCGAAAACTGGATGCCTGCATAAGTGGATGCACAAAATATGCACCCAATGTCAAGGCTGTGATTGTTAGATAAGGTAGTCGGAGAAATTCCTTATAATAATCCTTGGGCAACTTTTGACGTCCATCTAATATTGCTGCGAAAGGGATTACACTTGTTCTGTTCTTTAAGACTTCAAAAGCTTGACCATATCGTAGTGCCAGCCGCCTATCGCCGTTCCAAACGCCAAATATGTGGTGAGCTATCAGTCCAACAGAGGTGGCCAGGATTAGCACCGCGATCCTAGAGTATGATTTTGCCCTTCCCACAACAGTGTTACCGATCCAGAGCGTGTGGGCTAAGCACCATATTACCTGTCCAACCATCTTAAGCAATAAAACAGGACGAAGGTTAACATCTCGAAATAAAAAATAGAAAT
Source organism: Musa beccarii (assembly GCA_024322285.1). NCBI lineage: Eukaryota > Viridiplantae > Streptophyta > Magnoliopsida > Zingiberales > Musaceae > Musa > Musa beccarii. The sequence goes on from CM044394.1 coordinate 69,675,178, forward strand.
TCAGCATCCTAATGTAAGCAATGATGCCGGATAAGCACCCTCAAAGTTGAGATTTAATCCAGGAATACTTATAGAGGAAAAGATACCTGTGGATGCCGGGTGATTCTCATGATTCCTGTTTCCCACAGATGCAATTTTGGCTTATCAACAGCTGCGACTTCTAAAAGATTAAAGGTGGATGGGTAAAGAAAGAAGAAGGAGATGAAGCGATGAGAACCACACAAGTTCATGAAGTCCAAAGACACTCTGTAGTTGCCACAATTGAGTACCATCATATCGATGATTGATGAAATAGACCTATAAGAAAACAGATTTAAGATGATGAAAATAAGGATGGAAGAATACAAGAAAAAGCAACATTTACGAGCAACAGAATTCTTATATGACTGCCAAAATCTGACGAGCCATCAAAGGACTTACAAGCGGTGCTGACTGCCAAAGGAAGTGAAATCCCTGCAAACAAAACTCGGTAAGCCCGCTCTCCTATGAGTTCTTCACCGGCATCCCGTAGACTTGCCAAACCACTATGGACAATAGCAAAAATGACAATAAGCAACAAAAGTACAACCTGTAAAAGCAAAGAAAAAGGGGTCACCATAAGAAATTTCTATGTTATAATGGCCTGGATAAAGAAAAGGTGGCAGGCACTATCAACTACCTAGGAAGAAACAACTATAAAATAAAGGAATCTATTCTTCACCAAGAAATTAAGGAATAAATTAGCATGGCTTTCTTTCTCAAACACTTCAAACATATCCAGTTTATTAAATCATGTGCCAAGTAATGGTACTCTCTTCCAATGTCTCATTTCCAAGAGACCACTTGGATATCATACAAACCACCAATGGTTCATCATCATCTGCGCAAAAGAGGGTTTACCTGGGCCGCGATGCGTACTGGTCGAGACTCTCCGTGTGGCCTGGCCACTGCAAATCTAAGTTCTATTTTGTCAACCCGTATGGGAACCGAACTTTTCTTCACCTTCGTTATCGAGGACGCCATCAGTCTCACGGTAATTTTAGGTGCACGTTTATATATGTTGTGTATGCAAGGCTTACCTTAAATATTACACAAGCCACCAATAATTCATTGTGATTCTCATCACTTCTCTAGTTTTAGGTGCATGTTTATATATGTTGCACCTGCAAGACTTACCTTGATATCAATCTGTCTGGCAATCTAAATCCTTGGCTGTAGTACAATATTAGCACCGCAATGAAATGCAAAGCCCAGAGTATGTAGTTCTTCCCATTTGTCAATTTGTGTATTCTTATGTTTGTCTAAGATGTTCATGAGGTCCAAGGCAATGATCTTCCAAAGTTTCTAAGCTGGACAGATGCTAGATTTTAAAATAAACTTGTAACAGAAAGCTTGATCCTGAAAGCAAAGAAAATAAACCAAAAGGTTTGAACATATAGGATCAGTGTTTATGTCCGCCAAATGGAGATGGTAAAATGCCAATTTTGATATGACACAGAATAAATTTGAACATAAAAAACACATGACATAAACTGCAGAAAAAAAACATTTCTACAGACAGATCCACTTGAATTGTAATGTTCAGAAATCATGTGAAAACGTTACAGACATTTATAGTGAGATTAAAATTCTAGATCTAATTTGAAAAAAAAAAATCAAGCTAAATTAATGAAAAGAAAATGATTCGATGAGAGGTACTAACTAACATGGCCTACGAACGATTTTACTAGCAGAAGAATGACAAGTCTGTCCAATGACACATAGATGACTAATTTGAATCCAACTAGAGGACCTTCAAGTGAATTAGCTTGAGCAGTCTTTGTTGGAGATTGAAAAATTGACGATGACTTCACAATATGTGGACTTGTCATTCTCCCATGAATTATTCAAATTAGCTTCCACAAGGCCTAAGATTAGGGAACAACCAATTGGTTAAATTTTATATGCTTATGACCTTAAGTTGAACAAGAAGATAAAAATAACCAACCTGAGGAATCACCTTATAAAAATAAGCTCTGGTGGGCCAGTCAAGCAGAGTTTATAGCTACGCCCATGAACGAGAATCGCGCGGTTCTGGCTTGGCAGGATAGCACCCGTCGATAGTCAACACACATCCTCCGGGCCCATTATACCAGGATCACATTCGGAGAAGATAAAGAAAATAATACATAATATTTTCAACCATGTTTATTGCCAAAGATGCAATGTATTCTGTGTCACACAACTGCATCATAATTACTTAACATCTACTATCTCCAGCATGAAATAATAAAGTACTTAATATACGAGGCTGCCGACAATGCGAAGTGAGGGTCGATTTACGTAATCTATCTTTAAATATTTAATTATTTAGTATATATAGTCTTATCTTTAAATATTTAAAAAGATTATATTCGTGACTATCTTTCGAATAAAATAATAAAATAACGAGTTCAAAAAAGGGAAGAAATCTAATAAATTAGAAGAACCCATAGCATAATCCAACAACCAATCCTTCGGCAAGTTAGAAGCTTTTTATCCAAACTCACCTCCGGGCTCGGGGAAAGTCCAGAAACCGCATCGATATATGCCGTGCCGAACCCCGTGGACGGATTAATCCACAGAACATTGAGCGCGAGGAGCACGGCGCCTAGTATGGCCGTGAAGTAAGCCCAGGATGACAGCTTTTGCTTCCCCAGCTCGAACGCCGCCGAGTCCTCGCCGACGCGAGACTCATCGGGGATCGAAGTCTCGGATTCCACCCCTCCGATTGGTGTCCCTCTGGCGTGAGCTCTACCGAAGAGACGAAGGGAATTCGAGGAATTGGTGCCCCAAAAGTTGCGGCTTTGGAAGGGTTTTAGGAAGGCGAGGGAAGAAGGATAACGGAGCGGGGGAGCCGCTATGTTGTGCGGATAAAGGTAGCGGCGGCGGAGGGCGCCGAAAGGAGTTGAGATGGAGAGGAGGAGCGGAGACGCCATTTCCAAGAAGCGAGATGAAAAGGAATAGAGAATGGAGTGTGTTGGAGGCGTGTCCAGTGGGGGAAGGAGATGAGGAAGGCCTTCTAAAAATAAGAGTTTTGACAGCTAATAAGCGTCATCTCATTATATATTAAAAATGACGGCATCTTTGGAATTTGCAATGGAATGTTTGGAGAGAGAGAGAGACAGAGAGGGATAATCAAAGGTAGTTAAAAAATTAATAAGATGATAAAATTATATTTAGTCAAATATCGATTGAATAATTTAAAAAAAGATATAATAAAATATCAATGTTGATTCCTTCTGCAAAAACATATTTTGGGTTCATTATCTCCTCCAAAATAGCGACTTAGGGAGTTCACATTAGTATATAACTCATCAATACATAAAAGTATTAATTACTACCAATAAAAAGAATAAAATTTCATCTGCGTTACTTATCTTTGTAAATAAATAAATAAATAAATAATATTTTTTTAATTTAAAAAAGGAGATGCAAAACATTAGGCTAATCATTAGAACATCTAAAATGAGATGTATGTTAAAAATAATTGAATGACTTCAAAATTCTCAGCTCAAGACAAGTCTCTAAAAGAATATTCTTTTTCCCATTTTTCAAATAAAAATTTGAATATTGGATAATTTTTTTATCACATGCAGATATTTGATTATAGTTGTTGGATCAACCACTGCCTCAAGAGAGTAAAAAAATGCTCGTTGGATTCTCCATTTGCATTTGCTTAATACTTGAGGTTCATGAAGATGGAATTGTCATTTATATATTTATTTATATCTAGTAGGTTGCTTGAGAAGTGTTTGTGTGTAAGTCATACACTTCACATGTTTTAGCATTTTGTTTGCCATCATCAAGGCTCCAAATCTCATATATATCAATTTCTTTTGTCAATAAGTAGAAAAGATTTAAGATATGTATTTCACCCAAAACCTTAGAAAAATTGAAATGAATCTATAAACTTATCTTCTTTTTTTTAATGCAATTTTAAACAAAGTTTACATGTTAAGTTACCTTTATGAACTAATGGACATGGCCATGATCTTGTAGACCACAAATTGACCAAAAGGAGCAGCATGTTAAATATTAATATACTGTTTTCAGGCTCACTAAGAACCCTACATTGTGGACAATGGCGTGTGCAACTTCCACCATCACAAGAAGCTAAGAGGCAGGATAAGAATAGATAAGGCATTTATATTCTTAATACTTTCCATATGACAGATGATTCAAATCAAACACAGTAAAAATTAATTACATAATCCGTAGATGACATGATCTCAGCACATTTACTTTTGATATAATATTTAATTTTTAATCAATCACATTGAATCTAAAAGTTTAATAGATGAAACCAACTTATTCATGATAGAAAATATTAGCTAACAACTTGAGCTCCTGGAATTACAGTTTCCATAACCAAAATATTTATCAACTAGCAAGGGATTTTTTTTTTTTTTGCTTGGAAAATCCTAGAGGAGAAAATAAAAAAGTTGGCTGATTCGCATTTGGAAGACAACAGAGGTTGATTTTAGAAAAGAAGACAGAACAAGTAATTCAGTATTTGGATGTGATTTCAGTTTCTGATCTCCCTCTTTCTTTGCTTTCAGAAACGAACTCCTTGTTCCATGTTTGCCAAGTGAACCTGCAGTTTTTCTTCATCAATAGCATCTTATTTCAGTAACATTTTAAATATCTCTACCTTAAGAGATACAAATAACTTTTAAGGAATTGAATTAGGCATATAATAACTCATGTTTAGGAAAGTATAACTATTTCCAGCAAAGAGTTCAATAACTCAAACTCCCTCATTATCAATTTTCCTCTTCCAACGACTTCATGTGAGCTGAAATAATTAAAGCATTCAGAAATTTATTACTGAATTTGTGATCATTTGTCCAAAAAACCAAAAAAAAAAAAAAAAAAAAACAGGAGAGGATTGATCTCATTCTTGCTGGACTGATTTGTCAAGGATATTAATTTTGATGTTTGTGATTTCATAGCTTCAAAGAGGCTGCAAATTATGCAATTCTTTGAAATTAAACTTACTTTACATGTAATCAACATACATCACATAAGTTGGGTTTGACAAATTAAACCAAGCTTTGAGTCAACAATTCCAAAATATAAATCAATCACCAACCCAGTCCAATGATAAATTTGGCTAGGCGGGTTTTTGATGAGCAATTTTTCTGTTGTAGAAATGCACTGCAGAAAGTCTCTATTATACAGATTATATTTAAAAAAAATCATAAATGGTGTATACCTAGGAGATGCTCAATCTAAATCCAAAGCCAAAAATTTCAATCATGATCACCTGATGTAGGTCGAAATTTTAACTGCTATATCCAAATGAGAACTTGAGGAACAACTCAACTTTCTCAATGACTCACTAATTATCAGATATTTTCCTACAAACAAAAAAACTAAGAATTGAGCAGAACACCATTACAATCATCTTTGTGACATGTTAAGAGTGAAGAATAAGACAAAATAAACTGCTAACGTGACCAATATAAAAGGCACATAATCATTGGATGTTTTATCTTGTGTGCATGTTTTCACTAGATTTATGTTCCTATGCTGATTCATTTATTTTTCTACCGAGGTTACACATGATTAAAATATGTCAGAAGCTAGATCATAAGCTGTCAAGAAGACACATATAGGCACATGGAGGGAGGGCACCCTCCATAAGCTGGTCAACAAGATTCCTGCTCTTCAAAAAAGCCTTGCACGGCATGCATACTCACAGATGATTGTGGGGTCACTAATACTACTAATCTCATGAGATCCCACATGCAGAGGACAGTACAAATTCACCTATTTGATATATGAAAAGAAACCCTAAATTACAACAGTTGTCTCAAAAAAATGATAAGCACCATCTTCATCTTCTTTTGGAAGGGATGATCCCAGCTCACCGTTAACATGGGGTATTTATTCTGTTCCAGTCTATGTATATATACAATTTAAGACTTCAGAATTCATAAAGAAACATTGTTTCCAAGGAAAAAAGCATAAAGAAAGCTTACGCACAAGGCACATCCATAACATTCTTCTTAACATTCATCATGCCCTATGCACTCAAATTTATAGCAAGAACTACATACTCAAACACAACAGAGTGGTAAGTAAATGATCCCTCAAGTAGCCTTCCATCACGTGAGGTATTTATTCTGTTCCGGTCTATGTATGAATGCAATCAAGAAACTTTTGTCTCCATGGGAAAAAGCATAAAGAAAGCTCAAGCACAAGGGACATCCTTAACATTCTTCTTGACATAATCATGCCATATGCACTCAAATTTATAGCAAGATCTAAACACTCAAACACAACACAGTGGTAAGTATATGATTTCCCTAAATACCTTCCATAAAAAATAAAAGGACCACATTACCAACCATACTACATAAACTATTGGCTTTAATGCCCCTAGCCAACTCCCACCCACCTCCCACATACTTTTGGGTGCCTTCTTTATTGATGAATGGTGAACAACCAACCAACACCCTTAACTCAGAACTCATCTTCGAACACCCACTCACAATTGATACCCCCACTCAATTCTGGCAGCATCAAAAACCATGAGCAATGCACTTGTTACATTCCTAAATACTGGCTAAACTAGTACAATTCAGCAGACAAGTACTACAAATTAGAAGCACCACTCAATATAAACATTTTAACAATCCCCTGTGCGGATGCAACACAAATGTAAACCAATACCAATAGAAGCAGAAATCAAAACAAAAAGGAACATTCTTTCTTCTCAATTGGCACCCCCAACACACACACAGTGACTGATGACCAAGCGAGTAAAGGATATAACCTAGGAGAGCGGTTCAGAGGTGGCACCCAAAGCAGTTGCACGTCTTGGGGGTGAAGGAGCAGAAGCCAAAGGGCCTGTTGGGGATGTTGCAGTTGATGGTGTAGCAGCAGGGAGAAGGCAAGCAGAGGCCCCTTGGGCCGCCACAGCATGTGCAAAGGGCGCATATCTGGAAGCTGCTGAGCCGACGCCGCCGCTTGGCCTCGTCGATCAGCACCGATTTCAGCCCCGGCAGCGCCGCCGATGCAGGCCTCATCGACGCCGTCGGCCCGCTGGCCGCCTGGCTCAGAATGCAGGAAAAGAGAAGCCTGCACGATCAGTACATGACAATGGCAAAATGCGAAACAGAACTGAGGAAGGGAAGGACTCACATCGGTGGAGCATGGGAAGTGGGTTAGTAAAGCAATGAAAAGGAGGAGGAGGAGGGGGAGAGACTGAGCTGCGGGGACAGAAGCCATCTCTCTTGGGGAGAAGAGGCTGGTTTTCTTCTGGTCGTGGAAGGGGAAGGGAGGAGGGACAGTGGTGGAGTCTGGAGTATGTGTTACTCGCGGTGGCAGGTTGACATGGAAGAGGAGGGGTTTTGAGAAAGGAGAAGAGAGGGAGAGGACTGAGAGGGTAGTTGTCAAAGGGAAAAGGGAGAGAGAGAGAGAGAGAGAGAGAGAGAGGTTTTGAGAGCTTTGAAGAAGGGAAAGCTGTAGTCACATGAGCTTTGGAAACTTTTGTTAGTTTTGTTGAGGTCCAAATGATTAGAAACATAAAATTCGTTCCTTTATTTTTTTTATTATAACTTTAGATTTATTAAAAATTATTTTTTATTATATTTATAAGGATTGAGGACTATTTTAGACCTTATAATTTTAGCCATGGAGTACTAAAATTCTTATAGTTTAATCGTATCTAAAATAACTTTTATATTTTAAAAAATACATAAGTACTTCTTATCAAATCTGAATTTACGGGTATTAAAGTTTATTTTCGTGACATACTAATTTATAATAAATAATTAGTATAATAATAAATATAATTTAAATTTTAAAAAATAATTAAAGTCATTTTAACTCCTAGGTCATCAACCACTTAAGCTTTTATGGTTTATTCAAGTCTAAAATAATCTTTATATTTTTAAAAATATAACATATAAGTCATTCCCGTCAAGTTTTAGTTAACGGACATTAGAGTTTATTTAAGTAATATGTTCACTCATAATAAATTATTAATATAATGACATATTTTAAGCTTAAAAAAATTAAAGTATATTTTGTTAAGAAAGAAAAGCTATGGAGGTCATAGCGATGGATGAAGGTGAAGAGGCTAGAGGCGGAGGTGAGAGAGAGCTGGATCATCACGTCGTATAAAAACGCCTAGAAAGAGAGAGAGGGATCGATAGATCATTACATACATAATAATGGATTAGTCTATGCACATCAATCTAAGATAGTATCGGAAGCTCCTGAACTCATTATCACCATAGAATAGACTACATACATACGATGCTCTACTAAACAGTAACAACTCGATAGTACTACTAATGGTCATTTGTATAACAACGCATCATCTTACCATTGATGATAGTTTCATTTTTGTTAACTTAAATTATATGTGTCATTATATTAATGGTTTATAGTTACTCAATATGTCATGTAAGCAAACTCTAACATATATTAACTTAGACTTGACGGAAGGAACTTATATACTATATTTTTAAAAATATAAGGATTATTTTAAATATAAATAAATCATAAAAATTTAAATGGTCCATCAAAATCATATGAACTAAAATGGACTTTAACCCTATTTATAATTACTACATTAATTTTTTATTTATCCTATGTTTTCTATTTATGTTATACTTATTATTTTCTTCATTATTTTTTCATTTCTCATATGTTTTATTTTCTCTTTTGAATCTAATCTAAAATATCAAATACTAAGATGAGGTGGCCGTATATGTTATTATTGTTAAATTTTCATTTTTGTATTTTAAATTTTATTAATTTATCAAATTTTATTTTATTAAAAAATAGTTTTTATTGAAACTATGTTTCGTGTCTTATTCGAGACAGGAGATCTTCACCCCAGCGTAGCCTGACATGTCGCTTCGCTTCGGTTCGACCTCCGTTCCTCACCTAAATTTTCTATTGCTTCGTTCTCGTCCCGATCTCGCAATACTGGTTTGAACCCTAAGCTGCGGGAAGTATAAATCCCGTTCTGCAATCGATGAATACATAGGTCTCGGATCGCACACCGGAACTGCAACGATCGAGACCTCGGCCGCTCCCATCGTGTTGCCGGTCCCTTGATTCCTTTCTCTCCCTCGGGCATGGCTTGGAAACTTCCGTTCTTCGGGTTTCCAGGTTTGATCTGCGCGTGCCTTTCCATCTCCGTGGCTTCCGTCATCAGGCCGGTCTCCGACACCCACCGGTCCGCAGCATTGGAGCTTTTTGTGCCTGTCGACGGGTCATTTCGAAGGTTAGATTATAGGTCGCGTGATGTTTGCATAAACAAGTCGAAGATAGATCTTTAAACGATCATGGGCCCCGTTGCAATTCCTTTTGCTTGGTCCAGAGTTGTTTAGTTTAGCCGACGGTACCGGCTTAATGAGAGTCAATTTGCGAGGAAATGTTTATATCTTGATCAAAGCACTTATTGGACGAAACGTTGGTTTTACTGGGAAAAAGGAAGTTCTTAGTGTGAAATTAGATCATATTCGCATATGCATTTTTGAATCTATTCGTTTCTAGTGTTAGATATATATGTAGTGGTAGAAGATCTATATGTATAATTTTTTAGAAAACTTTTAATATGTGTTTTTCAGCCTTTTTTCCTAATATAATGTGCCAGGAAATTCTGCATTTTCACTTTAGTTAGACTGATAAACATCCTTCAATTTTTACACGCTTCTTTATCTACTATATTTTATTTTAACATATTTTCTTCTCTTCTCTCTCATTTATTTTATTCAGATAATTTTTCTCCTTTGGTTTCTTTAATCACTTATATGATTTTACTGTTCTGAGTATTAAATTATGTTTATGCTCTTGTTCTCTTGATTCGATTAGTTTGTTGTTCTTCTAAGGGGCTTACACTTTTTAAGTTGTAACAGTGATACATGTAATTTTGGTTGTAATGATATTGTTTTACAGTGATGCCAGGGACCTTAATAACTGCACCTTGCAAAACATCTACATGATTTTGCCGGTGGTGAGTGGTCACTAACAGTAGTCACTGATGCAGTCAGTTGAATAATTGCTGCTTAAGTGTGCTATTTTTTTAATATAAGTGTTTTGAGCCATCATCATAGGATATTGTATGATATTCTCATATCGCATTCTATAATCATGCATGCTAATAAATGATTTTGCTTATAATCATGCTGACTATTCTGGAATTAATAGTTAATTTTTGCACTGGTGTCAATTTTCAACTGTTAATCTGTCAAGTTCATTCAAATGTATCTTTCACTGGTAGAGTCATGTACTTATCGAATTCCTATGATGATATCCTTTGTTCAGTTTGTAATTCACCTGATAAGATCATATTTTGATTTTCTTGAAGTTTTTTGGTCTTTAATCACCAAACTGTAATTTTTATCCATGCTCCATTTCCTTAATTCCATTTCTTTCTAATATGCACTGTTGCTGGTAATTGAACTTTTCCTTCTGTTTTCAAACAAGACCATGCTTCAACACTTAGGTTTTAGATGGTCTGGAGTTTATTTTTCATAATTCATAAATGATGATGGGCAATTCCTGATGTGTATTTTGATTTGCAGCTTGGAAGAAGCTTATCAAGCATTGAGAACATTCCAGATTCTGGGGCTAGAAAGAACCTATGACATAAGTCATGCAACATGTCCAATTATTTCAGAGATACTTGGATCGTCTTCTAAGCCCGAGGATCTCTTCCATGCACTTAGGGTGAATAGCATTTTAGAATGCCAGATTGGCACCCAAATCTTTGAGGTAATTTTGCTAAGACCTTTAGATACATGTCACTTTTTAGTTTGAGTGGATTTTATTGCAACCTTGTCATTCAGCACATAATTCTTTTTTGGTAGGATGTTGCTTCAAGACTTCTTGTTGGTATAAAGGAAGCAAACTCGTTGATGGAATTCTACTATTCTGTCCTTAGCTTGCTTTATATCAAGGTAATAGCTCAGCAAACATCTAATGTTAGGGTTACCTTTGCTATTTTATAGTTTCTTTCTATCTGTTTCTTAGACTTTGATGGACCAAGATATGTCTGTTTAAATACTCCTCAGTGTTTGATATTCCTTGTTACCTCCTAATTTAGTTCTTCATCTGAACTCTTTACAATGTTTTGAGTATGTGGAAAATTTGGGTTCTGAGTTGATTCATTTCCCATGCAGCAACAAGGTTCTAGCATTGTCCTGTTAGATGCTGATGTTATCTTTGATTCCATAAAGGTGATTGATTTGACTACTACTATTCCTTTTTTCCTTGCAAAATTTAGTTCTCTCTTCTTTCTCTTTCTTTTGTTATGTAATCCTTGTTGCACATAATGATTATTTTGTTACTTTTAGGCACATGTTCAAAGTGATGGAAGATATCGCTATGATTCCGATAATGCTGAACCTAGTACTCATGCTGCTGGTATTGAACATTTTGTATTTTTGATAGAACTTGGATTCAACATATGTTACTGCCACTGTCATCATCCTATTTTTGACATTTGTAATATGACCTTCCTAATTAGTCTTACATCACTTACATTACAGGGATAGCACTTGAGACACTTGCAGGTGTTCTTTCATTGGCTGATTCACACATGGATCAATCTAAGGTAAGTCTTCATTATGCATAAAATAATTTACTCATTTACGTGGTATCAAAATCCAAAAAATTTAGTGTTATTGGCAAGGTTGATTTTTCCCGATCTAGTTGACCAGGGTTTTAGTTGTGGAAATAACCTTCCTACTTGAAGGGTTATTTCCTGTTATCCTGCATTAGTGGAAGCCTTGTGCACCGGACCATCTGTTTTTCATAAAACTCATAAACTTCTATTTAGTGCAACAATGTCGAAGTATAAAAGTTAGGCTGCACACAAATTTGTTGAATGTGAATTAGAGACTGAATCTTTGTTGTAGTTTACACAATTATTATCTAATTTCAGTAAAGTTAAAGTTCCTTATGACATATGTAGCACTTTTGTATTCTGGATAAGATGGAGATAACTGTGCATTGATATAAGTATTCATAACATATATATAAATTGGATAAAAGTTTTGGAAAATCTAGATCTAGAACTACTAATAGAAAAGTGTATAGAATTTTAGGACTGATGAAGCCATCTCCGAGTAGTTAACATAATACTTATTGGTCTGGTTATTTGTCTTGTCAGCCTTTACTTTACTTTTCTTTTAGGTTCAGTCTCAACTATTGACTCTTCAGTTTGATAGTTGGCTTTGGAGACAATGATAGGTCAGTGGCATCACCTTTGTTCTAACCAGTTAGCTGAGTTGCTTTGTTATCATGTAATTTTTGTTTCTATCTTGTTTATCTTTTGGCTGGTATTAGCTTTCAACACTATAGCTGTTGTCCAATTTATAACCAATTTTTAATTTTTCTGTGACTGTCGATAGTTTTATCTTGCTCAAGCACCAAATTAAAACATGTATTTATGTTTTTGACAGATTGAAGTTGTAAAGAATGACATTGTGAAGCTATTTGATAGCATTAAAAGTTATGGTATGCCAATTATTGCTTCCTTATTACTGTGCTTGATATCTTCCATTTGATCAATCACTGTTTCATCTTGTTCTGTTATATGTGTAAGGTTTTATATATCAAGCATTGGGTTCTTTAATCGATGTCTTTTCACTGAGACGAAGCTAATTGGTTTGACAAAGCTTCTTTTTTGACATTATCCTTTCAAGTTTCAACTACTTTGACTAAGCTGAGTATCAATAAGGAAATCTGATCTGCCTTTTTCTTTTCACATGTATAAAATATCTTTATTATTTTTTCAAGTGACAGTGTCCTATCTCTGACATAAATAACTCCTGTGCTTAATGCAGATGATGGAACCCTATACTTCGATGAGAAGCGTATTGGTGATACAGAATATAGGGCCCCTCTCGCAACCACAGCTTCAGTTGTGCATGGTGTTACTGCCTTTGCAGCCATTGTCTCTGGGAAATTGAAAGTTAGTGAGCAATATGTCCTAAAGCTATTTTTGTTCTTGTTGTGTTCCCCCCCACCCTGTTCCCCCCCTCTCCTACTTATACGTCTGCTTTGGTCAATTATTCAAACTGAATTTTCAGATTAATGGGGATAAATTGGTAGGCTTGGCAAAATTCTTTCTCAGCATAGGAGTTCCTGGGAGAACCAATGATATATATATTCAGTTGGATTCCTTATCATGCTTGGAAAACAACAGGCAAGTAAATTGTTTTAGTGATCCCGTGAAACTGATGTAGTTTCTGTTCATAGAATTTATTTTTTTAAAAGCGCTTACTTTATGGGTGTTGTTATTCAATGTTTCTGGTCTTCTTGATACTATGATATTTTGTCTTAATATTTTGGTGTTTCTTTGTCTCAGATATGATATTTGGCAACGTAGTTTGATGCAAAAATATGTCCACTGATCTAATAATTATTGATTAGTAGGGTACATATGTATCTTAAGAAGGAGATACTGCATCTAAATGTTAATAGTACTGGTCTCGATATGGAACTTTATTTGCTATAAGATTTTTGCCTGCATTTGAATTTATTTTGATGAAGTTTTACTGTCTTGTAAAAGGAAATCAGTTTGTTTTCATGATAGCTATCAGTTAATTTCAATGTACAGATTAGGAAGATCTGTAGTTGACATATCAATAGAAGATTTGTAATTTCTTTTGCCATCTTTGTTCTCCAAAAATGATACAACTAAACATTTGTCAGATTCTTGCGATATTTTTCCAGCTACTGGCACTTTTATACATCATTGACTAGATGTTCCTTCTAATGGCTTGATCGTGCTGCTCCATGCAGTGGTAACTTCATTGAAAGTTGCTTCTATAATATTGAAAGATTGATCTTATATAACTTCTTTTGGTTTATCACATGGAATGTGAAAGGCGTCAACTTTGGTTGGTTGTATATTTAGATTGGATATGTAGCATGTTTTATGACACATCTTTGACTGAATTTTCTCTCTATATTATCTTTCTAGCATGTAAAATCTCTTATTTCTCTTGCCTTGATTTATTTCTGTAACAAACCTTTTGTTGACTGAATGCTTATCTGGTGTACTGCCTGGTACATGCGTATGCCATATCGTGACCCCTTTTTATATAAAATATATAATATGATGTTGTGTACCAACTGGTACTCTACCATATTGACCAGTATGTACTGATATAGTAGTCGACCAAACTGGTACCGGACTGGTATTTAAAACTTGGATGGTTGTACTTCACAGGTAGTTGAATGAATTGAATAAAATAACTCTATTCCTTGTGCTTGACAACATTCTTGATATTAATGGTTGTAATTATTTGCATTGTTGGTTTATTTGATCATTGCACAGTTTTATCGGCTTCATTTTCTATATCATCATCAAATTAGAAGTTGCATATTCTTTTACTACCCTGCCGACAGCACCATATCAATTATGTTGCAAGGGTATTAGGGCATTACTCATCCATAAAAAGTGACACCTAAATATTCCCTTGTAGTGGCAAAAGCACACACATGACCAGTGTTTCACTATTGCTGTTCTTTGTTGCTTGATTATGCCAGATGATATTTAGTTCGCCTTTTATTGCAATCACCTTAGTATAACTGTGGATATATGTTAACTTGTTTCATCAGAGCATTTAATTAACTACCTACTGCAAAAATCATTTACTATGTGCAGGATATCTATACCTCTAATTCTTTCATTTCCTGCTGCTGTGCTTTCATTAAGCTCAAAGGACCATCTTAAGGTGACTTGGTGCAACAGTTCTATTCCTGTATCTTGTTTATCTTTCATTTTGCTTTTATCTAGTAGTACTAATTAATGATCCAATAACTTATTGAGTTTTAACTGCTAGCTTGAAATTATTATGATAGCTAAATCTGTAGAAAAGAGAATCAGTGGACAATTTGGACTATGCCATTATGATTCTTATATTAGGTCTTTCCGTTTGTTACTTTAAGGTAATCAGTATTCTTGTGATTACCTCAGGCTGACGTGATGACAGTGTTTGGTTCAGCTGCACCTCCTCTAACAGTGAATTTGGTGCAAGTTTTCGGTCTTGATTCTGAAGATATTCCAATCCTAGAGAACAAGGTAAAAAGAATCACTATTTTGATTTGTTTGTGGTATTCTTCACTTCTTTGGAACCCTGTATATGTTGTTTTTAATTGCGTTCTTTACATATGCTATTTTTTGATTATCCAAACTATGCCATTTTTTTTTAAATAACAGGAGCTTCAATTTGACCCAGAAAACAGCATTCATTACCTGGATCTCCTACCACTAAAAGTAGATGTTGGAAAATATATTTTGTTTTTTGAGGTACTTTAGAAATTAATATTGCTTTTTAAATTTTTTTTATGAACCTTTACTAAATTATTTTTACGGTTGTCTATCTGTATTATGACAGATTTCCCTTCATGATCCTGACCACTTGAACATTTATGCTACTGGCGGGCGCATCAAAGCATTTTTCTTTTTTACAGGAATCATTAAAGCTGACAAGGCTGCAGTTGGAATATTTGATACTGATGCTGAAAATGCAGTGACCTTGCAAAAGTAATATGTTTTCTGTTTATACAATATGAGTTCATTCACACTATATAAAGCATTATATGTTTCTGCATTCAACTTCATATCAGTTCGGTTTTTCTCCCTCTGAATAATTATAATTTGTATATCATTACTTATAAAGTATAGCTGGAATATAGGTACAATAATATGTAAGTTTCAGTCCGATTCGGATTGACTTGGCTTTTAGTTCAAGCTCTGGATTTTTTTCAGTTTAATAAGAATAAAGTCCACTAGTGCATCCCTTCTGTTATGAATCCCTATGACACATCAAAATTAAATATATCTTGGTTTGGACTCATTGATATGGATGAAACTAGGCAGACAGGTGAAAAGAGAATAGGGTTGACATTCTCCTTTCAGTCAAGTTGGTGAAAAAAATGACCCTGAAGTGATTAGGCATATCACCCATTGCCTAGAAGATACACCTGTGTTTTAGCGCTGATGTACTCTGGACATAATTAATAGATTCTTGGAACAATTCACTCCATTATATGAAGCTGTCTTCAATCTAGGAAGACCATTGTGTCTGTGTTAATTAGAGATGCTACTGTAATTGGTTATTTTATAGCAGTTGTTAAAACAGAACAAGAGTACTGTCATCAGAAAAGTGGTACTGTATTAAAAATTGAGTTACCTTTGTTTTTGATCTATTTTATGATGTTTCCTGTGGAATACATTTTTTGTTAACACACTTCTGCAAATTGTCTTCTTCTAAACTGGATTGTCAGAGGAATTATTGAATTATTAAACTATCTATGATTGTATTATTTTATTTTCACAGGTTAGATTTATCAAGAGACAACACAGTTTCACTAGCAGCAAATCATTTAAAGAAGATGCGCCTGAATTTCCAGCTTTTAACTCCTCTTGGTCATACTTTTAAGCCACACCAGGTCTGCATCCCAACTTCTATGAAAAACTTCTGTGCATTTATTATTCTTGTTTTTGTCTGATGAAGAGTATTTATTCACAGGTGTTTCTAAAATTGAGGCACGAAAGCAAAGTTGAGCACATTTTTGCTTTGGAGAGCTCTGCAGGAAAATATAAAGTTTTACTAGTTAAGTTTGTCTTTGTCTGTATCTTTATTCTGTTGCTTTTTTTCATATTACAATCTACTTTTCAAACTTAGGTAAGACCAAGACTACTGTTTTTTAGTTTGCGTTTTGATGAGATCTTCAAGGTACTTTCCTACGTCAACTGTCTGATGTGGACTCAGGGTGCACGGAACTGCATTTGGGGAAATATAGAAGATAGTTAATGAGAAGAAAATAAGATAAAACGAAGAAAATATTTACAGAATCCGCTGAAAAGGAAGTAATTAATTCAGTAAATTGCAAATAAATATTTTGTATAATAATGGTGTTGCAATTTAAAAGTGGCTCCAACTTACCTGCCTTGATGCTTAGGAACTCAAACAGGACATCTGATCTAATTTTCATAATATCTTGAATAGAGTTATGTAGAATAAATCGACTTAAATAGCTACCTTTGACAAAACCAAGTAATCGTAATTCATTCAATATTTTCTCAGGACATGTACAGAATTACGATAATTCCTGTAAGATTAGATTGAAGATCTAATGGCTTAAACCAAGAATTTAAGTTCCAACAGCACTGGGGTGTCAGTTGGCCTTTGAAATGGTGTGTTCTGTTCATGTTAACTGGCAGCAGTGTGTCTTGGAAACAAACAGAAAAGGAATACAAATGAAATAAGCTACCTGAAAAGGAAATGCCAAAAAGAAATATACATACCTGAGACCTTGTCTTTTGATGCTGTTTCCCTGCCTCTTGCCACCCACCTACTGAGGAGCTGAGGCAGACTGAATTGTTGAAGTTGGAATGATTCAGCTCTTTCATTATTCCCGAGAA
Source organism: Musa beccarii (assembly GCA_024322285.1). Lineage (NCBI taxonomy): Eukaryota > Viridiplantae > Streptophyta > Magnoliopsida > Zingiberales > Musaceae > Musa > Musa beccarii. Next base: position 69,692,588 of record CM044394.1, read on the forward strand.
ATAATTTTGTTTTACTGATTAAGGTAACGACATCAAAAGAACTGCAATTAGAGTCTTACTACCACTTTGAGGCTTATCTCTGATTTGGTTGTAATGGTTCAACACTCATCAGTTATACTAAATGTGTTTTTGGAAACTAGTGAATTTGGAGAGTTATACTGTTTTACACTTGTACTGTTGTGCTTTTCTGAGGATATTACCTTTTGTTCTTTTTTATTTTGTGAAGGTCAAAATCACATTTTTTGTGAGTCGACAAATATGTATGTAAAAGATCGAGACAATACATGACATCTATACATATGCTTGTCTTTCCAAGCCTTGAAATTCTTGATGCTAACAATGTGAAATTTGCAGGACTTCCTTGGTTTGGTGGAAAAGTTTTATTACCTTTCTGGTAGATATGACATTGAACTTGCTGTTGGTGATGCTGCAATGGTATAACTTATAATATTATAATGAACTGTCCTTTCTAATATGAGTCATGCTGAATTTTTTTCATACTATGCAGGAGAATTCATTTCTTCGTGCCATTGGCCACATTGACTTGGATTTACCAGAATCACCCGAGAAAGCAGCACGCTCTCCACCACAACCCATTGATCCCTATTCGAGATATGTGCCAAAGCAGGAGATATCACACATCTTCAGGGCACCAGAGAAGAGACCTCCACAGGAGCTGTCTTTTGCATTTTTGGTTCTTACATTTCTACCGCTTGTAGGATTTCTGATAGGGGTGAGAGTTTCCTCTTCCAGTTGGAATTTTACTTGTAATTCATGGTTTTATGTTATCATAATCCTAGTCTTTCTTAACAATATGGTATGGTGTAGCTTTGTAGTTATTCTGAACTCTGTCCAATATATCATATCATAAAAAATAGCTTGATTTTTCATAATCCAGATTGAAAGAAAAAATGGCAAAAGTAATATAGATGTCCTATAGCTGTGAAGGCATTAGATTCATGAATTGACTGTTTCACTGACTGGTTATTTTTCTATATCATTATAGAATTGTTTTACATCCATAATATCCCCAAGCATGAATGGGCTGATTTAGCCATTTAGTGCGTCGTCACCCTTATAATTACTGGTTTTCTTTTTCCCGCAGCTGTTGCGTCTTGGTGTAAACCTTAAAGGCTTTCCTTCCTCATCTGTGCCTGCTTTTTGCTCTATACTCTTCCATGGCGGCATCGGCGCCATATTGTTGATCTACGTGTTCTTTTGGTTAAAGGTGCTTTCTTGCTCGGTTCAGTTGTGATGCTTTTGCAATATTTCATCAGCGCATCTTATTGGCATGTGTATTTTCTTCTCATCTTTTTGGAACAGTTGGATCTCTTCACGACTCTGGAGGCTCTCGGTCTTCTTGGGGTTTTTCTAATCTTCGTAGGTCATAGGACTCTTTCTCATCATGCTTCAACATCAACTAAGCTGAAGACTACATGAAAGGATACCGAAACTGTAGCCTCCATTTTGTAGTTTTCATCAGCTTTTAACTTTCAACGGTGATTCCACTTCACTGAGACTCAACAGCACATCTTCAGCATTTCAACAGGGTTAGCACATAGTTATGGACTGACTGGACTTATTGAGAGTAGATTGATTTGAGTGATCAAAGACTTGTCAAATACTTGATGCAATTGCTAGTTAGGAAGCTGAGATGGCTTACAAGAAGAATGCTTGCAAGATGCACAGTTACGCCCCTTTTAAGTAGTTCAAATGTTGATTCTGTAGTCTTCCTTTTCTTTTACAAGAATTTTCTTAAATTATAATAACCTTGATTAAGACTCTTTCTATTATTATATTGATGGCATCCTCACTCATGCTGGCATCTTCCGACATGCAATTGGTTCCTTTTGGGTTTGAGTTGATCCGATGCTGTCTGTCTGAAGCCTTTTGGAATATATGTATGTATGTTTACAAGTCACACAAAGCTTTGGAATGCACCCATGAACATATATTCCAAACATATAAGAATTTGTAGGAATCTTGGTCTCACATGGTCAACTTAAACTAATTATTTTATGAATTAATTTGTGAATTGACCAACTTAACCTATGATACAGAAATTTATTCATGAAAATAATTTTATGGAAATTTTTTTTGAAGAATTAAGAATTAATACGCGTATCGGTGGGAGGGTACGGGAGACAATACAGAGCGTTCACACATTCTGCGGGTTTTGGGACGCGTAATAAGGCCCAAAAACTGAGTTCTTTTGTTCTCCCATACCATGGCGAAAGTTCTGTGCGCCGCCACCCATCGATCGCGTCTCGTCTTCTCGTCGGCCTCCGCTTTGTCGGGTCTTCTGACGAGATGTCCCCTCTCCCCTTGCTTCGGCGACGCGAGGTCGCTCGAGACCCTTGCCTTCGAAGAGATTCAGGCATCGGAGAAGCCCGTCAACTCCACCGCTTTTGTCCTCCACGGCCTGCTCGGATCCGGAAGGAATTGGCGATCCTTCTCCCGCGACCTTGCCGCCCAGCTCCAGAAATCATCTCCCTCTCGAGGTTCATGTTCCTTGCAAAAGCCGTGTCTTTATCCAGTTGCTGTCCAATTAGCAAATAATCAAAATATTCTCTCTCTCTCTCTCTCTCTCTCTCTCTCTCTCTCTCTCTCTCTCTCTCTCTCTCTCTCTCTCTCTCTCTCTCTCTCCCTCCTAAATTGTGAATTTCATTTTCTTGGATATTGCAATAATATTTCCATCATTTCTTCTCGATATGTTTCTTTCCATTGAAAAAGATTGAAATTTTCTTTTATGATTCTCTTGGGCCCTTGGCTCAATTCCAATGCTCAGCTATTGAAATTTTGTGCCCTCTTATTCTTATATGATTTTTTTGCCCATTGATATGATTTTATTTCAAGTGTGAGTTTTAGTGCATTGCGACTTGGATGATCATGTATGAGCCGCAGGGATACCCCACTATTTATTATCCCTAATCCCGCATGGATTAGATAGAGTATAGTGTACTGGGCTATCCCCCTTTTTTTTTTTATACACTATATTTTCATATTCAGTTGTGCTTTATTACTTTGTTTAGTTAATGGAATTTTATTTGATTGATGTTTGTATTATGCGTATAGTTTGGAGGATGGTGCTTGTAGATATGAGGAATCATGGTAGATCAGCTGGACTAAAGGGACTTGATCTACCCCATGACATGGTTAATGCAGCAAAGGATTTGGCAAATCTGGTGAAGTCACATGGCTGGGCCTGGCCGGATGTAGTCATAGGCCACTCCATGGGTGGAAAAGTTGCCCTGGAATTTGCAGCCAGTGTTGCTCGTGGGGATTATAGTGAATTAGCTGTTCTTCCAAAGCAGGTGCTTCTTTGCTTGGCACACTTATGTAGATGCTACTGATGTTTAATACACCTTCAAATTGGATTTTTCATGTTTATTCAAATTGTAGAATGATCCTATGATATAATGTGTTTTCTTTCGCATCATGTGATTTCATGCATGGTTCCCTTTTCCAGTGAAATAGGTAGCTTTATAGACCTATCCCTTGGTTCAGGATCAGCCAACTCGATCTCTATAAATAAAATTTCGGTTCTCACTTCTTCAAGAGATTCAATCTTTCTGGATTACAGTATTTCTCTTTTTCTCAGTGAATTATATTGTTCAATTGAAAAGACTTTTGCCTTCTCATCATGTTCTGGTGCAGAACAGCTTTGGGTCTTGGACTCTGTCCCAGGAGAAGTAAACTCTGATGAAACTAGTGGTGAGGTGGAAAAGGTTTTGCTTACTCTTCAAAGTTTGCCATCTCCATTACCATCACGCAAGTATGCTTCCTGTTATTAGAAAAGTCTGTGATGCCATACAATGTTTAAATTGCATGACCAAGTAATGCTGTATTAGTGAACTGGCTCAAACATGTGAACTAATTAATCAACTTTTTTTTAATTTGGTTCGTACTTCGAAAAAAAGCACACCAATACCTTCTCTTAATGGAATTTTTAGGACAGTCCACTTTGCCATTTCTCAGAGAAGATTCATGTATAGGAAGAAATTGCTGTTGAATTGAATGGAATGCCTCCCTATCTACAAGATAGTAGTAGTTGAGGTGCTATACAGGATCTTGCATCCGGATTGTGTCAACCTGAAAAGAGACTCATTGCTTATTATGTTCATGTTCCAACTAAGAATGCCTACTTAATTTCATAGAATTTGCAATCATTTTGACCATAGAGTCCTTTTTCATGTTTCTCCGTTTAGCCATCATGATTCATGTTATCACTTTGTATCGTCAAATAGTGTTGCTTTTCTGATTGTAAGAACTAACCCTTGTGTAAGCATTTCTAAAATTTGTGAAATTAGTCATGGTTATGGGAGTGTGTACTAGATAATACTGACCAAATAAAATATATTCTGACTTACAATGTGGATGGTTCAAGTCCATTTGCAAGTTTGTTGCATGTATCACTAGATAGAACTTTAGGTTTATATTATCGATCAGGATCAGAAGAGATACTCCACCAAGCAATCGACTCATATTATATGCAACTTTGAATTTATCCATTGAGGCCCTACGATCAGGGCTTTTTTTAAAACAACCAAAGCCAACTACTTTACTTGCATCCACTCTATCATGGACTTGCTTAACCTTTGTGCCCTGAACGTTGAAATTTACCGGACTTTACTCAAGCTATATACTTAATTAGGTCTTTTAATGCTTTGTAAATTTCATCTCAAAATCAGGTGGGTTGTTGACCATATGCTGAATCTTGGATTTTCCAAAATGCTCTCCAATTGGATTGGCACAAATCTAAAGAATGAAGGTGAACATGTAGTATGGGCTTTTGATCTTCAAGCCTGTATAGAGATGTTTAACTCATATCGGTAATGATACTTAGCACCTTAGCATCCAATTTTTGCTCTTTCTTTATCGTAGATTATGTTTTCCCTTTTTTTGCAATCTCTGAGTATTAAGATGATGATTGCAGGGAAAGGAGTTATTGGCCTCTATTGGAACACCCACCAAAAGGATTGGAGATCGCTATTGTTCAAGCAGAGAACAGTGACAGGTGGACACAGCATGTGATCGAGCGTCTTGATTACCTCTCTAGAAAGGAAGAGGGACCTGAAGAGGGAAAGATTTCATTACATGTCCTACCTAAGTCTGGCCATTGGGTCCATGTTGACAACCCAAAAGGATTACTTGAGATCGTGGCATCAAACTTCTACTCATGTACCTGAAATTCTATTTTTTTTATTTTTTGAATTTAGAAATATCATGATGATGACAGGGAATATTGTGTTTGACAATAAGAATCTGAAGACCATGTTTAATTGAGTTACTATATATCGATATTTAAGATGCAAAAATTTTCATCTGAAATTCAGTTAATGCTTTCAACATGTTCTTCTAATCATTTTCCTTTGCTTTTTGTACATGCTGTTATATGCATCTCATAAACTGATTCGATAGTGTTCACTTGGTTCTTTCATCTATTTCATCCATTACCTAGAATTGCATTGTTCTTGGGCTTCTATTTAATATCATTATTTGTGTGGTTATGTGTACCTTTTCGAGTTTCTGGACCAAAATTACTGCAATTAGATTGAATTCAAATTGAGTTGTACACATTTTTTACTGTGTTTCAGTTAAATATTGAACCAGTCCTATCATAGCTCTCTCTTACTTGGATTTCTCATTTTATGTTTTTTTTTTACTTACTGTAAATAGATAGGAGCTAATTTAGGTACTAATTATTTGACTGCATCTTCCATAAAGTATAAGTATTTATTCAGCATACTTCAATCTTACACATTCCAAGTAAAAAAAAAAGCTTTTTGCTTGGAAAAATGATCATTCTGCAAAAATCTTTTGACCACAACTTGTGTGTGTTTCTTTGCTTCTACGTTTGAGATGGAGATATCCTTCCTATTTTTTGTTAGCTTTTTCTTTCCCCTGTTTTTTTTTTTTTTTTTTTTCTTTCACTGCAAACTGCGATATTATCGGCCTCACTTTGTAAACTCCAGGTAATGCTATCGTTCTGCAAAATTTCATTTCAGCTCTAGAACTGAGTTTATTGGAGTGTATTTGATGGCTATGGTCTCTAATTTCATATGGTTGCAAGAGAATTTAGTTTTCCGTTGGAGGATCAAAGGAATGTAGCGAGGACAATTCTTGGAAGGTGGGAAACATACCGTTCGGGTTCTGTGTCAAGCGGAGGTGTCGCGAGGTCGTGACCCTACAAGAAGAAGCTGCAAGGTATTATACCCAATAACATCTCTTTAGTTCTTTAGTTAATATAGGTTTGAAAGATTCATTAAATGTTGAGTTAGTGAGCGTGTTCAACTAGTCATCCCACATAAAAATCCTTTTTTAACGTGATAGATGATTACTAGACTGAAACTATGATAAATATTAAAAATGATTACGTACATCCTTCGATCGTCAATGAACCATGAGATTAAGCATCGAATCATCAGATCTATGATTATAAAGCAACAGCTTTGTCTAATCAATTTTCCCATCAAGTATCAATGCCACATCTCCATAACAACCTGTGTCATGCTCATATCACTTTCATTATGTTAAAAACACAAAAAAAAAGATGGGACTCTCGTAGTTCTCAACAGAATGGAAGATTAATGGTTTAAGTCTTTCACAGAATGGAAGATGAATTGGACAATTGCTTTTGCAGCGAGACACGTACAGTTACTATGTTCAACTAGATTCCTCTTAGCAATTACATTTTCTCGCAAGGTTTTGCATGTTTACCGGAGCAGCTTATATCAGTTCAGTTCAATTGCATTCCATTTTATGCCAGGCAACTCGACAGTTTCCTGATGTTGATCTAAATATCCAAGTTCAAGATCAGGGACCCATTGTAGCAGTTCATTTGACTGTGGATCTTCAATCAAATCTTCCCAATTTGACTTCAACAATCTTAAAATAAATATGATGTAATGTTCATGCATGCATTGGACTGTTCTATACACCCAGTTGCAGCTCATCATATTTGTTGCAGGGGCATTAGCAAATGCTTGAACAAAAAAGGGCAGAATAGAATATCTTTAATCCAACTCAATTATCATATCTTTTAACTTAAGACCATAACATTAACATTTTCGTTATGCTCCAATGTCTCCGCAAAATCTAGAACATAGTGTTAAAAGTTCATATATGATGATGCATTCCATTGCATGTGGATTTACATTTGTTCAACTCGGTAACCAAAAGATACTTGAAATAGATTGTTTGTGCTTCATGCCGATCAGCCACATAATAGACCTAATAACCCTGCCTTAGCTTTTCTTCAAACCTGGTCTTCTCATCCTGCAAATAAGTTGCCCAAAATGAGAATACAAAAGCATATTATTCTTGGGCTACAACATATCTGCAACGGCATACAAATTATTACAAAATCTGCATACTAAACAAATTACACTAATCAATTCTAAGAATTATATACTGGCATGATATTTAGTAAGGTAGTCATAAAAAATGAACAGTCAGAAAACTGGAGCAAGCCGACTCATATTAAGCAGAAGTAGCACAAACTAAAGTGCAATAGACTTTGTCAAAAAATAGGATCACACACACACATACATATACATACATAAATATATACATATATACATGCATATATACAAATATACATATACATATATATATATATTTATATATATATATATATATATAATCAAACACTAAGAAGTGGAAACCCGAATATCACTTAGAAGGAAAAGAAACCATTTAGGACTTCATATCCTTCTAATTAATCCCTAGAAATGCACTCGAGGCAAGAGATTAGAATAGAATAACAAAAGACTTTCCAAATATAACTTGCATCATTATCACCATGGTTTGCAACCCATGCCCTTCCATTCAATTCAAGCACTACGTACCTTTTTTTAAAATAAGAGAACATAAAAAAAGAACTCATGGAATTGTGCATATCATGACAAAACACTACGAAAGCATGTGAACCGGCTCAAACCAGCCTCCTTACATTAAGCAGCTTAAAATGTGCACAAAATATGCCAGAAATCAATTGTCTTTAGCAAGTATCCCAAGTATGAGCAACAGTGAACATATTGACTGTGAGAATACCTTGTGCCCCCTTCAGTCATCTGCTGATAAGTGCTGACATTAGAGGTAAACTAGCCATGAGGAAGCTAGCCTACCAAACAACCTGACCACAAGTTTTTAAAATTATTTAGACTCTTTCTTTCCCACCAACATGTCTGTGTCGTTAAAGCATCGCCATAGAATCAGCAAAGCCCTTGATGACAACACATAACATGTGAACTGATTAACACATGGTATGGTAGGGGAATCCTTGGTTACGACAACATTCCATTGTGACAATCAACAGGGTGGTTGAAAGAATAAGGAAAAGAGAGTCAAACCCAAACACACTGGCACCATTTATAGATTAATTCGTTTGAGAACAAGCAATACCATTAAAACTGAATTGAGCATCGGGATATCTTCAGCAGTTATCTTATCCAGGATTTTGAGCAATGGCTCAAATCGAGCAGTTATCTTCAGCCATACAAGTTTTATGTGCAGTGGGATAGTAGAATTCATAAAACAAATGGCCTTTCTGTTGGAAATTTCCTCGTTGTTTAGCACTCTGATAACGGATTGATCTAGACTTGATTCTGTCACACATAATAAATTGCCCCAAGGACTTGTAAAAAGATCTTTTTTTCTATAAAGTGTTCTAGGAATAAACTATAAAAAGCACATTATAAAAGATGCTCTCCTATATGCATTAGATGCAACACACTAAAAATAAAAAATGATTATATATACCAAAAATTACAGATTACAGGCCTTGATACAGGATTTAAGAAAATGTTCCATATCATGAATAATATCATGCTTTGAGATGTCAAACATCTCGAATGATACAGAAATAATCCAAATAAAAAAGAAGAGTGAGCAACGAACCTCGAAACCCTTCTTCAGGCAATCAAGCTCCTTGTCTAGGTCGTCGATTGCCTGACTATAGGCTTGCGTTGGGGAAGATTGGCTGGTCGTTTGGATCTGTGGACCACAAGTACATGTTAGGTAGGAAATCGAGTGAAATGCTGCAACCCATTCTATGGGGAGATAAAGAAAAAGAGTGAGAGGCTTACCCTAACTATGATCTTGTACTGGAGGGGATGCGGAAGCTTGTAGCCTGCGAAGAGAACATTGGGGTCTCTATGCAGCTGCCTACAGGCACAATATAAGCATCCAATATAGCTTTACATATCAAAAACGAAACAAAATTCCATGAAAGACAACTTTTTTTTGGTTTTCAGAGAAAGAAAAAGGACAGCGGCAGAAGGTAGTGTGTGTGGACATTCGGAGGATGTTTCCGATCGTGTGATCTTCGCGCTCAACAGTGAAGGAGGCAGCATTGACGATCTTGGTGTCCCTCTCATACGAAACCCTAAAATTTTTTCCACACGGAAGAAAAAGTACGGGATTAAGACACCAAAGAATCGATGATAAATCTCGTACATAACAAGTTCATCGAGAGTTCAATCGGCCAGTGAAGATGTTCTACATCACGAAAGTAAATTAATCTAAACAAAAAAAAAAGATCGATCAAGAAATTAGGGTCAAACGGCGATAAAAAGATTGCATCTTGTGCTTACTTCTTGGTGCCCTCAGGCACGACGAAGCGCTCGTAACGATCCGGAGCGTTCATCCTTCCCCTCTTCCTTCCTTCGTTCTATTCCTCGCCTTATCGCCCGCGTCTGCAACTTTTAATGGGACAAGACAGATCGATTAGGGTATCGTTAATTGGACTTGTGTCGGATCCGAATCGGGAAATAAGAACTCGGATCGGGTTTGAATCGGGGACAGATCCGGTGAACTTCACAGGTACTCTGATCGTTCTCAACAAACGGATCAGTTGTTTTCGTAGTTACCCGATCCGTTTAAACCGGATCTAATCGGGTTTTTCCGTTCGCCTCCGAGGGAGGAGCTATCGGAACAGAGTCGTCTCCTCTGTTTCTATCATGTATGTCTTCTAAGACTTCTTTTAGATCTCCAAACCTCCCAAGTTGAAATCTTGATGCGATTTAATGGCTTGTCTTCTGGTTTTGATCATTGGGAACGTATCAAGTTGACTTTTTGATGTTGATTCTGAACTTTCATGGCTGCCAAAAAGGTTCTTCGCTCCGCTGTTCATCGATGTTCTACTGTCCCCGGTTTCGATCGTGTCAATTCGTACTCACCCAATCTGCAAGCACATCTTTTAATGCTCAGCACCACCATTTGATCTGGAACTTGGTACATGTATCTGCTCGGAGAGAAGATATAGTGCCAAAAGGAGACGGATTCGTACATGCACGGACGGATTCATCCCGCCATGTCTGCCTCACCAGCCTGCCGACTTGAATTTATTTCCCTGCCCCTCGCCTTCTGCTCTCCCCTTGCCGCTTGCCGCTCCTCGCGTCCGAGACAATGTCCGCCATTGCAGATGACGCCGCCGTGTCGGTCGTAGCTGACGCCGCCGCCGTGGAAGCCGTCGCCGACGATGCCGCCATGGACGCCGTCCAAAGGCGCCTTATGTTCGAGGACGAGTGCGCCCCTCTCCCCGTAACCCTCTGTTTGCTACCTCTCCTCTTAGATCCATGCGCCTGACATCGATTGTGGCTTGCTTTCTCTCCTTTTGTGCCGTTTTCTCTCGTCTTTTACTGCGAAATGAGCAGGAAATTGTAGTTCTGCAGTGTCAGTATAATGTAGCTCAGTGGCTGCGATTAGATTGTGCAGATAACGATTTGTGGCAATAATAATCTGTCAGTAGATTAGTAATTGAAATGAGATTGAAGTAGAAGAAACTTTGTAACACTATAAGCATTTTGAATCTCGACATTTGGAAGCATACAGAAAGGCTACAGGATTGAGGTTCCATTTTGATGCCACTTCTATGTGACCACATTGGTTTAACATCATAGATGAACTGGTTCAACCAGAATTATGCCTTTGACAGATAACTTATAAGAGCTACGTAATGATCTTTAGACATCAATTCCTCACTTTGCGACCCCATTTTTCGTTGAGTTTAGCCACTGAAACAGCTTGTACAGACATTGATCTGGCGTTCTGACTCCTACAGCATTGCTTCATATCCTTCTCTATCATACACACACTGTATTGCAAGTGCCTGTTGAATAGTTCTGAAGAAGAAACAAGTATTTTCTTTTGGATACATCTGCCTTTGTTATAACAATTAGCAAGCTTATCAACTATACATCCTCATGTGCATACATACATCTCAAACTAATCTCATATGTCTTGTATCTTAACTATGCTGGTATATGTATGAGCTTCTCTGACGATTGTAAACTTCACTATTCTGTGCAGATGTATTTTGGTGGATGAGCAAGACAACGTCGTTGGACATGAATCTAAATATAACTGTGAGTGTTGCGACAACATATTTCAACTAAGTTCGCCATGCAAATCGCTTTGTGGATTATGCTCAAGAAACAAAGTTTCTTGGCTTTGATGATGCCTCAAGTTTAAGATAAAATTACTCCCTGAGCATCTTTGTGCTTACCATGTTTGGATTGAGGAAGCTGCATCCTTTGGGGTTGTTTTATTATAATTATGCTTCTGTCCTTTAAGATCAGATATTGCTTGCATTCAAAGCCTTTAGTTTATGAAATTAGTTGGCTAACTATGCAATTCAGGTTTTCATGTTCCCCTTTGGCATGTAAGCATTGCATACTTAGCTGGGGTGAATTCTATAATACGCATGAGATATCTCATGTGAATTGCTAGTGCCTGTGTAACTGCAGCTGAAACTTGATCAACATACTGCTAGTTTAGTTTCTTTCCAAGGGTTCAACAAAAATTCATGGGATTACCTTTCGTATATGTAGGACTTGTCTTCCGCTTGATGCATGTAAAATCTCATAAATTTTATAAGCAGAGTATCAAGAGAGTATAAACAACTCGCTAGTCACTGTATTTGCAAACTGATATGTTAAGGCAAGGAATGAATGGAAGATTTTATGTATGAAATGAGCTAAAAATGTTTAATTACTTGAGATTATCTATAGTTCAGTGATTCAGTGTTCTGTTAGTGCCAAGTTTGTGCTGCACAAGAAAATTTCGACAATCACTGAGGTCTATAATTGTAAGAAGAAACACAGATATCTCAAGACGTAAAAATAAAATCAGTTCATGTTTTTCTTCACTGATTTATGAATGTTTATTGCGGCCTGAGTTCTCATTGAGGATATAGACCAGCAATATATTATATTGTTCATTTATAATGCTCGTGTTACTATTCCTTTTTCCATTCACTAATCCCACTGATTTTAATGGTTGCTGTTAGTGTTCTGAATAAAGACATTGTCATGCTGACCTTTGATCATCTATTGTTCTTTAGGCCATCTGATGGAAAATATTGAGTCTCGGAAGGTGCTCCATAGGGCTTTTAGTGTTTTTCTCTTCAACTCAAAGTATGAGTTGCTACTTCAGGTATGTATGTGATGCATACTAAATCATGCTTCTTGCTGCAAAGAGTTTGAAAATGATGTATATCGATAAGAAATCAGAATATGTTATAGTTAGCAAAAGATCTACATTGTTAGATCATCTCCTTCCTTCTCCATCATGTTTGTATCAACTTCAGTCGAAATCGCATGTAATGCTGATTACTCATGTCAGAGTTGAAACTTGATGTCGTGCTGGAGATGCTACAAAATAGCTGATGTCCATAAACTTAAATCACTTAGAAAATACACAGAAATATCATCTTTGTGTCTCAGAATGAGCTTGCCAGTTCTGGTTCAAATTTGATTTGTTTTCCTAGCAATTGTGGTGTCCTCCTTAATTTTTTTTCCTGCACTGCCCAATGATATTTAGAAACTTATTTAAAAGGCCAATTTGATGTGAGAAAAAGTCCAAGCTGCGAATATTCGAAACATGAAGCAGTATCAATAACTTCAAAGCTGAATCATGCACGGCATACCAGATCATTGTTCATGTGACCTACAACTCTGGTGTTAAACTGTTCACACCACTAGATTTTATCTTTCTCATGCAAATTATAGATAGGATACTGATGCGTTGATACCCGATGGATGCTTGTCCTATCTAGGCCACATCCGGACATCGCTTTTGTTTCTTTTTCTGCATACATGGTGATAGCCTTGCAAGGTTCTTTTTCTGCACTCCTTGTCATATAGCTGCATGATTTCCATGAGTAGCCAGCAAGACATAATTTAAATTCCACAAAGCTGCTGTCCGAAGTCGATCACCCTACTGTTGTAGGTATCGGACATGCTTCAGCTTCTGATGTCTCTGTCCTGACTTCTTGCAGCAAAGGTCTGCAACAAAAGTAACATTTCCATTGGTGTGGACAAATACCTGCTGCAGTCATCCTCTTTATCGCGAATCCGAACTCGTCGAGGAGAACTTCTTAGGTGCAATTCACATAACCTCCCATCTTATTCTGGCCTACTAAAGGCTGATGCCACAACATCTCTTGTTGCCAGGGGTCAGAAACGCTGCACAAAGGAAGCTATTCGACGAACTCGGAATACCCGCGGAAGCCTTGCCTGTCGATCGATTCACTCCTCTCGGTCGCATGCTCTACAAGGCGCCATCTGATGGAAAATGGGGGGAGCACGAGCGTATGTGCTCGCCATAGGCCTTCATTTATCGAATGAGTTTTCGTTGGATTTAGTGTCACAGACTGATGCGAGTGTTTCTTGATCCCAGTGGATTACCTGCTCTTCGTGGTTGCTGATGTGAAGCTGCTTCCCAACCCGGACGAAGTCGCGGATGTCAGGTACGTCAACAGGGAGCAGCTGAAGGAGCTGCTGGAGAAAGCAGATGCCGGCGAGGAGGGTGTGAAGCTTTCTCCCTGGTTTAGGCTGGTGGTCGATAACTTTCTGATGAAGTGGTGGGACTGCGTGGAGAGCGGCACTCTGCCAGAGGTAGCAGACATGAAGACCATTCATAAACTGGTTTAGGAATTGTCCTCAGCTCCTTTCTGCTATGTTTTTGTTGGACGATGCGATGATCCTGCGGAAACTGAGGGAACTCTGATAAAAAAAAAAAAGTGTTGGCCATGCGGAAGCAGTTTATATATCCTGCTCAAACTTGGTAAATACCTGGTGGTGGGTGTTGAAAGTATTGATTAGCATTTGAATTACCCCATCGCCATCCACCACCACCAATAAGCCTTTGTTGTCACTAGAATTCCTAAAATAGTTTATGTATGTATATATGTACACACACACAAACACACACATATATAGCCTCCAAAATGTGTTTTAAATTCCTAACCAAGACATTTTAAGATAAAAGAGGAGGAATTATAGAAACAACAAGTGTAGAAGTTCAATCAGATTTATCTAGTTATTATGTAAATTCTGTAATAATAAAAAAAACAATCTCAAGTTTCTCCCGCCATAAAAAGATACACACAAAATAAGGGAAAAACTAAAATTGTTGATGTAGGCAGCATGACCTGAATAAGCAAACAAAGATTAAAGAAACAAACCCATATGCAATTTAGACAGGAAAAATCAAATGTAATCCCTAGTTTTAACCGACCCTCATATGTTTATTCAACAGAACTAATGTTGAACCACCAGGAAACAATTTCTCCACCCAAGTCATCAAGATTATTTTTTTTTATCTACATTTACATTTCCTTCTTGTCTAAATTAGTGAAGCAATTGTCTATTTAAGATGGTGCTGGAGGTACAAAAAGTTGAATAAGAGAGATAGGGAACGCAAGAGCTTTGCTTTAAATACCAGAGTGGAATGTTGCACAGACCCCATTTTGAGAGGGGGTAGTTATTTATCATAATACAGACGAGGAATACACCAAAAAGGTATGCACACAGTAGTAAACTTCTATACTGTGGTAATTTCTGGAGCAATGGTGCTTGGGGTTGGTATCAGAGCCAACATTTGGTTTTTAATGATCACCATGCATGTCTCAATCTCCCTGTAAATTGGAAGATTATGAGGAGAATGTGGTTGCAAACTGATTACTGCAGAATCAAGAATCTGGGCAATCTCTGCGGGTGGGTACTGTCTCTCTGTACAGCTCTGCAAAACCAATCAAGTTGAATATATGAAATTTTTTTTTTCAAAAAGTGAAATACGATTTGACCGTGCAAGTGTTAGTACATTACACATACATAGATGAGTGAAGAAAATAAAAGTGCTAGTACAGTAGTACTTGAGGCATATTTCATGTCAAGGTGGCCAGAAAATTGTCACAGCTACAAAATCCTAGAATGGTATTTAAAAGGCAAATAAGTTAACAAACACTGTCCAATTTACATGTTTGGTAGTGCTTCGGTAGTAATCAGTCAGCTTTTATGTACAAAAACAACAACTTGAGAGTTGTAGACAAAATTCAAAAACCATCTAGGCGCGGTGGCCTGAAGGAACATGTGATAGTGTAACTTGATGGAATGACTCTCCGGAGACAATGTCTCCAAATTAAAATCAGACAGGGAGATCTCTGGAAGCCAAAGAAAATTGGGGGTGTGTTTTAGTGTTGTGTTAGTTTCTGTACTATCTTCTAAATGTGGCTGATAAAATGACAATGAGAAAAAGATACCAATTCAGATACAAATTATTAAAACAACAGAAAAAAAAAAACCAATTTAAAAGCAAATAATTAGAATCTCAGAGGACTCGGGCTTCAATTAAACTATTTGGAGTTGGCAGTTCAAATATCCTTGACCATCAAACTCAAGCCCGAGTCTCTAGGAGTTCAAAATAAAGAAAAAGCCAAACATTTAAATTATTATCTACTCGAAGCAGATAGGATAACTAAGGAGTATACACCAATAAAGTCCTACCAACAAATTTACCTGTATCATGAGAAGTGTAGACACACACGATGAAATTAACTCAGATGGAAGTTGAAGATCAGCATCAGTTGAGCTGTTCGGCTTTGGTGCATGAACCATTGGCATGTCGGACATGCTTGCTGTGTGATCCTGATTTGCTGTGTTATTATATCCGGGATTAGGAGCCCCATGTACTCCCAACATACAAGAACCAGAACCAGAACTGCGATTATTTGCCAAATCTAAAGCCTGTCCTATTTTAGTAAAAGCATCTTCTCCTTCCTTCAGTGTGCACATTGCCTGAGAAGCACATCAAAACAATAAATATGCTCCATAAACAGACTAATGAGACTAGAGATTGTGATCAATCAAAAATTGAGGCAATAAAAGCTAGTAGCAAAAACAATCTGATAAAACCATAACAAGGTTAAGGTATTCATTGTCCAATCAGCATAAATTATGCAGCAAAAACCGAGATATCTTCATATACCTGCACAGCAGCATCAACCATTGTCCTTGCTTTTTGCCTACAAGTAATTTCCAACACATGAGATCCCAAATCCTGATCGAGTACAGCAGATGGATTGAACAATTCTGAAGGTCCAACAGGTACTCCTGAATTTTCCATTGGCCTATTCCATGGATGTGTTGAATTATCATGGTACGTGTTACGCTGTCTTAAAGAGAGCAAGGCAAGAGCAACCTGAAACCCATATAAACCGTTCAGATTATTGCTTGGGGGTATGTCCTTTGAACATTAAGTGGACATAAGTCCTACAAAGATGCTTACCTGATCATTAGCATCTCGTAGTTGAACAAGGACCATTGCATACTGCTTTCTGAAATGCTCCATATCTTTTATGGTATCACCATCCTTTTGCTTTTCTGATACTTCTCCATTCATATTCCTCAGTTCTATCAACAAAGCTTCCTACAAGTGCACCGAAATCCATTAACATCAAGGTTCCTAGAAACTAGAATAAGTAATTAATAAGTAATGAGATATAGGGGTATGAGTGACTGCAAGCTTCCTAGAGTGTGCTTGGATGATAAATTAGACTCCACAATCAGATTAAAAGCTTTAATGCAGCAAGTGTCTAGCTTGGTTTTATGTGATTATTTGCATTTTTAAGATTTCTAATGAGAAACAAGAGTGAATAGAGGCTAGACTCTAGAGCCTCTCTCCAAACAATTTCCAGTTATTAAGCTTCCACAATGGCAATAGGGTTGAGATTAGAGTTATGAGAACTATGATTTCCAATGCTTGTCAGACATGTATGTACCAACAAATGTTTTTACAGATCTAAGGACTGTTATCAGGCCATATGGCTGGATACCGGCCAGAATTTATTTTTATTATTATTAAAATGATATAATGTGGTATAGCTTGGTATACCTCCAGATATACTGGTGCCATATCAATCTAACAATGTGCTGAAACCAATATCGAAGCAATAATTTAACCAAGAAAAGAACTACCAATTTGAATAAAAGTTAAGTGTTGTATATCATGATAATCATCATAGTTTGCACTTTGCACCAATTAATGGGTTCAGTTATACTAAAATCAACTCTATATGCTATTGGCTAACGTACAAGATAATTGCAGTGAACCAAAATAAACCCAAACACTGGGATGTTAATTTTTTAAATCAAGATGGAATTTCTGCAATTTTAGGCATAAATCAGAGAAGTGGTATGTTCCACACATCAACCTGGAGGTCCATACAGACGGATGTATAGTCCATTAGCAGATTAAAATGTCAACCATTTCAAGCACATAAGACAACTGCAACTGAGTACCTGTCGCTAGAGGATGTTAACCTATATGGTGGGCAAAAAGAATGAATTACTGCTTCCGTTAGATTTTGAATGAAGCAGCATGGGACATATTCCAGTCAGTAGCCAGCTTGAACAAGAGTCCTAAAAAGCTCAGTTTCATCAAGGGGACATACAAGTTGGCCCCATGGTGTTTGGTGATGATATAGAATATCCATGAGGTAGGGTTATTACAGGAAACCCAGCAGAATAGAAAGGATCACACTGATGTAAAACAAGTGAAGAAAACAATACTATTGAGCAGATCAACAGGATGAGTTTCATCAAAAAGGTTCTCACTAAAAATGGATGCATGCTACTGAAAAATCTCTTGCATGCTCAAGCTGAAATTTCTTTTATATGGAGTACTAAGTAACCAGGTTATAAGAATGATTTTTATATATGGGTATTGGATCCCGTAGTTGTCGTTGGCCAGATTAATATGGATATGTTATGTACCATCATACCCAACATTACATCCATATACTGGTCAGCACCAAGAAGGGGGGAGGAGGAGAAGATGAAGATGAAGATGAAGAAGATGAGGAGGAGAGGAGTGGAGAAGGAAGAAGAGAGGGTGGAGGTGGAGGCGGAGTAGGGGGAGTAGGAGGCAGAGGAGAGGAGGAAAAAGAGCACCGAGCACACAGGCAGTTGGAAGCAGTGGGTGGCGGCGAGCAACACCAGGCGAATGAGAACCAGTCGATCGGGAGAGAATTAGAAAAAGAGGGGTACTAAAACCTAAATAGACAAGAATAACTGTTCAACTTTTTTTTAAAAATCCAAACTGGATGGTAAATTTGGACTGGAATGCCAGAGCGCAAACCCTTGGTCCACGTGCCAATTCAACCTTGGACCCATATATACCACCCAGAGTGGTGCAATCCAACCAAGATTTTGAAACATCATTATAAATATCACAGATTCTCGGATATATGCCCAAGAATTGTCAATCCAGGTCCCCACAAAGAAAAGGGGTCTTGGTACACAAGTGGTCCACAGATCAGCCAGACTGTCCTTTCAATCTTAAGCCACATAGTACTGGTCCAAATATTGCATAAAACTGTGTTTAAAACCACGGCAGCCTAGTAGATCAACTGCAGCAACAATGGAGAGAGGAGAGCATGCTGAAGAGTAATACAACTGAATGATAAGATTTAATGTTTTCAGTCAGGTTTCATCTTCTTCAACAGAATGATATTTCCAAGAAAAGATAGAGGAAAGAGAGAGAAGAGGGATAAAAAGGAACTATGGAGAGCAAAAAATTTATAAATCAATTTGTGATGCCTCTAGGGGCCTACAATACTATTATTTAGAGCGTGTGCTCTCGTAATTTTTTAAGCAATGAAACTAAACTAGAGCTTCAGGTTACCAGGGTAGTAGGGTTTGCACCACAATCACTGATATGTATATATTTTCATCATTTTTGGAAGGTTCTGTTTTCTCTCATCTTTGTTTGTTGTCAGCACGTGTAATTATCATGTCATGTTGGCAGCAAATATCATACCACCTACCAGTTGAAATAAGGGACGCCGCAAATCAATTAGAATTTTATCAACATTTTTAATGCATAAGAGGTATAAATGAACAAACCTACATGACATCCTATTAGACAAATAGAAATTGAACAACGAGATATGCAAATTTGTAGAATCATCATTACCTTTTTATCAAGAGCACGAGATAACTCGGCAAGAGCCTTTATATCAGCTTCTTTTTCCTGAATTTGTGATAGTGTACAAGGTTGATTACACATTGCCTGCTGAGCAGCAGCTGCAACTTGAATTACAGTAGCTTTAGCTTGGGCGATGGCATCAATCGAATCCACCTGCCAGATGCACATTCTGGTTAATGGATTTCTAAAATTCCATCCTGCATAAGAATATTAAAGTTAAAAAAATAAGAACCTTTGCCTGCTTCATTAATGTATGCATCTGATAACTCCCATCTGCAATGTTGAAACTCTCATTAGGAGCAAGTCTCGTGGAACTTCCAGTTCTCCAGTCCTTCAGACCATCTTCTAACTTCACATCTTTAAAGCTGTTGCAGTATCTGTTGAGAACACTGTCCTCTGGTCTAAAAGTTTCAGGAATATTTTCAAATGGATATAGTGGCGCACAGTCGATATCCTGAAAAAAGTGAAAAATTGCATGTCATTCCAAAGCTCAGGATACAAAATAGTATTATTAACTAGCATCCAGTTTCCTTCCAAGCCTTGTTATGAGAACAAAAAACTCAAATTGCTTATATCTAATGAGAAAAAGGAGCACCACAGGAATATTACCAGATGCTTGCTGCAATGAAATGAGACCATATGAGTAAGAATTGCAGACAATAGTGTTCTAATTGATAGCTGGTACAAGAACAAGGACATTGGAAAGGCTAGAGCAAAATCACAATAATGCTTAAACTTTGCCGAATAAAATCAGAAGAGTTTTTCTGGGTAGTAACCAGAAAAGCATGAAAGAAAAGCAATATCAAACTTTCAGACAGAAGAGAGATTCAAATTATATATTTTTATGATACAATTTATTTTTCTTTATACCCTGTACTGATAATGCTTAGTTGAACTAAACAAGGAATGCAATTTCGGGTACCAAGCCCATGTCGGTCCATGGTTGGACTCGTATAGATCTCATCCATTTTGACTTATTGACACAGAATGCCAGAACATACTGCAACTCCACATGTGGGCAAAGAGAAAGAGGAAAAGGTATAAAGAGGAGACAATGAAGGAAGAGGAGGAAGAGCAAGAATGAAGAGAAAGAAACCCAAGAAGATGTAGTACTAATGAAGAAAAACCCTCAAAAAAGTGAACCAATGAGATGGACAAGGAGAATAACCAGATGATGCAGACTCCCATGAGGGTAATGTTCAGCCAGATGTTGATGAGATGTGGATGATAATGATTGACAATGAGAGCACAGGCAATTGACACCAGAGAGTGAGGGCGTTATAATTCACTGCTAAACATTTGCTACAATAAGCAATCCAGTACACGAGGGACAAGCCACAAGCATATGACATAGCAGATTGCTGATCCAGCAAAGTAGTGAATGAGACTTCTAGATTCAAGACATTTGTACTGCAGAAGAAATGAAATGCAAGGCTGTACAGCAGCAGTGGGTAATTAGCATGCAAGTTAAGATACATATTGCTATAACCTGAGAAAAATGACCAAGAAAAACATGTTCATCAAGTAGACAATAAAGTTTCCAAAAAGACATGTTAATGAATAGTACTGATTTTCACTTTCAACTTGAAACTTACAAATTTGTGAGACTTCATTAGATAGGGTTATTTACAAATATAAAATAAACTTCTGGCACCCACTACCATTACAAAAATATTTAAGAACTTGAAACAACTATTTTCAACAACAATTTCCGAGAGTACGACGGCATGCTCGATGAGTTCATGCACATTATTTAACATGTAATACTGTAAGATAACAAGGTAAAATGGGAAGTTATTTGCAGGTGATTCTAAAGATTGTTATAATTAATTTCACAGTTTAGAATACAAGTTTCTCTATGAATAAATCAACATAAAAGATTCAGGAGCATGTCAAACCAGAACAAAATAATATACAATATATAATAGGAAACATTAAAAGTAGAAGGATTACCATTACAAACTCAACCCCTAATTCAGGCTGATCAAATTGAACCCTGCACCTATAACGGTCAACAGTGAGAATACTTCCATTGTGAAGTTCTCTTGTTTTAGGGTGACAAGCAATAACACGTTGTCCAACTGATAAAGGACAAGCCAGATCTCTTGGGAGGCCTTCTTTAAGACCAGCTCGAAGCTCAGCATAATGTGCCCTAACTGATTCTCGATACTGCTCAAGCTTCTCTCGTTCTTCCTTTAAGAATTGCTTTGATAATCGACGTGGCTTTCCAAGAGAACTGAAATAACAAGCAAAAAGAATAACTAACTGAAAGTCAGAATTAAGAATTCAATTAACATGTACCTTCGTATAACACCCCACTCCACACGAGTTAGTCTAGGTATGTGGCCCAACCTGACATGATTCAAGTACTCTACAAACTCACTTTTGGCAAACCAAGGAGAGTCAATTGCACTGTAAAACCACTCAAACATACACCACCGGCGCAACAGTTTAGATGATAGGCAGTGAGAAAGCTTTCCCTGCAATGAAGAAAATAACACAATATTAGAATATCATTAGAAAACAACTTTGACCAGCTGTAAAAATATAAAAACCTTCTCAATCATCCTGTTGACTGCATTAGAGTGTCCAGGACAATCATCTCCCACAACATCAGATTTGAAATCCTTCCAGGCCAGTGCTTTCCGCAGGCCTATCTTACGACGGCTTCTATGCTTAGTAAGCAAATTAACTTGGTTTTCAGTTCCATCACAAAGAGTTGTTTCACTTAAATCTGTCAGTGCTCTTCCAGGATCAGTTGTAGAAGATGTGTTCTCTGGTTGTTTAATAAACTTTCCTTGCCTGAGCAACAGACTAACTTCACTAACATGTTTAACCTTCGCAATAGATCTTTTCCCTTCTTCAGCAAAGACCTGGTAAACAAGTGGTAAGAATATGAGAAGACTCATTACACAATTTTCAGCAAAAGATAAATATATATATATAATTACTGTGGTATAGAAGAAAATCATGGGACATAAGAATGCATCCCAACATACAACTTGGTAGTTGTATAATTACTGAACAACAGAGAGATTTTAGTCAAAAGTTGTTGCAGAAACTAAGATACTAAAGCATTTTGAAGCCACAGTCATCAAAGCAAACACAAACTATACAAGCATCAAGAGAACGCTGAAATACCTCCATCTTATGTGATTCACTTTTTTGAGAGTCACTGCAGAACTCAGATTTTGGTATCTGCCAATGGTGAATAAACAGGTAAAAATAATCAAGGAACGTTACATCATGAAGGTGATGATAATTATATATGCATAAATCAGATAAAGCTGAAAATACTGAAATGGTTGCACATCTCTTACCTTCCTAGACAAAGATTTCCCTTTTCTTTTTTCTGTCATACCAATACATGCACAAGCTTGCTGATTCATTTCAGCAATAACTTTTGCATCATGTTGCAATCCCTTGACGACCTTAGAACTTTTCCTGGAAAGTATATCAGAACCAACACTAGTAGAATGCCTTCTCTCCCTTTTTCCGGGAACTTTAGACTTATCTCTTTGATAATTTAATGGCAATGGTTCAGGTATATTAGGCTTCTCATCAGTATCAACATTTGCCTGTTCTTCTTTGACCTGGGCTGATGATTCTAAACACAGTATAAAAATGTAACACAGGAACTCATTTGCGTAAGATTCTTATAAAAATGATCCGTAAATAAAATACTAAAGATAAGAAAGCAATATTTTCCTACATAGGCTTTAAACACAAAATGGGCCAAATTATTAGGCAATTTGCTATAGTTGGATGGAGACATCTTGTGTGGCTGGATGGAGATACAATTTCCTACATAGGCAAATACCATTTTTGGTCGCATCTACCAATCAAACAAGAAAAGGAGAAGGTTTTACTGGTTGCAAAATTTTGACACTAATGCTTTTATGCATGTGCAATTGGTAAAATTCCAGCTGATGATATTTTGGAGAAGAATAACATATAAAAAATTATTTTGGAGACAAATATTTTACCTAAATCATGCACATATGGATTATGACAGTTTCTCCAAAAAGCATGTCTACAGAAAATGAAGAGAAAAGAATATAGGTAAAAAAAAAACTAACCAGACTCAACGACAGATAAAGGAAGCAAGATGTTAACAGACAAATCTGCTAGTGTCTGCAGAGCATCCAGGGCAGAGTTCTCATCTACAAAGAAAAACCAATAAGCTGAGTAACCATGTCATATCATCTCATATGCATGTGAGAAAATAACAATAAACAAAAAGAAAAAAGATAAGTTATTCATTAAAATTTTATCCATGTGAA
Organism: Musa beccarii; assembly: GCA_024322285.1. Lineage (NCBI taxonomy): Eukaryota > Viridiplantae > Streptophyta > Magnoliopsida > Zingiberales > Musaceae > Musa > Musa beccarii. Next base: position 69,716,143 of record CM044394.1, read on the forward strand.
ATTAGCATCCACAGATGTTCCACCAAACAACATTTAAAAATAAAAAAGAAGGGCAAGAAAGAACATAAATGATGATATTGCAAGATATTTCCAATGACCAAGATTCCACCAGAAACATTTAGAAATACAACATGAATAAAGCCATCACTTATATAAGATGATAGAAGAGAAGGACAACTGAGATCATGAATAACGAAATTGAAAGACATTTCCATTTACTTATAAAAAGGTTAGCCACAAACAATTATCTTATTCAACGGGAAGTTTTCACCCATAAGAGCTTAGGTTATCAATTTAAGGTTTAAGAAGCTTTTATTTCTGGTGGCCAATAAAGAAGTTTTCAGAAGGCAATTATAATATGCCGGTTGTTGGTGAGTACATAGCATGTTCCTGGGCTTGCATGTGGTTCACGCCTTAAATATTTCAAATTCAAAAATATGAAATAAAAATTTTAATCATGTTTACATGATATATTAGATGATAGGTGAAGAAATGCCTTTACGTGAAGAACCTTAAAAATGTACTATAAAAATATAATTCACCATATAAGAATGAGAAGAGGTTTTGACTTTTCTCAAATTTTCTCCAGGTGCAAAAGAAATGTTTAAAGTAGAAACTTATGTCGCCATATGCATGACAATATTGTTATTGCCAAGGATCACATGACTAAAAAAGTACACATAAGCAAGAAAGAAACAAGATGGAGAAAGGAAAATATATTATATATCAGAGGAGCAGATGAGAATATGGTCATGCCAATATTAGTAACATTCCTTGACGAGGAAGCTGACTTACGTATTTTGTATACTTTATCTCCATCTCAATCAACACAATGATCACATAATTTTCATTAATTGCAGAACATAAGCATGCAATTCAATATAGCATGTTGAGGAACAAATGCAATAACCCATAAGGCAATAGACAGTGTTGATATCATCTTATCTATGAATCGTGGCTGTTTAAGTATCATCAATATAGTTAAACCTTAAGCTAGAAGCACATAAGTTTATATTCTAGTCATTCTCGTCAAACTAGTAAAACAATGAAAGAATAACATGGTCAGAGCCACAAATTCCTCGAGAAAAATGGGAAAACTGAGACATGTTGACAATAATGAGAGAATGAAAGGGGAAAGCAAAGATAATTTGTAGCAAACCTCCAAAAAAGAGTTGACGGCTTCTTTTTCTTGAACCAATGGATTTACGAGTAGTTTTACTGACTTTGACCTCCAAGTCAGTTTCATCTTTAATTTTTCGAACACTTGATCCTTCCTCGGTACCACTGCATGCTTCCCTATCATCATCAATTTGAAAGCTTTCAGCATTAGAAGTTCTTGGCCTCTTTCCTTGGCGTTTCTTCACCCTTTTTGGAGCTTCAACTGCTCCAGAACCTTCATTACCATCTCTAGCAAATACTCCATTCTCAGCTTCCCTACTCCCTAGACTATTTTCATGACAATCGCCATCCATTTGACTTAATAACTTTGACCTATCAATCTCCAGTTCAACACTCTGGATTTTGCAGGAAGAATGATCCAGTAAAGATAGCAAAATCAAAGCACCAAGCCAAATAAATACATATAGTTGGTTACCTTTTGTTCACTACTTTTAACAGGAGAGGACCTTATGTGATCAACTCTGTTTTCAGGTGTTCGAGAAACCTGTGGTGAGCCGCCTCTTTGCAGAACCTCTGCTAAAGCCAGTGCTGCGACATGGGCACCTTCATCATCAACAGCATTTACCTCAGACTTTGAAGGTTGTTTAATTAAAAATGCTGATTTTTCTTTGTCATCTTTGTTGTACATATTTGCATTTGAAACAGGGATGCGAGGAGTCCTTTTCCCAACAGCACGGGGTTGATTTCCCAGAAATAAATCTGCTAAAGTTGTAGAATTAATTTTATTGATAAGGAAAAGAAAGATTATGCACGCATGCTCATATGAAACAAGCACACAACACATGCAAATAAATAGATGCAAGGGCAGAAACATCTCCACACCCCAGCGAAGAAAACACCTATTTTTAGAACACATCAAAATTGGAAAAAAATTTCTTATTCTTATTGTAAATTGTTTTATTGGGTAACATACACATCGGAATCAGCCTAATGTCTGTTCTCATGGTCAAAATCTTTTTTTTTTTTTTTTGGTCATCCATAGAAGAAATTCTGACTTCAATTCTGCAGAATGTGTAGGATCAGAGGACAGCAATTGAAACAATAAAAGAAAGCAATTCAATAAATGAGGAACTATATTAAAATAAGATTTCTATAAAATAACAAGAGGACCCCAGGTAATGGGGAAAAACTTGGTCTCTTATTTTGCAACTTCCCCAATATGTCCTTCAAAATAAATACATACTGATTCTACATTTGCTATCACTCCAGCATTAGATAATAGACAATAGCTAAATAACAAATAAAATAGTGCTGACAGATTGTACCTCCAGAACGCTTCTTCTTCAACAAAGATAGGTATCCATATCTTGATGAAGCTGATTGATATTGTGACCTATTAAGAGAGCACCCATCAGAACCCTTGGATATAAGTCGAAATTTTCCCCGACCACGCTTTTGAGGCTTTTGAGATGCTTTTGCTACATCATTGCTTTCTGGGTCACTCTCATTTCCTTCCTGCTAGTTGTTAGTTCCTAGTTTCAGACTATCGAATTTCAAAAAAACTAAATGCATGATCAGAAGTAAGAGCAAAGATTCACAAACTAAAAAGGCAGGAGAAGGGATATTGTTCATCTGGATCATGGTATGATTAACTAATTTGTAGCAGAAAAAGATTTTTAAGGAGTTGAAAAACTTATAAAAGCAAACAAACTGGGGAAAAAGATACTAATTAGTTATAAAATGTTATAACAAGCCATGATATCATCATTTTGGCACCAAAAGAAGAAATAGCATTAGAAACAGAAACTGTATAACAGAGCAATAATATGCAGAAACACTACTTAAAAATCATTAGTTGGTTCAGCTTTCTGTAAGATTGTCCTTCGTGGTCAAAGATTATTAAATAAAAAATGGCTTTTCAATCAATGAGTCAACCCCAGTTAAAAAATTGATCATACTGGATGGCATGGGTTGTTTTTACCAGTTTGAGACTTTACTGGTATATGGACCAGGCAAGGACCAGGCAAATTTTGCATGGCCCACTTCAGAATAGTGTTTACCACCTGATACAGTTACCGTTTCAGGCAGTCCTTTTGACTAGTACATAAAGGTGAGTTGAGTTAGTCCTTTGACTGGTGCATACAGGTCAAAGGACTAAGCTTACCAAAATGTTCTGTGACGTTGAACATTACTAGCTATTTCTTCACTAGAATCGATCACTTTCAAGAGCCTTTATCCAAAAAGTCCATGCTTCTTAATTCACAGTAAAATTTAATAAAAGTCATCCTTTTTCGGGTACAGAAGAACCTAGAACTAATATTCATTTATGAATAATTTATTTCTGATTTCAAAAGGAGTAATTGATTAGATGATGCGAATCAACAGTAAAGTGAAGCTAATACCAGTAAACTAAAGAAAAAAAACCTCCAATCTCACCAGAATGTTGTAGTGATCAGTCATCATTGCAATCAGCCCAGCTGCAGTAGCCGTTCCTTCTGGAAGAGATAAATATGCCTGAAAAACCATGGCAAACTTTAGTCAGTCATGAAAAGTATCATGGGGTTTTTTTCTTATGAATAGACATAAACTATTTGCAGCAACATTGAAAATCAAAAATCTCGGAAGTACAAAATTTATCATAAAATCAGAAACGAAAGCAAATCAGCTGTAAGAAAAAAATGTAGTAAGTGTTTGGTAGCCTGCATTTCTTCTGCATCGCATCAATTGATGCAATGCAGGTAGTCTTTGGAAGGTTGTATCTCAAATCATGAATTTACTTTTACAGTATAAGCATGCATCAAAATTTTGTGTTTTGTCATGCAACCAACTAGGTCACATGGCACTATGTAGTCCTGCATAATACATCTAATTTTTTGCCCCATACCTCAGCATCGTCAACCTGCATTTGCACCAAACAACTCGCCCTGCATTAGTTAATGTATGCATCAACAAATGCAGTGCATTTACTAATGCAGCAGATCAACAACCATAGGCCACTAAACATTCCATTAGTGGAGCCTATCAAGTTCAACATGGAGGGTATACCTTGATAAAATCTCTACTATTGATAAGAATAGTAGAGATTAATTTTGTTCCAACAGATAGAATATTACTGAAAGTGAGAAGCACAGCTCCATCAAAAGAAAATGACAGAGCTGCTATAGAAAAGACAGGAAATGCACAAACAATGGGCTTTCAAATGTTCTCCGTCTCAACCTGGCTCTCAAGTTAATTTCAGCAGTTTTTGGTTATTACAACTTGCAACTGTGATGCTTTTGCTTTCACGATTGCAGCCAGAAAGCTAAAAAGTTATGAGAAGTCAAGGGACTACAAAGATACTAAAGGATTATACAAAACATGCAAAAAGAAAAAAAGAAAGTAGCATTTTTTTATGTAGGAACTTTTGGAATTCGCAAGTATCCTGCATGAGTTTCCTGCTTTTAGCCGTGCAAGAAAAAGTAATTAAAATAAGTCAAATAAAACCTCGGGAATCCACATATTACTGATATTTTTTATTTTACTACTCATATTCAAAAATTTTATAATATACATACTAGATGCTTACAATGGGTCTCAAACCCCCGACAGTATAACTAGGCCTAGAGAACCGTAGCTGCTGGGATGCCTCTTCAGAATTTTATCAACTCTTCTCTAAATATGAAGTCAAAATAAACATGCCTTCTTTCATCTATGTCAAGGTTTATAAATCTTGGTGCAGCATTGAATCCAATCGGTGGCCAGACTACTATGGTACTCCATCAATGTTCGACATGAATCTATACCATCCGAACAAGAGAGAGAGAGAGAGAGAGAGAGAGAGAGAGAGAGAGAAGAAGGAAGAGGATGCGGAGGAGACAGAGGCAGATAAGGCAAACTGGAGTAGGAGAAAGATGTGTCTCCAAATGAGGAGGAAACAATAATGACAGCCAGGAGGAGGAGGAGGTGTTGACTAGACAAGGAGAGAGAGTGTGTGCATCAGAGAAAGAAAGCATGCACAAGATAGAAGAAAGAAAAGAAAAAAGAGAAGAGAAGGGCAGCTGTCTCAATTGCAGAAATTTTAATAAAATAACAACCAATATCAGTTAGCAAGCTTATGTCCAGTGTAGTTTGGTACGAATCTGCATACTGTCAATAAATATGGTATTATGAGCATATGGCACATTTAGCTCATAACGGACAGAACTGAACAAAATTATCCAGTTCCCGACCTAGTTGGATATCCGACTAATATATACTAACCATACAAGAAGTACAAATGATATTAAAACCTTGATCAATTTATGGAATAAGGAAATATTCCCATAGATCTCATATGACACAACTATTTATATTTTGATGGCTTTGAAAATAGGTAAGCCATTAGGCCTCTACACACTATATCTTTATCTGCCAAAAAAAATCCAAAAATTGGATGTTCCAACATATAATACTAAGGTTCCTCCAATCAAGTAGATCAACCTGGAGAATGATTAAAAAACAAAGTAGATCAACCTGAAGAATGATTAAAAAACAATGAGTCCAGCAGCTACAAATATGGCAATGAACCAAACTGTCTACTCTAGACATAACAGATCAAACAGTTGAAACACTTTGTGAGCTGAAGAGACACAATATAAAATCAACTAGAGAAATTCACAAGTGCATGCCAACCAACAAGCACTTTTAATTTAGAGAGGGTTGACAAAAGAAAGAGGTGAATGTGAAAATCAGGTAATGGACCAGCACAAGCACATTCTAGAGAAGAACTGCATGATACATTGCTGCAGAAAGAATATACATGTCTGATTCAACACATATAAAAGCAGAATGGACTCATAAAAAGTGAGAACATCGATATATGTCAAGAACATGAAAGGAATTATGGATTTGAGAAAAGATCTTACTTTATTCATGTTGTAAAGAGCTTCCACCATTTCTGATGATCTGTCAGGTATAGCACCAGCAACCTACAAATAAAAGAATTTATGATATTCATAAAAGATCCAAAAATAATTTTCATACTTTCTTAGATATCAGGCTTATCAAATGCATGGCGTTGCTCTTCTTTTTCATTTTGTTTTGGGGAGGGGAAAAAAACTAAAAAAGCAACTATACCTTTCTCCAGTCTTTCCCATATTTACGATAAGCTTCATAGAAGCGCTCAAGTTCTTCTTTGCTCCACTGAGGACCTAACATGTCAGACAACTTCCTCTTCTGCATAGTTAGAAACCCAGATATTTGAAATTAATAACCAAAACACAGTTACAATACAATTTACTCGTGTAACTAATGCTTAAGAAATGAAAGATTTAAATCAATATTTTTGACCAAGGTGAATGATAAATGCAACCAAACAAGTCATTTTCTTACATGTTAACAAGCATTCTGTATTTCATGTAAGATCTCTGTTTTACCCAATTTTGTGTTTGCTAGAAATTTGCAACCTACAGCAAAGGGATGATGTCAGGTCTATAGATGCTTTAAAATCGGCTTCCTCCACTGGTGGAGCTTTCTCAGTTCAGAATTCTCCTTCTCATGGGTGATCAACAGCAACTTTAATGTGCTTCAGAGATTTATCAGAAAAATATTGATAATAAGGGCCTTATTCAATTTGGAATAAATGGCAACAAACTTGAAGTGTTGTGAGAGCATAATCCCAGGAAGCTGGCAAAACTGAAATGTTCAACTTGGCCTGGACAATCTTTCCCCCATCACCCCAATGTACATCATTAAGACCTTCAAATTTTTCATTTTGAGATACAAGAGAACTTCAAAACTTGAAATTCCTCTCTATTATCCTGTGGAAGATTACCCACTATCATTTTTGCTCAAACATTTAGAACACTCAAAAGTGAAGCTTTCGAGGAACACTTACGAAGATATATAATCAAGAAGTCTGAAAATCTGGAAGAGAGGGACCCAATCAATGATACGAATGATTCATTTCAAATTTCCATACAGGATCCAATGCATAGGAAGATGAAGTACTTGGAAACTAAAAACAATAACCACATGACTAAAACGAGGGAATGGGAGAAAAAATTTCAATGACATTGCAAACAGACAGAACCCTCTCTGACCTGAGAGATATTGCTTATAATATATGTTCATGTTTCAGTTTTGCCCTTTCTTTCTGTTACTACGGCAAAATCTTTAAAAGCATATGAGCATGATTCAAAGACCATGAACTGTTCAGCGGGTGAAGAACAAAAAAATAAGATCTTACTCGTGTTCTACTTTTCTTTGGAGGTGTCTCATCCTTCTCAGACCAGTCTTCGAAAACTTTAAATCGCTTGTTCACATTTCTTGATTTCCTGGTTGAAGCCATTCAAATTGCTCTCTATATTGCCTGCAATATGTATAGGACATCAATCGATACACATCAAGAAAGTTCATTTTAAAATTAGGTAGGTGCACATTACATACACTTCATACAGTATAAAGAAAATACCAAAGTTGACCATTTAAAATAGCATGCTATACATTCTAAACTGTAAAAACTTGGAGTTATAACTAGGCCCCACCTTGAGAAAATTAATGCATAGATGTAAAACCTCAAGACAAGAGAGAATGGTGGAACAAAAGAAATTTATATCACTGAACAAAGAGTATGGAACTCATGAAATAGACAGTCTCTCGAAATCTTGCTTCAAAAGAATTAAAAATTTTAAAGTTATAGTGCAAATTAAAAAGAGGGGCAAAAACAGTTCTCACTGACCCCAAAGGAACCTAGACCGGAAAACACCTAGACTGACAAAAGTGCATGTATTATAGCAAGAAGGTAACCAACAACGCAGAGAAGAGTCCCACCCTTGAAGCTAAAATTCAATGTCCGCGTAGACGAGAACCATACCATGAACGGGGAGAAGAGTCCAGAAAAATGAACGCTAAAAGGAAACACCTAAAGAACGGTTCGAGATCATCAAGAATGGATCTACGATAAAGCTGCCCTAAAGCTTATGGAGCTAGTATATTGTGATGATCGGCCAGTAAGGTTTCTTGAAATAAATATGCTTTATTAAGGAGCTCAATCTAAAAAACAAAACTTTGCCAACTCGATCTATCTTGAACCAAAGAATTCGAAAGTATTCGACCTCACAACGTCCCGGAAACCCAAGAAGAAAAGCAAAGAAACCCTTTGCAGCGAAAAGGGAGGAATTGGGTCGGTGGTAGCGGAGCAAAGGAGGAACGAGAAGGATAGAGGAAGCCACTGAGATATCAATCGAGACTTTGGCAGCACGATCTAAAGGCAAAACACATGAAGGATGAAATCAGGAGGAGAAATTGCGGTCTGTCCTTTTTGATTTCGAGAAAAAAGAATTCCAAGATCTTGAGCAAAAATTGGGCGTACCTGGGGAGGAAGAGCGCGGGGAGCCGCGAGTAGCTGGAGAGGGATTGGAGAGTGACGCGAGCGCCGTCCTCCTCTTCCGGACAAAGGCGAGAGCGAGAGAGAAGGTGGACGGGAGGCGCCTCCTTTTTCTTTCTCTTTGTTTCTGCGTTTGGTGGAATCGGCGGGTGGAGGCCGGGGAGGGAAGGGGTTAAAGATGCGAGAGGGGGAGGGAGGGATAGAGAGCTTTTAGATTCGCGCACGGAGATTTATGCATTTGAAAGGTCCGCCGGTGCTGCTGCCACTCAGATAATTCAAACAAACAATGCCTTTTCGTACGTGCTAATTGGATACCCGCCCACCCACCTCTTCTGTGATTGGAAAAAAGAATAATCCCGGGTGGGTAACGAATGGTGTGAGGGAAAATAAATTGAAACGGCCATTCTTGATATGGCACCAAACTTTTGACTATATTTTACAAAAATTAGTATTTCAACCCAATAATTTATAAATTAGTATTTTAATTTTAGTCTCATATCATCTATACAATGAATGGATGAATTCATCGTATCTCAAGTAATATATCCGTGTGTGTATATTATTATTATTATTATTATTATTATTGATTGTCTAATAAGTCAGGAAGGGTTGTGAAACCAATCGAGGTGAGGATCGTCTTCGTCGCAAGCTCAATGTTAAGAGTTGAAGATGGACGAGTCTATTGCTTGATAAATTAGATTGGGGATATATATGGCAAGGCATCTGATGCACACAAGTTAGACTATGAGTAGAAAGACTTTGTCAGCAAGTATTGATGCAAGTGGGCTTGGTAAGTATGGGTGGGGTCCTTTTATAGTGTACCTGGGACATTTTTTTTTAAACATGGTAGCTATTCCACGATCGACGATCCATCAAAGACATGGGTTATATATGTGCAACATTAAGATCGACGTCATGCGCTGACGTTATATACCGATCGATCAGGGTTGGTGATGACATGGATGTCCATGTGTCACTTATGCCACATCAATATGATGTGTATTATTAAATATAAAAAAGATTAAATGAGACACTTAAGTGTGTACATAAAGTGACATCAGCATAATAAAGTATTAACACACCTTTAGCGATGAATGAACGGGCCAACAACTTATGATTGCGTTTTGTTGACGCGCGATTCATCGAGCAAAATAGAACAAAACCATTTATTACAAATTGGACGACTATTAAGGCTCGTGATGACGCGTGTACCAATGCATGCTCGATATTATAAATGATCAATTAGCATCCATTTATGTGCTCCGTTGTCGAAGCTTAATCAGTTTAACACATATTAATTTATATCAAATGATACCATCAGCATTAGTTTCTTGATTCAAATAATTACAATTAAGTTTGGTCGACACACTTTGATCGAAGAAAACAATGGGTAGTTTAAAGAATTTACTGAATAATGATCTACCATCACTCCACCAAATGATACAATCTAATTATATATATATATATGTGTGTGTGATGGAACGAATGCAGTTACCGAATGACGCGTCGGGTTGGCCTGGTCCAATTGTCGAAGTCACAGGGTGCTCGGTTAAATTCCTACGGTAGGAGCGAGCTGTTGGCGCTTCGCTGATCCGATTCCTGCCGAAAAGACCTGGGTCGAGTTTTTCTCGACTAGGTCCCTCCGATGCTAAAGTTAATTCTTCTCCCTTTCCAGGAGTCAAGTGGGGGGGGGGTTTATAGGGATGTCCAAACCTGGTTAAGCGTACCTCCCTCCGTCCATGCAACGGGGTCATACAAGGCGGCACCATATAGGATGGCCCTAGATAGTGCCATTCCGGGATCTCGGGGCTAGCTTGCTCCGTGCGTCATCGTCCCGGGATCTCGGGGCTGTCTGCTCCATGCGTCATTGTCTCGGGATTTCGGGAATGAACGCAAATCAGTGTGTCACCGTCCTGAGATTTTAGGATAGACTGTTCCAGGTTTAGGCGATATGACAACGTCGTCATATCTGATCCGAGGTGGCAGGTCTGACGTGGCATCCCATGTAGGGTGTCTTTATACTCACATGTGCACTGGCTATTATCACGTGGATGATGTCAGAGTATCTCGTATCAATTTATATCAAATGATACCATCAGCATTAGTTTCTTGATTCAAATAATTATAATTAAGTTTGGTCGAGACACTTTGATCGAAGAAAACAATGGGTAGTTTAAAGAATTTACTGAATGATGATCTACCATTACTTTACCATCACTCCACCAAATGATACAATATATATATATATATATATATATATATATATATATATAGTTCAAAACTTTCTTAAGCAACGGTAAGGGTGATGGGGAATAAAAGGATAGGCAACAAACAATAACATTTGTATATGAACAAATACTAGTAGGTCGTAACACACAGCGGAATTAAACGAAAATCACAATCAAATAGAACACCAAGATTTATGTGGAAAACCCCTTCAATGTGAAGGGTAAAAACCACGGGGCAAACCAGAGAAAATCCACTATAAAAATAATGAATGTACAATTCTCAAATCTCTTGCCCAAAACCCAAGCAACAATCACAAGAGAATAACTGGGATACAAGGATTACATTATTGTACATAATATCCAAAACCTCCTTAAGCAATCATAGAAGAATTTACTGAAGATCTGATCTAACCTGAGATGAGAAACTGTTTCGATGAGTGAGAACAATTTGTGTTTTCCTTGTCTTCATCCCCTTTTTTTCTCTTATTTTTCTGCTCTTTTCTCCTCTCTTTGAATCCCTAATGCTGCTGCGAAGATTCTGCCCTTTGCTGCGATGTTTGATCTCTTAATTTTCGCAGCCACCATTAGCCCCTATTTATAATTAGGGTTTAGGTTAAGTTAGGGTTAACAAGAAAAAAAATTAGGCTATGGCTAATAAAGCCCATATGGGCTGAACTTGGGCTTTCAGCCCAACAACCTCCCCCTTCAACCCATAAGGGAGGCTGTCCCATGACTTAGTGTAAATCCATGCCGACCAACCGTCGACACATCTCTCTGCCTCTCTTTTGGTAAGGTCTTCAACAACATGTCTCGCTTCATTATCATATGTATGAATTTTAGAAGTTGCTCGCTTCTCTTCAAGTACATTTCGAATCCGAGTAATATCGACATCTATATGCTTTGACTTAGAATGAAAAATCGGGTTCTTACATAAATGGATGGCACTCAAGGTCATCACAATACACCACATAGTTTTCCTGTTTGGCCCCAATTCTTGTAAGAATTCTTTCATCCATAACATTTCTTTACAAACCTCAGAGTAGAAAGCTGAATATATTTCGCCTCTGTGGTGGAGAGAGCAATATACCTTTGCAACTGGATTGCCATGACACGACTCCCATGCAAAAGTAAGTACAAAACCTGATGTGGATTTTCTTGTATCAATATCTCTAGCCATATCCGCATCTGTGTAACCCGTTAGCACAGGTGATCCACCTCCAAAGTTTAAACAAACCTTAGAGCTTCCTCTGAGGTATCTCAAAATCCACTTCACTGCTGCCCAGTGCTCCTTACCTGGATTTGCAAGAAATCTGCTAGTAACACCCACTACATATGCGATGTCTAGCCTCGTACATACTATTGCATACATTAAACTTCCAACTGCTAAAGCATATGAACCTTTTGCATTTTCTTCTTCTCTTCATCACTTGACGGACTCTGTTCTGAGCATAACTTGAAGTGACCTGAAAGAGGAGAACCAACTGGCCTTGCATTGCTCATACTGAACCTTTCTAATACCTTCTCGATGTATTTCTCCTGTGACAACCAAATCTTCTTGTTTTTCCTGTCACGAGAAATCTGCATGCTCAGTATTTGCTTTGATGTCACGGACAAAATTGTAAACGGCTTGTTCGGTGTAATGCTTGTGCTTGTCCGTGTCTCTTTTGGGTTGTCATATAATGTAAAGCTTGTAAAGGGCTTGCCAAAGGCAAAATGCCCATATTTGAGTGAATTTGTGACCATTGTAGGCTTGTACATAAAGTACGCGTCGATGGAATACTTGTAAAAGAATTCGGTCTGTAGTGGACCAATTTTATACCTTTGTTGTGCAACTGTTCTGAGCTTGTGATATCCCTTGTTGGAATGTGCATTGGCTATAAAGTGTTTACTAAAAGAGTGGCTTGCCGGATCCGTGTGAAGCGCTTTCTCGTCCGTCTTCTCTTTTGTAGGTCCTAAGGGATTGTAGGAGATTTCGGGTAGGTCGACCTTTGCGGTGATCGCATTGGTGCCGCACTGGGGCCAGGCAAAACCAAATAGTTAAGTCCGTGACGGATGGTATCGAGAGGACAAGCTCACTTAGAAACACTTAGCATGCAACGTGGGGACCTTGTCGGGCACCACGAGGACAAGCTAAGAAGAATTGCGGAGCGCACAAAGGTGGGGATGGTGAGTTCGATGGTGGCTCGACATTGACACCCAAACTTGGCGGTGCTCGAGGCGGCCGGGTGCTTAGCCAAGGATGAGCCGTGCAAGTTGCGATAGTGGGTTGTTCAATGATCGAAAGAGTTGTGCAAAGCTCACAGCTCGGGAATTGCAAACTCAAGGAATTCGATACTCATGCAAGGGCTTGCATGCGGACGATGGATGTCGTGGCCATCCCAGCCAGCGGCCGAAGGTCGGCGCCATGGAGCATGAAACTTTCTCTTCGACATGTGCAGGATACTTTCGTAAGATCTTTGAAGTGTGCAGAAAAGAGTTCAGCATGTTGCTAGACTCCGAGAGGCGCAGTCATGTCGGGTGTATTGGTGAAGTGTCACAATCTAGCAAGTGCATTTGCAATGGCGAGAATTGGGCACGATTTGTTGAGAGAGGCGAAGTAGTCCAAGGGGATAGTGGTCTCCAAAACTTCCTAAGGGAAGGATGCGAAGAGAAGTTGCTCCAACGGGCGGATATCTATGAGGATAAGTCCCGCTCTCCGAATGTGAATGACAGTACAATGAAGCTGCTTGAGGAGTACCTCAAGGCAGAGCTCGATGGATCGAGTGAGCGGTGTGGAGTCATCGCATGATCTCGCAAGTGGCAATGCGTTGGTGAGCGAGATCAAGTGGGGGAGCAACCAGGGCAACACAAAGTGAAGGCACACCGCGAGCCGAGCGGTGAGATCGGACTCAATAGAGGGTCGACCCGTGGAATGGTGGGCGTGAGGGCCACCATTAAGCCAATGCTGTCGAGAAGCGAGAGCAACTTGGGGGAAAACTTGGTGAAGTACCCGGATCGCGTGAAGGGAGTTGGCTTTGAAGCGGAACATGGAGCGGAGGCTTGGTGCTTTCCTTACACGAGGTCAAGGACATGGAGTCTTGCCGAGGCAAGAATCGGATCATGTCGTTCCATGGGTTTCATATTCGGATGGAGCAAACTCATCTTGCATGGTGCCAAAAGCGAAGGAGCTTGAGGCACAAACATCTTATCTCGATAAAGCACTTGGTGGAGATTCTAAGGTGATGCGGTTCTTTGAGGCAAAGTTGGTGTCAAAAGGCCTTAGCACGGGGCAAGAGGATGCAGAGACGGCTACTCTTGAAGAATATGCCACGCAGTGTTGCTATTCAAGTTGCCATGAGGAAAGCGGTGTGCTTTGGAGATTGTCTTTGGTAGAAGGCGAGAGTCCCGGAGATCAGCACAATGGTGCACCTATTTCAGTAAGTCGAGGAGACTTGGAGGAGGCTGCTAGGCGATGGGTATCTAGAGGCTAGCCTTCGTCCGAGTGTGACCCGAGAGTGGGTGGGACGAAGGTCGATTGCCAAAGAAGCGAACAGAATCGAAGTTGGCGAAGGCCTGCGATGTGTTGGCGGAGTCCACACATGGAGATATCGCAGTTCGAGTTCATACCACAGGATCGAGAATGAAGGAGATGTCACCAGGAGGTGACATGATGCAAGGGATCGGGGTGGAATGGTTCGTGGCAAGACGACACACACAGCATATCCCGTGAGGGACATGGTCATCTGGAAATATGACCGGGAGCGCGACAAGGAGCTCCAAGTTGGTGAACAACACGACGGTAAGAAGAGCTATGGATTCAAGCAGTGAATGCCATGGTGCTGCATGAGGCGGGTCTTCCGCGCGATGCACCGAATGTTGCATTGAATGGAAGCCTTAGACATCACCTTATGGCGAAGGGGGTGTGCTCTGTCGAGGAAGAAGTTCAGAATGCAAGTACCAGTGAGTCCCATGTGGGGACTGGATCATACAGAGGTATGATCGGAGCTGCTGAAGAGTGGAACTACTTCAGAGCTCACATTCGCTTAAGGGAGCCCGGCAAGTCAGAGGACAAGGCCGAGTAAGTGAACATTGCAGCCAATGAAGCTAAGGAGAACAGAAATGGTGCAAGTCCTACAACATGAGTGGCGGTGGCCAACATGGGAGTTGCGATCTGTATTTCCATCGACAAGCGGAATCGCTTTCGAGAGAACACAGAGGTGTTGAAGCGAGGGGGTCGGAATAGGGCGTGGAAGCAATAGCGAGTCCAAGAGGACTCGGCTACCCAATATCAATCATCGGTTAGATTGAAGGTGAACTCGAGAGGGTGTCACAATGCCAGTAGTGGCAGATCTACCGATCATGAAGAAGGGATGCAGATCACGAGACAACGGATAGTAGTGCCATGGGCGCCGTGAATGCCATGGTATAGTGCTGAGGCGGGACTTCCGGGGAGTCATCAATCCCTTGCTCTCTTAGAGGGAGAGCACTTGGTCGTGATATGGGCCGTGGAGGAGGAGAATGCTTTGGCAAACTCCATGTACCAAGACAAGGTGAAGGGGCGAAGGCCAGAGAACCGTAAGACCAATGTCAACAGACTTTCCATCAAGATAGCCGTGAGTGAAGGACTTGGTCGATGCAAGAGTGCATGACCAAGGATCGGAAGCGCGAGATGCTGTCTTTGTACCTTTACTACTCGGAGGAGTCGGCGATGCGAAATGATGGAGAAGGCGGTACAATCCCAAAGGCGACCAAATCTATCGGAGACTTACTCCAAGTTGGAGTGATAACTTCTTGCATTCGAAGTTCAATGGCAATGAGAAGGTGAATCACGATGGGCGACTCTGGCGAAGGATTGCAAACACTTCAAGTGCTTGGAAGTGTGAGCTAAGAGCGGCGAATTCGTAACTATTTCGGCACTTGCGAAGTACAAACTCGAGGAGGCGGGCGAAGACAAGTAACCTTTGCCTTCTCAACTCCCTAGAGAATGGCGGAACTCCGAAGACCCAGCTCTCTTAGTTATCCAAACAGAGGAGCTCGCACGGATGTGAAGACCCTTCGAAGACAACTAAGTGGAAGAAGATTCGATGGGCAAATTTTACGGAGGAAGGACACAGTAAACTTCAAAGGTTGAGGTGATGCTCGTTAAAGCTCCAACAAAGCATCTATCCAGTTCAAGAGACAAGAAGAATTTGAAGGCGGCGCATATCAAAGATGGTCTTTTCCCTTCATCGATGAATCGCAAGCAAGAACCAAAGAAGGATCAAGACAACTTTGCCAACCCCACACCAAAGTCGAGTCATTGGCGAGTTGAAGCAAAGACGGCGGATTAAAGTTCGGACGTCTCAACAACAAGCGGAGAACAAATGGGAGCCAAGGGGCATCGCGGCAGGAAGCGAAGATCGAAGATCCAACAAAGAAAAGAAGTTGCGGCGTCGGCTCAAGAAAGCGACGAGGGCGTCGAAGGATTAAGTGGGGAGAATGTCACGGACAAAATTGTAAAGCGGCTTGTTCGGTGTAATGCTTGTGCTTGTCCGTGTCTCTTTTGGGTTGTCATATAATGTAAAGCTTGTAAAGGGCTTGCCAAAGGCAAAATGCCCATATTTGAGTGAATTTGTGACCATTGTAGGCTTGTACATAAAAGCCGCGTCGATGGAATACTTGTAAAAGAATTCGGTCTGTAGTGGACCAATTTTATGCCTTTGTTGTGCAACCGTTCTGAGCTTGTGATATCCCTTGTTGGAATGTGCATTGGCTATAAAGTGTTTACTAAAAGAGTGGCTTGCGGATCCGTGTGAAGCGCTTTCTCATCCGTCTTCTCTTTTGTAGGTCCTAAGGGATTGTAGGAGATTTCGGGTAGGCTGACCTTTGCGGTGATACGCATTGGTGCCGCACGGCTTAGGCAAAACCAGCTAAGTCCGTGACAGCTGGCCCCATATCCTTCATTGCAAATGACTCACTTAGTTCCTTCTTCAACCTGTCAATTGTATGCATATCTTTCCCAAGGATAAGCATATCATCAACATAAAGTAAGAGAATAATAAAATCCTCTCCAAACCGTTTGATATACACACAATGATCTGAAGTTGTTCTTTTGTATCCATTTTCAATCATAAATGAATCAAACTTTATGTACCACTGTCTTGGAGCTTGCTTCAATCAATACAAACTCTTCCTTAACTTGCAGACAAAATTTTTTTTACCTTTGACTTTGAAACCTTCTAGTTGCTCCATATAAATTTCCTCCTCCAAATCACCATGAAGGAAAGCTGTCTTCACATCTAACTGCTCCACCTCCAAGTCCTGACTAGCAGCAATACCTAGAGCAATACAAATAGAAGACATTTTAACAACAAGAGAAAAAATCTCTTCAAAGTCAATACCTTTCTTTTGACCAAAGTCTTTCACAACCAATCTAGTTTTGTACTTTGGTTGAGAACAATATTCTTGAGTCTTCAACCTGAAAACCCACTTGTTCTTCAATGCCTTTATTCCCTGTGGAAGTTGCACCAAATCATATGTATGATTCTTTTGTAGAGCATCCATCTCTTCCTGCATAGCAACTAGCCATATTTTTTTCTGCTCACTTTCAACTGCTTCTTGGTAATTCTCTGGTTCACCTACATCAGTAAGCATCACATACTCATCTGTAGAGTATCTTCTAGAAGGCTGACGTTGTCTTGAAAATCTTCTCAACTGAGGTTTTAAGGGAAGCTGCTCCTCAACTTCTTCTTGCTCAACATGTCCTGCAAGTAGATTAATATCTGGCTCTACACCATCTTCCTGCACATCTCCCCCATCACCCTGATATCTTTGGAGGAATAACTGGGTCACAATCTGCTAATCCTTCTGTAGAAGTCTTGGCTGATGCCTCCTTCTTCAAATCCTCAAGGGTTTGATCCTCAAAGAAGACCACATCTCTGCTTCTAAACACCTTATGCTTTTTGGATCCCAAAGCCTGTAACCAAATTGATCATGTGAGTAGCCAAGAAAAATACATTCTTTTGTCTTACCATCCAGCTTAGACCTTTCATTATCTGGAATATGTGCAAATGCACGACAACCAAATACTCTCAAATGCTTATAGGAAACATCTTTCCCTGACTAAACATGCTCTGCAACATCAGCATCTAGGGCTGTACATGGAGATAAGTTGATCACATCAACTACAGTTCTTAAAGTCTTATCTCATAACCTTTTGGGTAGCTTTGCCTATGAAAGCATACATCTGATCTTTTCCATGATGGTGCGATTAATCCTCTCTGCAATTGCATTATGCTGAGATGTACCAGAAGCTGTCATATCATCTTTGGATGCCATGTGACCTGCAATAATCATCAAACAATCCTGTATACTCACCACCATTATCTGATCTTATGCATTTCAACTGTCTTTCTGTCTCCCTTTCAACTCTGGCATGAAACTTTTTGAAGACACCAATAACCTGATCCTTGGTCTTCAAAGCATAGGCCCAAACTTTCCTAGAAAAGTCATCTATAAAAATAACAAAGTAAAGTGCACCACTGATGCCAGGAACATTAGTAGAACCATTAGGAGTTTTTGTCCTCAAAAGACCACATACATTTGTATAAACACGGTCCAAGGCATGCATTTTTCTAGACAAAGCAAGATTACCAAATGAAACTCTATGTTGTTTACCAGCTAAATAATCAATACAAGGGTTCAAACGTATACCTCTGAGGTCAGGCAATACATCTCTCTTAGAAAGAGCTTGCAGTCCTTTCTCGCTCATGTGTCCCCATCGCCTATGCCACAACTCCATGCTGAAGTCTTTCTCTGCAGTATTCAATTGTTCACCACAAACTTTGGCCTGCAACCTGTACAAAGTGTGACATTTCTTTCCATTAGCTATAACAAGAGAACCCTTACTTAGTTTTCATTGCCCTCTGTAAAACCTGCTATCATAGTCTTCATCATCTAGTCTTCCAACTGATATTAAATTCAACCTCAAGTTAATCACATGCCTCACATCCTTAAGTACCAACTTACATCCAAGATTGGTCTTTATGTGGATGTCACCCATGTCAATGATGTTTGCTGTGCCATGGTTGCCCATCTTGACAACACCAAAATTTCCAGACCTGTAGGTAGCAAAGAACTCCTTCCGTGGTGTAGCATGATAAGAAACTCCTGTGTCAATTATCCACTCGAGATCCTGACACACACAAGAAAAAATATCATCAGAAGGAGACAAAATCAAATAATCACCAACCTGCACTGTAGCCGTGGTATTCTCTTTTGACTTTGTAGACTCTACTTCTTTTCCCTTTTTCTTGCTCTTCTTAGGTTGTTTATACTGATTCTTATAATGTACTTTCTCACCACAGTTATTGCAAATAATATCTTTCCTTGATCTTGACTTGCTTCTACCCATGCGTGAATTACTTCTATCTTTAGACCTTGACCTTCCTATGATCTCTGAGATAAGTGTCTGTGAATTAGTTTGAGATACTGCTGAGTTCTTTCTTCTCAACTCTTCATTCAACAAACTGCTTGTTACTTGACTCATGGTAACAATACCATCTGGCGCAGAATTACTGAGGGAAACCACCAGTGTCTCCCAACTTTTTGGCAATGAACTGAGAAGTAACAATGCCTGCAACTCATCATCAAGAGACATTTTCATAGAAGATAACTAATTAGTAATACTCTGTATTTCATTCAAATGCTCAGCAATAGAAGCACCCTCTTTATATTTTAGGTTCACAAGTTTTCTGATCAAAAAAGCTTTGTTACCAGTTGTTTTTCTTTCATAGAGACCTTCCAACTTTTTTCAAAGAGAATATGCATAACTTTTAGTAGAAACATGGTGAAAGACACTATCATCGAGCCACTGTCGAATAAACCCAACCGTTTTTTGATCTAATCTCTTCCACTCATCATCTGTCATAGTAATGGGTTTTTCACTATCCCCTTGCAAAGGTCCATATAAATCTTTGCAATACAAGAGATCTTCCATTCTTGGTTTCCATATCATCCAATTGTTTTCGTTCAAACTAATCATGCGAGAAACATTACCAGCCTCCATGTTCAAACACAAAAATTAAATCACCAAAACCTTGCTCTGATACCAGTTGATGGGGAATAAAAGGATAGACAACAAATAATAACTTTTGTATATGAACAAATACTAGCAGGCCGTAACACACAGCGAAATTAAACAGAAATCACAATCAAATAGAACACCAAGATTTACGTGGAAAACCCCTTCAATGTGAAGGGTAAAAACCATGGGGCAAACCAAAGAAAATCCACTATAAAAATAATGAATGTACAATTCTCAAATCTCTTGTCCAAAACTCAAGCAACAATCACAAGAGAATAACTAGGATACAAGGATCGCGTCACTGTGCACAATATCAAAAACCTCCTCAAGCAATCACAAAAGAATTCACTGAAGATCTGATCTAACCTGAGATGAGAAACTGTTTGGATAAGTGAGAACAATTTTTGTGTTTTCTTTGTCTTCTTCCTTTTCTTTTTCTCTTGTTTTTCTGCCCTTCTCTCCTCTCTTTGAATCCCTAATACTGCTGCAAAGATTCTGCCATTTGCTGCGATGTTTGATCTCTTAATTTTCACAGCCACCGTTAGCCCCTATTTATAATTAGGGTTTAGGTTAAGTTAGGATTAACAAGAGAAAATTGGGCTATGGGCTAATAAAGCTCATATGGGCTGAACTTGGACTCTCAGCCCAACAAAGGGTTACATTAATGTTTAACCTATGGCCTGATAAGGACCTCACGATATCCCTAATATAGATCAGGTAGTGATGTGAGTAAGATCGAGTTGAGGCATTACAAGTTGCCTTAATGATAAGTAAATGAGGAGTCCATCTCGATTCTTCTTATAGCCTGTCTTGACGAGTAAATCGTTATGACTTTCTTTAGTGCCTTTGGGAGGATTGGGTCAGAGTCCTGCTTGAGCTATGAAAAGATAATAGAGAAAAAGAGTAGGTCGATGATAACTTACTCCTATCTTTTGATACAAGCGCCTCATCATCATTGTAACATGTCATACAGTGATGAATCACTACCCTATAGCAAATCAAGCAGGGCAACCATATCCTCTATTATTTAAAACAAGCATCTTGATGGCTTCTCCACTCATCATTGCATATATGGTGCACATACGGATAAGCTGATTGTTACACTTTATAGCCTCTATAGAAGAGTTCCTAAAGTGCACTTTCAGAGCGATAAATACTAAAAAATATCATAAAATCAATTATTATTCGACACTTGGTCTCAATGTGATGACTAAGCTGACATACGAGAGACAAGACTTACACCCTGGGTTTGCTTGCTTTGACATAAGTCTAAAGCAAATAATTATAAGCCACCTCTTTCTATTATCGCCTATATGAAGAAAATTACAAAGGTAGGTTGTAAGAGGCTATTAAGGGTTGTGTGCCCATATAATACTTCTATCTTCTATAATCCCTCTATGACCATGTATAAAAATTTACTTTCAGCACAATTATCAATAGAGAATATTTTTTACCACTCGTGACTACACTCACTTTTCTTGAGTTATTAACTTAGACATCAGAGGGATCAAGTCAGATAAACTCGTTTGACCTCAATCTTTGTACAAGTGATACAACAAAAGCTTGATGTTTTCACGTCAGAAGTATATATACATATATATACATATGTATGTATATATATGTATATGTATACATATATATATATATGTATGTATGTATATACATACATATATGTATATGTGTATATATATGTATATATATACATGTATGTATATGTATATGTATATACATATATATGTGTATATATGTATACATATATGTATATATATACATATACATCTTCCGTCACTGCCTTGCTCGTCGCTGCCTCCTCAGATGTTGTCGGGCATCATCCTCGGACCGTCATCCAGGTACCCCTCTTGATGTAGATTACTTCGTCTCGAACTTTCGTTACTTATTCTTATAATTATCAAGAATCTCACGTGTTCAGGTTGGAAGCGATTCCGTCTTCGTTATCTTTCATGGAGGCTAATTAGGTAATCAAGTTGAGCTTACAGACATGCGTTTTCTATTTCAGTCGTGCGTCTCTCGATTGCCTGTTGTGCTGTCTAGTCTTCCAATGTTACACTCTGCATCCAAATTTGTGGCTACAAAAGTTTAGGTGCATAAACCGGGGAGACATGTTGATTAAAGAAACGTTATAGGTAGATAACATCATTTAATCCTTTATTTACATGTTTTAAGCATCGAGCATTATCCTGCCCACAATTATAAGTTTACCTACCTTCTACACTGGCCGCTGGAATATACATTGTGCTCTACCAGGTGATTCAGCTTCTATCGATTCATCACGGAACTCCAACGCCTTCATGAACAACACGTAATTTTCCATTTTTTATGGTTATTTCCTTTCTATCACTGCTAACGAGGAAATCAAATACATATTCTAAGAGTTCTTTTATGTTTTTATTTTTCAAATTTTACGTTAGCAAAGGGTTATATATATATATTCTATATAATTAGGAAGTGATATGTTTAACGATGGATGATCTCATTTTGCACAGATAATGCTGGAATTATGGTTTAAGGAGATTCTCATTTTGCGCAGCAGGTTTTATTTTATGGGTACGAGGAGACGAGCGTGCAATCCAACAATTATTCTCACCATCATCCCGCATGTTTCTTGGACCATGCTGTTTCATCGATTCTGTCTTCCGTGACTTCCTTGTCGACGAGCTGTCTTTTGCAGGTCCTCCCAGAAGTCCCACCTGATGTGGCAGATGCTACGAGCCGAGGGGAAGCGATTTAACGCCGTCAGAAGCCATCCAAAAAGCAGTAGCGATTCATTGGGTACAGATTCAGGGATCACAAGGGCACAGATACCCAAAGATATTGATCTGACTACATCGCTTCAAAGTCTGGCTCGGCACCTGTCCGATCGTGATCATGGCGGTGGCGGAAAGAAAAATGAGCCGGCGAGGGACACCTTTCGACGCATAGTTTAATTTAAATGGTACGGCAGATGATTTATCCGGCAGTCAAAGGGTGTATCCGCATGGTGTCTCTGAGCGTCTTGTGCAGTCGCAGGGAATCTCAATTTCCTGGTACGGATCAAAGACAAAAGCCTAATGCACCTCAGTCTCTGCTGCTGCTGCAGGAGGTCTGGATTGACAAGATCAATCAAGGCTGCTTTTATGCGGTGTATCGAGAAGCAATTTGTCGATCCGTGCACAACTCAGCCAGGTGAGCGTGAAATGCCCTTACGTACGCCTCATCTCTGTGAGCAGCGGTGTGGCATTAATTCTCAGCACGAGATGGTCTGATCGCAATGAGACGGTGTGCCGACCCGTCGTTAAAGTGGCCCACGAGCACAGTGTTAGACCCCCGATGGAAGAAGACTGGATGTTGTTTGGGTTTGATGTTGAATCTGACGGCAGCTTAGTTTGAGGAGGGACCCAAATCAATCAAAGTTGACGGAATGATGGGCCGGGTAAGACCACCCCAGGGGCCGGTCGATTGGACACGAAATGTGGCGGGTCAAGTCTCGGCAGTCTCTTCTCCAGCGGATATATCTTGGCTCCACGTGCATCTGCGACCGCCGGCACGACTTCCCAAGCCGTCATGCTATTAATTAACACGTCCCTCGCGCCCATGCCTTCCTCCTGGAATTGATCCGTCCTTCCCTGTTGGTGCTCTCTCTCTCTCTCTCTGGTATGCTCGTCCATCCACACACACACACACACACACGATCTGTAACAACGGCAGTGCAGGAGGACGCAAAGGTTAAACCGGCACGTACGGAGGACGACCGGGATTTGTCTCTCTCTCCCCTTCTCTGTCTGTGGTTAAGGAGGTGATCCAAGAGAGACAGGAACTGCAGTGGAGGAAGAAGAGGAGGATGGGAGACAGAGGGGTGGTGGGAGTAGCGGACGACATGGGGGAGGGCATGCAGTGCCTGGACCACCCTTACCGTAGTAACCCAGGCGGGGTATGCGCCTTCTGCCTGCAGGAGAAGCTGGGCAAGCTGGTGTCCTCCTCCAAGACCAGCCCCTTCTCCCCGCTCCAGCCCCCGCCTTCCTCCTCTTCCTCACCCACGTCCTTCCGCTCCGACGCTGGTGTTGCTGGCGGAGGGCTCGGGCTTGGACTCGGACTCGCCTCCGGTCCGCCACGTATCGGTGCCGCCGCTGGTGGCCGTAGGACCAAGTTCCCCTTTCTGGCCGCCAGCCACAGCAATAAGAAGAAGAAGAGCAGCGGCGGGAGCGGTGGCTACGGAAACGGCGCAAGGAAAGTGATGGCTTCGGTCTCCACCGCAGCTGGCATCACGGATTCTGGCTCGGCGGCGAACGACAACAGCATTGTCCTAAAGCGGAGCAAATCTACGGTACTGAGAACGGCTGGAACCCTTGCGCAGGGTCGTGGTGGTGGTGGCATTGGAGACCCCGCAGTGGCAGAGAGTCCTCGAAAGAAGAGCTTCTGGTCTTTCCTCTACCTCTCCTCCGCCTCTTCCGCCTCGAGCTCCTCTTCTGCCGCCCACGGCAACAATATCAACAGGCGAAAATCTACCTCATCGTCCTTGGGCGAAGGATGCGATAAAGACGTCAACACGAAGCTGCATCTGCAGCGGCAAGTGAATGCATCAGATAAATTGATGGCCAAGGAAGAAGCGGCCGCCCCCGAGCAAGGGGAAAACGGGGTGAAGGAGACGGAGAGCCCAAACGCTGGCCAGGCGGCAGCATCATCGTTCGGAAGGAAGGTGGCCAGATCCAGATCGGTGGGCTGCGGCAGCAGGAGCTTCTCGGGAGACTTCCTGGAGCGCATCTCCACCGGGTTCGGCGATTGCACCCTCCGGAGAGTGGAGTCCCAGCGCGAGGCCAAGCCCAACATCGGCCTCCACCTAAATCACGACCACGACGGAGAGCAGCAGCAGCCGAGGATGAAGGAGCGGTTCAAGTGCGGAGGGCTGTTCGGTGGTTTCGGGACGATGTACGCGTACTGGCTGTCGGCGGCCGCGGCCGAGGACGACTTGGACAGCAGCAGCAGGACCTCGACCGCGACCCCGGCTCCCTCCGCCACCGCCGCTGCACGAGGC
The DNA here is from genome assembly GCA_024322285.1 of Musa beccarii. Lineage (NCBI taxonomy): Eukaryota > Viridiplantae > Streptophyta > Magnoliopsida > Zingiberales > Musaceae > Musa > Musa beccarii. The sequence goes on from CM044394.1 coordinate 69,740,907, forward strand.
CGAACTAGAAGCTGGAGCTTAGCCTTTGCGAGTCCAATGAGAGCCTTCAGGCCATATTCCTCCTCTAAGCCCCTCTACGCCATCCATAACGCTGCTTCTGCTGCGCCGGCGACCAACATCATTTCCTCGATCAACGCCAGCAACGGCGGCAAAGGGCACAAACTCCACACCAATCCATCGTTTCTAGCCGTCGAAAGCTAACACACAGACACACCCCTCTGGTAGTCTTCTCTTCCGCAGCGGCGTGCTTGTCTACTTTGTCTATTGTCACAATCTGCCCGTGAACTCGATCTTTTGACGTCGTGTTAATCACATTCTACTTCTCCGTCGATTGCCTCCGAAACTATGTTATATTTTGGTGAAGTAACGCGACATTATGAGCTTGTTTTTGTTGGAAATAGTTAGCGTCGTTGCAGTGGATCTTTCGATGCTGGCCTGCAAGTATTATTAGCTTCCCGTGTCCGCCGATCCTGTTGGCCGATAGCGAATCAAAATCTTTGCCTTTGCGGTCGCCCTGCGCTCTGCAACGCGAGTGTGGTTCTTCTCTTATGCTCGACGTCGTTCGCTGCGTGATGGATCGCCACTGTTCTTTTCGTGAATGTTGGGGGTTCGCTGTGAGAACAATGTCATGCAGATTTGCGCAGCAAATTGATTCCGCTAAGCTTATACCTGCAGCGGTGGTGTGGGGTTTATATTAATCGGTGTGTGATGGTTAGATCCAACCAAGCGGCGCCCATGTGGGTCTCTACCGGTACTTTGATGCCTCTGTTCATCGAGGATGCATGTGACTTAGCTTGCACAACTCCAGGTTTGACCGAGGCAACGTGACCACGTTCCGAAACATTTGATCACTGGCAAGAGCGATTATAATCAAAAAGATTTTTTTATAAAAAAACTAAATTATTTATAAAAATTGCAAAAACATATATCGATAGAGATTGATTGTATTAGATATTTATTATAAAAATAAAAATAATATTTTTTTAAAACTAAGATTAGATGATAATTTTTAGAAAATGAGAATATAAATACTTTTAAGAATAAAATCGAAAGGAAATGACTTTAAACTTAGATGAGAATAATATTAATATTAATTAAAGCATGATGGCTAATAAGATTAGAAGCTTAACATAATATATTCTTAGTAAAATCTAAAGATAGAGATGCAATGTTAAGAGAGTAGTGGTAGTACGAGGGAGTTTAAAAATAATTTTTCACTTAAAAATTATATTTTAAATATTAATTAAAAATAAAAAATATTTTAAAAATAAAAAATCTATAAAAGCTAAGAAATAATTATTACGATGAAATATAAAACTAATAATAATTTCTATAATAAATTAGTTACTAAAGATGATGAAGAAAAAAAAATATTGAATAGTTAAAGTTAGAAAAAGAAAATGTAAGGACTTAGGTAATATTAGAACATTAAATACGAAGATCAATAAATATTTGTTAATGATAATAAGATTAAAGAAAGATAAAAAATTATTTTATAAATTATTTAATAAATATTCAACACATGACTTTGATTCATTGATAAATAATAATGATAGATTTAAAAATCATATATTTATTCAAAAATTAGAGTTAATGAAGTGAAAAATATATATAAAAAATGATGACAATAGCTAAGAGTGTGGGTCTAATGATATTCCTATTAAGATTTGAAAAAAATTATGAAAGAAACAACTATATTTGTTAACTAGCCTATTTAACAAAATCACAAGATTCAGAAAGATAGATGATGAATGGACAAGGAGTTTTTTAGTATCAATTTATACATATAAATTTATTTAAATTATGAAAAAAAATCATAAGTCATGCTACAAAACTTTGAAAAAGAGTTATTGAAAATAAAATAAAGCTTGAAATAAATATCTTGGAAGACTGACTTAGTTTTATGCTTAAAAGATTAAACATAGAAGTTATTTTATTTATTAAAATAATTAATAAAAAAGTATAGAGAGAAAAAAATATATAATTTTTATTGACTTAGAGAAAGTCTATGATAGGATTCATAGAGATTTATTATGATGAGTTTTAGAAATCAATAATATATCTACTAATTATATTACTGTTATTAAATATATGTATAATAATATTACCATTAGTATTAGAACTATATGAAATATGCAGAGTGAGTTTTTAATTAGCATATAATCATGTCAAGGATCTGCATTAAGTTTTTATATATTCATATTGATAATAGATAAATTTAATAGGCACTTACATAATAGACCTCTTTGATATATGTTCTTTAGATATTATTTTGGTTGATAAGAGCTTAAGTAAAATTAATTATAAATTTGAGTTAAATTTGAGTTATGGAGTTAAGCCTCATAAACTAAAGGTTTTAGATTAAGTTTGACTAGGACTGAATTTATAAAATATAATTTAATAATTTTAAAAATAAATAAAAAAATATAATTAAATTTGATGAACAAAAGGTCTCTTTAAGTAAATGTTGTATGTATCTTGGATCAGTTGTTTAATAAGATGAAAAGATCCATGAAGATATTATTCATAGAATAAAAATAAAATATTAAAATAATCGAAGGTGTTAAGAGTATTATTAATTGTTGGATATATTTGAGATTAAAAAAATATAAGGTAATTGTGAGATCAATAATATTTTATAATATGAGTGTCATATGCAATTAATTAATGTTATGAAGATATGAATATCAAGATGGATGAATGAAATTATTAGGAAAGATAGAAAAGATTTTTTTAATTTATGAATAATTGAGCATTGTTTATATTAAAAAAATAAATGAAGGTTAATTAAAAATTAATAAAATAGTCAAACTTAACAAAGTTTTCCAAATTTAATTAAATATATAACTTTTATAAACTTAAATGATGATAAAAAAATATTTAGTCGAACTCATATATTAAAACTAATGAATTTATTATTATTATCCTATGGAATTCATATGATCGATCTCAATTAATTGAGATTTATAATTTTAATATTATCATCGTCTATCTTTGATTTAGTCCATTGCAGAATTCCTGCTTCCACCTACCTGACACGGTCACATTGATGCCGCCTCCGCACCGCCGCCTGCCAGCCCATCTCTCCGCCACCCCCCCTGCTGACTAATATTTAGAGAGGGAGATGAAGAGAGAGAACTCTTCTCCCAGAGAGAGAGAGAGAGAGAGAGAGAGGACGGAGGAATAAGGAAAGGACGAACGCAAAGGAGACGGCCTCGGGTGGTGCGTGACGGAACGTGAACAGCCTCCGTAGGGAAATAGTATCATAGGGATGGGATAGCCGGGGACAGCGGGCAGTCATCCGTCCACTTCACGTGGTCCACTTCAATGTATGCGAGCCCTCCCGCCTCACGTCGGTGTCGATTCGATCATAAAATAGCAATGAGATGAATGAACCACCTCATCCTTCGCCGCAGGACCACGTTAAGAGGAGAAAGAATATACGAGGACGATGAAGGCTGGATATGGGTCGATCCAGATCAGATTTCCACAACGAATAGTAACGGTGATGATCGGATCAATCAGATTCGATTCAAGTTCACGTCCATTGAAAAAACTAGAATGTGACAACAGTTTTTAGTAAGTAATCACTCACCTTGGTTACTTGTTATGCTGAGGCCTAATAGACTTTTTATAGTAGAATTAATACGAGAAGAATGTTTTGAGATGTGAATGAAATATTATCTTAGCACCGATCCACTGATCTTGAACTCCACATCGGAGTAGCCAAAATTCAAGTATAACCTAACAGATGGTATTCTTGCAGAAGACACAAAAGTGGCCTTGTTGATGTGGTCAAGCCACTTACCAACAATGATAGATTCAAAGTACAAGTAGCTTTGCCCACGGAGCTTCCATCAAAACCTTTGTTGCCAAAATTTCCCCATCACTGCTGCCCTTTACCCATTTTCATCTGATTCCTCTTTTTGCAGCAACAAAGGCCACAAAACACCAGCAAGTCGTAGTGCATTCCCTTCGGTCAATTACAGCAATGACAGATTCAAGGTCCAAATACCTTCCTTTGCATGCAGATCTTCCATCAAAGCCTTTGTTACCATTTTTCCAATCTTGTTTTCTCCGTTCGTTCTCTACTGTTTTAGTAGCAACCGAGGCTACTAACATAGCCTAAAATGGTTTTTAAAACCGGACCAAAACGATATTAGGACACCTAGCAACATACCAATCTATCGCACCCGGTATCTAAAAAAGAAAAGAAGAATCAACCAGTGTCAACGGGCCATGATCGAAGTATTTGAAACCCTGATTCCTCCGGTTCTCTTATCGGATCATACTTCGTCGACCTAGCATATGTTTAATACTTGTCTATACAACTTATCTGATAACTCCAGTACCAAAATAAGAAATGTAACTTATAGATACTCGAAAGAACATGGCAACGGATGTGCAGATTCAGATATAAAGAACAGGTTTTTAAAAAATAAATTGGGCCGGAAGTCAGCACCGTACCAGAAAGTTGAAGACCACCCACAGGGTTCCCACCCTGATCTTCATGTAGGGGAGGATTGTAGAGCACCTCTCGCTGAAACTTGGGCACCGGGAGCAGTCGTTATTTGCTCACCAGGATTTCCTCCATCTGCAATGCAGCTTGTCCGTGGTCCTCTCCACATAGTTGACTAACCAGCAAATAACATACTGAAGTTTCCAGGGAGTAGCCAATTTTATACACAGCATCCAGCACCAGTAATGCATCATCCACTCTGAAGCTATTGCTGAGGCATTCTAATAACCTGTTAATGGTGTCCCTTTGTGGTTTGAGGTTATTCTCCAACATGTTTACCAACCATGCCATGCCTGCTTCAGCCTTGCTGACCTTGCAGAATCCATTAATAATATAGTCATTTGTACGAACCAAAGGCTCCAAACCCTCTTCTTTCATGCATCTCATCAGCTCCACTGCACCAAGCACATTCCCCTCATTGCATAGTGCCTCGATCAATGGTGTGTATGTTGAAACACTGGGCTGCAGTCCAACCAATAACAGTGTCTCATACAGTTTCATGCCTTCGGCCGTCCTGCCTTCCTTGCAGAGACCCTGAATCAGTGTGTTGTAGGTGATCACATCGTGCTCAATTCCTTTAGTTGGCATTTCCTCAAACATGTCAACTGCTTCTCCCACCCTCCCGTGCAAGCACAATCCGGCAATCAAGGTGTTGCAGCTCACTGTGCTCTCCCTGAATCCACTTCTGCACATCTCCTGGTACAATTCCTGAGCCTTACTGAGGTCACCTGCCTTGCAGTAGCCATCGATGATGACATTGTATGCGTATTCATTAGGCTTGGTCCCCCTTGCTACCATCTCCGACCACAGGTTCCACGCATCGGTAGTCCTACCCATCTTGCATAAACCATCGATCATTGTTGTGTAGGTAACCAGATCAGGAGCATAACCTCTCAGCTTGAGATTGTTGAAGATGCGGAAGCCCTCATCGGCCTTGCCATTATCACATACGCCGTGGATTATGGACTGGTAAGTGAATATGTCGGGCATGCAGCCAACTGCTATCATCAGGTGAAGAAGCTCAGAGACCTTGCCATAATTGCCGTCCCTGCAATATCCAGCGACCAACTTGGTGATGGAGATCACATCAGGCACAAGCCCATTCCTGGAGACTTCCCGAAGAAGCCTGTAGGCATCGTCCAGCTCATTGTCCATGCAGAAGGCCTCGATGAGGTAACCAGCAGTGGAGGCGTCGCCCGAGATTCCTAACTGCATCATCATCTCGTAGAGGCGCCACACGAGGTCGGTCCTCCCTGCCCGCAAGGAGGCAGAGAACATGGCGTTCCAAGTGGGGAGGGACGGGGAGTACCCAAGATGAGTCTTCACGAGGGATATGGCCTCCAACGCCTCATCCGTCACCCTCCCTTCCCTTTGAATGAGGCGGTAGAGGAATAATTCAATAGCGGGCGGGTCGGGTCGGCATTTCGTCGAACGAATAGCGAGCAATGCCGCCTTCCAGGCCCGGGCATTGGCGAGGGCGTCGAGGAGGGAGGCGGAGGTGGCAGCGTCGGCAGGGGAGGCGTCGGGGTGGGAGGAGAGCCAGAGCAGGTAGCGAAGGGAGAGCAGGGGTTTGGTGGAGACGAGGGGCCGGAGGACGTGACGGACGCAGGTGGGGTGGAACAGCTCCGAGGGAGCAAAGTGGGAAAGCAGGAAACTTTCCCACCGGGGCTGCCTCACGACTACCTCGCGCACCCTTTTCGCCGTCTCCGCCAGCTGCTGGTGGTGCCTCCCGTTGTTATCGTAGCTGTCGTCGCCCGCATCGCCTCTCTGTCTTCCTTCGGCAACGGAAAGGATTGGCCCCGCACTTTCTACTGCGGCTGATGCTGGCGTCCCGGTGGAGCCGGAGGAGGAGGTGGTGGATGTGGCTCTGCTTCCTTTAAGCGCATGCGAAACGAAGATGCTGAGATCCCACCGAAACCTTTGCGCGACGCCAGCCTTCCTCGCCATCTTCCTCCATTTGTCAACCATTGCGCGGCGATCATGTGGGAACTCGATTGGGAGCGGCGAAGGAAAGAACACAAAGCTACCGACGGAGTCGCACTTGGAAATTTACAATTAACCCCCTTTCAATGTTACAATTTAAGATTGGAATAACATCCACACAACACGATTGTTACCCACACACTTACCTCCTCCCATGTGTCGAGTTTTTGATCGGGACGAACATGTCTTTTATTCGTTCATGCCGTATGAATGGATATATCTTTGCTGATTCTTGTTTGCGTGACGACAGTCCGATGGAGGATGGATTGTGGCAGGGGTTCGATGTTTCGAGGTACACGATTCTCAAACCATTCTCAGGCATCGACATGTATTATGGGAGGAACATGTCAAACTTTCCATGGAGCGAGGAAACACGATTACATCGATCATCGATCTGACCGAGCTATCCACCTTAAACACTCAACACGCGGACCAAAGATAGGAAAGAAAGCAATCAAACAAACCAAGCACGATCACAAGCTTTAACCCGAGATTACTGGGGGGAGGGAGCGCCGCCGCCATTGTCTGTGTAGAAGGGGACGATGGTGTACACGGTCTGTAGCACGGTGAGGACCAACAGGAAAATGGCGGCGGCAAGCGAGAGGACCGCCCAGGGGCTCCGGAAGTAGGTGTGGATGAGGTTGGCCCGCCACATGTTGATGTCCTTGCGGCAGTAGTTGTTGACCTCGCGGTGGACATCGTCGAGGCTGCTCTCCGGGTCCAGCACCACGTCCTTGGACAGCCGGTTGAACAGCTTCGCCACCGCCTTGTCGCTCCCCACCGCGTTCTGGATGATCTCCTTGGAGTTCAGCAGGCTGACGTCCTTGGCCGAGTCGATGATGTTGTCCATGAAGAAGACGTAGGAGGTGATCTCGTTGCCTGCGCCGCAGTGCAGCCGCTCGAAGGCCATGAGGTTGAGGAACATGTACTCGGTGGCGTCGTCCACCACGATCACCGGCAGCCTGAGCACCCCGTGGTGGAAGCTGATGTCCCGCAGGCTGTTGCTCTTGTTCTTCTTGAACCGGATCCCGGCCTCGTACAGCTCCTCCGCCGACCGGATGATCTCACTGGAGCCGTCGTGATCCGGCGTGACCGGCGGCGAGCGGTGCGTCGGGTCGTAGAGCAGGCTCTTCCGGAACACGTCGAGGGGGTGGAGGCCCAGGCCCACGCTCGCCATGGACGGTCGGCCATTACCTGACGCGCAGAACTTGAGCACCAGCTTGTTTATAGAGTCATCGAGCTGCCCCAAGTCAAACACGTACATATATGGCACTGGTTGCTTGACTCCATGAATCCATGAGACGAGCAAGGAGAGAAGAAAAGATACCTTGGGTTTGCTGCTCTCGACAGAGACGAGCGTGTCCAAAACCAGCAGGGGCAGTTGGTTCTCGATCATCAGCATGTCTCGCTTGATGTAGGGGACGGTATACAGCATCCCATGGCTGCTGAAGATGGGGTCGTTGAAGGCGTAGTCACTGGAGGCGCCGGTGGCGGTGCGCATTATCTCGAGCATGAAGCAGCCGTCGAGGATCATCAGCTGCAGGAACCGGCCCTTCTCCCTCCATGGATCGTCGAGGCCGTCATACGCGTCCTGCAGTTGCTGCACCACCTCCCCCATCGCCGCCACGAACTCGTCGAGCCGCTTCTTCGCCCTCCTGAGGAAGTGGAGGAGCGCTCTGCGCTTGTGCTCCTCCATGGGCCAGACGTGGGGGTCCCCGTGGTGGTATGGCCCGAAGGAGACGACCTGCGGCTTGTAGGCCACGCGGTTCAAGTCCTTGATGCAAGCAGGAACCCTGTATATGGATCGCTTACTCCATTGACCTATCTCTGCTGCTGGTTCGATGCTGTGGAGCTGGTCATGGATCTCCAGCACCCAGTTTTTGGCCATGGCACAGAACGAGAACGATTACGGCCACCATTCGCCCTCCTCCTCCTCTATATATATGCCCCTGAGGCATAGGAAAAGAACGGTTTGTGGGCTAATCATTTAGTGTTTCTGCTGCTTTACAGCCAACTACTGTCCAGGCTTTATCGGAGATATCCCTATAGAATGAGCAGCGATTGAACTGGGGAAGAGTACGGGATAGGAGAGGTATCTCTCCTCTAATCTATCTAGAGAAAAGGTAAAGAACAAAGAAGGCCATATACTCTGTAAAGAGCAAGAATGCTTTTTTAGCAAGTCATTGAACATATGCTCTTCTCATGCAGTTGTTTCTATTACCTGAGCTGCTCTCTCTCTCTCTCTCTCTCTCTCTCTCTCTCTCTCTCTCTCTCCCCCCCCCCACATTAAAAGCAGATCGATTCCAAGTTTACAGGAAAAAAGCCTAAAAAATATAGCCCATTATATCCAATCATTTCTTCTTTATGTGATGTTTCAATGACAATATAACAACAAGTCTCTGAAGTCCCTAAACAGGGCGTGTTTACAGGACAAATCCATCAACAACATTAACCTTTACCAATGCTTTCATCTACTTTTATCCAGCACGTATCATCTAAGATCTCATTATTTGGTCTTTGCAGTTGCAATAATAGAATGTGGTGATCGCAAAGTGAGGGGAAAAATATGAATCTCTCACTATCCTATTAGCGATCGCTGACCTCAATTAGCTGGTCCACAACACTTGGGTCTGCAAGCGTACTTGTATCCCCAAGCTCATCTAGCTGCCGCGAAGCAATTTTCCGCAATATCCTCCTCATGATCTTTCCGCTCCTGGTCTTCGGTAGTCCCGGTGCCCAGTGGATTTTGTCTGGGGCAGCAAAGGCGCCAATCTGACAAAAGAAATTTCGTAAGTGCATCATGCACAAATGAGTTTGTCGTAGTCTGAATAAAGAGAACTGTAATATCTGATTAGTGTCATCTGATTAGTTTCATCTGTTGTGCAAACGAAGTAGTGCTGCAGACCAAAAACTCTCCGATGCTCTCAGCTCTCTTCATTCTATGGAACTAGCACATTTTCTGGCACTGCTCATGTGCAAAATACAGAGCATGTACCCCTTTAAAAATGACCCTTTTCTGCCGACATCATAAAAACGATCTGAACTGGTACCTTAGATCAAGACCCGAGTATAACTCTTTCCTGTAGCTCACAATACAGTGTAAAAGTATGCATACAATGAGTCATGAAAACATCAATAGTGTTTTAATATGTCCTAATTGTACTAATTGTCTAATGGAAGATACTTATAGGTATAGCAAGGGAGGACCTCTGGAGGACAAGGGCTTAAAAAGATGGAAAGGAAACTAGACAGATCAGATAAACAGATAAAAATAGCCTTTCCATTTCTAAAGAGAGTGGTGAAATGTACAGTAGATCAATAGATATATAGATTCCGGTCCTTAGAAATCAAAAGGATAAATTTTTGGATGATAATTAGCTCAGTATATTTCATAGTCCAATACTGTCTGATATATGTGCATATGCAAAATATATTGAAGGACACCCATCTTTGCTATACAAACAAAGAATAAAAAGACATACAAAATATTAGAAGCAAGAGTTGTGAGAAAGAATTTAAAAAAGCTGGCAATAAAATAATAAAGGCCTTAAGAACAATTTAGCATCTGCCTCTAAATGTTCCTCCTCCTTGAGTTAGATTTCCAACAAAATAAATCACCAGTGATATCATCAAATCGACTACTAAGTTGGTGTTTCCGATGACTAAGTAGAAACCCATGTAGCCATGGTACGTAACTTCAAGCTTTAAAACTCTAAAAACGATCAGAATGCAATGTATATATAAGTCAGGAGCGCCACATCTTATTACAACAGGAACATACCTGGCTTCTGACAGCCAAAATGAGGCTTTTCCGTACTTCATTGCTGTAAGGAACACCATCCACTAAAGTGACAAAAGCATAAATGCTTTGCCCTTTGACCTCATGGTCAACACCAACGACAGCAGCCTCTGCACATTGGGGATGAGATACCAGGGCAGATTCTACCTCTGCAGTTCCAATGCGGTGCCCACTGCAGACAACTTAATCAAATATTTAGTCACCATACCAATTTGAATGAGCATGCTTTCCCTCAAGAAAGCTATAGTCCCATGTTTATTACATTAAGAATAATAAGCATATATAAACTTACAGTACCTGACATTGATAACATCATCAACTCTTCCAGTGAGCCAGTGGTAGCCATCCTTGTCCCTGATGCATCAAGATGATGAGCAGAACATGATAGTTACCTATATGCAAATGTTATATATCCAGCAACCTAAGCTTCAAAAACTCATTTTTGCAGTATCTTGTGGCACCGAGATGAAGTTATAAGCCTGGATCAGTTAATAAGCCAGAACAATTACCTGCTGCAACCATCACCTGTGAAGTAATAACCAGCAAATGGTTTAAAATATGTGGTCTCATATCTTTCATGATCACCATAAAGTGATCGAAATGCCCCTGGCCATGACTTCTTAATGCAAAGATACCCGCTGCATTCACCTTCTAGCTCGTTTCCGTTCTCATCGACTATGACAGGCTGCAACGTATCTCAATTTTTATTTCATAGATTCAAACTCATATTCTCCTATATAGAAAACTTTAGTATGTACCTCAATGCCAAAGAAAGGAAATGTGGCAGAACCAGGTTTCTGTGGCCAGGCACCAGGTATAGGTGTAATCTGGAAAATGGGAAAGGAGGGGAGCAGAAAATAGGTGAAAATACTAAGGAGCAAAAGGAATTTGAATAATATTGAAACATTGACTAAAAGGTAAAGTGAAGCATCAACGCACCATGAAACCTCCAGTCTCGGTTTGCCACCAGGTATCTGATATAGGGCATCGTGAATCCCCGACAACATTGTAAAACCATCTAATGAACATACATAAAGTGTGTGAGCAATTTATTATATTTACAAGATAAACTAATCCAGAGAAAGGTGTTGAACCTCCATGCACTTGGGTTAATGGGCTCCCCCACGCTTCCTAGAACACGTAGAGATTTACGAGAGTAGCGAGTAACGTACTGCATCAGAGCATCACATGTTAGTGAAACTAAGATTATACGGTTGTATATGTGCACACATACATGTGTGGATGTATAAAAGAAAATTTATAGTTACAAACATAACTATAACTTATGTCTCTATAAATAAAACATAAGATGAAGAGTGGACAATACTAGTGTTATTTTACATCATGATAGACATGGTTTGATCGAACTGCCATGTTTTCAAGGCTCCAAAATTGTTGACATTTATTTAACATGAATGAGAGCTATCAAGATATTTTTGTACTTTAGATGAGGATAACTTTATGTTTTGTCATGTGATGGGACAGACAAAGCACCTCAACGAAATGATGATGCTACTAATGAAATAACAACCAAAGTATGATAGATATCCAATTACAGATATTTGGAAATATAATGAATCACTATAAAAGAGAATAAAAGAGTTCCAAAATTTGTAATGGTGAGAGATAAAAACAACTAAGATTCCTACCTCATCACCATCACGCATGAGGGCACGGACCAGGGTTGGTGCTGTGTAAAATATTGTCACCTTGTACTTATCCACAATATCCCAACAACGTCCAGCATCAGGGTAACTTGGAGACTGTGTGATATCAAGTAGATTCTATTAGAAGGATCATATCTATGAAGAAAAGAAAGCAAGAAAAGGACAAGTTCATAGGTTTTGTCAATCCATAAGTAGATACAGCATAAATAATTTTGCAGTAAAACAATCGACCAAGATAGTCAAATACACATGTAATTGAAGGACAACCAGTATTCTGAAGAATTCATGGATGGTGGATTACCCCTTCGAAAACCAAAACAGTAGCTCCATTCAAAAGAGGACCATATGTAACATAGCTGTGTCCGGTGATCCAGCCACAGTCAGCAGTGCACCTTAGGTCAGAAAAATAAGGGATAATGACAGAAGTATCAGGAGAGATAATTTGCAAAAAAAAATAATTTATAGAAGATTTTTACACAAAAACAAATAAGAAGCATACCAGTATACATCTGATGGCTTATAGTCAAATGCATACTTAAATGTTGTTGCAGTGTATAACATATATCCCCCAGTCGTGTGCAATACACCCTGCAGATAGAAAATTAATATGCAAAAATTTACAGTAATAAATAAATCAGTTAAAGCCTGGCAACCTTCGGCTTTCCAGTGCTACCACTTGTGTACAAGAGAAACAGTGGATCTTCTGCATCAACCCATTCCACTGGGCACTTGGTTGGAAATTGTGGAACAACATCCTGAAGGTAGTACAATGTACATAGAGAATTATGTCAAGGCAATTAACTGAAAATTTAAGGACATCACTAAAAATGATTTATGAACATTAGTGGAAAGTTCATTTTGGTAAACATCCAACCAGTGACGTAGAAAGACCTAACCTAATAAAGATTTGTCAATAAGCAAACAAGTGAACAAACCTGCCACCAGATGTCTCTTCCTTCCTGCCAGTTGGTTGTTTCTCTATCCATGGCAGACTTGTTTTCATAAATCAAGCGCAAGTCTGTATGAAGGAAAACAGAGATAAAGTGATGAGCCAATGGAGACAGCAGCCGTTCCAGGTAGAAGAGTGCATAATGCAAATGCAAAATCTGAGGAGAGAAAACAAAAGTTTGTCACAAAAGTAATTACAAACTGTTTTATTATATTAATCTTTCAATATTATCAAATTCTAACATTTCACCATGGAAATAGATGAATGCCATATAGCTAGTCCAGTGCTCTGGTAAGTTAAAAGTCTTTAATGATAGCCCTTAGGCCAAAAGAAATTCCAGAAATATGAAGGAAAAAAACAACATAAATGGATCATCCTGCACATAGTACTCAAACAGATTCCATATAAGAAAAGCCAATTCCAACTCATTTACGGAAACTGAAAATAATGGTTTTTGAGTATCAAAGGATGTTGCATATCAGTAAGCTCAGTGACTGATAACAGCAGACAAGTTTTGCTCCATAAACAGGAAAGCATTAAGACAAGTTCCTGCATACATACCCACAGGAACTCGATTTTTGGTAGACTCAACCAAAGCATTGTCAACTATCTCTTTGAGATGGATGGTTTTGGCTCCTCTACGCACCGCATTGCAGCTTATTATGACTTTTGGTTTGCAGTCAATAATCCTCTGTGAAAGAGATTCTGCCGAGAAGCCAGCAAACACAACCTGAAGAAAGCCGATGATATATCATCCCTTGACCACCGAATCTGATCTTTGAGGACTAGACAGGATAGTAACAGAATAATACCGAGTGAACGGCACCAATGCGAGCACATGCCAACATTGCAATTGGCAACTCCATCAACATGGGCAGGTAAATGACAACTGCGTCCCCTTTACCGACACCAACATGTTTCAAGTAATTGGCAAGCTGTTTTAAGATACGGAAGATCCATTGTTAACACAACATATTCTCCTACAACCAAAAGAGATGGAAATGGTCACCGGCGCACCTGGCAAACCTTCTCCAACAGCTGGGCATATGTCAGCTGCCCATCTTGGCCTGGCTCATTGCCTTCCCAATACAGAGCTACCTTATCTCCATTACCGGCCTCTATGTTCCGATCCAAGGCATTGTAACAGATGTTTGTATCACCTCCTTTGAACCACTGAGATCGGTAATAGTAAAGCAGGATTCAATTTATGTTACAGCACATCTATCTACATCTTCTGCGCAAACAAGACTGACCTCGATCTTAACAGTCCCTTTCCTCACGTCAATATTCTCGCTGCAGACCTCCGGTCCCCACCTCTCCTTCCAGTAAAACTGGGATGCGATCTCTGACCAAAATCCCGCGGGATCCTCTATCGATCGCTTATACATTTGCTGGTACTAGTTCATGAAATGGGAGAAGAAAAGCAAGATCTAAGATGAATGAAAAGAATAAACCAAAGCAACAACAGCAAAAAGGACGCATCTTTTAGATTAGAATCAATGGACTCTTCCCAAAATTGAACCTTTTCAGATCAAAAACAGAGTCTCGGAGGCATCACCGAGGATGAAGGAGAGAGACCTGTTCCGGGGAGGAGACGAGGGCGTCGCGGGAGAAGTCGTGGGAGGGGACGACGAGGTCAACCTCCTCGGCGGCGATGGCCTCCCCAAGGACGACGGCGTTGGGGCGGGAGATCCGCCCGGCGCCGGAAGGTAGCTGCGACGTGGACTCCACGTGGGAGAGGTGGTCAAAGGGCGCCACGCTCCGCCGGGAGGACGACCCCATCCCGAACAACCGGCGGCACGAGGGAGCGGGGCACGTGCGCCCGAGGAGGAGGAGCGGAGGAGCAGCTGTCGAGGGTGAGAAGAGAAGGCGCCTCCAGGGCACCGCTGCGGTCCGCGACCACTTGGCGCTCGCTGTCGCCGTGGCCATTGGCGGTGTATATATACGGGTGGAGGACAGCGAATCCATCCGTAGAAGAAAAGATCGCCCACAGGAAAATCCAATCAATGATCGATATTTCTCCCCCTCTGCTTAATGGCTACCGCCGCACGCCACCGCTTCCTCTCGCTCGCGGTCTCTCTCACCCCCTGGTCTGCTACTGCAGCCGCTCTTCCTGGATCAGGCTATATCCGTGTAGCACGTCGATGGGGAGATCGGATCGGGGATGACGACTCTCGCCCACACTTGTTTAATGGCCTTCTTGCTCTGCGGTATTTCCATGGCTTGGAAGACGACACATGTAACGTGTATGGAGCCACGGCGGCCACAGGCTGGAGAACGTTGACACGGCGCCTTGCACGCCTCGGCTCGGGCCGTGAATCGTGCCAAGTTCCGTGTGAAGGTTCATTGGAAGGGGATGGAGCGCATGCACGACATCAAACCCACAACCAATAGAATGACTCGGTTGACTGCATAGCATTTTGACGTGCAATCTTCGGGCACGTCTTTGCTCGTCGTACAATCACAACAATATCATCATACCAAACTCGTGCCAATGCAGCATATGGGTAGGATCAATCGAAGTAAGCATTATACTCTCGTTTGACAAGGGGAGTGTTCTGCGTCAATCCTACGATTTCGGCTGTCCACATCGACACGTTTTTAGAAGGCATCCCCACCTTAGTTCGTACACCGTGACTCGCCAAAGTGAACCGACCCACCGCACCATACAATTTTTATCTTTTATAAAAAAAAATAAAAACGAAAAATTGGGAGCCTTCTCTACTCGAAGGGCTTTGTCTCCGTGGCATCTTTGCTCGACAGCGATGGACCCACCGAATCTAGGAGCACATTCCTGTGTTGACCCATCGGCTCCTGCATCTCGGCAATCAGCGTCTCCAGGGTCTCTACTCGTTGACGAAGCACCATGACCTTAGCCTGCGATTCGTTGTTCTGGCGTTGAACCTCCAGCAACTTGGTCGTATGGCTTTGACACTGAGCTCTTAGCCTTAGTGCCTCCATCTTCCACAGCTCACCCTCGAGGTCAGTCACCTCGTCCGAATCGACACTGGCAGGCTCCATCAGCTCCTTCACCAGCGCACCCGATTCTTGTACTCGGGAAACAAGCGCGGCACTGAGATGAAAGCCCTGCAGAAAGGAAATGATTTTAGCACAAGATGAACACCCCAAAACAAAGAAAGGGAGATGGAGACCCTGTCGAAGGGAGATGGTACCATCACGATATGCTTCAAGGCCCTCGAAACTAGGGCGTCAGAAGGTAGGGTACACAAGTCCTTGGTTAGCTTTGGGAAGAGGACTCCCTGAACGAAGGTCATGGCTTGTTCCGTTGACTTCCATGGTTCCGCCGTATCCATCATCCTCCACCCGGAAGAGATCTCCTCGCCCTCGGGTGCGGGCAGACTATCGGCCACCACCAGACGAGTTGAAGACGAAGAACACTGAGCCACCAACTCCTCTCGACGACTCCTCTTTGGCAAATGCTCTTCCCCTTCCCCTCCCCCTCCTCCCGCTTCCGTATCTCGAGGCCTCTTTGATGGCCTAGGGTCGGGCTCGTCGACTCCTGCGGTCGGGACCTTGGCAGCCGAAGAAATCTGCGTGGCAGGCACGGGTGTCACCCGGGGAGATGATCGACGTTCAGATCTGACACCGCCAATCCGTAGAGGCCCAGGACCTCGGGGGCCAGGAGGACCTTGGTCTATGTTCTTTCCCTTCAACGTACGCGTCAAACTCCAAACCGTTTCTAAACGAGACGCATGAAATCAAAATCAAACCTGGAAGACAAACAAAAACAAGTGACACTATCAAACTCACCTTCTTGAGAAGGGCTCAACCCAGCTCGGACAAGCCAGGATTCATCCATCGCTTTTATCATCGAGGTGGATTCAAGGATGCCGAGCAATTTACTGACTTGCACCGCCTCCAAGTTGGACAATCCTGGGACATCTTGAGGAACGACGATCGTAGTCCACACCTGATTAAACGGCCAATTCTCTTCAGCCCGTACAAGACAGTACCTCCTCATCCACCCCTCGGCAGGCCTCGGCAGCTTGTCGATCCTGAGGCCCCGTCTCGACTTGATATCGTACATTCCTTTCTCTTGTTCTAGGACGAAGAAGTAGTGGAAGAGGGTAAGGGTGGGTTGTATGCCGTGCAACTCGCACTCTCCTACGAACACAACCACGTAGCGCCAGCAGTTGGGAACCACCTGG
This sequence comes from Musa beccarii, assembly GCA_024322285.1. Taxonomy (NCBI): domain Eukaryota; kingdom Viridiplantae; phylum Streptophyta; class Magnoliopsida; order Zingiberales; family Musaceae; genus Musa; species Musa beccarii. The sequence continues at coordinate 69,757,993 of CM044394.1, forward strand.
CCTACGGCAATTCCCCAGTACGAGAGACACTCGACTACGAAGGGGTGCAGCGGGAGCCGCAACCCAGCATCGAAGGCGTCGATGTACATGAACGCCCAAGGTGTTTCTGGTACGTACGGGCGCATATCGTGACCGGGGATCCCCAGCTGATACCGATGGGGAATGGAGTACTTCGTCCGACAAGATTCGAGGTCCGACAGGGTGATCTCAGAATCATCGAACATGCTCATCCAACTGATTGCCAAATTGTCCTCCTCGAGGCTCCTTGCCTCCGGCGGAAGAGAGGTTCCATTGCGGGGTTGAGAACGCTTGCCTGCTCCTCTTGCGCGAGAAGCGTTGCCGCGACTTGGCCTACGAGACATCTTCTCCGCAAGGGAAGACTTTGAACACCAAGGAAGGGCAATTGATTTGACTCGAAATTTTCTGATGAAGGACTGTCGGGACCTCTAATCCCATTTATACTGTGCAATATTTTCTATTACTTTTCTAATTTTAAAAAAATCTAGCTTTGGTACACATCTCATCCAACATTATTTATTTCCTAATTTTTATACCATAATACAATATACATATCACCATTTTTTTAAAAAAAATTATACCCTAATATAATGTACATCTCACTCTTTTTTTAAAAACCAGATATAGTACATATATTATTATTTATTTTCCAATTCTTCATATCCTAATACGAAATAGATTTACTTAATTCCCTTTTAAGGATAAGCTAATATGGAATAAATCTCTTCATAATAATTCAGATTTTTCATCGTTTCCTGAATAAAAAAAATCAAGCAGTCCCATATCTGATTGTGAAGGCCGTGAGGAAGATTTATGTTGGTTTTGAGGGATTTAGGTTGATTCAATATACTGTTAGATGATTCCAGACTTGAGATTAAATCGACTCAACATGATTTCGAGCCAATAGTGAGGTCCAGTGGGCTTTCTACTCCTGCAAATTTAAGAATGTTATATTGGATGATGAATTTTGATAAATATTTAAAAATTAGTCGTTGAATCATTACATAGGAATGGGAGGTTGGATCCCACCCATCCATGAGACAATAATATGTCTAGCCATCAAATTTGGTTTGATATATAGTATGACAGATGTTTATCAAAGATATGCTCTCATAAATCTTATTATATCCCAAATTAAAAAAAAGTTTAAATCCTTAAGCATTTCTTAAATCTAGAGTCTTTAGCGACCAAAATTCTATCGCTTAACCATTTCTTAAATTGGCCAATCAACACGCAAATTCAAGTGATCATATTCTTGAGACGATGGTACATTCAAGTTGATTATATTTGTCAAGATGATTATGTCCTTAAGTAGATCGTGCCTTCGAGATTATCATACTTTTTGAGACAATTATATCTTCAAGTTTATTAAATCCTCGATACTTGTGCTTATTAAGAGAGTCATGTCCCAAACTCGGGTGCATCCTCAAGTCAATTAGGACGTTAAATCAATAATAATATTATTTAATGAAGTCAATAATCGCTTAGCTTATATGAGTTCATAACCATCCAATTTGGCAAAGTCAACTACACCTTCAAGTTAGCCATATCACTAAGTCAATTATGCCTTCAAGTGAGTTATATCCTCAAGGTGCCTCCGAGTCTCACCTTGAAGACAATCATGGCCTCAAGTTAGGTGCATCCTATAATCAATTATATTCACAAGTGACTCGCACTCTTGAGTCGACCATCTTCTCGAGTCGGATGCATTCTCAAGCCAATTATGCTCTCGAGTGGATAGTGTCTTCAAGTCAATTACGCCCTCGTGCCCTCGAGTAATCTTTAAGTTAATCATACTTTCAATAAGTAAAACTTTAAAGAAGTTGTTTTATATATTAAAATCAAAGCTAAAAAAATTAAATTATATCTTTTAAGATTGTTACACTTCTCAAGACGATTATACCTAACTCAGATGAGTCCTTGTGCTTATTAAGAGAGTCATGTCTCTAGGTTGGGTGCATCCTTAAGTCAACTACGTCATCAAATCAATAATAGTATGATTTAAATAACTCCATAGCTATCCAGTTTATTAAAATTAACTACATCTTCAAGTTAATTATATCCTCAAGTCACAACCATGCCTTTAAGTGAGTCATATCCTCAAGATGGCTCAAGTCTCAACTCGAAGACAATCATACTAAGTTTACTATGTTCTTGAGTCACTCGCACACTTGAACGGACCATCTCCTCAAGTCGAATGTATTCTTAAGTTAATTATGATCTCGAATTTATAGTGTTTTCAAGTCGATCACGTCCTCGTGCCCTCGAGTAATCTTCAAGTTATACCATACAAAACTTTAGAGTTCTTATATATGTTAAAATCAAAGCTAAAAAGAACTCATTGATAGAGATGAATTATGCTGTTCATCAGCTGGGACATCAAGCGCTAACTAGTTCGTTACTTTTCATCCTGCCTTTTATTTGCTATGGTTTAAGTTCTTGAAACCGCCTGTTCATCAACCAAAAATAAATCGTTTAGTTCAAGCATCACTTCGTCGCATATAATAACAAATATAAAAGGCAATTCAACCCATAACTCTACTAATCCGTCTATATCTCTGACAACTACATCCTTCGAGTTGACAAAATTTCATGTTGGCTACAACTTAGCGACCTCATCAAGAACTGCAATTGTTGACTTGCAACAAATCATTTAGATGTTGGCCCACGCTTGGCACTGTTATCTTATTTTGCATGACATGCCTTCTTGACTCTAGCATCTGACATGGCCGCCCAAAGTGGCTCTTCATGCTCGTTAAGGTTTAATTGGGTAAAAGCATATGAAACATCTGATATTATATATGTAACAACGTATCTCTATATGCTTGCACATTTTAATCGAGCAAAATACTCAAAATGTTTGATGTGATCTTCACAACTAAAGCACCTCCTTATTTGAATTTATACTAATTAAGTAAAAAACTAAAGTAGTAAACATAGTCTTCAGATCTCAAGTATCTTCTTGTGCTTAATAACTTTCGAAAATATCTTCATGGCCAAAATATCACCTTGCCTTTGATATACACTAATCAGGCAAAAGGCAACCAATCTCCTTTTGTTCCATGCACCATAACTGAGTAAAAGCATAATAAATATGTAATATGTTTTTTTAACTAAAAAAGGGTCCAAAGAATTAATTTTTGTGGACAAAATGTTCGTACTTAATATACTTTCATCCAATAAAGCAACCATTATAGTCTTTTTCTTTAAAAAAAAAATCCTCGTTTATGTCCAATGCAACTTTCATATTTCATGGTCAACACATTAGACTGGGGAAATGAATGAAGCATTTGACATGCCTATAGTCAGTAAAACTTTTCCTTTGTTATTTTTTTTTATGCATACTGATGGGTCACGTACCGGCCTCACCCTCCCATGGGTGGTGTCACGTGCCACGTCGACATAAAAACCAAGGAGGCAAGTCACATCAGCACGATCGACGATCCTCGATCTCGTCAGAACGGATGCTGACCGAGGCAAAATGGTACCATCCAAGAAAGCTCGGGACGTCACCTCGATAGCCCTACCAAACGCACCCTCAAACGGGTATGGGCGTCACCCAAAGTACGACACAGTCCTGAAAAGCCCGGGATGGCGCCTCCACAATGTCGCCTAAAAGCCCGAGGTGGTACTTCGCAACACATCAAGGGTCAGCACCTCTTTCAACATTAAAACCCTGGGCTCGACACTGCTCTAAAGGACTTTTCTCTTTTTCTTAAAAACATTCAACTCTTTCTCACCAAAGCTAATTCTTTCTCATCAAACACTCAATTGTGTGCAGGAATCGAAGGGCTCGTAGTGAACCGATTAGCAGGAGGTGACACCCCCGAGCAAGCAGACGATCCGCTTCACCTGACCCAACATCGGCTTCCAACTTGGAGATCAATTAAAGTGACCTCAGCACATCCGAACTCGAACCTAGTCATGCTAACTCTACGATCACGACGTAAAGGTACACTAACATATAAAATTACTAAAATAGAAGCTAAAAATTTACTTTTAACTCTCACTTTTAAGTGTCAAAACGGTTTCTTTGAATAATCACCTTGAAAAAGATGGTAGGATAGATCTAAAGACTTTTTAAGAAGGCCAACCACCTTCAAGAAGTGCAGAACTACTTTAAAAGCCCCATTCTCAACTATTGGAAAATAAATTCAGATCGACTTTGATCGACAATTAATTATAGCAGTAACAGACCTCTTACATTTTAATTTTTAATTATTACATAAGATTTAGTATCATAAAATAATTTATGATAATTCATAACTTGTTACTTTATTATGTACAAGTTTCACAAAAAGTCGATTTATGTTATTTTATAGAGATCAAGTTGGGAATGATGACTTGGCACAATAAGTTATTGTAGATAATTTTATCTAAGTTGCAATGTGTATGACAATGATTGAGAAAATGCAATGAAAAAAAAAAACCCTATAGCTATGTATTTTTGGAGAGACATTTATGCACAATATCACGGCCACTTATTCCAGAAAACAAATAAAGGCTTCCAAGCTTCCCGTTTGCTTCGACGCCCAAAACTGCTCAATGGATCGAAGCATAGGCCGAGCTTCTTAGAGGATCCTTCGACACCTCCACCTGCGATCCAAAATGGGCCTCTCATCAAGGACCTCCACTTATTGCAAAGGGACCCACACAAGGCGGTCCCACTCGATGTCGACAGAAGCGCGCAGCGGACATATTGGCCCGGGCCAAATAAACCCCTGACGACTAGTAAATGACACAATCGACCAGCCACGAAGATCCGATACCCCACGAAGAAGAGGGCATGTAGGTCATTTCGGGTTCAGGTTGGTCATGTGTCGTGGGCCCACACCCACGAACGACCTTGCTCTCGGCGGGCCCACCACGAGGGTAGCCCTGGTGGGTGCGTTGCGCTGGCTTGCCCGCGCTGCCCATAGCGGGCAGCTCCCCTCCATAAATTCGTGTATTATGGAGTGGGCGGTAGTTTGCCGCTTTGGCTCTTTGAGGTGTCTTCTGCAGAGATTCCGTTTTCCTTTCTCACTTCGCATCCAAGGTAGAATGATATTAGTGCCTGACAACCGTACCCGATCTCGCTAGGTTAAATTCTAGTATTTCCATTTTTAATCTGTCTTTTGATTCGATCATCTGTCTTAATTTTTTTATTGTTTTTTAGTTACCTAGAGGATGTATCTTTTTAACAGATCTGGTGATTTTAGATCCCGGCGAGGTTTTCTTGGTTCATTGTTTCTTGTTTGAACTCAATATAATGCTTTCAAGTGTTTCTAATCGAACTTCTAAGCGTGATGACTGCTTTTCTTTCGTTTTTACTTCAGATCTGCAACAAATCTTGAAGGAAAAATGGCATCCAATTTCGTGTCCAAGGAAGACCACCACCAGCGTCACCAGGCTCCGTCGCGGCGGGGTGTTAGGGGGATCTGGTCCTCCAACTCGTCCACGTGCGGCCAGGGCGCTGCCGCCGCCGCTGTCCCCAAGTGCGTGTGTGCTCCAGCCACTCATGCGGGCTCCTTTAAGTGCCGCCTCCACCGGGCGAGCTCCCACGGCCACTCGCCCCCCTCCCCTACCTCGATCCGTCCGCCACCGCCGCCGTCGAACTCCTCTCGCGCTCCCACCGTGGAAGCCCAGTGACTAGAACGAGGGCCAGAGCGAGGAAGAACTGTTAAAGAAGGGAAATATTTCCGATGGCTAGCGAGAGTTTTCATCTTGGCATGGTGTATTATGTTTTCCACCCATACTATGCTTACCGCTGCTTCCTTATTTTATTGTGTACGGAAGAAACAGCGCCGAGTGTGATTAGTGTTGTAATTAGTCCTATCTCCCAATCGCCAGCTCTGAGAGATGTTGCCTACTCCAGTAATTTCTTTCTATCTTCTTGTTGTTGAAGCTGTTCTTGTAAATATGATCTGTTTCTACTTTCTAAAGCCAAAAAAAAAAAAAAAAAAAAGGCATCAGTGTTCTAATCTGATTGTTGCGTGTTTGAAAGATGACCAGTTAACATTTGGAGGTGGCCAACTTAATGTGGTGAGACACTAATTTGATGTTTTACTTAGCCCATAATATTTTTCCCATTCCCTTTTCTTTGTTGATGACAGTGAATTTATTGGTTGCCTTGTATCTGTCCAGGTTCACGAGCTGCCCCAAGAAATGAAAGAATTGATGTGAGTCCTTTGCATCCAGAGACCTGATGCAAATTTTATCTTCTTTTCCAAATGCGATCAACCACAGCAAAAGCAGGTGCAGATGCTGATAAACTTGTTCATATATGTTAAATTTCAGCGCTTTCATTGATGAAGATGATTGCCTTTAGAATGCTTGCTGAATTGTGCCTGTAGTGATAGAATGCATTCTTTTTCTACTTTTCAACTCTGTTAAACTAGTGATTCCTTGTAGTTTTACTGTTCCACCAAGGTAGATCCTGTTCCGGATGAATCCTCAGGTTTGATAATATATCCGACGACTGCTACTTCTTTCCTTTTTCCTGCGATAGCCGGCTTGAAGGACATGCATATCCTGTACTACAATTGTTCTTATTTGTTACTTGCACACAAAATGGATCAGCATGGGTACAATTTCAATTTGTCCAAATGTGCTCTGCTGCAGCTAACGAAGAAATTTTGGATCTAGTGAGTACTTAAAGTATAGGTAGGAAGCTTATGCATGTGGGCCTTGTATACTGCCGCCCTTCTTTATCTTGGTCCAAAACTATGGTGGCGTGACTTTTGGTTCACCAGTTGTGGACGTAAACATATGGAAAGTGCTGTTTGATGAAATGAAAGAAAAAGAAAGATCTGGCAGCCTAAATAAAATGTTTTTGACTTGTCAAAGTTTAGCTTGTTTTCTTCTACACTTCCAGAAACAGTGTGCTTTCATCTGCCACCACTGCTGTTACTTTGCTTAATCGTGAGACATTTTCTTTTTTGCAATTTCTACAATGTTCCAAAGTTTCCCCTCTGTAGGTATTTTAATGCATATCAGTTAATTGTTATGCTAGATTTCTTTGAATTGTGCATGAGAGCAAACCATTGATGTGTGCTGTGAACCAACACTGGGTACTTCATTCTTAAATTTTTATGCTGATATTTCTGAACCATGCAATGCTATATGCTGTGATCCAGTCCAGGGACTGAATTTAAATTATATTTTGGTCTGAATTTAAATTCTTGTGCTAGATTTCTTCAAACCATGCATTGGAAGCTGTGGTTGTTGCTATGTGCTGTGAATCAGTCTGGTTTTTTCAATCTTTCTTGAAGGTGCATCAAGCTTCTTGTGAGCATAGAAATATATCTTGATCTTTTCTTGGTCACAACTTGTGAGATATACATACCCTTCTTTGAGAAGCCACAGAACTTTAATCTTGCTTGGTGTGCTGTAGCCTATGCGTGTTGCTCTACTGTAACATGTTGGCTTTTGTCCATGTAGTGCACTGTTTAGAAACAACTCACATTCCATTCACGTTGTTTTTGTCCCCTCCTCCCACATAGTACGTGTTAATATAGGATTAATTACATATTATCCTTCTCTTAGTTAGTTATCTTTAGTGTCTTGATTTTTATATTTTAAAAAGTTACATTGATATTCCTATAGTTACGAAGGTAAAACTTCTAGATCTATTTACCTTAACGATGCCAGTTTTACTAATGGAAACATGAAAACAAATGATAAAAAAATATTTTTAATGTTGTTAGCGAACGACACATCATTGGCGTTGATGTCGATGTAGTTACTTGGTCGCCTTCGATGATGATAAGATTTGTTCTTATTGTGATGTTATGCATCTTGAGGAGCGCGTTATCTACTTTATCGTCGCCTAACTAGCGTTGCTTTGTATCTACATTGATGCTGACGCAATTGTCGAGTGGCAACTACATTGGCATTGACGCAGTTAGTAGTGGTCATCGTAGCGTCTATGATGAAGATGGTGGCCACCTCGTTGTTGTCGTTGGGCGGATCTTAGTCTCCACCCAAAGGTGGGGTTGTCGGAGCTCCTATCACTCCCCCTACTACCATGTCAATTCCCAACAAAAGGGTTGCTCGATATCTATATCAACATCGATGCAAATGTAGGGCGACAAGAACTTTGGCGACTATAGCTTATGGTCGAGGTTGGGATCTGCCCAATGAGTCAGTGATGAGGCGGCTACCATCTTTGTCGTATACGTCACGATGGCCACCACCATTTGCGTTGGTGCCAACGCAGATGTCTGTTGCTAAGCAATTATGTCAGCATCGACGTAGATGCAAAGTGAAGTGGGGCGAGCTAATGATGAGGTCGGTGGCATGCTCCTCATAGAGGCAGATGGTATTGTGATGAGAGTGGACCTTATTGTCGCCAGAGGCAACCAAGCAATTGCATCGATGATGACCCTAGAAATGTCGCTTGTCACTAAACATTAAAATTATTTTTTTACCCTTTGTTTTTTATGTTTTTATTAGTAAAATTGATGTCATTATAGTAAATGGATCTAGATGTTTACTTTCATAATTATATGAATGTCAATGTAATTTTTTTGAAGTGTAGGGGTTGGGATGCTAAAGATAGCTTAGCTTATTAACATAACACCTTTTTCCTTGTTGTAATTGAGTGTTTAATCTGGAGTCTTAATTGGCAGATGTAGAAGATTGATTCGCATGGAAATCATACGAGGAATTGGTCAACAACTTTTATCTACTGGGTTAATTAGTCGGTCAATAATCTTTTCATCAAATACCTTGATGCCCGAGATGATCAACAACCTATAGAGATACCCTTGTATTATATAATAAAGGAGGATGACATGCGTTGTAGATTTGAGACAATTGTTCGTGCTTTTTGTTGTGTAACTTGACACCGTGGTCTAGTTGTTAACATGGCTTGGTCTACTTCGAGTGCACAAGATTGTCAACGTGGCTTCTTGGCTGGAGATAGTCGGCTTGAGGCTGGGTCGGGACGTCATCCACCTGATCCACCCAAGGTGGAGTTAAGGATCGTTCCTTTTTTCTGAGCGGTGGGCTCCTACATATAGGTCAAAGTCGGGAGGTGCATTTCTTGACTCGATGTCTTTGATGGTTAAATCAATAGAGAGAGGAGCTAAGAGTATTCGAGTGTGCTAGGTCTGACCCCTTGGTTTTGTTTCGAGGGGTGACTTTTAGACTTGTCATTGAACGTCACCATTCGTAGTTACTTGATGGCTGTCGACATCTCAAGTGGTCAACCCGTACGCCTGGTGTAGGCGTAGGTCGACCTGTCCAGTCCTGCACTGCGTGGCGTTGCCTTGTGCTTTTCGAGTCGTTAAGTACCGAGCGATGCCACTTCGTATAGCCTCGAGCGATGTGGGCGCAACAGGCTGATGACGCATATAACAAGCAACTGTCCCGTACGGATCCAATGTTGAGTCAACGTGCCACGCTAGCTCCACTGTGGCGGCCAATGTGCTTTATGGGGTGTTAGAAAATTTAGGGGCGACATCACATGCATAGCGGAATAACAGAAAAAGAAAATCTCAGAATTTCACAAAAAAGTTTCATCGTCATGCAAAAATTGATGCGTAAAAACCCACGAAACTGAAAACCATGTGTGAGATGGTTGTGCTATATAGGGAGATCGTATATCCCTAAATTTTTACAGATCTGTAGGAGAGGATGAAGGAGGTTAAGCGTCATCTCTAGTGGTGATCCACATGGCAGGGGCTGCGATGATGCTTCTCTCAGGGAGAGGAGAATATGATATGGCAGCCAAGAGAGTACTAGCCTATATGCCTCTGGTTCCATTCTATTTATAGAGGTTCTATGTCAACTTAATCATAATGGATCTAGCCCTATTAGGTACTGGATCTCCATCCAATTACTCAAGCCTCTTAGATTAGTGGATCTCTACATAATAATCTCTTATATGCTCTTATTGGATCTCATCCATAGGTTCCAATAATTTAGTGGTTTATTGGATATCCAATAAGATAGGGGCTCCAACGTATCTCATATTCGAACCTTCGCTCATCGTAATATCTACTATATATGTGTAACCCTCTAGGCCTAATATTGAGCTGGTCATGAGTCATACCTATCGGAACTCCTTTTGGCTTAATGAATTATTATCTCCATAATAATTCACTCGACTCGTCGACTGCAAATGCACTAGGCCACTATGTCGTAGTCCCCAAATGATACAAGGGAATCCAATCCTTTAGACCTGTCTGTCCTCAGTTATCGTATATTTATAGTTCCTCATCCATCTAATATCACAGAGATTGTATACTAGGCATGGTGTTATAAGGCTTATACAATTTCTACTCGAGTTTCGCTCTAATCAGATTCTCCCAGAGAACTCTTTTTCTCTCAATCCGAATGACCCTAGCTAAGTATTTGCCTGTACAAGAACATATGAGATATTCTTCTCATGATACCAAAAGCAGATGATCCTTTATCGACACTCAATTGCCCTTGTAAGGTTGAATATCACTTTCAATGATTGGTTGTGCTAGATTTGAAATTTTCAAACTTATAAGTCTGGTATTAAAGAGTAGAGTACTCATACATGACATCCTAACTGTCTGAAGTCTAAGGACTAGGTACACCACTGGGATGACGGAATCACTGTCTGATAATGAGGTATCATCAACCATCCAGCATTTCGTGAGTGGATCAATTATTAAACTCATTCTCCAATGAGCACTTGCACTATATTCTTAGTGTCCCCACACGAGTAGCTGTGAGACCAGCCATCTCCATCATATGAATAGGTATATAGCACACCAGTCTGTCTGGTTTTCTCAATATCTCTCTTGAGTAACCTATGATCGGGATTATTTAGGGTATGTGTTTAAAGATGAATTGATCTCATTATCGTGATCTCATCACGATTCGATTCCCATTGCACATATCCATGGACATCATAATATATACAACATGCAAGATAAAGTAATAAAACGTCAATAAATAATAAGTAAAAAGAATGTGTATTATATCACACGTGCAATCACCCACGTGATTAACTTGCAAGACACCTATGACTAACATGGAGTTGATGTCATAATGTCATATCATTCTCTCCTCCCCTCCCCCTCTCGGGTTCCTTATGGAGGGGCATGAGGCATGGCTTGGGTCTTTCTCTGGTTGGATTTGCAACCTCGTTAGGTGGGTGGATTATTCCATCATAGTCCTTGCTTAGGCATCGGGTTGATTGAGATGTAACCAGGGCTCGAATAGGTCAAGGCATGGGTCAAACATTGGATTGGCGGAGCATCATGACTTGGGCACTAGAATGGCTTAGGTATGACTCAAACGTTAGGCTAGTTGCAAGGCATAGCTCAAGCATCGGGCTGGCCGGGATATGACTCAAGAACTGGACTGGTTGAGGTATTACTCGGGCATTGGACTACTCGAGTTGTTACTCGGGCATTGGACTAGCCAAGATGTACCTTGGGTATTAAACTAGCCGAGACGTGACTCGGACATTGGATTGGCCACGAGGCATAGCTCGGGCATTGGACTAGCTAAGATGTGACTCGAACATTGGATTGGCCGCGAAACATAGCTTGGGCATTGGACCGGTCAAGATGCTACTCGGACATTTGATTGGCCACAAGGTGTAGCACGAGCATTGGATTAGTCGCAAGGCATGGCTCGAGTATTGAACTAGTCGAGATTCATAATTCGGACACATGCTCTATCGTAGCAGGCCTTTTTTTTTTATCGGCACACCTTGGGCTCATATACTTCTGGCCTCACCATGGCGGGCCTTCATCTTTCCTCGATCTGCTCACAAGGACAGCTCCTGGCGAGGCCTCCTGTGCGACTCCTCGTGCTGTCCTGCCACCAGTGCTTTAATAGTAACATATTGGTTAGCCTGTTGGATCATCTCTAGAACGGTCGTCAGTGGTTGAAATATCTAGAGCGGTCGTCGGCGACCTTTCAACCAGTGACCAGAAGAATCTGGATGGGGATAGGCCCATCAGGAATGCCTGCATGATCAACGAGGGGTGAGCATCGGGACCTCGTCGATCTCGGTGGCAAAGCGAGTGACAAAATGAGAAAAGGGTTCATCGTCCGTCTGGCTCAGGCTGAGGAGCATGGTCGCGAACAGTTTGGGCTAACCGCTAGCTAGGAAGTTGAGCTCAAACTCCCTTACAAGTTGATCAAAAGACAAGACCAAGGATGACCACAGCCTATTGTGCCACATCTGAGCCGGACTTCGAAGGGTGGTGGATTGACACATCAAGACGACAGAGGTGTCGTATAGAGCCATTTGGCTCCTGAAAGCAGCGACATGTTCCGTTGGGTCAAAGTTGTCATTATAGGTCTCGAATGTTAGGAGGCAGAAGTTGAGGGGGATTAGCTTGTTCTGGATCTCTTGAACGAAAGGGGATTCTCCCGAGACGCCTTCCCCAAGCTCTCACTTTAATTTGTGGAACTCTCTCTAGACCTTGTCCAGACATCAGTTGACCGAACGTAGCTGAGCTCTCAAAGAGTCGATTGAGTAGGATGACAAGGTGTCAGGCTCGGGGTGACTCATCGAGGCCGAGGACACTATGTTCCGAGGCTGGCCTCTGATCTCCTGATTACTCTTCATTCGATGGGTGGGTGTCTATCGCTTTGGGTTACTGGCCAACTAGTGGGGGATCCTAAAGCACGGGGGAGAATCAACTGGGTCATAGGTAACAAGGTTTGCTATGGCGCCATCTGCTAGGCAAACTAGGGGACAAGGGGAATGATAGCTTGCATCATCCTGGCTAGAGCTTGGACATTGTGGGTGAGACGAAGGAATGCCTCGGCAAAGACAACGGAGTGTCCCATGCTCCCCCCAAGGGGAGAGAGCCAAGGTCGTTGAACAACCTCTAGTAGCGGTTCGGGGTCTGAATCGAGGCACTCCCATTCGTGTGTGGAGGGAGAGGCGATTGCCCCCTGAAACCAAAAGTTGAGTGGGCAGCTTGCATCTCTTCTCCGAGGTGTTCACCAGGGTGTTCACGTTGGTTGCTTGGTGGCTCAGTTCTTGTAACATCGGTCCTCCTTATAGCATCAAAAATGTTATGTAACTTGACGTCATGACTGAGTTGTCAGCACAGCTTGGTCTACTCCAAGTGCGCAAGATCGTCAACATGGCTTCTTGGTTGGAGAGGGTCGACTCGAGGTTGGGTTAGGACATTGTCTGCTTGATCCACTTGAGGTGGAGCTGAGGGTCATTCCCTTTTCCAAGCGGTGGGCTCCTAGATTTCCCAACTTGACCACTCCAATGGTCATTCCAATAGTTAAGTCAGTAAAAAGAGAAGCTAAGAGTATTCGAGGTTCGACCCCGTGGTACTATTCCGAGGGATGACTTTTATAACTGTCATTGCGTACGTGGTTGTTTAATGGCCACCGACGTCTCAGGTGGTCAACCCATACTCTTGGTGCAAGCGCAGGCCGACGTGCCTAGTCCTATGCTGCATGTCATCACCTCGCGCTTTCCAAGTTGCTCAATATCAGACGATGTCGCTCCATACAACCTTGAGGGGTGCGGGAGCAATAGGTCGACGACGCAAATGACAAGTGACTATCTTGTACGGATCCAATGTCGAGTCGACACGCCACATCAGCTCTGTAATGTCACACTGGCTCCGTCGTGACGGCCGACGTGCTTCATGCGATTGATGTCAGAATACGCCATATCAGCATTGATGAAGCTTTTGGCATTTTTTTTTTTTCTGTCGGTCGAGATCAAATTTGCGAAATCAAGAAGAGCAGCTGACATCAATCACATGCGAGCGGAGTCCGTTTCGAACTCAGGTATGCTCCTGAGCCCAATGGTTTCACCAAGTGTTCAACTTCAAGCAGTGGGCCCCGAGTGTTTGTTTCGGTTCCCGAAGCCATCGTTTCGGATTTGAAGAGCAAATGGCCCAATTAACCGCGAAATTTTCCTGACGTAATTGCCGTCTCTGCCTTCGCCGTCAGTGTAATCACATCGAATCATATCATTAAGCTCTACCAAATCCAGCCTGCTCCTCTCGGGCAATACCACAAACACTTAATCCTCATTGTGGCCTGCAGTACCGGGCGAGTGTTTGGAGCAGGGGAGGAAGGTGAGCATGGGGGGAAGCGGCGGCGCCGTGGGGGTTGGGGGGCGCGGAGGGACACCGGATCGGCGGTCCTCGGAGGGGGACGGGGAGGATGAGCAGCAGAAGCAGCAGCGGTCGGAGATCTACACCTACGAGGCGCCGTGGCACATCTACGCCATGAACTGGAGCGTGCGGCGAGACAAGAAGTACCGGCTGGCGATCGGTAGCTTGCTTGAGGGCTACGGCAACCTGATGGAGATCGTGCAGCTGGACGAGACCACGGGGGAGATCCGCTCCGACCCGGCCCTCTCATTCGAGCACCCGTACCCCCCCACCAAGGCCATGTTCGTCCCCGACCGCGATTGCCTCCGCCCGGACATCCTCGCCACCTCAGCCGACTTCCTCCGCATCTGGCGCGTCGCCGACGACTCCTCCCGTGTCGAGCTCCGCGCCCTCCTTAACGGCAACCGCAACTCCGAGTTCTGCGGCCCCCTCACCTCTTTCGACTGGAACGACGCCGAGCCCCGCCGCATTGGCACCTCCTCCATCGACACCACCTGCACTGTCTGGGACATCGACCGCGAGGCGGTCGACACCCAGCTCATCGCCCACGACAAGGAGGTCTACGACATCGCCTGGGGCGGCGTTGGCGTCTTCGCTTCCGTTTCCGCCGATGGCTCCGTCCGCGTCTTCGACCTCCGCGACAAGGAGCACTCCACGATCATCTACGAGTCCGCGGAACCCCCCGGCACACCACTCGTCCGCCTCGGATGGAACAAGCAGGACCCCCGCTACATGGCCACCATCATCATGGACAGCGCCAAGGTCGTCGTACTCGACATCCGCTTTCCTACTCTTCCCGTCGTCGAGCTCCACCGCCACCAGGCCAGTGTCAACGCCATCGCCTGGGCTCCCCACTCCTCGTGCCACATCTGCACCGCCGGCGACGACTCCCAGGCCCTCATCTGGGACCTCTCCTCCATGGGCAGCGACCAGCAGCCTGCTGCCTCCGCCGCGGCTGCCGAGGGCGGTCTTGACCCCATACTGGCCTACACTGCTGGGGCCGAGATCGAGCAGCTGCAGTGGTCCTCCTCCCAGCCGGACTGGGTGGCCATTGCCTTCTCCACGAAGCTTCAGATACTTAGGGTTTGACGGCCTCACCTTCAATCAGAAAACTAATCGAAAAAAAAAAAAACTGTTATATTCATAATCATTATCATCCTCTTGCATTATTCGATAATGTTTTACTATGTTTGTGGTGACTGATAACAATAGGTTTGCCAAAGAAAACTAGAAGGCAAGGTAGGTTCCGCCTTGTAGGTCTATATGTCTTTGATAGTAGCCACTGAGCTTGTCATCTGAAACTGCATTCTATTGAGTAGGGATGTCATTGGCTCCACCTTCAAGGGTTTCTGTTGTTCTCATGTGCTGAGTATATATTACTTCTTGGTCCTCTAAGATTGCTGATCTTGGTCATATGTTATCTTCATCCTATCTGAAACTCTGCTTAAATTTGAGTAATTCGTTTAGAATGGAAGATTTATAATTCTTTAGTTTTTCAGATGATGATACTCTAAGGCAGAAGTAATTGTAAAGTTTTATGGTGGAAGAGAGGAGTGTATTATTTCTGTTTGGTGCTTCTGCTTTATGCTAGAATGATGAGTTAGATGCCTCATTTTTCTAGATGAGTGGGGCTTTTTACCTATTAGTGGAAAAGCTAAACATGAAATTAACTGTATAAAATTTTTGAAGGATAATCATGGAATGGCTTCAAAATGCTTGTCTTATTTCTAGATAGTTTTCTAAGAAGCTAATAAGGTAGGTAAATTGTTGATCATTCAAGTGGAGATGACAATGTATATGACGTAGCACTCTATTGGTTTTGCCTTTGTCAAGATCATATTTAGTATTAACTTTTTCAGATCTTCCATTCAACTTTGAGGATTTCTTGAATAGTGCCTCTGTATGTATTCTAAAATTCTCTCGCTGAAAGGTAGCACCACCGGTTCAAAAATATTCAGTTTATTTTCTTCCTATGGTTGTCTGTGGGATATGTATGGCAAATGTTTGTGAGATTTGCCATTACCAACTTTCCAAACTATGATTATAAAGTAATCACAAACCATAGGTTTGGGATCTGCTCATTACACCCCTAATTTCAAGTGGCACCAGGTGATAGTGATTGATTGTCACTGTTTGACTCATATTTGTCTTCTCTACATCTTTTTCTCTCTCTTCATACTATGGTCTGCACTGCAGCAGCTTTTATCACTTCTCGACTATTTTCAGCTGCAAGGCCAAGCAATCGACTGAAACTAGGTTGGTTGTGTTTCAACTTGATCAGGAACCTTGTACATGATGAACCTTGAGATGAAGTGTGTGAATTAGATTCTTAATTTCAGTGATTCAGATCATGTGGCAATAGTTAAAACAGAGAACCTAGATTGTTTGGGGTGTGCAACGAACTAGGACTTTGACTGATTATCACAAGATCCTAATTTCGAATCCCGCCTTCATTACTCATTCTCCTTCATTACTCATTACTCATTCTCCTAGGTTTATTGTGCTAGGAAATTTCTTGAATATGTAAATTTGTTGAATAACCTAATGTTGTAGCTAGCATGTTACTTATGTCCTTTTTGAGCATCGATGGTTGCACTTAAATCATCTTGGCTGTTCAGGAATGAGTAAATTTATGATTTTTAACTCTAATGATGTGGCTAGAGTGCTCTTTAGACCTTTTTGGTCATTCCAATAGTAGCTCACTCAGAAAGATCTTGTTAAAAGGCAAATAGTTTGGTAGACACTTGCGTCAAGCTAAAATGTTGTGTTGTCTATGCATCTTAACAGATCATTTTTTAATCTGTCATTGAGGGTTATACTAGCAGTTGCTATTTCTTGTATTTCCGCACTTGAAGGCTTGGCTCTATCCGGTGACAAAGGTAAGTTAACAGGGAATGGACTTTGGCATGACTGTGAGGTTCGAGGGTTGTTTGATCGCTTGGAGTAATAGTTCTATATCCTATGTTCATCAGTTTGGCAGTCTAAATTGTGAGCCAAAAGAGGTTCTAGGTATTTTGGTTAGGCTTTAATGGAACATGAGAACGCATTTTTCTGCTTGTACCATGTGTTTCGCCATCCATATTTAAAGTGTAAGAAAAATATTTAAGGGAAACATGTAAGACATTCATCTTCATCATACACTAATGTAGGTAGAAACTCTTCATTGTCGCCTCTTCTTCTGTTCTTTTAGTCACTTTATGTGGTTGGTTATGTTCCTTTATGTGCATGTACATTATGCACAAGCTCGGGTGTCCTACAGTCTTAATATCCTATAGTTGAATAAACAAAGAAAAAAAGCTTGTATATCATAGAGTCTTAAGCAAAAAAGATATCGAGTGGAACCTGTTTTGAGCGATTTGTTCTATAGCTTGAAATTAAAAGGACTATATCATGTGATATTCCGTGGAAGCAATGGTCCGAAGCCTCAGTATTTGATGGTCACAAGTTCTAGTAGAATCAAAACATTTGTTCATAACCTTCTGTTCTTGTCATCTGAGTAAAGTCTACTCTCAGTGTTTGGTAATTTTTATGACTGAAATCGATAGGAGCACTTGGTGCTGAATTTGTGCCATAACATGATAGGTATCATTTCTTTTTTTTTGGGATGATTTTTAATAAAGCAGGTCATATAAGCGATTCTTGATGTAGCCGACAGGGTTGTTCCTTTTTCAATATTTTATTTGGTGATTGCTGTCTCAGATACATCGATCTATCGGAACGTGGATCATTTAATGTCTTGCTGCTTGTTTTCTTGTAGTCTTGTGGATCATTGTCTTCTCCGGAGTTCCAGAATATGATTCTTTCGTCTTCTTCTTCTTCTTTTTTTTCTGTGTCGTGAGATCGAAGTAAAACATCTATTAGCATTTCCACTGATACTTATCTCTGCAATGGTTGTCATTCCTCATATTTTCCGACAGACATGTATGTTGAATCTCATAAAGTTTGCGTGGTATGGCTCACTATGCTCGATCAGGGATACATATTAGCAATAGTCTCTTGAAATATCAGTATTGGAACTTACAGTTAGTGGCTTCTGTAGTTTGAGAAGTATGTTTGATTTCAATGTCAAGTGCCACTGTTTTGGTGGGACCTAGAAAAGCTATTGATACGTATCGAACTCGTCAGGATTTTGATTTCTTGGTCGGTTATAACTATCGACGGACCACCCCACCCTTCATTAACTTGGTTCAAAGGCAGGTATGGTGACGTTGGCCTTTGGTTCACCATTTGTGGATGTACGTATACGGAAAGTATTGTTTAAGAAGCTTGCTATTGGTAGGTCTTGGCAAACTCCGAATTCGCCATTGCCAACCCTTTCACTATTGGTAATCTTTAAAAAATTAATAAAAAATATAATTATATTATTTTAGGTCTCTTTGTTATCGATAATATCTTTATTTCTATAACTTTTTATTTCATCGTCGTCATCGCTTCTTGTCACTCCACTGTTCGACATTGTCACTCGATAAGAAGAAAAAAAAAAAAAAAAAAGAAATAGCAAAACATGAACAAGAGAACATTTATGCTCGGTCAATGTTGGTCGCCGTTTACCGTTGGTAAGGACGGAAAAAGAAAGAAGAATTAAAAAAAGGAAGATGATGAGGATGTTTATGTTTATTCGTTTGTAGGGATATATTTTAAAAATATAAAAAAAGTTTAAAATAAGATTATAAGTAGTAAAAAGGGGTTAGATTAGAAACTTTCTTTTTTAATAAAATGAAAGAAAAAAAAACTTTTGACACCCCGGAAAATGTTGTTGACTCGTCAAAGTTTTGCTTGTTTTTTTCTACATGCCAAAAGAGTATGAGGTCAATGTTGTCTGCCACGCTGCTGCTGCTGCGAAAAGAGCTGAAAGGGAATCGCCTCCTCGTCTGCACCGATGTGTCAGTTATCGGCTGCGGATGCATCATTGACAACGGCGATGGGCGATGATGGACGGCAAGGTTAAGGTAATGGCGGGGGTGGTGGTGCAGCGTTTGGTTTGGCACGGTTGGCGACAACTAGGAAGCAACGCATCTCCCGGAATCGGAACGGGAGGCAACCTCGGTAACTTGTTTGGTTCTTCCATGATGCTTCTGACAGAATCCCAGCCTTTCAGTTTAGGCTGTGGTGGTCGTTGGAATACGTTCCTTTGTCCTTCTCCCAGACCGTCTTCTTCCCGCACTTCTCGAGGGGAAGACGACCGTATCCTCTCCTGTGAGGAGGCTGTGGGCTCGGTGGGGTTATTGTTTTCTTTTTTTCCAAAAAAAAATAGAAAAATAAGGTAATAAATTATAAAGATCTTTATTAACTATATTAACTAACGTTTTCATCCTTGATGGGATGCAATTGTTACATTCATTGCTGCTTCTTAGTAGAGTCGATTGACACGTATACCAGTGATATGTATACATGAAAGTTTATCGGAGATTGATGCCTTGAGTGTCACATAATCGTTGCCAACAAAAGGTAAATATTTTTTAAAAAAACAATAAATAATAAAATATTATTTGATCAGAAGGATTTACTATCAATCATTAAAGGTTTTACTAGTTAAATTAACGAACAATAACGAATATTCGATGTGCTTGATAAAGATAATGTCCGTCATTGTATCGAGATTTGAAACGTCGACGTTGGTATCAAAAAATAGATCACTAAGAATTGTGACGTTAATAGGAGTCAAATTAACAAAAAGATGTTCTCAAAGTGAAAAAATGATGCATAGTATTATGACTTCGGGCTATTAGTAAAAAATTTATGGATCACAACTCAAGTTCTTTTTCTTTTCTTTTCTTTCACCATTATATACATTTACACATATAAAACCCACCCATATTGGCTATCATTTAAATTATACATAGGAGGGAGGGACTTCGCAAGTAATACTTTTGGGGAAACGATCCTTTCTTACAAAGGAAGTACAGAGGTCAAATTCGATCAAATTTATAATTAGAATAAGATTGGATTGTCTCTAAGATTCATCAATAATGTGTTAGGGTTCTTCTATAAGAAAAAATTTATTATTTGTTTGTAAATTTATCATCTTCAAAATTATGATTTGAATGACCACAAATATAAAAACTTAAATCGCTAATAAACTATTATCACAAAGAGATACCTCTCTCATTTCTTTGTTATGCAGTTGTTTTGTGATTAAATTCTCTTAAAAATTTTGATTTAAATGATCATACATTCTAAAGCTTAAGCGATTAGGAAAGAACTCCATGTATGCTTAGCATCTCCTCAAACGAGTGTGTGAAAACTAAGCATACGGTATAAGCCCTACGCGATTCAAGTTCATGCCCTGTTCTAATACCATCTTAAAAGTTTGATCAATCCCATCATTAGTTTTACAGATGAGATATGATCATTATATTATCAACAAACACCATAACAAATATGTACCATGGCATGATCCTGTGTTCATTAATAATGATGTCATCATGTGATTAGCATATGACCTTGAGATTATCGAGTCAAATGTTCCATCAACTCATCTTTCAAGATGTGCTTAGAATATTATCTAAGTTGACAATGATGTGCTTAGTACACCGGGGTTAGGACTGGTGCTATCCTCGGTGCATGCACATCCACGAGAAACACATCCCTCGTCTCAATTCCAATCGGAGTTTGAACGGCGAAGTCTACGGGGAATGAGACTTCAAAGAAGACAAAAAGATGTTGGAGGTCCACCCACTTGAATAGGTGGGTGGTGGAATGCGACATGGATTCCGAGACGACGACGACTACTACCAAAACGGTGAACTTTCGCCCTGCGACTTTTGTGCCCACTTATGTACGTTGGGAAGATGGGGAAGGTGAAGTGGTTGGGCGGGGACATTCTTCTCCACTTCATGTAGTTTCATGGGGTGTTCCAAGCAATTCTTATGCGTTCTTTTCCAAGTCAAATATCGTGCCTCGAAAATGTAGGTAGGTCATTCACCTAAATCTAATTTGTTGGTGTAGGTTTAGAGAGTCGTCTAAAATCTTTGAATGTGATGATGGTCATATGAGATAAAATGATTAATATAAATGATATAAATTTTTTAAAAAAGATCTTAATTAAAATTATAAATAAATATTTAAATATTTCGAACTTAACTAAATATATAGTCTTCTACAGATCTAAATGATAATAAAATATCGATGTGACCGACTCTAAAGAATTAAGATTTACGACTTTATAATTGTTATTATTATTATTGTAAATTTAGAGTAAATCAATAATTTATCAAGAATCATAGAAATAAGACATTAAATATTAGTAACTAAAGGCTTATATTTATGTTGATCACTTATGATAGCTCTCGATGTCGATGGTCCTCCTAGTAGTGGTCGATCGTCTCGACTCAATGAAAAGTTTAGTTCTTTCGTACGTGTGATGGTTTCGCATGTAAGATAATTGTAAACATCCAAAACATGGTTTCTTAAGATAGCATTGAGCTCTCAACGTCTCACCCAAACAAAGTCTTTTTGATGCTTAAGTTATAAATTTTTAATATTATTTAAAATATAGTGAAGAAAGAGTCTAATCTTGAACACAATATCAACGTACTTTTTTTTAACGTACATACATATTATCGATCGTTAGTTGAGAGTGAATAATTCTATCAACTTATAATCTCTCAAACTTTTTTTTTTTTGTTCTCATTTTGTTACTAATTCTATCAACTTATAATCAATCTCCAGTTATAGAAAAGCCAAATCAGGAGTTTAGCTTTGACTAAAACTAGGACTCATAATTTAACTAAGACCTTTAACCAAACATCACATCTAAATCACAACATTGGATTTATATGACATAAAAAGTACAATAGGAGTTTGATGAAAATCTTGATTTTTGTGTGTGGATATAAGTAAATCCTATATTTATTACATTTTATAATTATATTTCGTCAAGCATCAAAGTCTTCTATCCACGTAATCATGATCACATCGTCAACCCTTTTCATCGAAAACAACTTTCGGGATCAAAAACGTGTTTATCGGATCTAAACTCGTCACATCGCCCGGTAAAGATTTGGCGCCTTGTTTGCATCAATAAGCAGCTGTGGTCAACGGTGGAGCAAATCTAGATGGCCAAAGAGGCCATACAACTCCAAAGAAACAACCGCAAACGTTGTCCGCGAAGTCAATGAAATCTCTATCCGTCGAGAATCCAAGTCCGCAGGTTGCTGTTGCTGTTATCGTCGTATGGGTTTGCAGCGTTTACCACTGTGCTTCGGCGTGGGATGGACGCGCAAGTCATAGAAGAACGTGTTCTCGTTTCTGCGTCGTATCGAATCAAACGCATGTAGAGGTCATTATTAGACTGGGAAGATTCAACTCGGTTCTCACGTCCGAAAGCATGCGGCGAGAGGAGACCTAAAAGGCCGTGTCTCACATGGCATCCCTGCGTCCGGCAAATTGTAGGGGAAAGGAGAGGAGAGTGGGTAAAAAAGCGGGCAACAGGAGCGGTGATGGCGACAAGAGACTGAGTGCAGACTCTCTCTCTCTCGACAGGCTCTCCTCCTTGCACCATTAAGTTGGTTCACCCGGGAGCTGTGACCGAGCGAGATAACCTGTGTGCATCATGCCAGAACGGTGACACCCTGCGCTAACAGCTACGTCTGGGCTTAGGCAGACGGTCGCAGCACGACAGAGGAGGCGTAGGCTCCATTTGCGGTGTTGCATGGTTATGGACGACAGCGGCAGCAGCAGCAGCAGCAGCAGCAGCAGCAGAGGCGCCATTAATGGAAAAAGGCCCATCAGGTACACGGTGATACTGTTTATGGAATGGGAAGGTAAGGCCAGAGATGACGGGCAAGGGGAGGGATGAGGCGCTGCAGATACGATATGATTTGATGACAATAACAATTCAGGCGAGAGCGCGTCGATCACTTGCGTTACGACTGCCCGCCAGACCAAGAAACGTAATCCCGGTGGCTCTTCCTCGTTCGACGCGCCCCAACCCCCCACTTTGGGGCACCGGGCACTGCCGTGCGTGCCGCCCGAGGCGACGCGTCCGTAACTATTGAACTCGCTTGCGGTCGCTCTGGGCTCGGTGGCACAGCGCAGGATGCAGCGGCCCCCCGAGCTTCCTCATGTAGGGTGGGATTGCTGGAATTCTACTGCTCCCACACCGGCGGAAAATTACAAAGGCAAAGTAAGAAACCGAGAGCCCTCAGAGATCCCTTTTCGAGCAGCGCTACAAAGTACGGACTTGTGGGGGGGAGTGTGGTCCCGGTTCTGGCTGGATATGCGTTGGAGGGGGACACTGCTGTCAGCGGTCGTTTCTCGCAACAGTCCCGACACTAACAACGCTGTCCCCGGTGCATAGCGGAGCAGGTGACTTCCCTCTGCGTCCCTTGCATCTCGTAGTGGTACGGCTCCTCTGGACCAAGTATTTTTGGTGGAGAACAGGGCGAGGGTGGTGCGTCGTAATTATGAGGCTACCCTCGGATGTGGTCTCTTCCCTCTGCCTCGGTTGTCACGTTATTCCCATGGGGGGATGCGGCGGGCACCGGTGCTCCCTCGCGTGTTATGGTGGTCCAGCTGGACCGAAGCAGACGTCGTCGTCGGTGGGGATGGACGAGACAAAACACGCAGGAGCGTCGACCCAAAGTTGCCGATGACATGTATGACAATATGCTATAGTGAGATTGATCTGATACATGGAATCTCTCCCCCTCAGTCAAAAAACCAAAAAAAAAAAAGGGTGGTGGGGGGTGGGGAGCAGTTTCGTCAGATTTCCAGGATCGGATTCCATCAAGAGAACGGGTGCGACCATGCTTTATTTTCCGGTCCTTGCTTTTCCCGGGTGGGACATGTGGATATATATGGCTCGGGAAATTTATATCTGGCAGTTGATCTGCTCGTCCCGTCACCGATTCCGACGGCAGGCATGAGGACCTCGTTTCCTCCCACCCACCTCCGTGACAGAGGTGGGTGGGATTCGCTGGTTGTGCGTTGCGGGCGTCGCCGCATCCCCGTCCGCGCCCCCTTGCAACGCCAGATTTGACCGTCCGTTGCCGCATTCGCATCCGCAGCTACGTCTCCTCCTCCTATTGCTAAATAACCGACCCCCTCTCACTCCGTCAAGTGATTGAAATCGAAGAATAGTTGCAACAGATACGAAACATGGATTTAATAACCCATTCAAACCCAATATATTGCCGACTGTGCCTTGTAACGAGATTGTCACTGCCCATAAAATAGTGAGTCGGTTCGTTTTCCCAGGCAGCTGTTATGGTTTGTACATGCGTTTAGTTTATTTTGGTTTGTGGCTTGTCTCTTTCCTACGTGGACCCTGCTCTTCCTCTTTCGCTCTCTCGGATGATATATATATATATATATATATATATATATATATATATATATATATATATATATAGAGAGAGAGAGAGAGAGAGAGACCCAAACACAATATATATAAACGACCATATATATATATATATATATATATATATATATATATGGAGAGAGAGAGAGAGAGACCCAAACACAATATATATGTGCCACGCCCATACTTGTCCCACGCCATTTGGTTCGCTCATCCTTCCCTCGCCCTCAACCCGCTCCCATCGCGCGCTCTGACCAAAAGAAGAAGCGACGCCCGTAGCAACCGAAATCGTCGTGGTTGTGGGGGGTTTCGGATCTGGCAGTGATGGCCGTGCGAGCCCAGTATCCCGCCAACGCCTTCTCCCCCGATTTCCGCTACCGGTGAGCCATCAGCGCTTCTCCCTGACCCTTCTTGGAGCGCGTCTCTTGGATTCCTTATCCCGCTCTCTTCCATTTAAGATTCATCCCTCTTCCTCTCACGCCCTGTTCCTTCCTTTGTTTGGTGCTGTGGTCGGTAGCAGAGCAAGGAGCGGTGTGCTGGATGACCCTCTGAT
Source organism: Musa beccarii (assembly GCA_024322285.1). Taxonomy (NCBI): domain Eukaryota; kingdom Viridiplantae; phylum Streptophyta; class Magnoliopsida; order Zingiberales; family Musaceae; genus Musa; species Musa beccarii. The sequence goes on from CM044394.1 coordinate 69,782,936, forward strand.
CATGCAAGAGCCTCGCGATCTCCTGCAACTCCATGGCAACAACCTTGGCACCGGTGAGCTTCCCTTTCCAGCCTTTCTCGGCTTTCTTGCTTCCAGACCGCGGTGTGATGGGATCGCTGATTGCAACCGTCATTGTGGGTGATGCAGGGGAGCAGCAGCACCAATTCATGAACAACGCGGGGGTGTTCAGCGACCGCCAGAGCGAGCTCACGTGCAATGCCTCAGGGTGCAGGAAGCGGTCGCGGGAGGAGTCCATGGCGCTGCCCGGTCTGCACAACCCTGCTCTCTCGACGCTGTTCCGGTATCCTAATGCGACGGCGGTCCCGGTGAAGCCCACTGCCGCCAATAACTTCTCCGTCGGACTCCCCCATAGCCGGTCAATCGAGTCCGGCGCTACTTCCACCAGCGGTCGGCACGTTTCGTCGTCGCATGCCGCCCCGCCTCCCCCTTGCGATCTCGTCTCCCTTCTCTTTCAACAGAATACGGAAATCGACGCCCTCGTCCGCCTGCAGGTATCTGCCTATCCAAATCTTCCATCTATATGCGTCGTTGCTTGATTTCTTGATTCGACTATTTTATCTTGAAATTAATCATCATCTATAACCGACCTCAACAGAACGAGCGGCTGCGGACTGGATTAGAGGAGGCGCGCAAGAGGCATTGCCGGGCACTTCTTACGGTGCTGGAGCAGCAGGTTGCGAAGCGCTTGATGGAGAAGGAAGCCGAGTTACAGATGGCGACGCGACAGAACGCAGAGTTGGAGGAGAAGGTGCGGCAGTTGAGCGAAGAGATCCAGATATGGTTCGCCATGGCCAAGAACAACGAAACCATCGTGTGCAACCTGCGGACGAACCTGGAACAGGCCCTACTCCAGGGCGCGTCCGGGGCCGCAGGCCGCGGTGGTTACGACGACAGCGAGGGCGGTGGCTTCCCGGCCGACGACGCCCAGTCGTGCTGCTTCGAGTTCGACGCTGCCGCGTTTCCGGCAGCGGATTCCGAGGTCGCCAAGCTGCGAAGGGCCTGCAAGGCATGCGGGGAGCGGGACGTCTCCATCCTGCTCCTCCCCTGCCGGCATCTTTGCCTCTGCAAAGACTGCGAGGCCAAGGCCGACGCGTGCCCCGTCTGCGGTTCCGCCAAGAACGCCTACCTCCAAGTCTTCATGTGCTGATGTCGTCGGACGTAGCAGCGGAGGCGGTTCGTACTGAGCGTCGGACCGGTCGAATTTGTTCATATCGTTCGTTACATTTTGGTTTTTGTTAGGGAATTCTTCTTTTTGCTGCGCGACGGTTATCGCACGTTGCCGCTTCTCTGTATGGATCGCGTACTGATAGGCTTTTGTTGAAAGGTTTCTTCTCCTCTCCGAGTAACTGCACACACGATTAGATGCAGTAATGGAGGCCACCCAATTCTTCTCATTGCTTCTCTTCTCTTTCAGCTACTTACGGAATCCTGACAACTAAGCGTAGAAAAGGCTGCATATGTAATAGTACGCGGTGAAACCGTGAGGAGGGGGACCGGATGCGTGGCTGTAATGAGGTAGAACAATGTGTTAGCAAGCGGTAAAAGGTGAAGCGTTCGAACAGTGTTGCTCCCACTTTTCTGTGAATGCTTGCTTAGGTATTTGGTTCTTCATGTATCCCTGAGATGAGATGGGGAGGGGCCAACGGCCGTTACTTCTCGGAGACACGGAATTGTGGCGCTCACGAGAGCGTTTGCCGAAAGGGGTGGGTGATCGGTGGCGTGGTGGTGATCTGCCAAGCATATGATGGCGCCAACACGCTGTGACTATTGTCATTATTGCCTTGCGTTTCTTCAATGTTGGATGCTTTGGGTGTCACCTCCATCCCCTTTGAAATAATTAGTGTTTTGACTCACGTTCGTGGATTAAGCTCTAAAGGCTCATGTCCACATTTCATTACGTCACTGTTGTTGGGCTCCACCCCTCGTTGTTCAGCCATACAGGAGAGCCACACCTTTCCCTATTGCTCGTCTCTTAAAAGAATTATGCAGGGATCTAACAATGTTTTGATTTAAAGAGTCTTAAAAGTCAACAATAAATCCCACCTATCCTTTTCCAAGTCATATCTTCACTCTGATCTTAGTTTAGGCTTTCCCAGACCGAAACCCATATTCTATGCACCCGTTGCGTCCACTCAACCTCATGCTGCTTAATGTTGTCGATGCCCATTTCATGTGCAGTAGTGGAGAAAGCAGGATCCTCTCCCACGGGGCCAAGTAATCAGACCTACTCCACTCCTTTTGTCATGGCTCGGTGGACAAAGACAAAGTAGCGACCTTTATCTTTATTTGATGCCTCCGATTCACCCTAGCAAGTTATTAAACAAGCATTTACTTCTCACCTGGTACCCCACCTACCTCTCTCCCTTCGCCGGTGTTGATCCAAGTTGTCCGCACAGACTTTTTTTTTCCCCCTTTTTCTCGGGGGTGGGGATCAGTCCTTATCAAATGCTTTTGGCAGTGTCTGGATTTGATGACATAATAATAATAAGTGTTGGATGGTATTAGGTGGGTCCCTGCAGCTTGGCCGACCTTGTTTGAACATGGAGATCGGTTGACCTGTCTTGCCTGGTGTTCTGTGGCTTTTCTTTCTCCAAGTTTTCTGTCACCGCGTTGCTTTCTTTAATCTCGCGGAGGCAGAGCCACTGGTCGGAAGGCACCAAAAATACATGCACAACTCCGCTTGGAATCCCACAACCTTCGTCCGTGGAAAATAGCCTTTTCTCCCTCCCTGTGAGCTTTACTTGTGTTGGAATTTGGGCTGTCGCCATCCCCCACCCAAGTCTCGGGGATCACGCTCGCTTGTTTCGTGGTGTTGGTCCCGCCTCATCCAAGCGAAGCAAGATATGTGCTCTTTTCATGGCTTCGGACCTCAAGGCAGTGGCAGTGGCAGCGGCAGCGACAGGCTTTATTGCTTGCACCAAAAGAGTTTGACACAACTGCGTGCCTTCTCATTCATGCCTCGGCGGTGCATAATTATCCCGTGGAATTCTTCTCTCACAATAATTACGACGTATGAGACGGGTGGTGTGTGCGCACATGGGAGGCATATTCGCAATGAAACACGAGGGAAAGAGCCCTGCGAGGCCGTAGAAGAGTTCCCGACGTCCAACTAGAGGAGTCGCAGCAAGGAGATGCCCTCCCACTACACAACATCCGCTCCTTTTTATATCTCCTCCTCGGAATCAGCGACGGTCTCATCCATCATTCTCGTCGGGTTAGCCTGCGGATGACCGAGTCCAAGTGGATATCGTCTCTTGACAGCATCGCTGACACCCACAGGGCACGGGAATTTGCAAGGTGGCAGCAGCCTTAGGGCACACCAAGATCCGATCCGGAAGACGGGCCAGTCGGTGTTGATGGTCGGTTTGGTTCTGCATTCTGCGATCTACCGAGCAAGAGACTCGGTGCGCACGCATGTGATGGCGAACCTTTTCTCTGCTCCGCAACATGTCTCCATCTCGTTTTGTCGTGTACACGAAGGTGGGCATGGTCGTCACTGTCCCTCGACAGTGCCATTATCGTGCTCATCCCCCTCTCTTCCACCGTCATGAAGCGCACGCCACCTGCTCGACTCTTGGCCGTGCGTTAAAACTACATGGGGAAGAACTGCTGTTGCTGATACTGTGCTTCCCATGGGGAGATGGAAAGAGTGTCAATAACAGGGTGAGATTCTGGGACTCGAGCAAGCAGACAACGGGAACGTGCTGCAGATAAAGAGGAGTTTGGCCAGTAGCCACGAGCGAAGACCCGTCTGCACCGGAAAAGGCCGCCGTGCGTGCCCTAATTGGAGGGTGAGGATGCCGATGGCCACGACTCTGCCCCCTCGAGGAGGAGAGGAGAGAAGGACCACCTCCATCGGTCGCACACCTCATCACAGCATCTGGAGAAGTCCTGCACGTATGATTAGTTTAACAGATACGGTGAACAGTTCATGGGGGGCCATTACTGATGCATGGGAACATGTGAGATCTGGCGCAGTGGCGGAATATAGATATTATATGCAGTAAGGGATAACGGAGAGAGGAAGATGATGAGGATGTGAGGCTGCTAATACAATGGTGGATAGAGTTCGTATCTGTGGCGGCCGAGAAGAGGACATATTTGGGGGCACTGTCGACATGCTTTTGAGGTGGGAAGACGAGATGTAGAATAAGGCGGAAAGAAGGCAAGACACGGCAGGCTGGAAGACGATGCTGACGTTGCAGACGGCCACACGTATCCACAAAACCTGAGCCACACCCCACTTAAACAGAGTCAATTATAATTAATGATAAAAGACCAATTCCTAAGAAAACGAAGTCCTATTTTTTAGAATTTTTTTTGGTTTTTTTAAGCAATAGTTTTAGTTTGCCATCATCCTGAAATATCTTGGAGAGGACAATTTATAAGGTTTGAATTATTAGGTTTGAATAAATTTATAGTATTTTGATAATTTTAAATAATTATTGGATATGGAAAGTAGCATAAATCTATTCAAAAATATTATAGTTATTTTTTTATTAAAAATCAGCTTAGCTCATCTAAAAATAATAATTTTAAATAAATAATTTAAAACTTTTATATTAAATATATTATTTTCAAATAGACTTATAATATCTCCAATTATTTTGTCCGGAGATAAAATTTAAAATAAATGAGAGATATAAAAAAAGAGATATCTATCCGTAAAAAGCCTAAAGAAGAATTTATTTTTAGAACTCGCCCAACCTTTCTAGTATAATGAGAAAAAAGGATAAATAGAGAATGGCTAAATAAATAAACATCAGCTGTTAAAAGTGTTTCGGTCCACATTATTGCACGGAGTAGGTGTTGTACTTTGGGCACACGAAAAGGACCTCCGGCAGCCGTACCAGCGAGCAACGTTGATGGAGGGCAGCTGCCCCCATGCGAGTAGGGTCATTGAGCAGCCAAACCCACCACTAATCATTAAGGGCAACATCCACAGAAGCAGGTCGCTTGCTATCAAGCGATGGCACATATCTTGGTTGGTGGCGAGGCCAGTTGTAAACCTCTCTTTTGTTATCCTACAAAGCATCCTACTTGTAATTAGGTCATCGTAATACCCTACTTGTTCACATAAGTTTGAGACAGTTCAAGAACAAGTGATAGTGGTCATCCTGATAAGTCTCTCTCTCTCTCTCTCTCTCTCTCTCTCTCTCTCTCTCTCTCTCTCTCTCACATCTGGCAAAACTTGGAGGATGGGATGTTGCAACTCTAGTACTAAATTGGTAACAATTTGGAGAGTTGGGAAGTGATGATGCACTCAGAGTAATCAGTGTCTTTTCCTTTTGTTTTTGTGTGCGGTTTTGGAGAAGGTTTCAACACAAGTTGCTTTCAAGTGGTGCTGCCTCTGTGAGTTGTTCCCCTCTCCGTTTCACACAATCATGCCTGCCTCTTTTGTCATTTTTAGTCTGAAAGATATCCCCCAACCTCCTCCCAGCTCACATCCCCCCTGCAGCAATTATTGTCCCCATCCACTGTTGGTCCTCTCACCTGTCCTCGTTACATTATCACCCACTGAATCCTGCAACTGTCCCCGTTTCCGTGTATCCGTGTGGTCCTAATAAGCATGTAAATGTGGTGAGTGTCTAAGACTTGGCCTTTTGTGGGCACTTCACCCCGTTCTATTATATCATCTGAGGGCATGACATGGACTCACAACGACCAGCATCATACTGTCCCCATATGTTCACACGCTAATCTTTTCCAATTTTGTGACACATGGTCGCTTAGCCAACTTTTGTTGATTACCTGATGAGTGGAAGAGGCTGCTATGACTTATCTCTTGCCAACCAGCTAAGCCATTGTTTAATATGCTGCAAATTGACATACTGTAAGTCTCATTCCTGACTCTACTTGTTGCTTTGATTTGAAGCAAACGGAAAGTGGATATGTGGAATATAATTTTGTGTCTCAAATCACATCTTTGCACAGAGAATAAACTTTGCTTGTGGCTGCTGATCAATTAATATCTTTGGGCGTCCTAAAGACCCATCATTGAGGTTCACCTTGCCTATGGATTTTAACTAGACGCTGACACGCGCAACAACCCACGTACGATAAATATATATATTTATATTCAAGTAATGGTGATGATGATGATGATGATGATTAATTGACAAACAAATGAAGTAAAAACATTAAACATACGTTCAAAATTGTGAATTTTGAATCCAAATTCTTGCATTGATGTTTCTCATTCCTTCTGTTTTTTCTGTTTTCTTTTAAATCTGTTGCAGAGTACCATTGTGTACACTTGAAGCAGAGAAAAGTGTGAACCATGAGTCCAGATCTGGATCAAGCACTGGTCCATGATTCAAGACAAAAGAAAATTGAAGCCCTGTAATGTCCAAGGCTGCAGGCAGCTAATTCTGAACCCACATGCCAAAAGTACACAGCTTGAGGTGTTTGGCAGTGCAGACACTCAATTCTAGGTTGCTTGACAAGGCCAGATATCAAAGTCTTTACCTAAGAATAAGAAAGAGCTTTGATTGATGTGAGACATTCCTAACACTTGATGCCAAAGCTCCACCGGGGTGGAGCCCCTCCTCCTTTTTTATTTGCCATCCTCACCAGCTTTGTTTCTTTGCTTTTGGTGGAGGATTCCTCCACACCCTCCCCACCAGTCTGAGACATCGGATGGGGGGGGGGGGCAAGGGTTGCCGAGCTCACGCATCTCTTTCGCTAAAAGACATCACCACATTTGTGTGTGTCCTCCCAACTTTTTCCTTTGGGATGCAGAGGGTGGGCGTCTCATGTGGACGCGCAGAGACATCTGAAAGCAACGTGATGTTGCACGCCGCGGACGCGATGCCCCCACTGCTGCTTGTGATGTGGTGGTGTTCGGCGTCCCCACACCGTCACAGGAGAGCCGTATTCAAAGGGGTCAGCCTTTTGGTACAACGAGATGATGGCAGAGGAGGTGCGGTTGAAGCACTCCAACTCTGAGGTCGGTCTAAAAGCAGGCATTGATTCACGAGCACCGGTAAAAACCGTGTGGTCGTGCCGTGTGGGGGCAGCGACAAGATTTTTTCGTGCTTCGCGCACTCGATGCGCGTTTGGACCTGCCTCGCCGTTTTGAACATGTCACTCACTGATCAACTGTGTTGATTGATGTCAGTGATGTCCATCACTTCGACTTGATTCGGACTCGCGTGCTTAGAAAGCCTGATATGGAGCATCCGTCCGATAGCCGACCTACAACATCGATGGCCGACGGAGTGTCCATCGAGATCCCTCATATGTCCTACTTAGTTTCAAGATGAAAAAGTAATTATTTTGAATAAACAGCAATTAACCTTAATTATAGTGGCCCGATGGGCTTTTCATGATGGACTTAACCCAAAAAAATATTTTACAATATGAATAAAACCTTGATGTTTATGTCATTTATTCCATCTATATCATCACCTAACAGAGAGTTTGAAATTTAAGAGTCCAAAACCAATGCATAAATATAAAGGAAAAATATTATCAATTTAGAATTAAATATTTTGCACAAGTAATTCAAACCCCTGATGTTTATGTCATTTATTCCATCTATATCCGATGTATGCTAATTCAACTTAAGTGATAGGCGATCACCATCTTCATGGAGAACCTGGTAATAAATTTTCTGATAAATAACAGAATATAAATATTTAGATAATGACTTTGATAACTATATTACTTCAATATTTTGAACCGGTGATTCAGATTCAACAAGTTAATTGATTTTATCCTATCAGACGAAATCGTCATAATTTTGAATTCATTATCAAATTAACTGGTATCCTATTGGTTATCCTTGCATGGTTTTATTAAATCTTCTGAATTTTTTCTAATGACATCAAGCTAAACATGTATGTATAATTGGATGCTTAAAACATCCAATTTTCATATTCAGGGTTCATAATCTAAACTGGAGATGTTAGAACAACAATCAAAGATTACAAATTTATAATAGCATCATAAAGATAATTTCTTGCAATTTTACCAGACGGTCTTCACAATCAAGCATAGTGATCCTTACTGTCTTGACAAAAACTGTCCTGATAGGCTTGATGCAAAGCTTGATAATAATGGATCATCAAAACAAGAAATGCAAACGAAGCATGGACAGAAAATAAAAGGAAAAATTGCCAAATGTTTCCAATGAAATTGCAGAATGGTAGAGTTTAATGGCCAATAAAATGAAAAGAAGAAAGCCAGCAATTAAGAATAATAAATTTAATATACCTATGAACTTGAATAATGTTAGCAAAATTAATTTAACCATGAACGTGGATTAAGTTTCCAGACATATTTGGCCCTCATGTAAAACAATGTATTAAATCAACTATCTCAAGCTCTGACTTAAAAGATATTACCATGTACAGAGCACAATGGTGGGGAAATGTCCATGAAGTAGGACATTACAACTAGATATTGTTGTCTTCATTGTTGTTGTAATCAAATAATCCAAGCTCTTATCAGTCTTTAGGCTGTAAATAAGCTTCATCAAGCATAAATGTGTTCAATGAGGAGGTACCGACAAAGTTATTTTACCATCTTAGATGAAACCTGCAATGATATTGGAAATTTTCCGCACAAGAAAAGAAATTGTGAACATCTAAAAAGCCTGCATAACCACTTCTTTTCCTTGTGCAAAGAACTATCTTGCATTCCCCAGGATAAACAACCCCTTGCATGTGGTTGCTAGAAACAAAAATTCCAATGCAAGCCATTGAGCACAAAACAAATCATTGTGTTTCCATGCCTTCAACAGAAAGAATTGAAATGGAGTATATCTAACATATTAAAGCAGTGATCTAAGTTCCCTACTGTACCTATATGTACAGGTTAGAGGGTGGCGAAGCCCATAATCCAAAAGAATGGATGCAAAAAAAAAAAAAAAAAAACTGAACACATATATGCAGAAAAACTATGTCAGATTTTGTGAGTCCAAAAAATGACAAACACATATTACAATTCTTATCAAGCTTGTTCAATATATTTAAGCAATGTAATTGTACAGAAATTATAAGTTCCTGCCGTCATACATCGTGGGCCATCTCTCAGTTAACCTATTGCTCTATACACCCTGTAAATGTTGAATAAAAAAAGAAAAAAAATGTAATTGTACATATCTGACAAGTTCCTGGGTCTGCTACCAGGTCCCTCGGATAGGGCATTGTTCTAAAACACCTTCTAAACGTTGAATCCATAGAAGTACTGCCTTGTGGTCAAGATCATATATCACAAAGCTTCCAGAGAACATCCAGAAAAAGTTTAGAAGGATTTATAACTTGACTAACTTAAGAAAAAACTAATTTCAAAAGAAATAACATCCAGGAGTAAATATTAACCACATAAGAATTACCAGTGATGAACAATCCTGCTTTTTGTTTCTTGCATTTTATAGGATTAAGATGGGTGTTTTATTAGTTTCATATTTGTTTGTATGTGCTTCATCATGTATAGATCCAGATCTGGAAGTTTTTATTAGTGAAAGAAAAAGCCAAGGAGGCAATATTACTAGGGAAACTTTGAAAGAAAGTAGAATAACCCAAAAACAAACAAAATTTGAAAATTTTGAAGTTCAACATATTCTATTCTAACTTAGGGCTCAATTCAGGTGCTTTCTTGCAACTTCTATTGTTGTTTTGATATTTGTACTCTGTTTCTGTAGTAGATATTCCATTATTGGATCTGGTGGATGTGCTTAAGTATTTCAAAATTAATTTAACCATGAGCACAAAACAAAATTTGAAAACTTTGAGCATTGCATTTTATACTGTAATTTGATAATGATGTGCAAAGAAAGAAACATGTCACAAACTACATATTTGCATCCATAAAGCAACCATACTACATATAAATGGACTTTATGCTTAGTAAGTTGTATCTTCTTTAATTACAAAAAAAAAAAAAATTGAAACCATAATCAAATTTGCAATGTTCACGATAATTTCACTAAAGCTTAGCATCAATGCAGAACCTTAGATTTCAGGAATCAATTTTACTTTATTTCAAGCACACACCAGCCAAAGATAGTTAATATTGTACATAAACATACCATATATGCTCTCCTCAAAGCAGTGGTGTCTTCCTATATCCTACCTGTAAACCCTTGTCTCATGTCACATACAACAACCACAATAATGACAACAACATGTGATGTCTAATGTCATTGAGCTCTAATTCATGTCAAACACTAACAAAATTTCCTGTGTGTTCATGACATAGCACGACTTAGAACACTGCCAAGGACAAAACAATATCTCAATAAGTAAATTGGTGAAGACATTTAGGATCAGCATATAATGTTAGGCAATCCTACAACAAAGATCACCAACTAGAATGTCTTCTGGAAACTCCACTGCGGCTCACGTTGGCCGGCATTCTTTCGTCAATTATCGACAACGACCCGCTAAGAAACATTTCAGGCTTATCTCAGAGTCTCCAAATTGTACCGATGACTTACGGATAAGCCTTAGCTTGGATGGCAACATGGTGGGTGGTTCTCTTTTGGTCCGCCATGTATGAACCCGGTGTGAACGTGACGAGCCGCCACAATGGCCTGCGTTCTATCTCCAGGCAAGAAAGCGACGCCGAATCGAATTCAAACACCAGCGCATCTCGAGCTACCAGAAACCCTAACCAGGAAATTTCTAGGTCAAGACTGATAGAAAAGGTTTCAGAGACGAACGACGTGGGTTTCCACTTAACGATCGCTCGGGCCGCCATGATCAATCCCCAAAAACGACGTCGGTTTCCATCAAGAACGCAACAATCCAGACATCCAGATGGGGAAAAAACTCCAACAATAGGTATGGAAGAAAAGGAAGAGCGTACCGAATCGAAGTCGTGTGGCTCGATGGAGTCGATGAGAGGAAATCTCGGGGTAATCAGTCGTATAATCTTAACATCCCAATTATATTGCTTATTACTTATTACTCGCTCGACAATGGTTGTCGCATCTCTAGCCCCCTTTTCTTGTGATTCTGATCTTGATGCCTCCCCTCCTTTGTATTCTGTGACCTCGTCCTTTAACTCTAGCATCTCCGCTTCCAAGTTTATGGTAGTACCTCGGGCTAAGAAGCTCGTAGACTCTCAGGGGATGGCTACGAAGTGGCATCACAAGGTGGTTGAGGAGAGGGTGAAGATAGTCTTGCTATGTTTGAGCGGGAGGATAAGATTACAAAACGATATTGATGTAGTTGTCAAGTTATGCAAACACAAATACACAGTATCAACATTTGCATCACCGTTTTTCTTTTCTTTCTTTATCTCAATTTTTATTGTTGTTCTCCCTTTTCATTCAAATAACCATCCGCGATCTTCAACGGTACCATTATTCATCGTCACCAGAAACATAATTGGGATATTAAAATTATTTTTTATCCATCGTTTTTATATTTTCATCAATAAAACCGACAACGTTATAATACATAGAATTGAATATTTTACTTTTATAATTATAAAAATTTTAATATAAAATTTTGAAGCATAAAAATTAGAATGTTAAAGAGGTTTAACGAAAAGAGTAATTTGTAATTAGCCCACTAATATCTGAAGGCTTCGGTATAATTCAGAAGACCAAAATGTAAATGTACATCCATCCAAATTTTGATTATTTATATATAGTCATTTCAAAATATTTAGTTTTATAAGAGTAAACCACGAGCGATGCGTCAAGAATCGAAACCAAGTCAAATCAACAGTTTGATGGTTCTGAACCAAATGAGAACCGATGATTTTGATTCGATTTTGAATAGATCAAAAAAATAAAAAATATCTAAATATCTTTGTAAATAATAAATTTACCCCTTGTTACCTAATAAACGACTGATTAGATGAATATTTAAAAAAATAAAAAAAGGCAGTTCTGGTTTGGAATTGGTATCATTGATTCTTGAATCACTTCACGATAAAGGTCATTTAATTCATTCCCAGTTTTGTTTGGTTGTCATTTCTTTTCTATCATATAATATACATTAGGGACACATATAATGACATTAAATTTTAGGTATGGGATGGATTTGCATGAAAATTTATGATTTCAAATGTTGTATTCGGTTATTTTTCACTGTTATAGGATTATTTATGTTTGTTTTTCAATGATAAAAGAAATTCTTATTATGTTGGATAAAAATTTTCTGTTGGATGTTTCTCAAATTTATTATCCCTTTGCTAGTGTCTACTGACAAGTGTAAAATTATCGTTTTAACAACCTTCACGCATGAGATCTGCTGTGTTATATTACATATATATATATATATATATATATATATATATATATATATATATATATATAATTTGTTATATTATCTTTCATCACAAAAGATATATGCTTTAAGCATTTATGGTTCATAAGTGTTTTTTTAATTACTTATATTAAGAAAGTCTTAATTATACATAAAAAAGATTTTTTTACTTCTTTTCTTTATAGGATTTTTTATGTTATTTTAAGCGTCACAAGTTGGGTCGGAAACAAGCAATGATCTTCTTTTATAGATATTTTTGTCTTGTCACCAACTCAACATCTCAAGAGCTCTATACCACTTCAACACCTCATCAGAGTTTACTTAGCCTTTACCTCAGTTCCAGATTCGTTGATTATGATTCTATCAATTTAGAAATTGGAATCGAACTAGTTATAGGCAGTTTTGGTTCTGGTTAAGAACAAATATTTTTATTCTAAATTGAAAATACCTATTTTAAATTTTAATTAAAAAAAACCTCCAATGGGTCATTTATTAAAATGTTGGAAAGGATAAACTCATCATTTGGACGGTGCATTTGATCATTTATTTATTTATTTTCCTCATCGGCTTGTAATCGAATCAAATTATTATTTTCGATTCCAGGAATCGAAATCAAACGGCCAAATTCCGATTCCAATTTGATTAAAAATTATAGTATCCTTTTATAATTTTTGATCGATTTGATCCGAGTTAGCAAATTAACCGTGGTCGTGGTCGGATGCAGGCTTACCTGTAAGCTTTGGTCCGCCGTCACCCCGTCGTCGTGACACTGCGGCTTCCTGTTTCCTGTGACGCGCCTCAATTGTTCGACGCAAGTTGTCACAGAAAACGCCGTGGATAATATAAGGATAATGTAAGAGCGGTGTAATGGTCGCGTCCTCCGGCACACCAACTTGGCATATTGCGTCACACATCATCAGCTGCACATCCCGCCGTTGATTGAAAGTGGGCTTCGCTTTTCCTTCCCTCAAATAATCGATGCGCGAGATGAAGTCAAGATAGTCATTCTCTGTGGGACCCGCCGTGTCGCCCAATGGGAGAACGTCCCCTGCCACTAGGCGTTGCACGCGAGGTCGGTGGGGCCTACTACGTCGGCCCAATGGGAGAACGTTCGTTCCCTCCTCGATGCGTTGCACTCGAGGTCGCACTTGTGCTAACGTCCTATACAAAACGTGTGAAGTTTGGGTGAGAAGGAAAGAGTCCAGAATCACTGCTCCGAAACGGAAACTGTTTTTGGCAGCAGAATCACTGCTCAGAATCAGAAAGTGTTTCTATACCCGGGGCGTTTCTTTCGTATCGGATCGTCAACTGCAAAAGACGACCAATTTTTATTAACTAGTCATCGTCACCCGGTTTTGTGTGTGGGCCCCCAAAGTAATCCCACATGACACCCAATGGTCATGAGGGTGGTTGAAAGTTAGGAAGTTGGCGCGTTTGAACCAATCCGACGTTTCGTTTCGTCGCCCTTTTAAGTAACGTGCGAGAGTAATTAGTTTGTTCAAACCCGATACACCCCTTTCAGTTTCCCGAATTTTTATTTCGACGTGCAGGAAGTACGCGTAGAACTTACGTGTTCGAGCGGGCCCTCCGAGGGGCATCTTAAATTCCGTGCTGGGACCCGTAGTTTTGCGCATGACACGAACTCGCGTGGAACGAGGAGGTGTGGGCTCTGTGTTCCACGCCCATGGTGATGGTAATGCTTCCGTTTAATTGCCAAGAAGGGAGTGGGCAAGACTTCTCTCCCCTCCACTTTCGTCATTGGCCCATCTCTTCAACCACTCCCTTCGCCCGCCGATCCCTCCGTCCTTTTCTTCCTCTGCGAGTCTTTTGGCGTCGACTCTTGATCTCTGCTTCTTGGATTGGTTCAGTTGGATCGGCGATCGTCGCGCCGCGCCCTACGTTTTGGTTCTCTGCAAGTGAGCCCTTCTTCAAGCATCCGTCGGTTCTCGACCAACCTCCGTCGATCGAACATCAGGTAATAGGTCGATCGTTCTTTTTCCTGATTTAATTTGTTATTTGGGGCTTTTTCCGTATAGAGTGTTCCTTCTCTACTGGAAAATCAAGATTACAACCATCAGGACTGGGAAAGCAAGTTTGATTTTGACTACCGTGTGACCGGCGTCAAGATGGATGGTAGGACTTTCTGTAGTCCCAAAAGTACCGATTGTCCATCTTTGTGTGTCCTTGATTAGGATCGAGTTTGTCATCTTTAGATTGGTTAGCTTGCCTTTGGGTTTCTGATCATGATTATTTAAAGCTGTCTCTCGGACGTAATAATGACTTATATTTACTTGCTGCATAACAAGCAACGGAAAATGTGCTGAGAGTAACCAGTATATTAATCGTGTACTATGCTTTTGATTGTCTATATAGATTGTTTTGATGGTCTTCTGATAAGGTGAAAGCTTTGGAACAATTTAACCTCCATGTTGGATGATCTTTTGATAATTTTCGTGATCTGCCTATCCTTTTCCTTATCGTCAGCGATTCTTTTGTTCATATTTACTAATTTAAGTCAGTCTTAGATGAACCTTTTTCATTAGGTGTCGGGGGCTTTTCAAGAATGGTTCTTTTTATTACGTTCAGCTAAGTGTGTGCATGTCTATGAAAACAACCTTTATGCCGGCAAAGGGGCAGGAGCCTTATAATTTGGGTCACCCACTTGGTCTAAATTGGATATTAAGTTTGGTTCTTCTCATGTTCAACTTGATTTTAGAAGCATAATGTTACTTAACATGAGTAATTGAGTATGAAACATTCAATGACTTGATGTTCGGTGTATTTTTCTTAGCAAACGAATCAAATTGGTAAAGCTGGATGATTCAACAAAACATCGTGATCCACAATTAATTGGTATCTTCTATCTTGCAGATGTGAGTTACATGCTTATGCAGTTCTATAGTGAAAGAACATGTATAGCTCACCATTTCAGAGATCTTGAATGATAGACATGTTCATCTTAATGGTTGTTCCACAGTTGTTAGAAAGGCTCAATTGGGAGGCAACACAGACAAAGAATATGGCCTTGTTGAATTAGAGGATCATTCACAAAAACACAATTATTACCTTCACTTAAACCATGCTTAAGTATCATATAATTATTCACGATCGATGTGCCTCAATTGATAAAAAAAAAAAAAGAATTGCATGTGTCTCTTATATTCGATGACGTTAGAACTCACCTCATCTTTTAACAGTCCATAAACCAACGAATGATGGCTGAAGAACCATGCTTTATGTCCCAAATGTTTCCTTGAGGCACAATAGGTTGGCTTACCATGTAAAACAGTCTTTGAAGTTCCATGTAAAACAAGTAAAACATATTTTTTGAAAAAGACTTACCATTAAATCAAATATTAAGTCCTTCATAGGTTGGCTAAGTTTAATTGTTCCTTATTATTATCTTTTTTATTATTTCTACATTCCAGTTTTATGCTCTCATTATATTTTATTTTTGTTTCTCTTGATGATGTAATTACTAACTCATGTTAATCGATATTGTTGGGAAAAAATGTCATTGATGTCTTTGTCAGCACGACGTGGTCCTAATTTATATACATAAAGTTATCCAAGGTGGAAAGCACATTCTCCCGATGTGTCACCTGCACAAAGACTGAAGTCGGGAGAGGCTTCCTATGTTGATCTCTCCGATGCTTAAGTTAGTACTAAAATTAACTTCTCTAACTCTGAGTTCTCTATATGTCTTACCCGAAGTTGAGGGTATATTTTTATATTTGACCTTGAGGAGATAGAATATACCATAAAGATTCTGTAGGGGAGACAATTTATAATCGATCCGAGCAACCTCGTGGACTATTGGAAATATTCTTATGAATATTTCGTAGGGGATGTAGTTCGTAACTGACCCGAGCTGCTTGCTCCCTGGACTCCCAGGAATATTCTTATGAATATTCTGTAGGGGTGATAATTCGATAATCAACTCGAGCTACCTCTTGGACTCCTATCTACATGAGCAAGTGGGTATTAGGTCATCTAGGCTTTTTTTCCTCCCACGGGCCTTATGTGGTGCTTACGTGACGAATGGTGGTTGATTGATTGTATATTCCCTATCAGATATTATGGATCTTTATGTATGTATATCATACGCATATTTCAGCAACCTTCCTCATGCATAACATGCTTGTGCTGATTGTTAATTGAAAATGGGTTTTTCATGCTATTATAGTTATTTTGTCCATTGTGTTTGTCTTATTATTTACTAAAATAAGTCTTAAAATTACACTTCAAATCTCAATTGAGTTACAGTAGCGCTTTTCATATTGATCAATTCTTTGCACTTCTATATCTAGTATTTTTACCACTTTATCCTAACATTCTAGGACTGTGTTATAATGCCTCTCTGAAATTTAAGATCTTGAAGATCTTCTTATTGCATTGAGGTTTTGATTGTTATATGCCGAAATAAAATAAAGACGTTGCAAAGAATGCCTACAGCATAGAGACACATCCCTGCATGACCCCCTCTAGGTCCAACAGTAACTCACCCAATAGATAAATGGCTATATGGAAATGTCCTCTGTAATGATATTTAATTAAGTTAACATTTATCTTCAACTCCAAAAGTCAACTTGCTACTTGTGTTGCTTGTGTACTGATAGTTTAACTTGAAACCTTAGTCTAATGCATAAAGTTTCTAATTCTGCATATACTTAATTGTGTTTTTCAAAAATTCTTTATTCAGACTATACATATTTTCTCTGGACTTATCTTAAATAGTGAACTTTAGTAAAGTTTGCCAATTTTATGTGTACTAAATCAAGTCTTTCCTGAAGTTTCCTTATTCTGTCTGCAAATTTCTTTCTGGTCATAGCAACTTTGATAACACAGTTTGGTTCCAACTTCCAAGACTTGAATATGTGAATCCAACAATAGCTGTTTTATGTCCTTGGCACAGTTCTTTTTACTAGTAATTGCTTGTTATGTGAGGAGTTGTATATATTAGAAACATTATAAGTTTTCAGCTTGTTTAAATTAATAACGATGTCAATATTTCCTGCTTAGCCAAAAGGACATCAGTTGTCACAGGCTGCGATGTATTAGTTTTGTACTATAATGGGTTAAGACACTGATCCTTCAACTTTTAGGTTTGTGAAATTCTTAGTTGTTCTAGAATTTTTATATTTAATTGGGTCATTTTGTTGTCATTTGTTATTTACAGCTCTTATAATGTTTCCTTATCAAGTCTACTCAACTATATTGTATTGATGCATTAATTTGTATCAGATATTAGTGCTCTATCAAATATCTGCAAAGATAAAGCATGTAGTCCACTATGGGAATTCATGAGCTTGCAGCTTAAGTTTTTGCATTCATATCCTCTCATATAGATAGGGATCTTACATGACAGAAAATTTATGTTTGCTGACGTTGTGTTTTATAATCACAGCAGTATGTTTGTTGCAAATTGGCATGTATCAGTCAACCAGCTTAGTAAGCTTCTCAGCTTGGTAAACCGCAATATTTGTTCAGAGCTTTAAGGAAATTAGGAAAATACACGATGTCTATGATACGGTCTGCAGATTCATCTACTGCCTATGGTGAGTCAAACATTTATGCTCGTAAAGGTGGTGGTGACAGCTCAGCTATATCCAGGCAAATATTAAGTGCGGATGAGCGGATGTGCACTTACAGGCCTACCTCATACCATTCGGGCTTCTATTCCCAGCAATACGTAACCAATGCATCATCAGAAATGATGCATGCTGATCCATTTCACATGTCTGGATCCTCAAATCCAAGACGCTATCTTCAAGTTTCTTCATCTCCCTATCAGCTGATGGCTAATATTCACTCATCTATCATATCAGAAAATCCTTACAGTTCCTGCTTTGCAGCAGTTCAGAATCCTGATTCCTCAGCAAGCTCTAACATCTCTCATCAGACTTCCCATTCTTTATCTGACAATCTAAGTCCAGAGCAAGAAATAGACTATGGTGAAGATGAAATCATGTTAAAGCTTCAAGAACTTGAGCAGGCATTACTGAATGATAATGATGAGGACTTGGTGGATTCAGACCAGGTCATGGGAATTGATGATGATTGGGCTGAGCCTATCAAGGACCTGTTACTTCCAAGCTCACCAAAAGAGTCATCGGCAGATTCAAGCGTCAGTTGTGTTGGCAGCAATAGAGAACCACGAACTCCCAAGCAGCTACTTTTTGACTGTGCAGCTGCAATCTCACAAAGTAGCATGGAGGAAGCACAAGCTATCATAACTGAGCTTCGTCAGATTGTTTCGATTCAAGGGGACCCTCCTCAAAGGCTTGCAGCCTGCATGGTGGAAGGTCTGGCAGCTAGGATAGCCTCTTCAGGGCGAGGTTTGTACAAGGCTCTAAAATGTAAAGAACCGCCAACTTCAGATCGGCTTTCAGCAATGCAGATTCTGTTTGAGGTCTGCCCATGCTTTAAGTTTGGTTACATGGCAGCAAATTATATAATTGTCGAAGCAGTCAAGGATGAAGCAAAAGTTCATATCATAGACTTTGACTTAAACCAAGGTAGTCAATATATTAACTTGATACAAACTCTTTCAACCAGGGCAGGAAAACGACCACAGCTTAGGATATCTGGAGTGGATGATCCTGAGTCAGTGCAGCGGGCAGTCGGAGGCTTGAAAATTATTGGTCACCGCCTTGAGAAACTGGCAGAGGATCTTGGTGTCCCATTTGAGTTTCGAGCAATAGCTGCTAAGACTGGGGATATAACTCCTGAAATGCTAGACTGCCGACCTGGGGAGGCACTTGTGGTTAACTTTGCATTTCAACTGCATCATATGCCAGATGAGAGTGTATCAACAGTGAACCAGAGAGACCAGCTGCTTCGAATGGTTAAGGGCCTGGGACCAAAACTCGTCACAATTGTTGAGCAAGATATGAACACTAATACAGCTCCATTCTTCCCAAGGTTATTTTCCCACTTATTTACATTCTTTTTTATAATTTATTGTTATTTCCCTTCCACATGAGTTGTTTGCTGTGTATGCAAATCTGCATAATCCTGACCTATCACTTTTCTTTTTTTCCTGACCTAAAACTTGAATTTAGTGGTTTATTGTGTCAACAATGTTGTTTTTCTTCTTTCAGAAAAGTTGGAAATATATGTTTAATTGTGTTATCATCTCTTTGTCGAACTCACATTTCTCTCTCTTTTACTCCCTAGATCTATATGTTTCGAGGTTTTATTTGCAGCTATTATTTTCTCAAAACTTGACCATGTAATATGATAGGTTTGTGGAGGTATACAATTATTATTCAGCAGTCTTTGATTCACTTGATGCAACTCTTCCAAGAGACAGCACAGACAGAATGAACGTGGAGAGGCAGTGCCTTGCACGAGACATTGTCAACATTGTGGCTTGTGAGGGTGCTGACCGCATTGAGAGGTAATTCTTAAAAGTAATCAGTGCGCTATTACGTTCTCTAAATATTTAAACTTGTACCGAAACCCTCTGTCGGATAATTTGCTACTCCTACCAAAACAGGTATGAGGTAGCCGGAAAGTGGAGAGCAAGAATGACCATGGCTGGGTTCGTTTCATGCCCGTTCAGCGCCAATGTCAATGGACCGATACAAGCATTGTTAAAATCATACTGTGATAGATACACGATCAAGGAGGAAATTGGGGCACTCTACTTCGGCTGGGAGGACAAAAATTTGGTTGTTGCCTCGGCATGGCAGTGAGGCTTTTTTGCTACCACAACATGTGTCGTTGTCACTGTACTCGGTTGCTGTTGTGTAGTTTTGACGTGCGCTTATCAAGGAATTTACTGATGTGAATATATCTGACCAACACTGCTATAGTTCATGCGGACAATTGTGATCTAGCAGACCTTTCTTGTCGCATAACAATGCTTGTTGTAATATATTGGTGCTTTGTGGACTAGATATAAAGACATATCTACCCAGTGGTTTCATACCCTCTGTGATGTTTTGCTATCATGTTTTCTTTCTTTTCTTTTTTCTTAATGTATATTATTTGTTTAATTAGTGTATTCTTATAATTTGTTTAATTAGTGTATGTTTTTTGATAAGAGAAATATTCTCTCTAATAAGGGTTTAACAAGTTATCATGGACTTATTTGGTTTTGTGTATAGAAGATAAGTTAAAATAAATATTTAACTCAGGATTCCATAAGTAGTTATTTCAGTAAACACTTGATAGATAATATAAATTATAAATATAGATTTTACAAGTTTTGAACAATCATATGATATTGGATAGCTCTTTGGGTGCTATATCTTGGCTAATACATACTCTTCAGAGTTAAAAAAAACCCATAAAATGGTTGTCTGGATGGTCTATTTCTAAGCAGTTTTGCCTTTGCATGATGATTACATACAACTTATGTTTACCAGCTTGAAACAACCACAAAAGACAACTAAAATGGGATTGTCAAGCTTATTATAAGCTTTATATATGCTGTACAAAGTATGAACAAAACTTAAAAACATGGACACGTACATACACGATCATTACATCGAACATCATATTTATAACTTTGTCCATAACATTCTCTACACTCTATGATAACAACACGATCGACACCGCTTGAAGCACTCTCCATGATGATAGTACGACCAACATGGCTTAAAGCGCTCTCTATGATGTCAGCACAGTTGACTCAATCTGAGGTGCTAACTACAACGTCGGCTTGGTCAACGTAGCCTAAGGCACTCTCTATGACTACAATGCGACTAGCACAGTTTGAGGTACTCTCTATGATAACAGCACAATCGACACGGCTCGAAGTGCTCTCTATGACGTGAATGCAATTGACATGGCCTGAAGTCTCCTTTCAACGACAACGAACTGAAATATCCCAAAATGCTCCCTTCAATGATAGCATGACCAAAATGACTCAAAGCATCTTAACATCCAATGCGTCTTTCGTGAACATAAGTATCTTCAATGCACAATGCATCCTTCATGGACAAAAATCATCCTGATGATTGACGCGTCCTTCATGGGCATGTCTTTAACGACGATAGCATCTTAAGCATCTTATATATTCTTTATGAATGAAAAATAATTTGATGGTCTATATGAACACAAGCGCGTGTAAAAAAAATAAAAAAAAAGGACGCATGCAAGATTTTCCTCCCACCTTTGCACCAATTGCTTATTCAAATTGAAAGAAAGAGAATGCTCAAGGAAGTACTTAAAGAGAGGGGGAAAAAAAAAAAGAACAGAAAAAAAATGAAAGAAAAGGAGGGATAAAAGGGATTTCAAGAACGCAGGGTGTTCTTGAGGAGGAGGAGGAGGTCACTACGAACAAGGATTCCTATAACAACAACAATCGAGTTGTTGTAGGTGGACAACGTTTCAAAACATTTGCCAAGCATGAGCAAACGAGTCTCGATTCGTTTGTCCTGTTGCACCCCCATAATTATTTTAGGAGCAGTTTCACATCGTCATGGATGCCCTCACCTCCCAATTCTCTGCTGATGTTTGGGTCGGAATCGAATTTTTCACACTATTAAATAAGGACTCAGCCTTCAAAATTGATCCACCCTATTAGCAGTGGGACTGAGCTCGTATCTTCTCCACCCATGCTCTCATGGTCCAACCTCCAGCATGATGAGAAGCCTCCTCGTCCATTTTCTATTGCATGCACATGTTGGTTAATTGTCACCGCATGTACTCCAAATCAAAATAACATGACTCACATCTAATATACAGCATCCTCTCCGGCGACGATGATCTCTGAGCTTCCAATGGCGAGGGTTGTGTGGCCAAATCGATGACTGAATGAATCTGATCAGCTCTCCTGAAGGAACGACTTTGATTTGACACATCCACACCCATCAAAGAATTCGTAATCGAACATTTGTCTCCTTAACACCAAAATACATCCTAAGCTCGGGCTAAAATAAATCCAATCACAGTCGCGTGAGGAAGGAGAGATCGTAACATACGCTTCCAACATCGAAACCCTACGTGGAACTTACTGTATTTCTTAAACCTTCCGCCAAGCTAGTTTTGGACTTCGTCTGCCTTCTCGTGCCCACTTCCGTCGTGTCGAATCTAATTAGGCAAGCGTGTAAACATAACATTAGTTTAGATGTGGTGGATCTTTGTGCAGTCAACTAAAGCTTACGAGTGCACAGTTCTAACGTTAGACTTTTAAATGGGTTGATAACATCTGCATATGGTCTTTGCAATGACAAGTGACCGGTTTGTTAAAGCATTCGACGTTGCCCTACTTCGATCAGTGCTCTTGTGGAGTGGAATGCATGATTAAGCTAAAGAACAGCTTCCATTACTTTTATCCCACTCTTGATTGACCATTCCACCTTTAGATCTTCTTCATTTGGTCCACTCAACATGTTGCCCCTCCAAATCTATATATACTAACCTAAAAACATCTTACAAATTCAAATGTCAACTAAAAAAAAATGTATCAAAGTGTCACCCAAATGGGTTAACTTATTAAAAGTCGATGACTCTAAACATTGGGACTGTAAAACATGATGTAGAGCTGAAAGAAAAGAAAGCTAGAAAAAAAGGATTATAATAAATTTAAGGTCCTCAAATCTTTGAAAATTCAAATAGGAATTTTCCTGACAATATTCTTTGCTGTTGAATAGATATGCAAATTTGAAGACTTAATATGCAAATCTTAAATATTTTAAGGATTAAGATTATTATTTTATATCTTTTTTATGAAAAAAATAAATGATTAAAATCAATTTATATCTTAGTGATAGGGAATATAAAATCAATTAATCATCATTCACTACGCTAATTCCATATTAGGTCAACACCGTCCTATCCATGAAGATAAAAGCTCAAAAAGTAGCTCGGATCAATTATGAAATTGTCGAGCTATCTTCTTTACGAAATATTCATAGGAATATTTTCATAATACCATAACACTTGAGCTAGTCATGAACTAATTTCCATATGAAATATTAATAAGCATATTCTAGGAATACTAGAAGACAATTCGGGTCGATTACGAATCGGTTTCTCTATGAAATATTCATAAGAATATTCTCGAAATATCAAAAGACAATTCGGGTCGATTACGAACTGACTCCCCTATAAAATATTCACACAAATATTCTCAAAATAACAAAATACAGTTCGGCTCGATTACGAACCGAGTCCCTTGCAAATATTCGTAGAAATATTTTTTTCTATATAATCTTTGTGAGATATTTTTTTCCCGATGTTAGTATAAAAATACATACTTAGTTATAGATTAAAAAAAAGAAATAATCTTTATGCAGTAAGCGAGTTTGAAAAAAATTATATTATATCTCGAATGACTTCTTAGAACCATATCGTGTTGATATAAATATCAACAATATTTTTTCAAATATCGTTCTCAAATAGTTCGACGAGCGAAACGTTCTCAAATAGGTAGGTATTCCTCCATTAGTGGGAGGTGTGTGTGGCCAGGAACAGTAGATCGAAGCGAACAAGAAAACATCCTCTACTAGTCAAAAAGCCTTCAAAAGAACTGCACGAACGAGAGATCAGCCTAACCTTGCCGTCCTCGTCACCGTTGCTGTGGCCGCAGGTTCGTCAGCCTCGCTTTTGCTTGCCAGGGAGATGACAACTCCTCCGGTTAGAGTTGTCCGGAGTAAAAGTGGAGCAGAAGGAGATGCAAAAATCCGCGCGAGGGGAATGCAGTGTGAGCGTGTCATACGACGAAATCATGCTCTGTCCTTTCAACGAAAAGGAGTTCTTCACTGCTTTCTTTCTGTTCCCAAGAAAAGTCCTTCACCCAAGGCGAAAACGGATGGGATAAAGTGACTCCCGCCTGTCATTATGACGAACAGTTGGAGGAGGGGACGGGGTTCTCACGGTGTTGCACCCCCCACCCCGGCGACTTTGGTTCGCCGCTGACGTCCTCCTCTCGCGCGTGTCTCCCCCAAGTAGCTCGAACCGGTGGGTTGCACCAGCGTCCATCAGATGCTCCTTGTCTTATATATTCTTGCGTGGGTAAGAATGACGACAGAATAGGCAAGTACGAATGTTACCTTTGTCGGTGTCAACAACGTTATCGTGGCTGGATTCGGATCCGAATATGCAAAGATTTCTTCAATCGATTCTGGGGTCTGACGATGCAGATGGGGCGCTTCCATGCACGCTCCGTCTTCGATCCTGCACACAGGTCAGGTCGGAAAAGCTCTGCCCGACCCCTCCGACGATCAAGTCAATTGATGGCTTCAGAGGGAGTTATTGTTCGTCCGAGTCCCCCTCCCTCTCTCTCTTCTCGAGCATCGGGGTTTATATAGGGAGTGTTTCTATTCCCTGATGTATCCGCTTGCAGGGTGCAGACCCGTACCTCTGATGATGTCTGACGCTATGTAGAGGACATGACTTCTGCGGGATGGTGACGTGCCTCGGTTGGCATTCATCCTGCTTCGGTCAGACGCTGTTAAGCTGGTCGATCAGCTCCTGGCCAAGCACGGTCCAAGAGACGTCATTCGAGAGCAGGTGATGTCGGCTCATGTCCCATCATTATTATTACCCACATCATTCTCCCCCCCGAAGAAAGCCATGCATTGGCTCTTGTTAAGGGGGTTCGAGGCTTGACTTCTGGCGGTCGAAGCTATCGGTTTGTCCCCTTATCTGTGTTGGAAAAGTTTCTCAAAGAACCCCGGCGGGCGACCGTTGGCTTGGCGCCCCGGGCGAAATGCGACCGAGGCGCACGGCTTAAGCGTCCTTCGACCAAGGCGGACAGGTAGGAAGACCAAGTAGCGTCGAGGTGTGGATCCGGGCTGACTAGCTCAGGCGGGTTGGACCGCGTAGAGGTGTAGGTAAAGGCCAGGTTGCGGCCGAAGTAAACGGCTCAGGCGGGCCGGGCCGCGCAGAGGTGTAGGCAACGGGTAAGCTACGATCAAGATACACGGCTCATGCGTGTTGGACCGCACAGAGGTGTAGGCAACGGGCAAGCTGTGGCCGAGGTACACGGCTCAGGCGGGTTGGACCGCGCAGAGGTGTAGGTAATGGGCAGGCTGCGATCGAGGTACATGGCTCAGGCAAGCCGGACCGCATAGAGGTGTAGGCATCGGGCAGGCTACGGCCGAGGTACACGGCTCAAGCGGGTCGGACCGCGTAGAGGTGTAGGCATCGGGCAGGCTGCGACCGAGGTACACGGCTCAGGCGTGTTGGACCTCGCACAGGTGTAGGCAATGGGCAGGCTGCGGTCGAGGTACACGGCTCAGGCGGGTTGGACAGCACAGAGGTGTAGGCAACGGGCAAGCTACGGTCGAGGTACATGACTCAGGCGGGTCGAACCGCGCAGAGGTGTAGGCAACGGGCAGGCTACGACCAAGGTACACGGCTCAGTCGGGTTTGACTGCGCAGCGGTGTGGGCATCGGGCAGGCTGCGATCGAGGAGGTACTTGGGGTGTCGACGACCCCACGCATCAAAACCGTCGGACGTGGGCGACCACGTAGCCTCTTGTTCGTATGGGGCCTCAAAGATCAATCTCTTGTATCAGTAGCGGGCTCATGGGAATCGAGATCGAGGAGCCCGCGCCCCACCGTTTGCCCCGCCCGCCCCTGGGATGCTATGTCAGGCCCTATTTATGGCGGGGTGTCCTTTGGCCTTCCCGACGTGACGTGCCTAGCGGGTGAGCACGGCAACGCGCTGTCGCCCACTTTTGGAAGGCGAATGGTCAGGGTTTTCTCTATAAATAGCGTGTGGTTATCTCCCTGCATGCCTACTACCATATGTCAAGCCGCTCCTTTTGGACTTCGTCCCTCCTGTTTTCCAACCGTCCTTTCCAATTTTTACAGTTATCTTCATTCGAGTCAGCCTCTCCCTAACTCCCTTTTCAAAGGTCAATACGAATAGCTTCTCCCTCTTCCTTAACTTCCTCCTCTGCTTCCTCCTCTACCTTCTATGCTGGGAAAAAGTTGTCATCGTCAGGCCGCAACTTGTCCTCCGACAAGAAGGCGACGCGGGCCCTTGAAGCACTACTGTGGCCACATGACCTCGACTCCGTAGTGAGCGAACCGTCACTTAGCAACCTCCGGGATCGTTACAGCATCCTGGAGGACTACGCCCTCCTGGCCCCCGAGCCAGGGCAACGGGTGTATGACCCCATTCCTAAGGGCTTCGCATTGACCGTGGACACCCTCGAGGAGGGGTTGCGTTTCCCTTTGCACCCCGTTATCACCTCCTGTATCTTCTGGTGGCGTATTTCGCTATCACAAATAGCGCCGAACTCCTAGCGCTATCTGGTGGCATTCCTAAGGGAATGCCACTACGCTGGCATCACCCCAACCCGAAGCCTTTACCTATCCTGTTTTCGCCTTTCAAAGGGGTCAGGAGGCTACTACCTTTCTGCTCGACCGGGCTTCAGGGTCAGCGGGGACCCTTTCCAGCAACAAAGGGTGGAAGGGGAGGTTCTTCTACATCTGCTACGCGAGAGATTGGGGCTTCGGGCTTCGGGCTTCGATGGTCAGCACGCACTATTGATAACACCACCCCGGGTCTGGGCGATGAGGAGTACAGGGACCTCCAGAGGTTGAAGGAGATTCTCCCTACCTCGAAGGTCCTCCGGAATATTACCGAGCTGTGGTTGGTCGAGGCGGGCCTTAGCCCGACGCCTCAGTCTATGCCCGCATCATGCAGTCTAGGAAGTTTTCTAGTTGTTTCGAATACTAACTAACGTCTGCGTTCCTTGCAGATACGGTGAGCCTCATATCTTTCCGAAGCGGACGGGCTTCATCCACTTCATCTCTGCGCCCAGCGACTGAGCCAAAGATCGGCTCGAAAGAAGTGTCGCTGGAGGTCGAGGCTAATCGACCTCGGTAGAAGACAAAGATTTGCGCCTCCAAGGGGCCCGACGCAGCAGTGGCCCAGTCGAAAGGAGCGAGCCTAAAAGTGGGGCTTGGCCGGGCAGAGCCAGGAGGAGGCGGGGAATTAGCCCTGACTTCCCTCCGTACGGGTTTTGTGTCGA
The DNA here is from genome assembly GCA_024322285.1 of Musa beccarii. NCBI lineage: Eukaryota > Viridiplantae > Streptophyta > Magnoliopsida > Zingiberales > Musaceae > Musa > Musa beccarii. Next base: position 69,810,129 of record CM044394.1, read on the forward strand.
CTCCCCGCGGGCACCAAGGATGAGCCCTACCAAGCTCGTCCGATGGGCGACCTACCTGCGGGGATAGGGTGTGGGTCGGCGGTGATTCTGCGGTTGCGTTCCTCTGAGGCGGACTCCACCCCGACATGGTTATGCTTGGCAAATCCGCCAAGTCGCTGATGTGGGTAAGTACCACATTTCTGGCTTTTTGTTATTACTCGGGTGCGATTATTCTAATTCCTTTTATTACAGAGCTCGTACTATGCCACGACGCTGATGGATCGGGTGCGCAATGCTGGCTGAGTCATCGGCGGACTGAGCGAGCACAACTCCGAGCTACGCAAGCAGGTTGAGGAGGTCCGTGCAGGAGCAGGTCCTGAGGTGGTGGCGACCGCCGAGAAGCGCGCATTCGATCTGGATGCGGAGGTGACCCTCCTTAAGGCCGAGCTCAAGGCGGCCGAGGAGCAAAACACAACGCTTCAGGGGTTTCTGAAGACGGATTGGACCGAGCTCCGCTTACTGAAGAGTGAGGCGCTCACTCTTACTAAGAAGTTGGAGGAAGCGAACGCCAAGGTACAGGCGGCTTCTGAAGCTTTGGCCAAAGAGACCTGTCAAAGGCTAGAAAAGTATAAGCAGCTGGTCGAGAATTACAAGAAATCCGAGGGCTTCCAGCTTGGGCTAACTCGGACAGGGCAGGTTTCCTACGAGTACAGGTACCGGATCGCCCTGGCCCCCTTCCAAGCGCGCCACCCTAACCTTGAAGTCACGGAGGATCCTTTCGCCTCCTTCCCATAGGACTTGGAGGTGGAGATGCCCGAGGAAGTCCTCTTCGACGACAGCTTGGAGGCCACGAAGGGGTAGGACGGACCTGTTGTAATAATTTGATGATTTTTCTAAGGGGTCAGTCAGTCTGTAAGTTAGGGTCGTTCGGTCCTGTAATCCAACTTTTATTCAATGAAGGAAATTTTTGTTCAGACTCTTTGTATTGTCCTCCATTTTCCTACACAAATTTTTTTTAAGATTCTGCGCGTTCCATGTCCTTGGTAAAGGATGACCCCCGATCGTCGTGAGCCGGTATGTACCTGCTCGGATGATCTCGACGAACCGATAAGGTCCTTCCCAGTTGGGAGTGAGTTCACCTCGGCTCTGCATAGGACTAAATCGCCCAATTTGATGGGTCGAGGACATACCCTCCGATTGTAAATCCGAGCAACATCTCTCTTATAAGAGAGAGCTTTCGAGGTGAATCGGCTCGCCGCTCCTCGAGCAGGTCCAATCCGGCTCGGAGTCTCTCGGCCGATGTCTCCTCCTCGTAGCCTTCTGTCCGAGGGGAGGGGATGACCACCTCGGGCGGCAGGACGACCCCGGTGTTGAATGCTAGGCTGTAAGGGGATTCTCCCGTCGCAGTCTTGGGGGTGGTCCACAAGAACCACAGGATGCTTGGGAGTTCGTCTACCCAAGCTGAATCGGTTGGTTACCTCCGCCAAACCGTTCGTTTGTGGGTGAACCTTAGTTGGATTCTGTGACTCGCACAGAATTCCTTGAACCGGACGCTGGCGAACTGGGTCCCGTTGTCAGTGATGATGACCCTGGCAGGCCGAACCGAGTTACTATGTTCCTCCACACGAACTTCTCCATCTGGCGCTCGGTGATTGACGCTAGTGGTTCGGCCTTGACCCACTGCGCGAAGGGCGATGCACAGTCAATAGGTGTAAGCACGACCGCAGGCTGTCGAGGCGTCCGGGCGTGCCTTTTGCACGCGTTGCATCGTTGCACGTAGGTCTTCGCATCTCAGCACATTATGGGCCAGTAGTAGTCTTGGCGGAGTACCTTAAATGCCAAGGCGTGCCCGCTGATGTGTTCTCCACAAATCCCATCGTGGACCTCAGCGAGAACTGACTGAGCCTCATCGGGGTCCAAGCAATGTAGGAGAGGGTGCAAGAACGACCTCTTGTAGAGCCATCCACTAATCTCACAATACCAGGCCTGGGTACGACGTAGGCGTCGAGCCATGGCTTCGTCGGCGGGAAGCGTTCCGTCCCGTTTAAATCGCAACATCCCTTGCATCCACGTTGTCGGTGCGTCGACTGTGGTATCGTAGCGACGATGATGGCGCCGAAGGGAAGCTCCTCAACGTTGGGCTCGTTCTTGGGGTCCGACTTCGAAGCTAATTTCGCCAACGCATCTGCCCGCTCGTTCTGGCTCCTTGGTACCCTAGAAAAAGTAAAGCTGGAGAACTTTGCAGTCAGGCTTTTTACCTCTGCTAGGTATTTTGACATGGTCGGATCACGGGCCTCGTATCCGCCGCTAAGGTGCTCGGCCACAAGTTGCGAATCGGTGAGGACGTGTATGGCGGTCAGTCTGAGTCCAACCAGGAAAGCGTCATACTCCACATCATTGTTTGTGGCCTTAAAGCCGAAGTGGAGGGAGCGCTCGAACGAGCGCCCGTCGGGAGCTTCCAATACCAGTCCTGCTCCTGCGCCCTTTGAGCCGGCCGTCTCGTACATGCACAGGACCCATCCCATTTTGATCCGCTCGGGACTCTCATCCTCAGGCTGTCTCAGTTCCGAGATGAAGTCGGCCATTGCCTGTGCTTTGATGGTGGTCCTCGGCACGTATCGTATGTCGAATTCGTCGAGCTCCACCGACCACTTGAGAAGGCGACCTGCCAAGTCAAATTTGGACAAAACCTGCCAGAGTGGTTGGTCGGTGATTACCTCGATTGGATGGGCTTAAAAGTAGGGACATAGCTTCCGGGCCGTTAATACAAGCGCTAGTGCCAGCCTCTCGATCGGTGAGTATCGCTCCTCGGGACCGTTCAAGATATGACTGGTGTAGTAGACCGGCAACTGCTTCCCGGAAGCTTCCTTGATCAGGACGGAGCTAACATCGATCATCGGATCAGGAGAGGAACCGAGATAAGGCGCGAGTCTCCCGTTCAGCCTTTGCAGCTCCTTGATTGTCCGAGGCGCCTGCATGCTGGTGATCACCTGAACCTTTTCCGGGTTGGCGTCGATTCCTCTTTCATGTATGATGAATCCGAGGAACTTTCCTGAGCTGACGCCGAATGCACACTTCAAGGGATTTAGATGCATGCCGTACTTCCGAAGCGTGGCAAACGTCTCGGCCAAGTGCGTCGTGGCTGTGCGGCTTTTCACGATCATGTCATCGACGTAGACTTCCATATTTCGCCCAATTTGCTGGGCGAACATCTTGTTCACGGTCCTCTGATATATCGCACCGGCGTTCTTCAGCCCGAAAGGCATAATCTTGTAGCAATATACTTCCTGATCGGTGAGAAAAGTCGTGTGTTCTTGATCTTTAGGAGCCATCTTGATCTGATTGTTTTCGAAGAAGGCATACATAAACGAAAGGCGGGCGTGCCCTGAGGTAGCATTGACCAGCTGGTCGATCCTCGGGAGGGGATAGCAATCTTTTGGGCATATGCGATTGAGATCATTGTAGTCAATGCACATCCTCCAGCTCCCGTTGGATTTCTTCACAAGGATTACATTTGACAACCAACGGAGGTACTTGACCTCCTCTATGAAGCCTGTTGATAGAAGACGTTCCACTTACTCCCAGATAGTTAGTTGCCGCTCCAGAGCGAATCGTCGAGGCTTTTGCTTCACCGGTCGAACCTTGGGCAAAACGCTCAGGTGATGTTGGGCCACCTCGGGGTCGACGCCCGACATGTCTGCCGGTGACCAGGCGAAAACGTCGGTGTTCTCTTGGAGGAAATCGATCAGCTGCCTCCGTTCCTGCTCGGGAAGTTTCGACCCGATTCGGACCATCTGGTCCGGTCGATCTTCACGCAGGGGCATGCCTATGGTTGACTCCGTTGGCTCGAGATGTTGGGTTGGTCTCTTTGTCTTCCGTCGGTCCTCCATGGGTGGATCGGCCCTGGGCCTTTTGTGTAATGAAATCGCCGTCAAGTAGCATCGTCTGGATTCGTGAGTGCTTCCCCAAACTTCACCGACTCCGTCGCAGGTCGAGAACTTCACCGTACGGTGGTAGGTGGATATGACAGCTCTGAACTTATTGAAGGTCGGGCGACCGAGGATCACGTTGTACGTGGTCGGGAGGTCGATCACCAACCCCTTCTTCTTTATCTGGAGAAAGACCTCCGTTGTGGACGTGCCCAAGGCGGGGAGAGGGGGCCTTGGCGTCGGCGGGTCAGGCCTGTCCATTCTACGCCTTGGGGTAGTCGCCTGCTGCGCCCGGGTAGACTCCGATCGAGCTCTTTTGTGCTCCTCGCGTTTTCCGGACATCTAAGCCTCTGCCGCGATGTAGTGGTTGGCTCGTTGGAGCATTTCCGGGACCGTGGCGAGGGGACGCTCTACGAGAGACCAAAAGAATTTGGAAGGGTGCAGGCCGATCATGAACGCCTGCATCAACAGAGAGGGATGAGCATCTGGCAACCCCCAAATTTCTGTGGCAAAGCGATTCACAAAATGGGACAGGGGCTCGTCCTCCTTTTGGTTGAGTCCGAGGAGCAAAGCGACAGATGACTTCAGTCGGGCGTAAGCCAGGAAGTAAAGCTCGAAGTCCTTGGTGAGCTGATCGAAGGATGCGAACACACTGGTCTTCAAGCACTGTACCATGCATGGGCCGATCCCCTCAGGGTCGTGGGGAACGCTCTACACATCAAGACGTCCGAAGTGCCATATAGCGTCATTTGGGCGCGGAAGGCGGCAACATGGTCTGCCGGGTCCATGGCGCCGTCATATGCATCGAGGGAGGGAAGCCGAAAGTTCAGAGGGACTGGCTGATCTTGAATCTCGGGTGCGAACAGAGAGCCCCAGCGCGCATCTTCCCCAGGCTCTTCTTTGGACTTGCTCCTTCTGCACCTCGTCGAGTCGTTGACTAACAAAGCGCAGCTAGGCTCGAAGGGAGTCAGTCGAGTTCGAGGATAACACTTCAGGCTCTAGGCAACTGTTCAGATTCTCCAACGTTTGATCTTTGAGGGGCGGTTGAGGCTCGATGGGCTACGTTTTGAGCTTTTGGCTTCGCGGCCGCGGCGTCGATTGTGAGACGAGCGGGATGACGATTTGCATTATTCCGGTCAGAGTTTGGACTTGGCGGGCGAGGTCCTGAAAGGCTTCGGACGTTACGGGCGGCAGGCCAGCCGAGACGCCCTCGAGCGGTGACAGGCCCGGGTCATTGAACAGTCGCCAATAGCGTTCTGAAGTTGCGGCAGGGTCTTCTACTCGAATCCCGTCGTGCGGGAGGTCATTCCTGAGAGTCCCGATAGGACGTGACTCCCCCACCGCAGGCTCGTCTAAGTCGATTTGTTGATCTCTTGTCATCATGCCCTCCTTCTAGCGCCAATCTGTTAGTGTCAACAAATTTACGTCGTGACCTCGGGGCCGTCGCTGTTGGGTTCGGGTCCGAATGCGCAGAGATCTTCTTCAATCGACCCTGGGGTCTGACGATGCCAATGGGGCGCTTCCACGCATGCTCCGTCATCGATCTTGCACACAGGTCGGGTCGGGAAAGCTTCGCCCGACCCCTCCGACGATAAAGTCAGTTGATGGCTTCGGAGGGAGTTATTATTCGTCCGAGTCTCCCCCCCGAGCGTCGAGGTTTATATATGGAGTGTTTCTATTCCCTGATATGTCCGGTTGCAGGGTGTAAGCCCGTACCTCTGATGACGTCTAACGCTATGTGGAGGACCTGGCTTCTGCGAGATGGTGACGTGCCTCGGTTGGTGTTCATCCTGCGAGATGGTCAGATGCTGTTAAGCTGGTCGATCAGCTCCTGGCCAAGCACGATCTAGGAGACGTCATTCGAGAGCAGGTGATATCGGCTCATGTCCCATCTTTATTATTACCCACATCACCCGTGAATGCATCAGACCGCTTCGTGTCGATCTCCGTCCTCCCCTCGTGAGAGGGTTGAGCCCGACCAAACGAAGCCGGGTCGCGTGTGGCCACTCGCAGTGGCCTGCCACCGCAGCTCTTCCGTGGGTTGGTTGATTCGGTGCATGGACGGCGTCAAGAAGGGACGCGTTCTCTTAATTAGGGAAAGACCGAGCCTTTGATCGCCTCCCCTTCTCGGTCAAACGCCACCAAAACTGCACCGACCTGTGTCTGACGTTCACCATCTCTCACATTCCACAAACCCAATCACTACTCTATCAATATATATATGTGTGTGAGCGCGCGCGCTTAGGATCACATGTGGTGTGCGCTCTATCGCTTCGAAGGCGGCTTGTTTGGACTGCGAGGTTGAGAGACCGAGTCATCATGCGGAGGACGGGAAACGAGGTGGATGGGAAGCACGAGGGGTCGGACATGGTCGAGACCGAGAGCGTCGGCAGCGACCGCGGGGGCTTCAGCGGCCCGCTCAGCAAGGGCGGCAGCCGGAAGAGCGCCCGCTTCAACCTCCCGGCCCCCGCCGCCGGAGTCGATGACGAGGCCTACGTGGAGATCACCCTGGACGTGAGCGAGGACACGGTGGCGGTGCACAGCGTCAAGCCGGCGGCCGGCGGCGGAGGGGGCGGGGAGTTGGAGGATCCGGAGATGTCGCTGCTGGCGCGGACGCTGGAGCGGCGGTCGGCGTCGTTCGGGTCGTCGGTGATCCGGAGCGCCTCGTCGCGGATCCGGCAGGTGTCGCAGGAGCTCCGGCGGCTGGCATCGGCGACCAAGCGGCCGGCCGTCGGGAAATTCGACCGGTCCAGGTCGGCCGCGGCCCACGCGCTCAAGGGGCTCAAGTTCATCACCAAGGCCGACGGCGCCACCGGGTGGCCGGCGGTCGAGAAGCGCTTCGACGAGTTCGCCGTCGACGGCGCTCTCCACCGCTCCGTCTTCGGCCAGTGCGTCGGTAATTATTCATTTGTGCTTTGTTTCCCTTGGTAATCAAGCTGATCATTTTTTGCTTCGGATGATCTATCGTCATGCTTAGGCATGAAGGAGAAGGAGTTCGCCGGAGAGCTATTCGACGCGATGGCGAGGAGGAGAAATATCACCGGCGACAAGATCACCAAGGCCGAGCTAAGAGAGTTCTGGGAGCAGATCGCCGACCAGAGCTTCGACTCCAGGCTTCAGACCTTCTTCGACATGTATGTAACTGAGATTAACTTGAGAAGTCGAGTCCCTACAAAGTCTTCAGACTCGCTCACTGTCTCTGAATGCGCAGGGTGGACAAGAACTTGGACGGACGAATAACAGAAGAAGAGGTCAAAGAGGTAATCTTCTCAATAACTCGTACTTAATGCCTGTGAGCAATCGATTCGAGGTTGCCGGTTGAGGTAACACTGCAAATGTCCGCGGAACAGATCATCTCCCTGAGCGCCTCGGCCAACAAGCTGTCGAAGATCCAAGAGCAGGCGGAGGAGTATGCGCGGCTCATCATGGAAGAGCTCGACCCCACCGAGCTTGGCTACATTGAGGTGATACAGCAATCAGACTGAGCATGTCCCATCATTATTATTACCCAGATATCACCGAGAATGCATCACCGAGCCAGTCGATGAGGATAGGGACTCCGTCCTGAGCCAGCCTCGTGAGAGCCGAACCCGGTCCGGCGGTGGTACCAGCCCGGACCAAACGCGGGTGTGGGTGAGCCTGTGGTGCGCCTGCGCCGCCCTCTTCACCTGGAAGTTCATCCAGTATCGCCACCGGGAGGTGTACCCGTCATGGGCAGTGGCCTCGCCAAGGGCGGCGCCGAGACCCAGCTCTTCCGTGGGTTGGTTGACCAAAACCAAGCTCGGTGCATGGACGGCGTCAAGAAGGGACGCGTTCTCAAGCAAAAATTGTGAAGGAAAGACCGAGCCTGTGATCGCCTCCCACGGCTGCTTCTCGGTCAAACGCCACCAAAACTGCACCGACCTGTGTCTGACGTTCACCATCTCTCACATTCCACAAACCCAATCACTACTCTATCAATATATATACGGAAGGTGGCCGTGTATCCCGGCAACGTGTTGGCTCTCCATGCGTCCAAGCCGCAGGGCTTCAAGTACCGAAGTGGCCAGTACGTCTTCGTCAACTGCGCTGCCGTCTCCCCCTTCCAATGGTAAGCATCATTCTTTGTCTCATTCCAAACAAAAATATACTAGAATTGCAAATATATTAGTTCTCTCGCGCGCTGCTTACAGGCATCCGTTCTCCATCACCTCGGCTCCGCAAGACGACTACATCAGCGTGCACATACGGACGCTCGGTGACTGGACCAGGCAGCTCAAATCGGTTTTCTCCGAGGTATGTAATTCCGTGAGGCATATCTTCGAACACTTTAGCAGCGATGGTAACTAAGCCAGGTGTTGTTTAGGTGTGTCAGCCGCCGACCGGCGGGAAGAGTGGTTTGCTGAGAGCTGACTACGGCGACAGCAGCAACAATAGAGCCAATCCGAGGTGGGTTGAATCCGTGTTGTCTCGCCCATTTTGACCAATTCCCCGCAACTGTTATTGTGATTCTAACAACAACCCTCTACAGCCTTCCGAGGGTGCTGATCGATGGGCCTTACGGTGCACCCGCCCAAGACTACAAGAAGTACGAGGTGGTGCTGCTGGTGGGGCTGGGCATCGGCGCCACCCCATTCATCAGCATCGTCAAAGACATCGTCAACAACATTAAGCAATTGGAGTCCCTGGGACTGTCGGACATCGACGATGACAACCTCGAGAACGGTGGCGGCGGCGTTAGCAACAGCAGCAATGGCGACCACAAGCGGCACGCCTCCGCCTCGATATCGACGTCGTCCTTCAGGACGCGGCGGGCCTACTTCTACTGGGTGACGCGGGAGCAGGATTCGTTCGAGTGGTTCCGGGGGGTGATGAACGAGGTGGCGGAGACGGACAAGAAGGGGGTGATCGAGCTGCACAACTACTGCACCAGCGTGTACGAGGAGGGCGACGCCCGCTCAGCCCTAATCGCCATGCTGCAGTCCCTCAACCACGCCAAGCACGGCGTGGACGTGGTGTCGGGCACCCGCGTCAAGTCCCACTTCGCCCGCCCCAACTGGCGCAACGTCTACAAGCGGATCGCCCTCAACCACCGCGACAAACGCATCGGTAGGTCACCCATTCACTTCTCTTCTTCCTCCGTATGACGGCCCCAAAACCTTAACTTATGGAACGCTAAACCATTCACAGTGCCATTAGCTATTGGAACTCTCAAGTCAAACAGCTTATGAAAGCTGTGCATAAATTCCTACCTTCATTCATTCATTGACAATTATACCTTAGGTGTTTGGACTTTTGCTAACTCCTGCAAACTTTCTTCGTCATTGCAGGTGTGTTCTACTGCGGAGCCCCAACACTGACGAAAGAGCTACGCCAGCTAGCGCAGGACTTCTCGCACAAGACCACCACAAAGTTCGACTTCCACAAAGAGAACTTTTGAACCATTGATTTTGGACTTCTGGCTGTAGCAACCCATACAGATATATAGGATTACTTATTGTACAGTATTTATATAGGTTTTTGACGCTAGACTCGTTTGTACTGGGGCTTCCTTGTCCAATGTCCAAGATTAAGCCGCCAAAGCTTGTCTGTAGTTGGTCATAGGTTGGATGTATGAACATGACTCGGTCCACAACAGCCAAAGACTGACAAAAGAGTTATAAGATGTTTGAGGTGTATCCTCAGCCACAAAGGGGCTAAGGAACCTCTTCTGCTTTGAATATTTTGCTTCTACTTTTCTATTAGCTTCCTAAATTGTTGGCATAATATAGAAATGATATCTTATGCCCAACCGGCAACATTTTGTCTCTGTCAAACTCAAGTATAAAGTGCCAATATTATGTCAAGAAGGAGAATGGACTTCTTACGGCTTCCTCAAGCAGCAAGTTCCTCCAGTAAGGTTGTCGGTGTTCTGATGCATTCATATTATCTTGATGGGCACCATTGCGATCTGCGTGCTGACTTGGATTGCACTATTTTCTCAAGTGATCTGCGAGAAAACAAGAGGAGAGTACACCTTCAGCCAAAAGCTTCTCTTGTTGTTTGCGATGATTAGAAACAGAGACGAAACTCATCAGATTGACAATAGTTCATCCTGGAAATTTCAACTTGGCTAAGTCAGTAGCCGAACAGATCCTCGTGTATTTGATGCCAATCAACAAAGTGTCTATTTCACATTTGCTAATCTTAACATTATCTGATTAGATATTGGCCACTTATTGGGGACTGAAATTTTTAAGCAGAAATGTGGAATGATTTCGGACAAATTTAGATGCCATCTTAAAGGAGAAGAGAAATGCTAATACATGTAATGACACTTAAATTAATGAAACCGTTCAACCAAAAAATAAAGATTCATATCCTCATCAATTATCTAAATCCTACTACTAAGGTATGTGTCAGCTTTTGCTAACATACTAATCATTCTCCCACTTTTTCCTCTTATTTCCCTAGAGATGGAAACAGAGCCTGGTAAGAGTCTAATGACCGCTACAAGGATAAATTGCGATGACATTATATTGTAACCAATACGACACTATTAATGACCACAACCTATCAAATGTGATATGATGAGTTAGGACAATATCACCAGGGTAAGTGTCTTCTGCCAACTCCACAGACTCTGCATCCCGATCAGCCTTCACATGCTGAACTGACAGCCACACAACATGATGGTGACATCCCACAAGTTTGTGCAAGCAATAAACAAGCCTTACAGAACCAAGAACAGAAAAAAAAAATCTTGAAGCAATATCAAACAGTCACCGAAGCAATCCATGCAACTCAAATAAATTATAGGAAAGGAAACCCAGAAGCTAAAATGCAAAGTTATAACCTAATATGTGAAGTTTTTTGTCACTTAGCTAGGTTAGGTCCCTGTACAAAGACTATCTTTTATGTTAACATGCAAAGAAAAAGGAACTGCTTAATGATTGATATCCTTGAGAAAGTTTCACCAAATCCTTGAAGCAAGTATAGTGGTTTTCAAAAGGTTTGGTTGTTATCTAGACCTAAGTGGAACATGATTGCTCTAGACCGATAGGCCATATTGTCATTCTTGAGTATCACAAACCCTACACACTTTTTTAATCGACTAGCAAGGCAAGATATTTGATGCACTGGGATTAGGTTCATGTATCATTCAAGGAAAAAGCTACGTGGTTATATCCCTAAAAGAGAAACAGAGATTGCTAATTTTAGAACCACCTGCAGTTTTGATGTCATACAAATTATTAACAAAATCCAAGCTACAATTAAAAACTGAAAGATAAATTTAAAAGCACGCATGAACAAGGAGATATTTTTCCTATAGAATTGTAATATGATGGAGTAGCATTTTCAACTCCAGGAATGGCAATATCAACATAGTTCATCCAGTGATAGTTTTTATAGGTGCCCAACTTTAGTTGCATATATGACTTTATATTTATGAAAATATATATATCTGTGTATGTCAGCATTATGCAAGCATGACTTCCAAAGCCACTTTAAAAGTCTCCAAAAACAAAGTCTATGGTCACCATCTGCTTCGCTTTCAACCTCTGGTTAATCAGAAGTCATCAATGGCTTTTGATCTGCCTGTTCAAGAAATTCATTAAGATCGATATGTACTTTGACTGTAAATTTTTTTTGTTTTGGGGCTTCCAATAACTCCAGAACTCATGATTTGTCTCACCTGAAGCTATAATCTGAACCCTTAGATTTCAGGTTTTAGTCTTGTTATTAAATATACCAGTGAGTGAATAGCTACCACACAATTCATCAAAGCAATTGACAGAGAAAACAAGTTTTACTATAGAGATAAGAAGATGCATTTTTTAAAGATAATTTAGTTACATGTAAGTCATCTAATCAGCTCATTTCTTGGTTAATTAGCATGGTTTATGAGTCCAAAAGTGTAATACTTCAAATATGAAATCTATGGAAGAACACAGAACTAGATGAATTTACCTACTCCAGCTAGCAATAATAGATGAATTTACCCAAATTGCAAGCTCGTCTTTATCAGTCAGTTCAGTTCAAGATGAAAACCACTTTCATGCTGGAGAGGATTGCAGTCTCTCAGTTCAATCTGAAGAAAAACATTTAAATACAGATTCATACATAAGAGGCCAAAAGCATTAACATTCTTTTCCTCGATTTTCTTATTTGATAATAGAATCATCTAAACATGGAAAATTGTCTCACAAAGAGAAAAACATCTCACCTCTGCCAACAACTACTTCATTTGCCTGTGTTATATCAGAAATGGGCAAGGATTTCCGATACAGCAAGCCTCTGCAGCTTCCATGAACTTATGACTGTCAAATGTGGGAATTTATGAAGTGATATACAGTGTAACTGAGATCTGAAGATGAACGTTTAAAGACGGATTAATGCATATGCTATACTTACGAGGCCAAGAGTATTAGCATTCTTTTTCTCGATATGCTTATTTGATACTCGTTCATCAAGATAACCTACACTTGTGGAAAATTGACATACATTATACCCTTGTCAATAACTACTTCAGTTACCTGAGTTATAGCAGACATGGGCAAGGATTTCCTTTGATGCAGCAATCATCCGCGGCTTTCATGGACTTGTCATGTGTGAGAATTGTGAAGTGATAAACAGTGGTAACAGAAATCAATTGTACAAACTGAAGTTAGTACCAATAGACATATTCTTGCAACCAGACTCATGTTTGTTCCAATTAATTTTTTAATGGAATCAAGTAGTTTTCTATAATTGCAGTTTTTCGTGAACATGAATCCTAAACCTGGGTATTAGGGTGCCACTCTACATATGAATAAAAGATAAAAGAAAATCTGAGGTACAAAATGTTCCTAACTTCAAAATACCAGTAAGGTCATCACTGTCACCATGTGAACTTGCTAATTGAATAGGAAATGAGATGAACAATAACTCAAAAGATTCAGATACACTTATATCGAGTTCTTCTGTAGCGTATTCAGTTTCATGACATTATGGAGTCACAAAAAAGCAACTTCCCATTATCAAACCTGTCAGCATAGTCATGGTAAGAAGAAGAAAGAAAAATTCACAGGTGCAGTAATTAAGAAATTTTCATTCTTTATTCCAAAAATCATGATATGGAGACTTTGTATAAACATAAAAGTTCCAATTATGATCAGTTTCCTTTCTACATGCCTAAATTAAGTCAAACCATGTTGGCTCAAACAGAGAAGTGAGAGAAATCAATTAAACTCTAGGACAAATGTACTCGATGCAAATAGAAGCCACTTAATTAATTTATGACCTATTTAAAGCAACACCATCATGTCCATATCCTTGTTTGTAGATTTGCAGAAGTTACCTCCATACCAACCCTGCCAGTTGCTAAAAGACAGGTTTCATCTTGACATGACACAAGTTGTAAATGCTAGTCATTAGAAAACTCGTTTTACATTTCAAGTCATTAAATATTGAGCTTTGGGTATTTAAAGGTAACTAACTTATGAGAAAAGAATTTTGATACATTAGCATCATTGGAATCTGGAATTTCAGGTTTCTTATAATATTATGGGTCTGTTTATGTATGCACACATGTTATACATATAAATGATCAAAAATGTACTATTGGCATGGTAAGTAATACATAGCAGCTCTTCAGCTCATGTATCAATTAGCTAGGCACTAGTTATAATCTCAATTCATGTCATGACAATCAACAAGAAGTAGAACTAAGATCATTGATAAGACCAAAATAGCAATTAAGTTAGCATTTATTTGTTGAGTTTTAGAGAGAGATGGAATATTTGCAAGAAAAAGGAAACACCTATTTGCCGGGTTGTAACATGGCAATGTTGCTTAAAAGGTAAGGGCCATCATTGCAAGGTCCCAAAGGAGAAGGATACAAGATAGTACTTAATCCATACTGAGTTCAAAACGATAAAACATTATTGAGTAGACATCAGTAGCATTAAAAATTCATTGTGAACCAAAGAGAGAATTCAACGTTAACAAAATAGCAAAACTGCAAGAATTAAGAATCAGAGTACCAAGATACCAAATTAGTCGAAATGAATGAGTCTGTCTAGGTCAAAAACCATGACACAAAGCTACATGCGAAGTGTTCTGATAAGGATCTGACTGTATGCTCAGAATATGAAAAGCTGCAGTATACAAATAACACTGAATTAAACTCTTGGAGAAATGACTTGGCTAACCAGCAATGTTAGGAGTCCTCTGTGAATGGTCCAAGTCGAAGGCATAGAATTGCCAAGGTTGTCGAAGCTCAACTAGACTTTGTCCGAATCCCGGCTGTCCCGCTTCATGGTCAGTGAGAATGTGAAAGAGAAACTTAGTAGCGAGCACAATCCGTCCAAGAAATTGTCACCGACGACTCCATCTCCCTCCGCGACATGAGCGAAATCCACGAGCTTCACCTGCATCCCTGAGGACTTCCCAGACTGCAGCCCCCGCCGGCAGAATCGATCTCGTACGCCTGCTCCTCGAACCACGCATTTGCTCCAGCAGCTGCGAGGACGCCATTTGGCCCACCGTAGACGACTGGCGCGAAGGCACAATCAGGCTTCTTATCGTCGCAGGCCGAATTCTGCGAGACAAATCACTCCAGCCTGGGACTGCCTGACGTCAGCCCTGGCGGGCACCGGAACCCGTAGGTCTCGCCCGGATTTTGAATCTGGACGCCGAAGACTTGGAAACCGAGGGCGATGCTGTGGTCGACCGGTCCTCTGCGAGGCACTTCGACGTCGACGAGCGCGGTGGGCGCGGGGCCCCCTTGTCCGGAAGGACGAGACTGCCGTAAACGGTCGTTGAGTTCCACTTATCACAACATAGACGAGAAAAATAGATGCAATTACAAAGGTCCCAAATCACAATAGAATCAATGTGTGTACGACGGCCTGTCGCTCATAAAAATTCAAAATCGATCGGTATTATTATTTATTTGCTTCTTTGTTGGTAGAAAAAGAAGCCGTGACGAAATATATCTCGACTTCTTAAAAAAATATTCAATAAAAAAATCCCGACTCCTTAAATTATTAGAAGTCACTCAAGCAACAATAATCTTGGCTGGCAGCAATCGCAGAAATGAACTGCTGCATTAGGCGAAATCCAACGTAGCAACACAATCAAATAGGACCTCGCCAGAAGAAAGATGTTCCGAGTAACTACTACCCAAGCAAACCAAGCACATTCTACTAGAAGTTAATTTTCCACAGTACTCGAAAGAGTTCCTAAGAGGATAACTGAGCCATGAAGATCCTTTGAAGACTTACAAGTACAATAAGATTCTGCCTGAACTCACTCTGACCGGAAAGCACTAGGAGGCAAAAACTGCCAGCCTGTAGTTGCTTTCAGCCAGTGACATTGGTTCACAAGTCTCACACCCGCTCGAATGGAAAACACCTAAAACGAATACCTCATTCAAAATCTGAGACCTGGCTGCCTTATGTCTCCCTCCTCGATCTCCTGGGGCGGGGGGCTGATGCATCATCTTTCTCGTTCTCCTCTTTCTCCTCACCGCTTCCTGTAGTTTCAGTCTCAGCAGCCCCAGAGTTGTTAGTTTCACTGGTTGGTGCAACTGGGGCCTGTAAAATGCAAAATGGTTTCAAAAGGATTATCTCATGTTAAGCTGCAGATGGAAGTAAATGAAGAAGCAAGAAGAAAATTGAAATAACTCACCTGAGGCTTCTTCCTGCCAAATAGAGTCCTGAATATAACCGTAAGAATTACCACCAGAATGGATACCAGGATCCCAATGGTGAGGTTGGGTTGTTTCTCTGCCTTCTCAATGACATCCTACAGATAAAGATTTGAGGGAAATCACAAAAAGGATTAAGTTGACAAATGAAATACAAGAACAAGAAACAGGTAAACAAGAGTTTTAAAAACATGGTGACTCGTGGGAAAAAAATGACAAGAAACATACACAAGCACTTGAGTAAGTTTCTAGTCACATTATGTAGATGATTGTCAGCCAGATGAAATAGCAACAAAAGCTTCTGCTAAAAGAGCTTGTAACTTAAACCAGAAAAAGACCAATTGGAACTCACAATAATTTTGATCTTGTGGGACTCCAAGAAGGGAATGTCTGCAACCTTGTAAAGAACATCAAATACTTTCTTCTGCAATAAAATTTAAGACACCCATAAATAAATGTCAAGTCCAAAAGAAACAAACTCGAGCAACTATATGGTTTAACATTACCGAGCTGGTGGAATAAAGACATCACCTGGAAACCTGAAAGACCATCGGAAGATGCAGAAGCATCTTCAGCCTTCTGCTTTTCTATCTCAACTTCATATTTAGGCTTCCATGTCTCTGCCCTATACGACTCAGCCACCTTCTCATCACTAGCTATCAAAATATTGTCAAAGAGAATACCATCCTGCATTGTCCATATCTCAATACCGATAGCAGTAATTGGCTCAAAATCTGGTTTGTCAAGCTCAAAATAATCAGGGTTGTCTATCTGTTGTGGCTTCCAGATACCCTTGTAGTTCGGGTTATCAATTAAAGGTGCATGCCATTTTCCCTTATATGCTGGATTCCTCTTCATTGGCCTCTTCCACTCTCCACAGCCAGGTGCTGCTTCACACTTTGGGTTGTCAATTTTTGGTGCTTCCCATTCTCCATCCTCTTCATCATCCCAGTCTACTGGTTTTGTGGCTTCGGGATCATCAATTTCCTCAGGTTCATCATCCAACCATCCTTCCGGCTTGACAGCTTCCTCGTCTTCAATCTCCATCGGTGCATCTTCATCCCAGTCATCTGGCTTTACAGCATCAGGGTCTGGAATTTTAGCCCTCTCATCCCAGTCCTCAGGCTTCTTGTCATCAGGATCAGGTATGGTCTTGGGAGCAATAAGAGCTGGCTCGAAGTCATCCGAAGAAAAGAAATTTGTTTTTTTCTTTTCCTCTCCATCAATCAGAATTCTCAACTCACTATCAGGTTTCAAAATAGCAGTATAGACATGAGAGAGTTTGTCAGATGGGACAGATGGAGGGTACTTTAGGTGATGTTCCACAAACTTCCCAGTTTTGGGATTCTTGTGCTGAAGGATGAAATGCACCTTATTTGTGGATCCACATTTATCAGGTCCAAACATGATAGAATATGGAGACTCATTGTCAAATCCCTTGGAAGTCCATCCAGCTTCCTGGGGACGGAGGTACTTCAGATATGCCCCTCCACACTCAAGTCCATTCTGTAGTCGAACCTCAAACTGTAGAATGACAGTTCCATCCTTGAGAATGATAGGTTCATCAAGTTCCTTAACTATAGCATACTTCCTAGCCTTCTCACTCACAAGAAGCCCATAGTCTTCATGACCATCACTCTTAGAGTGTTTCCATAAACCTAGTCAAAATACAACTCTGTAACAAAAAAGACATAGGGCACCAATGGACTGGATGAAAAGTAAACCTAAAGCAGATCCCCGGAATCAATACCAAAAAAGAACAGTGAGACTGAAGCAATAATATGGTCACCAACAGCATTGGATAAGTCACAGTTTTACAAGACATATTTCTATGATCCAAAATTTAAGAGAGTGGCATTCAACATGCTATTCTTCTTTAGGTGCACATTGGGAAAGAACACCTTTATGATTATCGTATATATGTCACTCATACAGCATGCACATGTAGGGTAAAGTACACACTTCCAGCGGATTCACAATGGTTTTGAGAATTATATTACATAATTTTCATGATTATACTGAACAATAAGCCATGGGCCCCAAGTAGCATAGATTTTTTATGCAAGAACAGGACCCACAATGCAACCAAAAGAACTCATCTTAACAAGATTCTAAAAAAAAATAATGATTGAATACAAAAGGAATATACCAATATGTGATTGGATTTGACCACAGCCGGAACACATATCAAGGTAACAAATACTTTGTACCAAAAGATTTCATTAGTACACAAAAATAATGATTGAAAATGAGTGTATAACACTCATTTTCACTGTATTGATTTTTATGTGACCAAGTTCTTCTATAGGTTCCAAAGGTGACTGACATTAGGTACTCATCCACAAAGACAAATATAGAAATTCAAAATATTGATCAAGGAATAACAGAAATAAAAACCCAAAACATATGAAAAGAGCCCACATAGTCAATAATTCAATCTCCGGATAGTGGTTTCTTATATATATTTATCATGACTCCCTTTACACTAGCTTACATTTTGATGGTGGTTCTTCTATATATATTATAGCTCTGTATTGAATAACTCTCTAACTTTCTTTTCTATCCATCAGTAGTTATCATCTATCATCAACCTAATTAATAAATAAGATTTGACCACCACCAAGATCTAAGATAAACATAATCAGGCATTGATATATCTGAAATTTTAAAAAATAATAAACTAAACAAAAAAACTGTTGAACTTGTCCAAAATGAGGATCAGTCACAATTTTTTCTAATGACAACATAATCTTACCAAGTTTGTGAATTCATTTCACACTAAAAGAAATGCCCAATAGCCATTCAGGTCCTAAATAATCAATTAATTGTTGATTATTTTTCATTTTTGAGATAGCCAATGGGCCAAACTAATAAAGATGTAATAGGTTGATCAGTATCCTTTCATGAAGAATACATGAAGAAAACAACCAAATACCTTACCATTCAATCAACCCAAAATTTAATAAGTCAACCACTGAAAGTTCCTCAAGTGATTAATAAAATAAACAACGAAGCACCTCCGGGAAATCCCTACTTAAGGAGGTTCAACCAATAACCTATGTTTGAACAAATTAACTTGAGTAAGCACATGATTATCTTACTGAACATATCAAAATCAAGGTAGGCGATAAATCGTGGCAATTCCATACAAGTCCAAAGAAAGGAGAATATCTCTGACATGCTGACATTTAGATACTAAATTACATCCACCAACACTGGAGGCTTTTCAGTGAAAGACTCGTAATCATACCAAAAGTATAAAAAAGTGTTTCAGTGGTCGTTTACTTTGTAAAACCAATATTTTCACTAGCAAACAAATCAAGACTAATACATCCAATTTAACACAATGCAGTAGATCTGAATCATATACGTCCAAACAATATATTTAAGTGTCTGCAACTCAAATATACAACTACCTAGAGCAAATTCGCCATAGCAATGGTAAACCTTTCCTTAATAACTAACCATTTGTCCACCACTTAGGTACCAAAGACAATTAATATGCCTCGGAGATGTTGCTAATGCTCACATCTCTACCAAACCAACAACACCCTTTCCAAGAAAATAAAAGAGTGGGGCCCTTCGTTACTCCCTTGTTGCCTACACAGAACCGGCTTATCATAAACACAAAAATATTAGCAATTATATACAGTGTAATAAAGCTGATGCACATTAGACTCTTCGAGTCTCATAAATCTGAGCTTCCACTAGTTTATCATGAGTCCTAGATCTCTTAGGTTCCACTAACATATATTAATGTAACGCCTTATGGAAAAGATCTGGCAACAGTGACCACTGATCAATCAGAAGATTGTAAAACTAAAAGGCGAATTCTTTATGCCACGAGCGCAAGGCTATCATTTCGAAGAGATCACCAACAGATCTGGAGGTACTGTTATACCTGTGTAGTCCTCCTTCTCGGACACGATCCATCGCCCTTCAAAAGGCTCATCAAACGACTCGTAGAACAACTGCATCAAACCCCACAAATCTTTAAACTTTGAAAAAACCAAAGATTACAAGAACAATCAGCCGAGTGCACGAATTACCGGATCCGACGCCCAAATCTGGAGGAGAGAGGACGCGATGAGCAGCGCCGCTGCCATCTCCCTTCCACCCATCGTGAAGGGAAACAGTGTATCCCGCAGGAACCCTAGCGCAAGATCGCGATCGGAACGATGGAAATGAGAGAGCGAATGATCCGACGGCCCAGATGTACCCACGGGAACAGATCTCGCTTTCGCTTTCTTCCCTCTTTAGGAGGCGATGGGAGAGAGAGAGGAATGGCGGTCGCGACCGTAAATAAAAGGTCTGTTGGTGACTCGCTTCTGCCAATGGTATGAGATGCCACGTTGATACGCCCAATAGAGATATGCCATGTCATCTTCCGGGTCCGTGTTGTCGAACACGCTTGATCGCTTGGACGGCCAAAACACGAAAGCATCGAAAAGGTACGATCGTGATCTATTATACATCGAAACGAACGGCGGGAATTCAATCCGATGACGAGTGGACGCGTGCCCATTGGTTTAATGGATCGGAGACAGATTGGCCCACCAGAGCCCGGATCCGACAAGCTATGGATCTAAAAGCGAGGATCCGCACCCAACATGACCAGATTTAAGAATAGTACTTAGAAAAAAGCGAATAATATTAAAGGACGACTACCAATTTAATGATACCCAATTCAACAGTTTCAGTGAAACCAAATTTAAGAATTATACTTAAGAAAAAGTAAACAATTTTTAAAAAAAGAGACTCTGTATAAAATACTAGAAAACAGCTCATAATAATACCTCAATTACATCAGTCTATAAATAGAATATATATTTTTTTAATAAAAGACGCACTATAAAGATGGGATTTGAGTCTAAGATCTTATGATAAACTATCAAAATTCTCACCAGTTATACTACCTAACACCTTCAAATATTTTAATTTGACAAAACATTAGATAATTATTCTACATCCATTTTTATATTAAAAAAACATAGTTTTCCACAACTCTAAAACCACATGCAGATATAACGAAGGTAGTCCTCCAAAAAAAATTAATTTTCATAAATCTCATAAGAGAGTTCTTAACAAAATGAATGACAATGAATAAAACATTTCAGGATCAAGATTATGTTCCAAGATATAGATATACCAAGATTTATCAAATCAGTGTAACCCAAAATTTTGAAAAAGGAAAATGGTTCCCTCAGGCTCATGATCAACTTAAGATTAAATCTAGAAGTAAACAACACATTCAAAAAATTCAAGACATGTCAGCCCTACGTCTCCCTCCTGGACCTCCTAGGGCGCGGGGCTGATTCATCTTCTTTGTCATTCTCTTTTTTCTCTTTGTTGCTTTCAGGAACTTCAGTTTCAGCAGCTCCAGCAATCTCGGTTTCATTGATAGGTGCAGCAGGAGCCTGCAGAATGCGCAAAGGTTTTTAGGCCGCAGATAACAACAAAAGGTAAAGATGGATTAAAGCCAAAATGACACACCTTATGTTTCTCTCCTCCAAATAGAACCCTGGATATAACAGTAACTATAACCACCACAATGGATACCAGGATCCCAATAGTGAGGTTGGGTTGTTTCTCTCCCATCTCAATTGCATCCTGCGTAAGAAATTAAATCAGTCCTTAAACAAGTATAAATTGTTTGATGCAATACAAGAAAAAGAAACACTATAACTAATTAATTTTTTTTAGACAAAAAAAATGCTGACTTCCAACAAAGATGAGACTACCAGAAAAGACTGGCAAGTTACAAGGAAAAAGAACAGTTACTACTAACAATAATTTTATTCTTGTAGGCCTCCAAGAAGGGGATGTCTGCTATCGTGTAAAGCATATCAAACACTTTCTTCTGAAATAACCACAAAGTAAGACAACAATTAACATACTGTCAATTTAATGGAAGAAACAGAAGAAGGTTAGCACAAAAAACTGAAAACAAGTGAAACGGAAATATCACCTGGAAACCTGAAAGCATATCTGAAAACCCAGCAGCAGCATCTTCAGCCTTCTCCTTTTCTTTCTCAACTTCATACTTAGGCTTCCATGTCTTTGCTCTATATGACTCAGCAACCTTCTCATCCCTAGTTATCAGAATATTGTCAAATAAAATGCCATCCTGCATTGTCAAAATCTCAATACCGATAGCAATTATTGGCTCAAAATCTGGCTTGTCAAGTTCAAAATAGTCAGGGTTATCTATCTCTCGTGGCTTCCAGATGCCCTTGTAGTTTGGGTTGTCAATTAAAGGAGCATGCCATTTTCCCTTGTACGCTGGATTCCTCTTCATTGGTCTCTTCCACTCTCCACATCCAGGTACTGCTTCACATTTTGGGTTGTCAATTTTTATTGCTTCCCATTCCCCATCCTCTTCGTCATCCCAATCTTTCGGTTTTATGGCTCCAGGATCATCAATTTCCTCCGGTTCATCGTCCAACCACCCTTCCGGCTTGACAGCTTCCTCATCTTCAATCTCCTCTGGTGCATCTTCATCCCAGTCATCTGGCTTTACAGCATCAGGGTCTGGAATTTTTGTCCTCTCGTCCCAGTCCTCGGGCTTCTTATCATCAGGATCAGGTATGGTCTTGGGTGGAATAAATGCTGGCTCAAAGTAATCCAAAGATAACAAATTTGCCTTTCGCTTTTCCTCTCCATCAATCAAAATTCTCAGCTCATTATCAGGTTTCAGAATAGCAGTATAGACATGGGAGAGTTTATCATTAGGGATAGTTGGAGCGTACTTAAGATGATGTTCCACAAACTTTCCAGTTTTAGGATTCTTGTGCAGGAAAATGAAATGCACCTTATCTGTGATTCCACACTTATCAGGTCCAAACATGATAGTATATGGAGACTCATTGTCAAATTCCCTGGCAGTCCATCCTGCTTTCTGAGGACGGAGGTACTTTAGATATGCCCCTCCACATTCAATTCCATTCTGTAGTCGAACTTCAAACTGTAGAATGACAGTTTCATCCTTGAGAATGATAGGTTCATCAAGTTCCTTCACTATTGCATACTTCCTAGCCTTCTCACTCACAAGAAGCCCATAATCTTCATGTCCATCACTCTTAGAGTGTTTCCACAATCCTTGTCAAAAGTAGTAAATTATGTAAGAGATAAATGATTGGATGCCAAAGATGGGAAGAAGAGAAAATAAGGTCGTTGGAGTGTTCCTTTGAAACCCATGAAGATCCTATCTGACTAAATTGATTTTTAATGCAATCAAAATATTCAAGAAGTTGCCGTTGACATTTGATTTTTTAAGGGCTGTTTGAAATTATTGAAAAGTTCACTTAAGATTGTTCTTTGTTTTCTGCATTGCAAGTGTTGACATTGTGTGGCAAATATAAGATGATTAAAACAATCTGAAAGCCTGATAATCTCATCAAAGGTATATAGTCTGGATTTGAATCAAGCTGAAAAGTTAAAACAAACGCAATAAATAAGCCAAGTTAGATGTAGCCATCTGGATATTTCAATCTCTGAAATAAAAGCCAATGTGCAGGTGCAAACAAATCAATTTTCTGTAAAATAAAGACAAGGCTGCAAATTGTCTCCCCAAAAAGATGCAGGTTCTCCAAGATCAGAAATGTCCCACAAATGACAGAACAAAGGAAAATGTTGTTTGTTAAGCTATTTTTGCCACACAAAGCTTCACCAAGCAAACAAATCAACCTTAATTCAGTGCCATGAATGCTAGAAAATAGAACTCGTGATGTACAACAATAAAAAATGTACCATGTTATGCAACTCAAAAAGCTCTCATTTGCTTACAATTCAAAGCTTCACAGAACAGCCAAATCTTTTCACTAGACAATTAAACATTTAGTTCTTCATGCACAAGGTCGTAAATGCTAGTTTATACAAGCCAATATAACTTATATACAATTACAATTCCACGTATAAAAGCCACAATGTTATTACAATTAAAAACTGAGACTCCCAATGACCATCTAGCATATATTATAACAATGCTATTGCAAAAGGCACATCTATCCTTTTATATTCCAGAAATTTGGAGTTTTGCTGCTTCACTTACCTTAATTTTAAACTCTCGTGTATAAATTTATAAACTTGCGCAGATCAACGAACTGGAAAACGAACCATTCACAGAAAATCATGATGCGCAATCAATCAATCCAAAAGATGAAATATTGTCGTCCAAACCAAGAAGAGACACGAATGCAGGAATATATACGATGAGAACACAGAGGGATTTGGAGTTAAATGTTATTTACCTTCGTAATCCTCTTTCTTGGAGACGATCCACCGCCCCTCAAAGGGCTCGTCAAAGGACTCATAGTACAACTGAATCAAAGCGAACAAAATCGTCAAATTCGGAACCCCCAGATCGACAAAAACATAAGAGCAATCCATCGAGAAAACCAGTCACCGGATCGGACGCCCAAATCTGGAGAAAGGAGGATGCGATCAGGAGGAGGAGGAACGGCACGGCCATCTGCGACAGGATCAGCTTGCGGGGAGGAAGACTGGGGCAAATGACAACGCGCGGTTGGGATCTTAACGAAAGTGCCGCTCTCGCTTCGCCTCTCTTTCCGGGGCGACGAGAATGAAAGAAGAGCGCTGCCATCAATATAAGGGCGCGGGCGACTCCTCGGTGCCAATGATACCAGCCAATGGAAAGATGCCACGTCACCGTAACGGTTAAATTCGTTGTTGAACGTTATTCCAAGTATATTGAGAAAGGCAACAAACAAGTAAAGATCGAAGCCCACCAAACGCAGTTTGATGGCTTATCCTATAAGAGCCACAACTGCTGTTGTCGTCTCTGTCTCATGATCCACCTCAATAGAACTACACCAACATTCTTTCTCTTCAATCCTTTGTCGCCCATCAACTTCCAAATCCTTGCAACATCTTCCCACCTCCTTGCATCAGCTGTAATCGAGTAGATCCCACTCTCCTCAGGGTTCATTTATAATAGATGCCGTGCTGCAACCTCTGCAATCTCCACATTCCCCCCATGGATTCGGCAACCGGCAAGCACACCTCCCCACACATTAGCATCACCCTTCATTGGCATCCCTTCTGTCATTTCCATCGCTTCCTTGATCATCCCGGCCCGACCGAGCAAATCTGCCATGCATCCGTAATGCTTGAGCTTCCGTTCGACACCAAAGACGCTCTCCATCTCATCAAAGAGACTCCGAGCCATATCAACGAGTCCTGCACGGCTACAAGCCACCAAGACTCCCAGGAAGGTCACCCCATCTGGCCGAACACCCACAGCTCGTAGTCTGTTGACGTACTCCAGTGACATCTCACCGTTCCCATGCATGGCTAGACCAACAATGATGGCATTCCACGTGAACAAGTTCTTCCATGGCGTTGACTCAAAGATCTCTGTAGCAACACTAATGCAGCCGCACTTTGTATACATGTCTACCAGGCCCGTGGACAGATAGACGTTGAGTTCAGCTCTGTTCTTCTTGATGTACTCATGGATGGCTTCGCCTCGGTCCAACTTCCCCAGTTGAGCACAGCAAGAGAGTGCCGAGACCAAAGCAACATCGTCGGGCGCCGCTCCTATCGCGAGCATCCCATCAAAGAGCTCGATCGCCTCCTCCAAGCGGGCCACCTTCGAGTAGCCTGCCAAGAGCATGCCCCCCACGAGGTCGCATCTCTTTCAGGCATCTCGTCGAAAAGCTTACGTGCGAACGCGATGTCAGCGACCTTGCAATAGCCGTCCATCATGGTGTCGTAGGTGACGACGTGACGAGACGACGGGCACTCGTCGAAGAGGCCTTGGGCTTCAAGCATGGAGTGGAATGAAGCGTACGCACTGATCAAAGTGTTGCGGACGTAGTGGTCGACCGCGAAGCCGAACTTGAGGGCCTGGCAGTGGAAGGCCCGGCCGAGGGCGGGGAAGCGGAGGCGTGCGCAGGCCTCGAGGGCGAAGGGGAAGGTGTGGGAGTTGGGGATCACGGCGGCGCGGCGCAAGCGGGCGAAGACGAGGAGGGCGGGGAGAGGGGAGGAGAGAAGGGTGTGGGCTCTCATGAGGAGGTTCTGGGGGAAAGCGGAGGGGCTGGGGACGCTGTGGAAGAGGGAAAGGGCATAGCTGGTGAGGGCGGCGCCGGGAGGAAGAGAGGAGGGGCTTTGGTGGTGGTGGTGGTTGGGGGGGGAGGATGAGGAGAGTGAGGGTGTAGAGGAGCTTGCTGAGGATAAGCGAGGGCCGGTGGCCTGCGCATGGATGGACTTTAGTTGGTGGAGCGTGTTGCAGTGGCCGTGAAGGAGACGGAACAATTCACGGTGGGAGACTTGCATCGCTTGCATACTTGGACGTTCAGCCTAAAAGCCCATCACTTGAATGTCGAAGCCCATCGGCACATACTGCACATATCCTTCTTTACAGACTCCACTTCTCAATCTTTAAATGCCTCCATTAGATATTCTTTGGTCGGTCAAATCTACCAATCCTGGAACATTTCAGGCCTACTGCTCATGTGGCAGACCGGCAAACAAAACTCAAGTCAATAATAGTCATATATATATATATATATGAATCTTATGTCCAATTCATTACAACATCCATCACAGCTCAACAAGGATCACTGGAGAGACAATAGAAAACACTACATACAATGTAGAGGGAGGAGTTTGAAGAGAAGGTTAAAAGGGAGGAGGAGGAAGAGAAGAGACGCTTAAAAGACCCCAACTAATCTCCAGAGGAGAGGAGAGCCAAACCGGACCAAACCCAAAAGGAAAACGCCACGTCCACCGGCGGGCGCGCAACCAAACTGCAGACCCCGAGCTTTTACGCACTCGTCAGTAGTAGTAAGAGGAGGAGGAGCCACCGAGCTGGAACCCGTCGGCGGTGGCGTCGTCCACCGTCGGCATCGGCCCGAACAGGGGACTGTGCACGTAGCCTTCCTCGAAGAAGATCCCGTGCGAGGCCGGGGAGCCGTACCCGCCGAACTCCCCCGGGTCGCACCAGACTGCCGCCAGGTCCTCCTCGCCCGCTCCCGAAGCACCACTCGACTCCCAAGGAAACGCCACCGCCGGCTGAGACGCCGGCAGCGTCGAGGCCGTGTACTGTAACCCATCCTCCTGCTGCTGCTGGTTGTGGTAGTGGTAATGGGTCCCGTCGTCGGTGATTGTATTGTCCGCAATAGCATTGTAGTCGCCCTGACCTCCCAGAGCGGCGAAGGCGGCGGCCGCGTGGTGACCGGAGTCCTGTATAGGCGGCGGCGCCGAGAGGGTGAAGGAGGAGGGCGGAGGCTGGAGGTCGGGGGACAGGAAGGGGGTGAGGGAGGAACCCGGCGGGAGGTCCGGGTAAGCGAAGTTGGTGCGCGCGCGGGCCCCGCGGAGGGTGCGGGCGGCGCGGTCGTACGCGACGGCCGCCTCCTCCGCCGTGTCGAAGGTGCCCAGCCAGTGCCGTTCTTTGGTCGCCGGGTCGCGTATCTCCGCCGCGTACCTGCCCCACGGCCGACGACGCACGCCGAGGTACCTCATACCACCGCCACCCGCGCTCGCGCTGTTGGCGCCGTTACCGTTGCTCTCGCTGCTGCTGCTGCCGTCCTGCTGCGGCCTGCGTTTGCTTTGCTTCTCCTGAGTGACATCAGAGCCCGGAGAGGGAGAGGAGGAAGAAGAGGAGAAGAAGAAGGAGAAACCCATTACCAAGAGGAAGAGCAGTCCAGCAATGATGCTTAGGTGTATTATTAATTAGGTTGGGGTGGTGCGAGGGTTTGCATGGTGGGGGGCTTATATACAAGAAGAGGTGGCGGTGGAGGAGGAAGGTGGATAGATATGTATATTATGGAGTGGAGTCCACAAATGGTCAATGTGGATTCTAAGTCAGTAACATGGATTATATGTGATCATCGCTTTCACTGCGCCGCTGATGAACTCGGTTACCTTGTCAAAGTCGATCCCTTCATGCCCAAACAAAAACGCATTCATATACTCGGAATCTGGAACGGAACTATTCTTTCCCTGTCGTTTGCCGGAAGTTGTAGGAGGAGGAGGAGAAGATGCAATGTAGGAAATCTAGGGCAGGGCAAGAACATGATCTGAGGTCGGCATTAAAGAGCCAAGCTATGGCCCCCGCCCCCCTGCATTTATGTGCGCCTGATGAGTACTCTCTGATGGAATGGAGTTGCTAATGATGAGGAGAGGCCATCCCACAGCAAATGCCATCACATGATTACATGGGTCACCGGAAATGATTAGCATGTGCTCTCACTTCCCTTCGGATGCCATGACTTACAATATTGCAGCGGGCAACTGCCTCGCTCTTGGCCTGCATCATCCACAGCTCTCAGAAGTTGATTGCTGCATCAGAAGCTAATCATCAATTCGTTGTATCTTGCAGAAAATATTATCCTGTCCTCTTTTTATTTTTCCTTCCACCCATTCATGTAATGTGCGTTTCTTTTCGATGCTCACAAGAGCTTGGTGGTAGCGTTACAAAGATGGTCTTATTTTATGCTGCAAACCATGGCAACGAAGACCTTCTTTAGAAAACTAAACTGCTTAACATATCCTAAACATTCTTTCCGGATGATGAACAAACGCTGCGCAAACTGAGAAGCCAGGCAGACGATTGACTCGTTCACATTGAGCCTCCGAGGTGCTCGCCATGGAGAGGCATAGAAGCCGTCACAAAGCCATCTTGACCACTTTATCTGGCATTAGTGTTGCGAATGATCATGTAAGGAGCATTCCAAGTAGTAGTTAAATCAAAAGATTAGGTACACACACTTCATTAATCTATGGGAGTTCACACGCGCAATATTTTTTTGAGGTGATGCAGGAAAGGCTGATCATTGCTCATCCATGTGCTAGCAAATTGAGCAAGACCACCAAATCATAAGCTCCACAAGCCAAAACACCTTTTGAAGGCCAAAGTCTCCCTTAATCTGTTCGGTCTCAGAGGTGTTGGGGCTTAATTTTATGTCCTGCGTTTGGTTGCAGGGCCCATAGGAACCTGTACGAGTCAAAAGATATGTTGGGGTGCATGTGAAGGAAGAAACTTGTTGGCATATATTCTAAAGCAATTACATGACTCGGTCACCACAAACTTTCATCATCCATACGATGCACATCGATAAAGTTGGAACGCTCATGTACTCGAAATAATAATACCGATAGTGCCTTTTAGTATGCTTCTGACGAGAGCATTCTTGTTCTTTGCCCAACCACGATGTGCTCGACCGAGAACTTGGAATGCATGGAATCCAAGGCTTATCTCACCCAAATTTACTTCCCATGACATAGCTATCGGTTGACTCTCGCAGTCACTTTCCAAGATCTGGGAATCCTAAGCACAAGTTTGCATGTTTTCACATCATCGTCGTCGTCAGTCATCTTTTGTTTCTCCGGAGGAAGTGGAGAATTCTTCTCGGGGAAGTTTATCTGTGGAATTCCTCTGAGAGTATCGGCACTGTCACCAACAACTGATGGATTGAAGGATTGTCTGCATGCATTTCGGTCAATGATTTCGCAACTGGTCTCATGGCCGGTCGGATTCCCAAGAGCAGGAGATCACATGGCACCTAATATTCTAATCATCAAGCAGCGTAAGAGGAAGAAGACAACCCCTTTCTCCATTATTCTTGCTCTTTGGTGATCCTGCAAACAGTTTCCACGAGTGACCGACAACACCTCATGTCGTTGCTTGCCGCAGAGTCTGATGTGCTCTTAGGGACGCCAAACCAAGAACAATCTCTGTTTCAGTGATAAAAGATTCACCTGCTGTTGTGTGCCATCAGGAAACCTGCATGCACAACTTGCTTCGGTGTCCATCCTTTCTCTTTGATCTCCATCGGATCATGCATGCACTGAATGCATGGATCCTCACTCAACCTTCAAACTCGTGCCTTACCTCTCGTATGCATGAATGAGATCGCAGGAAGCCAATTTGGTGCAAGCAGAAAGAGAGCATTGCAGGGTGTGGAAACAAGGACCACAAGATCCTGCAACATGCACTGGGTTGTCATCTAGTATGCTTGTTGGTATTATAACCAGCTTCGTGCTTAAGGTACATCATCGAGATCTAAAGCGCGATTTTAGCTGCTATAAGATGCAAAAGATCTTCTCATGGAAAGCTAGAAAGGCATAGAGGTGTTGTAGGAGAGGACATTGTTTTAGGCGTAGGCATGTGGAAGCCTTTGAGCTCTGCAATGTATGCGACACTCCATCCAAAAAGAGAACTCCCAACTCTAACCCTACACCTTCAACATTCTGTGATTTAGCTTGGAGGCCCTTTGGAACACTGCTGTGCATCAGATCTTGCTTGTCTTACACTGCCCAAAACAAGGTGAGGTGATGTCAGATGTTTTCTTCTCAGATCTTCAAGTGCAAGCCTTCCATTAAAAGTTAGCATGTTCTCCGGATAAGAAAAATCCAGTTTAGTGATTGTTTAGGAGATTGCATGATCTTTGCAATGAGAATATATGTATACTGCAATCCCATATCCATAGGGATGTAGATTGACCTAAATAGGATGAACATGGAGACGATTAGATGAATGATGCAATGCAAAGTGAGTTTAGAATCACTTTGCAGGGCCTCAACCAAATATTTGAGGCGCTTCGAAGATTACAAGCAATGGCTTCAACTTGCCCATCTACTTCATGTAATACTACAACAAATGGAAGACATCACAGATCTCAAATAGTAAAGTTGAGCCAACTAAAAGTACAATCTGTGTCAGAAACGCAACGATAACATACGAGTAAATAATACAAGGCTCGTGGTAGTGTCGTATTTACAAAACATGTGATCGAAGCATGACACAGATTGAGTAGCAACGTAAAATCATTGCACTAAGTACATATCAAGAAAGCAGAAAGGAAGCTTAAGAAGAGGCTTCAAAGCCAGAAAAATAAGCTCGACAATCTCATCGTGTAGATGATGGATTTGCCTGGAGATAACTATATAACATTACATGTAATGGGACTCATGTGATAAAATATTTATTTATATTTACCTATTTACAAAACATCCTGTTGGACATAAAAATAACCGAGCTTGGCTCCTAAAGAATTGCATGTGTTCCAATATATACTACTTGTATCCCTGCAAGAAACTGATCGAAGAGTATAAACTAATATTTTACAGATGAATGCCGTATGTTCTGTTTATCGTTCTAGTTCCACCTACATATGTCATTCTTCTCTCCTTACTAGAAATTATAGCATCGACAAAATTCACAAGGCAGGCAAGTGATACCGAGAATGATTTGACGAGTGCTTGGACATCAATAACATAGAGTCCCACCATGGGTGACCCAATGCGCAAAACTATCAGAAAACTCGCCATGGTTGGAACTTTGTGCGACATCAGTGGCTTCAGCTTCCTGTGTCCAAAACAAAAAAAGTAATGTATGTTAAGTTCTCCGAATCTCCATGATATTAGAAGACAAAAGTTGGTAACCAGTTAATTTTTCCAATGGTAGATGGAATCAATTTGAATTGCCTACTTCTTTAGATCAGGTCTTAAAGTTTTTGTGCCAAAGTATGGCATGCATCAAGTGCTTCACCAATAATTATCTATTGATCTGCCTTGGCATGTACTACATTGATGTAGTCAATGTAAACCCATATGTAGATCAAACAAGTAGCATATTTGCATAATAATTCCAGGTACAATAAGAATCCAATTTTAAACATGAACTACCATGCATTTAAAAGATACAAACGAATGACACCCTCAAAGGAAAAAGAATTAATATAATGTTCTTGAAGAAGTTTCTTGTCTGGCTCATGTAAAATTTGAAATTATAACTGTGCTATTATATTTTTTACAGAAAGAAATTAGAAGTCGAGGCCTAAATAGATGCACCAGAGGTCTTTTGCCAATTTGGCACTATGCTAATCATAGAGAAGGATCAACTTATCATCCCAACTCAATAATGTCATTGGATAAATTAAGGCAGGTTGCATTATTTTATCATTGACTAGTACTTTTTGCAACACCGGTTCCTTTCAAGGTTTAAGAATCAGTCAAGATGAGGCTGGGCAATTTCGAGTGGCTCAATCAGGTATGAACTGAATGTACCATTCAATAAGCTCATCATATTACGATTACCCAGATAGTAAGCAAATCGATTCCAGAATTTCACAGGCTATAAGACTACGGCCCAATACCCATGCTTTTTCTACAGCTGTCAGCTGTATTTTTTTTCTCTCTCTCTCTCTCTCTCTCTCTCTCTCTCTCTCTCTCTCTCTCTCTCTCTCTCTCTCTCTCTTCCTACTTCCCATTATGTTGCCACCACTACTTCCTCCAACATGTTGCAGTCATCTCCCAGCGGTATGCCTCCTTCCCACCACCACCTCCTCTCCACTGCTTCCTCCAATCAGTACCAATTCATACCAAGTTGGTGTACCACCCCATATCACTATTGTAACAAGCCATCCACCAACAGCTATTGGTACCAGACTAAGAATTAAAACCTTAATTATATTTTACAAACCACAGAACAATTCAAGAGGAACCCATTCTTTAACTTCAAAATTTTGGCAAAAGCATAGCACAAATAGGAACCAAGATGTGAAACAACAAAGACAAAAGGAAACGAACCTTGGTAGTAGGACCTTGTTCACTTAAAATTGAAGTTTCTTCAGCAATTACACCATCAGTGACATTTTCGGTGGAAACATTCCTCGGTGGTGAGTTAATAAGAGATGACCTGTAGTAAAAAGAAAAGGGAAGAGGTTGAAGAAGACACACCCATTTTAATATTTGTATCGAGGAATGAAGGAAGAATACTCCTCAAGAAGGCCTGACCACTTTCTCTTTCATGCTAGAAAACAAATTCTTTCGTACTCATTTAATCTGTGCTATATTTGCACGAAATTC
The DNA here is from genome assembly GCA_024322285.1 of Musa beccarii. Lineage (NCBI taxonomy): Eukaryota > Viridiplantae > Streptophyta > Magnoliopsida > Zingiberales > Musaceae > Musa > Musa beccarii. The sequence continues at coordinate 69,842,520 of CM044394.1, forward strand.
AAACGTCTGTGGCAGTTCAACTATAGTGAACCTTATGAGTTAGCATCACACTGCTCAATTTGCAGGGACTTCTCTAAATTCAACCAGTGAAACTTAAGTATACACCATTAAACAAAGATAACATGACAAACTGTAGAATTAGATCAAGCAAAGGAAGTTCTTGTTATTAAAATAACAAAGTTAGCTTATCAAAGCATGTAATGTCATGTCAGAATGCTACACAAGTGGTTGCAATACACGATTCTTAGAAGATAAAATCTACTGATTGTGCACACTGCATGCTCCCCAAACTATGACATTTAGTATTCATCTATGGTTTTGAACAGCAATTGGATGAGATTATAATCAAGAAATACAAGAATATTTGTCTGCGAAGAGTGAAGTTATTTTAAATTCCACAAGCTATCAAATCTCATGACATGTATAATATGAAACAAAAAACAAGAGCTATAGATATTAGAGTTCTTTAGCTCAATGTTGCCTTCTCTAAGTGTATGGGGAGAAATATCATGGCCCTGATAAGACCCATATTTTTCGTATTAGTTAACAGTTTGACACCATGGCTATCACCTAACATACAGGATAAGTAATACAAGCAAAAAGAAAAATTATCACCCTCAATATTTTCAAGCATGCACATTGATGTAAGACAATGCCCATGTGTGTCTACTCGGTTCTTACTATCTTGACCTGCAGAACAATTTACAATTACAAGCAACACAATGCACAAAAAATTGCATTCTATACACCATGTATAACACCAGGGAAGTTAAAAGATCATCTAGAAATTTGTTAAAATCATGACCTCAAACACAGCTATATTTTCTCCCACGACAAAGACATATACATAAACACTAATATTGATCAAGTTCAATACAAAAAAATGATGCATTAGTTACATTATAAAATTCCATCACAATATTATATAAATAGGGGAAACAGCACTCATAGAAGATTACCTTTCATAACCTTCATCTTCACATGAATTCCCCGACGATGAAAGCCAATCAAAGTCCAGGAAGTTTGAACAGTTTGAATCATTAAATCTATGCTCACTTAAACATATATGCCCACAATCTGAAAAGAGTTGACTCTTGGATATCATCGGCGTGCACCTAATACATATGAGAGAGAGAGGGAGGAATTAAGCTATTTATGAATATGCATGGTGAATGTCCTACCAAGGCATTGTTTCTAGAGTTTGAGATGAAACGGAGATCAAGAAGAAATTAGACACTTAGTTTATAGGGTTTTGGCTGCTGTGGGTTTTCTGTCTTATCAATCACGAGGTAAAAAAATGCAACAAAAGAAAAAGACAAGATTTCTCTTGTTTATTTGTAGTTATAAAACAAAAATAAGGACAAAAAAGAAGTCCTTCAGTTCAATTAATTACTTATTTGACTAGAGTAACAGTTTTGGAGAGAGCTTATTAATGCATTAACGATGAACAATCTAAAGAAACTTACTTTGAATATGATATGTCATTTTCACAAGTTGAAATTTCTGGTGTAGAATCACATAGACCCTTGACATTTGACTCTTGTTGTACTCTTGGAGGCAGTGCTGAAGAAGCTACTTCGTTTGGTCCAGCATCACAGCCAGAAACAGGTGTTTGGCTATCACGTAGAATATTGCCATCTGATAGGGATCTTTTGATAAATGACCTGAAATAACAAAAGCTGAAGTTAAACCAAATCTAACTTATACACCTGAAACTTCCTCAACCACACCATTAAAAAGACACATATGAATTGTAATAACTATGATTGGTATCATATGATTTACAAATGCATTTAAGCATGCACGAGTCCTGCACTATGCAATTTCTAGTAAAGCTCACACAAAGTTATTAATTTTAAAATTGAGGTTCACTACCTCATGCATCATAAAGTACAAGTTGTATACCACTTCCAATGGCTATTACTTAGTTGTCACAACAATTAGAAAAAATCATTGAGAAAATCCAGATGCTATAGATAAATCAACACTTAAACTAAAATTCAGTACCTTGCATTTTCATCAGCAAAAGTATGACGCCGACCAGTATTGTAATGCTGATCTGAATCCAACTCCCAAAGTGCTGGTTTACCTTGTTGAGGTTGGAAATGCCCTAAGAATCTACAAATTTAATAGTAGTTATAAAAAAAGAGGTGTTATTTGAAGAAAAAAGATTATAATCAGTGGTAACAAGGAGGTTAGAAGTAATTTATCAGAAAAGATTGTAAAATCATACATGTTAATAGCATCCTGCTTTTCAGCATCCATATAAGCATTGCTATAGTATCGTTGGATGGTCCTAAACAACTCCTGGGACTGGGTTGCAGCCTTCCATTGACCTCTTCTTTCAGAGAAAATCTGTGCAAAATTATGAACCAGTTCAAGTAAAACAGAGTGTTGCTGCAAGTATGAAAAATATTTTGCTACTTGAATCAACTATTTGGCAAGCAAGCAGACCAAGATGAGAACAGTAAGTGATCATGGAAACAAAATCTTTTTATATTCTAGCTTATGATTTTTTAACCTAATAAAACAAAAATCTTATTTCTTCACTACCGACTTTTTCTTTTGAGTGCTCAACATGTTATGAACCCACCCAATGGATAAGTGATCTGTTAACTTGTTGAGCTTGAACTACTGACTCAAGTTGATGGACCACTTATCGACTTCCAATGTGGAACTAAAATGAGATATTGCAATCTCTCCAATTAAAGATTTAACATCTTTAACATCCTTAACAAGGACCAATATAACCTAGAATCAATCTTAACATGGCACCTTACTATGATGTACATGAGGTCATGGTGGCTCCACATTGTAGTGTGCCCAATAGCCTATATGCTGGTAGTCTCTCACTATGTTCAAATACTAGTTTGAATTTGACACCATTTATCATGACCAGACTTGTTGAGTATGAACCACTTGCTCAAGATGCTTGAGACAGAGTTAAAAGTAGTAGCCTCATTAAAACTGAAGTCATCTTAGTTCCAGAGGCATACTTGATGTATATGTATGTAATACCTAGGCACCTAGCTATAAGTTGTAATATGGAGACATATGAGAATAGGAAAAATGAATGTGATTTTTTGTCAAGTGTGTTACTTGTTAGATCGAGCAACAAGTTTCTTAGTAGAGAAACGATCTAAATATATTAATGGAACAAACGGAATAAACCATTATTTGTCTTTGTCCTGTACTTTTTACTTTTTTATTTTTGGTGTGAAATAGCTCACATAAAAAAGAGGTCAAAAGGATAAACTCTTTTCAATTGACTCCTCTGTGGACCTTAATAAAAACAAACTAAAATAAGCCCTAAGATGAGATATTAAATCAGAATTATACAGTGTGATATATTCAGCTATCATTATTCAGGCCTTGGAACTTTTCCAACAAACAGTGATCAATCTGATGTCAAACCTTGATGTTGGTGCCCAATTTCAGTCAAGAAAGAGATTTGCCAGTAAACAACTTAATAGTTTCATTGAAACTCACACAACCAGGAAACCACTCTCAAAGATTCCTTAGAAACTATCAGCAGTTAGTTTTTAAGAAGAAAAGGTACATGTCTCAAAGGCACAAAACACGATATTGAACCCCAAGTTCAGATGCTTCAAGACATTTATGGAAAACTCAGTAACAAACTTGAATATTATTGATAAGTAGATTAGTAAATGAACTCTCAAACAGCTTATTCCTCAAAAGAGATAACATACTTAATACCTTGTTGTGAGCAGCAGAACCACCATATTGTAGGGCAAGTGTATCACCCATTCTCTCATAGAAAACCATCAAATCATCAGCCAAAGGAGAATCTAGATCAACTTCGGGGATGTCTAGAAATCCCAAGGCATGAAGCTGATGACCAAGAGCAGCCAAACCATATGCATACTGGGCAACATTTGTGCGGTCCAAGCAGTCTATACAATTTGTCCTAAGGACACCTCTTTGGAACCTAGGTGATTTAGCCAAATTGTCTCCATTCTGAACTTCATTAACCAAATTATCGTGTCCTTGTTCAGTTCCAACATATGTACTTTCATCCTTCAGGGAATTGCTATAAGAACTAATGGCTTCTCCTGTGCTGCCTCGGCTACTGCATGACAAAAATTATTGAGATTAAATGAAAAAAGCAACTCAAATATAGATAATCCCGTTCAGCTGCATCATCTCTTATATACTTCAATAATTACAAGTTAACATACAAAATACATGCCTTGTCCCTTTACTAATACAAAAAATGAATGTCTCTGAGTGGAACCAGTGTGAATGATATATGAATCTGTGAATACATGATAGTTTTGGAATTTTGATAAAATTTGAATTTAGTTTGTGTGTTGCATGCACATAACATATTGCAAAAATGCTTCTGAAATTATTATATAAAAGAAGTATTTGGTGTTTTCATACTTAGGTTGGTACATCAAATGGACAGATTACTGATGCCAGAATGCTTAAACAATTATGATTAAAGCCTATGCAATGTGGTTGATCATTGAGCTGCATGGTCATAATAGTTGCTTTTAGCCTATTCACAGTTTAGATATAAGCATAAAGAATATGTTGAAACATAAGATTACTAATCATGGAATCAAAAAAGAAACTTAAAGTACTGATATTGAAACAAAAACCTGGCTTGAAAAAAATCATGAAGCAAGATTCTTACAGAAGGTCCTGAATTTGCAAGTCTGGTGTTACTTGGTAATAAAAGAAGCCTGTTAGATCCAATGCATAAGCCGCCACTTTGCCTAATAATTCCAGCACGTTGGCAACTTTTCTGGACATATTTTAGCAAGCAACAATTAGAAGCAAGTTGAACAGGTTATATTTTTGCACACAGACATGAAAATAATGAAGAATATAATAACAATCCATTTCCTGCAAAAAAAAGACAACATACAGAAGAATAATGCAAGACAGAAATTAAAAAAGCAAATATATACCTTCTAGAATGTTTCTGAATATCCCAGTGCAAGAATTTCAAGCGTCTCTCCTCTGGTATATCTTTATTTACGAAATCAATTGCATTGGCAAACTCTGCACGCAGCAATGATTCTCGAGGCTTCTTCTCACGTGACTAATTGTATTAGATCATGAAATTAAAAATAATAATAAATTAACCAAGAAGTGAAAGATTACTTCAAACCCAAAATCCTCCAGCATCATTGAGGTATTCACGCACAAAAAAGAAGATACAAAGTTACATCCACCTTTTTGCTAAAGTAGATGGAGACTACCTACCTTAATCAAATTTAAAATAATTATTGGGTTGCCATATCGCTTTACAAGATTTTCAAAGTGTAGCCGTGTAGCTTCATAGTTCTTGTCCTTCTTGTGCACTGAAAAAAGATGTGCCAAAGTAATCTTTAACTGTATTACAAAGAAACTAATACAATAGTACTAAAACTTACAGATAATATCAGGCCGAATATTTAATTTTGAAGTTTCCTGAGACCAGAAAAGGGGTATGGAACCTCTATTCTGTACAACAGAAGTGATTTCTGAATGAATTTCTTCTGGAGTATCCTCAAATACAATCTGCTCCGTCTCAACATCATTGGCTACTCTACCCTTCTCATTAACACCACGTTTTAGGTACCTAAACCGGGACGAAGTAGATATTAAATCATTAACCATAACAATATTACAGATTAAAGATATTAAATCTGTATGCTCATATTACAGATTAAAGATAATTAACAATTTATTATTGTGACAAAACCTATTATCAAAGAAAACAAGGAATTGCATTAAACCACATTTTTGCCTACAAACCGTGTGCCAGCAAAATGACGTGAGCGCCTAGCAATGAGTGTCAACCTAAAATCTTTACCAGATATTGAAAGTTTTGCCTGAAAATGAAACAGAAAGATACATACGTGAGTTTTTAAATGCTAAACAAATTAAAATAGAAAAAGAGCATACTTCTCAAAGTAATAAAGCAATATCATCAGTGTGCTAACACAGGAAAAGGTCAATGTTGGCTATTTTTTATTGTGTTATTAACAGCATGATTGATTACAAAAGAGTCCACACCAGACATTTCAATGGAATCATACCTGCTTAAAAAATCCATGAACCAATGCAACCGTCCACATAGTGTTTTTGAGATGATTACGGACACCACGCGTCAAGAACTCATTCCAAACAAACATTGTTTCATAGAGAACTTGCCCTGTCTTGCCATCACATAGGTTCTTTTGAAGACTACGCATGATGTTGTATGAGTAGCTGAAGAAGAAGTCCTTTGTGAGGTCCACAGTGCACAGTAGCCTCTTGTATCTATTCAATAAATAAGAAAGACAACAGTGTGAATGGCTCTGCAAATATGTAAGACACGGAGTACAAAACTGACAACCATAAATTTAATATGAAGGTCATAATTTTTCCAGTAGTAAAAACTATTAAGAAACTAGTACATTTTGTCTCAATACCTTGAGCCATTGACATTTTATGACAACATAAATATTCCATTCGATTACTTGAATTTGCCTCAGTACATAAGAAACCGATCTGGCACACAGGCCCCAAGAAACTGTAATGACTTGAGATGATTAAAGTTCCCATTACAATTGAAAGTTACTTCAAGGAATGTTACATACTTACAAGGAGAATAGCATTTCTACATCTTTAGCTAACAAGAGAAAAAACACCATCAACCTTTCAACAAACTGTCATTGTCACTTTGCAGAAAATCTCCGCAGCATGTCATGGAGTAATTCAGAAACAGAATTTATTGGCACTTTAGAGCATTTGTTCCATAGTTAAATACTAGACTTCAATTATAGCAGTTCAAACTTACACTAGTTCAATACAACAGCAGCTTTTGAAGACTAATTACGGCCTCAATTAAATATAAATTGTACATGGCACATTTTTCATGTAAAGAATGGACAAAGGACCTGTTCTCATCTTTAGAATAGACCAAACTGGACTGCACAGCAGAATTTGGAAGTGCAATCATTTCACTCTTGGAGACAGCATATATGGTATGACCCAATATGGTACCGATCTTCCTTCTCCTAGTAATGAGCAGCATGTAGTACGGACCCAGGAACTTGACGAACCCTGAAAAATGTACGTGTATTTCACAAGAAATTCTTGAACATCATCTTTGTATGTGTTGGACGGAGGGGTTGGCAACAAGCTTCAATTTTATCCATGTACACAAAAAATCAAGTCTACACATACCAGCGATGCCATAACATTTAGTCACAAATCTTAATCCCCCAGTTGAAATATTTCCCTCATGTACGCGCTTCAGCAAGTCGTAACATTCACTTGCGGAGTATGTTGTTGGATCCTCACGAATATTCAGCTCAGAAGGCTCCAACCTATCGATCTTTAACACCCTCCACTGTGACCTACTCTTGTTGCTTCCAGCTATATAAAACATCTGCAGCATACCAGGTGTAACAAACAACAAAAATATGAATACCAGACGAACAGTTTAGATATTGACGAAGAGGAAAAAATGAATCATTTTATGCATAAGAAAACGCATAAAACTACTCTGTTCTTGACGAGCAACCGAAATATGGTATATAGATATCTATTCTTTGAGAAACCATCACACAAACAGATCTCACTGAAGGCGTTGAAGGACATAAGAAAAACTCTCGAGTAGGTTACCGGGTAATTAAAGACCAATAAGAACGAAGAAACTGCCATGCATATATCTGTAAAAGAACTACACGGATCCAGAATTTGTAGCCTGTGTGAACCAAAATAGAATATGATGTTTCTGTAACGCGATTCAACCATAGGCAAATCCAGGAATGAAATTTCTTAGACAGGCAATAAAAGAAAGCGATAAGAGCATAAAACAACAAAATCATCAACCATCAGAAAATATTCCCTCCAAACCATACAGATTTGATCATTGAGTCCAAGATCTGATAGGAAAGGGAAGAAATCAATAACGATAGACAACAAGCAGTAGGAAAAAAGATCGAAGAAACCCATGAAGCAAAACAAATCACGATAGAGGATCCAACTTTCTACGACAAAACCCAACTGACCGATCGAGTCTCGTAAAGCCTGAACTTCTGGAGGCACCCGCTCCCGGCAGCTGCGCCGGTCCCGGCCGCCGCCGTCTCGCTGTCCGCCGCCATCTGATCCACCGAACCCATCCCGAGCCTTCGTCGGGCCCGGGGTGCGAGTCACTCGCAGATCTTCCGCCTCGCCCTAATCCGCCACTCGCTCTCTTCCATTGACGGCACGGAGACAACGATAGCAAGAATCTTTCGATGAACTGAAGGCGAAAAAAGGAAAAAGAATAGTAACGGGCTCTCTCTCTCTCTCTCTCTCTCTCTCTCTCTCTCTCTCTCTCTCTCTCTCTCTCTCTCTCTCTGTGAACAGCTTGCGATCTTTCCAATAAAAGATCAAGAAAACCGTTCTTGAGCGCAAGCAAGAGGAAACCGAATTAAAAAGCGAGCAAGAAAAGGAAAGAAGCTTCCTTCCTTGGAGGAAAGAGCAGGCAAGATCGATAAAAAAGGAAACTGTGTTTCCGCTCAATAAATGGCTCGGCTGGGAATTGGAATCTGCCACAATGATTGCGGGGTGGGATGGAGAAAGAGAGAAACAGAGAGATATAGAAGAATCGGGGCGGACGACGACCACAGGGAGGTTTGGCCGACGCCTTCCACACAATAATAATAGTAATAATAATTACACACAGATTACCACGCAGCCCAAAATTATGAGCTTTGTTTCTTCTTCCCAATCTTTGGCTCGTGGCTTTCTGCCCTCGGTTTCTTGTGGAGGGGAGAGGGAGATGGGAGTACAATTAGGAACCGGCGGAGTGCGTTTATCACCACACCCATCTGGATTTTGTAGCGTCTAACAAATATAACTGTCACTACTTACTGTGATCAATCCAGTCGATCAACGGATCTCGATGACACATCGCGGTTGACGCTGTCGGAGCGGGGAATCGACGGGGAATCGCGTGAGAACACTGCGAATCGAGAATTTAAAGAAAAACTACTTGTTTGGGTTGACTTACTGAGTCATTTTCATGTTTACCCGTGTGAATTTGAGTTTGATGCATATATCCATCCACGACTCCTTTAATCGACCATTAGCATAATAACATTAATGATACAAATGATTAATACTATTTATCTATTTAAAAAATAATAAAGTATATTTTAAATATTATTTTTTAAGACTCATATATGTGGCAAATTCTATGAAGAATTTATATCATTGAAATAATATATATGTGCAAGTTTTAAGGAATTAAAGGGATATACTTACATATTTTACATTTAATTTTGAAAGGGTAAATATATTATTGTCAACTGTCAAAGGATAAATATGTAAGAGTCCAAAAAAAAAAAAACAAAAGTGTTTGCACAGAAACCCAGTGAGTCACATACCTCTGATGCCCAGTCAGAAATCGAGGTGCATGATAATTATATGTGATTAATTACTTTACAATGATGTATCTATCACAAGCAATCGCAATAGATATTAGCCATAGATATCGTTGGCAGCACGGCAAACGCATGGAATATATTAAATAGCTTGTCATTTTAGGTTTCATGTGACTCACATGACCAATGTGGTAGCTTCCACATGTTGCCTTCGTCGCCACAAGAATCCACCCACGTAGGATGAAGACACGCAGATTGGCTTTTGTGGTTGGATAGAAGGCTATGAAGTATTGTCTGTGAGATAAATCGAGATCTTGGAACCTAATCACGTTCATGCGACACAAGGCATCAAAATTATTCCTATTAAAATACTCTTAGATTAGCTTTTTGAAGTAAAATTATGCGATATGATGCATTAGTTTGAATAATATATTGGTAGAAATTAGGCTACATAATGATATTCGACGATTCTATTTAGTATCGTGATTTTTATATATAAAAAATATATTATGAACTTTATAATTTTAAAAATAAAATAAATAATCTCATTTATCTTGACATTGTCAGTTGCATTAATAAAAAATAGATATCATGTATTAAATCAACATGAAAATAATGGATAAAAAGATTATTTTAATATTTCTTTCGCTTTCAACACGTGAGATATTGAAATTATATTTTCAACACGTGAGATATTAAAATTATATTTTTTTTTATCGATAAAAATTATTGAAAACGAAAAAGATATTGAAATTATATTTTTACCCATCACTTTTGCACTTGTGTTATATTTTTCTCATATAGTTGACGATGTCATGATAAATAAAATTATTTATTTTATTTTAAAAAATTATAAAAAAAATTAATATAATTTTTTTAAGTATAAAGATCATGATACTAATAGAATCTAAATGCATAAGATAATTTATAATTAGCCATGATATTTATAATGTATTTCATATAAAACTTTAAATAATGTTGTGGCTTAATATATTATTAAATATTTAAATCACACACACACACATATATATATAAAGGCTTCTCATATACATATTTTACAAAAACATATACCATCACTCTGTCAGTCTTTCTCAATTTCTCTTGGGTCGTTATATCTATTTCCCTTTCTTATTCATTGACCACTTTGGCCTTATTATATATATAAACCCTTTAGCATCCTTCTATATTCTGCGTTCACTTGACTACCTATCACATATTAATTATAATGGAATCAAACTCATGCAACACATGAAAATAAAGAAGTCCAATACAACTCTAATTCCACCGCGGGATCAACCACCGGTCTGCATGCATGGGCCGTCCGAGCCATTTTGTTACATTTGGACCGAGCCGGAACTAAACCGACGCTGCGAAACAGTTCGATCAGCTTCTGACTTGGTCAAACACCGCGAGTATCCAAGAAGCTTCCAGAATGTGTAAGGCCAACTTCTAAATTAGTCGCACGTGTTCCTCCCGTTAGATGTTGTTTAGTCATCCAGGTCTGACCCGAGAGACGGGGTCAACATCACCGCTAGACGTGTCACGCAACGATTGGCTGAAGGGGATTGCCAGTCAAGGGTTCAGACTACGACGGAGCCGAGGCAATAATTCAGGGAAAACAATGTCCTATTTAAATGGTCGCAATCAACCATATGAAAATAATTTACCTGATGCAATGTATCAAGTAATGTGTCTGTAACATCAGCCGAGTCGAGCTGAGTTCGATCGTTCTTCTGCAACTCGGGAGCCGTGGACATGCCTAGCAAACACGACGTGAATCGCGTACTTTGGGCGAGGAGAAGAAGAGCGTGTCCTTTGCTTTTGTACCCTGGTGAAGACAGGAACACCGGCAGGTGGGGACTGTGGATAGAGACCATGGTGAGGAGGGGAAGGGCGATCAATTCTCGGGCGCCACAAACCCCAATAAAGTAAAGGGCATCTCTAAAGTGGCACGACTTTTGGGACGTAGCCATGGCCACCGCACCTCCGCCCGTGCGCGGTGTTTCACTCGGCGTGGATAAGCGCTATCGTTCCTCGCGAGCCATATCCCATGGCAGAATATATCTGCAGCTCCTTTCGTCTTGTTCTTTGTGGCCACCAGAGCTTCTCCTGGAAGTAGTTTCAACTCATCAAGTGGCTGCTGACGAGAAGTGTGTCATTAAGTGACGAGAAGCTCGTTTTGTTCTCATATGATGCATCAAGAAACGGGAAGATATACATTGAAGCTGCTGAGGTACTGTCTCGAGAGAAAACAGCACGGGGAACTCTAATATTTTTTGCTTGGAAATTACTGTTGTCTTCTGAAGAAGAAGACTCCATCATAATTTTGGAGTATTAAAAGACTGATTAAAATTCCAGAATACATTACAAAACCCGGTTATATATAAGTTACAAGATTTACTTAAATGATAACAATAGCCACTAATTGATATTCCAAAAAATACTACAAATACCGAATTTATATATATACATACATACAGAGAGATTAGACGTCATAATAATGAGAATTCGAAGGTCTACAATTGATATATGAGACTAGTCTTCATGGATCTTTCTAATACAAACAAGTAATATGCTGAAGTTTAAGAAATGTGGGTTAAAAATAATTAAAAAAATACAAAATAATTAATTTAAGAAATATAGGACATCTATTATATCTGTTCCCAAATCTTATTAGTTATTTAGATACTTTTTACATTTATTTTTTTATTTTTTGGATTGGACAGATGTGAGTGCCTGAAAAAACATCTGATATGATATTGCTATCTAGCATATATTTGGCATTCATGTTTAAGCTTATCCCGTCTTTGTTATTAGTATCCCTGTCAAATCCAATTAACCAATTTCTAATCGGATTTAAACGGATCATGAATAGCCGAAAAGACCCGGCCCAGTGCCAATCCACCCGCTCTTTTAAGCTGAGATGGTCCTAATAGATGACATTAGCATTCCCATCAAATCCACATGTACTTCCGACACTCCAAGAACATGTGTTAGCCCGTTAAGTACAATGTTATTGTACTTAGTTTATATAAATTAGGAGTCTTAATCTAGAGGATTTAGTCCTATATTAGTCAGAAGCTTGAGTCCCAAATCTTATAGGGAGATGAGTCATAGCTTATTCGTCAGCTACGAGTCTTGTTCTATGTATATCCAATTAATTATTTGAATTTGAGTGTCTATAATGAAAATAATTTTGGCAAAAAAACAATAAAATAATAATAAACAACTATACACAATAAGTTTATCTCATTAATAAAATATTTAATATAATTTAATTGCACTAATACTTTTATTGGTGCTTGCGATTCGATCACTTACTTTTTAGATTCATCACTGCCATCGATAGCATTACCTATTTCCGGCTGGCTTCCGTCCCTCGCCCATTCTGGACCTCGGTATCTCCGAATCCTTCCTTTCCGCCGCTCCCCGGCACAAAAAGCCGAGCAAATGGCCGGGAAGCTGCTACGGAAGCTCAAGGACATGCTCAAGCACCGGCCGCACTCCTCTCATCACCGTCTCGCCGCCGCTGGCCCCTCGAGCGACGCCGCGTGCCTGGTGGCCTCCATGGACGGCGGCGACAACCAGGGTGACGGGCTCCACCTGGTCTACGTCGGCAAGTCGCGAAGGCGGTACCTCATTAGCTCCGACGTGATCGACCACCCTCTCTTCCAGATCATCGCCCAGCGTCACGCAGACCGTGACAGCAGCGGCGGCGCCGGCACAGTGGTTGGCTGCGAGGTGGTGCTGTTCGAGCACCTCCTCTGGATGCTCGTGAACGCCGACCTGCAGCCCGATTCAGTCGACGAGCTCGTGGAGTACTACACCTGCTGAAGACAGTGATTGATCGTTTCGCATGCAAGCGTCCGCATTAAATGTATTCATGTAAGTTAATGTGAGATGAGTCGTTTAATTCCGTCTTTTAACTAGCGAGGCAAAAATAAAAGCAAATGAACCAACCTGTTCAAAACATGATGATGGGATGCATCTCCATCTCCATGTTAATGTAATTTGTAATGTCAGCATGGGTAGTCTTTTACTCTCTTCTCCTCCTCCTTCCTTCGATTTATCCTTCTCCGATGTGGTTACCAAATCGAGCAGCTTAGTCCATCGAATACCAATCACATCACTACTACGTTCTCCGGAGCTAATTGGGCGTAGAACGCAGCAGTTCCTTCAACTCTTCTGGCTGGTTAAAGCCTCTCTCTCTCTCTCTCTCTCTCTCTCTCTCTCTCTCTCTCTCTACACACTAGTCTCCGTCAAGTCCTGCTGCTTATGTGCGAAGACTGTGAGGTCAGTCGTTGCAGGGTCTCCTTCTGAGAAGAGGACCACCCATGTGCAGGTGTGGGCGTGGAGAACATTGCCTTCTGACAACCTACACTTGATGAACAGCGTAAAGCGGGTTAATAATTCAAGGGAGTGTAAGAGGAAAGCGAGAGAGAGAGCGTGCGTGTGGTAATAGAAGGACATGCAAATATAGCAAGCAGTTCGTCAAACCTGTTCTACCATTCCGACGTGAATGCAGCTTCCTCACCTTCTGGCCTTCGACGCCTCACGTCGATCGGGCACACAGGGACAAAGCATGATCTCAGGTTCGACGACGCATCACAAAAAGATCATCTGAACCGCCTGAAAACACTGAAATGTTACACATGGCTTGGTGGCTTTTCTGTGGCTTCAACGTACCTGATGGTAGGGTTCCTGCAGTGGCGTTGATAGGGAGGAGCTCTTCCTCGTGGGCTGCATCAAATCGCACGCATGATCTAAACCTTTGTTGTTTCCGAGGACACATAGGGTGGAGCGGGTCAGTGGATGCACTGAACCTTAATCAAGAAAAGGAGCGAGATATTTGACGTAGCAAAACTAAGTAGGAGGGAAGCAGCATCATCCGTGATGCGAAACGAAGGGAGAGTTTTGGCTGGATTTTAGGGACACGATGAGCGTGCCCTAACAATGGACAGCTTGGCGGCATATGTTTGGATTCATTTGGAGAGGCTTAGATGTGTATGTGACTTGTACAACTCATGTCAAATTCATGTTAAATCTAAACGTGTGAAAGCCACAAAACAATGAGATTGTGAGAGATTCTGAAAGTATCACTTAGCTTCGCTGATAAATATTTTGACAGTCTATCGTAAGGTTCTAGTTCGAATCCAATCCTTAATATTTATCTTTTATCAAAAAATATAAAAAATTATGAGACATACATTGTCAATTCAGTAAGTGACAAAAATAACAATCAAACCACAAAACAATATTTACATGAAAAATTCTTTATTATTTTGGTATAAAAGCAAATCAAGAAAGATGAAATGCTACTGGTTAATGCACTATTCTACAGTTGATGTATTATATGTTGGAGTCCACATGAAAACATTGTTTAATATAATGGAAATTATTTTTTTTTAAATAAAGATAAAAAGAAGAACACATTTTATTGAGATGGAGAAAAGTTATTAATCGAAAAAGATAAATTTAGTGAAATGATAAGATTATTTCTTTAGGAAACTGTTAATTTAAGATAAATTTAACTGTTTTTGCATAAGTCAGTTTTCCCGAACGTAAGAAATGGATGAAAGAGGAAAAGGAACACAACTTTGTTAGCGACACCGAACACGAAGGTTTTGGAAGTGGCTGGATGAGTTAAACTTCTAGTCGTGGCGAAGGTCGAGTATTCGGACCTACGGTCGCGACTTGGGTAACGGCAGGTCGGCCCATTTATCTTATCTTGTGGGCTTTGGCCCAACCTTTTTTGTACAGTCTCGTTAGAGCCCAATGCTCCAAATCCAATTAGAATGTTACGAGCATCATTGGTTGGACCAAAATGAGGCAACTAAGAAAAAATATCTCAAAAATAAACATTTATTTCTATATAAAAAAAGGTTAGAATTGCAATCTTACAAAAGATAGCATATAAAAATCACGTTAGATATGCATTTGTGAAACGAAAACCGCTTCCTAAAGAATTACAAGGAACTTTTTTGTATTTTCCAAAAAATAAATAAAACTCTCAAGAATGCATCCAATTTTAATGAATTATATTTCTTATGTATTATCTAAGGTATAATATTAAAGTCATCAACTCAACTGTCTTTCCTTTACTCGTAAACAAAATATTTTTTGGTGAACGATTCCAAATATTCTAAAGCTCGAGAGAAATGTTGAGCCAAAATTTTCACTATATAAATAATCCATTTTTCTCGAAAAATAAGAATAAAAAAAAGAGAAGTCCTTTCGAGTCTCTTAGTGAAAAGAAAAATGGATTATTACTAAAATAAATAATAATCCATTTTAATGATTATTACCAACAGAAAAATGAATTATTACCAAAAAGAAAAAAAGATACCAAATAGAAAAAAAAACATGTATTTATTTTAGATTCCAAATTATTTTTTTTAAAAGAGTTTGAAATCTAAAATAAATGTGGCTTTTAGTGACACTTTCTAAACTTAAACCTCAAACAAGTTAAGATGGTTGTCAAAATGGATCAAAGTACTCTAAAAAAAATTAGGGTCATTCACGATGAATCTTATAAACTAGAAGATCTGATGTTAGTATATTCGAAATAAAAAATCAGAATTCACTTATAAATAAAAAAATATTATGAATTTTCTTTACATCCTCTTAAATGAGCATCTAACCTAAAATAAATGCGAGTTCAATTCATGGGTCCACAAAAAGGCTTGTGAGGTTACATGATGTTGTTAAGGTGATCAATAACCCAAATAAGTGGCTTAATTTAATTTAAAAGAAGAAAATTTGATCTATTGGAAGAACAAAAGAAGAGTTTAATTCATTGATTTGCATCTAACAAAGTTTAATTCACCGTTAATAAGGTTTTGTTAATAACCCAGCATTGTTTTCACCAATTCTTTCGACCCCAAAAGAAAGGGCTTCTAATCATTGATACGTGTAAATGCACTGCCATCTCACTCTCAATCGGTAGACTATGCCAAATATAATTAAAATCAAATCAACCTATATTTGTGATGGGAGACAAAATTATTCTGAAGCTACTATAGTTATTTTAAGCAACCAACATATCGAGCACTAATAGTTAATGACCAGAAAAGTAGATGAGGGGTGAATCCGAAGATAGAAGACTGTCTTAGTCACCACTTCAATTTCTTGTGCGTATGGAGCAGTGACAAATTAAGGCTCTCTTTGGAGCGTAACTCAAAAAAAAAAAAAAAAAAAAAAATAAGGAGAAGAGAAGATGAGAAGAGTTGGAAGAGGTAGCGGAAAAGAGAAAGATACGAGAAAAAAGAGAGGAATATAAGAAATGCTCTTTCTAGTTTAGCCTACTTACTATATAAGAAAATAAGTTTATTTTGAGTGACTCATTTATTTTCACTTGTCTCCACAATTGAATGGCTCTTTTGTTAGGACTGCCAAATCCATCTTTTTATGGTAAGCAAATTTCTGTAATGTATTTTTTTTGCATTTAATAATTATATTTAATTCATATAAAATCTCAAAAAAAAGTTTTATGAAAAAAAAAGGGGAGGAAAAGAAAGTGAGTAAGGAGCATCCGATGACCCAAACACAAAAAATAAAGCTTTCTTGTTGCACATGACAAACGTGTACTTCTTCTTGAGACTTTCTTGCTCTCTCTTTTTCCAATCAATACAGATAACCCCATCGTGTTCAACATGACTTCCCGTATCTTCTCCTCCACGCATTTATTGGCTTTGGCAATAGCGAAGATCCCCAAAGAAAATGTTGGATTTTGTTGATTGTCTTGGAAATTAAATATTTTGTCTGCATGTGGTTGAAGCAAATCAAATGCCTTTTTATTTTGTGACCATTGGGATCCAAAAATAACATAGTTCTTCGCCTTTTCAGAGAGGATGCAGGAAAACATATGGGGGGTTTTTGTTGGGTCCATCGGTATGGATTCATTGACACGTTTGGGGATGGCAAAGATTAGGAACGAAGCATAGAGGAGAGAGTATGAGATGGGCAAACGTCAATATCATGACATGTGAAACTTAGAGAATTATGGTGGGGAAGAAGGTTCGGTATGCACGAGAAAGGAGAAAACGGAACACACTGATCCATTTTTATTGAATTATATATATATATATATATATATATATATATATATATATATATATATCTGAGATCATTCATCAGATTCACTTACTAAGGGTTGGAGATTAAAAACCTTTTGAATGTGTTGATTAGTTTGATGGATGAAAATTTTAAAACAGAAAGAAGAATTTTATGGAACACTTTTCTGCGTAATAGTTATTTCTAACCATTTTTACTTATTAGAACAAAGAAAAAAAGATACGATTTTACCTTTTATCTAACTAAGAAAGAGAATATAATTGTTTCTTCCAGTCAATGAGCAACAGAAATAATAAAAATAAAAAGCGAATATAGCTCGGGGTGTAAGTACTTAATCAAATCATTACATGATTGGAGTGATTTTTTTTTTTAGGTTGATAGTATTCATGCACATAATTATTTTTATTTTTTAATGTATGTGGGGCAAATTTTTAAAAAAATATTTAATTTTGAGAATTTTTAAATAACACTCTAAAATTCTCATGAAACATCATATTTTTCAAAATAATTATACTTCTCATATTGCCTATTGCCTTCGCCCCAACTTTTAATAATGTCTTCACACATCGATCACTCCCCTCCGCCTTATCACTCCTTATTGGACCCTGGTAATCACCTCCATTACTCGCAGACCTCCCATGCCATCGAGGTTCTTGGATTTTTTTTTTATTTTTATCGTAAGCAAAGAAGGAGACCTCATCTCAAAGAGATGAGTTTTTTTAAAAAATATATATATAATATTTCGAAAAATAATTATTATTTTCTATTTATCACGTACGCAATGCGCACTTGGCAAGATGCCTTGCCCTCGCCATCTCCAACCTCTCCTCCTCCTCCTCCTCCACTTCTGCTCCTTAAACTATACCTATATTTCTCTACACATACAGCTGCTCCTCTCTTCCTTTCTCGATCTCTCTCTCTCTCTCTCTCTATACATCTCCTTCTAGCCCTCGTTGCAATGGCGGGCGCGGCCGTGGCGTCGCCCCTTTGCACGTGGCTCGTTGCGGCGGCGTGCATGTCCTCCTCCGCCGCCTCCGATCAGGCGCGCCCCCGCAAGTCGAGCCGGAGGTGGACGACGATGGCGGCCCCCACTCGCGGCGGCCGCGACGACCCCAGGCGGCGGCTGATCTCCGCGAACCGCAACTCCGGGATCCAGGGCCTCGTGAGTGCCTGCCTCGGCTTCGAACCGTGCGCCGACTTCCGCGGCGCCGTCGCGTCGCCTCTCTTCGGCGACGGCGGCCTCTCGTCTCTCTTTGGGCTGTGGAACGCGGAGGCCCACCGATGGCGGCGGAGAACCGCCTGCTCCCGCGCCGTCTCTGGTAGTGTGCAATCGGCAAAACCCCGTTTCGGTGTCTTCTTTCTGATTTATCGATTTGTTTATTGGTAGCTAAACCCTGATTCATCTCGATGTCTTTTTCCCTAACCCGCTGTTGTTGTCCGTCGGATAAATCTTGGCTTTATTGATGCGTTGGATATGTTTTCCTAATCTCTGTATTCTCGTTCGCGAGATCTAGGTTTGCGATTAGTTGTTGTGCATGGAGATTGGGGTTCAAGATTGTGGTGTCACATTGCTTGCATGAAGAATCCTTTGCTGCTTATTGACCAATCGAACAATATCAATTGCGATAAGAATCCTAGTTTAAGATCTGTTTCCTTGGTTTGTTGTGGAAGGCATGTGGAGCCACACTTGATTATCTATCTCCTTTGGTTGGCTTGGCGTACTCAGTTTATTTGCACCTCGTCCTTGACGACCCAATGTTCCTTTTGGTACCAATATTTTCTAGCAATATTTTTTCCTTCATTTTGGTTTTATGACGATGGGCGGGGTTGCTTTATGTCCAGATCATGGAAAACTAAAATCTTTTGTTGCATATTGATGAGTCGCATCACATATGGATCTTCGTACAAAGTGATGAGTGATTCTCGTCTATGGAAATTTCTGTGTTTTCACTAATATGGTCTGTGGGCAGCAGGAAAAGTGATGGCGGTCGCCTTGGAGCCAACTAAGGAACTTGCAGAGAAGAAGAAAAGGCATATAAAAAAGAGGAGGGTTGTTGTGACTGGCATGGGAGTGGTTACTCCTCTAGGACATGATCCGGATGTCTTCTACAACAATCTCCTTGAGGGTGTTAGTGGCATAAGTGAGATCGAAACGTTTGACTGCTCCAGTTTTCCAACGGTATATTGTTTTGCTGAGCAACTTGCTATTGATGTTTGGAGATAATAAAAAATCCCTTTTAATTTCTTTATGAACTCCTCTTGATGAATGGATTGGCCAGTGGGTTCAGCTTAATATGGCAAGAATTCTTTTTTATTAGAGTTCCTAATAACGGGCTCTTTTGTAGAGAATTGCAGGGGAAATTAAATCTTTCTCGGCAGATGGGTGGGTGGCACCTAAACTGTCAAAGCGGATGGACAAGTTCATGCTCTATTTGCTGACTGCTGGCAAAAAAGCATTGGAAGATGGTGGGGTCACAGAAGAAGTCATGAGCCAGTTTGAGAAAACAAGATGTGGTGTGCTGATTGGGTCTGCAATGGGTGGGATGAAGGTACATGTTATCCTCAGCGTATATCTGAATAGATGAGCTCCAAAAATCAGCACAAGCCACGTAGTGAAACTTGGCACTTCATTGAAGTTGTTTACATTTAGTATTGATCTTTTACATTCCATTGACTTTCCATATTTTGTCAATTTTATGCTTATCACAATACTTCATATCGTAGGTGTTTAATGATGCAATTGAAGCTTTGAGAGTGTCATACAAGAAGATGAATCCCTTCTGTGTACCCTTTGCGACCACGAATATGGGATCTGCAATGCTTGCAATGGATCTGGTCTGCCAAATGACCTATTCTTGGAAACCAGGATAATATGAGTTTGTGTACTTGGAGACATACTAATTGTTCATGTTCTTGTTGTCCTTAGGGGTGGATGGGCCCAAATTATTCAATTTCAACTGCATGTGCAACTAGCAACTTCTGCATTCTAAATGCAGCACACCATATCATACGAGGTGAAGCTGTAAGTTGTTCACTTCTTCCCATTGTCAGTTACCACCAGAAGCATGAAACTTGTGTGATTTTTTTCTAAATATTGTAGGATGTGATGCTTTGTGGTGGATCTGACGCGGCAGTCATACCAATTGGTTGGAATTCTCATTTTAATACAGCAACTTTTCATGATTGTGACCAACAGTACATATGTGTGACTACATGGTCGTTAAATGTTTTGCAGGATTAGGCGGTTTCGTGGCATGCAGATCACTTTCACAAAGAAATAATGATCCCACCAAAGCTTCACGCCCTTGGGATGTTGTACGTAGTTTTGCTTTAACTTGTTATTCTATCATCAAAGTTACTGAAGACTGTATCTTAAGATACTGGATGGCATGTCTCTATTTGGCTTTTCGTATAGGTGCTGATCAAGTTTTAATATTTTAAACAAACCATTTATTGCTGCAGTGTGGTGATAATAGTCATCTTGGGACCCTGAAAGAAACCATCTTAAGTGGAAAAATATGTCAGTAAAGGAGAACAATAGATACTTTAATTAAATGAACATGTGTGGACCTCTCTGCATCATCTTTTGATATTTCCTCCGTTTTACTATTTTTGTTCCTATGTCAGAGGTATGAAACTAATCTATTTTTGATTGATAATCATTAGGATCGTGATGGATTTGTTATGGGGGAAGGGGCTGGTGTGCTACTTTTGGAAGAACTAGACCATGCTAAGGTTAAACTAGGTTCATATTGTCAAATTCATTGGATCATCTCTTTACTTGCAATTGTCTTGTTAATTTCTTTCTTTATTTTTATTTTTTTCATTTCCTGCAGCAAAGAGGAGCAGAAATATATGCAGAGTTTCTTGGAGGAAGCTTCACCTGTGATGCTTACCACATGACCGAACCACATCCCGAAGGTAACAAATTTTTTCTGCACATTATGTTTGTAAACAAATTTGCATTGCATCTGTTTTTTTTTTTTTGTTCTTTTAACAGTCACATGGCCCTTTGATAAATCAGGGACAGGCATTGTTCTCTGCATTGAGAAGGCACTATCAGAATCAGGAGTATCCAGAGAGGATATTAACTATGTAAATGCTCATGCAACTTCGACACTTTCTGGTGATTTAAAAGAATATCAAGCTCTGATGTGTTGTTTTGGCAAGAACCCTGAGGTTTGTGATTAAAGTTAATGTCGTCATATTTCTTGTTTTTTTCTTATTAACTAACTAAAAAACTTTGCAGCTGAGGGTGAATTCAACAAAATCCATGACTGGTCACCTGTTGGGTGCTGCTGGTGCAGTCGAAGCTGTTGCTGTTGTACAGGTAATGATTTCTAGCTTTCTTTATCTTGCTGGGTTTAGCTTCTGGTTATCTCAAATTTTGATCTCTCATCCTCACAATGTGCTTATCATGACATTTGATGATAATAGTCAGACTATTATTTCTAAGCAATACAAAGATGTTCTGTTAAGCATAAAAAAAAATAAATAGATCAGAGAGCTATGGATTATGGAATATCCATCTTGACAAGAAATACAAGGACTATAGCACAATTGGTAGAGCACCTTGTTTACATGTGCATGAATCTTACATATTCTAGGTGTGGTTAACTCATTAGGCTTCATTGCAGTCATTGGATATGTTGGTTCATCAAATCATTCATTAATGTTTCTAAAATTCTTTATAATCTTGACTCAGCAAGGAATTAGCACCAAAATTAAGAAATATCACATGGATAACCATTGGGTGTTTGAGGACAATTTAAGATAAATCCTGATCGTGATCCAGATTTGGTTAACTTTTGAAACTTTGGAATTAGATGTTTAGGTTGGATTTGCAATGATGTGGCTTGCATGATATGCTGACTTGATGAACATGAAATCAGACAAGTTAGAAAGTAGAAACAAAGGAATTCAAGAAATTGTAAAGAACACTTTTAGAGTAGTGAACTGATTATCAAACTGATTGCTCCATGTTTGTAGTGCTTATATGACCAATAAGTTTACATATTATTGATGACTGGGCAGAATAAAGTTATATAGTGTTCTGAGTGATTAAGGATCAGAATAAGCATGTTTCTTGCCAAGTTGGCAACATTAAAGAAGTAAATTTCATGCAGATAATCACACTTGATAGGATAAGAAGTAGATAAGCAGAGCAACAGGTTCAACGAACTGTTGCATACAGAGTTGTAGAAGACTCTGAATGATTGTCATAGGTGTTAAAAGTGATTGTGTCGAGAGGACCAGGCTTTTTAGTGATGACACTATCCAGAGGCATATTTAGTTTATCCTGTAAGTTAGAAATAAAGTAGGATCAATACAAACAATAATGTATTTTGACGTCATTTGATCATCTTGAGTCCATCAAAATTAGATGGAACTGTAGACCATAGACATAAGTAGAGTGCAATTTTAATGGATATGGAACGGTGGATTTGGTCGAACAAGGCCTTCATGTTGCTCTGAGATTGGTGTGTATAAAATCCTTTGAGGGATCTCTTATTCGAGGCAGGGCTTTAATTCTGTAACATCAATTCTCCAGCATTGCAAAGGCCACATGCACATGAGTGTCATGGGGGTGAGAAAGCATTATCAGGTCCAGGTATCAGTGGAAAGTGGAACGTTAAAAGAGAAACATGGTATGGCTTATTTAACTGTAGTTGACAAGAAGAGCATTGTACAGGACAAAAAGGTAGGTAGAGCTCAAGTTTGTGTGAATTGGTAAAAATGTGAATGGAAATAACTACCTAGTGACAGAGTACTAGTGCATGTGTTGATTGGTCAAATAATAATGTCAGAAACTAAGATCCAATTGATCCTTGTTGAAGCTAGTTCTTAACATTCCATAATTAGCCAGGATTGCTGGTTTTGGGTGATTTAGTTGCAACTGATTCCAGTTGATCATTGTTTCATTAACGGTTTCAGTATTGAGTTGGTCTGGTCTTTGGCATTATCATGTGTTGATCAGCCAATCCCTCAAACCATGCAAAGGAGGTAACCGTCAACATCAAATTTATTGTTTTTAAGAATTTCAGAGGTCATGTAGCTATTTTGGTGATTACCTAGGTTTGGAAGGAGTACAAGATGATACAAAGTAGAGAAGCTAATGGGTATATGATGATGGCTGGCCGAGACTGATTTATAACTATGAGATCTTAGTCCTTGATTTTTTTATTAGTTTAATTTTAATTTGGCTTTTCACATCCAAGAGTTGGTTTATGTTCTATCATGTAACATGTGATAGATGATGCTTACTGCTTATTTGTAGCTTATGGCTGTTTGATGTTTTTGCTGAACAATGCTTAACTATCTTATGCCTATTTGATATCCAAGGCATAGTTAAACAATGTCCAACTATCTGGTGTATCTGGTTGCTATGAATTTCAGATAGGAATGTTGAATGTCATCTTGCCTCATCCGCATCAAAACTTCTTATTGAGATGCTTGGCCTTGTCCTGGAATCAGGAACTTTTTGCACAATTCATTATTGAGAGGATGACACTAGCATCTAATTCCCTCAAGAAGTTAATGACCTACTCTCTATCCTCCGTCTCATTTCCTTTCATCCTTCTCTATTTCAAGTGTTAATGGAACAGTAGCAGTTCTCCTGTGAAATGGTCAGAGCCATAAGTTCTGTTTCGACTTTTTTTTTGTGGTTTGTCTATTTTCCCTTCCACCTATGGCTACCATATGAGTTATTGGCTTCCTTCCATACCTCTCTTCTGTTTCCTTTTTTGAGTTGACCAAAATCGGCCAGAATAGGTCCCAATTTTGAGTGATGTCTAGCGATAATTTGGCCAACATTAGATAAGCCATGGCTAATGCCAATATGGATTGAGCATATGGTTTATGAATTGACTAATATGAGAAACTGTATTTTTATCTTTGAGTATGATGTGGAGTTGTTTTCATTTAGTGTCAGATAAGGGTGGCCGTGTATGGATTTAAATTTTGATTGTACCAATCTGATGGTTGACCAGTATACAGACAGGATAATTTTGCCGCATCGAAACAATGCTTGCCACCTTGTGAGCCTGCTACCTACCATACCAGACTTATTGGGTGGTATGATTACCAATACTCGACTGTATCAGTCAATAAACCTACCATCCGAGGCCTGTACTAACAAATATATGACTTTTTCTTTAAAATCCTATTTACATCCTACCACTTCTTTCTCTTTCTCCTCATCCTCCTATTGCATCTGGTGATGCCTCGGCCTCATCCTTGTCTTCTCATCTTTTGATCTCTCTTACTATCTTTTTGCTTCCTCTGTCACTGCTATCTCCTATTCTCTCTCTCTCTCTCTCTCTCTCTCTCTCTCTCTCTCTCTCTCGATTTGGTCGGTGGGTGTCGTCCAGTACCGATCTGTAGTGATACTCAACCAACGCGCCAATCTATATAGGTATCAGACTGAAATTTAACCCTACTGTTGTATGACATATAATAGGAAATATGCCATAAAAAATTCTTTGGGGTATCTAAAGTTGTGTTAAATATCTTACCTCGGGATTGTTAAATCCTAGCTTAGACATCATAATCCTATCAAAGCGAGAATTATATAAAAACATATAGTAATTACATGAAAATAAAAAAATTGCAACTTGTAAGGTAATAGGGAAAAAGAACTGATACCATGCTGCAAATTTTCCTGCAAAGCAGACGAGGATTTATTAGTCTTGCAAAACTTCCATCATTAACTATGTTAAGAGATTGACTAATATGAGGGTTTTTTCTGATTTAGTCTCAACCTATCTCTAATTTTATGTAAAGGAATGATGCACCTGTATCTGTTTTCTGATTTAGTCTCAATCACTCGCTAATCTCTGGGGCACATCCTGTGTGCAGGCTATTCGAACACGGTGGGTCCATCCAAATATTAATTTGGACAACCCGGAGAAAAGTGTGGTATGTTCACATCTCTTGAATTTTCCTCTGCTGTGAATACTGATATCTTTGTTCACATTGAAAATAACTTTTGCACCTCCAGTCACAAAATCTAGCAAAAGATATACTATTTCTTTTCAGTATGGTGATTAGTTTTGATGACTGTTAGATGAAAAGCCTGATCAAGTGACAGTAACTCTGAAGGACTCGCTTTTTTTTTGGTCATATGTTTCTTTTTTTGTGTTCTTTCATATTACTGGAGATTAACTACTGTTGAGTTCGATTTGATTCAGGATGTGAATCTGCTAGTAGGCTCTAAAAAGGAAAGATTGGATGTGAAGGTAGCAGTATCTAATTCCTTTGGGTTCGGTGGGCACAACTCATCTATCCTGTTAGCACCTTACAAGTAATAGTGGTATGGTGGTGCTAAAAAAACATGTTTGAAAACGGCAGGCCAGCATCGGATACGCCCTGTACCCTAGTTTTTTTTTCTTTTCTTTTTTTGGTTTATCAATTTTCCTGATATTATTATTTGCTGATTCCACATGTTTTAAGAAGAATAGAGCAGTTTTTTCCCCCTGTAAAACGTCATAATGTTTTGTTCAATTGGTATATGCGTCCGAGATGCTAAACGGTGGTTTTGAAGTGTTACTAGCACGAGTAGGGAAGGAAGCACGAACATTATGACCACGTCGGAATGGTGTCAGAGACATCGGCCTACAAATCTGGTGAATGTTAAAATTTGATTCTCCTGCTGTTCCTTTACTGTTTTATTCTCTCTTCCTTGTGAAGTTTCCTGGATGAAAGGCTGACGAGAGAAGAAGGATTAGTTGTTCCATTAATCTGACTTGCTGCCTTAAAAGAACTGTTTGTCCACCAAACTGAAAGCTTGGTGATATGGATCGACTCAGCGGATCTCTTTGCCTCTCATTTACTGCTCAAGAATAAGCCATCTTACAACTGTTGCTTGGTACGTGGATGCATCATGTACCATTTTGACATCCGTGTTCGTATATTGTTTGGAATGGCATCTTCTTAAATGACAATGGCATCCTACTCCTTATCCTTTTGGAATCAGTGGTGGCACGCCTCCCTTTTTTCGTGATCTTGCATTCAGGATCCGATGGGTTCGTCGTTAGCTAGTTTGCGGTGGTATCTGCGATGCGACTTGCAACTTGCAATGGTTTATGGTCGCCTCTTGGGAACTGAAAGGGAAGACACGATATGTCGTTCTCATCGCTTCCATCGTTTGACATGTCTCCGCTCGATCAACATGTTAAATGGGACCCGACCTTACGGAGCGCACCGACGTAGGGACGACATGAACGTAAAAAAATCATTAAAAAAATTATAAAATAGAAAAACGGAAAACTAAAACTTAATCACTCAACTTATTCAGTCTCTATCTTATCTCTTTTTTATTCTGAATCATACAATCTGCAATAGTTATTCATACTCTCGATCGATCTTGATCAACTATAAAATTCTCATATCTCTCAAACCAATGTCATCAAATTTTTCGAACCAAAATCCATTGGATCAACATCACCATCTACCCAACTATTTAACTTTTTCGCTATAAAAAAATATCGGGTTTTATAACTTTTGTACCTCGAATCCATTATAAATATCTTTTTCTAAATCTTTGATAATTGACATCATAAATTATTCTTTTTATAGGAAACTAAAAAATGCTTCTAATTCAACAAAATTATTTTTTCTAATAAAATCAATACTATTCACCTCGTAGCCTCATACTATCCCCATCTTAATCTGAATATTATTTTTATATAATTCTAATATCTAAAAGAATTAACATACCAGCTAATAAGGAGCAAGCATAAGCACACACGGTAAACCGAACAACAGAGAGAGAGAGAGAGAGAGAGAGAGAGAGAGAGCAAGTGTCGACCACCGTGCGAGCAAACAGAAGCCACCGTGCACGCATATCCCAAACGTTAGCTTTGAAACCCTAGCGGCCTTCCGGATACCGGTCGACGCAGTCGAGCCAGGGGCTCCTGTTCGGCCTCCGGACTCGCCGTGTCGCCTTCCACACCGCGCTGTTGCACTTGAACCCGGAACCGAACGCGATCTGCCACACCCGGTCGCCACCAATCACTCGGCCTTTGGCTTCCAGGTATGCAAGCTCATACCAGATGCTGCTGCTCGACGTGTTGCCGAAGCGGTGGAGGGTGGCAAGGGAGGCCTCCATGTGGCGGTCTTCGAGCCGCAGATTCTTCTGAATCGCGGCCAGCACCGCCTTGCTCGCGGCGTGGACGCAGAAGTGCTCGAAGGCGAGCTTGTAGTCGGCGATGTAAGGCTTGGTGCCAGCGGAGTCGGCCGTCTTCTTGGGGAAGAGGTGACGATAGAAAAGGGTGGCGAAGAAGAGGAGCTGCTCGGAGAAAGGGAGGACGCGGGGGCCGAAGGTGGTGATGTGGGCCTTGAGTGCATGGCCGCCCACCTCCGTGAGGTCACGGCTGATGCAGAGGCCTTTGGTTCTTTCCTCGTCCTCCTCTTGGTACACGCACCTTGAGGAAGAAATCATAGGATCTGTCACCGACTCGGTTGTGGTATCTCTGCAACGAAGTACTAATTCACCAACTCAGTCGTGTAATCACCTGAAGCTCCGGCCGTCGGCGCCCTTGTGGGTCCTCACGATGTGCTCGAGCCGGTACTTGGCCCGGCGGAAGTCTCGCCTGCGGTTGGAGAGCAGCACCGCGGAGCACCCCATGCGGAAGAAGCAGTTCGGTATGAGCATCGACCGGTTGCGGCCGGTGTACCAGGTGAAGGACACTGCCTCGGTGCTCACCACGACGGCGTAGCTGCTGGGATTGGCCCGCAGCATGTCGCGGGCCAAGTCGAGCGCGATCACGCCGGCACTGCACCCCATCCCGCCGAGGTTGTAGCTCAGTATGTTGCCCCTCATGTTGTAGTGGTTCACGATCATGGCCGAGAGGGACGGCGTGGGGTTGAAGAGGCTGCAGTTGACGACGAGGATGCCGACGTCCTTGGGCCGGACGCGGCACTTGTCGAAGAGCTCGTCGAGGGCGCTGATCATGGCCGTGGAGGCCTCGGCGCGGCCTTCTGTGATGGTGGCGCAGTTGCCTGGAGAGAATATGGACTTGGGGACATAGGTCTCATCGCCGATGCCGGAGGACTTCAAGATCCGGGATTGGAACGCTAGGCTCTCCTCGTTGAACTTGCCGGACTTCCTCGCCAGCTCTATGAACTCCTCGTTGGACACCTGAGAGAGAGAGAGAGAGAGAGAGAGAGAGAGAGAGAGAGAGAGAGAGAGAGAGAGAAGCATCGCAGCTTAGGATATCAACATTGACCACCATGAACGCAGGCGTGCAGTTCACTACCTTCAGATCGTCGGAGGGGCGGTAGCAGGCGAAGTCGAGGAGGTAGATGGGCCTCGGCTTCCACATGAAGTAGACGGCGACGGTGAACGCGAGCGCAACAAGGAAAGCTAGCTGGGTGGCGAGATCGTAGCTAGTCTCCTCCCACGCCTTCCTCCACAGCGCCTCTCTGCTCAGGCTTCCCACCACGGCGAGCAGAGGTATGGTAGCCCAGTACACGGCATGGCCGATAAGGTTGTGATAGCCCAGCTTCACGTAATTCAGGTTCACCGACTGAAGGAAGTCCGGCAGCCTCCGCCGCACACGGACCGAGAAGGTGGGTGAGCCGGCGTCGGGGCCGGAGGACTCGATTCCGCGGTTCACGATCTCTGCCGACAGGAGCGCGTGCTCGCCGGCCATCTATCTTCCCTAGAGAAGCAAAAAGAGCTTGGCTTGTGGGTTGTGTGATTGCGGAGGGAAAAGGGTTATATATAAAGGGGGAGGTGGGTGAGCAACAGCTGGTGTTTGCACCAACCAAAACCGAAAGATAGTGTAGTTGAACTACCAGACTTCCATTGATCGAATCAAGGTGAACCGTCTGAGGACAATTTCTTTGCCATTGGAAGTGTGAATTAAGGTGAACCACCACAATTTCTTTGACGCCCGGTTGAGGTTTTAGAGGTTGGGCTTCTCAGTGGCTATACCAAGTTCCAGCCACTCGTTTTCTGGGCCTGCTGGAATCGACCTTTTGAACCAAGCTATCGAACATTTTAGCCCTTCATGTACGTGATTGTAACTTTATATTATGTGTAGGCAAATCATCCCTCACAGTAAAATGGAGGAAACATATAATACAGATAATGGCTCAGAAACTTATGACGGCAGTAGATAATGGCATCAAAATTTTTTTAAAAAAAAACCACGCAACAGATCGGTAGCAAAAGTTGATTCTGAACAAGATCTCACCTCTCTTAAACTTTTTCCTATTTGCCTGGTCTAACAAACCCAGGCATGTTCTTAATGATATCATAGGGCCTAAGGCGTGTCAATGATATTTAGGCACAAAAGGAAATGCAATCATTTTGAGAAAAAGATATATAAAAGTTTAGCAGAATCTTCTTACTTGGTGCGAATGATTCTTTAATTCTTGCTGTCTCTCGGACCGTGCAGTGAAAGAAGAGAGAATTCGCATACTAGATTCATGTCCAATCCGAAGCCCAGTTCTCCGCTCAACCAGCAACAATGAACATCCATTGCCAAAATAGGTTGCAGAAACATGACACATTTCTTAATAATTCTGATTCCACACCCTATTTTCCAGCTGACATCATTGAAGCGAAAAAGGCCTGTGTAAGAACTATGATTTGTTTAGTTGACCAGAGTTAGCAATTAAGTGCATAACTTAAGGAGGCATAAAAAAATATCATGCATATCTTGGCAAAAATCATGCAGCATAATTAAAACAATGATTGGCTTGAGGATTTTTAGTTTGCTACAGGATGCACTATCACTATGAGATAGGAAAAAAAACCGCCACAAATTCTAATAATATGAACCAATCATAACTCACTTTCCACGGGTCATGCTGTGCATAAAGCCAGCATATAAGCTAAAATTTCTGACAATTAAGCAGGCAAAACCAAGAAAGAAAGAATGTTTTACAATGACATGTCCTGACAAAAACTTGTATAATTTGGAACAAATATAGCCTTGAGGATTTTAGTTTGTTACAAGATGCACAACATATGTGAGATAGAAGACAAGCACAACACCTTGGACAATTTGAAACATTATAATTCATTTATTATCACAAAACCAGCATATCAATTAAAATTTCAGACAAGACGTCACCAATAATTCATACATTCAGCATGAAGAACTAACCTTAAATAGTCAATCTTCATATGCCTCATTTACCTCTCTGACATCCATCTCGGATTCATCTATAATGGAAGAATCATCCATCGTACCAAAGGTCTCTCCATCCTCAACTTCCATCAAAATACTTTTATTGTCATGATTCCCCTCGATCAAATCATCCTCAGAATCAGAGAAATCACTATAATTCTTGATTCTCTTCCTCCTCCCTCTATAACCAGCAAGTCTGAGAATTTTTTCCTTCCAAAGCACCAAAGGGCATTTGTCTATCAACTCTGAACGATCATATGCTTCTGTCAGAAAGACACTAAGCCGCTTACCCCTTTCAGAAACGTAAAAAATGCCAAAGTGTTTCAGAAGAAGCCGCATTAGCTTTTGAGGCATTACAAATTCGCTCCGAAAGTGCGTGAGGTGATCAGTGACAAGCCTCTTTTCAATGGTAAAACTCAATATCTCATGCATAATGGCTACTGCCCTTTTATCAAACTCCTGTGATCCAGGCATTACTCCTCTTGCTTCAGCATAAGGTGACAGGTATGGCCTCTTCTGAAAATGCTCAATTTGTCCACCATATCTAAAGACCTTACCATAGTCTGGTGGAAACTTCATTGGAAAAGGCAGACAAAGAACTCCAGGCTCCCCTGGTGGCTCTGAGATAATTCCTGTTGCCATAGCTTTCTTCTCTATCTCTGTAACCGCCCAAGAAGGGTTCCATGACGTGAGTTGCAAATACACATCATCTTCTATTCTCCTGACTTTGAAGTGTTCAGGGAACATATGAATCCACTTCGTCCTGAAATCAAGTGGAAGGCCCATGTCTCTCCGAAAATGTACTATCTTATCGACAGGAAGCCTTTTATCCACAGACATCATCAGGAGCCTCGTAACATGCTCGACTGCCTTCTCCGAATGCTCTTCCAGAAGCCTAGCCTCTTCTTCTACGAGCTCCTCGGCTTGCTCTGTGAGTCCACACCATAGCACACCCTTCTTGTCCCTGTAGATCTCGAACAGCTTGGGCAATTTGCGGATGAAGTCCTCGACTTTATGGGGCTTACTCAGACTGATCTGCTGCCGATACCGCTCCAACCGCTTCAGAGGTATTACTTGTTCGGGCTCCTTCTTCAAAACCTCCATTATGACCAACAGCTTCGAAGCAACCTTCCAGCATTCCGTGACAACTTCAAGATCATGCACCCGCTTCTTCTTGCTTCTGTCCTGGATCCGTCGACTCTTTGTCATCGATCGCTTTTGCAAGGCTGAGTAAAGCCAATCAGGAGAAAATGCACCTCTTACCGTCGACACAGTTGAACACGATACACTATCACCGAAAACATGCAATAGGAGCCGCCTACCAACCGATGCAAGCCTCAGTACATCAGAAGCACCACGGCCTGACATTGATTTGACTATTTTTTGTCAAATATAACTCAAAGGAATATGTTCCTCTTCTTTTTCAATGCAACAAGAATTCCCCTTCGTGCCTTGGTAACGAGGACCACATAACCACGGGATGAACCCAAGAAGCATGATCGAAGAAGCTTCAGAGTATATAGAGAAATCAAATTTGGACCTCAAATAATCTGGTAATAAACCATCTGAATCCAACGTCACCTACTCACACGGACTGCCAGTATGGTGCTCGTTAGAATGTCCAAAAGAAATTCATATATCGATATGGGAGAAGGGGTCGGTGTGCCACGAGTGAACCGAATTTTCAACGTCGATGTGACGGCTTCTTCAATCCAACGGAATCCGACGGCCGGCACAGAATAGGAGAGAGGATAGTGGGAAGCGAGGTTACCGCGGCGCCGATGACCAACAATAGCACTGCGCCGCACTCCGCCTGATCCACGTCTTCCCCTACGCTTGGCCTCGGTCGCGCATCCAGCCCTCTGCGCTAGCTTCGAGTTCGAGCGGCTGCCCAAGCTCGTCGAGCAGGCAACGAGCTCTTCCGGGCAGGAGTCCGCCTCACCGGACGAAATCGATAGCGAGAGGGCGGGTTAGGGCTTGGCTCAACGGGACAAAAAGAGCCAGCACTGGCGGGCCGGTTTGGTTCGGTCCTCTAAAACCACTTCCGGTTTCTATTACCAAAGAAGGATCGGAAACTCGTCTGTTCCGTGTTTTCTGTTTCCAAGTAGAAAGCTGTAATACAAAAACATGAAACAGCTTCACTCTCCACTGAGTCTGCCTTGGTAAGATCGAGCGCATGCCTTTAAAAAACATTAATATATTTATCATCATATCAATATTTAAGACACGACGAGCTCCATTCATCTCACAGTCATTAGGCCCACCAAGTCACGTTCGAGAGCACTATTCTCTTTTGGAAGGAGGACACATGTCCATTGCCTTTTAGTGCGTACAAAGGCCAATCCGCGAAAGGGTGTTGTGTCCTGCGAGGAAAGAGAAGGAAGCCATGCAAAGCAATAAGAATGACGGTCCACTACGAAAACAAGAACAGGAGTGAAGGGGACGATTGATACTCTCCACTGTTTTCCTGAAGAGATTTATCGACATCAATGGGAAACGTTTGTCCAACGGAGAAGAACAGTGATGGAAATTAAGAGCAGATCCTGACTTCGGAGACTTGTCTTCCCCTGAGTTACCCGCGAACGTTCCATTCAGATCATCCATTGGCTGCTCGCTTCAAAGCGCGGAGGAGGAGATCTGCCTTAGCTTAGTACGATCAGTTAGTTATTTGTTATGACAAAGCTAGATATAGTCAAACCTAATTAGTTCTCCTTCAACCCTATCATATATTATCTGAGTTGAGAGTATTGGTCTCTTTATGTTCAAGTAACATTTTACAACTCCATAGAATCGTCGCTACGAACTAATGATCTACTAAATGTTGATGATTATTTAAATCGATTATAAAAAAAATTGATGTATGTTCATTAAGAGATTTTTTTTCTCTTACTATATTATACGAGAATTATGACTTGAGTATGGGAGCGATTTTATCGAATATGTTTCTGACTTTATTTTTGCAGGTTATTCGATCTGAGTGCCCTCGTGGTCCCAAGTAACAAAATCATTCTCGAACCAAGTTGGCTTCGTGTTGGATAGTCGGAAATGATATTAACTTCTTAACTTTAGGTCATCTCATAACCAAAGCAGGTTAAATTGAGAATATGAGTTTAAAGTGCATTAGCTTTGACGTACAAAATTAAAACACAGTGGAAGAGCACAAACACAGGCATTGCTATCAAGAATGGATTGTGAACTGTGGTTGAGGATGGATCTTGGTAAATACAGATAGCATCTGAGTCGGAGACTCTGACGCGCATACTTCTACGGGAAAATAAGGCTTTAGAAGTTCCAAAGAGGAACGCATTCGTTGCCGCCATCATCGTCGTCGTCGTCATCATCATCATGGCCACCACCGCCGTCGCCACCAATCCAGAAATCATCGTCCTCCAGCGGCCACTCTCCGCCAACCATTCCGGAGTCGAACAAGTCCGGCAACGACTCGTCCACCGGCTCTCCCGGCATCCCCAACCCCGAGCTACTCCCGCCTGGATCCACCGATTCCTCACCACCTTCCTGTCGAGCTTCTCCCTCCTGCGGCCGCTTCGCGCCTTCGTGCGCGTGTCGCACCGCCGCGTCCCGTATCTCGTACTTGCTCAGCTTCTCCGCCGACGGTATGTTCGGCGGCTGGTCCGGGAAGTTGAGCGCCTCCCCGGGGCCGCGCAGGCAGTACACGGCAGCGTCGTAGGCCCTCGCCGCCATCTCGGGCGTGGCGAACGAGCCGAGCCACAGCCTCTCCCGGCTGTTGGGGTACCTCACCTCCGCCACCCATTTCCCCCACTTCCTCCTCCGAACCCCCTTGTACTTTGGCGCCACCCCCTTGCTGGAACTCGGCTTCTCCATCCCCAGACGCAGTACACACCCCAAGCACTGACAACATCAGGATTTATAAGAGAGGGAAATCGGAGTGCGGCCGGGTCGACGCGGCCGCAGTGGAACAAAGTCCACAGCCGCTTACGACCGCCGTACTTTTAATGCCTGTGGACGGAGAAACAATATGTCCAATCGGAGAACAACCCGAGCGGGCTTAAGCTTCCACGTGCATGGTGCAGATGTACGTGCATGGCCGCAGCACCAAACGGCGAAAGGTCGGCGTAGCTTCGCCTCATGGTTTGGAGGCTCGTCGGCCTTTGGACGGAGAGAGTTGCGGAATTGCGTCGTCTTCCCTAACTGGATGACAAGAATCCAAAACCGTGTAATTTTCAACGATTTTGTATGTTTATGAACCTCTGAAATCATAGGATCCTGTAGATTCAAGTGTGTAATTGTTGGAAGTCGAATCTCGTGATTTAGGCTGACTGGTTAGAATTATTCAGCTATGGATTTGGAGTGGAATAAATTCCGGCCTAGAAGAGATCCTTAGTGCCATCCATTGTGGCATGGAATGTCGTAGCTGTTATCTCCGGTGACTCTCTCACTGCAAGCTTCGTGTCTTGATGTCTGTATCGACGAGCTATCTCTGTTAAAAAAAAAGGTTAACATCAATTACTGCTGCACGCATAATAATAATAATAGTATCATCATCATCATCATCATCGTTATGGTACGTCAATATACGGTCTAATAGAAAAATAATGAGGTGACCAAGAAATAAAAACGTTGTCACATGCAACAACCCAACAGAAAAGGAGAAGACCCATTCACCATGTGTGGTCGGCCGATATTATTTGCGGCTTGACCATTTATTTGAATATTGACCGTCGTTAAAACCTACTTGCGGATTGCCGTATGAACACGGAGGACCCGATTGAAGACTCACGGGCAAAGATAACGCCATTATCTCCTTTTAAGCCCTTAGCAATATGATTCAATCTTTGGTCAATCTCTAGTTTCATCTCAGACACAAATCAATCAAAGTATCTGAATCCGATCGAATGGGACCCAAATGTGAGGCCAACGAAGGCCATCACTGGCCCACACCAATGATCCACCGTGGGCAAGGGTGTCAACGTCTCGGCCTCACCCAATGACGGGTCCGCGTGGGCCTTCCGATGCAACACGGGGCTCCACCCGGCGTCACGTGACAAGAACAAAGCTCGGATGAGCGTGTGAAGTCGCACGTGGAACGGTTCAATGATATGGAAGGATATTTTGGTCATTCGACTATTCACTTTGCTGCCGGTCGGTTTGGAGTACTACCACAAACCGACGTCCTATTAACGACCCGACGCGTGTGGGTCACTTGGCCTGCAATCTGTCACTATCGCCCGGGCATCCCGGTCTTCCGTGTAATTCCCGCACCGCTTCAACGCTTCAGTACAAATCCGACCGCCTCTGGTGTTTTCTTGTGATCTCGACCGTCCATCTATAAATTGGACGGTTTCGATTGCTCATTGCGGCGTAAGCGCTTGTATGCGAAAGCCTCACATGGGAACTCGCCCACCCTTTCCTTCGGCCGTGGTTTTCTGAAGCCAATCATAAAGAAGCGACAGCGATTGAATTAGACGTCGAGGGGAGACTTGGAAGTCGTCTCAAGAAACAGGGAGCGAACGCCAATTCATCCACCTCTCCGGCCAGGGAGATCTGAGACGACACAGGCCGGGATGGTGCACCAACCACGCCCAATCATCGGAAAGCTGCCGGACGCGATCTTTCTCGGTGACCGGATGTGGTTCGCCGGCGCAATCCCGAGCCCGACCACCCCATCCGAGCGGAATTCCCTGTATCCGAGGAGGTGGAAGAATGGCGATTCTGGTGGCGTCGGACTAGGCATCGCGGTGGCGCTCGAGAAGGCCGGCGGTGAGAGCCCGAGGAAGCTCCACGCGACGACTTTACCGATCGCGATCGGTTCACCGAGGACGAGTCGTCCTCAAGTATGCCCCGGGGGTAGGCATTGGGAGAGGGGTCAAGGGGGTTGTTGTGCATCGCCACCGCCGGTCGCCAACGAAGAGTCCCAGGTGGCTGACTTCCTCAGCAACTGCTTTTTGTGTGGGAAGAGGCTACACGGGATGGATATCTTCATGTATAGGTATGCTGCAAATCCATGCCTTTCCCAATCATTTATTCTATATCGATTTCAGCTTCTAACTTGCTTTATTGAGCTGATGAAGCAGAAATTAATCCGTAGCTTTGATGGATTCGTGATCGATTGTTGTGTGTTCTAATCGAAATGCAACTTCTGCCGCAGAGAGAAGGCGTTCTGCAGCGTGGAGTGCCGACATCAGCAGATGGTGAGCGACGACTACCAGGAGAAATGTGGCGTTGAAGCCTCGAAACCATCTGGCTCGCCCTACTCCGGCGGCCAACTCTTCTTTACGGCTATCGTGGTGTCATGACTCCCCTTCGTTGCTGAGTATGAGATTAGGGCATCAACAAGAGATGATACATTGCTTGTAGGCGGCGGCATCAACATATAGAGACGTGCCTTGAAAGTTTGCACCTTCGTATGGACTACTGCGGAGGCATCCAGACGCGTATACGTTTGATGGTTCACAAGATTGAGCAAGAATCGTTTGTGATTTGCCCGAGGAAAAAGATGAGAAAGAAATTGTTACTTGTGATCGAAGTTTCACCACCAGTGTGTGTTTTTGGCCAATAATTGAACTCGAGACATCTTGATGTTCTCTTTATTCTTTGGTTCCTTCTTTCTTCCGCGGGGCATAGATTACTAAGGCCACCAACCACACCAACATACACATTTAATACTCCCATTAGTTTGGGCATGACGTATCTGCAAAGAAAGCTTGGCTGTTTCTAGGTATAATAAAGCAAAAGAAGCTACGTGAATGAGGGAGGTCCACTGTCATCAAACCCACAAAAGCAACACAACGAGATCGTTTATCCAATGACTGGGACTGTACGTTGATACCAAACCCTAAAAGCAACACACTGAGAATTCCCTCAAGATCTAAAAACAAAGAGATGAAAATTGTAAATATAGAATAGGAGGCTCTTCAGGTGGTCTTATCAAACCCTACAGACACTCCATATGTCTACATAATTGTGCAGTGCCGGTAATACACGTATACACACGAAAACATAAGTATAAAAGAAGATATAAGAACAATAAAAGAGAGATATCCAAGATCCTCGGTCGATCATTTGGGTCTGTGGATGCATACGATCACGAGTAATACATGAGCTGCTGTGATGCACCAACATTTTGGAACCCGCCATCATAGATAGCCTGGCTGGCTCCGGCACCCATCCCCATTGCAGCTGGCTTCAGAGCATGCTGACCCTGAGCATGAATCAGTGCCTGGTTGGCACCCATCTTGCTCAATGCCATTACACGATCATAACCAACGAGGTCGGTTGCAGAGAATCCAGGGAATGGAGCAGCCAAAGGTGGAGGCAGTGGCATGGAGGCCGTTCCTGGTGGCGTTGGTTTGTTGCCCCAGGAACACTGAAACCAAAGCAAGTCAATGAGCTGATCAAACACAGCATTCGTACATATATGTAGTGAAGTCTATATAAATAATGAATGTAACGAGAAGAAACAAAGACATTCAGTTGGATTACATAATTTCATTGACCCATCAGAACATGATTTCCTACAGTGATACAAAAGCCAGATGGTGTGCGCACACCACAGGAGCAATCAAGGTTGCATCATTCAACAATCAAACTTCTTTGAAGCTACAAGTGTATGTGCTGTTTGGAGATTATGGCATTGCATGCTGATGTATAGGAATACTTGGAAACTATAACGCATGAACACTACAAAATACTTGTCGTGTTTCAGTTCATATTCGTGCAAAACACAGACACTTGCAACAGCCCAAAACATACCAAGAAACTCACAGCATCTACACCTATGGTAAACAATGGAATATATGGTAAGACAAATCATTTAAACAAGGCTTCAAGAGATGATTAACATTGACAATATCTATTTAGCTGCAACTAATGTGAATCGTGGTTGTACTTTTTCTTACAATCTAAACAATCTATGGACACCATACGTACAGTTCATAACAAGTATTAATTGCCATATTCATGACAATCTTTTCCTACTCTTATACTGTCAAAGTGCATCACACTATGGTGTGGCATGTGTAGTTGCAACATTCAATTCATTGAAACACATTAGAGCTCAATTTCCAAAAGATTTATGATTCAATGCTAACTCCTACACTATAATAAGCATAGCCCGAAATATTATGAACAACATAAAAAAAAAGTACAACTTAAATGTTACCAAAAAATAACAAAATCAACACTTTGTATACTGACACAAGAAGAAAAAAGATCATTCACATAGAAAGCAGAGCATATTACATAAAAACATAAAACTAATAACATTAAGAAATCAATTGCAAATACAAGTAAATGAATTATTTGGTTCCTGAATCAGTGGCAACAGCCAAAACATAAAAAATATTTCATCCACACTAGAAAATGTGATCTTCTGGCTCAAAGAGAAGGCAAGTTTTCAATTTAACGAATCAGTGTCATGAAAAAAATATATCAGTATTTGAACCAACCAATCAAAACAAGAGAAAGTAGGTTCTCTTTTTACTGACCTTGTTCATTCATCATATGACTTACCCAATCATCAGATTTTGAACTCATTATATAGCACAAACAGATGATACATTCAATAACAGAATTTTTTCCATTTATGGTATGAGTGGCTAACTTGGCTGAGTCATAAATCTACTGTCAAATATCAACTAGTCCATGGCTGCAAACTAATCAGTCAAGTACATTATCCCATGTCAGCAGAGGGCTTAGATTTAACACTGTTCACCACAGGCAAGCTCAATGCTTGTATCAAGTTTAAGTTAATATCCCAAAGGATATCACCATTGGACATACCCAGGCTTGCAGAAGAAGACCAACACAGGTTTTCTCAATATAAGCTTCGATTGAGGACATCCAAATAGTAAATGAACATAGCTTAAGAATTGAATTAAAATTTGCCATAAAAATGAGTCTTATAAAGCCACAATTTTGAACAGAACCAAAAACTCTAACAATGTATATTCATAGATTAAAAAACATCTAAGCTCCAAATAATATATATATATATATATATGGCACTAGAATTCAAAGTAAATGTACCAAATAATCCAACTATACCTTAATTGGCTTTCCACAAAATATTCGACCATTTCCCATTTGAATAGCCAAAGCAGCTTCAGAATGGCTACTGTATCTCACGAAACCAAACCCTTTATCGCGTTGTATACGAACATCTTCAATGACTCCAGCACCAAGGGCATGGAAATAGCGGTGGAGATCAACTTGAGTAACCTGTCATTTTTTTTACATTTGGACAACTCAGAACAAAAATGACCTCAACAACAGATAATGCAATTTGCAAAATCAATTAAGACATGATCAAATAATTATGATAAGCACTGAATGGCAGCTAAATCCTCTAAAACAGACTGAAGCAGCAATAGGATACCCACCAAAGAACCAGTATAAACTTTGTTACATGTTGTATATAAATGAGATACTGATACCAGTAAAAAGTTCACATTTTGAAAAAACAAAAAACAATATACATTGGGTTGGGGAGTGACAGTTGAATTAACAGAAGAATATCGTGAGGGGAGAGGAGAATGGAGGGAGGGGAGATGCTTGCCTCATGAGCAAGGTTACCCACATAGACAGTTGTATATTGTGGGTTATTCTCTGGACCATCATCATTTGTGTACTCTAGGCCTTCTTCTGCATGGTAAAAATAATTATGGCATGTAAATCAAAATGCTACTCCAAAAAACAAGATAAAAAATAACAGCTAATGTCGAACTATTCTGTCGAGCAATGATCACAAGTAAAACATGCTCGGACTCAGGCAATTAAGCATCTTGATGTGCCATCTAAATACAAGCTACAACCCAAACAATTATTAATTCCTAGTAGATGGGTACACAATATCTTGCTGCTACATTTGAATTGACTATGTAAATATTACATTAGTATGACAAACAACTTACAAGGTACTTTTAGCAGAACATCATCTTTATCCATCAAACAATAAAAAATTGACTGGATAAAATCAGGGTTATATATGACTTCACATTTGCAGAAGGTGATGGCTTAGGAATCAACTGCACCCAAATGGTTTTACCATGAAGCATCCCCAACATTAAATTCTTAGAACAAAAGTTCATAGACAGACTTTTACTTACTCTATTCTGATATTTTTTTTATTTACCTTTTGCTAATTATTTAAAAAATAAGGTTCACAAACTAGCCAAACAAACAACATAAATGCTCGATCTTTTCTCTTGATTTGAAAAGGCACATAAATGCTCAACCTAACTCAATCATTTTCAATGGTACGTTACTAAAATGCCTGGGAAATATTCTAATGACAACCATTTGACAATAACTCCTATGTTGCACTAATTAAGAACAACATTCTAACATATTTTTTAAAAAATCAAAAGGCCAATTTTTTCTCTTGAATTGAAAAGGCACATAAATGCTCAACCTAATTCAATCATTTTCAATGGTAAGATACTAAAATGCTAGGGAAATATTCTAATGACAACCACTTGACAATAACTACTATGTTGCACTAATTAAGAGCATCATTCTAACATAATAGATAAACCAAGAGCAAGAAATACAATGATGAAATTATCAAAAAGGAAAAAACTGGGCTGAATATTATATTATCAACCTTGGTCAAAAATCAGAATTTTTGTAATTGGTCCTAGGGGCAATTGCTTGTCCACCCTTATGACTTTACAAAATATCTTCTCAAATACAACCCCTCAAAAAATTAAGAAACTTATAGACAACCCAGCTATCACCCCTCTTACCACAACTAGACTTAGTGCACCAGTTATATGTATGCATAAAAAATCAACAAGGACCAAACAAATCACAGCACCATTAACTGTCAAAAGGGGCAAATTACACAACAATATATCACATTGTACTAATGCTGCATAAGTTTAGTGACAGCATAGAAACCACATCAGCATCATGGACTAAATTTATTCACTTGGTATTTTCTTGCATAGGTTTAGTGATGGCATAAGTGCATCTGGGATATATTTCAATGTTCTGCAAGGAAATACCAAGTGTACAGATAATTATTCCTGGAGACAGGGTACACAAACAATTCTCATTGATGTAAATTCTAAAGCTAAACATATATAAAACCACAAACTTTGTGCTGTAAAATCTAGAATGAAGAAGAAAGTTCATCACACAATCAAGGTAGACAAACACCTCAATAAACCCATATAGGAATGTTATAGTATGAAAACAATATAGTATGACAATCTAACTTAGTGGAAAAAAAAATCTGAATAGCTTTTGCCAAAAAAATCAAAGGAAGGTCTACAAATATAATTGTGTAACTCACAAAAACAATATATTGTGTGCCTAGCTATTGAACCAGTTCAACATGTCACCCACCTGCAGATTCATTTGTTAGCTCCGCATTCTTGGATTCTAAATTTAGTTTGTCTTCATTAGCATTAGCTCCCTTCGTAGCCCAATTACAACGAATTTGCCTACTGCCAAGCCACTTGCCTGAAACACGTCGGCAGAAAACCATTCAAGTAAAATTTGCAAACCCATGGTCATCAGTATCATGAGTTAAACTACAGTTATCATCTTATGTTATAATGTAAATACATCAAAAGTGTTGCCCCATTAATCTTAGTATATGTAATCTTTGCAACAAGGAACCACTACAAGATCAAGGTTTTTTTTTCCCAACAAGATTCAAGTTGCTAACATCTACAGAAACCAGTAAAAAAATAAGATCAATGTCAAGCAGCCAGCCTAAGGCAAAATGATCGATGCTAACGTAACAACAAAGTTGTTGAAGAGCAACTTACCAGACAAGTCATTGATGGCACTTTGAGCCTCCTACAAAAAGAATGGTAAAAGAAACGGTTCAATCATACTAGAGACCTTAAAAGCTGATTATCAACTGATCAACTGACCTGTTGATTTCGGAAAGAAACAAAACCAAATCCCCTTGAACGCCCAGTTTTTTGGTCCCACATAACCCTTGCATCTCTATAGAAAAAGAAAAACACAAGTGCATGTGGTGACACAAGATGCAAAGAAAATTACACATGAACATTTAGAAAAAGAGAGCTGGTTTGCTAAGTTCTTACATGACCTAAACATAAAAGGCACCAAAAAATTAAAATTAATAAAATACAGAGACAATAATATTATATATATAACAAATACAAAGGTCAAGAAAACTTACGAGCAGCTCGGATATACAGAAAAGCATGCAAACAACGTGGCATCTGTGACTTCGGGACTAAGATCACCAACAAAGATGTTGTATTGCCCTGCATGTACCAAAAACAAGATGTTTTCCTTAAGTCAGTCATTTCCAATATGGTACAAGCCAATCTGCACTGAAGCATAAATTTTGAGAGAGAAATCATCTAAAATTGGACCTGATGTGTCTTCTCTTTGCCCACTGGCATATGCCCAATTAACCTTAATAGGTTGGCCAAACCTGCAAATGCATGCAGCATAAGCATGACAAAGTACCAATAAATGGACAACAAAATACAAAATAAAATTATACAACTTACAAATGCCTCCCATTAAGTGTAACAATTGCAAGTGCAGCTGATCGACGGTCATAATAATCAACGAACCCAAATGATGACTACAAAGTCAAATCAGAACAAGCATATTATAGTTAGAAACTAAAGAAATATACCATGGATTAAATATCAGTCTGTATATATATGATGCACAATACATGTGCCACAATAAATATTACTAACCACGCCAGTGTGCCAATGCACTGAAAACAAGACAACAATAAAGAGCAGTACCAAGCATACAACCAGCTACATACATGCCAAGGTTTTACAAAACAAGATGGAGAATGGGATTAGCTAGTGGATAAGGTCCGCTCAGCAAGTGACATTACTTGTATCATTATTATCATTACTGACAACATTAGTGGTGTAAAAGTGACTTGAATTATGTAATTTATGTAATTCATTCAATTAGAATACACTCCTAAGAGACCACCAAAAAGAACTTTTCATTGGTTTGTCACTACCAGCCAAACAAGTTAATGTGACAATCATATCGTGCATCCACATGGTACCATGTTGGTAGCATAATGGTCAAATTGGAGACCAATTGGTACCATAATGGTCGAATTGGAGACCAATACTGATGCGATGACCAAAAACTTTGGTATCCTGCAAGAGTACTAGGATGGCAGACAGAAAAACACAAGAACAACTCTCATACAATAAAAATGAATGAAATGTCGAAGACGTGAAAAATGTGAAAGCAGCATATCTCATTCTGCTATAAAGCAAGATATTTACTGCTGGATCAACATTTAAAACAAACAATGGAAATCCTAACATCCCAATATCCAGGTATGATAAAAAAAAAATCATTAATGCAATATTACTCAAATACAAGCTGCCATATATATTGCAGGAAGGCAAAAAGGCATCGCTTTATCATATAACATTATCAAAATGAAAATCATAAACCAAGGCAACCATTAAGAACAAACCAGCATCACACTGTTCACAATAGAAATGAACATCAATTTAAAAAAGGTTGTAAGCACAAAAGAGCATTTCTCCATCTTATTAAAATCTTTTGTCTAGTTCACACAACTTAATGAAAAAAATAAAGAACAAGATATTTTTGCAAATATTTGTAAGCCAAATTAAAAAAAATATCAGACCCATGAAATTTCATATATAACACAGATACCAGGTTTTCACCATTTAATTAGTGCAGCAAATAAGAACTACACAAGTATTCAAACATCGAGAGAATTTTGAAATTAATTTAAGATCAACGTATTAATTAGCTAAATATATCTAAATTAGCCTATTTTTCACACTGATGTCAATACTGAAACTGGAATCCTAAAAAAAAAATCCAGGGAAAAAAATACCACAATAGAATGAGTTATATTGAAGAATAGGGCGGTAACTGACCTTCTCTTTCCTAATGAGCTTGC
Source organism: Musa beccarii (assembly GCA_024322285.1). NCBI lineage: Eukaryota > Viridiplantae > Streptophyta > Magnoliopsida > Zingiberales > Musaceae > Musa > Musa beccarii. The sequence continues at coordinate 69,887,003 of CM044394.1, forward strand.
ACCCTTCAATGGGACCAGTACTTTGAAACACCTCTTGAAGAAGGGCTTCAGTAACCTGAAGATGCACATTGCCTACATACCTGGGAAAAAAAATATCAGATCATATGACTAATGACCATATGACGACAAACAAAATTTTTTTAAAAAATCAAAGCACATTTTCAAACATCCTCAAAACGCATCACTGATTTTAATGATGGAGGGGCTCTAACATTCTACATTTGCATATAATGACATGACAGGCCCTCATCAAAAATCCAGGTTATCTATTAGAATAGATAAACAAAAAATACTGGCATATGATATCATAACTCCAACTAACAGGTCCAGAAACAAAAACAGTATCACTATTATGAATGTACCATATATAAAAGAGGGTACCAATCAAGATGATTATGAAATTCTATATAACTAAAACAACAACTTGCAGAGGACAAGCTAACCAATGGAAAAAACTGAAAGAAAGGAAGCCCCCCACTAATCCACAATCAAGAGAGGAAGTAACTACGCTAAAAGAATAAAAGGCATAAATTGTATAAGCAAAAAAATCAAAAGGAAAAAAAAAGCCCTAATGACACTCACACACTGCGACATGTGCTTGGATCAAATCCAGGAGGCAGATTCCCACTTAAGATTGGCTCTATCTGCAAAATAAAAGTGCAAATGAATAGGAAAACAGAAAAAATAGGCCCCACACACACAATGAAAAAAAGAAACTCATAAAATTAAAGTAATCCTAAGCCTAATAAATAGCTATATAAATCAGAAAATTCCACCAATAGAACAACAAGCATTTCCAAATACTATCTCTCACTGAAGTTTCCACAATAGTAACACTCATCTTTCACATCCCAGGGATTTACACCAAACTCTAATCCCTTTAGCCTACAATAATGATAAATATGAACATGAAAAGCCAAAAGAATATAAATGGCAAGGTTAACTGAAAGGTTACTAATGCTCTTCCCATCACTGCCTAAGACTTGAAATGAACTTCCAAATGAAAAATGAAAGTTCGATCATCTTTATACAAACAACTTGGTTGATTCCAGAAAAAGAAAAACACATAAGAAGTATGACGCAATACTCTGGAACAAATTCTAGAATGTAAATATGATCTTCCCAAAACAAAAAAAAGACATGATTTTTTCAAGCAGCAACAATTTATAATAAAAAGATCGACACAAGATGTATAAACTCTTAATTACTACGACGTTAAAGCAACAATACGAAGAAATGGAGCAGCCCAAATGCCCCAAAAGTAAAATTTCAGAGAAATGTAACAGAATAGATCTAATCAGGAAACGAGGGGGCCAGAAAAACCCTGGTTTTTGGATTGCTGCATAAATTTACTTCCAGGAACCCACGAAAAAAGAGAACGACGAACAACATTAAGAAAACCCCAATTTCGTAATCCAACACATAAAAACCCTCATTTCGAGATCCAAGAACCCTAACATCCATCATAAAATAAACATATTCTGCGAGCTACAGATGGGGGAAATTTTCAAATCGTGTAACGGAAACTTGACGCTATGACAAAGCATGAGATTTTTAAGAAAGCATTGCGACCGATCCGGAAAAGGGAATTTGAGGGCGAGGCGTGGGAGGAACCTGAGGTGCGGCCAAGAGGCCAGGGTGGGGGTAGAGGGACTGCTGCTGCTGCTGGAGGAGGAGGGCTTGCTGCATCAAAGCCTGCTGCTGCTTGAGCCTCAGCTGCTGCATCGTTTCTCGCTCTAGGGCTTCCACGCACCACTCCGATCCGATACTGATCCTATGGAGGGTGATAGGATTAAGCTTTACGAGGAAAGAAAAACGGAAAAAAAAAATCAAAAACACCCTCGAAATCGAGGGGGAAAAAAAAGAGACGAAGAAGAAGAAGAAGAAGAAGAAAAGGGGGAAGGAGAGCGCAATAGTGGCTCGAAAAGAAGGAAAGATATCGGCCGCGGATGCGAGTATTTAGAGCGCCCGAGGCAATAATTTGGGATGCCGTCCGATATCCTCTCCCATGACATATATCGTACATCTGGATCACGAATTAAAGCAAGCCTAATTATAATTAAATTCTCTATTTAATCAAAGGATTTAAGAATGGAATATAATAACGGGAAAGATGGGTGAAATATGATGATGTGATCAATTCTGATGATCTGATTCAAATTAGTAAATAAAGAATTAGTCAACTCGGAATTTGACGTCCAAATAAATGAAGAATTTGCTATGGTCCAATCTTATTCAACTGTAATTAATTTACTTGTTCATGTCACAACCCTATTATTTGTACGGTAATTTAAAAGATATAAATAGTTATATTTAAAGGTTTTATTGGCATCCGCAAAACCTATATCCACAAATTCCGACCAGAGTAATGATTTTTGGGTGATGTCTCATATGATCAACGATCGGAAATAAATCCTTCTTCATTTTATTAAAACATTATATTGGGTTACTATTATCATTTTCAGCAATGATTTTTGGGTGATGGCTAATCACCATTTTCTCTTTTTAAAATTATATTGGGTTACTATAACTTTCAAATTATTATAATTTTTAAATTTTAATTATATCTATTTTTTTCTTTTTTAAATCCTTCACATATAATATCAAGTCGAATTGGTACTGTGTAACTGAATAATTGTTTCACCCATTAAGTAAAAATATGATTATCTAACTGAATTCAATTATCTATTTGAAAGACGCTAAGAGTGTACAGAACAATCGAAGAGTGAGAGTATCATTAACTATCATGTTTATTTCTTCAATACCCTTGATAATTAATCGATAAACCCTTTCATCTCTGTTAAGGTAGAGATACAATATATCAACAAATCCCTTTTTATCGATAATTTTACCAATAACACATGCACCAACCTGAACAAGATGATCAACTTCCACATGAACCAAGGTAATGATAGCCTCACGATAGCCACCTATAAGTATAACTTTAGTAACCACCACAATGTATATTGAAATTAACGTTTTGTTCTTCACCCTTCACTTTGGTGCAATTATATATGAAATTTTTATTAAAAAACAATAAAAATTAGAATAAATTATAATAAATTTATAATTATAGAGATTCAAATATAACTTTAAATTCGAAAAGGACTAGGCCAAACATAACTCAAAAAATAATAATAATAATTAACCCATCATCTTTCAACTTCTCATTTGGATTCTCATCATGAATAACAAATGGTTATGAGATTCGGATTCGCTCTCTGTGATATTTTTGAAATATATCATTTGTTATCCCTTCACATCCATTTAGGCTAATCGTGGCCATAACAAATGTAAAATTATATATATATATATATATATATATATATATATATATATATATATATATATATATATATATATATATATATATATATATATATATATATATATATAACTATCATACATCTTATCGAAAGATTTTGGTAATTTACTCGTTAAAGTCCCCCATAAATACTTTTTATTACATAAAGTTCTTTCATTGATATTTTATTTTGGTCCATTTTTATTTATTTTATCGTAAATCCGACTCGTCTGGTTTTGTAAAACTCTAAATCACCTCTCCTCCTCTCCCAATTTACTTATATTGCCCTTTCTTCATCGAATGAAATGATAGCAATGCATGACAAAGACTTGGATCCGACCCATGGGATTCCGGTTCTTGAGGTTTGAAGACACGGTCGTCCGACTTCGTTCCTAAGGTCCTTAGTTGTCGAATTGAAAGTCTTCGAGATTGTCATAAAAATGTAAACAAATATTAGAAATGACATTAGCATCGTGTTTGATTCCTATGGTGAAAATTTGAAATGGTTTGAAGAAATTTTGTATCGTTGCACTCGAAAATCAATCGAGATATAATAGGATAGATTTTCGATATGAAAATGTGTTATAAAATATTAATAAAATATTCTTAAAATTTTAGAAATGATACTAATATCACATTTGACTTGTATGATGAAAATATCAAGTGGTTTGGAGTCATGTTGTTACACTTGAAAATAAATTAAATTATAATTTGATAATATGTTAAGTATTCGACATGATAATATATCAATTTTGATATAAATTAACTCTAAAAATAATTCTTAAATAGGAAAAAAAAGTGAAAGCATGAGGTGTTACAAGAACTTCATATTATTATAGTAGAAAATGAACCGAAATATAACATGAAAACATAAGTACTAATTGTAGTCCGAGCGCTAATTCAACTTGAATCTGATTCCAAATTCAGTCAAGCTACAATTATCGAGTCCCAAATTAGAATTGTTGATTCTAGAACCGAGGTTAGGGTTAATATCTAGATCAGTAATAACTCACCATCTTTATCATTCTCCAAAGCTATAATCAGCTCTATCTATCCTATTAATTCTCCTAAAACTACTAATGATTTATAATAAAATAGTATAAAAAATAATTTTTGCTTCATGCTTATACTATTTTGAGTATTAGAGATGTCTAATCCTAATAAATTTTTTTATGGATATAATCCATACCGAAAGGAGGTCCATCTAAGAGAGAACATGTTAAGGAGAGTCTCGAACCTCTTCAACTCAATAGTGCCATTACCAAAGGTCACGTTTTCAAGAAAAAACCAATCTATATCGAGACATTTAGATCGGTTAATGTATATTGTATAAGTGATATATATCATATTTGACGCCACGTGCAAGTTGTCATGTACATGAATTGATATAATAATTTTTTTTAAGAAAGAAACATATTAGATAGGTTTGATCCTCTCTATTCCATGATTAAAATATGTCAAAACAAATATATAAAGACGTAACATGTTTAGTAGTAATCATGGCTAATTACATGTGGGCTAATTACATATTTCCTGTTGTATTTGATTTTTTATAAAAATGGAATCCGTCGATCTTTAAGAATAATATTAGAGTTTATATAGTTTCAAAATTGCTATAATTATTTTTTATTTTACAAATTATTAATTTTTTTTTGATAAATTTTTTTGCACGTGACATCAATTGGCACTATAGTGAAGAGAAAAATTATCATTTCATCAAGTTTATGAAGATTGCTAACATGAAGATGCAAATTTTTTATATAAGAAGCAATGGAACTTTGCATTTGAACATTTAAGACACATTTTTGTGGCATTAGATTTATACGTGATTTATGGAAAAGAAAGAAAGTGAACGAAAATAAGAGAAAAAAAAATGCAAACTAAAATGCATAATATCCTTAATGTGTCCTCAAATCGAAGAAGATAAAAAGTTCACGGGTGGGCCGAGGATCGCTGCAGAGATCTCTGACTTGCGCATCAGAAGCCTCCATGGCTTGTTGAGCACCCCTTTCTGTTGCCACCATCATTTGTTCTAATCTATTCCTACAGACCAAATCGCATTTACTCGTAAACAACTTTTCGAACAACCCGAGCCGATCGAGCTTCCCCGCGTACTGGGTTCGAGTCCGAATCCACAAGGGTCGCTCATCAATCTCGGTCGAGATCTCGACGACTCGGGTGAAGGGCGAATCCTCCACCCGTTCGGGATAAGGGTAAAAAACGTGGGATATGCGGTCGCATGCCCCGCCAACCAAGGCACGCCCCATCCCGAGGTCGGGAGTTTCCACGTGTCCCTCCGATGCTTCAGACGCATCGGATGGGGGTGAGTAGACCTCATAGGGGAGAGAGGTAGAGAGAGAGAGAGATCCCTTCGATGTTATAAAAACCTCTACATTAAGCGATGGGAGAGAGTAGAAGGAACCAGCACTGGAGATGGGAGGAAGAGTTAAAAGAGAGGAAGAGGAGGAGGAGAAGAAAGAGGAGAAAGAGATGGAAGAAGACTTCTTCCCATTCTTCTTCCCAGCCCCCCTCCTTCTCCTCTTCTTCTCCCTAGTGCTGGCTCCCCCCCTCTCCTTCCTTAATGTAGAGGTTTTTATAAGGAAAGTTACTATTGGTGATGTGCCCTCACAGATCGCGTACCGATAGCGCCTGAACCTAGGTGGACTGTGGATGACCCGGTTTTCCGGGATGGGGCGTGCCTTGGTTGGCGTCAAGGGCTCTCTCTCTCATGTCTCTCCCTTTTTTACCTTATCATACCCTCATCCAAGAAGCCACTTAAGCATCGGGCTAAGGGGGTCTGAACCCCCCATGGCTTTCCGGTCAAGTTGAGAACCGAGAGGCGGATATTGGGGTAGCCATGTAAGAAGGAACCGATCAAGACCGAAAAAGTGGATCGATTAGATATCAAAGGTCGAGCGCCGCTTCAAGACCAAGAAAACCAATGAGGTGCGCGCTCAAGACCATGAACACCGAACACGCCAAAGCGGGATGAGGGGTCGTAAAGTTGTTGACCAAGACGCTAGAAGGAGAAAACCAATGGTCGAGACGCCGTCAAGACCATGAAAATCTAATCTCCAAGCCCGATAGGGGATTCGCCAACCATGTCGCTGCAAGTTCGAAAACCAATGGTCGAGGCGCGCTCAAGACCATGAAAACTGAAGCCGTGAGCTTCGGGATAGGGGTCGAGCCGCCGCTCAGACCATGAAAACCGAACCAACCATGTCGATGATGGGTCAGGCGCCGCTCAGACCCGAAAACCAATGGTCGAGGCGCCGCCGAGTGATGAACACCGAACCACCGTTCGGGATGAGAGGGGTCGAGGCGCCGAGCTCAAGACCCGAAAACCAATGTTTAGCACGCGCTCAAGTTCATGAAAAACAAAGTGCGTTCGATAGGGGTCGAGCCGATGCTCAAGACCGAAAACCAATGGTCGAGGCGCGCTCAAGACCATGAACCATGAACCGCGCCGGGATGAGGGAAGTCATGGCCGCATCAAGACCCAAAAACCAATGGTCGAGGCGCGCTCAAGACCATGAACACCGAAGTGATTTCGGATGAGGGTCGAGGCGCCGCTCAAGCCCGAAAACCAATGGTCGAGCTCGCCAAGACCATGAAACCGATGGTTCATTGCATTGTTCGGGATAGGGGTCTTGCTCGACCAAATCGCCAAGACCCGTGAAAACCAATGGTCGAGGCGCCGCTCAATGCATGAACACCGAACCCGCCGTTCGGGATGATGGTTCGAGGCGTCGCTCAAGCGAAAACCAATGGTCGAGAGCCGCCAAGACCATGCTCGACCACCCATTCGGGATAGGGGTCTTTGCGTGGTTTACTGACATCAGTAAAACCAATGAAAATCGAGGCGCGATGCTCGGCGCAACGCTCAAGACCATGAAAACCAAATCGCCATTCGGGATGAGGGTCGAGCCGTCGCTCAAGACCAGAAAACCAATGGTCGATGCGCCGCTCAAGACCATAAACACCGAACCATTGTTCGGGATGAGGGTCGAGGCGCCGCCAAGCCGAAAACCGATGGTCGAGCGCCGCCAAGACCATGAAAACCGAATGCGTTCGGGATAGGGGTCGAGCCCCTCAATTGATAGTTAAAACCAATGGTCGAGCAAGTAAGCGAGCTTCGAGACCATATATACGCCGAATCGATGCTCGGGCCAAGAAGCCGAGATAGTGCTCGAGGCCGAGAAACTTCATTTGCAATGGTTCGAGACAACTCGAGACCATATAGCGATTGCTCGGGCAAAGCCGATAGATAGTGCTCGAGATCTTCGAGAAAACTCCAATGGTCATGAGTTCGAGACCATATACGCTGAACCGCCGTTCGGGATGAAGGGCCGAGATAGTGCTCGAGGCCGAGAAAACCAATGGTCGAGAGCAACCCTCCATATATACGTCGAACTCACTCGGGATGAAGGGCCGAGATAGTGCTCGAGGCCGAGAAAACCAATGGTCGAGCAACTCGAGCCATATACGCCGAACTACGCGGGATGAAGCGGCCGAGATAGTGCTCGAGGCCGAAAGTCAATGGTCGAGCAACTCGAGACCATATACGCCGAAACCGCCGCTTCGGGATGCATGGTTCATCGAGTTAGTGCTCGAGGCCGAGAAAACCGATGGTCGAGATCCGCCGAGACGGTGTTGGGGCCGAGATAGTGCTCGAGGCCTAGAAAACCAATGGTCGAGATCCGCTCGAGACCATATGAGGGGCCGAGATAGTGCTCGATGCCTAGAAAACCGATGGTTGAGATCCGCTCGAGACCATATACACCGACCATGTCGGGATGAGGGTCGAGCGCCATGGCTCGGTAGTTTATGGTGGTTCGGCATCGTGCAGCTACAATGCATGCGGTGAAGTGCCGAACGTGGATGGCCGAAAGCGTGCGAAGCTCGAGCTTTGACCGAACAGCTACTTGGTGTAGCCCGAACCATGCAGCGACGCTCGAACATAGGCGTTATGCTCGCGCTTTCACAGCATGGTTAGCAAATGCTTGGTGCAAGAATGGACCATGCGGCGAAGGCTTTGGCCGAGGAGCGCAGTGCGGTGAGCCACCAACCATGTTCAGGGGTCGCCGAGCATGCATGGCATCGGGCTTTAGGTGAGCACGCTGCTCGGCGGCCAAATCGAACCATGCAGCGATGATGCGCCGACATGGGTGGTCAAGAGCGTCGCAGCTCGGCCACCATGCTTAGTGCTTGCGATGGTTAGCAGTGCAGATTAGGTGAGCGGTTGCTTGGTGAGTGCGATCCATGCGAGCGACTTACTGGACATGGGTGGCCAACCATGTTCAAGAGTTTCGGCTTAGCCAACACCCAAGCTATGACACTCGGCTAGCCAAAGCCGAGCGTGATGCATGAGGCAACCCATCATGCATGGTTCTGAACTTGGTTGCGAAAGCAGCGTAGCTCGGGCTTCGCCAACAGCGAGCGCACTCGACGACGCTTTTTAGCCAAAGCCCTTTGTGTGATGCTCGACAACCATCATCGCAATGCGATTGCCGAGCATCGCGGCTTCACGCATGCAACGCAATCTGCAGTACGGTTGCAAGTCACGATAAGGTCTTCGAACGGGTGGCGGCGTAAAGCCGAGCTTTGATCGCGCTGCACGCAGGTGCTAACTAACCAGCGAGCCGTGTGATGCTTGACAACGTGGGTGGCCGAGCATGGTTCGAGCCTTGGTCACCGAGCATCGCGCTCGGGCTTTGGCCGCCGCAATAACTTTGGAAAGCACGAAACCATGCAAGCCAAAGCCCGAACGTGATGCTCGACAACCCATCATTTAGCATGGTTCGCCGGTGCCAGCAACGCAGCTACGGGCTCGCTTTTGCCGCTTCGCGCGTGAGGGCGATGGCTGAAACACGCCAGCGAAGGGATTGCGTGATGCTCGACAACCCATGCCGAGCAGCGACTCGATCAGTTGGCGAGCGCAATGAAGCAGCGATGAACCATGCAACGCAACGCTGAACATGGTTGCCGAGCACCGTAGCTCAAAGCTTCGCCGTGAAGCGCTTTCGGTCACCCATTTGTTCAAACACTTGTGTGCATGGCAGATGATGAAACAAACGAAGCGATTGCCGAGCAAAACTACTCGAGCCATCTTGCTCGCAATCGCCAATAGAAGCGATGCCAAAGAAATTGTCGAACGCGTGTGCTCCTTTGCAATATCTTACGGCCTTCCACCGAAGCCGAGCAAGCCATGCTTGGGCTTAATTTGCCTGGACCTCTGGTGAGGCAGCGATGAAACTCGAGGGGAAAATGATTACCGAGCATCGCATTGGCCGGATTAGCCGCAAACACTCGCTTGTGCCTCAAGCGTTGTCCGAAGTAGCGATGCCACCATGCAACGAACGCTAACATGGTTGACTCGAGCACCGAATAGTCGCTTCCGCCGAGAAGCAAAGACACAGCCGCCGCCTCATCGAAGCATTCTTTGCATGAGGCAACGATGGAACCATTGCAAATGGGTTGAAAAGAATTATGCAGAGCGATCAACGCCGATCTTATGCGTCTTTGCTCGATCATGGCTGAATGAAGCGATGAACCATGCATCAGATTAGCGGAATACCCAAGATTACATCCCTCGGTCTCCCAAAGAAAGCCCTGATGATTTGGCCGAGGATATGATGAAGCAAAGCGATCGCCGAACCATGCAACGACGCATGAACATGGTGCGAGCAGCTTTCGGGACATGTTCGGCCTCTTCCCACCTTGTTCGACAAGTCAACGCAAAGAAGGCCGACGTGGGTGGCCAGAGCTGGCCTCGGCCTTGGTCGACAAGGGCGTAGCTCGGAGGACGCTTTGAGAAAGCGGTGCTAGGTCATCGGGACCATGGTCAAAGTCGCTTACTCATGCAAACCCGTATGCTTTCGCTGCGACAAAAGCGCGCTTAGAGCTAGCGCTTCCCTCTTCCACATCACGTTAGCCCTCGCCTCTCCTAGGAGTCCCGCTGGGTGGCTAGCTCATCTTAATGGCGACAAGGTCGGTGATGCATCGGGAGCCGGCTTTGTGACCAAGGGCAAGAATTGGTCGAACCTCTTCTCCATCCTTTCAAGAGCTGAGGTTTACAAGAGTAAAGGTAAGGCTGCAGTGCAAAGGCTAAAACGCAGCATCGCCAAAAAGCATTCGGGAAGAGCTCATCTACCCCCATCTCCTGAGAAAGAAGGTACTATCGATAGCCTCACAAATGTATGCACCACACGACGACACGAAGGGATAGATCAAGCAACAAACACGAAGGAAGCGATTGGCCGAGCTTCGGATGCGCCACTCGGCAGCAAGCCGAAAGCCTGGTCGCCTGCGCCACGCGCAAAGTCCGAGCGTGGGTGCCGAAAGCCCGAGCAACGCGCCGGCCACAAAGCCGAGCAATGCACTCGGCTTAGATTTTGCCTGAGTACTTTCTACGTGAGCAGCCCACGACGAGCATGTACCTCGACCGTCGATCGCGCTCGAGTACGCCCCGCATGCTCGCCGCTCGAGCATGTACTACAAGCCACGTGCGTCAAAGTGCTTTGACGTGCCCGCCGAAAGCATCGTAGCTCGCTGCTCAGCCGAGCAACGCGACTCGACCGCTTAGATTTTGCCGAGCCTCTGCGTGACTGCTGCTGCGCTTAAACACGTATCGCGACCGTTGCCGCTCGAGCATCGTCTCTGCTTCACTTACCCGCCATGCAAGCGTGCCTCACCGCCGCAAGCCAGTAAATGTCCTGCGAGCCCACTGTGCCGAGCACGTCCTCGGCTTCCGCATCGAGCCGCGACTCGGGCTTAGATTTTGCCTAGAAGCTGCGTGCTGCAGCTTGAGTATGTATGCGACCAGTCGACCACCCGAGTATGTCTCTCGGGCCGCTTCCATGCAACGAGCATGTACCGCAAGCCACGCGTCAAAGTCGCCTCGACGTGGGTGCCTCGAGCATTAACTAGCTCGCTTCGCATTTGCGGCGTACCTCGGCATTAGATTTTGCCGAGTACATCCCTGCCGATCGCTGATGAACCATGCAAGCGCTGAACATGGTTGCCGAGCATGTACCTCGGCTTCCGCTCGAGCCGACTCGCTCGAGACTTCTTCTGGCGAGCCGCTGAGCTGAGCGATGAACCATGCAAGCCGATCGTGAACGATTGCCGAGTCGTAGCTCGGCTTCGCCGCCGAGCACGTGCACTCGGGCTCGATTTGGCGGCCCAAATATGCCTCTGCGCGACCATTTCCGAGCATCGCAGCGAGACTTCATACGCCTCGGCGCACGCGACTTTTCGGATCACCTGGCCGCGCCTCGGCCATGGTACCCTAATATCCGCCTCTCAGTGCAACTTGGCCAGGAAAGCCATGCCTCGGACTTTGGAGATTAGATGGAGCTAAGCCGATGCATGGCTTCCTTGAAGCGCCAAGTCGATATGGTAAAAACGGGGCCTCGGGCCGCGCCGGATGCCAACCGAAGCGCAGGGTCGCCTCTATCAATCCTCGGGATCTCGGGTCATCCAGTGAGTCCACCAGGTTCAGATCGGCTTATCGTGGCTAGCTCACCGCATGACCCTACTCGGGGGCACATCACCAATAGTAACCTTCCTTATAAAAATCTCTACGTTAAGGAAGGAGAGAGAAGAAGGAACCAACACTAAGGAGAAAAAGAGGGAAGAGGAAAAAGAGAGGAAGAGGAGAAGGAGGAGAAGAAAGAGGAGAAAGGAGGAAGAAGACTCTCTTAGCAAGCTTCCATTCTGTGTTGCCATGCAAGCGATGGGAGCTCCGTCAGTTGCATAACAAGCATCGATGGGGAGAGTGGCCGCTGCATTGCATGGCAGAGAGTATGGCTAAGAGAGTCTTCTTCCCATTCTTCATGGCCAAATGGCCGAGCTCCTCTTCTTCTCCCTAGGCTGGCTCCCTCTCTCCATCGCTTAATGTAGAGGTTTTTCGACCTAAGTTACTTGTTGGTGATGTGCTCCTCTCTCTCTCCTATGAAACACTCTACTCACCCTCATCCAACGCCGACTTAAGATCGGAGGGACCTGACGGAAACCCCGGGATGGGGACGTGCCTTGGTTGGCGCCCGGGCATGTCCTCTGTTTTTGGCCACTAGAAGAAGGACCAAATCATTTCCCCACCCGTAAGTCCGGATCGATCAACAACCGACCGTCGAGCTTCCCGGCAGCTCGCCTCGAGATCCCAACGACCTCTCCTCATTCGGACCTCAACGGCTCGTCCAAGTCGGTCGTCTCGAACGACTGCATGCGGCAGGGGCGAATGCCGCCATCGTTACGAAGTCTCACTCGTAGGTGCCCACCTCATCGCCGGGCTTGTCCGTTATGATCTCGGCATTGCAACCCAGGGTGCCTCGAGCGAGGCCGTCGGCGCCTTGGTCCATGCAGGAGTCGATCACCTTGTCGATGAGGAGGGCGCAGGTATCACTAGCGAAGACGCCGGTGAAGCAGTAGATGGAAGTGTCCACCCGTTGGTTGTCTGGGGCGTCGAGGAAATGGACATGGTAGTTGACGACGCTCTCGCCCACCTCGTTGCTCTGTTTACTCTCGGCGTCGTCGGAGTGGCTCATGAAGCTACCATTCAATTCGACAACTGCCCCTTTTCTAAATGCATGAAATGATTAGTTTACCCTTCACTTTGATGCGTTGTTAAAATCAAAGTAAATTATGATAATTTCAAAATCATAGAGATTCCATTGTAATTTTCAAAACGTTCAAGAAATTTAATACTAAAAGTGAAAGAATATAATTAACTCGTCCGATTTAAGAAAAAAATGGAACAAAATAAATTTTCAATAAAGGAAATTTATCTAATAAAAAAATTTATGGGGGACTTTTATGAGTAAATTATCCAAAATAATTAGGTAAGATAAACCAGAGTTATATATATATATACACATATATTTAAAAAAATTCTAAAATATTTTAAAAAAATTCTAAAATAATACCTGATCATATAATAATATTATTGTATTATTATTATTATTTTGCTATACCCATCGGCTTAATTTAATCATTGTACACTGACTCACAACCCTCGTGCGAGATGATAATGATGAAAATATACTCCTCCTCTATCATCTTTTCGATCAATAATCAGGGTGCATGGGAAGATAAAATGATTGTATTGAAAAACTAGAGTGACGAATTTTTTAAAAAATAGGAATTCTATGTTAGAAATATTAAAAAATAGAAAATTTTTCAAGAATTCGCCGTGTATAATTTTACCGTATGGAATAACCGAGGTTAACCTAAACAGACGTGAAGGAATAAAAAATGACGCACATTTCAAAAATATCACCGACAGCGAACCCGAATCCCGTAACCCTTTTGATACGGCCTTCGGGTGGGCGTCCAAACGAAGAGGGGGGAGAGCATGGGCGGCGGAGGAGAAGAGCGGTGGTGCTTGGTCACCGGTGGCCGTGGCTTTGCCGCCCGGCACCTGGTCGAGATGCTGCTCCGCTCCGACATCTGGTGCGTCCGGGTCGCCGACCTCGCTCCCTCCATCTCGCTTGACCCCCGGGAGGAGGACGGCGCCCTTGGCCACGCCCTCCGATCCGGCCGCGCCGTCTACGTCTCCGCCGATCTACGCAATAGGGCCCATCTCGTCAAAGGTGAGCGGCACCGTGGCCCCAATCCGCGGTAATGGGGTGCATCTGCCGCCTCCCCATCTTGCTTTCGGAAGCTTGGTTTTCTTCCAGCCGCTTCCGGCTTTCTGGGAGGGCTTTTAGCTAAATAATCTGTTAAGAGTAAATGTTTTTTTTTGGTTGCAATGTCTGTTTTGGTCAAACGCGGTGCTGTGATTTTAAGGAAAAAGCCGTCGGCTCATTAGAAGAAAGATACCATTTTTCTATCGTTGTTATAAAACATAATATACGTTCTATAAGAGATTTGGTTGATAGATCTTGTTTTATTTTTGGGTTGGGGGGTGGGGTTCAAAAGTCCAATATGTAGTTTGTAGCTGATCACAGGTTGACAGAATATGAACCGAATGACATCACCAAGATGGACTTGAGAAGCATGAAAGACCATATCCACTAACCTGTATCATCAGATGAGTAGCAGATGACACCACCACAGAAAGATGCATGATCACGAAAACTAGGACCAAGGAATATGGTGTTTGGCATTGTAAAGAGAAAAGCATCCTGGTCTCCTCTTTTGCTTTACCTTATTTCAAAATTCAGAGTCAACTTTACAAGAAAAACCATGCATTTATAATAAGTCCTCTCGAGGAGAGTCAACATGCATAGTAAGTAGGAAAAGTTGCTAATACATTAGTGAACACGCAGCTCATTTTGGAAAGAAAAAAACAGTTAGGTGTAAGTACCAGTGCAATTCCATTGTTTGACTTGCTTCTGTTATTGGGTTCAAAGAAAACTGCTAGTTGTGGACTTAATAGGTTTCAGTGAACCAAAAGCATGCTGTTTTGCATTACTTTCATGCATCATTTGGCAGAAAAGTTTTCAGGGCATATAAACTTTGGAGACGATCCACCATGACAGCCTTAAGATACTGTTTGGTATAATGTATTTTTTGACTATATATACTTTTTATATCATGTAACAAATCAGTAATGGTTTAGAACTTCTGGAAATCCTGATGGTGATTCATGGAGTATATGAATCATGACGTATTAATCCATCACACAATTTAACATCTCTAATCATATATCAGTAGACAGCTACCACCTCTATCACAATCCTCCCTTAAAAGAAAATTTAGTCCTCTAAATTGGTTATACTTCAATCAATAAAAAGATGAGGATAAGTTTTCTTCATTTCCTCCTCTAGCTCCCAGATAGTTTCATCAATAGAATAGTACTTCCAAATCACTTTAACTAGCGGAATGATCCTATTTCTTAGGATCTTTTCTTTCTTATCAATGATCTGAGTGTGCACTTTCACATAAGATAAATCTTTATCGATCACAATCGGTTTATGCCTAATGATATGAGAGGGATCAGGTAGATACTTTCTGAGCATTGAAACATGAAATATATCATGATATGACACAACGATGATGGCAAAGCAATTCTGTAAGCGACAAAACCAATCCTCTGAAGGACCTCAAAAGGTCCAATAAACCTTGGGCTTAACTTTCCTTTCTTCCCAAATCTTACAACGCCTTTGGAAGGAGAAACCTTTAGGAATACAAAATCCCCTACTTGGAACTCAATATCTTATCTTCTGTTGTTAGCATAGCTCTTTTGGCGACTCTGAGCAGTCTTTAGCCTTTTTCTTATAACTTGAATCTTTTTGGTAGTCTCTTGTACTCGATCTGGTGGTAACAACTTCCTATCGGCAACTTTCTCCCAACATATAAGTGTTTTACACTTTCGCTCATATAAAGCTTTATAAAGAGTCATCTGAATGCTCGAATGGTAACTATTATTGTAAGTGAACTCAACAAGAGATATATCTTTATTCCAATCACCTTTCCTCTAACAAAAACAGATTATACAAAGCCGGGAAATTTCTGTGGCTATTTTTATCTATGCAATTTAGGATTTACAATTTATATGATATTAACTCCATTTTGAAGACTTCAGCAAGCTCATCCCCAAGAATCATGACTCATATCTATCAGCATGTGAAATATGCATACAGATGCTGAACACATAATAAGCTCTTCGATGAAATGTCAACCTAGGAGACATGGTCTTAGTTATACATCGCTGATATGAAATAAAGAAAGTTCTGCTGCCAAGTAATTTATTGGCCCTATGGTGTTCTGCTTTGGATTTTGTCTTCCTATTGTTTATATTCTAAACAATGTGACAAGGATCCATCTCTTGAAATAATTTGTATACAGCATCATGCACTTGGTTATAGATTTAAGTATCATCTGACATGGTAACAACAGAAGCAAATGCCTTTGGTTTCTAAGATTGACATATTGCATTCTCACGACATTAAAATGTACGGTTTGATTATAGTTTTGAAATGTTAAATTAGTTAGATTTGGATCCAAATTTGATTATTGTGCCTTCCGGCTTCAGTAATATACTTTTTCTAGCTGTAGATCATCTATTTTTCTTTGCATGTCCTGAATGTATTTTAGGTGATTTTGGTTCCTAGTAGAAACAAGAGATCTAATTATCTTATTGATAATTATTAAGATATCTTATTGATAATTATCAATGATTAAATACAATGTAAACATCATTATTGTTTGTTGCTTAGATCCCTTATTTGTCGACTGTGAGTACACTTTGATTTTCTGGAGCAATGTGATGTCATAAATAGTTGTTCATATGATCTTGGAAATGCTAACCTATTTTGGAGAGAAAACAAAGTTGCTGGAGGAATGCCTGCAAATGCAAATATGAAGTCATAGGAGAAGTGGCTATGAGATTAGGACAAGAGTAACAGGACAAATAATTTTCTTTTCTTTTTTCTTTGTCCATCGATTTTAGGGTCTAAAGTATCTTTAAAGCTACAGCAAAACTGCAAAGTTGTGCAGAATAAGTAATAAAAAAATTTCTATTTCTAATTTCACCAGTTTCTTATATTTATAAATATGATGGATGCACTATTTCCCTGTCTTAGTGTTTCTTTATAATTTCTTTCTACAGCATTTGAAGGGATTGAGGTTGTTTTCCATATGGCTGCTCCTGATTCATCCATCAACAACCACCAGCTTCATTACTCTGTGAATGTCGAAGGTTAGAAGTCAAGTGGTTCTTGTTAATTTTCACGCTGTTATTTATCATAAAGAAATTGGTGTAGGCTGAGTAAAAACATGTTATAAGTGCAACCTGTCGTTGGTGTACAAGTTCAGCACACTGTGGTACTACGGGAGTCCGTTTGAAACCCACCAAGACTAATATTATTTCCCTGCTACTAAAAGTACTTGTGCATTTGCAGGTACCAAAAATGTTATTGATGCTTGTATCGAGTGCAAAGTTAAGAGACTAATCTACACTAGCTCTCCTAGTGTGGTCTTTGATGGTGTGCATGGAATTTTCAATGGGGATGAAACAATGCCATACCCAGATAAGGTCCCATTGGAAATCTTGACTTTGCAATATTGTATACCTTTTCTGTTTGAGATTTTTTTTTCTTTATCTTTTTGACTCTTGAAGTTGTTATGTTGCACCAGTTCAATGATTCATATTCAGAGACTAAAGCAGAAGGAGAAAAACTGGTTGTAAAAGCTAATGGTAGGAATGGGCTTCTGACATGCTGTATACGCCCTAGTAGCATCTTTGGCCCTGGTGATAGATTGTTGGTGCCATCACTAGTTGCTGCTGCAAAGGCTGGGAAGTCTAAGGCAACATGTTCTAACTTCATACTTCTTGATTCATATTTATAAAATAAACTTGCTTGCTAATTCCTTTCGTTATGTTTGAGGCTTCCAAGGGTGAAGTTTGTAACTGTAGGCTTTCTTTTTCTAAGGCTCATCATCTTTTTCCTGTAGGCCAAATTGATTTATCTGAAGTGAAAAATGCATATGAACTTTCGTTGACCATTGTCTTCTTTTTCTTCCATATCAGTATATCATTGGTGATGGAAATAATGTCAATGACTTCACATACGTTGAAAATGTGGCACATGCTCATATATGTGCAGAGCAAACTCTAGCCTCTGAAGTGGGTGCAAAGAAAGCTGGAGGACAGGTATGCATTTTGTGTACTCAAGTTCTTATGATGTTTCTGTGACATACCTTTTACTGCAGGCCTATTTCATAACAAACATGGAACCAATAAAGTTTTGGGAGTTTATGTCACTGATACTTGAAGGTCTTGGATATAAAAGGTGAATATGCTTTTGATAATTTTGTTCTGCTCACATTTTTAGGTGTTTCAAATCCTATGCAAAAACATATTGGAGAAGTATAATTTAGATTAAAATCTGTTTGCACATGTATGGATTTGAAAGAATCAAAGAATCATTTTGAATCTAAGAACCAATAAAATTTTTGGAGTTTAAGTCACCGATACTTGAAGATCTTGGATATAAAAGGTGAGTATGCTTTTGATAATTTTATTCTGCTCACATTTTTAGGTGTTTTAAATCTTATGTAAACACATAGTGGAGAAGTATAATTTAGATTAAAATCTGTTTGCACATTATGGATTTGAAAGAATCAAAGAACCATTTTGATTCTTTGTATTTCTCATGTTATTAAGAGCAACTATAATGAAAAAATTATGACAAGTATGTTAAATCACACGTCTTGCTCTCCCTTCTCCGTCCTCCCCTGTGCTTCTACTATCCCTTTTTCAGAAACATTCAGGAAGACGGTTCATCCTCTTAGCGATCGATGTAAATGCTGAGTTTTCTTTATTGCAGGCCTAGTACAAAAATTCCTGTCACTTTTATGATGCCAATTGCTCACATGGTAGAGTCAACATACAAGTTGTTGTCTCGGTATGGAATGCCTGTGCCCCAGCTGACACCATCAAGGATTAGACTTCTATCCTGCAACAGGACTTTTAATTGTTCAAAGGCTAAAGATCAGATTGGTTATGAGCCTATTGTGTCTCTGAAGGTTTTACATATAAGTTCATATTCTTTTTTTATCTTTTAGGTGCATCTGCACCTGTTAATTATTCATTATAAACTGCTTCATCATGTGATTATAGGATGGCCTGGAAAAAACGATCGAGTCATACTCTCATCTGAAAGCTGAGCATAAAAAGACAACATCCAAAGCTTATCTCTGTCTGGGTGGTGGAAAAAGTATGGATGCATTACATGAACATATTGGCAATTTAGTTGCTTGATGTTACTGAGTGAGGCACTAATTCTGTGTTTCAGTTGCCAACACACTTCTCTGGAAAGATCAGAAACAGTCAGTCACAGCATTGCTACTCTTGATTGCCATCTATTATTACTTATTCACAAGTGGATATACGTTGATTACAGCAATGGCAAAGCTTCTCTCATTTGTTGCACTATTCTTGTTTATTCATGGTGCCTTGCCAAAGAAAATGTAAGAGCGTCCTGTTTCTCTGCATCTTATAGTTACCTCTTTCACTATCTTTTAGTATTTATCTATTTCTTTGCTTGTAGTGTGGGACAGTGTATAACCATGTCAAGTAGAGTATCACTCAAAAGCCTTCTGTTGCATTATGGAATTAAACATAAGTTGATGATTTTAGTCTTTTAGACGTAGAATGATTAATCGTTTTCTAGAAAATATGGGAAGCATGGTTCTTAATTTCACCTTCGTCTATAACAGGAATGAGTATGTTTCAGTTTATCTGTATAAAATTTTATCCAGTTCGGTGCTAAAACACAAGCACCTTTATTGGGCCAGTTGATCTCGTCGTGTTTCATAACTATTCTTTATGATGTCACTGAAATAACTTTTGACAGAAATAGATATTCTTATTTTATCCTAAGACATTTTGATTTCTGTTGGCATTTGCAGCACTTTATTTGAGTTCTCACTGGATGCTTTTCTTCTTGATGGATCATAAGAAAATGTTGTTTGTGCAGATTTGGGTACAAAATTGAGAAAATGCCACCTTCATATTTTAACATATCAGTAGAGCAGGCGCGTAGCCTTGCTTGTTCAGCCACTTATTCATGGAACAATGGAATTGGCATATTGAGATCTCTTTGCAAGGGAAAGGATTGGTCATTAATGTTTAAGGTTTGTAATGACGTATTGTTTGCATATTACATTTCTTCTTAATTTCCCAATCATCTAATGTGATCCTACTTTTCTCAATCAAAATCCAAGTGTTGAAGTTGTGTCAATGTTATTTTCCTAGTGCTCACACTGTTAATGTTCATGTCGAAATCAAACAGGTGATTATCTTCTTATTATCTCTCAATGTCCTGGGCATGATGTCACTGCAGACAATATACAAAATAGGTAAAGATGATATTTCTTTGCACTGATGTCCAAGAACATTAAAATGATGCTAACCATTGATGTAACAAAGAAGATCTTTGCTGTTGTCACAGGTGTCTTTATAACTTTCTTTGCCTTCTATGTTTATGAGAAATGGGAAGATGCAATTGATAATTCTTTTAATGATGCGTTCTCGTGCTTACTAAGGCTGAAGTCTGAAGCAACCCAGAGGCTCTTGAAGCACAAATGATTTTGACGAGTATTGGGTAATGTTGATCGCCGACATAATGTGAACACATGTTTCAACTTTTGTTTGAAGTCTGGTTTCATGCACCCATTTGTTCTTCGCCGCATGTTCTTGTAGATGATGGGCAGTTCATCTGACTCATTGTCAATCATCCTGTTTTGCTGTATTAAACCGTGGAGTTTTCCACCTCATCTATGGTGATTGTTGCGAATTCTCCTATTATGTGATCTGAAGTTGTGGTTTGATCTGTTTGTTGAACCTTTAAGATCTGTTGTGTGGATGCACGATTTGCATAGAAATGAACCTCCGGTGCACGCCACAAGGTTAACTATTTGGTTAATTTCATATTAGATTAAAAAAACCACATAGAGAGATCCCTCACGAATTTTTTTTTATTTCAATTATTAATATGCTATTTGAATTATTCCGAGGTGCAATCTCTATAAGTCTGTTACATATACATACATATATATTCCATACCTTGATTTTTTTGAAGGTGTGACACATTTATTTGTAGAAATCTGTCTACTATTTTGGGACTCTCGATAGAAGAAAAATTCCAAAACCCGAGCTCGTTTCGTCTTACAAAAAGTGAAGGCACCTGCCAACCTTGGTCTATGTAACGCCTCCAACATGGATATGCATAAATGATACGCTTGTGTGATCAAGATGAACATTACGTTAGCTGCGTATGCTTATTGTGGAGAGGGAAGAGCTTAATATTAGCATTAGATTTTGAAAGACGCTCAATTTTATATACACAAATCATCAGATGTCTCTACACAAAGGTAACCTGTTTAATTGCAAGAACCATTCCAGCAGAAGTTGCACAATGCTAGTCATCATCACTAGAACAAACTCCACAAATCCAGGAATATGAAACCTTTAAGTCGTTAATAAATCACAGTAGGAAAGAGCAATGGTACAGACCTAAATCTGAAAGGGTTTTATGTTGCACTAAGAAAGAAACCGCGATAAAAGATGCGGACGAGATGATTCAAACACATCAAAATGGTATTGGATATGGGCGAGGAGGGCAGAGCATGCCGTCAATCCAGATCGAGGAACTCCATCCTCTTTCTCATGGACCCTTTCAGATCAGTGGCATCCCTTTCCGCCTTTTGTGCCTGTCACAAGAGTACACAACAGTATAGTCATTGAAAGAAAGGCTTCGAGCATACTGTTATATAATAAATGAGGAACATGCTACTTCCATCGTCAACATGTAACAGAAGAGTCTGAACTAATGGCCAAACATATCCTAATCATCAACCGGGCCCAGGAAATGTGCCATGGAAAACAATTCTTAGAAAGCACACCGTTTTAGTGCTCATCTTTGAGAAACTAGGTTTGGTTGATGGCAGTGGGTATGACATGGAGTGCTCATGGCACAATTGTCTTTTCAAGAAATCTCCCACCACATAGATAACAGAAATGCAGCCAACAAAAATATTTCATAAATTCATGATGACAAAGGCTCTGATACCAAATATACTGCAATAGATGTCATGTGGTGGTGTAGATAAAACTCCTGAAATTGTCTTTCAACATGCTTTATGGTCCACTCTCAGGAGGAAACAACGGAAAGGAAGATATTATTATAAGAAGATAATAGGGAAAACCTAATCAGATGCGAGTACACCTAATCTGACCGTTTTCAAGCTCTAAACAATATTATTTATGCTATTGCAGCACACACACATAAGCAAAGAAATAAGATAAACATACAGGAATCGTAAATGAAAGCCGTAATAACTACAGATTTCCAGCAGTCAAAGCTCAAAATTTCACTTACCGACCTCGGGCATTTTTCATTGTCACTCAACAGTGTGCCATATCGTTAAGGGTCTAGAGTGGAATTCTAGGCCAATTAGACCTTTTAACATAAGAAAATACAACACCTTCCTTCATCATAAACACATGATCCTACAAAATCCTAACATTTATATCTTCCAAAACTGAACTCATAATATGACTGACTATCCAAATTTAGTCACTACACAAAATAGAATACATGAGTATAGTTTTATGAAAAAATAGGTCTAAAAATTTGCTACTAAGATTACGTAAAAGAACAATGATGACCATGGAGAAAATATACAAAACAAGGGAAAAATAATGCTAATTGTACAATAGTTAGATGCAATCAAGTATTCAACTCCAACAGTATCTAGACACAAATCCACCTACTGGACTATAAACAGAATCAAGTTGGCAGAAAGAAAAGAAATATGCAAAGGAATGCACATAAAACACACGCACAAGTTAAGTTAAACGGTAACGAATGCAGAGGCATCCAGAAACATCACATATGAAGATATAATAATGCCTCTAGACGTATGTAGAACAGTAAACTTATCCAGATTAGTCTTAAACATAGCGCTCACTCTTCTAATCTCTGCAACTGAAACACAAATCATGTGGGCTGGAAGCTCCTCCCTCTCCAAGTCCTTCCAGATATCAAGCAGTGTACAGTAAACAAAATGGTGTCAATATTAGATCCAACATATTAAAGTCATATAAGCATCAAAAGAGACATCAATACCAGTTCTCCTATTAAGACAACATTCTCCCCACGGATCACATAGAGGCCTAGAGGAATATCACAATAGAGATCACCTACAATTACTCGTTCACAAGCACCTTCAAGAACCACATTTGCTGTAACCAATCAAAACTCACTCTAATAAGCATCTCATATTGCCAGAGCAAATGCAACACAGTTTACAAGTAAAGGATGGATGTATACCAAATTGGTCAAAAGAACGAAGAACACCTAGAAGCTTTCGCCCGTCACGTAATAATACAAGAAGCTTTTCTGTGAAAAAAAAAAAAACAACAACAACAACAATCATAAACTTGCATTTAGTCCAGCATTTCAACTGTTTAAAAAGAAAAACATTTAGCTTAATGCATGCAACTTAAAAGGATGTATATGTAATATGAAATGAAAAAAAAGATATAGAATGGAAGCAATTTTATGACCTGACTTGGCAGCAAGATGTAGCAAAGAAAAACATTTAAACTGTCCAAGTCACACTCTCCTTGCATCTAATAAATTTAGTGGAACGATTCATTATTTTATTACGAGATAACAGAAACTGGTCCATGATGACACTGAAGACTAGAGGAAAAATGGTTTGTTCTCTCAATGTTAAAGTGTGAAACATCGTTACAATTGCTTGCAACCAAACACATATAAAATGGTGATAATAAAAGCTACGGATCAACACCAAAATATATCATCATTGTTCTTGCTTATGTCCTCCAGAAAGGGCACACACTTCATTAACCCCATGAATTATAATTTGCTAGTTTACCTAAACTCTGAATTAAAACATACAGCCATACCTTGTTGTAGGGTTCCTCTTTCACAACCTAACTCAAAACATCATCACAAATTGCATTATGTAAGAAACTAAATTCCCCCATATGTCTGAATTCATCCTTCAATAAAAGCCTACTCACACCCAATGGGCAGAATATTCTTTGCAGATCCACTTAATCCTAACAACTACAAACATCAACTTTATCAGTTAGAAATTTTGTATAATACAAGAACACACTTTGACGACTATTATTGCAGAAAAAGGAACGCAAAATAATTTGCAGAGGTATCACAGCTAGCGAATCTGTTAGATCAACATGGAACTCATGTCGCCCTTAAAGAAAACCACAACCAGATAAACCAAAACAATATATTTTCTAACTGATTAAAACGAAATAGCAAACATAATAAAAGCAAAGCCAATATAACAGAGGACAACAAAATTGGAACTTTCAACGTAAGTAAGAGTGAGCAAGCAGATAGACGTAACAAAAAAATTCAAATCCAAAATGATAATAAGAAATTAATACTACGATTTTCACACTAATCCATTACAGATATCTATTCAAGAAGAAATTTACAACAAGAAAACTAGCTACACAACAAAAGGGCAAGACAAACGAAAAAGGTAATGAAAAACTCACTGTCAAGGTAGCTCGCTAGAGAGGTGGAGAGAAATATATCTTCTGGTCCCGCCCACGACATTGCAGCCCAACCCTTTCGGCCTGTTAAAAATCACCGAAAAATACCCCCGCACTTTCTCAAATAGCATTGGCAGCCAAAATATGCCGATTGCTACGCCGTCCCTACTTCACCCTCCGCGTCTCCTCTGAAAACTCAAGAAAAACGCACTCTTTGGAACCCTGGCCCCGACATGCCACCGGCGACAGCCGTCGGTTCGAGCCACGACGCCTCGAGATCCAACCCCCCGATCTGTAGAATCGTAACCCTAGCAGGAGACGCGACACCCCTCTTTCTGCCTTGGGTAGACAGATCGAGGAACAGAAAAGGAAAGAAGAAGAAACCCTCTCCTAATTTCTCACGAGGATTGGGACCTTTTTCTCTTCCACTCGGCGGTGGATGACACGCTGCGATCCATTCATCAGTGCGTCACCGATGGAGTCATGATTCTTATCGTGACGAGACGCAACAGTAACCAGACACGGAACAACGCCCCCTCATTGGTTCCGCGCCTGTGGACCCCGCGAGTTGACACACAAGCTCACTCACGCGTTCTTTGTTTCGAGAATTTGATCCGATGACGTGGATATTCATTCTTGAACCCATGGGATTTCCAAATCGGATTCGGATCCCAAGTTTTTATTGAGATCCAACATCCGATATCCAAGGCTAGATTATCCTGTAATCCGTAAAGAGGGGCAAGGCAGAAAGTATTTTTGTATCTCTGGTCCTCCTCTTACCCCTGATCCTTTATCTTCACCGCATTCCTTATTTAGACGAGGACGAGACCTGGATAAGGAATCTCCATCACGGGTTTTCCCCTTTTATAAATTTTTTTTATTTTAAAAATAAAAATATTATCATAACTAATTAATAAAATCAATTTTTAATATTATTATTAATAATAATAATATTATTTATTATTATAAAGTTTTATCCATCATAATAATATCTAAATATAAATAATAATATTTATTTATAGTTGGTAGGTGATATGTCGAACATCGCAAAGCTGCTCCGGAAAGCTCGGATCGGTGTTGCTCGACCTAGGGCCGTACAGCTCAGTCGATGCTCGTGCAAGCCAACCACCCGAGAAGTCGGCAACCATTAACAAACTATGTAGAATCGACCCTCTTCCATAGGTATAAAAATCAACCCCCTAACCAACGCGAGGGGGAGGCACTTCGAACACCCAACTTCTAACTCCACTCAACACTAACTTAGGGCTTCGGAGGGGTTGAGTCGGGAAATCCCCCTCTCAACCCCGACCTTTGTGCAGGAACCAATAACGAAGCAATAGCAACCCATCGAGGGAGAATCGTACTCGGAAGACGACGCCTGGACCCAACCCGACCCGAAGCTCGCCTCCACCCGAGCGACCGCTTGGGCAACCATGCGCATCCGAGACTGGACCAAGCTGTGCTGACATCTCGGCCACGACGTAAAGGTTCACCAATAGTAGGAGAATATATCGTTGATATATTTGGTAGCGAGACATAGTTCAAACCTATATGTATAGGATTGTTTAAAGTGGATCTGATGTGACTTCAAGTAGATCAAATGTAACTCCGAGATGGCTCCAAGATATATCAAAGGTAGCTCCGAGGTGGTTCCAAGGTGGCCACAAGATGACTTCTATTAGGATCGTAGATCAATACGATTCGAAAAATTTGTTCGATAAAATGTATTAGAAACACATTTTGACTTGGAATGCAAGTAAAAGTATTGAGCAATTAGCTTAGCAAGCAATAAGAGTGAAAAACGCAAAGGAAAAAGAGCACACCAGATTTATAGTGGTTCGGTCTTCCGACCTACGTTCACTCCCAATTCCTCCTCCATTGAGGTTATCGGCTTTTACTAACAATCTTTTTTTAATGAGTGAAGATTAACCATCCTTTTATAATTTTTTTTTCTTTTTATAAATTTAGGAGATAATATCTACAAGTCTTACACATCCCTTAGATAGAATTCTAAACTTTTCAAGAGAAGGGGAAGAACACTTAACATTTTTCAAGATATAATTTTGATTCACCAAAGTTTTAGTTCACTATTTCTTGTATCATCTCTGTAGGAATGAGTGGATATTTCTAAGCCCCAAATGGCTTCAAAAATGAAGCTAAAATTTAAATTTCTAGGTCTTTCGGATATGGTCGATAGCATCACATGCATTGGGTGGTACTATCATCCACAGAATCTTGAAAATAGAGGCTCTACCAGTACTACCACCAGCTTAAGTGGTACAATCGCTTGTCACTTTAATGCTAGCAATACCACTGCCCATACTGGATGGTAGCATCGCCTGTAGCCTAAAAAAGTATATTTTTTGACTTTTTTAGTTTATAGGTGGTTCCACTACTAGTTTAGAGATGCAACTACCTAACCAACTCTATAGGTCACCGAATATGCCTCCTAATTAGCCCAAATCAGTCCTAATTCATGCTTAATAACTATGACAATCATGACTTAAATGATTACAGAATATAAGATCTTGTGTTGTTTGGCATTTCCTTGGTTCTTTTGAACTCTCGGCACATCATCTTTTTTGATTTATTATTTGATCCATCGACATGTTGCCACCCACAACGTCTGATCTTGATGCAATGTCTAATTCTTTCGGTGCAATACCCGATCTCTGACTTCGATCGAACATCCTATTCTTTTGCTTTAATTGTTCTGCCTTTTCATGATCGAAGATAGTCCTGCAATATTTTTCTCAAAATGTAAATTAGATCATAAACTTATTAATTGATTTCATCATCAAAATCTAAGATTCAACAACTACGAGGTGGCTCCAAGGTAGAGGTGTCGAACTCCCGAGGTGGAAAAATTATGCTCTCGAGGTGCCACCTGCATGAAGATCAAGCCCTTTTGACTCTCTCATTTTTCTGTTTAGGATATATTTTTATATGTTGAATGATAAGAGATTTTGACCTGGTTTATCCAACACAAGTTAGTAATGAGAATGAAGCTTTTAATTGTCTTTGTTATAAAAGGATAAGAAGAAAGCTTGTGATTGCTTTCCTTGTCATAATAGATGAGACAAAGGCTTGTGTTTCCCTACTTTGAATCTTTGTCCACATATACAAATGGGTGGAGGGTAGTTTAGAACTTACTTGACAACCATGTGTCAACTGATAGTATATTTTTTATCATTTGTCCCTCCCTCGAAAGTGTACTTCGGAGCTTTTACGAGTGGGGTTTGAAGTGTGTTGTTTAGTTTGTTCGAAATGAGAGCATTCAGGATCTTGTCTTGTGGGTTAAGTTTTTTTTTTTATTCATGTTTTGAACACATGGGGCTTATGTTTCTATTGTAATGGATTTTGCTTCACGTGGGTCGGGTTTTCCCGACTCACCAATATGGTCGTTGATAGCCTCTTCACCAATGACCAAAAAACGAGAGAATACCTAAGCCTCATCATGAAGGCTTGAATTACATGTGATGGTTGGGCTTCTTGCATGCCTTAGATTCCTTGGTGAACTAAACGATTGCTAGTTATAAGTGCCCTACAAGTCAATCACATAAGTGATGACACTTGTAACATGCTGCGTCAATCTTTTTGCTTATGATTATTGACATTTTCTTACATTATCTGGATATATATTGTGATGTCCTTGGATCTATACAATGTGAATCAGATCATGATAAGATCATGATAATGAGACCGATTCACCTTTAAACATAGACCCTAAATAATTCTGGTCATAGGTTATTCAAAAGGGACATCGAGATAACCAGACAGACTGGTATGCTGTATACTCGTCCATATGATGGAGGTAGCTAGTCTCATAGCTACTTGTGTGGGGACACTAAAGATACAGTACATGTACACATTAGAGAATGAGTTCACTGATTGATCCGCTTATGAAATGCTAGATGATTATTGATATCTTACGTCAGACAACGATTCTGTAGTCCCAGTAGTGTATTTGATCTTTAGACATGAGACACCAAGGATGTCCTGTATAAGTGCTCCACTCTTTGATATCAGACTTATAGGTTTGAAAGTTTCATATCTAGTACAACCGATTATTGGAAGTTGTAGCCAACCTTACGAGAGTAATTGAGTGTCAATAAAGGATCATCTACTCTTGGTATTATGAGAGGAATATCTCATATGTTCTTGCTCAAGCAAATCCCTGGCCAGGGTCGTTCGGATTGAGAGAGAAAGAGTTCTCCAAGAGAATCCAATTAGAGTGAGACTCAATTGGAAATTGTATGGGCTTGACAGCACCATGCCTGATATATAGTCTCTGGAATATTAGATGGATGAGGGACTATAGGTATATGGTAACTGAGGACAGATAGGTCCAAAGAATTAGATTGCCCTGTATCGTCTAGGGACTGCGGCATAATGGCCTAGTACATCTGCAATCGATGAGTCGAGTGAATAGAAATAATAATTCACTGAGTCAGAAAGAGTTCGGATATGTATGACTCACGACCAGCTCAATATTCGACCTAGAGGGTCATACACATATGGCAGGTGTTGCGATAAGTAGAGATTCACATATGAGATATCCGTCGGAGCCCATATCTTATTGGATATACAATAAGCCCATGTATTATTAGATCCCATGGATGAGATCCAATAAGAACTAGATTATTGGGTAGAGACCCATTGATCTAAGAGGCTTGGGTAATTGGATAGAGATCCATTATCCAATAGGGCTGGATCCATTTTGGTTGATAGGGGGCTTTTATAAATAGGAAGGAATTAAAGATCCATATGCTGAGGTTTTCTTGGTAGCCACCTTATATTCTCCTCTCCCTAGAGAGGAGCATCGTTGCAGTTCCTATAGTGTGGATACTGCTAGAGAGGAGGATGCTTAACCTTCTTCATCCTCCCCCATGGATATATAGGAACTCAGGGATATACGATCTCCCTAGGTACTATCGTTCTTTTCATACACGCAGTTTTCAGATTTACAGATTTATTTTTGACGCACTGATCTTTGCACGATGACTGAACCTTTTACGAAAATCTAAGGTGTTTTGTTTTTCTGTTCTTCCGCTGAGCATGAGATGTCACCCCCTTGGATTTCCCAACAACGATGAAGTCGGAGAGTGTTTCTTCCTTCACTTGCTTGAGTTCGAGCAACATTATCACCAATAATCTTGGTTATATATTCCCAAGGAAGTATATTTCAAACTCCTTTACAAGTTGAGCAAAGTAGCTAACTAAGAGTAGCTTCAAATGAGTATACCACTCTGCACTGGGCCTCTAAGCATCGTTGGGAACAACGACACATCAGAGTGTCTGAGGTGTTATAGAGAGACATTTAGGTGCAGAAGGCGACAATGTGTTCAATTGGATCGATATTGCATTTCGTTTAGGCATTGGTCCATTTGTTGCAGTTGGATTTTTAAGGAGTTATCTATTGAATCCATCGATTGGGTCTTGGACTAGGGAGAAGTAGAGCGATGATATAGTGGTACATTGAACTCCACTATTATGGACCGAGGTGCTCCTTCAATTGATAGCTTCGTAGACCTTGGGAAATCCTAAGATGCTTGCATCATGTCGGTTAAGGGATTTTGACAGGTGCCGATATTGTTGGCATTTGAGGCACCATCCGTGGCTAAGATGACAGTATTATTTATTGGGCTAGTTGAGGCAAGAGTGGGGCAACAACTTGCATTATGCTCATAAGTGTCTGCACATGATGGGCAAGGTTCAAGAATACCTCGACGGAAATGAGCAGGTGGCTCGAGTTCAGAGGGTGAGGGGCTTAGGTCATTGAATAGACGACGGTATCTTGTTGATATTTGTGTTGAGATGGACGTATCTACATGTGAGAATGATGACAGTTGACCCTCAAGTAAAAGTGCTATAGGTTGGAGGCGAAACCTGCTCGTTAGATGGTTCATTGAGAGGGTTGGTAAGCGAACGTTCTTGTGACATCGAGTCATCCTTTTAGCACCAAATTGTTAGGGGAAAATATTATTGATGTTTTGGTTAATCCAACATGGTCCAAACCCGTGTGTATATGATTGTCCGAAGTATCTCTAAAGTGGCTTCGAGATAGCTCTAAGGTGGCTCCAAGGTGAATTCGAGGTGACTCCGAGATAACTTTGAGGTGGATCCAAAGTAAAGATGTTGAGCTCCTAAGGTGGAAGCATTATGCTCTCGATATGCCACTTACATGAAGACTAGGGTTGGGGGAGTTTTTTCGGCCTGATTCATCTGACACTCAAGTTAGTAATCCTATGTCCTTAAATGTGGGCTCGAGTGGTTTGAGAATGAACAGTCCCTTTCTCATTTCTCTATTTAGGATATATTTTATACCTTGAATGTGAGGAAGAAAGTTTGTGATGTTGTCATAAATGAAGAGAAGAGAGTTTATGATTATTTTCTTAGTTATAAAGAATTATAAGAAAGCTTGTAATAGATGAAAAAGAGGCTTGTATTTCTTTGCTTTGAATCTTTGTCCACATAGGAAGATGGGTGGAGAGTGACTTGGATCTCATGTGCCAGTTGATAGTAGATTCCCTATTAGTAGTGTTTCATCTAATTCAATCATGTCAAATGATTTGTAATTGACTCGTGATCAACTCAATCAAAACTCAACTTAAATTATTTTGAGTTAAGTGGGCACCATATCTATCTAGTGTCTTGGCCTACATCTTGATGGAGTAGGGACCAGTACAAAAATGAGGTGGGGGAGTGTTTCGTCCATCCTCACTCCATCACCATACAGATAATAAAAAATATCTTAACCCCTAATAGGTAGGATACATGTACCTACATGCATAATTAACACATATAGAACATACATATATTTTAATTTTTTCCAATCAATATTTATATTTTATTTTTTAAAATAATATACTTAATTTTTAAAATTATTAAAATTATTCTTTAATTTTTTTTACTATAATGTTTTAGTCATTATAATAAAATATTATAAATGAATCAAATGAAATCAATACACACTAGAAAGCATTCCATATAGTTCAAATATGTATTTACATTAGTTTAGAAACAACATTACCAGGATAGAAATACAAAATTAATTTGATCACCATAATAAGAATACTATAAAACTTATTTAAAAATATTATAAATGATTTAAAAGAATTATTAGCCTATCACCTATAATATTTTTTAATAACATTTGTAGTGTTTTTGGTATATCAATAAAAACATGATAAATGTTAAAATGAAAACATCTTATTAATTTAAATTAAAACTGATAAAAACGAGTAGAATTTTTTTTGAAAACTATTTTGATTATTTTTAAAATTAAAAATACTGTTAAAAAATGTAAATATCAATTAAAAAATACCTAAAATATGAGTATTTTATACGGAATCGCCCAAGCATGAAATCAACGTATGTTAGCAAAAGATGCAGGGGGCAAAGCATGAATTGAACTAATTTAGGGTAAATATTGAAAAAATATTATTGTCAGTTGAGAGAAAAAAAGACTACTTAGGGATGTAATAGCAAAAACACAGTTCTTTCTTGTAGCCGAAGCATAGATTGGCCGCCGTCTTCCTTCCCTCGGCGCTTGAGATCTCTCGCCGTAGACATAAATCTTGATACGAACCCGAAGGCTCGCGGAGAAACCCTAGCACCCGGGTGAAGAGAGAGCTGACACAGCGCCATGAGTCGCGGAACTGGAGCCGGCTACGATCGACACATCACAATCTTCTCCCCCGAGGGCCGTCTCTACCAAGTCGGTAAGCCCTAGGGTTTTTGATTCCCACCCAAGGCGTAACCTTTGATCCGTCGCTTTCTCGAAGCCGGATTCTTCTATCGGCTTTGCAGAATATGAGGAGTTGCGCTTTTTAAGGTTGTGATTTTAGTTTGAAGCGTGCTTTTCCTTGATTGGGGCAGAGTATGCGTTTAAGGCCGTTAAGGCCTCCGGGATCACGTCGATTGGAGTCCGAGGAAAGGATTCCGTATGCGTCGTCACTCAGAAGAAGGTTCCTGTGAGTATTTCTTCAACTCACTCTTTAACACTATCGAAAATGTGATATTGTTTTTGTTATTGGAGTGTAATTTTTATTTTTGTTGTTTTTGTCTTGGAAAACTTAATGCAGGACAAGCTTCTGGATCAGACCAGTGTCACGCATCTCTTTCCAATTACAAAGTACCTCGGACTGTTAGCGACTGGGATGACAGGTTTTCTACATTTCTTACTTATTTCTAGAATAAATAAGGCCCAATCATGTGAGCAAGCTTGTGAATAATCTGACGGCTAGCAACAAGTGCATTAAAGAGCAGGCAAAACAGTTTGGATTATGGCGATGACATCATTGTGTTATAACAATGATGCCTTTTTATTTAGATTAGAACAACTCCGACATGTTTTTTAGAACAACAGCTACCTTAATATCCTACTTCAATTATAATTTTTAGTTATTATAAACGGACTATTTCTTTCAATTTCAAAGTCTTGTGTAAAAATTCTTGGAAAAATATCTCTTGATGTTTTATATTAGAATATTTGATTTATTTGGTGCTGTTATTGTTTTGGATTCAGATGATATGTTCAACCATAATTTGTTGGTTTTATTGACATTGTTCTGTATATGGTTGTTGTAGCTGATGCAAGATCTTTAGTCCAACAAGCAAGAAATGAAGCAGCTGAATTTCGTTTTAAATGGGGATATGAGATGCCTGTAGATGTTTTAGCCAAATGGTATGGTCATTAACTTCCAGCTTATATGTCTTACAATGAATAAATCAATTCCAATTCTGATCTTTTTATCACCATGTGTGTCAATTTATGCATATTCCAGCAGTCTGTTTCAGCCTTTTGCCACTGGGATGTGCTTTTTCTATGATTAGTTCTCTTTTTGGTGTTAAGATTTTTGATAGTTTGTAGCAGCTTTACGTCTAGACAGTGACACCCTTACTGTAATAGTTGTAGTTTAAGATTCCGTATTTGTTGTATGTCATAATACCTCCCACCAATGGCAAATTAGTACAATTTTTCTTGTGAATTATTATAATTCTGTACGTCTCTAGCAAGACATCTAACCTACTTACCAAGAATTCATCATGTGTGAAAAGTATGCATACATGTTTTTCATGTGAGAATGGGATTCATTTACTGTTATAGTTGAAAAAGCAGGCAAACTCATAAGCAACTGTTGTATTTGCAACTGATGTTGCATTGAGATTTATAAATATCAAGATCAGGAATTTGACATTTGTTTTCAGTATTACTGATAGAAGTTTACCAAATAAGCCACTGAACTTAGTGTCGAAGTAGGAAGTCCGGTAGTTGGCGCTTCTGGTAGTAAGAATTAATCTGGTGGTCGGGCTTTAGTGTTAGACGATCCCTATCTATGTAGAAGTTTAATATTGTTCCTTCGGGGTAGGTTCATTTGAGGCAAGCTCAGAATTTTTATAACTAAATGTAACAATTTTTTTTCTTCTGAAAATTGCAATTAGTCAATATCTGTTCATAATCAGGTGTTGACTGTCGATCAATGACCTGGAATAAGAATCATTTGTTAGTGAAATGAATTGTTCAGGTTTTGCAAATTGCTTTCACGTGGGGTCTTTGCAACTGTAATAGACCTCCAAATAGGTTATCAAGATCACAATATTAACATTTTGCAAACACAAAGTTCAAACATGTTTTAACAGGGTTGAACATGGCTTGGTCTGTTCCAACAATTAAGCTGTATTCTCTGTGCAAAATTCATAATAGTCAACTTTTGTTGCTTCTCAAAAGAAAAGAA
Organism: Musa beccarii; assembly: GCA_024322285.1. Classification (NCBI taxonomy): domain Eukaryota; kingdom Viridiplantae; phylum Streptophyta; class Magnoliopsida; order Zingiberales; family Musaceae; genus Musa; species Musa beccarii. The sequence goes on from CM044394.1 coordinate 69,921,051, forward strand.
ACAAAGGAACTTTAGGAGTTTACTCCTTTAATGTAAGGCCTTAATGCATGTGGATAACTACAACAAACTAGCCCTTGAGTTTGGTTTGAGTATCCCTAATCAAATCAGACATAACTTGTCAAGTTCAACATAGTTTCATAACTTCGCCTTCAGGTTAAGGGTGAGTTTTGTGACTTGCTTAAAGTAATTTTATTATTCCTTGAATTTAAATGATTGCCTACTAAAAGGATCAGTGCTTGTTGGCTAAGAGCTTTTTATGACTACCAGCCTTGCTATTTCTAAAGTTTATATATATTCTTTGTTTTCTCTTTAAATAGCCCCAGCTATTTTCTGTTATTGATCTTTTAGGTATGTCAATATAATTTGGGATGTTCTTTTTTGTTTCCCTGCTCTGGAATGCTTTCAGTATTTCATCTTGCTGGATTTTTAGTCTTATTTTCTATTGCATGCACATACAGGATAGCAGACAAATCACAGATATACACCCAGCATGCCTACATGAGACCTCTTGGAGTAGGTAGTTTCTGACAATATCTGAGATTCATAATACCGAAAGTAATTAATGGAGTATCATCTATATATGAATTCTCCTAGTCTTTTCCCCCTCTTTCTTTGTTTGTCTTACTACTATAGTTTTTGTTATGCAGTTGCTATGGTCTTGGGTATTGATGAAGAGAAAGGGCCTCAACTCTTTAAATGTGACCCGGCGGGGCACTTCTTTGGGCACAAGGTATGGTGCTCTTGTACTTATTTCAACAGTTTTGGATATTATCTAAAGATAGAGATGGATACTGAGATGGGTACAAATTTAAAAGTTGAAACCTGATTAGTCTCATGTGCTAATTATCATGAAATGTTTTACACTTAGGCCTGCCTAGTTTTATGCATCTTTTTCCAGATGACTTGTGGTGGTGCCAGAATTCACCATTTATATAAAAAAATTTAGGTGGTCATTTAATGCCCATATCGATTGCATCAATTTTTTCTTGATTTCTTTTGTAGTATACTTGAAAAATTGTGTTCATAGAGCCCTTGTGATTTCTTATATTGGATACAGAATATGTGAGTGGAAGATGGTATAGGCATGGTCCTGCATCCTTTTCATGTAGACATTTTTCATTTGTTATATGGAATCAAGTTAGATATGGTAATGAATTATTTGTTGAAGCATGTATGATTACATAGTTTAGTTATTATGATGAGTTCTTCGAACCTGTGGTACAATAAGGTGTTTGATTCACATAAACAAATCATCATGATTCCTTGGAGTTCACAATCTAGTTAGTCTAATGTTATGCTAAACTGATGCACACAACATATGCTGTCATTACAACAGTGATGAGAAAGTGAGCAAATAATTTGTTCAGTCGGTCTTGACCTATTTTAATTTGCTCAAGTTTCGATTTCCTGATACTTTCATCTGAAATCACCCCTTCGGATACTTTTATCAGAACTTGGACCAAACGAGCAATTGTTTGAACCAAATCAAACTAAATATACAGTTTTGGTGCAGTGACAAAGGGAAGGGAGATGGGTTTCAAGGAGATGGAAGTCATGCAGGGAGCCAAGGGACTGAGAACTAGGGCAAAATCTAGGAAAACTATGCCAACAAGTTAAGGTTTACTAGATTATTTCTTTATACAATATTTTGATCTAACGAGCAAACTCTCATAAAGTGAAAAAACAATCAATCAAGTAAATACCTTGAATTACCTAGATTGGGTTCTTATTAGAAATAGGTGAGGTCACTGCTGCCAAACACCGAGCCATTGTCTCATATACGACAACCGCCGACTTGCAGAACTCAAAGATCAGCAAAGTGTTATGGAGCTTAGGAATCTCCTCTAGGGCATCTTTTGAGCCCTCAGAATAGGTGCCACACAAGCTTGATTCACAGAGAACCAATGTGGTAAGGGCTTTGATCAGAGAGAGGGCAATCTTTAAATGAAACTTTCGTGGAACAATGAATTGTGTGGTCAGGTTAACTAATTACGAAGGGCCAAATCAATCAGTTTGGGCTCATACTCAACTTAATCTAATCAATACGGGTCTGGTTTTGTTTGCCTGGTTTTTGATTTTACACAACCAGAAACTGAAATCTTACAATATTGAAAATGAATTGAATGGAGTCCTTTTATAATGTATACCAAGTTGCAGGGTTGGTTTGGTTCAGTAATGGGTTTGAACTCAATAGTGCCCACCTTTATGTATGCATTGTTTTATTAGCCAAGAAAAAAGCATATATAGGATGTTGTTGAGTTTAGACCTATTGTTTATTCCACATGACTGATCTAGCTCAAGACAAGTCGTATGCTTCCTGATCGATCAAATTGGTGCAGTTATGATGTGATGCGGCCTCATTGTCTATGGTTGACATCCACTATAGGTTGGCATAGCCTGACCTATATATTTTCTTTGCGTTGGAAAAGCTGATAACTAACTGCTAAATTGATTCGAGATTTTCCGATGGTTTATATTATTCTCATTGCTCCTTTTTTAGCTGGTTACTAAATCAACATAATTGAACTTTAATGAGACTATGAAGATGAAAGAAAGAGATAAGCTAATTCTTTCTTTTAGGATAAATTTGAGTTTTTAGCTAACTAGAAATTACTTTAAAACTAATTAGTCACAGTAATAGCCACTGGTGAGGGATCATTGGGTTATATGTGAAACTATTAAACAAAACACACATTTATGACACATTATTTTTTTTATAATTGTCATATATAGTGGTGCTAATGACTGTTTTTGAGTTTTGTCATTAAGCATCGAATGAATCAGTATGCTTTTTGATTTCATACAAAGATATAATTTAATATGATTCAAAATTGTTTTTGCTATTATGCAATGATTTTGGACTGTTCTCAGCTAGATAAATTGGAATCTGAACAGAACATTGTCATATGGGTTTCATAGCAGGCAGTAGATAAAGAGCTAGATGGCCGATGTAAGAGACCCAATGTCGGTAAACTCCAGATAGTTGTAAATGAAAGCTAGCCGCACTGCATCATTGTCATCATCACCATTGTCGTTCTTGTTGTCATAAGTAGATGAATAGGTTGTAAGCAGCTAGATATGCTAGACCAGCGGATGGTACATGGAGAGAAGCTTTAACTTAGCTGGAGTTGATGCTTGCCATGGGGTTTCATGGAGCTCGGTGGCTTGCTGATTATTTGACCCTGGAGTAGTATTTTTTTTTTCTGTAAAATCTAATGAGCACTTGTTGTAGATTAAATTTATAAAACCAATTTAGTACTGATTCTTTTAATTCCTTTAGTTGATGATGCAAGCTAATATTGTTTTTATAAATGGCTGTTGATTACTGATCTTAGATTGCAGGTTTACTTTGGGTTGTAGCATTATCTTATTTGTCTTTGGAACTCTATGTCAATTTACTTATACTTAAAATGTTTAGTTATTATACTAAGTTGTGAATTGGTTCTAGATTCCTTGTTAAACAAACTAACTTTTGCCATTATGTTTTTACCTTTTAGATGTAATTATGACAGTAAATAAAAATTGAGTATTATGTTTTCAGGCTACGAGTGCTGGCCTGAAAGAACAAGAGGCAATCAACTTCTTGGAAAAGAAAATGAAGAATGATCCTGCATTCTCGTATGAGGAAACTGTGCAGGTAAGAATCTGAGACTGCAGTTAACATGTACTAAGCATCTGTTTCCTATCTTAGAATGACCTATCATTGATTTAAAATTTGTTCTTGTGAATATCATGACTTGCAATTTCTAGTCCTTTGACCTGCTGGCATGGGTAAGATGATGTGCTTTTGTTTCTTCCATGGTGATTTCATTTAGTATATTGAGTTGGTATTTGCTTTGTCTCGTTTGAGATTTAGGCTTTTTATTTATTTCTTTCTAATTCTTCCACCATTTGTTTCTTCTTTTTGTCAATACAATGTCGAAATTGCTTCTTTTATAAAGTGCTTGTAGAAGACTATTATATTTTGAAATTAGGTTAACATTTTGTTATTAATGAATTTATGATTGTAATTATGGTTTTTGCCTTGTAGACTGCAATATCTGCTCTGCAATCAGTTCTGCAGGAGGATTTTAAAGCAACAGAGATTGAGGTAATTTCTTGATTTATGGTCATGAAGTACCAGTAATTTCATTTGAAAGGCTGGAGAAAACTAGCCTCGAGCGGAAGTTGTTAGCTGTTCACATAAAAAAAATAATTACTTCATTTCCACTGTATCTTAGGCTCGTCCATAAATAGCACTTCCAATCTTGCTTTTGACTTATGATTATTGGTTATTCCCTAGGTGGGAGTTGTGAGGAAAGATGATCCAGCATTTAGAGTGTTGTCGACAGAGGAGATAGATGAACACCTCACAGCCATCAGTGAACGTGATTGATGGTAAATTATTTCATCTACTGCTTGATTCAGCTTTGATCCCAGAGAGGAGTCATGCTTGGGACTTTGGTGACTCTCTTGATTTCTGGGATTGCACTGGTTGAGGATAACCTGATTTACCTTAAAACCGAATGTTACACTGATATGCATGCATTATTGAAAATTTCTGGTCGAACCTTGGATTTGGCAAGCATGACAATATTCATGTGGATTTTTTTTTCCTCTATTTATAAGACAATATTCATGTCACAGCACTGAAAACGAAGTCCATGGAATGTTTTATGAGTATTGCTCAAACAAACCCAGTAAACATTACTTGCGAATTAGGCTATGGTCTGAATGTGGAATGTTTTAAGGAGAGTTTACGAGTCCTATGAACAGAGTTTGCTTGCGGATTATGTGTCTGCAAAAGCTAGTCGTGTTTCTAACTCTATGCTGGTCGGTTTCACGATAAGCCAACAATGATGACTCTTTGAGCGTCATGCAACTAAACACTAAACACTACTGGTCAAAGTAACTGCTGGAATCTCTATAAATGGAGAAATGTATAAGAGAAAACTTAGACCAGTGGAGATTTCATGAGAAGATGCTGATCGATCATGGAGAAGCTATCGTAAGGGTATTCGATGCGTGCATGACATCATGCATTCACTTAAAGGCGAAAAAAGTATTAAATCAGGGCAAAGTGTTCCTTGGACATGTAAGAATGCATCCATCCATCCGTGATAAAATGATATTTGAAACACATGATATAACATCTATTTGATGAAAGAATTCCTTTGTGACAACGTAATAAAGAGTCTGATGTGATTAAGCCTTGCACACTATGCGTTCATATAAAATAATAATCACACAAGAGATGCTTTCTAACTAGGCAAACCATCCTCCGCACCAAAGAGATGTTTTCTAATTCAGTAAAACATCTTCTCTTGTACATGTTGCATCCGTAAAACAAAAAACCCGCAAGTATCAAAACTTTTGCTGCATCCTAACCTCACCAATGCATCCATTTTGAACCAAAGCATTCAGAGCAGATCAATCTAAGCTTATTTTTCTCTTTTGGAAGCAATATAATATTTATTAATTATATATATGAATATCTTTAGAAAGATTTAATTATTATTATCATTTAACAGTATTATGATAATAAAAATGATATTTTATAAATTTAACTTATCAAAGTCAAAAATGACAATCTAAATCAGTCAAATTTGTATCTGATATGAAAAATATGGATGATATCTGGATCAACTCGATTTGATTTTGGATCATGTGCATAAAAAATTCAATATGATCGAATGAATGCCTCGTGTGTGTATCGATGTGTTAACTTGTATAAAGATTGACATCTTACGAAATTTCTCTAATGCTCGTTCGGTGGGAAAAAGTTATGAGTGAATAATAATGAACATCTGTAATAGTAAATGATTACCGATCTCTACACCCTCCGCTGACTATGTCATCATATGACGAGCTGCAATTTGCGAGTCGAACACCTCCGCCGTCAGTATCTAACTCAAGTGTAACCTTTTACATAGACGCAATCAAACTGATCGAATTAATCAGAATGGCCAAAAGGCTCCGATCCGCTGCCAATCCAACGTACAGCTTAAGCACCACAATACGCCTGTACGCACAGAATTTCCACGACGGGTGCTCCTTCATAACGCCACTTAATTTACGATTTAGCTATGACAGACTGACGTGACGCACATAGTCCGCCGACCGCGTCTACTATCGTACCTTGCCTCGTGTAGGATGCATATCCGTCACCGTGAATTTTTTTGGACCCTTGGAAGGCTTCCGCGGTAGGCGATTCGAGACCTCCCGTCGTCAGCCCCGAAGGTACTCTCTGGAAACCTTAATTCAATCAGAAATCGATCTTTCTGCGGCTTTAAAACCCTAATTTGCCTTCGATTTTCCCCCTAAACGCGAGATTTCCAGCTCCTGGATCCCAAACTATCCCCCAATTCGACCCCTGGACAACTTTTGTTCTGAATTCGCCATGTACCCAAACCCTAGATCTCCGGTGAAGGGGTAAGGAACCATCGTCGTACTTCACCGACATGGCTGAGATCCATACGCGGCGTTCCAGATTTCGCGCGGTTTTCAATGCCTTCTGCTCTCTGGTATTGTTCTTGTTCTTCTACAACGGAGAGGATGTCCTCAGGAACCCTTTCCTTGGTCCAAGATCTATTTTTCCCCTCGCTCATACTTCCAAATCTGACCTCTATCCTCGTCGGAGGATGGCCGAACTCTCTTTCACCAATTCGACAAATGGGTCCGTCCCGATCGCTCAGATGGCCGAGTCATTCGAATCCCTGGCGAATCCTACCGTGGCATGTGCTGGCATACGCCTGCACGAGGGCTTCGCCAGCCACTGTGACTTCTTGAAGGCGCATAGGCAGTGCAATTCCGGTGGAATCATCGATTACATTACTTTTTTCTATTGTGATTGTGGGAAATTTCGCGTTTTGGGATATGCTGTGCTTGTATTATGGCTAGCAGCTTTGTTCTACACGTTGGGGAACACCGCAGCAGATTTCTTCTGCTGTAGCTTAGAGAAACTCTCCAGCTTACTAAAGCTTCCACCGACTGTTGCTGGGGTCACCCTTCTTCCACTTGGCAATGGTGCTCCTGATGTATTTGCTAGCATTGCAGCATTCATCGGAACGGGTGCTGGCGAGGTTGGCATTAATAGTGTGCTGGGTGGAGCAGTCTTCGTCACTTGTATAGTTGTTGGAACGGTCGCTTTGTTTGTGGCGGAGAAGAATGTTCAGATTGATAAAAAGTGCTTCATCAGAGATATTAGCTTCTTTTTATTGACATTGGCGTCATTGTCCTTGATCTTGTTTGTTGGAAGAGTGACACTTTGGGGAGCAGTTTTGTTTGTCTCGATTTATGTGGTTTATGCTTTCACCGTGGCAGCAAATGAGATTCTGAGGAAGCATGCTCGGAGGTTGAAGTTAGACATGGTGACTCCACTGCTCCCAGTTAGAGGAAGCATCTTTTCTCTTGGCAGTGAAGAGGATGTGTCCGTCTATAGCAGCCTTCTTGAAGATGATCTTGACAACGACGTGTCACATCTGCATGGTTCATTGCCACAGTGGATGTGGGCTTCACATGTGGCTATTTATTCAAATCAGGGAAGCAGAGCAAATTCATTTGACAGCTCCAGGCCTTTATGGGGTTGGAATGAACAAGAGGCAGAAGCATCAGTTTTCTCATTTTCCAAACTATTTCTGTTGATGGAGATGCCCCTGACCATCCCAAGAAGGTTGACAATTCCAATCGTTGAGGAAGAAAGGTGGTCAAAACCATATGCAGTTGCAAGTGCTTTCTTAGCCCCCATTCTTTTGGCATTCGTGTGGAACACCCAGGAGACTTCTAAAATCAGCATTGCTGCTTACATTGTAGGCGGCCTCTTTGGTGTTGGATTTGCAGCTGTTGCTTTCCTGTACACCAGCACCGATCATCCACCACGGAGGTATTTGTTTCCATGGGTTTTAGGAGGGTTTTTCATGAGCATAGCATGGTTTTACATTGTTGCTAATGAGTTGGTTGCTCTTTTGGTGACCTTGGGTGTGATTTTGGGGATAAATCCTTCCATTCTGGGACTGACAGTATTGGCATGGGGCAATTCAATGGGAGACTTGATGTCAAATGTTGCTTTGGCTGTAAATGGGGGTGACGGTGTGCAGATTGCCATGTCAGGATGCTATGCAGGACCAATGTTCAACACGCTTGCTGGTTTGGGGATGTCAATGTTGCTTGGAGCTTGGTCGACCGCGCCTAAATCCTATGTGCTACCACAAGATAGCACCTTGGTGTACACCATGGTTTTTCTTATTTCTGGACTTGTTTGGGCCCTTATCATCTTACCACGGAATGATATGTGTCCTAACAAGATGTTGGGCTTTGGCCTAATAACACTTTACCTCATATTTCTGATGATTAGAGTGAGCAATGCAATTGGCCTCTTGCCATTGGCTGGCTTGCAATGACCTATCTTTCTCTCAGGAGAACTGAAAAGCTGAATTGCCATTGGCATACTGATGCGCTGGTCTCCTCTGCCATTTTCCACACTAAGAACTTGGAAGCCATGATTATATGAAGTAAGAACCTTTTTGTGTTGGCCAAGTGTTGAGTTTGCCCAGAAAGCCAAGGTTGCATCTGTACATGGTTATGTTGTCATAAGTCTCAGTTGTTACAAGAGTTGCGTATGAAGATGGATTTTCTTTATGTTGCTGCACTTGCCGTTGAACTTGTTTATGTGTTAAGGGCAATCACATTTTGATTGCCCAGTGTTGTCTTGGGAAACTCTGCCCAGTGTTGTCCTTAGAGTCGCACATTCTTTCTCATGTACTGCTCTTGGGTAATATATAAAACATGGTAATTTACTTTGTGAATAGATAACTGTAGTTTCTTTCTTATTGAATGTCAGGTATCCACCTGAGGTCTTGTTCTTTTTCCTGTTAATGATCTGTTGTCTTGTGCTTGCAACAGGGGATTCCTTGGAGGGCATCTTCTAGTTGAGATTAACTTTTAATATTGCTTTGCATATGGCTGAAAACATTTTTCTTTTCTCTTACCATGTGTTTGTCTGATTTCATTTCACGTTTTGACCTTGGATTGCTAAACCTATTTGTTCTAGACATATGTACAAAGAACCATAAGCTTGAGAATAATTTAAGCTTATGCTGTCTATATCCTTTTCAATGTGATTTTTATCAATCGTGGAGGATAAAGATGTTGCAGCCTTACCGCTTCTTGTTCTTGTATGGTGAAAAAGTTATATATTCTGTTTGCTTTTCAATTCGCTTCTGCACCACCATTTCTTTGTGAGGGCTATTGCATCTTTGACATGCTGATTGCTTTATCTTGGTAATTTCATCTTCTTCTTGAATTTTTTATATAATTGTTAATTTCTTGTGAACTTTTATGTCTCTTGCTTTTTCTTTTTGTTTGTAATCGTTATTTCTGGCTTATGATTTTGACCCAGAAGTTAGCTTATCTGAAATAAACAATCTTCATCCGAACCACCTGATTTTCATTGTTTCGGATTGATAATGCTAGAACAGGTCATGTAAGTTGTTGTTCTTGCTTTGATTAGGAGGTTGGGTTGCTTGATCGTGTCAAGATGCTATTTAGAACTAGATTTCGTACCCTGGCTCTTCAAAGCCTTATTGTGTTGCAATGAGTTTATGGCACTTGCTTTCCTTTTGGTAAGCTTTCTAGGAACAAGCTTGATGGTCCATGAACTTGAACCACATTTCTGATGTTTTATCTGGCATTAGTGTGATAATCTTCCCTGGCTGAGCTTAAGATTAAATGAGCTGCCTAGAACTTAGGTCATATTTTAGAGACTAATAGATTGCCTAATGCAACTTATTTTCCAATATGTGACCAGCTCAAGCTCAAATTGATTTCTGTCAAGCTTTATGTTCAATACTCCTATTAGTCCTAGCAGATGTTATGATCATCCTTAGTTTAGTAATTTGGACTGGTTGCATAATTGCTTGGAGATTTTGAGAAACTATGAATGTTTGTCTTATTTGGTGCCATAATTTGAGCAATCAATGGAGTAACATTTTTTTGTGCATTCGGAATGGGCAGATCATTTGATGCCAGTTTTTCACTTGGATTTTCTTTTAGGAATTAAATGATACATGCAATTTTTTTTATTACATATTGATGTCCAATTAATTGAGTCTGATGAACTAATTGCCTCTTTTCTTAATGCCGTCAGAAAGATATTTTGATTGCATTTATTTTTTGATACACTATATAATTGCAAAAGAGGGAAATCAAATAAATAACCATCCAGTTTAGCTACAGTTGAATCTTTCCAGACTTATCATAATTAACATTCATAAATAATTGTCACAAAGGGGGTAATATAAATTCCAATACCATTTACATTTCCATATAATAATGTCTTCCTTTATACATTCAATAATTCTAACATAATATTTCCGATATTGTTCTCGACCAAAAAGAGAAATATCTTTGTATATAATCTCTGGTTTGTCCTACGAGTTACAAAGAAGAAAAGAATCGATGTTCCCCTCACCGACGACTGCGACTACCCCCCCCGCCTTATATGGAGACGCTATTGGGAACTCCCCGTGCCGTAACACCGGGTGGGGAACTCGGCGCCAGCAACTCGTACGGCAGCACCCCGGCTCCGCACCGATTCCGCCGAGTCGGGTCCGCGTTCCGCTTCTTGATCTCCTCCTCAGCAGCCGCAACCTCGTCGGCGAAGTTCCGGTAGGCCGCTTCGGCCTCCTCGTCCGCCGTCCACGCGGCGGCGCCCTCCCGCGTGCCCCCCAGGTACTCCTCGTCCGGCGAGTGCATCGACAGCGTGTCCACGACCGCCATGAACTTGGTGGCCTGCAGCACGCTGGGCGTGGCGGACAGGAAGAAGCGGTGCGGGTCGGCGAGGAAGGCCCTGTACTCGTCCGCGTCGTGCTCCGGGTCGGGGACGAGTCGCCGCATGAGCGGGGGACGACTCGGGACGTAGCCGCCGAGCGGGTACTGGCCGAAGTTCAAAGCGGCGTGCTGGGCGGAGGCGAGCCAGATGAGGGTGGTGAGGAAGGCGACGAGGTCGTCCGAGGTGTCGAGCGGCGGCCACCAGGGGGCGTCGCGGTGGTCACCATGTCCCACGTTGATGGACTCGTGGTACCAAGCCTGGAGCTCCGAGTCGGAGCGGATGCGGCCCGGGTCGGAGTCCGGGTAGTAGAGCTGGATGTAGGAGCGGACGTAGCTGGTGATGGCGGACCAGAGGAGGAGACCGTCGTCGGCGTACGGATAGTCCGGGAGGACGAGGCGGACGCCGTGTGGTTGCGTGGGGTCTTCCACTGCCATTCCCCTGAAATTTTGGACGTCAAATTGCGTTTATTTTCCCCAATCACTCATCTCTTTTGCACGGCAATTATACAGTGCAGAATGCAACTTAGTAAATGATCAGATGTCAATTGTATGATCGGGCATTATGGTGTGTCCTTTCTATAGGTAGATTAGACGGAGGATGGAGGGCTTGCCTGCGGACGAGATCAGCTGGTAGTCCCTCGAGGTTGAATCGCCAGTGATGCTTGTAGTAGGCGGCGCTCATCTCCATGCAAACGGCGCCGGGGGTGAAGCAGGACTCGATCACGCCGTCGGCGTTGATCAGGCTCTGCCGCGCCAGCGCGTTGATCTCCAGCGTGTACCGCATATGCGGGTGCAACAGCTTGAACACCGGGTGCATCGCGCTCAGCTGCCGGTGCGCCGCCAGAATGAAGGGCTCCATACTCGCGTGCGTCCTCAACCTGCGTGCCACCACCGCCCGATTAGAACCTCACCACGTCCGCAGGCTACCGTGAAGCGAGAATTCTCGATCACAAGGCACTCGTTGTCGATCTCTGTACCAGTGGTTGACGAGCTGGTGGACGCCGGCGTCGTTGGAACAGACGTGGGCCTTGCCGAGCATCCAGAGCCAGTTGGTAGTAGCGTCGCGAGGCGGCGTCAGCACCACACTCGACCGGGACGCCCCCGGTTGCGCCGGAGGGAGTCCCAACTCGATCGCTACGGGCTTCAGCGTCCCGATGGGATTCAAGAAGAAGAGTGTCCTCGTCGCGTACGCCTTCCGGCCATCCATCGCGTTGATCCTCTCGATGAACGGCAGGTATATGTCGTGGAAGTCCAACACGAACAGCTTCCCTTCCTCCACAGCCTTCACACGATCAGGAAGACACAACAGCAATCATCCATCAGGGGCCGTGATGATGGCACTATCTGTGGCTATCATCAACTTCGAGAGCGTTTTCAATTTTCGTACCTGTTGTACGGTCAAACCCTCGAGTTGACCTGATATGTGGGCTTCGGTGATAGCGGATTCAGGTGGGCCATAAATCTCCGAGTCCAGCTTGCTGACCGGAGGGAAAGCCTATAGACCATAATACCCTTGTTACTATGGGGAGCTTCGTTCCAAATACCCTTGTTACTGTGTGTATGGCTAAGGAGGGTCACCTGAAGCCTCTCTATGGTGACAGGGTCGATGCCGGCGACCGCCTGCCGTGCAAACTCATCGTCCCGGAGCCACGCGAACTTGTCCTCTGCAGATGGACAATCCAAATCGCATTAAGCTCAAGCAGAGACTTCAGCTAATCGGATATTGGACGCAGTGCTTACTGGAGAGGATGCGTGGGGTGTCATATCGAAGCAGGCCCTCGCTCGATTCCTGGATCTTTCGAACGAAAGGGAGCTTCTTGATGAGGTGTTCCTGGAGGCCGAGCTTGAGGACGAGGCCCTCCTTGTAGAGATTGTCGATGTGGTGGAACCCCTGGAAGTCATGGTTATCAGCGGAGATGGACGCGATGAGGGATGGGATGAAGTTGTGCAGCACAGCCTTGAGTCTTCCTGCGGAGAAGGCACCCTGTTTCAGCTCCTCGAACGCCTCGTCCCGAGGCACATATATGGGATGTGGCTTCTCGATTCGGCTCTCAGCTGCCATGTCTGCGCCAATGTAGATGGATACGAGTCATTAGGTTAGCTTTCCATGGTTTGCAGTCAACCTTCGTACATTGAGAACGATATCACATCAGGACATGTTCGCAAATCTTGGCGGTGACAATTCATGGCGGGTCAAGTCAACGGATCAACAACCAGCATTCACACCGTGGTTCCTAAGAAGCTACAGGAGAATCCTCGACTCCATCCGTCGACAGAGGGGAAAGAGAACTCACTGGTATCTGTAGGGGGGCGACCGGTACGGCATCGTCTTGGATAAGGGATCTTCTTGCCCCCAAGTGTTGGCCTAGCAAACTCTATGCCTCGATCGGGATTACCCAGGTCATTGTAGGTGGCGTAGTCGTAGATCCTGTCGGACCGCTTCCGAACACCATTGCCGTCGCCTCGCAGCTCGTTCAGTTCCTTCTTCCTCAGCTCTTTCAGCCCCGCCGGCGTCTCCGATGGCAGATATGGCTGCACTTAGGTCAATAATGGCTACGGATGAGATCAACTGCTTGTCTCAATGGCTGTGATGAACAAGCGCAGAGGATGACGCTGACCTTGTTGCTGAAGAAGATTCGCTTGGTGGGAAGGTCCTTGGTGGATTGGACCCAAGAGTTGCAGGGGAAATGCACCGGCCCGCACGCGAACCCCTCGATGACGATGCCCTCGAGGAAGAACTCCTTCTGGTGGCGGTTGACCACCGTGATCGCCCCAGGCTCGCCGAAGGCGGAGTCCACGTCGAATTCCGCGGTGTACACCACGCGCTCTCCCTTCACGTTCTTCTTCTCGTACCAATCCTTGATCACCGTCTCGCCGCTCTTCTTCGGCTTTTTGGTTCCTGAGTTGCAGGGAGAACAGTCAGAGGCATCAAAGAAGGAAATAGGCTTTTCTCTTGTTTTGGTGTTAGCAAATCTACTGCCAACTGGAGAAGTTAAAAGGGTAAAAACTATGATCTACAATGATTTCATCTTGAAAAAGCCGATCTGGAAGGACACAATCGATGGTTGTTCTTGAGGGAAGAGAGAAAAAGTGCCTACTTTTGGTAAAAACTACTGTGAGTTCTCACGATCATGTGGGCTCTGAGAAGGGGAACAAACTTGCGAATTCACTACAATTCTATGTAAAGACAAATATGGGGCTTTTTTTAAGATTGAAAAAAGTCATCTTTGGATTTGTTTTAGACTATAAAGATCTGACAACAGCACTAGATCCACTTTAAATCGACCAAAAAGCAAACAAAAAGAGCTTGACCCCAAAAGAGTCAACTTTTTCATTGTGTTTTTCCTTCCTCATCTCATCAAACAGGACGCTGAGTAGAGCCGGAGCTTGTGATCCAAGAACCAAAAGCCAGATTGAAATGTTACGAGGCTTACTTGGATTGATCTCCGTGCTGATGAGCTCCAGCACCACATTCCGGCCGATCTTGTCGGACAGCGCGTCGAGTTGATTGACTATGACCTCCTTCAAATCCTCCTTCAGCTTCCTCCTCACGGTCAGCGCCGCCCTCACCTTCAACTTCTCCTGCTGCTTCCCTGCCACCAACTTCACCACCTCCTCGCTGATCGTCGCCACGACTGGCGTCGCCGCCGCCTTCTTCACGGACGGAAGTCTCCCCCTGCTCCTCTGTGCCAACAGAGCAGGGGAGGCAAAACAGAGCTTGTTCTGTTTGCTCCCCAGCAAAACAGATCTACTCCCAGAAAGAAAAGAGGATCTCCCCAGCGGAGAGAAGCCTATGATCTCATTACATGCCGCCATTCCCTCCTCTCTTTCCGCGAGCAAAGTTTTAGGAAAAAAAAAAACGAAGCTTTCGGCTTCTTCCTGCTCTGTTTTTTCTAGTTCTCAAAGGAGCCGCAGGAGGAGAGAGAAGGGGGTGCTTTGGGGTTGCGACAAGAATTATTGCAGTGAGATCCAAGGATGGGTTGGCAAATATAGGGAGGGAGGGGCGGCAGGCGGCCCCTTGGTTTCTACTTTTCTACCTCGTGCACGTTGCTTGTTTGATTTCTTAGCGTTTATAGCCCCATAAACACGCTGGATGGGTGTGATTGATTGCGTGATGGTAGAACAAAGTCAACCGTGAGGAAAAGAAGGATGTTTCCAGGTAGTGGGGTTCATTCTCGGCAGCTCGAAAGACCGGCATGCCCATCCGTGGTGTTGCAATGGCATATCGATGGCAGACTTAGTAGTAGTCCACACCGAATCCCATAACTCGACCATGGAATATGATGGGGATGATTTCCTCATCATAGGTACGTCAAAGTGCACGAGGAGATGCCAAACAAACTTGTTAGATTCCTGTTATCATCTTTTTAGTCGCTCACGGGACAACATCGAAATAACTCAATCTTGCTTGGTGTGATTGAGTTCGATCTGCGAAGTCAATTTCTCTTATAAAGGGACATTGAGATCTCGTGAAGCTACGTGGTATTATTCTTTACGACATAAAACTTATCATTTGTTATCTCAACTACAAAGTAACAAGTGATCTAAATGGCACTTACTATCACATCAAAACGAGATAAATCTTCTTTTCAATCATTTAAATACCGAAATTTCTCTATAATAATTAAGTCATCGGCAAAGCCCCATTCCTATCACCCCACCTGTTTAACCGGAATTCTAATTCTTTAATGACTCACGTAAATTAGCTTCCCGTTGTTGTCACCTATATCTTCGATGGTGAAGAGAATTGGATGGGCTCACATTTTTTTATCGAGGATAAAAGAAATTACTTCATCAATTTAAAGGGAGAAGATTGCGCGCTCTAATCCTTTTTCATACCTTTCATCCACAGCAGTGAGTGATCGTTAATTTCACGAGTAGAGTTTGAAAATATGAAACTCAAAGTGAAATGAGGATATTCGTCTTCATTGATACGAAGCTATCAGATGCTTAGAAAATAATAAAAGGATACATCATGTCGACATGATCGGAAGAGAAAATATTCCATGGATTTTTTTTTAAATATGAGAAATATTTTCTTAACCATCAGTGATTAAAAAATGATGAGCCATGGAAGGTGAATGGAAGAGTGCTATCTTTATTCGAGAGGAAGCAAGGTGTTTTTTTTTAATTATAGAGTGTTTTGGCTTAATCTAGTTTTGTTTAGACTTACTTTGATGATTGATAGAAAAATTATACTTCAAATCTTGTTTTTACCACTTATCATTTGTAAATTACTTTTTCTTATTCTGTTCTTCTCTGGAACGTGACATTTGTAATGATTGATGGAAGATCAGACAATCTCTTATACTTTAGATATAGTAACATCGATATAAAAATAATAATAATATGATATTGGAGTGAATATTTTACATCCAAACCCTTTCTAAGTCACACTTATAAATATATAAGTCCTCGATTAATTTAAATTCTATGCATTAGATTGTGTCACATATAATAATAAAATACATTTGTTTAAGTTTATGAACATATAAATCCCTGATTAATTCAATTTCTACAGCCATTTAAAAGGAGAGATGAATGAGAAAGCTAATTAAAACTATAGAAATGATAAAAAAAAAAGAAATAATTATGATATTTTATATGTCAAATTTGTGAAATAAACATTGATAGGGAGAATTCACTGATCTATAACATGGCAGCCACCTAAGAAATATTTGGCTCATATTATAATATATTCTCTTGGAATCAATTTATCATAAAACTCATTATTTTCAATGACCTTATTTTTAATCTCAATCCTAAATTAAGTGAGAGACCGAGTGGAGCACCTGATTCTAGTGGACACTTTAGAAGACTTTTAATCATGATGGATCATCTTAGATTTTTTTATCATGCGATCATTTAAAACTTACAAAGTCTATTTATAATTTATATTATCTATCAAATATTGATTGAAATAATTAATTTTTAAAATCTCGAATTAAATGTTTCATTTGATCCTTCTTCTCTTTTATAATTTCCAAATGAATCAAAAAAAAATTCAAAAATGTTGAGTATTTTGTAGATCATAAAAAGTTTCTTCGAAAACTTACTAAATCCTGACTGATGTGCGATCATTTTCAAATTGTTACACATGCAACCTACGATTAAGTTGGATCGATCGAGACGTCCCAACAAACACACCATCAAATGTGTCTCTATTTCGAAGGAAAAAGCTGTGGAGACGACCGCCTTCTCTTTTGTTCTTGATGGATCTGCGTTCGCCGGTCGCATCTGCGGCGAGCTTCCGGGAAGGGCAGGGCGGCACGGTGGTCATGTTGAATCCTCCTCCTCCGTTGACTCCACCTCAAAGGCGTCCCTTCGCATCCAACAGCCACGGAACTCGATCACGAGACGAAGCCAGGAACGCCGCCGTTGGTTTGGAGGAGGAGGGTTCCACGAGACGTACGTGGATTTGGAGAACTCCATCGAAGACGTTGCGTTGGACTTTGACTTCAAACTACGAACTGGACTTGCGGGGTG
Organism: Musa beccarii; assembly: GCA_024322285.1. Classification (NCBI taxonomy): domain Eukaryota; kingdom Viridiplantae; phylum Streptophyta; class Magnoliopsida; order Zingiberales; family Musaceae; genus Musa; species Musa beccarii. The sequence goes on from CM044394.1 coordinate 69,938,343, forward strand.
GGGTGGGGTGGGGTGGGGTGGGTGTCCAACGCCCGCGTCGCCATGGCTGGGCGCTGGGCTCTTCTGTGGTCGAAGATCCAAGTTCCGAGATCGGGAGACTAGTCATGGAGTCATCCCACTTGGCGTTGCCGGACTTTGTTGTCATCCTTCCTTTTGACTCCACCAAAACTGTGTGGACGCAGTTGGCATCGTTCAAACACTGCCGCCCATCGTTCGTCTTCTACCCATTCAATTCTACCCATTTAGCATATCAAACACATTAAAATCACAAGTGATCAATCGAGATTCTATATATATATATATATATATATAACCAAATCTAAGTATATGATACTTTGAACACTCCAAATTAAACTTATTCCCTTGATGTCTGACCTTTCCAGGCACAGTGAAGTTTCGATTCTTTGACTTAGAAGTTCTCAACAGATATTTGGTTCTTTGTTGTGACATTTTTAGATCCAACGGATCAATTTTTGCAAAGTTAAGTTGATTTTCAAAAATATTATTAACAATTAATTAATTATCATACTTATTCTTTTGAGTCGATATCATTATTAGCATTGAAAGTGTTCAAATAGTCACCACGAATAAGATATAGACCTAATTTTTCTTGAGATAAAGTATTTAAATGGCATGCAGTAGTAAAGGCGAGAAGGAACTCTCTCATATCTGATTTAGCACTATTTGTTGTCACGATTTAATATATCGCGATAATTGACCTGTCAATTTTATTATAATTAATCAATAGTGTAAATATTTAAACATAAATTAATAAAAATATGCTCATCTCTAATGTGAGACATGATCATGGCTTTATATTCTCATCATACCCCAACATAATTCAAATCAATCCCTAGCACAAGTAATCCTATTTTACTTGAGTCTCTCGTTATGTCTAATATTAGATAAAATTTAATATTATTTGTCATGATCCTGATTTGATAATATAATTGACTCATACCATTTTGATCATTATATTTTGATCGATATTTATTGATTCAAACATGAATTAAATGAACTAAGTTTACAATATATTTTTTTGTTATGAGGATTACATGGATGCAATTCTTTCTTTATTTTTTTTAATTCATTGTTTTTCTCATACTATTTTTTTTTCTCTCATTCTCTCTCGTTTGTTGATCGTATTTATTTTCTCTTTCTCCACTAACATCATCGTCTCATCGTTAAGTAGATCTCCTATTACTTAATCATGGGATATAGGATTGCAATTTTTTTTAGACTTGTTTACTTAGAGAGCCTATACCAAAACTAAAATATTAATTTTTTAGACCTTCCATGCATTTCAATTCCATGTGAACACCGGCTATGATCTATTTGCAAGAGAATAGAGAAGCAGAATTATGTTGTGTAAACTTCCAATGAATCAAATGCAGCACTAACGCACCACAAAAAAAAAAAAAAAGGACTCGATTGTGTTGGGTCTTTTAACTTTGGCATGGGTCTGGGAATGGATCGGGCCAAGTTTGAATCAGTGCAGATTTGATCCAAATTCGACCCAAGTTGATAGCGGGTCAGGATGTCTTAACCCTGACCCGATGTGGTTAGCGGGTGAGGATGTCTTAACTCAAGTCAAAATTCGCATCAAATTTACTTGACTCAGACCTGACCAATCTGATTTGATTTGACCCAACAGATTAAGATTCAAGAATTTAGATTGGATTCTCGTTTGTTCTTGTGTCGATTAAGCTTTTATGAGGATGATAATATATTAATAAATCCATTGCTCAGATTCTCTTTTGTTCTTGTGTCGATTAAGCTTCTGCGAGGATGATAATATTTTAATAGATTCGTTGCTTGGATTTTCTTCTATTCTTATATAGATTAAGCTTCTGTAAGGATGGCAATATTGTGATAGATCCATTTTTTTGGATTTTCTTTTGTTTTTTTATTGATTAAGCTTCTGCGAGGATGATAATGTTTTGATAGATCTGTTGCTTGGTGTCTCTTTTGTTCTTGTGTCAATTAAGCTTTTACGAAGATGACAACATTTTGATAGATCCGTCTTGGATTCTCTTCTTGTGTCGATTAAGCTTTTGCAAGGATGATAACATTTTAATAGATCTGTTGCTTGAATTCTCTTCTATTATTGGTGTTGATAAGCTTTTGTGAGGAAGATAATATTTTAATAGATTCATTGTTTGTGAGGAAGATAATTAAGCTTATGCAAAGATTATAATATTATAATGGACTCGTTGCTTGGATTCTCTTTTGTTCTAATACCGATTATGTTGGTGAATTTAACATAATAAATATGGATCAAATATTTCTTATAAATCCAAAATCAAATTTAAAATATTTTTATAAAATTTAATAAATTTATAATAATAAGCATGAAATCCTACAATTAAACATATTAACATGAAAGCATACCCGATGAATTAATTAGTGATTTGGCCTTCTAATTACAGAGTATTCTTAAGAACTTTAGTTTTCTCTCTCACGGATGAAGAAAAACTTCATTTTTATACTGCAAGCGAGGACCATAAATCTATTTATAGTCATCTACAATTATGATTACATTCATAATTGATGAATATGTAATTATACTTTAAGAGTTTCCTATTTCTAACTTATCAAGTCATTAATTTTCATGATAATTATGTTCCTTAGCCAAATAAATTTATTTTAATTAGATCATTTTAATTTTAATTAATCAGAATAATGATATAACATATTTAATTATCCATTTGTGACCCTTAAAATTTTAATAGATTAAGCTTTTTATGAGGATGATAATATTTTAATATATCTATCACTTCTAATTTTTAGTCTTCTTCTTCTTCAATAATTCATTTATATGTAAAAAGTTAGTTCTCGATGGAAGGTTAGCTCTATTCGATCTATGATCTGAGTCTCGATGTAATGAATGTACGAGTCATTACTATAGAGAGAGTCTACGCTCATGAATTATGACAAGTGAATATTCGCTATCGTAATACATGACTTGTGACAAATGCTTTTGAAAAGATAATTATGAGTTTATTTATAGATGCAAGGCGTCATCATCAGGAAGGTCTCTAATGTTTAATCATCTGAATAAATTATTCATATTATAAATCATAATTCCTAATGGTAACATTTTTCATGTGTTATCGAAGAACAGAATGACTTGAGACATGCAATTATTAAAGTCAAATTATTAGCAAAAATTGAACCAATAATCCATAGAATACCATTCCATTTCACTTTAATTCCTAAGCTTCAGTTCATGGTAATTTAGTTCTTAATTCAATTATAATTCTTTTTCAAAATTACCACATGTAATGCCCCCAATATGCCAAAATAGTCAATATTTTTAAATTCTTTCAACTGATTTTTTTCTTCTCGTCTTTCTTTATTAATATAATACTTCATTATCTTTTCCTTTTAATCTTTTTAAAATTATCAAATTGATGCTCTTTTCTTAATTTAATTTCTTGAAATCTTTTAAAGTTAGCATTGATAAAGAGGGTTTGATACGTGGGCAACTAGTGTCCCGTCACATCTCATCAGATGCCTCGTCGGCTCGATACATCAGCCACAAACATCATGCCTACATTGATATCGACTCGACGTTGCTCGGGACACGTCATCATCATGACACATCAATTAGGACTTCGTCACGTCGAATAAAAACTTGGATGGTAGTCGTAATGTTTGATGGCATAACAAACCTTTCCGCGATCAAGTAATGACCGATGATTCAAAGAAACTATCCTATGGAATAACACTCTACACTTGATTTCTACAATTTTTGAAGCCTCATTTAAAAAGATTCCAAATGCATTTCGAAGACTCTCTTAAATAACTTGAGCACATAACACTCTTTAATTCCGAATCTAATCTATTAAACTTATGATAAACTCGAATGTAGTACACGCAAGATCCACCACAAGTTTCCATTGACAACGCCACAGGAGTCCGGTCAGTTTGATACATCAGCTAAACATCATGCCCACATCGATACCGGCTTGATGTTGCTCAGGACATCTCATCATGCATCGATTAACACTCCGTCCAATAAAAACCTAGATGGTAGCCATAATGCTAGATGGCTTGACGAACCTTTTCACGATCGAGTAATGACGGATGATTCAATGTAACTATCCCGTGGAATAACAATCTACACTTATCTTTCGGAATCTAATCTATTAAACTTGTAATAAATTCGAATGTAGCACAATCAAAATCCACCATAGAGTTATGGGAGAGGGGTTGGTGAGTGTGGGAAGAAATCTCATCATGATTCCCATATTGCAAATGAAGTCGCTAAAAAAGAGAGAGCACTAAACAAAACCGAGAGAGGCGAATGGAGGGAGCGTCCGGAGACGGCCACTTGTGAGTTCGATAGGACGACGGCGTGTAAAGGTGGGAAGATGAGATGCACACATCGATCGATCGAGTGCAGTGCCACAGCTGCTTTATGCAAAAAGATGCTTTCCACATCCCATGCGAGCCTTCTAAATTACTTACCCATGTATGACAGTTGTGCGGCGGCGACGTCGACGTCGACCTGCCTCCACCATCGCCACCACTGAGCCTGCTTGCACTCGAGCACTATGCCATTATTCCGAATCATTCCTTCCTCCCCTTTCCTTCTCCAAAAGATGGGGAAACCTCTCGATCCCATCGACGACTCGACAGCCCTCCCATACTTTTTCGCTGCACTGCCTTCGAGAGATCAATGCAAGCACTTCACTTCCATGTCCATGCCATTTATATATGTACATTATAATTCCATAAGTAACAATTCTATCAATAATATATTTTTGACCAATATTTCTCATTTAGGCCTTTTCAAGTTTTTTCTAATTTAAAACATCATTTATTATAAAACCCCTAATTTAATTGTACATCGAAAATAGAAAAGAATTAAATTGGATTACAAGAGCCTAATGAATATCCTATTAGTTTAAGTTCATGTATTTTAGATTATTGATTAAAACTTAATAAAATAATGAGCCAATTATTTTATCGGATTATGTCATTGTAAATGATACATTGTCATGTGGCACATCACCTCCACGTGGAGCTTAAAGATCAATAATAATAATAATAAAGATTTATTATTATTATTTATGATGAGAAAGATAATCGCTAATTCCCTCAAGTTATTTATAGTGAGAAAAATAATTATAAACTTTTTTTATCGCTATTTATTGTAAGAAAGATAATCATAAACTTCTTTTATATTTTTATAATCAGGTATAAAAACTCACCTCTGATATAGAAAAAGAAAGATATCTACACTCTTATGCATCGAGTTATTAAATTAAGCATCGGAGGAACTAAATTAGAAAAAAAATTTCAACCCCAATTTTCATGAAGGTGGTACTATAAATGCTCAATATTCTCACTTTAGAGACATTTTAGACAGTCCTATGTATTTGAGTCTGAATCACATCGAACTGATTAAAACGTCATTAATGTGACTAAAGATAGTCATAACATAAAAACTATCATTATGCTAATTTCATATGCATTACATTAGAGTTAAATTAGTTTAGTCCTGCGTCCAAAGTATGCTGAGTTGTAAGAGTTCGATTATTCGATCGGATCAGATCATAACATATAATATCATGATAATTAACCCATCAATCAACTTAGTGGGATTGAATTAATGATCTAAAAGGCATCTGATGTTGTAACCCAATTCGATGCAAATTGAGATTGCCATCAGGTCAAATTCCTAAAAGCAGTGGAAGGTCCTCCACAGGTCGAAGTGGCCATTGGGCAGGTCTCAACAACAGCCTTAAAACCGAAGGAAGGTGGCGGTGGCGGTGGTGGTGGTGCAATATGTTAATGATGTACCTTTGGCGGGCACCATGATGCATTCATGCACCTGTGTGCGCAAAAGGGGCTCCCACGTTTCACGACTGATTTGCCTGCCTACCAGCAAACCACATCCACAGAGGCCGCAAAGTAAGCCCATCATGGTGAGTTGCTTTTCTGGTCACCATTCCCATCCGGACCTCACCCCGATCTAAAAGCAACACCTGTTCTCCATTACTGCTAATCTATTGTTGTGTCATTCGACGGTAATGCTGATGAGAGGGACTACACTGTGTGCCAACCCCGTGATGGCACATCATGTTCGCGTGGACATCCCCGTCTCAGTTCCCAGTCCCGGAGGAAGCACGACTCGCCACGTCAACAAATGAGAAGTGCCCGATCACGCCGGGTGGATTCGGCTCATGGCATCGAAGAACAGCAAGCATCTCCTTTCATTCAACCTAAACCCTTGTCACTTCGCATATTCTTTTAGATTACGCATCTACTATCCTTACTGTCTTTAAGTGTCATAGAAAGAGAAACATCTGATATCTCTTTCTTAAATAAAAATCAACAATGTCATTTCATTAGTGGCTCAGTAAAGATGTTGTAATGTAGTTCCAAAATTGTCAAATCATAATATGTCATTTCATTATTGTTATTTAGTCCATAAATTACACTGATCGTGTTTGGAAAAGCTTGAGAAGGAAGAGGGTGAGACGCTCAAAAATGGATGATGTCCCCTCTCACGGCGCACCAGATTTGTGGCAGACTGACACCACCTTGGATAAATTGAAGCTTAAATCACGTCATAAATAGCATTCACGTATTGCATGTTTGTGAGTAAGAAGGTGAGACTCTCAAAGTGCATGAGGTGTACAGTAACACTGGCATTGAAGGCATGCAAATTATTGCAATGGGGGCCATGGAATGTGTGTTTTGGGATCTAACATATAGGCTACGAGACTAAAATTAAATGACTGTAAAATGATATGCTTTTTTGCTTGTAATTACTTAATGAATTTTTTTTATTTTCTGAAAAAAAAAATGAAGCATGACGGAACATAACAAAGGAAATTTTTTGTGAATAAAAATATGAGAATAGAAATACTCTAGAGTAAAAAAAAAAAAAGAATACAATGAGACTTTTAAATACAGTTAAAGTAACGAATTCTCGGAAAAAAAATCTCTTTTTAGGGTTTTTTTTTTCTCAAGAGGTATCCATTTTCATATTTTCCATTTGATGTTTCTTTTTTGTCATATTTATCATAATATCCTCTAATAAGAGACATCAACAATTTTTGTCATTTTTGGTAGACCCATCGTATCGATAGGATTTAATCGGTAAAATTTCTAGTTATAATGTTTTTGAATAAACTCAGTGCTTTGGAAACACTATACGCCTATTCAAAATCAGTGATATAAAAAAAATGACCCTATTAAATTACGATTTATTCCCAACGTAATAACGATACTTATTTGAAACTCTATTTCATTGTTATTTGTTTCTGACCTAATAAGGATACTTATTTGAAACCTTTTGTGTGTGAGATGATTTCCATCGAGTGTTGAGTTAATTTATCTCAATCGTAATATTTCTGAATAGATTTATAGTGTTTTGACGAAGGTATTAAAAATATTATAAATATAATTAGCGGTATAATCTTATACATGGAGGATTGAATCGATTTCTGGGTGTAATCTCTAACCCTCTCATCAATGACGTATTTTAGTGCTTATGACAAATGGAAGAAGAGAAAAAAGAATAATTCTTAAAAAAAAAGGAAACATTTCCTAAAATTCTTTCTAATTGGAAAGTTCCACCGCGTGGATGGATCTGTCCATGCGAGTCTGGACACGGAAAAAGAGAGGAAGAGCTGACACTCTTCGGTTCAAAATCTTCCCTCCATGAAGGCTAAATCTTTAATACGATCTAGAAATGCGTATCCAACAAAACAAAATCCAAGAGGGAGTTGACGGAACGGAGGAGGACGTCTGCAGATAATACATTGTTAGGTGCGGAGGGATTAATAAGGAGACAAAACAAAAGAAAGAAAAAGCTCATCACCCGACACGGGTCAGCCCAGTGTGTGTGTTTGTGAGGCTGTCCCCCTCCTTTTGTATATCCGTTTGAATCCATTCAAAAGCTCTTCCTCTGCTTGCCTGCGACACTCCTCTGTGACTGTGAGCAGCGCAGATCGCCCCCACGAGATCAGCACCAACGCAATTGCCTCTCTCTCTCTCTCTCTCTCTCTCTCTCTCTCTCTCTCTCTCTCACCCACCTTTTTCCGCCTATATTATTTGAAACACGGCAGCCTTCCTTCCACCTCATGGAGACTTCATAGAGAACAGCTTAGCGTCTTGCTTCCACCTTCGGTAACAAGGAGTATGGCAAGTGCTACGCCGTTAGTGCTGCTGTTCTTGGCTTGTGCTGGAGGTTTGGTTTGCGGCAACCACACCTACATCGTGTACATGAACCCGGCCCACCGGCCGGCAGTCCACCCGAGCCACGCCGACTGGTACGCTGCGCACCTTCAGTCTCTGGACATCGACCCCGGCCGCCACCTACTCTACACCTACTCCGACGCCCTCCACGGCTTCGCGGCCTCCCTGCTGCCGCACCACCTCGACCTCCTCCGCCGCTCCCCCGCCGTCGTCCACCTCCACCCCGACCCTGTACTCCGCCTGCACACCACCCGCTCCCCGCAGTTTCTTGGTCTCGCACCCGACGCCTCCTCCTCGGCGGCCGTTCCCCGACCCATACAGGCCGTCGAGGCTGCCTCCCGCGACGTCTTCATCGCCGTCCTAGATACCGGCGTATGGCCGGAGGTTCCGAGCTTCTCTGCCGCCGCCGGCCTACCCGAGGTCCCCTCCCGGTGGCGCGGCGCTTGCGAAGCCGGCGTCGACTTCTCCCCCTCGCTCTGCAACCGCAAGCTCGTTGGGGCCAGGAGCTTCTCCCGGGGCTTCCGAGCCGCCGCCGCGGTTGCCGGCGACGGCGCCGTGCGGGGGAAGCCCAAGGAGTACGACTCGCCGCGGGACCGGGATGGGCATGGGACGCACACGGCGTCGACGGCCGCTGGCTCCGCCGTGGCCAACGCCAGCCTCCTCGGGTACGCAACCGGCACCGCCCGGGGCATGGCGACTGCCTCTCGCGTCGCCGCCTACAAGGTCTGCTGGGCCTCCGGGTGCTTCGGTTCTGACATCCTCGCCGGGATCGATACTGCCATCTCCGACGGCGCCGACATCCTCTCCCTCTCCCTCGGCGGCGGTTCCACCCCCTACTTCCGCGACACGATCGCCATCGGCGCCTTCGCCGCCGCAGAGCGCGGCATCTTCGTCTCCTGCTCCGCCGGCAACAGCGGCCCCGGCCCCGCCACCCTCGCGAACGGCGCCCCCTGGATCGCCACCGTGGGCGCCGGCACCCTAGATCGCGATTTCCCGGCGACCGCCCGCCTCGGCAACGGCGCGCGGTACACAGGAGTCTCGCTGTACAGTGGGAAGGGGATGGGGAAGAAGCTGGTCCCTGCGGTGTACGGCGGCGGCAGCAGCAACGCGAGCAAGCTGTGCCTCGCGGGCACGCTGGACCCCGCGCGCGTGCGGGGAAAGCTGGTGCTTTGCGACCGTGGGGTGAGCGCGCGCGTGGAAAAGGGGGCGGTGGTGAAAGCCGCCGGAGGGGCGGGGATGATACTGGCGAACACGGCGGCCAACGGGGAGGAGCTGGTGGCGGACAGCCATCTGCTGCCGGCTGTAGCGGTGGGGAAGAAGGAAGGGGATCTGATACGGCAGTACGTCACCACCAACCCGAGACCAAGGGGAGTGTTGAGCTTCGGGGGAACGGTACTGGGGGTGCGGCCGTCGCCGGTGGTGGCGGCATTCAGCTCAAGGGGGCCAAATCCGGTGTCGCCGCAGATACTGAAGCCGGATTTCATCGGGCCGGGGGTGAACATATTGGCAGGGTGGTCGGGGTCGATCGGGCCGACCGGGCTGCTCAAGGATGGCCGGAGGACCCAATTCAACATCATGTCCGGTATGTGTTTGCTCTGTGGAGTCGTATCCGCTAGCTTTAGAGCGAGTGTACGCTGATCATAACTTCTCTTGTGGTTATTCATGTAGGAACATCGATGTCATGCCCACACATCAGTGGAGTTGCTGCATTGCTGAAGGGTGCGCACCCTAATTGGAGCCCTGCTGCCATCAAGTCGGCCCTCATGACGACTTCATACGTCATCGACAACACCAACTCTCCCCTTCGCGATGCTGCCGGTGGCTCAGACGCCACCCCATTTGCTTACGGTGCGGGCCATGTGGATCCACAGAGAGCCCTCGCCCCCGGCCTCATCTACGACATCACCGCAGACGATTACATCGCTTTCCTCTGCTCCCTGAACTACACCGTCCCACATATCCAGGCCATCACGAAGAGGCCTAACGTGACCTGCTCGCGGAGGTTTTCAGATCCTGGCAATCTGAACTACCCATCCTTTTCAGTTGTGTTCGGGAAGAAATGGAGAGTGGTGAAGTACCGAAGGGAGCTGACGAATGTTGGCTCGGCGTCGTCAACCTATGAAGTGAAGGCAAGCGGGCCTGGTGGTGTTGCTGTGACGGTGAAGCCGGCGAAGCTCATGTTCAAACATGTCAATCAGAAGCTTAGGTACAGTGTTACGTTTGCGTCCAAGGAAAGAGGGAGGTCTGCCGGCACGGCATTTGGTTGGATCACTTGGAGCAACAAGCAGCACAAAGTGCGAAGTCCCGTAGCCTATACATGGAAGATGTGAACGATGGTTCGAAATGTTCTCCTTCCTTTTGTGGCCAGAATCGTTCGATGGAATCTTTCGTGCTCCAATTCAACCTAAATCTCTGCAGAAAATTCAATTCAGGGCAGTGATGTAGAATAGAATCTGGGCTTTACCATACATCGGCTTCCTCTGCTGGGAGATGTCAAGCTGTTCCGGCAGATATAGAGAACCTGACGAAGTCTTTTGCTTTACTAGTGTTTGTGGTTTTAACGAGAATCAATAGTCTGGAGAGTTGCAACATGCCATCTTTGCAAGAAAGATTGGTGGTTTGAGTTGGGTGTTCGGTAGGCGTAAAATTATCTTACAAGCATTCTAATCCGAGCTTTGTTCGCTAGTGTTGGATGTAACTGTTGGTTGAGCACAGTGCAAACATGCCGAGCTGCTGTGTTGTCCTTGGAAGTACAACTGATCACATACATTATGACGTCCGAACATATACACTATAATGTGACCAGAACAGTTAGCGGAAGTGGACATAGAGTCTCTTCTAAGTATACCCTCAACACATCCGGATGCAAATATTTATGAATACGAGACGTGAAAATAATGTGTGAACTAATTGACTCGAAAGAAAGGGTAGACATTAATGAAAAATAATTTACAGCATACATTATTGTTTATCTAAAAATTAAACAAATAGAATAGGACTCTTTTTCCTTTTTGAAGAAAGCACACCCGCAATATACACCTGCACACACACAACCAAAGGAAAAGGGTGCAATCCAGTTTAGCAATCTGACAAAATGTTTAAAGGGGATGATCTAGTGCTCATTATTAAAAAGTATATTTATCGTAAGTGGCATGGGATGTCTTATAAAGTCTTATCAAATTAGTATTATAGATACATCAGCATATAGCTTGAAAAATATAAGCAAGTCTGAATTCTACACCTCTTACAAAAGCCTTATTCAACAATGGTACGACATACAAAATGATCAAATCAGTCATCAAAGCAACTTTTTGTCTGTGTTCACATGATAATAAGATTCTAACAATCTTGCAATAGTTCCTACTCATGGTCTCTAGTTCTATTGTAAAAAATTGAAAATGGAAAATTTCAACCTTGCAAACATAGCATCAATGAAACTTGGATACAACAATTTTACCAAGCATCAATAGGTATTACATTGACCACAAATTCTCACTTGAGCATCGTAAAGTTTCAGTCATCTCTTCAACTTGTTATTTTATATCTGCAATCTCAGAATTGTGTCATATGTTTCCCTATCAAAAAATTTAGGTATTGGCATAACCTGGATACTACAACTCATGACATCATTTCCACCAAGTTGGGCAGATTAGCATCCAAATATCAGGTCAAGGCAACGGCATCAAGATCAAACTAACGTTTATCTCAGAGAGCAAGAGAGGCAGCAGAACAGGACAGACTCTCAAAGGGAACTGCTTTTCTTATACAAACTCAAAGAAACATCATTCTTCTGATACATGATTAACATATATCTCCCAGAAAATAACCAGCCAATGTTTCAAAGGAAAATGACAGTGGCCAATGTTATGTAGGCATCAAATCTAAATAGAAGGCATCAATAAAGTATTTGTCAAACTGATGCAATCACATTTAGTAGAAATTTTAATGGAAAAAACAAAATAATCATAAATCATGTTTAGAAGTAAAAATAATGATGCCAAAGAATACCTTCACAATCTTCGAAACATCCCGATGGTAATGTACATCGACAAAACTTTCCTGAAAGAATTAGTAACAATAACATAGGAAAGATACCAAAAAAGAAAGAAAAGAATTAAAATGACACTGTATTAAGAAGAAATTTTCTGACTACCTGCATTTGACCAGCAGATCCTATAAAAAAATTATTAACTAATCTAACAAGTTGACTCCGTTTCAAGATGCCATGAAATATTGCAGTGCTATCTGAAAACAAGACTTCCATTTTGCTGCTGTCTCAAATTCTCAACAAGTAATTGATAGAAGGATTTCAGAGCTTTGATATCATTGGCCTGCTGGAAAAGATTTGACAGATCAAGAAAGTCAATATAAGGAAGGTGTAACAGCAACTGATGTTCCATCTAGTTTGACCTAATTATGTCCTAGAGCAGATGAAAAACCTGTTAGATTGAACTACATCTAGGAAAACGACAGGACAATAAAAAATTTCTGACACAATTCTAGATAAATTGACGATTTCCATACATTACAGATCTGGATAATTCAATTTTGCTCAAAATTCTGCAATATCTTGTTAATCTTAGCTGGTAGTTTGTCATATCAAAGACCTCAGCAAACAATTAAAGATACTGCAGAAGAATAAGGCATTAGCATAGTTCTTGTACCTGCAACTTTTGATAGTATTGTTCTGTAAGTTCATGTGGGCAACGAGCTGCTTGGAGCCCTTTAGACACAAAATGGATAATGAAGTCACTACCCAACTTCTCGTACATAACCTTTTGGGCCAGCACAATTTCTCCAAAAAGAAGCAACTGTTGATGGAAGTATGTTGTTAAATAGTTTGCATAGTAAATGCCAAGAGAACAGAAAACTGAGATGAGAGAGAGCCATTGAAACACTATAAATCACTTTCTTCATGCCAAAAATACATTTAGAAGAAAAAAGGTCAAAGGGAGAGTTATATAACAGGCCAGGCTTGTCATGCCGATCAGCACAGATCATAACATGCTAGACAGGCACTAGAACATGCAATGAAAATAATGTCAATAGTGCCGACGTACACCACACCCCAAATTTTGGCTTGTGCCAACCAACACGGTGCCTAACTCGCCCAGCATCATGAAACACAACCCATGCTGACCAATGTCCAGTAAGGCACTTGGTTATTAGAAAACAAATGGGTAAGTAACATCACTGGTAGACCTCCTTATCGGATCAGTGCAAATTTCTCTCAAATAAAAGTATATATAGACATCTTAAAGATTATTCTCCCATTTGCAAAAAGAACCTCATGTTCTTAAGACCACTACCTTCTAGAGTATTTATAAATCTGCATGAAGAATTTCATGTTACTATATCACCTATGGGACAATGGTCAGTAGGGATTTGTAAAAAGCAAAAGTATTGTAACAAGCCAATATGCTAGCACACAAGTATTATATACTGGAGGCCAGTGCATGTCTAATTGCAAGCCCGACGGGGAATTTTTCTAGGAAAAATGCAAATCCATCTTGCATTGCAACTATGAAATACTAAAAAGTCATAAATGAATATTTCATTCATTAGCTAAACATAAAGAGTAAAAGATAAGGTATTGATGGCTATACGGTATTTGCATCATGGAACTCGAATGACTTATCAAGCACGCTGTACAAGCAGCAATCAGTTGCAAACTTCTCAATTATAAAGCTGCGGAATCCAGGAACCTGGAAATTTTTTTTTAGCAAAAACCATTATCTGGAATCACAAACTTTGAAAAAAATGAACAACACGTATTTGGTTAGCCATGATAAAAATAATTAATAGAAAAGGGTGTACCTTATCATCAACATTACAATTCGTGCACCAGTCTTTGATGAGCTTCATGAATATTTGGACACACAACTGCCAAAGTAAACATGAAGTAGGTGTATTAGTTATTAGTTAATTTACTTTGGTATTTCGTTCTAAGAGCTAGGAAAAAGGGCGCCACAAGGCACCTAAACTCCATCCAGAGTGAGGTTTAAAACCTAACTTGAGCATCTTCATACATAACCAAGAAAATTTACAAGTTTCCTAGTTCTGAATTTAACATAACTCTGTTACATTGTCATCACAGAAGCTTGCAAGAAACAATAACTAAGCACCCGCAAAATATTTTCTGTACCTTCCTAAGGAGTACATCTTTGTGACTGCAAGCAGCTAGTAAAAGCAACTGCATTAGTGCATCCAAGTATCCTCTACAATTAGGGGCAAGGAAAACTGATGAAAGATTGTGGTTGGCCATCAAATGAAGAAAAGTATATAATATTCGTTGCAGTTCTTGAAGTTCACGCACTTCCTACAGGACCAAGTAGACATGGAATCAGGCACATAACCAATGGATCTTGTAATAATTATTAAGTTTCATAGCAGCATTTAAAGTTGAGTCCCAATAAATTACTAATCATGGGATTTCAATAACCATACACAATAATTAAATTCTTCATGTTTTAGTAGAAGAATAATAGTTCACGGAAGTAGGAAAGAAGTTTTTTAAGAGAGCACACTAGAGGTGTACACCTATGAACACTACCTAAGCAGAGTTCACAAAATATCCAGCTAAAAAGTTATCTCATTAATCAGTTCATCCCATTGATCAAAGCTTTGTTTTCTTTGCATGAGTCATTACTATCATAATAATGCTACTGTTATTTTGCTAACATCCTTAAAAAAAATCCTCTTTTTGTTCCTTTTAATTCAAAAAATAAAAGTTCAGTCAACTATTCAATCTGCTTTTCCCACAAGTCTTAACCTGTATCAAAGACATTTGACAAAACTATTTGAGTTCTGGTTTAAGTACTCACCAAAGCCATTCTTTCATTAAGTGCACATCACTAAGAAAGTATGATTAAGATCCAAGTCGGCCATAACTATCAGAAGGAAAATTTTCAGATCATATTCATAAGTGTAAAATCTCACAGCATTTGTACCAGAGAAATTATGGGCATGCAGAAAGACCTTTGTAGAGGGTTTGAGCTTCCATACCTCCGTGTTGCATCCAGGGCCTGAAGGAAATGCATCCTTTGAAAGTATCACGATCAGTCTAGTAGCAATAGCAGGAAATATCTCTTCTAGTATGCCCTCTACAGAAGTACTGAATTTGCTTATTAATTGATTGACTAAAACAAGAAAATCCACCATGTCCTTTGGCTGCAAATCATGAGCTAAAGCATCAAAACAAAAGGAAATTTGCTGAAAGAACAATTAGCTTATAATTGTATGCTTCTGACTAGAACTACAGCAAAGAGCTAAAAAAAATTAGCACCTTCATGGTGGAAGAAGAAAAAAATTCATAAATGACATCTTAAAAGGCATACCTTTCCATAAAAGTGGCATAAATATGTTTCACAAGTTAGTTATTAAAGGAAACTGTGTAACTTCAAATTATTTCATTAAAGCCACAAATTTTTTAACACTCTTACATGTTTCCTGTGCATGATGACATTTATATCAATGAAACTTGTAAAACAGTCATATGTACTAATGGGATTTGTTAAGCAA
The DNA here is from genome assembly GCA_024322285.1 of Musa beccarii. Lineage (NCBI taxonomy): Eukaryota > Viridiplantae > Streptophyta > Magnoliopsida > Zingiberales > Musaceae > Musa > Musa beccarii. Next base: position 69,954,081 of record CM044394.1, read on the forward strand.
TTATAGGACCATTCACAAATGAACATCAATTCAAAATTTTCTCTTATGTGATTATTCACAAATTATCTAAATGTAAAAGTATATTGCTAACTTAAAGACAATATTTATGCACACTAGAGAAAAACATGGTTGAGAATATTCAGAGATCAGAATGAGACTAAGAGACACCAAGTTAAGCAGGACAGAAAATTTGGGTAAAGATCAAACCGATGGTCTCTAAACAACATTGTGTAAAATGAATAAGGAACAAATCTAGGTAAAATGGAATCAAGATGGTCACAAAAACACTAATCTTTCAGTTTTCCATCCTTCTAAAAATGAAAAGAACAACATTAGTGAGTATCCTACAACAGGATCGATTGTGAGTTCCAGAGAAAATTTGATTGGTCCACTGACCAAAGCCGATTCTTCTGCACACTGCAATGATGACTTGATTAAACCCTTTGCTTTAGGTAAAAAATCTCAATAGGAAGGCTCCAGAGCTTGATAGATTCACTATTGAATTTTTCAATAACATTAAAACTAGTTAGGCCATGATATCCTTGCCACTTTCCGAAGATCTTAAACCCAAAATATCTTCCCAACTCCATGGGGAAAGACCTTCCTCACTTTCATTACCAAAACTGTACCCATTAAAGATGACTTGCTATATGTGTATCTCCCTTTAGTGTTACTTGTAAGCCTCTTGCCAAAAGTCATGGTCAGCAAATTAAAGACATACAAATGATCTATCAAGTCCTGCACACAGGGAACCTGTGACAAGCACACAAATGTATGATAATTTTTTTCTTGCTTAGGAGGCAACACAGAGTTTATGAAATTATGAGTAAAAATGTGTAGTTTTTTTTATCAATTTTTAATATGGAAAAGCCAGGTGAGACATATTCCATGGAACTCTTAGGTAGACATTATCAAATTTTGATATGGAAAAGGATTTTGATACCATTCGTATTATTTTATGTGTATGTTGTGCAAAAATTATTTTCATGAATAGTTCATCAAATGGATTTACACCTGTCTCTTCAGTTTCCTATTGATGGCTGGTCATTGGTAATAGATTTGATTAGTTGAAAGCTAACAAGAAGTGTGCCATGGGGAACTTATATGTAACACAATCCAGATTTAGTCTCATATCGAAAGCGGACAAATATTTAGATTTACTTATAAGGAGCTGACAGATATACTATCATCGAATTAAGCATTTTTGATTGATGGTTCAGGCTTAACAAGTTAATGGGTAACTCGTCCTATTAGGTTGGAAAATAATAATTCATATAAGTGTCAATCTAGTATTGGCCAAGGCAAGGGACTCGAATAGGAAAGGCCTCCCTATGGACAGAGCCTCATATTACTTCTCCTCGTGAGCCACCTAAACCTCATATCCACCATATTATGATTTGATATGGGCTATGTTGGTGTTCCCATTTCAGAAAGATTTGGATTGAATGGGTAAGTTATCATATTAGGCTGGGTCATGACACCTTATCCCTTTTCCTGTTAAACATTGATGTCCAGCTTCTTAAGTTGGTGCAAGCACAAACATAGAACAAGGCTTGTTGAGCTTCCTTTTGTTTAAGTTTACTTCTTTCATTTAAATATTACATAACACACATACTATCTGCTTACAGCAAAATTCGAACCCTTGGCCTCATGACCGTACACTGTGTGCTTTAAATACTGAGATGTCTCCTCAAGGACATCCTGTTATAGTTAAGCTAGTGCAACCAAGAAGGAAGCTCAACAATTTTCATCTCTGAATTTTTCAGATGAAAGACAAAGGTTAAAATAAAACTTAGATAGACTATATAACAAGTTCTTCATTCAGAGTTAATCTTAAAGTCAAAAATGGAGAAAAGACAGCTGAAACATAGACATCACAAAATTTCTAGCATAAACCACTCAATAAATTATTTAGTGGCTTGAGTAGACTTAACTAAAAATAAGTACAAATGCAATGTATAAACAGATATGAGTACATGTAATGTGACACCAGTCTCCTAATCATACAAATAATATATGGAGAAACCTCAGAATAATAAATGAAAAGGAACAGTTCATCAAACTGAGTTACCCTGGATGCATCACCAAAGGCACAAGATACAGGCAGAAAAGGCAAAAGCTTGTGAGAAGAAGGTACCTCACTTTCCATGAGCAATTGCTTTAAAACAACTGGAAGACATGGAAAGATAGATCCTCCTAAAATATCAACCATGCGATGAATGAAAGATGTAATCTGCATCCACAAATAATGTTACTGTACATTTCAGATACAAAAGGTATCATGGAAGAAGAATGTATAAGATTTGTCACCTTATTTCGCAAAATCTTAATGTTTGGAAATGCAATTAGGATTTCCAAGACCTCACTTAATGCCTGCAACACAAAAAACAAGAGAACTCTTATATGTGTATATAAAACACAAAAATATAAACTATTCATCTACCTTCAATCACATAAAAGCTTGCCATCTAAAGGAAAATGTCCTATATTATATAAATGCACTTGAAGGAAGCCATGCAAAATCAAAGAATATCTCATATATAAATCACTATGAAAGATAGCTCAACGGACCTGCTTAAACATAATTCCAATGGCTGGACAGATACTTGTGGCAAGTCGTGCATTGAATCCCTGTCCATAAACAATACACAAACATAAAGATAGGGAGTCACTTCCACAACAAACAGATGCTCTCAAGACGAACAAAAGATTGAAAAGATAGAAGACGAACATTGTACAATTATAAGTCAAGGGAATTGGATAGTGAAGTGTGAACATTAACCAAATATACATAAATGACAAATAATACTTTAAAAGATGGCAGTTTCCAGACCCATTTGGCAGAAGTTTATTGTTTTACAGAAATGCTACTTGAATTATTTTATTTATTTTTTTAATGGTACTTCCATTGTTTTTAAAACTTTTACGAGCAGTATTATCTATTTTTTATAAACCAAGAAACCATCTTATTACCCAATAGATCCTGTCAAAACTATAATTAGATAACAATTCTCCCCCAGATCATCTGACGCAAATGTGTTCCTTTTTTTTAATTCAATCAACTATAAGTTCTGATAATAAATAACTAAAAACAGAACAGCAATGACATTTTTATTACTTTTCTGAGAAACAACAAAAACTAGGGATTATGTCAAATGGGCTCTTGATTTATCAAAGAGAGAACATATCAGCATAGAAAAAGCAACACCTTGCTTAAAGCATTCAAAGCCATGATAATTTGCTGCAGGGTTAAAACTTTTGCTGAAGATTCTTCTAGCCCCTGTGCCTTGGAATCCAAAAGCACCTCATTGAGCTGATTAGATAAGCACAAGTAACAAGTCAACTTACTGATTATTCACCATATAAATGCTGAAACAGTTATGAGAATCAGGAATCAAGGAAGAGAAGACAATTGATGGGGAAAAAAGGAGAGAATTCTCAAATTCCATCTTTACCTTTTGGCAAAGAGGTCTGAGAAATGCTGCCACATAGTCAGATTGCTTTTCTGGGGATACATCTTCCATGCCAATCAATAATCCAATTGCCTAGGGCCCCCATCAAATTGAGGAACGATAATAAGTATACACTCAATGAAGTTGGAGCAAAAATATTTTGCATCACAAAGTTATACCTCAAATATCTGACTGCCGTCTTCAGAAACTGAGCACTCAAGATTTTTAGAGCACCAATCTGAAGTTGTGAATTGAGTGATGGTATCCTGCAGTCCCTGTATCCAGATAGAACAAATACGATATACCACTTTGAGAAAGGAAAAAAATTATAAGCATATTCCATAAACAAATGGTAAAGTATGCATACTCTCAAAATCATATCCAAATAAGGCACGAACTTAGATTTCATTAACTTGACAGCTCTCATGAAAAGATAACCAGCCCGTCTGCTCACATTGAGATTTGGATGGTGTATACCTCTCTGATCCAAGAATGCAGCTAGCACATAAGGTATATACTGAGGATTATCCTGGACAAACTTCATAAACCTCATGACAGTCTCCAGGTAAATGAGTGCCACCATTCGATGAGAAAGGCAAGGAAATTGTGATGAAAGGAGCATTTGGACCAACTCACGCAACAACCCACTACCAGTTCTCATTGCTTCTTCATTTACTGTCTCGCCTAACCGGTAGAACAAAGTAAACGTGGCTTCTACCTCCTCCACACTAGCTTCCGAAGAGGACAGGGCCCTAATTAATAAATTTTGGATGAAAAGCTGTGTGACATCAGGCGCAAGCCGGCAAATGCTACAGAAGAGTACAAGAAGGTCCTTCCGGCGTTCGCCCATCTGGTCCTCCTCCTCCCTACCAATCCTATCTAGGATATCAAGATTATTCCTGTGGGCAGGATCATAGCATATCTGCACTCTAATAAATTCTAAGATATGACCAAGATACACTGCTTGTTTCTGCAAGGGTGTTCTCATGGTGATGACATAATCCGATAGGAACTCAACCACATTACCCAATTCAACTTCCTCGCTTTCTTGCATCACATAGAACACTGAAGGCAAGGCCTCTTCGAGAAGTTCCACCGGAGTTGAACTATCTATATCCGTAAAACCTAACTTCTTGCAACATTCTAAAACCTCAGCAGCATACCCAGTAACCAAATATGGAACCTTTATGACCAAATTCGGGTCAGCAAACACTCGGCTTACTGGTAGACTACGGAGAAGTGCGACCTTCTGGCGTGGAACCATCCTCTTCTGGAGGATGGCAAGAACACAGCCAACGGCGGCAGCTCTCAGTTGCTCGATCGAGTCAGGTGCGAGAATGAGTTCGAAGAGGAGGGGGACGAATGCATCATTGGCGACAAGAGCGATGTCAATCCAAGTGACATACCGCCGCATGGTGTCAAGGGCTGCGGCGGCGAGGAAAGTGTCCAAGGAATGGTAGAGGGACACAACATCGAACCAATGGCGGGCGATCTGGGGGATGCACTGCTGGCGCATGGCGTCCTTAACCCGCGTGGCGTCGGCGGCCTCCGCAGAGGACCGCGGGTAGTCGAGGCTGAGGAGGTCATCGTCTAGGGCGACTAGGAGGCGGGCGAACATGTCGATTGAAGATGGGTCCGCTGAGGGGAGGCAGGGGAGGATGCGAAGGAAGGGGTCGGGCCACAGGGAAGGGTACTCGAGGCGGATGAGGGCAGCGAGGGTCTGGGCGAGCTTGTTCCTGAGGAAGGGAGGGGAGGCGGCGGGGAGGGGGCGGTCGGAGGCGAGGGAGAGGAGAGCAGAGCGGAGGATGGGGAGGTCGGCAGGGGGGATGGAAGAGTATCGGAGGCGAACAGCGTCGTGAAGGGCCTGGAGGCACCAAAAGTGGACGGGTACGAGGGAGGACCGGTGGAGGCGGTCGAGACAGAGGCGAAGGAGGGCGGAGAGGTCGGCCTTGGCACGGTCGCAGAAGGCCATGGCCTGGGCGCGGAAGGTCGGGTCAGCGGCGCCGGGCTCGTACGCGAGGATCGCCTTCTCGAGGTCGTCCATGGCGGCCCCTCCTCTCCCGGCGAGACCAACAACAAGAAGACAGGCCCCACAAACGCCGGCGTCCGATCGGCAGTTCGATGCGTTAGTTCTTGATAGAGAGATCTGCAGCACTAGTTTGTTTCTTCTTCTTTCCCCTCTATAAATAGAGGGCGGAGAGAGGGATATACTTCGTTGCTGGGTTTTGCGGCAGAAACAGTTACCAGAGAGAGAGAGAAAGAGAGAGGGGGTGGTTGTGGCGGAGAAGAGCGAGGGCAAGGGTTTTATCAAAAAAAAAAATATATATATATATATATACCAAAAAATAATATAATTTGGTATTATATAAATTCTTATGTTTTTCATATATTTACAGACAAGTGATAAAAGATCAGTTACGATCTTTCGAAAAGTTGTTTTCGTTCGTACACAAAAGATATTTTATCTGAACAAAAAAATTATAAAAATTATAATATAAATTATTATCATCCTTTCTATTACATACAATAACAATATCAATGTATACGGACATAATGCATATTGATATATTACGTACAAGTAATAAAAATTAATTATAATGTTTTAGAACGTCATTATATTTTTGTTAATATACAGAAAACATTATATTTGAATACAAAAACATTACAAATGGGTTACCAACTCATTTTTCTTATTCTTTCCAACGCATATATTACCAATATTACCGAATTCTAATTCAAGATATATGCATTGCATATATCAACGTATATTTTTCCATCCAAAATCTTGTTAAGAGAAAAGAAAACCATGACAAATATATCATATATAGAAAATTTCACTTACATTAAACTCATGATAGGGTTGGCCAAGTTTTCAAACACAACGGAAACTTTAAAGGGAAAACAAGAATGGCAAGCAAATCAAAATAAACACGATAAATCCAATAAAAACATGTGTTGCAGTTCATAAATACTAAATAAAATCCTTCCATGCCTTACTAAGATAGATGTGATAAATACTATAATAAATTCACTCATGATATGGGCTACGTCATAAGTTGAACCATAAGGATCATAAACTATTCCGTCGAGACTAAGGGATATTTTGAGATTATAAAAAATTATTAAAGAAAATTTTAAAAAAATAAAATGATCTTATAACAATAACATAATTATATATATATTAATGAATATACTATTAGCTAATCGTCATTTGATATATAATTAGAAGATGGACATGTGCTACCCGTCTAAGCAAGGATCTAGAATAAGTAGTTACGAGTTACTTTTTTTATCGTTCACGTTAATAAAATACCAAGAGAAACTATTGGAGACAGTTAAAGATTGTCTGCTTATATAATATTTCATAGAATATTATGTCAATTTTACGATCATGTATAAAGGCTTATCTTCAACATAATAAGCAAGATTTTTTTTTATATCACTCGTATTCGTACTCGTATACCTCGAGTTACTAATTTAGGCATTGGAAAGATTGAGCTAAGAAACTTCTTTCAACCTCAATTTCATATAGGTAACATATCGAAAACTTAATATTTCTATCTCGAAGACATCTCGAATAATCATGCTCATATGGGTCTGGATCATATCAAGTTAACCAACATGTCAACTTCTTCTCTCAATAATATATAATTTTAAAAAAAACATGTACAAAATGATATTCTCCATCTTTAAATAATACATATGTATAAAATTAAAAAAAAAACTATGTTGTAATCAGGAAGAAAAAACAGCGGCTTAATTCCTGCAGGCCTCATACCTGTGTGTGCATTTCATTTGTCAAGATGACAGCATTTGGATGCATTCCTAATTACAATACATACGGCACATTAAAGTTCGATTCCTCTATTAATGGACCATCCGATATTTGGGCGAGGGTTTTAATTTGCATCTCGTTTGTGCTTGTAATTGCTCGCATACTCTCTTGAAATGATATTTATTTTCTTATAATCTCCTCCCCGATAAGGAATATAAATAAATAATGTATCAGTTATAGATGATTTGATAGAAAAAAGATCAACATGTTCATATATAATTAATGGCAATAAAAGATCGAGAAGCTTGTTATTTAATGCGATTTCACGTTCATTTATGCCCATATACTTGCATTTATAGCAACCTCAAATATATCTTCACATGTGCATTCGCCTATTATTATTGTTCTAAGCATAACATACATGAATTGTATTGTGGTATGGGTTGAATATAATGCGTGTCAAGATAAATATATGCGCAAATCAAACATTAATTGTCAAAATATTCCGTCTTGGTAAGTTAATGACATTGAAGATTCATTCCATAAATTTAAAGTGTCAGTGTATTTATGAAAATTTTGATATATTGAATCAATACTAGAATAAATTTTTTGGTATTACACTCAATTGCAGGATCAAATTCATTTTTGGCTTGATTTTGCAAACAAATATAAGACGTATAATTTATTATCAAATAAAATTTGTCCAACTCATCTCGGACTTTGATTATCAAATAAAAATATGATATATATACTTACCATTTTAGATTTTTATAATTCTTATTAATTTTAGATATTTTAAAGTATACTTTGGCATATTTTTATATTTTTAGATATATGGTCGTGATTTATCACTTTCAAGCCAAATGTAGGCCAATGAAATGTCGCCCATTGGGCCGAAAGAGTCCAGCACATGAAGCCCATCAACGCGCTCGCTCGCTCACCATTCGCAGCCAACTCAATCACACGGCCACGTCCACCCTCGTCTCGTCCTATAAAAACGGGTTGCTGCCGCCGAAACCCTAACCCTAAACCTAGGGGAGAGCGAGAGCCATGACGACCCGCTTCAAGAAGAACCGGAAGAAGCGCGGGCACGTGAGCGCCGGCCACGGGCGCATCGGGAAGCACAGGAAACACCCCGGCGGCCGCGGAAACGCAGGCGGCATGCACCACCACCGCATCCTCTTCGACAAGTACCACCCGGGGTACTTCGGCAAGGTCGGCATGCGCTACTTCCACCGTCTCCGCAACAAGTTCCACTGCCCTGCCGTAAACGTCGACCGCCTCTGGTCCCTCGTCCCCGACGCCGTCAACGATGCCGCCTCCAAGGACGGCGCCGGCACCGCCCCCCTCATCGACGTCACCCAGTTCGGCTACTTCAAGGTGCTCGGCAAGGGGATGCTACCCCCCTCCCTCCCCGTGGTCGTGAAGACCAAGCTGGTGTCCAAGATCGCCGAGAAGAAGATTAAGGCCGCCGGCGGCGCTGTGTTGCTCACCGCTTGACCACTCCGTGTTGATAGATTCTGGCGTTCGGATTTTGCTCCAATCTTGGAATTTGAAGTATGTCAAATCTTGTAGCGGCTAAGACACGTGATCTGTGGCAAAATTTCTCTCTCTATGGTTGCAAAGTTGAATTTTTGAAATTTTTTTTATTGTCTTGTTGACTCTTTGGTGGTTGTAATTTTTACATCATATTTGCATATATATATATGATAATATTACAGATTTATGTGAATACATATAAGTGGAAAATTTGACCAGTAAGGTAGCTAATTGGATCTGATGTGGTTTTGGTGGCAGCTCAGAAACTAAAAGTAGATAGATAGATAGATTGCAGGAAAAGCAATCCAAGAATAATTCTAAAAGTTGATGTTTAGATGCAAAGATCCTCTGTTCCATAGCCTTTAACCCAGTTCTTGTCATGTCGGGTGTTCTCAATGAGACCGTTGAAGAGCTTCTTCCTTTTGGCCAAGCAGAGAGAATACTCGAGCAATCATCAATAGCAGATCGATCTCCTGGTGAACAGGAGTTCAGCTGCTGCACATCACAAGGCCTGATTGTTTCATGCAATCAACAGCCTTTTCCATACTGCAAGAACAAAACAGAGAGTCTACAAATTGGCCTCCTCTCTTGAATCCTGCCTAGCATTTGATGCGCTGCTGTTGCAATCTCGTCCACCGACGTGTGCCGACAGTCATCTTCCACCTGCGAATCAAAGCCAGGCGTCACTGAGGTAAGCACACAAACTCCATGAGGTTGGCAAATGATGCAAAGAGGAGGACGGAGGTGGAGTTCGGCGTACCTTGAGAGTGGAGTACATGACCATCTGGTCGATGGAGGTGACATTGGGGGGCAGCGGCAGGAGCCGCGAGCTCTGCAGCCCGACCACCAGCTCGAGTAGTTGCTTCGGCCGTTGTCTCATGAGCACCTTGAGATCTGCGTGGCTCTCCACCGTCATCACCTTGATGGTTGCGATGGATGCTTGGCCTTCGATCTCCCTAGTGTTTCGGAAGATGCTATCACGGTCAATTATGCCACTATTGTTTTCGACGGATAGATGGAAACATGATAGTGCATGTGGCCGTGCCCTCATTATAGTGGTGGAAGTATCAACTCAGAGTTAGCAACCACTGTAAATAAAAGAGTACCCAAGGCGCTCGTTGATAGGCTCCAACGCCATCGCTACTGTAGATGCAACCATACTGTTATCATTGAAATTATCCTTTGGTCTATTGGATTTTGTGCTAATTTAATATATGAAGTCTTCTATCAGGACAAGCAATGACGTTAGGAAAAAATAGTCTAATTGTTTCACTTTTATAACTATAAAAATTATAACATAAATTTTTAAAGTATAAAGTTCATCAAGAGTGTCTAAATATATAAGATAATATATAATTAACCCTAAAATATAGTCTAATGCTACTGTTACAGTAGTTGGTACCTGCATATTCTTAAGCTTTAAGCGTTTCTTCAATCCTAATTTTGGTTGTGTTAATTAAGTGCAGTGCAGATATTGATGTTGTTTCCATAACTTACCACTCCATGTTTTCAACATCTAGGAAATTAAGCTTGATGAAAGTTTTGGATCACAGCAATGGGAGAGACAGACAATGATGTCTTTTGCAAAACAAACCAAAAGGTAAAAAAATAAAAATAAAAAAAAATTTATGATCAACCAAGCCTAAGTCTAAGAAAGAGGAATAAGGTTTGATCCTGGGAATTACATAGATATCTCATTCTAAAAATAAAAAAAATTTGAAACAGTTAAACTTTTTTCGGAGATTGAAACAGTTCACAGTTTTTCTAAGATGGGATGCAGTTACTAATTCATGATCTGTCATGTACAACATGAATACTTCATTCTCGATTCCAAGCTCAGACAAATGCATGTTTTACTAAGTTGTTTCATGTAACATCATTCACCCATTCACTTACTTTGATGACACTCAATTGGAAATGTTTCCTTTGCCGGTGAACAAAATGGCAAAGTTAGAGTGGTGTTACATGTGCAGTCTTGCCAAGAAAGAGGCACTCGAAGACAGTATTGAAGAAATCACGTCCTCGAAAGATGCCCCCATTTCCCACTATAGCTTCGGTATCATACTTGCATGCTCTGCCGCAGTCTGGGCAATATGTCACCTGCATTTTAATGAGTGATTCAATGTGTTTACAGTTCTAAATCTCGAGATAAGTGTTGTTGCTGAGTCAATCAGGTGTATATCTCAGCTAAATGAAGAGGATTACCTCCAGAAGCTTTGGCTTGAATAAATGATCAAGCATGACATCCACCCCATACATGGCCCTCGATTGTGGATTATGCATCTCTGGATGAACCGCTGCAGCTGAGTCAAACACGGATCGGATCATATCTTGGATTCCTTGATGGATTGTTTGCCAGTTCACTACAAGAGGGGACATTATACTAGCCCTTAATTTTAAAGTGTAATGTAGAGACTGCAATAGAAAAAAGAAAAACAATCAACCTTGATGTTCCTCTTCGAACTCCCTGACAAATTCTGGTGTATTCATGTGATTCAGTCTTCCCCTGTAGTTCTGAAGATGCACAATGTAAAATATCGTCAATGGTCTCAAGGCCTTCATTTGCAACAGATCCATCAATTATATGACAAAATCCACTACAAAAAGAAATGCTTCGAAGAGTAAACTTCATGACATGAATTGATAAATTTCTCTAGTTGATTGGAGTTGTTTTTGGCTATCACAAGATTGTGTCAGTGCCTTTGCAAATAAAAGGAGAGTAAAATTTACCATCACAGTGAAGTGAGTTTCATACTCAAAAAGGCTACTCTTCTCCAGAGTGTATGGATTGTTTGCTAGCCTGACCTGAAAGAATCAATAAATTGTTATAACTGTGAAAGGCTGAATTTATCAGAAGCTGGAAGATATCAAGAACAACTATGGGATCATTGCTCAAATAAATAGCCAAGGGAATTCACAGCATACCCAAAACACATCAAAAAGAAATATCTGTACAGGATCCATACTGCGAACCAATACGATGTAGCGAAGATCAAACTTCCTCCCTTTGAATAATGCAGGGTGCTCAATATACTTTTGGCATATCTTAGGACCAGTCTCCATAAGTCTGATGATTGCAGATAAATCTTCAGTAACTGTTGTGTCGATTGTTCTTGCCATGTTCCATGGTTTCAGAATCCATAAATTGTTAAATGCATCTTGTTTCCGGACAAAATAGTCACCAATGAGTTGAGATAACTGTGTTTCTAAGTTATAAGTAGGCTGAAGCCATTCAGGTCTCCCCTGTGCCTGTGTATATGGACGGTGAGCGAGAACAAATTCACACAAAATTCTGTCAGCAAACTTGACAATCTTTTTGTTTGGGTTAATATATGCATTGAGAATACAACTTCACTGCAACAAGTGCAATTTAGCATTGAATCAAGAAACGATGAGATGATCATTAGATAGGCAGCCTCGAGGATATGGTAAATAAAATATCGGAAGATGCATAAGCTCTGAAGGAAGAGTTGGCATACCTTAAGGATTGTCTCTGCCAAATGATGTTTCATGACAAGGCAAGCTTCAAAAGGGAATTGGTTTGTGTAATGAAGATCAGTTAGTTCAAGGGCTTTCTTCACTTCTGGATCCACTTGCATGCTTGTCCAGATAATATCAGCATCCTTTGGATTTGTTGCTGAAGATAAAATACACTTTAAGCTAAAAATAAATATGTAAGATGAATCTACGAATGCCACTACAAGAACAGAGTTTTGCATGTTTTGCTCGTAATTGCATTGCCAGTATGACAACTTTGGAGCAACGAGTGGAAAGATCAACATTTTTACCTATGACCTTTCATCAAAGGAGTTTGGATGTGAAATCAGGTCTCATAAAGGGCAAGGGAAAAGATTGTGTTACATGAGACATTATAGAAATAAATGTTTTCTTGGTAGAAATTACAAAAAAATGGATTTAGTTGAAATATCAAATTTCTCCTAAAGTTGAAAGGAGAGGACTTTGTCTGGATTGCTCCAAATCCTAGTGCAGCTAAGGGAAGCTCTTTATAAACCAGAAGCAATTACAATTCCAGATCCCATTTCAAGCTAGTTGATATAATAATACAAAAGATTACAAGTATAATTTCCAAAGGACGTAAATAGCATGATTAGACCTATTCAATCTATTAATTCAACATCAACATCTCCGTAAGTAGAATCCAGAGAAAGTCCTGCAGACTAAAGAGAAGCAGAAGTATAGAGAAATAATTGCACACATACTTACTAAGAACAAATTTAGGGTGCGTCAAAAATTCTTCTACGTGTGGTATATCAGTATAGACTTGGAGTGTATGCCCATCATGTTGAAGAATGCTTCTACATACAAGGGCCTCTTTAGGAGCAGGAAGACTTCTTGATGCAAGCTGCTGCTGGTATTTTTTGAATTCCTATGGAGGAAATTGAAGTGATGAGCAGTGTTCGAATAGTTTTTGCATTAGCAAAAAAAATATGAAATACCTGAATAAAATAATTTTCTGGTGTATGAAACCAAGCTGTAAGCCTTGCGGAGCGTTGTTTATCCTCTCTGATACCAAACAATAAATCACGAGTACATTCTTCCCCATGATGGACATCCTGAATTGGCCACAGCACTGAAAAACTGAAAATAACTTCCCTTGAGTGTGCAGGTTTTCAAGTGTTGCCAACAGGAAGCAACAAACCCAACTTAAGACCAAATGAACCACATTTCATGCCAATCCTTTTTGCCGCTTTTTTCTTGAGTGAGGAAGGGCTTAAATTGCAGTACACTAGTCTGTATATTACCCAATTAGTACAAAATCTTGTCTCAAAAAATTAACTATAGAAATACAAGGTGACAGCAAAATATTGCTACATTTATGCATTTACTAGAATAAGAAAACAATCCAAACTGCCTCACGTCTCATCATCTTGCTGTTATATGAAAAACAACACTTATAGTCTGTCATTCATCTTGCAAAGCAACCTAGCACTCCTATTCTATTATTGAATTGGTATATGAGGATATCTGGTTTTTCTTTTTTTATTTTCTTTCTTAAGTTGTCAATAAGGAAGTCATCTTACACAGAATAACCTTTTTAAGAAGTGAACCATCAGAACCACTTGACTGCATGAACCATGAAACATGTATATCAAAAAATACTTGTCACCCTCAACCTTAGAGCAGAAGAACATACAAAGCAACAGAAGGAACACAAACAGAAGCAAATTAAATATTCAAAACTAAAAATATTAGAACACATCTTTATAATAATAAGATTAAAAGCACATTTAAAAACCCATATAAGAACAGAAACATATGTGGAATAGTTGCATATGCATATCAGAATCCTTGCTGCCCTCTACCTCGGAGCATAAGAACATGCAAAGCAACAAAAGGAACACAAACGGAAGCAAATTAAATATTCAAAATCAATTACCTTACAGCTGATGCCAGTTTCCCATCAGGCATAAAAAGAAAAGGAGCCACCCTGAAATTCGCATCATCACTGTGACATAAAGCAGAACCCAACTCATCCATGACATACCTAAATATTTAAGGAAACTATTAACAGCTATCAAGGTAACAATTAATCTGTAATAAACACTTGCACATACATGCTACTACCAATGAAAGTACCAATATGTTGCCAAAAAAAAAAGAGAAACAAAATAAGTTGCTTAAAATGGGAAACGTGTTAAATCAATCCAATCTAAGTTTTGCACCAATTCAGAGGGATTCGGTTGGCATTTCTTCATTGGGCACCTAATGTAGACATGGAAGATGCCTTAGTTTCCACCCTTTGAGGTTCATGACAACTTTGAAGAGTGTCATCAGTGCAATGAACAGAAGGAAGCCCATCTCCCCTCTAATCCTTAAGATCCTGTCAGCTGAAAACATGGAGGATAGACCAAAGAAGAGTAAAATTGGAAGGGAGTTGAAGAAAATGTTTTCTCAGAGATGTCAATTCTTTCAGAACAATTCAATTCAAATCCCAAGTCCAGCAGCTGACCCTGATCATAATTTTGAATTTAGAACTGTGAAGGAAATAAGGCACAATGAACAGGATAGACATCGACAGGAATGGATTAGTGAATATTTGGTTGAATGGAACAGGGATCTTATAGAACAGGGACCAATAAGTGGGTGAGGAAAGAGTGTATGAGTTATCAAGGATAGTTGGATACTATTGGCGTAAACACCATGCAGACTTTGAGATGCCTACAGAAAAAGGGAGCTAAGAAATATTGGAGGTTGTACCATCACAACTGTAAGACATCTAAGCAAAATAGTTAGATTACTGAGATATGCAAAATGTATTTTTCTAACTGCAGATACAATTCATGTTTTAAAAAATAACCCAACCATATAATCAGGATTAAATATCCTGGAGGAAATATCCTGGAGGTGAAACATTTCAAAAGATTGTATAATTTTTTATGAGCTAGCAAGAGCACAACACATTCTGCAAGATAATCTACAAATTAAATAGTAGAAAAACAGAAACAGGAAAATAACAAATGTGTAGTAAAAAACTGTATGCAATAGCTTTTAGAGGTCATACAATAAATATAAATGATAAATAGAATAAACTGCAGAGTAAAATAAAATCATGAAATGGTGCATTTGTGAATTTAAGATAAAAACGTTATCCAAATAAAATTAGTAACAAAGGATTTTAAGAGTAAATACATCATGAAAATATCATAATAGTAATAAAGGATTTAAAATGTCAATTACAAATTTAAAATAATTTGAAAAGTCAGACTAAACAACTATAAAGTTTTACAAAACAAAATATTATGATCCATTTCATTCAATCAAACTGATGTGATCAGATACAACAGCAACAACAAAAAAGCTGCAAGTCCCATTTGTTTGAGGTTGGCTACATGAATCTTTTGTCGTCATTGAGATATGTAAAAAAACTTAGTTAAGAGTGATATGATCTTGATTTCATTTTTTTGATCGACTGATATCATTTCCAATCATGCTTTTTTAAAATCTAGGTACAGTTCGATACCAAAATTGACATTAAGTATAAGATCAAATTGAAAACATCAGAGCAATACATAAAAATTATGCATACCAAACTGGTGTTTCATCAATCTTTTCTTCATCAGCAAGTCTATATGTCATCAAATATAACCACATTGCACCAATAACCCTATCAGGAAGAGGTTCTGAAGGTGCCCATTCTGGTAAACGCGGTTGGAGTGCGGAATCAATAACATGTTTACCAGTTTCAGTTATGACTGATGCACTAATACCATTTAGAAAAGACAGGTTAGGAAGATATTCCAGAATTTGTAATGCACTGTTTCCAAGAGGACCAGGTATATCAACCTGCAAGTAGCATATGCAAATAGTGTTCCAAAGTATGCAGTCTTCAGCATAAACTAAGAAACTAGTTTTATGTAAATTACCTCCAAAGTTTGCAAAGTAAAACTCTTTAGAAGTTGTAAAAGATCATCGACAGAAATCTGGTCTAGTTGATTTCCTCGGATATTCAAATGGGAAAGAGATGGCAACATGATTGGTGAAAAGGCCTGGAAAAATAAGGACATTAAAAAGATATTACATCTCACAGGAGTAAAAATTCAGTTCGTTCAAGAGTAAAATCTGACTTAGAAAGGACAGTTGAAAAGAATTAAATAGTCTCAGAAACTGCTTCAGTTCGTTCAAGAGTAAAATCTGACATAGAAAGGACAATTGAAAAGAATTAAATAGTCTCAGAAACTGCCCGTAGCATAAGAAAATCAATTCAAGAGTAACTAGCATATCCAGATGATCTCTTCTTTAGAAGCATCATCCTTCTAGTACTCATCTGACCAAATTGACAAAACTACAAAAAAGAGAGAAAAAGAGAAAGAGAAATTGCACCAATTTTATTCCTTGACCTACCTTCGGCAGGCACCGGACACATCTATTTGAAAGATCAAGTGTGGTAATACTCGCCAATGAACCACTACACTCTGACAAACAACCTGGATTATCTGCTCCAAAAATGCTGCCACAAAAGCCTAATGCCCACTCGCCAAAATTGCTAGTAAAACATGAGTTGTAGATTTCCAGTCCAGGAATACCATCAAGAATCAATTTAGAAATCCTGTCACCACTGAAAATGCCTTATACACATCAGTCAATTACTAGAAGAAAAAGGGTGTTGATGCAAGAAATTGGCAACAAAAATCCTAGAGCTAGAACATTTTCATCAGAAAAAATCAACTTCCAAAATATTTCCTATAAAATAGAGCTTTGTCACTATCAATGAATCATAGAAATATTGATTCTTTTATTTTGTAGAGTAGAAGGACATCACTATCGTAGATGGAAAGCAAATGAGATAATGTGCTTACATACACTACTCCTACTCATATTACTGAAGAATCTCAGGAGGCAAGAGCACACTAAAGATGAAGAGCAAATAAGAGCTAAAGACACCCTCATCTGACAAATGAGACAACATCAACTAGATTGATGTTCTGAAGCATGCAGGGCTGCAAGAAAAAGTTCAAGACACTCAAAACTTACCAATCTCGCAGAGCACGATTATCATTCAACCAGATTGCCTTTAACCTTCTGCATTTTGTGACTTCCTGAATAATTGTTTCTGCATCCTCGAGCTTGTTACCCCAGAGATTAAGAGCAACCAGGTTCTGTTGTGAAGTAAATAAGTAATATGATAAGTACAATATAGTGCATGATATAGCGTCTCTTTAATCATTCTTAGATTGTTTGCTCAGAAAATATAAGCACATTGACGACGGCAGTGTTCATGAGGTGCTACCAACCGGAAACTTAGTAGACAATTCTAGAGACTTCAGCATCTCATCGTCGATGCCCAACGCCTCCAGCTCCAACCAAATTGCAGCATCCACTCCTCTCTCCTTCACTTTGTCCATCTCCTTTTGCAAGATTTCCAACACATTGTCCAGGCTTCCACTCTTCTCCTCCTCTTGGGTTTCTGACTCCAAATTTTCATCATTGGATTTCAGATCAAGATCGACGCACATCAACGTTGCCATTCTCTCAGCTAATCCGGGAACCTCCCTCAGCTGTAAAAACCATCCAAGATTCAATTTTTATCCAATTAATCGATCAAAGAAGAAAAAAGACCATCATAAGGATGCTCCAATGCCGAATTTACCCCGAACCTGACGTTAGACATGGTTCATTTCATTGCTCGAGCTCTCACCTGTTGGAGAGCGTCGGAAAGGCGAAATGACCAGGCGTGATCGACAAGGAAAACGTTCGAATCCTTCCCGAGGAAGTCGGCGGAGAGGAGGAGGCGGCGCTGGCGGCCTCCCTCGCATGGCTCGATGGAGAAGAAGTCGCCGCCGTCGAAGGTTTCGCTGGAGAGCTTGCGGAAAAGCTGGCGGTAGAGCGGCGGTGGGACGCCGGAGGCAGCGAGTAGAATCCCGTGGACCTTGACGAAGTCGTCGACGTCCCGGATTAGAGCAGAAGCGGACATGGCGGCGGCAGCGGCGTCGGGGAATGGTGGGTTTGTTGTCGCGAACTCTGCGTGCGAGAAGCGGGGCAAAGGTTTTTGTGTGTCGCTGCGAAGAGAACCATGAGATCGGACGGCTGTGAGGCTCCGACAAGCTTAATCCTTGATCGTTGATTCATGCTAGGCCATGGCTGTAATGTGGTCAGCCAAGGTTGATACCGGGTAGAATTGAGTGCGTGCTATGGCGTGGAATTGAGGTCAGATCCGAGTCCGAAATGCTTATGGGTCGGATATTTTGGAACACTTCCTCGCATTAAGTCTTCCCATCTTTATTTCTGGTAAGCTTTTTGTACTGATGATGGAGTTCGACTCTCTAAAACAATGTAATGCTATATTATAAATGTAATATAAATTCTCATTTTGGATATGTTATGGGAGACTGATTTGATGGGCTATCGTTCTCTTAATAACATAGGATCGATACCTTAGTAATATGAGATCATTAGCTTGGTAATATATAATGAAATTTTAACCCCTAATAATAGATGAAACTGAGATACTTTGATTTTCAATGAATAAAATATTAAATAAATCTGTGAATTCTTAATCCAACAATCCACATCCATAATTATGCATTCGATTCTTCTCATCATAATTTAATTCTGTATAGTTCCTCTCCAGACTATAATAGCCCGCATATGTTTTAGCAAAAGAAATCATTTCATTTCGTAATATATGAAATCAATTAGCATATTTCAAACTAATTTAATTTGATTAGACTCTAAAACCTCGATATTTAATTAGTCATTCAAACCCTTTATTAATCTAATAATTAGAGGGTTTTATGGAATACACCGATGGCATAATTTTTGTATGATCTGAATAGATAAATTCGAAAATCTATCGTGTTCTATCAGTGATATATGTGGCCGAATAATAATTTTGGACCCGATATTACTCGGATTGACGATGGATTGCATTACAAATCTTTAACAGTCAATTGGCTAATTGGCTAAAATTAAGTACATGCATGACCTAAGCTCTCTAAAAAGTCATTATTCTTTATAGGACACGGATTGGCATCACTTATGTATGGGTGACGCTCCCGTACTGCAACCACCCTCGAGCTGAGATGGTTGCCTGCCTTAGCCCGGTTCGACAGTATCCGAACTTGACAGGTCGGACGCCAATCGAGGCATGTCACCATCCCGAAAAAATCGGATCGTTCCCACAGTTCCATCCAGGTTCTGACGCTATCAGAAGTACGACTCTATGCCTTACGAACGAGCATATCAGGAAACAGTAGCTTTCCTAATATAAAGGCCCCAGCGTTCGAACTGTAAGGAGGGAGAGAGGGGGTCGGACAGGCAAAATCCCTCCTGACCCATCTGTTAATTTAAGCATCGGAGGGGTCGAGTCGAGTCTTCCCAACCCGACCTGTGTGCAGGAACGAAGACGCGCGAGACGACGAGCACCCGGGCGAGAAGCTTCCTCCCGGAGTGAATCGAGGACGCGCTTGATCGGATCAACGCCTTCGACCGACTTCAGGATTGATCTACGAGGTCTCTGCACATTCGAACCCGAACCAAATCGTGCCGACTCAGCAGCCACGGCGTAAAGGTACTAACAATTCTAACATCAATCGTCCATATTAAAGTCATGTGGCAAGCCATTAGTCATGGCCTTAGAAATAAGCTGCATAATAGTGATGCCACGGTTAGGACGGGTAGTCTCAGTTGGCTTACCTGATTCGAATTCGATAGTTATTTGAACTCAAGATGGATCCAACCCGGATCCGTAACCATAACATCGAGGCTAATTGAACATGTCGAACTACGGCACAAGGTCTGGGCCACATTTGTGTTTTTGCTACAGCGTCTATGGCTTCATCGGCCCTCCAAAGTCGAAACAGCGCGCTCCATTTTCCGTGCTAAGAGATCACCAATCGGACGGTCACGATACGATCGCTTGTTCATCACAGCGCTAATTTTTTAGTTTCTCCTGTGAGGCTTCCACAGGGAACAGAACGACACCGGATGCCCCTTCCACCACAGCCCCACCGCCGCCTCCGCCGGCGCCACCCTCATCTCCCAGTTCCCGTCGTACTTCCGCAGGAGAGCCCTCCCCGCATCCAGTGCCTCCTCCCCGAATGCCTCCTCTCGGAACCCCACCGCAGCCATCCTCTCCCGCCACAGATCTCTCCCTTCGGCCGCCGCCGCCTCAGCCGTCGTCTCCAGAAACCTCGCTGCCTCCCCCTCCATCACGCGCCTCTCAGCGCTGTCCCTCCCCTTGAATGCCGCGCTCGTCGAGTCGAGGAACCTCCACAGCAGCTCCGCGTTCCTCGCGAACCCTGCCGGGAACCCTACTTCGCCGCCGCCGCCGTCGATCTCGCTCAGGACCACGAGGTCGGGTTCTAATTCCCGTATCGATCGGAGGAACGCTGTGCGATCGTCGGCGCTGCCATGGCCCGCCCGGAATTGGACGCAGACGACTAGGGTCTCGCCGACAGCGAGAGCCACGGACCCCGCGCCGAGATCTTCGGTGTGGTCGATCCGTAGGTTGAGATCGATCGATCTGGCGTAGCGGAGGAGGTGGGACTGGAAGTCGTACCCCGGCGGCGCCATGGAGAATGGTCCGGGAGGCGCCGCCCCGGCGGCGACAGCGAGGCGGACGAGTTTCGGCGCGCCGCCGGGGCGCCGAGCCAGCGCGTCGAGGAGCGTTGGCCACTGGACGCCGTGGGAAACCCCGATGTCGACCACGTGGAGAGACCTAGCGTGGCGGCTGGGGTCGAGTGTCATGGTTTGGAGGATGGACGCGTTGGCGAGAGCGCTGGGGAACGCGAACCAGGGGCTGACCTCGTGGAACTTGATAATCGCTGACCGGAAGAGCTTCGGTTCCGTCGTGGCGAAGGTGGCGGCGGAGGTGCCACCGCGGTCGGGGATGGCGATCCCAGCAGCAGAGCGATGGTTGCAGAGGGCGCGCAGGCCGTGGGCCGCGAGCCGGTGATTGGCATCGCCGGAGAATGATTGTAGCTCTCGGAGGACGCAAAACAAGTGTCGGACCCTCGAGATGTTTGCTGCTTCGATGGCGGCAGCGCATGGATTCAGCAATTCTTCAGCCCATCTCACTTCCTTGCTCACGCCATTGCTTGAGCTTCCCGCGTTCCCTTTTCCCTGGCCCTTCCTCCCTGTCGCCGCTGGCTTCTTGTTTGCTTCACCTTCCTCCTCAAATCCTCCATCACCTTCGATGGCAATCCTCTGACGGCTTTGGTGTGCCGGGGTCTTGTTCGGAGTGGTTGGGTTCGTCGATAATTTCCTCTTCTTGGAGAATTCAGCTTGAGGAAGTAATGGAGAGTTATTAGACGTGGCGAGAGTGGAGACCAAAGGATTGTGTATCATGTTGGCCTGGTCCTCTTCTTGAGTCCACCATTCACAGCTGGTGATTTGATCGGCAGTGTTTCCAGCGTACGAATCATCGAGGAAGGAGGAGAGGAAGGACACAGAGTCCTCCAACCAGTCCAGAACATGATGCTGGTGGTGGCGATTGGGTGAGAGGTTTGGGTCTGGTCCTCCCTCGAAGGTCATGATGGATCAGAGGTATAATACTCGGTGAGACCTGGGGTCTTTAAGCATTGACTTCAAAGAGTAAGCAAGGAAAACTAGAGGAAGTTGAGAACCATAGTAGAGTGGGGAAGATGGGGAAGAAAGTGAGCTGCAGGAGACAAAAGAGAGGAGGATGGATTGCCACAGTTTAAAGAGTTTGGATATTGACTTCACAAAGTTGGAGAAAGAAGTGGGGGCTTTAGAATGGGATGGAGAAGATAAGAGTGGTTAAGGATATGAGAGAGATGGGATAGACAATGGCATGGAAGTTCACAAGTTGAAGGGGGCTTGAGCATTGACCAAGCAAGAGGTGGGAAAGGGAGATGGATGCTTGGAGTCCGCATTGTTAGCCCATCAGATTTGTATTGTGACTGAAGCTTATAAAATGGAGATGAGATGGAGGAAGGGCGGTGGATTCAAATATTTTTAAGTTTGTGAATGTTGTTTGTCATTGGAGTGCAGGCTTTGTACTTTGCTGCATTTCTATTAGAGAGTGTGAAAGAGATGGCTGTTGGTTGTTAGTTTGTATGGAAATTCATCATTTGTTCCCATCTGTATTATATATGTGAATGATTGAGATCCAAATGACAACAGGAGAAAGAAAGCATAATATTTTTGTGCACAGAGGATGAGTTTTAGGTCTGGATCAACAATTAAATATTGAAGGCCTTTTCCTATTGGATATAGGCTGGTGCGTACAAAAAACGAAGTTCAACATGTGTCATTTACTGGTTGGTCAAGAGTGGAGATGCCCTGTCCTAGCTGGACTTGTGGTTAGATCCAGGAGTCCTTTGATTGTGGTTTTGGTTGCCATTACAGCACCTTCTAGTATTTGTGAATCAAAATTTTATCATGGAAGCAGGAAAAATTGCAGTTCTTGACCATTATGTTCTTGCTTTCCTTGGTGCAAATCTGCTGTCTGTCTTCAGATGGTATGTGCCCTTATGGCTGTTGACTATAATAAAGAAGTCGATGAATGTATGCCCTGTCGGCTTGTCAGAATTACTTCCAGTGGAGCTCATAATATAGGCTTTTGCTATGGTCTGGGTGCTCTTATTATGCTGAAGAAATTCCTCCTACTGAACCCCTAATGCTGTATCCTAAACAGACGGAGCAAAGGTCCCTTTTCTATATTTGAATCGGAAAAACTTTTATATGTTGATTGTCTTTTACTTGGGCTTTTTGGCATCTTGTGACTGCAAAAGGTCTAAATGGCTTCTGGGGTTTTGGTATCATAGGAAGTACAGCTTATATATTTTCAGAAATTTTAGCATTTTTAGATGAGCAATGCATTAACATTTGTGAATTGACCCAAGAAATGATACTGCTCATCTTAATCTGTGGATCATAAATGGAGAAGATGCCATTCACCTGCAGATCTGAGTTATTTCTAAGACTCTCAAGTATAATTTAGTGCTACAACAAATATTCATATTACATTATCCTCCTTATTGAGTGTTTATTGGATCCCTGTTCCACAATTACTTACTAGTACTATTGTTATTATATAATTGTTGTTGCCATTAACAGCAGCAGAATTGTGATTGTTGTTATTATTAAGGACTTTCTATTGTTCTATGAATCTGCTTACTTTTTAGTGTCTCCAATTATTCTTACAATTGCTTCATGCTAACATGTGTCTCATGAAGACCTAGCCGTTTCCCATATTGTTCCTTTGCTATTTTGCGTGGCTTCATACTCAGCTTCTCAATAGTTTATTCTTGATAGTTTTATCTATAATGTTATTTTCCAGTATATTCTATTGTTTGTAATCTTGTGCTTTCTTGTTCTATAAACTTAACCAAGGGTAACAAACAAGATGTTGGCTAAAGTAGAAAACCAGTAGCCGTGTCCATATAGAGTAAACAGGAATTTCATGTCCATGCTTGACATGAGTGATGATTCAAAACATAAATTTGAGAAACAAGTTTATCAGTTTATCTCTGCTTATTGGTTAAGTTGATCATCTTTGTAGTGTTTAGTTAATATCTAGGTTGAATTACTGGGCAGACAAATTGAACTGCAATTTCTTGGATGACCACACTGTAAATTGACATAGAAAAAAGATGTCTGCTAATCATCTCAAATTCTTGTTTCATGAACAGGGCTGATTTCTAACCAAAGACACTTAGATTTGATATGAAAGAAAGTTCTTGCAATAATCTTTATGAAGCCAATCTTAAATCTCAATGGTCAAATGGATGGTCTTGGATGAAGAGATGGCTCAAGCATGGAAGATCATAATGTGTGGCAGTCCGAATTGCTTTTAATGCATTGGTTTCATCACAAAACAAGGATGGTTATAGCCAATAGCTTGCGGTTGAACATAAGGAACTCCTTTTCTTTTGTTTTTTAAACATAGAGACAACTCAATAATGCCATTTCTCAAGAAGCTTTAGAGGCATATCTCTTTGTGTGCGTGTGTTTTTTTTTTAATTTTTAGTTTGGCATTGTAGCAAGGTAGAGCTAAAATAGTTATCATTGTTTTTCTCAGTGATGTTAGAGAAGGTTAGGAAATGCATGACAGACAAAGAAGCTTTAACCTATTCCCAATTATGTAAACAAGAAAATAACTAATGGCTATTAGGTGAGCGGAGATCATCAAGATATGCCTCTAAGAAAGCCTTATAAATATAGAACAATACAATTTGCCACTCTCTTATCTTTCCTGTTTAGGATGTCCCCCAAAGAAGGGTTTTATTGTTTGTAACCAGTTGCCTTCTTGTTCATTTGACAGTATTATCTGCAAGAAAACAAATTACTTGATTAGGCACTAGAAACATTCGATCTTTTATTTAAAATCATAAAAAGACTGGATAATTAATTGGGTATAGAAGAAAATGTAGCAATTACTAGAACATTTTCAACCATTTTCTCGATCATTCTCTTTTGTCGTGGATAGGAAAGTTATGTATTTCTTTCTTAATTTCTATATAATTGTGAAACATTTCTAGACAAATATACTAATAATTTTATATATATTCACCAAATCTGAAGGACCTTTGGCTTAGTTTTCTTTTGCCTATTGCTATTATAATTTACTCCTTTGTCATCTGAAGTTGATTGCAAGTGACCTGTCCTTATCAATAGAGTATCTTTGTTAAAATAGTGCACTAGTCCAACTTCATACCTATTATTTATTGAAACTTCCAGTGCCTTCTGCTTTCCACTTTCACTTGCATTGTCTAAACCCCTAATCATGTAGCAGTGAGTTCAGCATGCATGCTCAGGATGATATGACCCTTTCTTTGTGTACTTTGCCTTTTGTAAAATAGGCATCTATATTTTTATCATCTCGAATGAGCTGAGCATGTTAGCACCTGATTTACTGTAATCACTCAAGTAGTTATGGTATTGATTTGGTTATCACTTTCAAATCTTACTCCAGGGAATCTGCAAATAGTAGTCAAACCTTAATTTTTGAAATGTACTAAACAAATGTTAAAATATATACTTATGGTTGATGACCTATTTCTGGGACTCGAATGGTTGACAAGGGAAGGAAGTAGGTATAAGTCATTATAGTATGAGTCTAATGATGCGGACTCTATAATTATTTTATTATATTATTTCAAAATTTTAAAGATCGATCTCGTTGTACCTGCTATGATTAATAGTGTCACAATTGACTCTATCAGTGCAGGTCTACATTCTAAGATATGCAGTTTATCTAGAGATTTTTAGCTGTTGATTTAGATGCTTGCCTGAAATGCATCTTAAAACTGTGTTCTATACTTCAAATTTCTCAGAGATTTAGATTTTTGATGATCTAAAATTTCCATCTGGGTTCCATTTATGGGCCACATTGAGTTTGAGTAGCACTTTTGTTTCACATACAAATGCATCAAAAGTTATATTTAGATGTAGAGGCAATCTGAAATATGTACACGTTAAATATTCCAATTGGTCATTCAACTTTTGTAACTATGACACATGTAGGGGGCATTTGGTTGCCTGCAACTGAAAATTTCTGTAAATAACACTTGCAGGTAGAAGCAAAATCTGCAAGGAGTAACTGCTGGCACAGCTGTTTGGATACATGCATATCAAGTTGCTACATGTGGTTGCAAGTTGCAACTAAGGTAGAAGAGAAGGTGACCCAGCAACATTTATCCACAAGTATTGTAACCGACATGCTATCCAAACTGGAAGATTGAGTGGCCAGAACAGCTGGGGCTACTCTGCTAAGATAAATGGTAACTTGAGTCTGCATGATTTCAAAGAATTGGCAGGAGATGATAATGTATGCGTTATAGTATTTTGTGTTTGATTGTGTCACTGGATTGCAGAACTTACTTTCGTTGCTGTAGACTAATATTTTGATTTGGCAGGGATAAACTATTGTGCCGACAGAGTATATAGCAGGTAGATACGCTTTTCATGGGGCCCTGAGTGATTAGAGAAATAAGGTATATGCTACATTGTTCTGGTATTTGTAGGTGGCTAATAAATTGGTGAACAATTATTATGTAGATGTGTGTTTGTACCTATGTCTGAATACGTCTAGGTACAGATGGATGTTGTTTCAATTAGCTTTGTGGGTCACCCTTGATGGTTGATGCTAATCAATTTTTTAGGTTTGTGTTCTCTGATTCACAAATTGCTGACAAATATTTATGGTGCTCTAGAAGTTGTGCATGATGATAGTGGGAGGGGGATCCACCACCATAGGGAAGGGGACTGCAAGATGAGAGGCTCTTTGTTCCTAGTCTCTTCCAAGAAGATGAGTTCCACCATGCAGCCCAGGTACAGATTCAAAGTTCTCTCCCACAGATAACATGGTCATCCTGATGAACAATGAACGTCATGTGTCTTCTCTATGAGAGAGTAGGAGAGTTGGTTTGAGGATACAAAACATTAGGCATTGCTTATATATATATATATATATAGCAAGATTTCAAATATTAGTTGGATTGGCATGTATCAATTGGTCTTTGTTGGCCCAACAAAGTAGCAAAACCTGTATATGATTGGGAAGGAGCTCTGTGTTTGTACTCTTAGTCAGCTGGTCTTAGTTATCGTTATTAAATTTTTATGTTATGTTGTTTAAGATTCGTATGTGTCTATCCTAAATGATTATAGGATAATTATCACACGGTTTTATTATTATTGTTGTTGTTGTTTAATATTCTTATGTTGAGGATTCGATTGAAGTTAAAACTGTGTTATAGCCGAGTGCTGCCAACAAAGATCCAGTGACTGTTGTTTGAACTATGATTCCCGCTCATCTATGTTTAAACTTCTGCTGCTCTAACGAGGCAAAAAGGAGGCAACAAAAGACAAATAAAACAGAGCAGGATTGATGGATCACACATTTCCCAACATAGCCGTTAAGCTGACGCTCCAACGTTCGCAAACTAACTGATAAATGGCCACTTCCAAATCCCCCCCCTCAATGCATCGAGAAGAAGAAGAAGAAGGAAGCACAGGGGCGGAGAGAAATATGGCTTGTGACATGAAGCTTCGGAGCTCCTCCTCGCTCCCGAACCTCCTCCTCTCCTCCCTGAACCTCCTCCTCCTCGTCCTCGCCTCCGCGTCCTTCGCTCCTGTCTTCCTGCTCAGGACTTCCCCAACCTCCTCCGGCTGGGCCCTCTTCACGGTCTCCTCCACCACCGTCCTCTCCTCCCTGCTGGGCTTCTTCTCCCAGCTGACCCGCCTCTGCTTCGTCACCCACGTATCCTTCATCCTCGCTTCCTCTGTCGGTCAGGCGCTCAGCTTCCTCGCCCTCTTCCTCCGGCCCGAGCCCAGCCTGCAGCTGTTGGGCTCAGACAGGAGCAGCAAGGAGCAGAGGGTGCTGATGAAGGTGGAGGAGGCTCTGCTGCTCGGGATGTTCCTGGTGCAGTCGCTGGTGCTGGTCTCGGCCTGCGCGGTGCAGCGGTGGTGGCTGCGGCAGTACGAGGAGGTGGAGGCCGAGAGGGAGGCGTCGGCAAGGAAGAGGAACCGGAGGATGGCTCGCGTGCAGGAGGAGGCCATCGCCAACGCGGAGGCCGTGGCGAGGGAGTTGGAGGAGAAGACGAGGAGGGGCAAGCAAGGGCGGTGGGCGAAGAACGACTTCGAGGGATGAGGAAGAGAGGCTTGATGTATTGTAGATTGTGTTTGATGTAATCGAGACTTTGGTTTGGTTGATCACTATGGGGTGGCCACCAAATGCAAAGTTCCAGCATCGCGTTCATATATATATATATATATATATATATATATATATATATATATATATATATATATATATATATATATATATTGTGCCCTTTTATGTTGCATTGGTACAACATATATTGATTCATTCAGAGAGCTCAAGTTCAAAAATGCAGCATTCATTCAGATGAAAAAAGAAGGCTACACTTGATTCCATGAAAACAAAGGATGCCACTATGCGTTGATCATTGTAGACAAAATACAAGTAGCAGTATTTTTCTGTCAAACTATACTTGATTCCATGAATACAAAGGATTTAGAGCTTGTGTTGAAGCTGACTTTTAAGAACATAGGAAGTCAACTGCTCGAATCAGATTTAATCTTCAAGCACAGTAAGTACTTGTCCTCTGCCAGTAAATGAGAAATAGCCTTTTTGACCATCTGCGGTGGTGTACAGTAATGTCAAGATGGGAGATGATTCAAGCTACCTTTTTAGTTCAATTAGGATAAGATACCTGAAATCCTATTCGATCATAGAGTTTCTGAGCCCCCGGGTTGTTCTTGTGCACATGTACAAATACCCTGTTGGTACCTAACACACCAAAAACTCGGGTAAGCAAGCACATCATAACCATGAAGACTGGCCTGTCATGTATAAGCATCCTTCTTCAAGCATGACCACAGTTTCACGAGGACTAAATATGCCTTTTGGCGTAAAAACACTGAATAGAAGCTTGTGTTTTACCATATGAAACGGCTGCATCAATAGCTAATAATAACATGTTTGTCGCAATGCCTTGCCGACGAGCATGCTTGGCAACACATAAGTTTGCTACATATGCATATCTTGGTTGATCTGCTCGGTAGAAATTGGAGGAAACTGGTGGCTTCAAGCACTCCTGATTAATAATTTAACTCTTTAAGTTTTTGAAGAGAAATGAAAAAAAACTGATGAAAAAACGGATTGAACATGTTGCATACTCCAGGAAATGTCTCTCCGCAAAGAAGATGTCGTATGCTCAAATCCAAGGTCCCAACTATGCTCTTCAACACAGTCCGCTTGACATTTTTCTCATCCTTCCTTATCTGAAAATTTTAAACACAAAACAAAACAAATTTGAAGATGTGATCGTTTGCAAAAGCCATTTCTAACAAAACAAAACAAAACACCCATAGAAGTTGACAGAGCCATTTGCAAAAGGTAATATAGTCTCTCAAAAAAATTCCTGAATATTAGATGACACAAACAGGATAAGTCCAAAAACTATATAACACATATATCTCCTGTATATCCATTAAAAGTGTTTTGCAGATTTAAAAATTTCAAGTAATTCTCTGCCCAAGGCGAAGCTCATCGGTTCATGAGAAGAGTCAACTTTTCTTATATAGATCAGGAATGGTTTTGAGTGGAGTAATGTCTAGCCCAGAATTTGCTAGAATTATTCCAGTGGCCCTCCTATGATGAACAACTAAGGATCCTACAGAAGATAACATGGGTGCGGATCTCCTCGCATGGCAGTGATCCAACTAACGATTTTGATACCAGTAGGGACAGCTACAATCATGGTAGCTGTGCTGAAGTTGGCGTGCATATCACCCTTTCTTACATGAAGTTGGCTGAAGCCATGTGCAAAAGATAATAGTCTCCTAAAAATTTTCCTGAACACCAGTTGACAGAAACAAATAATTCCAAAAAATGGCATAAATTCCAGAATTAAGGACCGCTTCCAACACATTAAGATTCTTTCTTTCCTAAGGCCGTAACTATAAAAGGATCCTTATCTTAGTTATCAAAGTTAGAAATAGCAGCAACAGAACATCAAATTAGCCATATTATCTCAATCTTAACAAGAAATCTAGCGAGAAACAATCGAGAAACTGATTCCCCAATATGCCAAGAATATTGGGTCATCATGCAATCTTTATCTACATATTGTAGTAAATTTACATCATGGATGTCCGGTGGTTTCTTTTGCTTATCATCTTCATGCATAGATAAAAATCTGTACCATGAACAATAGCATACACCATTGAAATTCATGCACAGAGATCTCATACTTTAGTCCATGTCACCATCCTCCAACTTCATTGTTTGCTCTTCATTACAAAATTATCTTGTCAAAGAAGAAAATAAGCTTCTCTATAGGCATGATGATTAAATAGCTTCATAATCTATAGATCAGTACTTGTCAAGGTAGAACTGGAATTTTTATTCTCATTATAAGGTCTTCACATGTTGTGAATGTTGAAAATTTTCATCTCAGGAAAATTTTTGAAGGAGATTAATTATTAGATCAACTAGATGCATCCATCTCATCATTTAGCATTGTTGTATGATCAATAATGCAGACAACTTCCTTTAAAGAACAAGCTCGGTTTCCTTTCACATTATTGCGACTTAACTAGTTCATTCTCTTTCACCGAGAATTCATATATTCAAATAATGAAACAAAGTACCTCAGAAACCAACATAAAATTTCTTGTGATACAAGTCATATAAGTCAATCATAGCTGTGAACTAAACCGTAACAAGACATAATGCCTGCAAAGTAAACAGCAAGTACTACATAAATTTTGCATATACCGCAACAATGCAGACACACTTCTCCGCATGCTGCCTACTGCATCTCTTCTTTAATGCATTAAATTCCTGCCTCAGATTCCGTATAAGTTTGCACATTCACTTTATTATACAGCAGCACAAAGATCATAAATAACAAAACATATCACATGGTATATCGAAAGCCTCAAGTCATTCAAGGAAATATATCTATCTACAGAAAGTTTGGTTAACTTGTTGAAGGAACATGATAACCTAGTACCTAAAAACATATATGTGCATATGCTCATAGCTATCCATGTTAGTCAAGCTTTGCATATATCATTATGTCAGGTACCTCATTACTAATTAACTTATAGTTTACGAACTTGTTGCATAATTAGACTTTTTCTTTTTTCCAAAAGCCACTCCACGCCATCACAAAACGTTAGAATGGGCTTTATTCTTTTTCTAAAAATATGTCTTTTGTTCATTCAATATCAAAGATGGATAATTTCATTAATGTTCTTCTAGTAACAAGTCCTATCTTGGACAACAGGTGGAAGTGTAAATATTGATATATCCTTTTCCTATGTGTCAACGAGTCTTATTTTGCTCCCTTCTTAAGACAAAACACCTTAAGTTCAGAATGTCTCTCTGTGAAACTCAAAACATGCTTTCTTTTTGCTAATTTACCAAAAAAATGAGTTTATTAAAAATTAGTGAAAATGATTGCAAAAAAATCCCAAAACCATCAAGCTCAAAAATCCAAACATGCATCAGGGATTGAGCCAACCCAAATACGGTAATTCTGATTCACCAGTCCAAAACTGGCATGCTAATTTGTTTTGAAATTAGCTTCCCCAAACACGTCGGTGATCAATGACCATGATCCATAAAGAAAAGATAATCACTCAATATGGCACCTTCTTTTTTTCTTTTTTGCTAAATGACCGTAAAGAAAACACACAATCCTTAATATACAAGTTCCCAAAAGCAAGTTGTTGGTTTTATCTCAAGATCCATGTGAGTCTTCGTATACAATACATTGTACAAAAAGGTTTTACTGGTCTGTTTCTTGGGATCAATACTTGACAAAATGATCAACAATCATTAGGAAAGGCAAAAAGGAATTAGATACAACCTAAAAGTCAATGAGATCACTTCGAGTGAATTTTAGTAACAATAAGGTTCATTTATCTTTTTTTCTATATGTAACATTTGTTGCTTACCAAACTTTTCTAAGATTCAATTATGACAAGATTTATACATGCTACGAATGGATTTCGTTTAAGACATGGCAAGACATGTACATCAATTGAGATCACATTTCAGGAATTTTTAGCCACAGTGGATGCATCAAGCTTCTTTATTCAGATCCGCATTGTACTACCTCTTTATAACCATCCTAAACATAGATTCTCTGTTAAAGCAAAATATGAACCTCTTACAACTTTCCTTGATTTTTGTATGTTTAAAATAGTTCTATCTTTTCACTGCAAAGGTATCTGCAACAGTTTATAAAGATGTCACGTACATCCATGGCAAAATATTTCATACCTGATCAGCAAATTGCCGTTTGTAAGTCTCAACGTAGCTGCATTAACACGTTGATATATCCAAAATTAGTGATATCAATCGCATTCTCCCATTCTTTTCCTCAAAAAAGGAAAAGAAGAGAAAGAACGAAGTTACTATTGGATGTGGATTTGCTAACCGAACATCTGAGCGATCCTCCCAATGACTCTCTGCCCTTAGCCATGCCGCCGTCTATCATGAAGAAGTACCAAAAGTAGTAATAATAATGATGATGACGATTTCAAGATAGCAAAAGAGTTCCAATCTATCCTACAACCAAAGTTTGAGCTTACCCAAAGTTCTTCATCAAGAAGGGCCTCCCGTGCAACAAAACGCCCAAAGGCCCGTCTGTGCTCGCAAGAGAATTCTTCATCCGAAGGCTGCAGACGGTCGAACCGAAGGTTTGATCCATTGGACGAGGCCTCGATTCGAGGAATTCTCGGCGCCAGATTAGGCTGACTGGAAGATATCTCAAGCTGAGGGAATCTTGGGGCCGGACGAAGCTCAACGGAAACGCCTTTATCCTCTTCGGCCTCCGAGGATGCCGCCGACCCATCTTTCCTACGAATTCAACTCGAAAATAAACGCCCCAGAAAGAAACAGAAACTCTCTTTTTTTAAAAGAAAATGATAAGAAGATCGCACTTTTACGAGAAAATTGATTTTAACTCCACAAAGAAATGTGAAAAGAGGCGAACCCAACTCTGTCTCTTCGTTCCAAGAAGAGCGCAGACAGAGCAGCAAAGGTCGTGATTTTGGGTCTAGATTCTTGATAGATGGAAAAAAAGGAATCTACTCACAGAGCGGCGGAGGCGAGTCTTTTCAGGGGTTTGCGTCGATCTTGGACGCGCAAGAACTGAATCCGCCGGAGACCCGACGACGGAGTGGCCACCGCCGCCATCGCCTCGCAAAGGGAAAGAACGCTCTGAGTAGCAATCTTAGTTTAGAGAGAGAGAGAGAGAGGGCGGTGGAAGAGAGGGTGAGAGACGGTTGTGTTGATGGTTGAGTTGGGTAAGGAGAAAAAGGCAGCTGCTCTCTTTCTCTCCCTTTTCCTCCTCCTGTGGAATGAATGAGCCTCCACAATTATCCATTTGTTTTCTATCTCCATGTCCATGTGACAGAAGGCTTCCCTGTTTCTATATCCATTTGTTTTCTTTCTCACTTTAATTTCTGTTAAACTTATTTTTCCCATCTAAACCTAAAAATTTATTCTTTTTGTATTAAATACTAATATTTTTTATTTTTTTTATTTTTATAAAAATAAATAATAAAAATAAGATAATAAAAAAATTACAACTGAGGATAATAAAAAAAAATACATGAGTATGAGTTCAACAGACCTTTATTCCTTCTTAAAAGAAGTAATGCAGTCGATCGTTAGATTATAATTCATAAACAATTGATATTCTATTGCGTATTAGTGAGTTTAAGTTTATCGATACAAGTCCTTCTGCATTAGTGAGTAATGTCTTTACCAATTAGGTTAACTATCTCTCATTAATTTTATATATTTTTTATTAACTTTGAATAATGTTGAGTTATAACTGTAGAATCCAAAAAATATATACTATGACTAGTAGAAAGTTAAAACCTCTCTGTACTCTTCTTTTGGAGGACATATTCTTGTTACTCGGAGATATTAGTAATAAAGAAATTATGTCAGGAATTTAAGAATAGATGAAGGCAAATTAGTATGCAAAAAGGTATTACAAAAGGAATAAATTCGAGGTGAATTTTCTGGAAAAAATTGAAAATTTGCGGAAAAAGAATTAAGCAGTTGGCTATCAGGTCGTACGAGGAAAACAGCGGCGTTGCTTCCTCAGTGGGTGATGGCTACACACAAACACACACAGTTAATCTTGCTTTGTTCGCATCACAGACGCCAAGCAAATCGACGGTTTCCTTTTTTAGTTAACCTCTTGTGGAATGAATGATCCACGAAGCGCCATTGGTTTTTTCCTTTTATTGTTATTATTACACGATTTCCCTTTTTTTTGTTATTATTTTATCATTAAAAATTACTCATAACGTTTTGTCATTTTATTTATTTATTTATTATTGTTGTTATTAAGAATTCCGGTTTGGCAATCAGTTAGTCGTTGGACTAAATCTTCATATAAACATTTTCTAATATTTTCTATTTAGATTGGTTTTGATATATTAATTATCTGACGTGTCAAGGACTTATGTTCACTTTTTGGACTTACTCATCATGTACCTGATATCCAGGAGATGAGATTTGACAAATAGTCATATAAAGGCTACACACTAAGTGTATCCAATAACGATTATTGGGGAAGGTTCGAAAGATTTAGGAATGATGAAATATTTATTTGCGATAGAACTGACTTTTTACGATGAACCAAGTAACATATACATTGAATTCAATTATAGTGAGCTCAAGAAACCGTTGCAATGACTCGTTTAGTTGTACATGGCTCATCATTGAGTCGTAAAGACATACATAGAATCATCAAACATTATAATTACAGTGTGATGATTTAAATTGATATTAAAAGTAGCTAGCCAGGTTAAATATGCATCTAGGTCAATACTAAGTCGGCACCTTTGTGGGATAATTATTTGGTTGATGAGATGTATAGTAAAACATGGCATATTCTCGAATATCTAATCGCATATATGTGTCAAATTATCTAATCAACTAGTGAGGTTGAGATTTAATTGATGATCTTTATCATTTATTTTTTATTAAAATGATGAAAGATAAAGGTGAGATTTTGATCCAAGAATTTGCTATTGATACCAAATAAATCAGTTTTTTAAAAAGAAAAAAGTAGAATGAAAATCCAAACACTCAATTTGAGTCGGACATATCAATTTTTTAATATATAAAATTTATAAGATGTGATTTTGAATCTCAATAGCCAGATATGTCATCGTCAATAATCTAAAAGTTAATTATATATCATTAACATTTCCGAAAAAAATTTAATACCAAAAGTCATAAGGATAGTTTAGATCAGGAATTAAATCTCAATCCAATCTTTGGTGGGGCCAATTCAATCTGATCCATTCGGCGTCTCAATCACACAAATCCGATCCACTGGTAGGTGAAGAATAATGTTATTAGCTATAAATGGGATAACATGATCCAACTCGGCCCTTCTAATTATCGAATTTGCTCTGACCTTCTCATCATATAAACCGGATCTTGGATCCCTGGGTTGGCTTATTTCATTTCAAAATGTAAAAGTTACTCTCACTCCACCTCAGCTTGACCAGCTCAGATCTGCCTTCAATTCACCACCCATTGTTTGGGTCAACAACAGCACATGAAAAGTCAACTCTGAGAACGGCCATAAGGACCTCAAAAAGATTCCTTTTGTTATGATATTAGATGCAATATTGAAGGATTGTGTTCTTTTTGTTATGATATTTTGAAAGATCCTTTGCTAAATATATTTAAGAAAAATATTAGAATAATTAACTATAAATTATATAATATTTTAGACTAAGTTCGCAACCCTTAAAAATTATCAAGTATGAAATTTAATATAATATTATTAGAAAAATATTGTTGACATTCAAATTCAAATTAGCTTAACGTGATCCGAATTCAGATGCCACATTGTCACGCACTTAGCAAGAATTGCCTAAGTGGTGAGGCACCCTCGCGGCAAGCCACCGACTTAGCTGAAATTTGCCTAAGTCAAGAATCGCCTTTGCGCCCACTTCGATCGGACTTAGCTTGGATTGCCTAAGTCTTGAGCGCCCATTGCGACATACTGGCGTCGCAAAGGGTCACCAGCCCGTCTCACTCAGTGTGTCCCGTAGGACTGTAAAAAGAGAAGTTGATTAGTTGTTAGCGGACAAGTCCCGCGTCTCTCGAAGAGGGAAGCTTTACAAGCAATTGAGCGAGCACTTGGTGTGCAAGAAAGTAGAGAAGAGAGGAGGAAAACAAGGACTTTAGAGGGGTGAATGAGCGGTGCAAGTCCGCAAACAACTACTCCCAAGTGCGGGCGCGAGGCAAGTTTCCGCCAAGTGGCGTGCAAACTTGTGAAAATGTTCAACGCCCGACAACATTGAAGCCCCATCCGACCATGTGCCACCCGGGTGGTTCAAGGGTGAGATGGTCGACAAAATTTCCATGGCGCGCGCTGCAGAAATCGCCCGCGGCACAAAAACGAGTCTTTTTTTGGATTTCTCGGCGATGCGAATCGTGGCGATCGTTACTGCTATTTGCAAATTATGTAGTTTTACAAGGAAAACACACCAAAACATGGCAAAACAGTCGCCAAGGGTATGTACAAGCATTAGCGGAACGTTGAACGAAGTTCTTTGCG
The DNA here is from genome assembly GCA_024322285.1 of Musa beccarii. Classification (NCBI taxonomy): domain Eukaryota; kingdom Viridiplantae; phylum Streptophyta; class Magnoliopsida; order Zingiberales; family Musaceae; genus Musa; species Musa beccarii. The sequence goes on from CM044394.1 coordinate 69,990,413, forward strand.
GGTGTCGACGACCGTTCGTGACATTCTCCCCACTTAAGTGCATCGACGCCCTCGTTGACACTCTTTCGTAGGCTTTGATATTTGTTTCTTCATGTCGGAGGGTGTCTTACGGCTCCCAAGCGGCCGGTTTTGGGAAGTTTCCGCCACTTCACCAAGTATTCAATCTGCTCACTCCATTGGGTAGCGTTGTCCTGCGATCGCTAAAATTGTTTCAACTCGCTTCGTAGGAAGCTCGGTGGGAGGTTGACGAGTTGAAACGCTCGAGAAGCATCTTGCGGATCGGAGTGGTAGGCTTTCAAGTTCTTTGGCATGGAAAACATTATGAATCTTGAGCCACGCCGATTTGCAACTTGTAGGAAACATTTCGATGATGGGAAGGGGCCATCATATTGCGCACCAATCCTTTATGCACCTTGTTTCTAAAGAATTGAGTGATCTTTGGTTGAGCTTCACCAACACCAAATCACCGACTTTGTATTCTGGGTCGCCTTCCCAAGTCTGCCCACTTCTTCATCTTCCTGGCCGCCTTCTCCAAGTAGGCCGCGCATATCTCATTTCGATGCCATTCTTTGGCCAAGTGATACGCGGACGGACTACTCCTGTATATCCAATAGCCAAAGTGTGAGGAGTTGATGGTCATTGTCAGTGATGATCTCAAAGGGGCTCTTGTTGGATGCAGAGCTCTGCAGTTGTAGGAGAATTGGGCTATGTCCAACAATTTCACCCAATCTCGTTGGTTGGCACTCACGTAGTGTCGAAGGTATTGCTCGAGGAGCGAGTTTATTCTTTCACCGCCATCCGTCTGGGGGTGGAGGCTTGTGGAGAAGTATAGCTTCGATCCCAATAATTTGAACAACTCGGTCCAGAATCGTCCCAGAAACCGAGCATCTCGATCACTTATAATGTTGTGCGGGACTCCCCAATACTTCACCACATTCTTCATCATTAGCTTCGCGCTTCCTCATTGAGCGATTGTAGGGGTGCGGCAATGAAGGTTGCATACTTTGAAAATCGGTCGACCACCACAAGTATCGATCCGAGTCCCCCTACTGTCGGCAAGCTAGATATGAAGTCCAGAGAAATGCTCTCCCACGGCCTTTTAGTAGTGTAGCGGCTCTAAAAGTCCCACCGGCTCCGTTGCTCCACTTTGTCTTGTTGACAAGTCAGGCACGTCCGAACATATTCCTCCACATCCGTCCCCATTTTTGGCCAATAGAAGGTCCTCTCCATGAGAGCCAATGTTCGATGAATACCCTGATGTCGCCTAAAGGGAATCATGACACTCCTTCAAAAGTTCACGCCTCAGATTATCCGCCCGAGGAACATAAACTCTATTCTCTTTGGTGTGACGAGTCCCTCCTGGACCCAAAATCGTCGTGCCTTGCCTTCTTGGATTAATTGCATCAAGGTTACTGCTTGGGGATCACTAAAGTCCATCCTTGATTCGAAAGGAAGTTGGATTGCTGAATCGACTTGTTTGGCCCTCGCCCTCTAGTTGCATCGCATTCACGGCCTCCACTTTTCGACTCAAGGCATCGCTCGACATTTGCTCAGGGCTTGTACTCCAATGTCAAATTCCGCCAGAAGTCCTCGCCATCGTGCTTGCTTTGGGGAGAGTTTCTTTGAGTCCGAAAGTAACTCAAAGCGATGTTATCGGCCCTCGCACAAATCGCGATCCGAGAAAAGGTAGTGTCGCCACACTCATGGCGATGGATCACCGCCGCATTATCATCTCCTTTCGTGCACAGGATACCGCCGCTTCGGTCTCGTTGAGTTTTCGGCTTTCATAGGCCACTGGATGGCCCTCTGCATAAAGTCTCCCGATAGCGAAGTCTCAAGCATCTGTATGGACTTGAAGGGCTTCCCATAGTCCGGCAATTTGAGCAATGGTTCTTCGAATGGCAGCCTTTAGGTCTTGGAATGCCGCCTCACATCGGACCATCTCCAAGGCTGCTCTTTCTTCAAAGAACTCTGTTAGTGGAGTTGCGCGCTTCAATACCCCAAGATGAAGCGTCGATAGTAGTTCACAAACCCAAGGAAGGATCTCGGCGGGCACCTTCTTTGGAGTTTGCTACCCGATCCTAGCTTGCACCTTTGCTTTATCCATCTGAATGGAACCATCGCCGATCCGATGCCCCAAGAATAAGATCTCTTTACGAGCAAAGTAGCACTTCTCTCTTTTACTTAACAATGAATTCTCCCCGAGAACTTTGAAGATTGTTGGAGGTGTTCAATATGCTCCTCAAGTGTTCGGCTATAGGCAGCGATATCGGCCCAAATAGACAACCACAAACTTGTCGAGATACACCTTGAATAGTGGTTCATAAGAGTGCGAGAATGTGGTGGAGCGTTGGTTAAACCGGAAAGGCATCACCAGGAACTCAAACGCTCCATACCTGGTCACACAGGTAGTCTTCGCTTCATCACCTTCAAAGAATACGCACTGCCAATACCCGACCAAGGTCGAAGTTTGAAAATACTTTGCTTTGCCCGGTTGGTCGAACAAGTCCGCAATGAGAGGATGGGATACTTGTTCTTCACAATCACCTTGTTAAGGGCTCGATAATCGCGATAGTCGGAGACTCCCATCTTGTTTCTTCCGAAGAGAAGGCTGGAGCTCGAATGGTGCTTTGGAAGGCGCGGATGAGACCACCGCTTAGCGCAGTTCATCTAATTTCGAGCTCGCCAACTCGGGAGGGGGCATGCGGTATGGTGGTCTCATTTGGAGGCTTCACTCTCGGCTCCAACTCAATAAGATGATCCACGCCACGTGGTGGCAGAATTTTCGCAACTCGTGGTGGCATAACATCTTGACTCCTTCGGACATTTGCCACCGCAGCGAGGTTCTTTACGGGCCTCCCATCGAGTGCTTCTAGCTTCATCGCAGCCACAAAGGTTAACTCTCCTTTGCGTCGACGCCTTCTTCGATTTGTAACGCCGATAGGCTGGCTGGGATCCTGGGTTCCTCTTTGAGTGACAGAAATCACACACGGGGTTGTCACCTCCCATTAGACATATGGAGTCTAGGAACGGCATCGGCACCAACTTTGCGGCATGCATGAACTCCATTCAAGAATCACTTGAAAGTCATCCAAGGGCACCGCCATCATGTTTGTGCGCCCGCTCCACGATCCGATCTTGATGGAGACTCCTTAGCTTAGATTCGCTTAGCCTCGAAAGTTAACCGCCTTCATCCGACTTGGGTTCTTCTCTAAGATTAATCAAGCGCTTCATGATCGGCGATGAAGTTGTGGGTAACTGTGTCCACCATTGCTCGGGTGGTTTGGCCATTGAGTCTAATGTTTACGTACATCAACTCACCGCTTGCCCTGCTTTTTGTTGCTTTGGCTCTGTGTTCTCCCCACTTGACCCCGCAAGGCATTCAAAGACGATCGCACCCATTCGGGGTCCTTGCGACTTTTCATCGTCATTTGCCCGATTCGAACTACTCGAATCGAGGCGATCGCCTTGCCCTTGTCGGCTTAGGAGTTTTGAATTATTTTTATGGGCATCCCATACACCGTGTGGTCCTCCACACAAGAAACATTTCAAGGTTTTGATATGGAAACCCTTCTTCTTTTGGTCACCCCTAGGTTCGTTCTAGGAGGGTGCCTTGGTTGGTGATTTCCGTGGATCGCTTCTTCTTCCTCGGGTCCTCTCAAGAAGCAAAATTAAGCCTTTTTCATATTTGCAAAGCCAAATCGGTGACATTCCGCCGATGAAGTTCTGTTGAGCCCATGGCTTCAGGCCATCAAGAAAGCTAAACACTTATCTTTTCGACATATCTTGAATGTCCAACATTAGAGCAGAAAATTGCTTCACATAGTCCCGAATTGAAGTCGTTTGATGGAGTTGCCTCAACTTCCTCCTTGCGCGACGAACTCCGTGTTCTCGGGTAGGAATTGAGTTCTCAACTCCGCTTCAAGTCGTCCCATGTGTCCACTCGACACCGACCTTCTTGAATCTCTTCCCAACGGGTTCTCCACCAAAGCTTTGCATCACCGCTTCGAGATACATTGTCATTATCGAAACTTTGGTGTCCTCGAGTCTAAGCTCGAAAATCTTGCTCCATATCAAACAGAAATTCTCAAGCTCCTTCGCATCTCTAGCACCCCATAAAAAGGTGTGGTGGGTGCCCTGAAGCTTTTGTGTTGGCGCAACGCGGTGTTGCCTCGCCCGCATTCAACGCCTTGTGAGCATTGCCACTTTGGAAGTGAGTTCCGTCACCATTTCCTGCAAGTGTTTGAGTCCTTTGTGTCATCCGACGATCGGTCGACTAAGGCTTCAACCTTGTCGATCCTGGATTGACTTCTTCTTGCGAGCTCTACGCCAAGAAGCCTATTTTGGCCTTGGTAGAGTTCATCCAAGCTCGCTTCAAGGACATCCATGCGGGTTTCCACCGCTATGACCCTTTCTCTATGGGTCTTTCTTAGGTTGGCGCGACATTGCGCCTCCGCTCGTGGCGGCGAGCACCGCTTCTCGCTCTCCTCATGCTTTGCCCCGCTCCTATCCTGCAGCGTGAGAGCGAGACATGACCCTCCTCAGTAGCGCTGGGCAACATTCCGCTTGCCCCATCTGCTTTTCATTTGTTTCGCCATGGCGAGATTTGCGAAATTCCTTCATCGCTTGCTCAAATTGTTTGCTCGCTCGATACCACAAAATCACGCACTTAGCAAGAATTGCCTAAGTGGTGAGGCACCCTCAAGCAAGCCACCGACTTAGTGAAATTTGCCTAAGTCAAGAATCGCCTGCGCCACTTGATCGGATTAGCTTGGATTGCCTAAGTCTTGGCGCCCATGCGACATACGCGTCATGCAAAGGGTCAGAAGCGCAACCTCGTCTTGTCCCGTAGGACTTGTGAAAAGAGAAGTTGATTAGTTGTTGGAACAGCAGCGGACAAGTCCCGACGTTTCGCGAAGAGGGAAGCTTTACAAGCAATTGAGCGAGCACTTGGTGTGCAAGAAAGTAGAGGAAGAGAGGAGGAAAACAAGGACTTTAGAGGGGTGAATGAAAAGTCCGCAAACAACTACTCCCCAAGTCCGGCGCGAGGCAAGTTTCCGCCAAGTGGCGTGCAAACTTGTGAAAATGTTCAACGCCCGACAACATCACGAAGCCCCATCCACCATGTGCCACCCGGGTGGTTCCAAGGGTGAGATGGTGATAAAATTTTTGGCGCGCCTACGTGAAATCACGCGCACACCTAAAACGGATTTGTTTTTGGATTTCTATGAATGAGCGATCGTTTCGCTTATTTGCATTTCTTTGTTTTGTAGTTTTACAAGGAAAAACACACCAAAACATGGCAAAACAGGCTGCCAAGGGTATGTACAAGCATGGGCAAGCGACGAACGGAACGTTGAACGAAGTTGCTGCGGGTGTGTGACGATCGTTCGTGACAACATGTGCAAAAATCAAGAATGAAAGAGATTTTTTTATTAAAAATATTTTTTTTATTTAAATATATTTTTATACCTTAAGGGAGTTTGAATTATTTTTTTTCATAACGAAAGAAAATAAAGCTTATGGTTGTATTCGATTTAAATATGGCCGTCATTTTATTATTTAGTGGCTGAATCAGCCTTGGAAATTATCACACGGAGCGGACAACATCACCCCTGGAAATGATCATTAGTGATTCAGCCCGCCCAAGTAGGGGTTTCCTATTCTAATTATAGAATGAAGTTAATATTGTCAGGCGTAGGAAACCAATTTGGGACGAAAAGTATGTAAAATTAGAACGCGTCGTGTTACCTCTTTGGCGTGTTTTGCTGACCGTCGGTGTACTAATCCTTCGTGTTGACCTTCCCGGTGGGTCGGCGTGGGGGAACACAGTAGACGATGTGCCCTTTGCGCTTCATCCTCGTGTTCCTCTCCGCTGCCCTCGCCGCGGTCCTCGCCTGGAAATCGATCCGTTCCTCTCCTCCCTCCCTGGTCTCCGATGATTCCCGCGAGATCGACACCCCCCGTGGCGACTCCTCCATCAATGCCCGAATCTTTCGAGCTGGAAAGGTATGATTTCTCAACCAGCATTGCACCTTTTTGGTTTGGAGGGGATAATGGCTTCTTACCATGATGATTTCTCGCGAATAGGCGATTGAGAACGGGTTCTGGGTGTTTCTTGACATGGCCAGCGGGCGGTACTTGTGGAGGGCGATGAAAGAAAGGTGAGAAGTTGGGCGTCCTCCATGATTTGGGGTTTTTTTTTCCCGGAGTAATTGTTTCCTTCTCGTGTTGAATTCGACCAGTGTTCCGTGAATCGGGTTGTACTCTTGTTGTTGCGTGCCAGAATTCGTTTGAAATTGAGGATTTTTGGTTCCAGTGGTTGTTGATTGAGATGTGTCGATTGTTGTCGTATCCTCGTTGATTAGATGCTATACACAGAGCATTGAAGATATCAACGATTGTTTGATTTGTTTATGTCACGGCACGTCTTCCACATTGAGTACGAACAATCTGCTAAATGGAATTACCAATTTAATTGTCTTCTTTTACCTATGTTATGTAATCTTCGTATAAGAATGAGTATCATCTTGTACTACTGGCGTACTTTTTAGACTGTCATAATTCATCAATCTTTTAATCAGAATCTGGTCATACTGATTGATAACATTAGCAACAAACATGACAAGAAAATAATAGAGGAGAAATGAGCATGATGATTGAAGGCATATACAAGTGAGTTGGTTCAATATGGTAAAGCAAGAAGGTTTAGCAACCCTGTGCAGCTATATGCCTACACACTCGAGGAAGATTTCATGAAGCCAAATCCATTGGGAAGCAAATTTGAGTGGTCCATGAGGTCAACATGCCCAAGATCCAGAGTCATTGCCAGAGAAAATTCTATCTTTGTTTCTCGATAGACTTTAAAGAGGCATCATTGGCTTTTCCTCTTTCAGTGATCAAGGTATCCAGAGAAAAATATTTTAGGGCACCTCCCCCCTTCTCCCTTTTGACAGAGAATCAAAGAATCTAGGATGATTGTGTTGATTATCTTTTGCTTTATAGTAGATTTGATGTCTTGTGAAATAAAAGTGATAGGCTAGAAGTAGTATTCATAGAGTCCAGTCAGTGTTTTGATGAAACTTTTGTTGTGCTGGAACTTAGAGGTTGGTGATTTGGTTACTAAAATCAGTGATCTTTTTATTTTTATTTTACGTTTAGTTTAACGACAATTACTATACGATTTCAAAGGTTCATTACTTGTACCTTTTTTCCCCTTCAGAAAGATGTTTTTTATATCCTTGATTAGTACTAAAGGTACCATAATCAGATGTTTGAGGTGCTATTTCTATGTGACATCCAAGGTAAAGTTTTTCTATTAATTCCTTTATTCTATAGGAGGTGTGATTTTTGTGGCTTCAATACATTCCAGGCAAACTTCTATTTTGGACTTTTCGAATTACAATTCAATCTGATTTGAAAAGATTTTAAACTCTGGCTAGTAAAAATTGCTTGCCGGTTGGTTTATGTTGATTTTCATTTGAACTGTGTACACATTGAAGACAATGGGAGTTAGAACTTAACTATCATTTGGTTTAGTCTGAATGTTTTATTTGTATTGTGCACACGTCGAGTATTTTGGGGTCGAATAATAACGACTTTGAAACTCTTCATAGAGTTTAAGCTAGGAAAATATAGGGACAGATTGGTTGATTTTAGGTTGATTCATGACAATGAACAGTTGAAATCCATGTGTTGAGTTGAAATTTCATTCATAAGCCACCATGAACATCAGAACCCCAAGGCCATCCTGACTCTGCGACGTCGGACATGCGGTTTAGGTTCGACCTAAACGAATTGTAGCTCTTCCAGTAATTGCTTGCCATTTTTTGAAGTGAAAAATGATTTCCATATCAAGATCATATCTGACTGTTGCTGTGTGAACTATCAAGCTAATGCTTGAGGAACAATGCCACATATCTGTGTGAACTTTTATGAAATATTTACTAATATTATCTGTGGAGAAAGATGATCCGGTTTTGTTGTGTGTCTCATATGATGTCAATTAAATTGCCACTAAGCAAGACTTTTGATGGTATCATTTGGAGATAAATGACAGGCATGGAATGAGTGATTCCAACCTTATAACTTACACTTGTTTTCTAGTGCATGGTAAGTGATGCTTGAAGACCTTTCGGGAAAGGATGATGTCAAAATATAACAGTTGAAAGAATCGGGATGCTTGTGCTTAGTCGAGGCACATGCCCTCCAGAAACCATGAACTGGCAATTTAGCATCATGTCCATGCCTTGACACACTTTCTTCTGGAGTGGGAAGGAAAATATTTTTAGCTTCAGTCTCTAGATTCTAACAAGCTGCAGTTGCCACTAGCCTAATGAGATTGCACTATCAAAGTTGCAATAAACTATATCCAATTTGATCGAGCATCCTTGACAGCCAAGTTCTTTTTGAGTTTTTATGCTTTGCACAAGAGAAGAGTGAAGTTGATTTCTAATTGACTTGCAGAGTAGATGAGATAATTGGCGATCATTTGCATTTCAGATTGCCTTTGTGGGGGGTTACCTCCCCACTCGGTGAAGCATCAGATTCCACCAAACACTCAATTCATTTGGTTCATGTAGAACAATCTTTTTCACACAACTGTATTAGTCGTCCTCGAGAATAGATTCTCATCTGTTCCAAGATTAAAAAAAAAAAAAAGTACTCGACATACTACCATTGCAAAGCCGATCGTATTATCTTTAGGGGATTCCTTTGCTCAGTGGCATAAATGCGCAAAGGGAGGCCCGGTGCACGGCCCCAAGAAAGCAGCTGCATGGGGAGGTCGCCTTCTTCCACCCAGAGACTCGTTGTCATCACGATGGGGCTTCTCGCCGTGCTGTCGCCGCTGTACGTGGGCAGGAGAGGGCGGGTCGAGCCGGACGACGACGGTGGCGGTGGAGCCCTGTCGCTCTGGCTCCTGCTCCTGCTCCTGCTACTGGTCTTCGTCATCAACCTTACGTGCTGCGCCGACCGCAGGATCATGAGGTTTGACCCCTATTGGATCCATAGATTTGGAGGGTCCTCGTGTGGGATCATCGTGCTACTTCTGGTTCTTGGAGTTGTGCTCAGGTGCAAAGCTTCGCTCGGGGGTTGATCTCGATGCCATCGATGGAAGCAATTTTTTGTGGAGGTGTCGATGTCTTGCTTGTTGATGTTGTCGAGTGCGGTTTAACGTTTGGGTTTTGGCATTTTGTCAACCCCATGACTCCACTGTCTATTACTCAGCTGAACGAGGAGGCGAGATTAGTGGCAGGGAGGCTTCAATCTTTTTCTTTAAGATGTAAAAAATAGACATTACTTTTTTAATTGCAAGCATAATTCATATCTTTTTTGATTGAAATTGTTAGTGGTTTAAGCTAAAATATTATCAGGAAAAGGAATTTTTAATAGTTTGTGGAGGATATAATTAGGAAAAAAAATGAATGATCACTACAGAGTCCCACCCAAAGTCATGGCGAACACCGTACATCATCCAGTCCCAGTGCGAAGCACGTCGTTCTTCTCTACGCTTCCACAGACACTCCGGGTCGAGGATTTCTGGGGACTTGTTGCAGTCGATGATGACCCTACCAACGAAGATCCATCCGAGAGCTTCTCCTAAACTTGCATGGCATCGGAGCGTCCCTTTTCCTGTGGTCAGACAATTATAGGGTTCCTCACGAGTCTTTTGGAGGAAAGCTGCCGCAGGGACTAATTCTTGTCCAGCAAAAAAGCCCCACAAGTACAAGTAAGCAAGAGAGACGGGTGATGCGTGCAGCATTGGCATGGTCAATGGTCGGGATCCCCAGGACATCCATCAGCCATGGCGGAGCCCTGTCTGAGCGTTCCATAAAAGATCATCTGCTTGCTGGAGGGTCGAGGGAGCAGTGGTCCATGATTGGGTTAGCTTCTGGGTCAGCATCTGCTCTCCGGTGGACGGGTCCAGCCTGAGGAGTATAATCCTTGGCTCTCGTCAATGAAACGATGCTGCTTGCGTGTGACTGCAGCCTTGCTTCCACTTGGTCTTCAGCTTTCATGGAGTGGGGCATGTATGCGGCTGTGTGTTGCAGGCCTGCCTCTTTCTGGCTCCCATGTATGGGATCACAGCCTGTGATGCTTGCCCTCCTTTGTGGCAGATGAGCTTCTGTTTCATGGAAATGGGAGTGCTGTTGGGCTGCGGCAGTCCCTGCTGCGTTCCTCGGCTTAGGATTTGACAGAGGTAGATGATGGATTAGCATTTAGTTCTGGGTCAGATCCATTGTACTTGTCGGGGTTTGATAGTCAAACCCATCACAGAAACTGCTGCAAACCATCATATCGTTGATTCTGCCTATGCCCGTGACTCTTTCCTGCAGAGAAGTGTGTTTAATGTTCCATGGAAAGAAATAGAGACGATTAAACGCCATTCTAGTGGTGCATGCATGGGAAAAAAGAGAAGGCAGCATGGCGTTGGGCCTACGAGTTCCTCTCTGTTCTCTGAGCTCGTCGCTTCCTTGTCCGGACGGCAAAAGTTGGAGGAAGAGCTTCCCAAAATAGCGGCAGATCATTTAGCGAGGAAACGGGAGGGGTTCAGCCACCGCAGCCTCCGGTCCAAAAGGGAACACCTGCTATTCCCTTCTGCTATTCCTTTTGAAGTGCTGACAGCGCTGTACGTGCGTCTGTTTTCAGAAGGAAGATCATGTCATTGTTCTAATGAGTTCAGCATCACACATGGCTTCCGATGCATCAGAGCCCGAATTCATGTGCAGGCCAGTCACCGTGGATCATCAATATTAATTGGCCTCCGCAAACATGAGTGTTGCCTTCTACTTCTCACAGACAAATAGGAAGAAGAAGAAGAAGAAGAAGAAGAAGAAGAAGAAGAACAGCTGCAAACATGAACCGGTAATCAACGATGGCTCGAACAAGCGGACAGAAACAGGGGCACGGGATTTGGTGCTTTCTCCATGGATCAATCTCCAGCGAGGGAGATGCAGATTCCGGGTGCGCAAACGATGGGCCAAATGGGTCCCGACCATTCATGTCGTCGACCAAGCAGGGCTAGACTGCCATGGCTGCCGTCCCCGCCACGTCTCGGAGGAGCCGGACAGCAGCCCGCATCCGACAACTTATCGGATCCAAAACGATAGACCATGTCAGGCACCTCGGTTCGGATCTAAGCCGAGAATCCAATTTGCACGTGAATGAAATATGAAGGATTAAACGCACCTTAAACTATGGATTTTGTAGGAAACATAACATTATAGCATGACTTGCCATTGTAATCCTTATCTTTTTATTAGTAACACATGCTTTATCTTTTCTCACCCTTCTCTTTCCTTTACTTCGGAAAGAAGAAGGTGACAGATATGAGATTTTGAACACAAAGAGAACAATGACAGTTAATTATCTTATACAATCACATTTACAGATTGCAATATGAGACAATTTTGAGCCGAGTTGAGGAAGCATATGCCTTGTAACTTCAATCGAAGAGCTTTGCACTATCATACGTAAAAGTAGTTTGTCACTATGTATGACTTTGGTTTTTTAGGAGACTCTTTAGCATCGAGCTTTTTATCAAATGGGGTTCTGACAATTGATTTTATTTGGGAAAAAGAGCAGGGCGACGATAGTGATCATAGACGGAGGCGATCGGTGGAAGACAGAAGGATATTTTCATCAAGTCGATAAAAGAAATATTTTAGATAAAAATCAATTAGGGATGATCATTTATTAAAAGCCGAATAATACAGAAGATACTCTATTTCTTTTCAGCTTTCACTTTCTTTCTTTTTGCTAACTACCTGTCAAACATCCCACGTCAAAGCAGCCTTCGGAGCTATAAAGGGCCATCATTCTCCACTTCCTGTTCACCTAAGGCCTCATCGAGAGAGAGAGAGAGAGAGAGAGAGAGAGAGAGAGAGAGAGAGAATGGGCAGGAAGCCATGTTGTTCAAAGGAGGGGCTCAACCGAGGTGCATGGACTGCCAACGAAGACAAGATCCTTGTCTCCTACATCTCAACCCACGGAACAGGCAAATGGGGATCTCTCCCTAAGAGAGCTGGTGAGACTTACCTACTCACTGCCCTTACTCTCCGTTAAGTTCAACGGTGCATGGCTGCCATGGGGTTGCAGGCTTGAAGCGATGCGGGAAGAGCTGCCGCCTCCGGTGGCTCAACTACCTGCGGCCTGGGATCAAGAGGGGGAACATATCGGACGACGAGGAGGAACTCATCATCAGACTCCACAAGCTCCTTGGCAACAGGTCATTCATCTTCCCTCGGTCAACTTTTGCGGAGAGTAATTACTGTAGCGTAGCCATCTGTCGTTACTGTGTCTTTAACATGCGGGCGATCGAGGCTCCAACAATTATTATCATCTGACACGGTTCGTGTACTTGCATTAAAAGCCAGCTCATATGATTTCGATGCCAATGCTAGCTAGATCAAGATGGTCAACTCTGTTGGATGCATGCTCTGTGGTTTCGTTGAGCTTGTTCTGGACACGTTCTTTCTTGAACGGGGACCGTAGATGGTCTCTAATTGCAGGAAGACTGCCAGGGCGAACAGACAATGAGATCAAGAACTACTGGAACACCACCTTGGTGAAGAGACTGCAAGGTGGGTCGTCACAGCTCCCCAGTAATCCAAGCCCCGCCACAGCCCAATCCAAAGGAAAAGACACGGCGGCTGCCACACCGCCGCCGGTGACCGGCTCGAAGGTGATCCAGACCAAGGCATTAAGGTGCACCAAGGCGTTCTTCGGCCAAGACACCGTCTGCATGCCGCCGCGCTTGGCCCCAGAAGAATCCGATGGCTGCTCCAAGATCTCTCCATTTGGTTCTTCTCTGGACGTCGTTGCAGCCTTCCCTTCGAGCTCGGATGCTTGGAAAGAGAGAGACGACGGCGTTCAAGCCGAGAACCCTGAATCAAAAGAAGCTGACGACGCCGCTAACATGGGCTTCTATCCAGACGACTTGATGTCCTTTGATGGAGCAATGATTGGAAACTGGATGGAGAACGACCAGTTTCAGCAAGACAGCATGTTAGATGTCAAGCTTTTGGCTTCCATCTTAGAAGCTGAGGAACAGGTGTATTGGAGCTGAGCAAAGGAGTCACCATCTCCAGTTTACGGCATAGGCTTTCTACGTTGGGTGGCGAAATAGGGACAAAACACAACCTTGCTGCTGGTGCAATACAGGAGCTGGAAGCATTGGTATAAAGCAATCACGTGTGGTTGTTTCATCTTCAGTCTTCAACGCTTTGTGCTTCACTGTAGCAATAAGCCGCAAGAATTGTTGTTCACCAAGTTGATGTGATCTCATGTTTCACCAAAGAATTAGCTCTCCTTGCAGCAGTCATAGCTGCTCTAAACATACCGATGATGGCACGCTAATTTAAATGGGGCACAGGAATTTGAAGTCATCACTTTGTCTATCGAATATATTTGTCGGATGGGTGCCTATAACCATAATAAGACATGTCAATCTCATACCTAATGGTGATGGCACTATTCGCATAAATATGAGATGGCAGAATTGATGGCAAAGATCACGTCGGAGTAAAAGAAGGTAGAGGTAGTGTATCACTCATGGTTTTAATACTATTTAGAATAAAGAAAATTAATCAAATTAGTGATGCCAAAACTACATCATCAACATAACATGACAGTAAAAAAAAAGTCATCCTGATAGTGATAAATGTGACTAATAGTTGATCGGGACAATCTTTTAAGAAATAGAAAAAAAATGTATCTGAATGTGAAAAAAGAGAAATGTTCTATCACAGTCTTATTTCTTATTGTGCCTTTTTGTACTATGCAATATTCGTATATGGTGATAGCTGTAAAATCGGTGTAGTCTTGGCTTCTTTAATTTCTATCACTTATCAGAGTAAAGTATTTAAATTATAATAAATAATTTAAATAGACGTTGGTGTTAAAAAAAGTTCTTTTTTTAAAAAAATATTATTGAGGTAATAATGCCAAATTAAACATTCTCTATATAATTTTCTCTTTTAGGATATTCATCCCAAGCATAGAAGACATACTTCAAATCCTAATCCAACTCGATTAAAAATTATTTGAGCCTGATCGAAGCTTGGCAAGTAGCGATCACTTGGCAAGCCGCCACAAAGTATGCGTGTCCGCATCCACAACATCAAGTGGCAGAAAGCAAAAGGGAATACCCACCGGAAGAAGACGGCAAGAATGAGTGCATTCGTGACTTTGGATTGTTGCGAGGCGGAAAACACATATATGGGAGGAGAAAGACGGAGAGATTTCACGTAAACAGACAGCGCAAACAAATGCGAGGCAAAGAGAAGTGCAGTGTATTTTTCCTGTATCTGCCTCCTCAATTATTGTCGTGAAGATGACTACGCAACTAGCAGAAAGCAAATGTGCCGTCGGCGATCATCGATCTCTTTTCTTGCAATTATATCCAAAGAGCACTGTAGTTTGGATTCATTAGGCAGTAAAATTTCAGCCTTAAATTATACTCATATAAATCGTGGACAATAGAACATTATATTGAATCCCGGGCAGTGTCAGCTTTCCAATAATTGAAGTGCAGTAGCAGAAAGTAGAAGAGATTTTATCCAGAATGGAAGCCATGCACATGGGATCCTCAGCAAAATTAATAGGGTACAAGGGAAAAGTTCGCAGGCAGGTTGATGACAAAGGGAGCCTTTACAGCGTGAGCCTGTGCGGCCTAACCTTCCGTGGACGAGTAGACGCAACTTGTGAGCTGCCCAAGGAGAAGTTTAGGTGCATTCTGTGTGCGGACGAGAGATCGGAATCGAATTTTAGATAAACCGGTCCATTTTTCATCAAGATTGAAGCGCACTCTATGATTATGATGATGATTATTATTGCAGTAAATATAAGATGTAGGAAGGAGGACAGAAGTCTCACTTTATTTCGTCGTTATCGTCTCTCTCCTCTGTCATTTCTTACTCTTTTGTGGTCGGTTTTACCTCGCGATCACACTCTTCCACCATTTCTGTCTGTCTTTATCCTCCGTTTTCCCTCCCTCGAGGTTTTGTTTTATATTTTATGTTTATTCCTCTGAGCCAAAATATTTTTGTAATCATTGCTCGGATAATTTCTCGGCCTTTTATTGTAATCTTTTATAGAAAAAAAGTCTTAGATTTGTTATATGTTATTTTGAGGAAATTTTTATAGAGACATTAATTATACGATTTAAATTTGTTAAACTTTAGCATTTAATGTTTTACAATTGTAACACTTATGTTATGTAAAAAGAATTTCCAATTTATCATATTCATTTACATTTTATTTCCTAATATGTAATTGAGTATTTTTATTTTGTTTTACTAAACCTATGGTTCAACGGATCCATAGTTAAATCATCGCCACCTGTGTCATCATTATTATTTTCATACATCAATTGTCTCATTAAATACGATATATAAATGATCAAATAATAAATGAAAAATTCAGCATGCAAGCTTTCGTATATACCATGATATGTTACAAAAGCTTGCTGCACTAAGTGTGCATGCATAAGACACCACTTTTTTGTGTTTTTTTGTATCCACTTAATTCATTCACATCAATAGATGGGCAAAGAAATCAGACACTTCAAAATATTAATGATGCTTTGTTTACCATCTTGGACTTGCAGCATTATTTGGGAAGTACAGATGATATTGACAAATTAGATAAAATGAGCAAACACAGCAATTATTTGGCTTGTCACAGACACATGATTCAAGGATTGCTCATATGATCCACATACAGTCAGTCCACCTGAAGCCTGGTATGACCATGGAGAACCTGCAAAAGGAACGTGCCATGAAACTTGGTTCAAAATCTTGGCATACTCTCACAGTTTGGCACATCTTAAGATTTTTTAAATGGTTAATTCAGAACAACTGAACAACATTTAGTTATTGATAAAGCATATAAACTTTTCTGTAGAAAGAGGATATCAAAATGGAAGTAGTCCAGAAAAAAAGGAGCATTCATCCGTCAAAAAGAACATGAAAAGGTCAAAAAGAAAGCAGCAAGTGAATTCTGCACTCTTGCTTATGTTAGATAAACAAACAAACTGAAGATTTCAACTTAATAACTATGTGCATATTTCCAGGTGCGAGAATCGACGAGGAAAATTGAGAACCAACAGCTCCTGCAAATAATGTGGCATGGTGGACAAAGCACCGAGGAAAGGATATATATATATATTTTTCCATGAGCTTGTGTGCACAGAGATGTCGGAAAGACTTCATATGAAAGATGCATCTAGACTGTTAAAGAATTCTTGTCATTGGAGATCAGATCATCTTCTGGTTAACAATAGGCCCTGAAAGAAGATAGGCCAAACTAAACCTCTTTAGATTGGTTATTACCAAATTCATATGCCCATCTGAGTCCAGTTGCCAGAGGTATCGGTTGAATTCAGCCAATACCCATTCAGTTTTCTGATCATGGCTAATCTCAGAAGCAATGTTAGTTGCAAGGTCTCACATGTAAGACATAACAAGACCTACTGTTTATTCCATAAATTAATGTAAATATTGAGATTTTTCATGTGCATGTAGTTGTGGGACGTGACACACCACACATGAACTTACAAACCATATGTGATCCTTTCTCCAAGATCAAGGATCAACACATTAGATAAATACAATTTTATATTTGTCCTACACAGTCTCTTGATTGTCAACCACCTGATGATACCCTTCTGTTATCAAGCTCAAGTTCTACGCATAGCAGAAAAGAGCAAATGGATACTTAAAGTGGGATCGAAGGATCTTGCCATTAACATCTTCCTTTCAAAATGTCTTATAGTGTGAGAGATGGATGATGTTCCAGATGGGAGAAACAAAAGGGTGAAGGACACCTACCCTTGGCATTTTCTTCATCGGATGATGCAAATCAGAAAATGGAAAGTGACTAGTTACAGCTCATGGTGGTGTTGCCCCTAGAGAAAAGCAGGAATAGATCACGGGTGATTGACGACATCATTATAGTTGCATGGAGGACAGACAGCTTTCAAAAACCATAGGATACAATATACAAAGTTACAGACACTGATTGGTGTGGGCTTTCAAGGATAAGAAATCTCATGGAATTAAGACCAACCCCATGCTAAGCTGCCATGCCTTAAACAGTAAATAGGTTAAAAAATGCTTGTAGTGAAATAGCATTAGTTGAAGCATTGGCCATATGGATCCTACAATGTATTAATAAAAACTAGTGTTAAGGTCAACTCATTTGTTGTGTCAACAAGTAAATGTCCAAATAACTTCTAAAGACTAGTAGCAGTGAGAAACTCGTAATACAACAATAAACCATGAAGTCCCAGTTATTTGAGGATGAGGTTGACAAGCTACATGGATCTTTTCCTATCAAACTCAGCTAAAAGTAATATCACTATTCAAACTAAGAGTCACTGACAAATTTATGCAAAGATATGCATGTACATAAAAGGATAGCACATTAGAACAAAGGTTGAGTTGCTGCATTGCTATGCTGTTAGCATGGATTCATAAGCTGCAAGGATATATAACCCTCATCGATCATGCATTAGAGAGAGTTTTATGCAATTTATTGCTCTTCTATTTAACACATCAGCAGATCAAGTAATTGCTAATCAGCATTTTTAAACAATCCCCAATTCTCCAACCTTTTGTTCCTATTTATTTCTCCTACCCTCTCAGCGCTTTTCCTATGCATCCTCTCAAACTTTTCCCTAACGTCTGTTCCAACCAACTACAATCAATTACCAACTTTATCTTGCCCTCTAATCCCACCATCTTGTAGCCCTTGAAAGATGCTATTTGATGGCCTATAAACTAACATCAAAAGTTCAACACCATTTGGTGAATCTAAATTCATGACCACATAAAGCTAGTGGAACATGAACCACCCCATGCCCCATAATGCACAAATCACTGGCAAAACCAAGCAGAGATCCTCAATAGTTGCAGGCAGTCCTTCCCCAGATCAATGGCAGAAGAAGACCCATGTAGTGACCCAGACACTGAGAACGAGCACTATGATGTTCGCTAAAGAAATAATTATGCCCAAAGAGTCTTCAAAAATTAGAAATGTCCAGAATGTTTCCATCCAATGCATGTTAGAGTATAAAATAACTCAATAATTATAACTATTGACCTACCTCAAATCCATCATCTTGACTTAACCAAACACATCAGGAATTTGCAATAAGGCTGATTTGCTAGCTCATACATAGTTTGGCCAATGACATTGCCCTAAACAAAGCTGAATTGATTGGCAAAGTTTACCCAAATGGTTAGGACATTACAACTTCTTGTTATTGTTGTTGGTAAAAAAAAATAGAACTTGAAAATATTGAAAAAAATTCCAACTTATTGAGAGCTGCAGAGCACTAACTAGGCAGAAGTTGACATTACTGAAGAGTGTGAGAAGAGAATACGAGGCATTTGCATCTGTTTGAACAAGCCAATTACTCAGTGTCTATTCTATCCACCCGAAGCAACACCTAAGGGATAAATTGAACAATTTGTAGGCTGCCCATGCAGGCATGCACTGATTGAAACATTTGGGCCACATATCAAAAGGCTAATAGTGTCTCAGTTAGCTCAGCAAGTGTCAACTTGTGCGCTTAACATCATTAACTGCAGTCATCCTTATTAACGTGAAGTACAATTACCAGCTTAGACCAATTTTGCTACATGTTTTATAGAACATGAACCAAGTCCAAAGGCATATAGGACTCGACTCCCAACAAAGAGTAGAAACAGATAGAATAGTTCAGAAGTAATTGCAATCAAGTGACCTATCCATTGTCGACCAACGCATATTATGCAAAAGAAAAGAGTGTCTCTCTCTTTTTGTTTTTCTCTTTCAAATGTTGAAAAGCACACTATTGGTTCATAGGTATATCAAACAATACTTTCTCAGTACGAAAGCTCTTCCTCTCACAGATCTTCATTATAATTAGTGCAACACTCTTCACAAAGCTTCTCCTTCTTTGTGAAGGTCATTATAATCAAATCTTGATGTCTTATCCATCTAGTTTTTAATGAGAACCTCGAAATCAGCAAAAGCTAATCAAAGTAACATAACACAAAAAGAAAAGAAGATACCACAATTGTTTATACAAAAATGCAGGATCAACATACGAAAGTAGCTGATGTTAGTACAAGAAAAATGAAACAGATTCTGCATACAGAAGTAGTTCATGATACTTGATAGTAAGTTCTTTACCAAATTATTCCTGGAAAAATCTAAGAAGCAAATGACATTATTTCTTCCTCTACTTAAATTAAATGTAAATCAGCCACCAGGAACTGATTTAAATCCTCCAATCTTCAACTTCAATCCAATAGCTAACATTTACAAATCGTTGCAATATATAGAGAGCACTCTCTCCACCACACCAATTTACAGAGGAACCTATGAATTGTGAAAACAAGAAGTAATCGTGGGAGTTTGGAGTGAACCTCTTTGGACGAAGAACCATACCATCAAATCGTAGCGGCAGGCGGTGGTGGCACCTCGAAATCAACAACAATGAAACTCTCCAGAAGCGGCCGCACCTTCTCCTTCACCGACTCCACCAAGTCCTTCTCTCCCGCATCCATCGCCTCAAGCTCCTCCAGGTTGCGAAACACCGCCAGAAGTCCCACGCCGTAACCCTTCGCCCTAGCCGGTGAGAAATTCTCTCCGTAGCTCACCTGCGTCACCGCCGCCGGCGCCGACAACTTAACCTGCGCCAGCGTCTCCGTTAGCTCCGCCGCGGCCCCTTCTTTCGGCTTCGCGAGGGTCAGCCGCATCGCCGACCCAGGGGGCGCCGCCGTCGGGCTGTCAAGGTCGGCGACCCAGTCCATGGCCATGATATCCTCGCAGACGGGGAGGACGTTCTCCTCGACGACGGCCACGTGGGTTGGGTGGGTAGAGTAGGCAGCGAGGTCGGCCTTGGAGCGGTAGCGACTGTGGAGGAGGTGCGTGAACCCGGTGGCGGATCGGTGGGGGAGCACGGGGCCGGCGGTGAGGTGCGCGACGACGTCGAGAGAGGCGAGGGATCGCAGGTTGGAGACCATGGCGTCGACGTTGGACGCGTCAGTGGAGTCGCGGACCTTGAAGAGGACGACGTGCTCGATAGTGGCGACGGCGGCCATGGAAGCGGCGACGGAGGTGGAGGAAGAGAACGATAACGTCGCGGTGGGGCGACGAGGAGATGAGAATAGGGAACGAAGGGAAGGGGAGAAGAGGGATTTGAGGGATGAGGGAGGGCGGTGAACATACCGGGACGGTTCTTAGACACGACATCTCCCTCTACTTTTCTAGTGCACACTGCTCCTCCATCTACCGGCAATCGTTGCCGTTGGACTTCGTTTGACGGCTCACGTTAATGCTTAGATGCTCTGCAGGATTAAGTTACTGTCGATTAATTGCGAACAGTTCTGGTGGTACTGCAGAATAGTGTTGTTTAATGTGGGGGTGACGAGTTGAACCACACGCGCCGAATCAAGCGGACCGGCTCGAACCTGATAGGCTCGGCCCGTTGTAGTTAACAAGTGTGCGGGTGACGACGTGTGGAATGGCCCGGACCGGTTCGGATACCATAGGTTCGGCCCACTGGACTCGTGGGCCGGGTCGAGATAGCATTACAAAATTTTGACCACAGATTAAACAGTATTCGAGTTATTTATTTTTTGATAGAGAAAATAACAATACTATCAACTCACCCCACCACTTGGGTTAAAAAAGCCTCCTTAGCTTTAAAGCTTGCGTACTGAAGCTCGACGGTATGACACAACTTCCCAAACCTTACGCATGAACGGTGTAGAGGCCATCCCTTGCTTGGTCCGGATGGGCCAAGAACCATGGCAAAGTATATCACCACAAGTGTCCTATTCGGACGCTATCGTTTACAGGATATGTTCATTAGCTACCACCATCAATAATTCTCTGATAGGATAAGGGACATCATGATCATCATTGACCTCACACCATCAACCGCTAAGATATAAGACCCAAGCCTTCAAGCCAAATGAGGATAAGCGGGCTCTATCTTAATTCTCTTGAGCTCAAGTAAACCATATTCTTTAATTTTACTAATTTGAACGTTGAAAGAGTTGGGTTGGAACATCCCCCCAATGTCGATTGGTTATATAGGGCCCAAGCGTATATAAGGAACATCTCGATACGATCCCGAACTTTCTTTAACAGACAAAACATCCCTCGGGATGATTCTAAACTTCTCCCAACAGACAATCCGAACCTTGGGATAATAGTGAGTTAGCCACTGTGAGCCAATAACACTTCAGAAGTCCACCTATCACCTCAATTGTTAACTTGGGTCATCTCCTTAGCCTCCACATAGATCCTCTAAACAAATCTATACCTTCGGGATTGGATCAGATTATATTACCTCTCTAGTTAATAACATCAAAGCAACAAATATTTTTATTGATGGTATGATTTAATCCAACTTAACTATCTTACTATAAGAAAAATACAAGCATCATTTGAGCCCTGTGATCGAACCCGATTCATTAATTCCATAAGTCAGATCAAGATTAAAAGATCTCAATTTGCACTCAGATTTGGATTGTTCTTGTATTTAAAGTGATTTATGTTTTTATTTTTTTCCTATTATTTTTCAGATGTCAACTAGATGGACAAAAAGCATAGTAATATGTCATTAAGAATTGAAATAGTTAGAATTCGGATATAAGGTACGACAAATAACAGATGGGTTGAATTTGTGTCTAACCTCATGTATATTATTATTGATAGTTTAACTCTAATTCAATCATTATTAGATTTCTAACGGTACTTTATCTTAACCTAGAATAATACAGTAGAGTGGGATTGTCTTTATCATCAAACACCGGGAAAAGCTTTTGTCCAAATGGATGAGGGAGATTCCAATAAGACCCAGCCAATATAGTGAAGTGAGTGCAGCAGGGTATTCGACTCGAATGAGAGAGAACACAACAGATGCTATTTCTTAGTTTTCACTTATGAAGGCCATTTTGTTCAGAAAAAAAATCAATTAAAAACAAAAAAATGATGAAAATAATTGCATAGAATAAAACTTTCCAATGTTGAAGATGATAAATGCAATATTATAGGAGCTGATAAGCAAACAAAGGAGGAAAATAGGATAACAGCTAATAATCAACTTGAAATAACCACCACACAAAACTTTGGGTTGAGGGGACACAGATGATCTTTGTGTTCTTGCAATAATTTGATGCGCTGGTAATCGGTAGAGGACTTGTGCTGCACTGGCATGGCACGGAACACATGTCCTCCACAAAGGGGATATGGACATCGCTTTGTCCTTGACACTTTGGTTTCTTCTGCAGTAGCTGCCAGGGATCCTGAAGGCACCAAATGCTGTATAAGACAGATGAGTAAAAATGCCATTTGGAAGCTGAAGCTTCGGTACAAAACATTGTTATTTGTAGGGCGATACACGAGTCGACGCTATCGGTTTGATATGACACCATCAAGAAGAGAACGCGAGCCTGTTCTTTTTGGCGGCCACACATACCTAACAAGAAAGACATAACTGGATCGAAAGGCCTTCACCATGTTCTATCTGATACGTTCTTCCCTACCCACTGTCATCCCTAAAGTTTGGTCAAAGCAGCACTCGATGTGCTAACGGGGGACCATACATATTTTTCATCAATGCAACATGAGCTTAGCAGCAGCCTAACTTTGTTTCTTATTCCAAATACAAGTTGTCAGCAGGTAAACCACTGGATAAGCTTCCAAAGCATGCATGGTTAGCAGCCATGGTTTGGATCTGACCCATGTCATTCTTAAAAACTCAGCATCTCGGCAGGGAAGGAGCCAATGGAGGGAGATGACCCCATGTGGCTCTTCCTCCCGGTTCCTGTAGAACAAGCAGTATCAGAGAGCTTCTGGTCCACCGAGGAACAGCTGGCAAATCATCTTAGAGCAGACATGGGTAGAAGAGATAAGCACTGCTGCAGCTTTCATCATCCAGTCCCTTTGTCCTCTTCCTTGGCATCACTGATATGTACACCTACTTGGGCTA
The DNA here is from genome assembly GCA_024322285.1 of Musa beccarii. Lineage (NCBI taxonomy): Eukaryota > Viridiplantae > Streptophyta > Magnoliopsida > Zingiberales > Musaceae > Musa > Musa beccarii. The sequence continues at coordinate 70,013,409 of CM044394.1, forward strand.
TACTGTTGTATGCCTCCCTTGTTTCTGTGAACTTTACATGTTTGTACCTCCAGCCAAAGAACATACAGGTGACTGGCACCCGGCTAGAACAAACAAGTGGTCAGAAAAGCTCATCTGCTCTCTTGTGAGATTCCATAGCTGTGTCGACTACGATTGGAAGCCAAAAAAATGTCTAAAAGGCATCTACAGGACCAAAAGATGTCTTCGGCTACAGGGAGGCTTTTGATACTATTGCAACAGAAACGCACATCAGAGCAGAAGGAAAAAAGAAGACACAGCAATTAGAGAAGATTAGACTGACTATTCCGGAGCACAGACAAACAGCTTTGCATCACATAAATGAGGGAGGAGATGAGTGACACAGTGATGAAAACAATGCAAGCAAATCTTATGCCATTCCTAGCCCGGCCGGTTCCTCTTGTTGCCGGGCTTCCCCTCGGAGTCGCCCTCCGACGAGGCTTCCATGGACCGGGTGAAGGAGAGTGAGAGGTCGGCGTAGAGGTCGACGACGCGCCGGATGTTGTTGTTGAGCTCCCTGATCAGGCCGACGTTGCGGCTGAGGTTGTCGGGGATCTTCGACTCATGGTTCTGATTGATCTCGTTGATCAACAGCCTGTTCTGATCCAAGATACGCTGGACCTGAAGAAAGCTCTTCTGGAAGGTCTGGAGGACTTTGCTGTCCACTTGGGTTCCATTGCCAAGCCCCGAGAAGCTATCGCCTTCCATCATCACCTCCCTCGTCACCCCTCGAACGAGATCAGAAGACAAAGGACCTGCAGATAAATCATATCAAGAGCAGCAAAAACAAGGGAATAAAAAGGCTAACATAACAACAAGTAGGAGGCCAGGGACGAACATGCAAAGCAAGCAATGAATCTTTGGGTTGAAAGAAAGCACCTTTTGGTAGGAACAGGAGACTGCTATGAGCTCATACGGAAAGAATTCTGATCAAAGTCAGGATACTGTTTGGTGCATTCAACCTCACCTCTACAGTGACCAAGCCAAGGAGAACTAGGAAGGACGAAACCATTGAAGACATGGCGAGGATCGAGGAAGAGAGAGAAGGAGAGGAATCTCTTGGAAAGTTGTCAGGCGTTAGTAGGCATGAGAGACAAGGATTGTAAGGAAATCATGGCCTCAGTAGCTCCTTTTCAGAAAGAAAAGCGATATCAGATGGATGGCGTGGTTCTTTTCGTGTGATGGCAAACAAAAAAACCGATCCAATTCCCCTAGAAAAGCTTTCTACAAAACCCATGTCGCAAATCTCACATTGAATCAATCAATACAAGAAACAAAACTAGAAGGAAAGGGAAACCTCATAGACGAACGACCGATCAAGTTGGGCGGCCAAAGGAACCTTCCATGGTACAATAAAGCTTTTAGAGCAGTTCCTGAAACGGCAACCATGATCACAAACCACTGAGAGCAAACGAGAGAAGCAAAAAAAGATCGAATTTTGACACCGGATTCTTCACAATCCCCTCGAACATCACAATAAAACCTAATCAAGGAAAGAACTTTACGCTACAAAACGCATAAGAAGACAGACCTTTGTGCCGCCAAATTGATATGGAGATGGATACCTTGGAGATGCGGCAAGGGCGGAAGGGGGAAGGAGGAACAATTAGGCAGGAAATGATCTGCTGCGGGAGATGACAACCACTTAGGCGATGCTCCTCTCGGCTTCGCAGGTCTCCGCTCCGAGTCGGTCCATCGACGACTGGGATCGCCCGCTGAATCCAATGTTGACTCGAACGGAAGATTCCACTTCTGCAGTCTATTGCCCTGGTTAAGTGGGAGGCCGAGGGTCTTCTTATGAAGAGAGGTGGGGCGCCATGGGTTTACCGGCATGAGAACATTGCCGCTTCTCCTAGAAAATAATACTAAAGAATCACTAGCTTGTGATTATATGATCACATAATTTATGTCGTTCACAGGATTTAACAAAGTGGATTGAGTCATGTCAATTAAGCTAAGAATCGTTCTTATATATCCATCCAAACAGTATTTGCCACATCACATACAGAACGCATGACATCGATTACAAGATTAGTTAACAAACAAATTGTGTAATTGAATTTTCAGAATCTTAATTTAGATACTACAAGAATCATTCACCATTAGTTCAACGGGAACAAATGGATTCTTTCGCCTGCCCATTGTGACTCCTCACCCTTCAACAGTCCCAAGAAGCTCAGCGAACTTTTCCTTCCAATCTCGAACCTTTTCCTCGCCGTTTACCACCTACATAGAAAAAGACTAGTAAATCTAATTACTGCTAAGGCAGAAAATTCATATGGTGTGGTTATGATTGTTGTTTTCAACATCTTTCATGTCCACAAAGAATAATGAATAATTCTATCACTTCTTACAAGTAATTAAGAGAGAGCAGGAGATAAAAAGAAAAAAAAATCTTGTAGACTGGCTCTGCAAGCACCATCAGTGGCTTCAAAAACTTACAAGGGCATGTAAGGCTCTTGGATTTGGAGCTACAAGGAGAGACACTGAAAGAGCAGTAGGTAAACTGATACAACCCAAAACTTTGCATTTGGAAAGGTGAAGCTTCGGTTGGTAATTCTAGCCTACCTCGAAAATTAGTCCCTCCTCTGGCAGTGAATCAAGTGCCTCCACACAAACGGCCGCTGCATCCTCTTTGCTGAGTCTTCCCTTTGCTGCAGCACCCTAACACATAATTACAGAACAATATGCTTGTGTGTAAGGATGAGCTATTTTCTAAAAGATTATGTGGGAAGTCAGCCTCATGGATCACATGTCCCGGATGCAAGTCTCAACATGATCACTGAAATCAATGCAAAATTATACACCATAGAGTCCAGGTACTTTTTTTTTTTTACGATGGAAGTGCAAGTTTATTAGCATGCTGCATATTGAACAATTACAGCTTTATTCTGTCGTTTCTTTTCTTCATGGTCCATCTGATGATTACATTTATTTCCTCGGTCACTGGACGGAGAGACCTAAAAAGCAAACTGTTCCAGCTTAACATTTGTATGAGAGGAGCCGTGCTACGGTGAAAATTTGAGAAGAGAACGAGGGAGATGACTCTGTTATCATTATGCCTCAAGCATGAACTATTGTCTACGATAATTAACTTAAATTGTTCTGACGTACCTTTAAAAAGCTGAATCCTTGCTTGCCACCAGGACTATCTTGCAGTAAGCCAGCTCTAATTATTGTGTATGGGATGCCGGACGCAATCACCGTTTCTTCATCTCTCTCTGCCAGTTTTCTGGCCTTGCTATTCATAACTGCTTGAATTCCGCTGCTACCTCTATAAAATGCCAACTGCAGTCTGGTCAAAACTCACAGTGAAGATGGTGACAAGACAGAATGCATGAGCATGTACTTCATTAAGAGAAATATGAATGTGGGTAAACTAAGAACCTGTGATAGAAGAACAATGTGCTGCAAATGTACTTCATTAAGAGAAATATGAATGTGGGTAAACTAAGAACCTGTGATAGAAGAACAATGTGCTGCGCACCCTTTGTTCGCCCTATGTCAGAGAAGAAGCCATCCTGCAAAATAAGAAGAGTATGGCAAAAATTTTAGTTTAGGTTATCAAACATCAACATACAATATCAAGCAAGTGATGTCAAATATGTGTAAAATCATATAAATTATAGAACTAGTTACACCATCTAGGATCTGATTGGTACTGCACCCTTCTTAAGTCTCACCATGCTTCTTGCATCATTCAGGTAATGTTCTTCAGATGAACTAATAGGACCATAACTTCTAACATACCGGGCTTCGGTCTTAGTGGTCAGTGGTCATAATAGGGAGAGATTTTGTATCTAAATTTTGTGGCACTGGCTCTTCAGTAATTTAAAATGAATTATATATACCTAGTGGGCGTATCCCCCTCGGAATCTTGAAAAAACAGGATATAGTAACTCCATCACATGCAGATTTGACAAATGCTCAAGATAGATTGGTTAAACATGCAGGGATCAGCATTGCTCTTAAGGAATATATAAGTCAACTACCATTCTTCAAGTTCAACCAACTTTTGATGAATATTTGCTATGAAAGATACATAAATTATCTTGTTCTGTACAGAATTGTTAATGTTGGAGCCATATTATTCCACCTAAGGTTAAATGACTATTTAAAAACTTATATGATGATTTTGTTTTCTGCTGAATTCGACCTTCAACAGTCAAATAAAAGCATAACATCTGATGCAAAGTAGACTCAAAATAAGTGACAGGAAATATCTCTACAATGCAATGTCTTTACACAGACTTTACAAATAATCTCAGACATTGGAAATGACATAATAATTCACATGAAGAATATCTAGAAGTTGTCTGTAGATGCATTGGGCTTTCAGACATTGGAAACCTTGCTAACATAACATTCTAATCACAGCACAAATGATTTGAAATCAACATATAGAGCTGGATTTGCATACATTTGATGCACAAATTATTGCTCGAACACCTCTCAGAGCATTTGTCAGAAAGGTCTTGTCATTTAAATCTCCAACAATTGTCTACACAATGCAATCAACAAAACAGTACAATGTTAACAACACTGAGGCGTCTTTTGTATGTCAACAGAAAGGGAAAGTGTTCAGTACATAACTTTTGAAGGAAAAAACGCTACCATGAGCGTGCAGGTGCTCACCTCAACATAAATTCCAAAAGCATCAATAGCAGCTCGCTTATCCTTGACTAGTGCTTTTATCCGAGCACGTTTAAGAATCAATGGTAGAATTACCATCTGATTAAAGCATATCATGAGATAACAAGTAACATGAAGAAATAATACTTTGCAGCGTCTTATTTGCAATTATTACAACTCCAGATGTGAAATTAATTATTGTTATGTGTTTGTTGCAACATCAATATTGAACCTTGATTTTAAACAAAGATTTTAATTATGATTTGTGCAAGGGCCCAGATATGATATAAAATTTTTTGATAGTTCAGGTTAGATGCCTTCTGCTACTAAGATTGTTCGTGAGTGTGCGATAAACACATTACATGAACCATAATATTGAAAAGGGTTTCAATGAAGTAATTCATGCAAAACAAAGAAAGACCATATTCCTTCTGCCAGTTCTGATTCTTGTGGATGCACAATCTTAGATTAAGAACAAAGAAGTTGGTCATGAAGAAACATAGATGTAGTTAGATCAGCACTGGCCACAGACATCTTTCTCATTGTATCTTGATAAAGAATTTCAATGCTACCAAGAGCTATTTAATTCCTCCTGTTGCAATTTCATTTTGAAGAGCCAGTGCAGTATCATTCGTCTTTGATGCAGTAGGAGTATCCTCTTTGTAAAAAAAATAAAAAAAAATTGATGGCTATCATGGAAAAGAATTTCTTTCTTGGAAATTGCACGCACGAATCATCTAATCTAGGTATGAAAATTCAGGACACTCAAACCAAGTGACTGTGGTCAATGGTTGCTTTTGAAACGTTAAGCATCATTACATTTGAGAATGATGCATAGTCAGGTTTCGGTAAAGAGCTAAAATTCTTTTCATGTTTGAAAGGCTGACCTGACCAATTTCACTTTCACCATCAGTTACCAGCACAGCATCTCGTACTTCATCAATTTCTGGTAGCAATCAAGGAAACAGAGGAGTGAAGTTCATCACAAATTTAACAGTAACAAAATGCCACAAGATGTACTAGTTCATGTCACCTGAAGATTCATCCTCATTCTCAAGACCACCATCCTTTGGAAGTAGATCAGGTGCTCCATACCACTTCCTCAACTTAGGCCCACCTACATATGAGTTCATTTTTCTTTCCAAATTATAGGTGCGTTGATATGCCATCTACCAAACAGATCTAGACACGGGAACTTATAAACCATCGATATATTTATGACCATTCAGATAACTGGGTGTATTGTGCACCCAAATGATAAAATAAGTCAATCTTAAGTAACAGGACATATTAATATCTCAACAACAAAACAGATGCGATTGCCATAACTCTGCAGAGCATCTAATTTCACCTTTGATCTGCCAAAACACACTTCGCACCGTCTAAACTATGGCACGACTGAACTAGCCAATAAAGTTGGCAAAGCTATTGGCTGGATTAGCATCAAGAAGTTATTCACTTTCTAGTAATTCACACAAATCGAAGAATAAAATGATAATTATAAGACCATTTGTCATGAGAACTATGCAGTCCAGGCTAAAATAACCGACGAACGGCTGAGGGGATGCAGCGTATCTCACCTTCGATGTAGTCGAGGAGTTGGTCCGTGAAGCTGGTCTCCTTCTTGGAGCAGCGGCAGCGAAGCGGAGAAGCGGTCCTCCTTTGCAACGAGGAGAACAGCTGCGAATAGCACAGTAGAGATGGAGCGAGAGGGAGGCAGGGGAGAGGAGATGGTGGCTGAGAGAGACGAAGAGCCACCGCCATCGAAGCGCGCGTGGAGATGAGGCCGGGAGAGGAGAACCGAATAATAACACCGCACTGGAGATTGGGTTGGGAAATTGTAGATTACCATAATGCCATCATCTTCGACTTCTATTAACCCAAAAACACTTTACGAAGAATCCCTCGGAAACCGTCCGGTCCCATTTTCTATTAACCTCAGCCGTCCGACGTTTTGATTAATAACTGAATACAAATGTTGATTAAGGAAATCATACGGACGATCAAGATTAACAGATAAAGTGTGATGGACGGTACTTAAGGGTCTTTCCGTAAGCCACGGCACAACATACGGTTATGTGAGCGGATCAACAGAAGAGGAGTTCGAAACGACGGGCGGGCTTATAAATTAGGTTTTTATGAGAGAGAGGAGGCGAGCGGGCGGTGTCACTGACATCTTTCTTCCTCCGCCATGAGCGCGAGCCTCTAATCCTGCGAAGCAAGTCTTCTTCTTCTTCTTCTTCTTCTTCTTCTTCTTCTTCGGTTCTTTTCTTATCATCTCCCTTCGATTGAGCTTTTGACTCTTCGAAATGGTGGGTACTTGAAAGCTATGGAACGTTGATCCGATAGGGTTTTTACGTTGCTGACGATCTAATTCTTGGATTGAAAGAGCGGCAGCGATCCAATCTTTTCCCGACTCGACCATGAACAGGCCGGGCAAGCCTCGAGCCTTGCGAAGTAAGTAATGTCTTTCGTGTGCGGTACTTTTCTGTCTTTTCAATTACTGTGCTTTTCTTGTCTTGATAAGTTGTGGCTCTTGATAAGCTATGGAATCATCTTCCATACATGCCTTTTTCGTTGCTGATGATCGAACGCCAAATGTTTTGGATTTGAAAAGCGGCGTCAATTCAATGTCTTCCTGGCCCCTCCATGAGCAGGTCTGGCGAGCTTCATGTCTTACAAATCAAGTTTTCTTTTCCACGTCAGGTTTCTATCGCCCATCTCATCTTAATTGAGCTTTCTTGTCTTGATAGTTCTTTCGGCTCTTAAGATGTTGGTGACCCTAATAGTGGAAAGGTGATTAAAAGCTTTTCTTTGCTGATGATCAAATAGAGTTTTTCATTGCTGACAATCAAATGTCAAATGTTGTGGATTTGAAGTATAGTAGCAATGCAATCTACTTCTTCCTCCACCATGCTCTATCGGGTGAGCCTCTATTCTTGCGAAGAAAGTCGGCTTATCTCAACATCTCCTCTTGATTAAGCTTTTCTGTCTTGAGAAGTTTTTGGCTCTTCAAGAATGGTGTCCCTAGACCCGACTCTTGAAAAGATTTGGAATCATTTCCAAACGGGGCATTTTAGTTGCTGATGGTCAAACGTCAAATGTTTTGGATTTGAAGAGCAGTAACGATCCAATCTCTTTCTTCCTCTATCATGGGCAGGCTGGGGGAATCTCAAGTCTTGCGAAGAAAGTTTTCAGTTTCATGTCAGATTCTGTTCTTTCTGTCTTTCTTCAAATGAGTTTCTATTGACTTGATAAGTTTTGGTCCTCTTAAATGAGGAACGATTCTTGAAAGCCTTGGAATCAGTTCCAAATAGGGATTTTTCATTGCCGAAATTGAATGATAGATCTTTTGAATCAAATTATTTTCTGCCATTCTACATTATTTCTGTCATTGTTGAAGTGTGTAAAATTGGTTCCACTTTAGAATCAAACCAAAGGCTCATGATCCTGATTCTTGGATGTTGATCTTGATTGGATCTTGTAGGTAATATGCATCTTTGATTTTGCTGCGCAACATTGATGTGTTGGGATGTGATGGCCGACATGGCATGAAGCAATTGTGGATATGGTTAGTCCAATTAGATTGTTTTAGTTATAGGAGGATATTTCTTAATTGCTTGTGAAGCTCACCTACTTACGTGAGATTGGGACAAAGATTGATGGCTTGGTGAAAGGCTCTCAAGAAGAAACCACTGATTACAGAGCTTTTATAAGAGGCAGGGTCCAAAAATTCACATGCCATTAGCAGGTTGTCCGGTGAGTCCTTGTGCCTGTATTTATTCATTTTGCATCTCCTTTGATTGAACTCTTTGTATTTTCACATCAATTTTGTGGTCCTTTTTTTCTTGTGATGTTGAATTGCCTTTTTTGATTGGGTTGACAGATTACATGGATAAGAACTGTTTTTAGTGATCTTACATAATTTAGTAATTCAGAAAGAAGAAAATAGAATGAATTAGTGTTCTCATCTTCTACTGTGTTTGTACTCGGTGTAGTTACTTCTTTAAATCCAACATATCACTTGGCTTTCTAAGAGAGAAAAATCAGACAAAGAAAATATCACTGAACGCAGAGCTAAACTAGCTGAAGTTAAGTCACTACAGCAAGATTTGATGATGGGCTTCTTCTTTAGAAAGGGTCTGGGCTTTTTCGATTTTCTTCAAGGTGCATCATGTGTATTGGTATGTCATGTGGAAGGACATGGTTCTTTATCTTTTTTAAAAAATTAAGGTTGGTTTTGCACGTCTCAATGAAAACAGTGGATTTGCTGCATTTGCTTGTGTGAACCTGATAACTGCCACAGCCAAATCAACATTCTTTCATTTTTGTTTAATAGTTGACTCAGTTATTGATTAAGATGCTTTTACTATTTAACTTACACATAGAAGTGTCTGAAGACCTGCACTTTCATTGATTGTTATGAGTTGTTTTGTCTGGACAGGTGCAATTCAGTAATTTTCCAATGCATGCTTAAATTTCTTAGTTAATATACACTCAAAAATTGGATCATAAATGTTGTTTATCCTTGTTCTGGATCATTTTTGGCTTGTTATTACAGTTGGGTCTGGATACGGAATGCTGGATTCACTTGAAAGGTACGAGATTATGTCAAGTGGAGCTCTCGTTCTTGTTATTTCGGTGAGGCCTTTTTTCCCTTGATGTTGAAAAGGTGTTCATTTTTATCACAACTTTAACATAATTCTTGATACTGCATGCTGTTCCAACTTGTAACATTTGTCGTACCTTTTGTGGATCTCTTTTAGATAAATCAATTTTAATTCTTTGGTGCTACATGTCATCTTTACAGCAGATCGGTTCCCATACCGATACTGTGTCTGAGGATGACAAGATTTTTTAACCCTTCCATGCATCCATCCACATAGATACATACTATTCTACTGCTTACTTTTCTGGAGGGATATTTATTTGTAAGAATGTATAGTGCCTTCATGGATGGTTTGTAACAATCCTTCAATGACTTGAACATTATTGGATGTTTGAACTTGAGAAACATTAAAGAAAAAAATTCTAACATGAAATGCCGCAGTTGTTGAGGTTCTATTGTGCTATCGGTGTTTTTGTTGTTAAGCTTCTCTTATTATCTACAAACAGAAGACTGATTGTCTGGGTGTCATCAACAGTTTGTCTTGCCACAACCCTTCCTGGGAAATATGAGCAACTCGTCCCACATCTCTCTTATACCAATCAAACGTGATATTTCTTTACATCTCGTAGCAATATTCACAATACAGACTTTTTTCTTCTTTTCATTACTTTTGTCTTTAAGGAACATGTCTCAACTGGAGCAGATTTCAAATAGTATTGATTACAACATTGATATGCTGCAGAATTACCGAACATATTGCAAACAGTATTGAGTGCAGAATTTCTGAGTCGAAAGGTTTGCATTGTTTGTCTGCATGATTCACATGTCAACAGTGGAGTCTGTAGTTATTCGTAATTTGGTAACATCTACACCCACTATAAGATGAAAATTTAGGGAAAAAATGAGGCTCAATGCATGAGGCTTCTGCCGATGTACAGTGTGGGGTGGGTGTTGCCATATTTATACACATGAAGTGGCTGATCTGTGTACTTCTGCAAATTTAGATATATTATCAATATGCTTGAATACTTGTGCAGTTTTGCTGCACTATCATACACCAATGCTCGAAGCATTTGGTTTATTATTTTGTTGAGAGCATCAAGTAGATTCCAATATGGATTCTAGAACGTCTAGACGTGTGATTGAATTCTGTGCCCATTGAAATGCTAGAGCAGATGAGTTTGCAGTTGGTAATATTATTATTATCATTTGTTTGCTTACATTGACATGACAGAGCACTTATCTTGAGTATTCAAGTTTTTCATAGGATTATCAAAATGTCCAGGACCCCCGTTCACACTTCCGCTGATACGAGGATGGCTGCCTATTTTTGATGAGCTACACACTGCCGAAATTAGTTCCGATGGTGATAGAAAACTGCAGGCTGGTAACGATAGTGCAGACTGTGAATGGTAAAGAGGAAGAAACCTATGCAGATCTGAGGTGGTCCTTTGCGTTGAGCAGGTACCAATATTTGTGATCAGAGAGTATGACTAGTAAATGATTCATGTGCATTCATTGAACCTCATTCATTTTTCTTCCTCTTTTGGTGCGTTGTCTAACGTCTTTAGCTTTCTCAATCTAGTGTTCTGGATAGAGGAACCAGCAAGTATCACTCTCATGGATATATATATATATATATATATATATATATATATATATATATATATATATATATATGGGCAAAGATCTCACTTGTTCTTATTCTCCATGAAGGATCCAGATCAAAGCTTCTTTGATCTTCAATATATAGTAAATGTGTACAATCAATAGCTTTCCATGATTTGGCAAATGAAACATGAAGTATAACAAAAATGAAACTTGATCTGTTGATGGATGAAAATGTTGACCTCATATGGTTGAGCATTAAAGTTTATGCCAAAACATTTTGTTGAGAACAATGGAGTATGCTACAGTTATCAACTTAAACAAGGTTGAGAATTTATGTTTACTACTAATATCGTTGGTCATTTTGAGATGCAGATTGATGAAAGAAACGCGTGTTTACACCAAGGAAAATGCAAGATTTCTGTATGGTGGACATGGCATTTCTTCTTCTCTGGTAACACAGAAATTGATAGGAGCAATATCCATCATCCTGTCACGACCTGGCATGTAGATGCCAAACCGTTGGAAACAATAAAATGGGTTGATCTATCACAGCTTCACAAATCACAAGATGTGATTTTTTTTTTCCTATTGAGACTTACGTGTCGATTCCAACGGTGTAAAACAACGAGTTGTCAAATCCACCATGTCATCACAAACTACAACAGAAAATTTCTTAAATTATTAATTATTTTTAAAAATAGTTTTTTAATAATAAATGATTAGGGATCTCAATCTTATAAATAGGAAACCTTGGATGATGTCATAAGTCCACTCTCCTCTCTCACTAAAACTTGTAATTTATCTTAAAATTTGAACTTCCTATATGATAGTGACCATGTTGGGAAAGTAACCGGTGTCTTTTCTTATCATGCACGATTAAATAGATTGTTTAATATAATACTTGCATGTATTCATGTTTTTTTAGTTTTAGTTTTGTTCATACTTTTCAAGTATATAAAGAATTTGTAATAAACTTAACAATCATATTTTAATTAATTTTTATGAACATTTCAGGCTTATAAGTGTAAGTTGTGTGTAATCATCGTATAAAGATAAAATTATTCATAAATAAATCATTTAAATAATTAATTAGCACAGCGAGGAGCTACTCGGGTGACACATGTCTGTATAGACTTTTAGAGTAATGTTTAGAACTAATTTATTACTTTATTTTGCAGTTGTTTACGTGGGCGCATGTAGTAATTTTTTTGTCATGACAAACCACTTAAACATTTTGTCATGTAATTATTCAAAGTTTGTGAATTCTATATTTATAATTTACATTACTTATCAAAGTGTTTATTGAAATGATTACTTATGAATTTCGAGTTAAATGCTTCCTTAACTCATCTTTTTTTTAATACTTAAAGGATTATAAGAGGCTTAAGAGAAGTTGACCCTTTGTGGATGGACATATAAGGGTGTCACATAACTTAGGCAAAACTAATTAAGTTCATAATAAATGATACCAAAGCAGGATAAGCACACTTAGAAATACTTAGCATGTAAACGTGATGAACCTAGTGGGGCTACATTGAGGGCAACTAACACGCACAATCATTTGAGGAAAATAATCATAAAGATGTAAGAAAAGGAGTTGTTCAAAGGAACAGACAATTGAGAGCGACATTCAAATGAATGATCAACCCTTCACATAAGAGACACCACGAGGACATGCGAGCTAGGAAGAATGCATATCGTATGAAGGTTGGAATGAATAAGTTCGAGTGATGGTTCAACGTTGACAACCAAATTTGATAGTACTTAAAACAATCGAGACACTTGACAAAAGATATGATCATGCAAGAGGAATAGGTTGCTCAATGATTGAAAAAGTTGTGCAAAGATTATAAAGGCTAGAAGAATTACTAATTTGAAAATTTTGGTACTTAAACAAGGACTTATATGTCGACAATGAACTATCCGTGGTTATCCTAAGGTGATCGAAACTCAACGTCCTATAGTATTGAAACTTTCTCTTCAACATGAGAAGGATACCTTCATAGGAGGCTAAAGTGTGTAATAAGTTCAACATGTTGTTAGGCCTTGAGAGGTGCAACGGAGCTATATTGGCGAAGAGTCGTAATCTAGTAAGTGCGCTCACAGTGGACGAAACAATGGACAGTTCGTTCAGTAAGACGGAGTAGTCCAAGGGGAGTGTAGTCTCCAAAACTTACAAAAGGTAAAATGTGAAGAGAAAAATTACTCCAACAGAATAGATATCTAGGAGAGATAAGTATTGGTTCTTCAAATGGAGTATAATATACAACATGTTGCACATGTTGAGGAGGGGTACCTTAAGACAACTTCATAAATCTTAATGGACCGAGCGAGTGGCGAGAAGTTGTCGCATGATCTCGCATGAGATAATGTGTTGGTGGATGCATTGCAAGATCAAGTGAGGGAGCGACCCAAGGCAACACCAAATAATGACACACAAAGTTGATGTAAAAATTAGACTCAACAGAGGGCCAACTCGTGAAATAGTGGGCATTAGGGCCACTATCAACTCAATGCAAACCGAGGAGTGAAGCAACTTAAGTGAAACTTGGTGAAGTATCCAAGTTGCATGGTCAAGGACATAAACTCTCGTAGAGGTAAGAGCAAGATTAATGTCGTTCTATGAGTTTCTTATTCTGATGAATTAGACTCAACTTGCATGGTACCAAAGTTGAAGAGAGCTTTAAGGCACATGTATCTTACATTAATGAAGTATTTGATGAAGAAACTAAGACAACTCAACTTGTGATGTGAAGTTAGGGTTAGAAGGTCTTAGCATAGGGTAAGAGTATGCGAATGCAAGTGCTCTTGAAGAATATACGACGGTGCTATCATTTGAGTTGTCACGAATGAAGCGATGCATACGGAGGTTGTATTGGCCTAGGATCCAAACAATGATTTATCAATTTCAATGAAGTTAGTGGACTTCGAGAGTTGCTAGGTGATAGACTAGCCTAGAGCTATGCTTCGTTCGGTTGTGTCCCAAGAGCAAGCGAACACAATCGAATGTGGCTGAGGCCTTGTGCTATGTTGACAAAGGCCACACATGGAGAGATTGTAATCCGAGTTCATCCTAGAAAGATCAGAATACAATGGAGATTTTATCAATAAGTGACATAGTATAACGGATCATGGTGGAACAGTTCAATGCAATGAGACACAGAAGACAAGTCCTGTGAGAAATTTAATTATATAAAAGTATGATTGGGAGAAATTGAGAGTTCCACTTCGATGAACAATATGATGATAAGAAAGGCTATGGATTTAGAAAGTGAATATCATGGTATCATAAAGGTGAGTCTTTCGTATGTGCATCAAATTTACATTAGATAAAAACCTTGGTCATCAGTATATAGGGATTTTGTACTACCAAGGAAAAATTCTAAGTGTCCCAAGGGGTAGACTTGATTATATTGAGAAATGTTAGGAGTTATTAAAGAGTTGGATTGTTGCATAACTTATATTCACTTAAGAGAGCCCGACTAATCAGAGGACAAAGCCAAGTAAGTAAACATTATTACCAAGGAAGCAAAGGACAACAAAATCAATGCAAGTCTTACAACATAATGGTGGAGCCATGTAAAGGAGTTTAGTCTATTTTTCCATTGACTAAGGATAACTACTTAGAGAATATAGAGATGTTGAAGCGGGTGGTCGAAAGGGATGAGGAAGCAACGAACGGTCTAGAGGGACCTATCTACCCAAAACTAAGCATCGATTAGAATAGATGTGGACTTAAATGAGTGCTACAGTGTCATAGAGGTGGATCTATCTATCGCGAAGATAGGGGCACGGATGCGAGGAAATGGATAGTATGATCATAGGCATGGCAGCGTCATGGTTTCATAGAGGCGAAACTTTTATGGAGTCATCAATCTCTTATTCTCATTGAGGGAGAGCACTTGGTAATGAAAGAGGTCGAGGAGATGGAGAATGCAGAGGCAAACTTTAAATATCGAGACAAAATTGAAGAGCACAGGCTAGGGAAAGTAAGGGACTTCGAGTCAATATAAGAGTGCTCGATGAGTTTCTCATCAAAATAGTCGAAAGTGAGAGACTTCGGGTCGATATAGGAGTGCTCAACTAAGGAACAAAGTATATAATACGCGATGTTGTACCTTTTCTACTTAGAAAAGTAGGTAGCAGAGATGATGAAGAAGATAATTCAATCTTAGAGACAACCAAATATATTGGAGACTCGCTCCAAGTCGAGGTAAAATTTTGCTCTTTTTAGCAAAACTTCTTACATCTCAAAAGTTTGATAATAAGAAGGCGAATCATAGTAACTAACTTAACATAAATAGTGCAAACACTTCGGATGCTTTGGAAGTGTGATCAAAGAGTAGGCGAAAGTTAGTAATCAGCTCGTTGCATGGAGTATAACCCTCGAGAAGGTGAGCAAAATCGAGTAACCTTTGTCTTCTAAACTCTTAAGAGAATGGGTGAAATTGAATACTCCAGTTCTCTTATTTACTTAGCAAAGAAACTTCACACATATTCAAAGACTTCGAAAAAAGTGAAAAATAACAATTGTCAAATTCTCACCAATGGTGATTGGTTCTACTGAGAGTAGATTATTTGTTTCATTTTTCAACATAATGCTAATTAAAAATGGAAGTGATGTGAACATACTTGGAGGTGACAACTAAGTAGAAAGAAAATCAATGGACAAATTTTTTAAAGGAAAGACTTCAAGGACTTTAAAGTCTATGAGACGATGCTCGTTAAATCTCCAACAAGCATTCACCTAGTTTAAGTGACGCGAGACGTTTGAGAGACTAGCGCATAACAAGGAATTTTTTTTCCTTCATTTGAAGGATCCATAAGAACCAACAAATATTAGCAAAACTCAATTGACCCTACGCTAGAGTCAAAGTCATTGACAAATTAAAATGGTGTAGCAGATCAAAGTTTGACTACTGAACAACAACAATGGAGAGTAGATGTGAGCCAAGAGACATGTTGCAACTGGAGCAAAAGATTGAAGATCCAGTAAGGGCGTAAGGCGAGAAGATGTAACATCTATAAAGGCTCTGACAAGGACATTGAAAGAATAAGTGAGGGAGAGTGCTATGGACAAAGCTATAGACAGAGTATTCGATGTAATACTTGTGTATTTCCATATCTTTCAATTTTGTTCATGCTTTGCATAGTATGTAGAGAGCTTGCAATTGGCCTAGCAACCCCATTTTGATTGGCTTTTGTGATTCTTTTAGGCATGTAAACATAGATTGTGTTCGAACATCGCACAAAGGTAAAACTATCCAGAAAGAAATCATTTAAACAGTCATTATTGGGATTTTTTTGACTCTATAGAGTGATGCGAAGTATCATCCAGCACAGTACCCAGGAGCTACCCAAGTGGCACATAGCTGAATGGGCATTTAGGGTTGTGTTTAGAGTTGGTTCATTACTTTATTCCGTAATAGTATCATGTGAGTATTTGTTGAGACTTTTGACCATAGTGAATCATCGTGGACCATTTATTACGTGATCGTTTAAAGCTTTTAAAGTCTATATTTATAATTTATATTATCTATTAAGTATTTATTGAAATAATTACTCATCAAGTTCGAATTAAATACTTCTTTTAACTCATCTTCTCTCTTAAACTATAAGAAAATTTGAGGAGATTGATACGTAGAGAAATGGATACACAATGGTGCTATATGATTTACATAATATCAATTAAGTTTGTGACATTTCGACCCTGAAAATATGAAAGATCGGGTATCGTTCGAGTACCTGATCGTACTATTAATTGCCTCAGGTCTCTAACGTAAACATTTGATAAAATGGATCCATAACTTTTGGAAAATAATTGGCTCTAACGGTTGGGCACGAGTCTCTATAATTGACAGTGGACGTTTCGGGCAAACAAAAATAATAACGAGGGTGTCCATGAAAACAAAAGCAATTTACGGTTGATATCGGGAAATGGTAAAGTCGTGCATCAAAAATTGTTATAAGCAATTTCTGGTCCTCTTATCTTTCGTGCTTCCGTGCTCTCTCGCAGAATTTTACCAGCATCAGTAGCTAAACTTTTCTTTTGGGTTTCCAACAGACCAAAAAAAAAGGTTAATATCAAACGTGGGGTACTTTTATGAACATGCATTTGACCACTCCTTCAAATGGCATGAACATTTAAGGTTTGCTGAAGTACTACTGCTCACACAAATGCATATGGACTTTAAAATGTGGTTGCTTTACTAATATTTAGTACATACATAATTCCAGTACTTAAATCAGAACCTTTGCAAGCGTTTTGAGATAATTGATTTAGTGCAAATAAAATTTCTAAGATTCTCACAACACAATTCGTGCCCTCCTAAATGTTAAGTTGTCGACGCCATCCATTTCCGTCTTCATTATATTTCATGTGTTTTTTCCTTTTTTATTCATCTTCAACTTGCTTCGTCGCATGAAGCATATTTGTCACTTAATTTCGTCACTTCGAAATAGCACACAAGAATATAGTTTTTGTTCACTAGGTAGTGTCTATTGAGAAAACTTATTAGGAAAGTTGAACGCTTGCCTTTGTTCAAGGACTGTATAGGAATGGGTTCATATCCTTTTTAATTGACACCCTTCTCTCTCTCTCTCTCTCTCTCTCTCTCTCTCTCTCTCTCTCTCTCTCTCTCTCAATGTGTTACTGTGGATAAAAACCAAGTAGCAAATTGAAATCGATAGGCTGACAAAGAATGCCATCTCGCATGCCATATTGTGATGCGATATGCAATGCCTTGCATCGTCCTATGTTGTGTGGGCGATTCCAAGCAAAACACAAAGGGGGAAAAAAAAAGAACGACAAATAAACTTTGGATGAGTGGATGGGGAGGGACCATTGCAAGCTTAATTTTGGCTGCATCGGATCTGGTGAAGGTGCAACCTTAAAAAGACGACCCAACCCCATGCAAGAAAGCGACACCAATGCTCACCGAGAATGGAGAAAGAAGCCAACCACTAAAGGCTAAAAGCTAAACAAAGAGAGAGTGAGAGACGCATTGAAAGGACCTCACGGGATTCCCATCCATGTCAATCCCACATGAATTAAAGGCCACCGAAGCCGTAAAGATGAGAGAGAGAGAGAGAGAGAGAGAGAGAGAGAGAGAGAGGATTCCTCCATGATGTGATCTCAACCATCAATCCTCTCAGCTTGAGAACACAGGGAAGAAGATATGAGAGAGAGGGAGAGAGAGGGAGGGGCGGTGGGGTCTGTGGGGTGGTGAGGGTCAGAGGCGTAAGTACTCAGCCCTCCTCCCAAGGAGAGACCAAATCACACCAAAGCAAAGAGAAAGAGAGATGCACGTGGGCTGAGTTCACGCGTGCCAGGCGGTGTCAGGGAAAGAGGGGCTTTAAAGTTGGGAACCAGCAGATGCATTGCACTGTTACTATTTTTCTTCTCCCGTTGGATCCTCATCGTCTCCTTGCTTTCTTGCGGATCCAGAAACGGGTCGGATCTCGATACAACTTTGTGATCCGACTCGTATAAAAAAAAACCACAAAGCTAAACATAGTGAAATTGCCGTTAAGGAGCAAATCGGGTTCGGATCTGAAGTAGTCGGGAATTGGGTCCGAAGCATGTGCGGTCGTCCTGGGACGGAGGACAAAAGCAAAATGGAAGAAGAGAAAAGAAGGTAGGCGCTGTCTCCTTCATCCTTTACCTCTGCCCTCATTCTTCGGGATCGCCTAGCTTTTGTTCTTGTCTCCCTGCCCCTCTCTGTTGCTTCTCTGTCATCCCTCCTTTTCCCTCTCTGCCTTCGCCTCTCTGCTCCCACAACAGTATGCTTTTAGTTCAAGGTGAAGGAAAAGCAAGACAGCCAGGGGGAAACTGAGAGACGAGTCCTTTTTCACTTCCCCTCTCTCTCTCTCTCTCTCTCTCTCTCTCTCTCTCTCTCTCTCTCTCCGTGCATTACATGTTATGGTGTCGAGGCTCAGTTTCTGGGACCATGTATTTGATGGATTCTAAAGGTTTTTATTTTGCTTTCTACGGACTGCTACGAAAGGAGAGTTCATCAAGCAATTGTTAGTCTTTAGGCACCAGTCCAGCTTGGATAGTTTGGAGTCTCCATAGACACCACCTGCGTAGTACTGTACTCTAATCCCACTGAAAGCTGGAAGCAGTTGCTTATGTCTGCTTATAGTTAAGGGTGGAGTCTCGGCTCAATTAGTGTATGCTTAAACACACGAGGTACAACTCTGCAAGCAGTACTTGGTACTCCAGATATATGATTTGCACGCTTGTCTGCACTCATCTGCAACAGCAATGTGCAAACAAAGGGCATCTAAAGAGTGCCCACTTTGCTGGTTTTTTTCTAATGTTCGATGTCCCATCATGCTTTAGCCTCACACGATCTCATGTCTCTCTTACGCTTAACCTGGTGAAGACAGCACAGTCCGCTGCCTCAGAAACTTACTTCCTCTTCCCGAATTCAAAATTCCTCAGGACCATCCTACGCTCTCACAGCCTACCATTAGTGCATCACTTGCCACCATTCATTCCCTGGCCCCTTTTTGCCCCCATGCGTGTTCTCATAGTTTAATCACCTCCAACCGAAGCTCAGTAGTAGGTGGTCAAGCGTTCGCCAAATTGGCTATTTGGTTACGAGTAATAATGATGATGGAAAGTTAATATTGATTGTTTTTGTCGGGCCAGGTGATGTGAATGGTCCCCCGGCGGTAGAGTGTGGTCAAATCGTTCACCACGGCACTCGATAACGGGGCACCTTCGGCCTCCAAAAGCGACTCCGACCAAATGCAGGTCGAACACTGAAAGAAAAGGTTTCGGGCATTGTACTGACCTGTGTGAGCACGATCGACCGCGGCACAAACATCTTGAGTGCAACATGACGAGGAGGCGAGTCCACCACTGTTTAGCCCGGTCGGTTGCTCCTGCGCTGTTGTATGACCACTTTGATGATGGACTCCTCGTTGCTTTCCTGTGCAGGATGCATCTGCATCGTGAGAAACTAATCCAACCATACATGTCACTTTAAAAAAAAAAGATTCTATCATCCCATATCCCACGTAGCACAGCCATATATGTCTAATTAATCCAATCGTTTTGGTGTTGCCATATGGCAATGCAGAAATAGATTGATTTGTTTCCTCTGCTACAATTTAAGGTTGGGGGAGGGATCATCGACGTACCTGTCTTACGTGACGACGAGCACGGAAAAATCTGGAGGAAAAGGGTCGTTCATCACGGATCACACGGACGTCGACGACCGGGCCCGGAACCAAAAGAGCGAATGGTAGAATTGCCACGTCAGCATGTACTCGCGCGTGAATCGTCCTAAAAAAGGCGTGCTGCGAGCGAGTGATCGCCACACCACCGCCCACCTTTCTCGTCTTGCTTTCTTCTGCTGCTCATCAATGGCGCTTCCCACTCGTCTTGCCTTTGCCTTTACCCCCTCCCTCTCTCTCGAGTCTCTTCATCGTCTCCTCGCGTGTAAAAAGAGAACATAGAGATAAGACCCGAGTGAAGAACAGGAATTGGCGTTCTTGACGCTATCTACCGTAATGGAAGAGAGGTGGGCGAGGGGGAGAAATAGGAGCGGTCACCAGAATCCCTCCTTCTCCTCCACCCTCCTCGACGCTATCTACCG
Organism: Musa beccarii; assembly: GCA_024322285.1. Classification (NCBI taxonomy): domain Eukaryota; kingdom Viridiplantae; phylum Streptophyta; class Magnoliopsida; order Zingiberales; family Musaceae; genus Musa; species Musa beccarii. Next base: position 70,033,887 of record CM044394.1, read on the forward strand.
CTCCATCGATGAGTCCGACGGCGGTGGCGCCACCCACGCTCCTATCATCGTCCCGAAGCGCCCTCCGCCGCTCCTCCGGCCCCCGGTGGACCGGCGAGCCGCAGCGGCGGCAGACGAGAGGGCGGCAACCCGTCGCCGCTCGTTCGTGCCCATCTCCACCTCTAGCTCCTCCGAAAAGTCCAGCTACGGCGGCTTCTCCTCCTCCTCCGAGCCCGACTCGGCGGCGACCCGGCTCAGGCCAATCCGGACTGCCGGGCCGCCGATCCGTTCCGCCCATCCTCCGCCCGCAGCGGCGTCGTTCGACCGCCACGAGGAGGATGAGAAGAAAAAGAAGAAGAAGACAAGCTCGATCCGCGGCAGGCTTCGGGACATGAAAAATTCCAGGTCGGCGGCGCCGGCTTCGCCTGGGGCTCGCCTTGCTGGCTTCCTCGGCTCTCTATTGTCGGCGGTGTCGGGGACCCCGAGAAGGCCGACGCCCACCGCAAGCGGATGCGACGACTCCGCCTGCTCCACGGCGTCGTCCCACTCGCGATCCTGCCTCGTCAAGAAGCCGTCGACGAGGGAGCGAGCTCCTCCAGCGGAGAGGGGGAAGCGATCGGTGAGGTTCTCTCCGGTGAGCGTGATCGTCGACGAGGACCTGCGGCCGTGCGGGCATAAGAGCGTCTACGAGGCGGATCGGGCAGCGGAGACATCGTCGCGGCGGCCATCGTCGGCGGCAATGGAAGCGAGGAGGAGGGTGGAGGAGCTCCTGAGAGGGATGGAGGAGGAGGAAGAAGAGGAGACGAGCGATTCGAGCTCCGATCTGTTCGAGTTGGAGAATCTGACGGTTATCGGAATGGCAGGGGGAGCAGTGCACAGTGATGAGCTTCCCGTGTACGAAACCACCCACCTCGACACGAATCGCTCTTTTTCTCAATCTCAACGCTTCCTTAAAATATAAGGTGGTCTTTTATGATAAGAGGGCTTGAGCGTTTGCCTTTGGTCTGTTTTGGCTTCTCACTGTTACATAGTGGTTTCTGAGGGTTAAGTGGGGATTAATCATATATATCGCTGGTTTATGTCATCGTTATCTGATCCCTCTTTGTAGGATTTATTTTGGTTTTGTAGCTGTCAGCCAATAAAATCTAAATTAACCATATGGTATATATAGATCCAATCATTGTACACACGGAGGCCTCTACTAGAATACAATCCGTTTCATACATTTCACCTATGTATGCATGGTGTTTTTACCATATAAGACAGTCGATGGTCGGGGCACATCGAGACGCAAGGGCGAACATTGTGGACCACTGATGGATGTCGCTCTCACACATGGGGACCATGATTGGATTCGGTGTGCCGCCAGTCCCACCAACCCGTGCCCATGGCTGCGTGCATCGCCACGAATCCAAGACATCGAACTACATGGAATAATGATTGGGCGAGTGCGACCCAGACGCAGACACACACACAGTGCCGGGGCCCCACCAACGATACCTTGCCAATGGATACAGAGATGGCCAAGCGCAGCCTGCTATGCTACATCTATAATTGGGCATGGACCACAAGCCCGCACCAAAACAAAGGGGCATGTGCTTATACACTATAATATCTGCTTCGCGGTACACGTCCCTCTAACCCTACGAACCCTATCTATCTTTTCATGCATTCATGGGAATATTTCTTTATAGGATCAGACTGTACTCAATCATCACAGTCGAGGGCGCCGATGAGTTGGTACATGAATGCATGGGGCATGAGAATCTCGTATGATCATTCCTATGATCAACCTAGTGTTAATTCGTCAGGCTGCTTTTTGAGGTGTCCGTAGCTATAAGTGGCCTCTGTCCCCGTGCAACAGTTTTCTTAATCTGAGAATGATTTGATGAGCTTCGAAGGTTCCAACCTTGGAATTATCATCTATTTGATTAACCATGACCACTGGCTTAGTCAAATTTATGCACATCATTCCAAAGGAATTTTTGGGCCTCGTGATATGGTCTTGGCCCATTTACGGGTCAACACCAAGCATCTCTGCTTTGCTGAGCTCTTCTGGAGTTACATGGTAAGATGTGAAGATTTCGCGCCAAGCTTGTGGCCAAGTGTGCTTCCATCGATCTCTGCAGACGGTACAAGTATTGCAGGACCGACATTGGTAGAGGAAGGCCTTTGGTCGGGCCACCTCATGATGTGGAGATGAACCTCCACCATCTCCTCGATGGCAGCCGCAAGCTTTTCTTGGATGCTCGTGTGATCGCAGCACACGATGCGCCCGTCGGAGGAGACCTCGGAGGGGAGGACTCCTTTCCCTTGCAGTCGAGAGATGATGACCAGGTGCCCTGTCTTGCTGGCATCACTGCAGAGGTTGCGGAGCCCGGCGCGATCCGCTGCTGAGCCTTTGAAAACGGAGCTGATGCAGATGAAGCCCTGCGCAAACGGTTGTGCATCAGGTGTTCGACCTCGTGACTTGATGAGTTTAGATTTAGTACCTCCTCGGTTCTCTCGATGTCCATTCCGAATCTTCTCTCGCCTTCCTCGGGTGCAAGCACCAGCGGCACCTCCGCGATGCCCGGCAGGAACCAGAGTCGGATCGCTTGCAGTAGCTCGACCGTGGAGCTATGCTTCGGACTCTGCTGCTTGAGCCAACTCATTTCTTTCCAAGAACTCTGGCAATTGCCTCCGTCAGAAGATGCAGCCTTTTGCTTAACCATTGGTTCGATATGCATTAGAGTTAAACATTGTGGAAAAAGAACTAGAATGTAGTGCATGTTTGGTGTTCACTCCATCTATTACTTGCGAGAGAGTAGAGAAAGAGAGAGACGGAGAGGAGCTAACGATTTGCTCTGTTTGGATGTTGACGAAGACGAGAGGAGCTCCGGAGGAGACGGCAGATGAGAACCAAGCCATGGATCGCGTCGTGGTGGCCTCGAAGTTCCGCTCGCTGGGGAAGGGCACGAAGAGGATGGAGCTAATCAGAGTGGAATGGCTGTCGGGCAAGTAGGTTCCCACCTTCTTCTTCCAGTCGTAGCTCACGCTCTTCTTCCTGACGAACCCGCTGCCATCCGCGGTAACCATCGTTCTGCTCATTTCTGCATGGGTGCATGCAACGGTACTGTATGAGTCATGATCTAAGTGCATGAAGTGAGAAGGCTTCGTTTAGCTCACCCTGAAGCTCCGCGCACTGCTCCAGAGTGAGATCGCCGAGCACCGCGACGTGGCGGTCGTCACGGGCGGCCATCACGGTGAAACGGCGATAGAGCTTGTGGCCGCGGTAGGGAACGACACGGGCGCGGAGGTCCAGCAGGCTGCTGCCTCTCTGGACCTTGACCCAGATCGACTCAGACCGGCGTCCCAGCCGACCGAGAACGGAGCTGATCTCCGACCGGCTCTTGGCGGAGGCAAAAATGGGGCTCTCCTCGTCGTCGTCGTCGTCGGCAGGTGCGACCCCCTTGACGATGTCACCGGGGAGTGGCATGGAGTCGTCCCACTCCTCAGAAGGCATCCCTGCTTCGACTCGTTTGACGCCGACCACCGTCCCATTGCCGCCCATCTGCGGAACAGCGACACCACCAACGTCTGCAATGTCTGATCTCTTCGATGTCTAAGAAGCCACTGCCGAATCGGCAATATAAATGCATCAGTTGACGTCAACTTCGTGGGGAAAGAGGAGATGGGTCGGTGATAACAAGGACGCTGTGCTGTAGCGCCATAGCAGGCCTTAACAAGTCAAACACGAATAATTAGCTACCACAGCATCCTTCTTCACGCGGCCCACAAGCGTTTGAGTTGGGCGCGCATTCCTTCTTCACTCTTCAAACCCAACATCTTCCTCCACAGTGTCAGGGATCGAGTTGGTGGTCGTCTGCTTTATACGCTCGTGGTCGTCCGCTGCCGCATCAAATTGCCAAAGAGTAACTGGGTTGCGACCGCATGAATTCCTCTGCTTCAATGAGCTCATGGAGCTCTTAATATATGCCAAGCGAACAGCATCATAATGGTAGGTTGTTGAGATGGAGTAATGCTTCCTAGTTTGCCAATACACAGTACATGAATGAATTAAAGGCAAAATTGTTCTTCTCTCACTAATTTAATTCTCCATCTGTAAGTCGATGTGACCTCCTTTTTTGTCCTTTGGACGACTCGTCTCGTACTCCACCCATCTAAATTTTACAGTCACGCATATAACACGCATCCATACGCACATATATATGAATATGTGGCTGTCGCAGAATCATCGTGTCCTGCTCGTGTCCTAGCGATGCACCGATGTGGTCTCCCTCGAAGTCATAAATGATGCAGCTCGACCTGAACCATCATGCTTTCACCCAAGAAGTCGTCGTCTTGCTTCCCTTGGAAGTACTGAGTGCAGGAAATAATGGGTGACAAAGATTGATCGATGGCCTCGAAGCAGACTATCACGGTGTGGAGAAGAAACTGAAGGCTCGCAGGGTTCGATGACCGTCGCCTCTCCTGAAGACATATGTGGTGATGGTAGAGGACTAAGTCCAAGGAAAAGAATGATCCAAATAGATCATGTGTGGAAGAACGATGGAACACTTGGCCACCAAGTGGTAGATTTATGTGGTTTTCTTCTTACAATGACAGGCATGGGAAATTCGACAGTGAATTATCTGAAATGATGGTGATGATGGGACCTGAGCCAATTCCTCCCCTTCTATTTCTCCGAGAAGTGCTTTTTGCTTGATTTGTGATGGCACAGATTAAGAGTTATTTGCAGCAGGAATTGACATCGACGGTAAGGTAGCTGACGTGCTGTATGGTATCGCATTGGCTTCTTTGTGTTTGACAAAATGCAACTTTCACTCGAAGCAACGGTGGTGTGATTGCGTGAACCAAACTTGATTTCATCATTGTCTCTGCCATCGTGAACCAAACGTTTCATCACAGTCTAATCACAGGTCACAAGATGTCTTACCCTTTGATGGGTACATGAACCAGAGGAAGACCAGCTAGCAAATGCCGAGGATCCATCAGCTAGCCAGCCATGAGAGGAGCTGCTCCATCCACCCTCCCTCCCTCATTGACATCCACATCACATGTGAAAGGAGGCACCCCACGTCCCTTCCTTTTCTTTTCTGGCTTCTCTCAGAAGGCACTGCGATTTCTTTGAAGATGAGTGCAGCTTTGAGATCCCACCCTTCGGTGGTCCTCAGCTGAAATCTTCCTTCCCACAGTGCTGTCACTTCACGCCTTCAGAAGACCACCAAAGCCCTTTGAAAGCATAACATGCAGAAACCATCATCTTCCTCTTCTTCTTCTTCAAGGGTCGAGTTCAATAATTGATGCAAATGTCACTGTCCAAGACGCATGTGCCATGCTGCAAATGGGTGCTGTATTCTTCAGCCGTAATCTACGGAGACCGCATTACATCAGTCGAAGTTCCTCAGGTTAATATCCCTACCGTTGATCGATCCAGCGCTAGAAATTACATGATCGTGGAGTACTCCACGGCCTCAAAACAAAACTGGACAGGCAAGAACACGCAATGATCTAACTTTAGATTCGAAATGTCCTCGGTGACCCGTTTTGACCAGGCGCAAGGCAATTATTAGAGGACGGACATGTATGGAGTGCATTTGAGCGCATTATGCCGGCTTTTACGTGATCAGATACAGGTTAGTCCGTACTCTCCCATCCAACCCAATCCGGAGAGGGGGACAAAACACGTACATCCCATAAAGAGGGATAAAATTGCATGCATGAGTTGATCCACTTCAGAGATGGCATGGATAGAAATGAGATCTTTTGTTGTTCGGAAGCATACAGATAGAACGAGGTGGAATGGTCCATGAACAGTGGTGGTTGTATTGTGTTATTAGGGCATAACTTAGGATGTGCCATTGTGTCACTTTCACGTGGTGGGGTTTTTGAGAGACACAGAAGGAGACTTCTTTACAAGAGGTCCCCTGGAGGGGCAAATGAGGTTTCAGGGCTACACGTCCATTTCACAAACCCAAGGCAGTGCAGATGAGGATAGATTAGAGCAGTGAAGACTTGGGAGAAGGAATAGTTACAGCATGGGCCAGCAAGCATGCATGAATAAAGCAGACCTCTGCTGCTGGCACGCCAGAGGGAGAATTAAACTCATATCAAGACTACCATCTCCATGTATATCTTCAAACACAGATTTCTGTGAAGGCCAAGCCTGGGCCTTTGCATCACCATAACTATGACCATTGTTGGATTTTGATCCTGTAGTTATTTGGTTAATTAACTAGAGTTGTTCACACAATTAATCACCAAATGCTGTCTTCATTGTATGGACCACTGCCAAAGCCATACTCTGCAACACCAGTCACCAGATATAAAGAAGAAACAGCTATAAAGAGGCTTCACAGCAGCCAGTGGCTAATGGAGTATCACATACGCAGAGACAGAGAGAAAGAGGGACTCCCACCATGAGAGCTGGTTGTGATATATATATATATATATATATATATATATATATATATATATATATATATATATATATATATATATATATAGGAAGAGATTGGCAGAGGATGTGTGGTGATGTGATGGTGTTGTTGGAGGGGTACTTGGTTATCAATTGACGAGCCAAAAGCCCCGCCAGCAGCATCAGCAAACAGCAGCTGCAGCTATCGTCAGTCGTCTCCACAAATGGAGCCTGCAGCTGCAATTGTCTACCCTCCTCCTCAGCCTCGTGCAGAGATAGGGAGATGTAGATGACCAGCAGATCAATCTCAACATCCAAACACCAGAGGAATTTGGACCAAAGCGATCGCAGGAGGATTGGGAAAAAAGTAGAAATTTCCGTGCTTACCACCCACAAACCCACCCCCACCTCCCACCCCACACCACAACACCCTCTCTCTCTCTCTCTCTCTCTCTCTCTCTCTCTATCTATCTATCTATCTCTTCTTCTTCTTCATCACTTGTAGCGCGTCCGGCGAAGAGAGAATGTCCTCTCCACTGACGCGTTCTTCTGTTGCTCTACATGGTGTCTCTCCAAACTCTTTTTTGCCGTCCTTTCCTTCCGTCTCGATCTCTCTGCCTCTCCCTTAGAAACAGAACCTGATTACAGTAGTCTTCGAGCCTTAAAGCCAGGAGGGGAACGAGAGAGAGAGAGAGAGAGAGAGAGAGAGAGAGAGAGAGAGAGAGAGAGAGAGAGAGAAGAGGAGCAGACGAGCATAATCTTCTTCCGCAGCCTCTTTTCTACGTAGGAGACAGTTGCCTGCACTGGCGAAGCCCACAAGATAAGGCAAAGATGAACGAACGCAGCGAGGGACGCGACTTCATGAGTGTGGACTCCTTCTCGCAGCTCCCGTTCATCCGCCCCGTCCCCAAGCCGTCCTCCTCCTCCTCCACCTCCGGCATCCGCCTGTTCGGCATCGAAGTCCCTCACCATCCCACCAACGAAGAGGACAACACCGCCAAAGACCACACCACCACCGTCAACGGCGGGGGTGAGAGCGCACGCAAGTTCGAGTGCCACTACTGCTATCGCCAATTTCCGACATCGCAAGCACTCGGCGGGCACCAAAACGCCCACAAGCGCGAGCGCCAGCACGCGAAGCGGGCTCACATCCAGTCCGCCGCCCTGGCCGCGATCCACCACGTTCCTGCAGCCATCGACGGCCATCATCTCTACGGCTTCTTTAATTACCACCAACCATTCGGCCCGGTGTCACCCGCAGCCGCCCACTTCGCCGTCGACTCTCCTTCGACGCCACACTACCCTGCATGCCACGCCACTAGCGCCGCCAGTGGTAGCTTCGGTGGTTGTTTCTACGGCGGGCTTGGTTCGGCGGCTCAACCCATCAACGGCAGCCCGTTGCCGGGACTCTGGAAGGCCCCTGGGGTCGTGCATGGCGGCGCGAGCGTGGGGTTAGTCCACTGGGACTCTCCGATGCCTTCACCTACGGCAAGACGAGATCAAGAGCCAAGAATCGAGGGAATTGGAGGTATTATCTCAGATGGCAACGATCGTGGTGCTTCTTCCACATCTTCCAAAAGCCAATTTGCTTACCAGCTGATGCCCGGCGTGAAGGAGAACGTGAGTTTGGATTTGCACCTGTGATCAGTAGCACTCCTGTGGGATTTTGGATGATACTGTTGCTTTATTATTCCCTAGTTTCTTTCGTCATGTTGTGGTGTTGCCCAGAGAGAAGTGGCCATCCTTTTATCATCAGGCAAAGGAAAAAGAAAGAACAGGAATTCTATCTCCCATTTGGACAACACAATGCATCAAGAATTTTCACTGTGAATCTATAAACATATGATCCACAATAGTGTTGCTCACTCTCTAGATTTTGATCCCCGCACTCTTCAATCTTTGACTACAACCATGTAACTCTTTATTGTTTGTCGATCCTTGTCTCAGGAAGTACCATTCCTGTTGCTTGGGAGTGTTCCAACTCTCTAATTACCTCTCTGAAAGGTATCTTTGCGACATATTGTTCATTTAGAGGATTCCAATGAGTGAATTAGATCACATAGTAAATGACCTACATGTGCTCTTCTTGAATAAGCTTCTACTTGCAGCTATAATTATTGACAGGAACACTGAGATGCCAATGATTCCCTAATAGTTGATGGCATCAGCTAGTTGTCTACCGAGAAAACAAGTCCACGAGACACAAGTGTCATACTCTGTTTGCACATGACTGACTTCATTGGTTCAGGAGCTGCAATGAGCTATTTATATTGTCACCTTCGTACGTGTGAGGTGAAAACAGTATCTTTGTCGCTATAGATCTTTCCTTCATTTTTCCTTTCTATCATAGACAAATAGGAAGCTCTTCACATACTCGTTATCATCCAGAGGTTTCCAACAATTCCCACTCTGGGACTTCTGCATTCCCTTCCACCCAACTGCAGGCCGGAACCTTCTTCAAACCTTTCTTTGAGATGTTGCTTCTTAACTCGGCCACATTGTTCCATTTTCCAGATAATGCAGACACATTGGCAGCAATCACGTAGTTTGATCCTAGGTCAGGCTCCTCTTCCAGCAGAAGCTTCAGCAAGTCGTCACCGATATCAAAAGATTTGCCATTTTTCCTGCAAGCTCCGAGAAAGGACCTCAATATGACATTATTTGGAGCGATTGACATGTTCTTAATGAACTCATAAGCAGTTTCCAGTAAACCTGCTCGGCCAAACAAATCAACCATGCAACCATAGTGCTCAACTGTTGGCTTGATATGAAACTCATTTACCATTCTACAAAACATTGTTTGGCCTATATCTACCATACCGAGGTGGCTGCAAGCACATAAAATGACGGAGAATATTGTACTGTCTGGTCTTACACCGCTAGCTTCCATCTGGGAGAATAGATCAATTGCTTTTTCCCATTGGCCATGATCAACGAACCCTGCGATCATAATTGTCCATGACTGCAAGTCCTGCTCTTGCAAGGATTTGAAAACTTGGAAGGCTTCTTCTAAGAGCCCACACTTAGCATACATGCTGACTAGAGCGGCACCCAGGGCAACATCCAATTTGATGTTGTTAACCACTATGTATGAGTGAATAGCTCGTCCTGTACACGGACTACCCAAATAACTGGAAGCTGAAAGTAGGCTTATTAGAGTAACTGAGTTAGGTTTAACATTCGCTGATCTCATTTCCAAAAATACCATTAGAGCTTCAACAGGATGGCCACTGTAAATTAAATAGAACATCAAGGATCAGAATTTGTCACAACTATTATGAAAAAGAAAAAAAACAGGGATAAACAGAAGACAAGAATAGAGGTTTATAGGTATTGTGAGATAAAGCATAGGACGCATCTAGAAAAATAATGCATGTCAAATGCTACATATGCTTCATCCAATCTTAGGTGGGGGATCAAAAGAGAATTAAAAACAATATGATGTTAAAACTCCATGATATCATTGAATCAAAACAAAGGTGCTTACTGGATGGCTAAGACACCATTGTCTCACACCTATAAATTGAGACAGGGCTCTCTGTCCATGTATCTGAACTCACTGATCAAAAAAAGCCTTTTAGTTCTAATCGACTCAACGAAAATATGCATCAAGTGTATGATTCACATAAACTATGCCCTGTGAGATCAAAACATAACTTGTACCAGAACTGACTGAAATTAAGTTACATCGAGCATGCATCTCCCTGAAGAGATGCATCCCCTGAATGACCATAATCTGATTATGCCTTTCGTTGTCATAAAGAAATATGTTATATTTTGAAGAGAGTTAATGGAAATATCCTCTTTTTATCCTCAAATACAAATATTTTCACAAACATAAATTCTTAATTACGATTTTATCTTCAAAAGAAATTATCAGGTTGAACCCTGATAATATGATATGTCCCCCGGTTTGGATTTCTCCGGTCATCAACCGGTTATAACAATAATAGTTCAGGAACTTTAATCAAACCGAAGGTTGAATACAAGAACATGCCTACCAAGCAAGATATCCTTGGATCATGGAGCTCCATGTAACGACATCCCTAACACCCATTTCGTCGAACACTTCACGAGCGCATCTGGACACCCCGCAACATGCATACATGTGCAGAAGAGTATTCCCAACGTATAAATCCAACAAAAACCCGGCCTTTAAGACCACCCCATGAACCATCTCACCGACTCGCAGCACGGAAGCACGGCCGCACGCCCTGAGAACAAACGGATAGGATAAGTTGTTAGGGCGCCCGTTAGATGCCCGTCGGAGGGCTGAAAAGAGGTGGATGGCTTCTTGGGGGGAATCGGAATCGGCATAGGCCCGGATAAGGGAGTTCCAAGCGAAGAGAGGCGGAGGAGCGGCGAGGTTGGAGAGGACGGAGCGGGCGTGGGCCAGGGAGAACGGGCAGAGGGAGGAGATGAGCTTGGAAGCGACGGATGGGCGGTGGTCGAGAGCGGCTTTGAGGATGAGCGAGTGGAGTTGGAGTAGGAGGAGGAGGGAGGAGGACCGTCGGAAGAGGGAGGAGAGGTGGCGGGAAGACCATAGCATCTTTTGGATGGGTAGGGAAATGACAGACGAGAGGCTCAAACAATAGAACGAGAGGAGTCGATGGACCCGATAACCCGATTATTCAATCTGAATCCGATCGCAACAGGACGCCAGATTTGAAGATATTCGGATCCAGCATGATTCAGACCCGGACCCTGGAGGCCAAATCAAAACAAGAAACCGGTTCTTCTCCCCACAGGTTTTCTATTCTTCTCTCTCTCTCAAACAATGGTCGCTCTCCCCCCATTCAAAACCAATGTCCTCTTCATCATCATAGCTCTTTCCCAGTGGGTTCAGAGCATTCAAAAGTGCAAGTTGGAGTATGCGCGAACAACATTCAATCATATCTTTGTATCCTTTGATTCTGATATTGTTTGTATGACAGTCTAATTTAATCTTACATTGAATATTACAACGCAATGGAAATAGCATATGGTTTTATATCCCACCAATTTATTCCATTCGCCTCCTCCTTAGTAACACACAACGGACTGACATGGCCGACACCACCTGACGGTCGATAGTAACATGCACAACAACAGTAATTAAAAAGCCACGACGCGTGGGAAGCGGACGGCCAATAAACGTGGCCGCGTTCTTTTATTGTGGTCGAGAAATTTAGCCGGAGAAGACGGCGACGGAAAGGAGGGGACGGCGACGGGGTGGGGTCATTTGTCGGACGCGGCGGCTGCGGTCTTGGCGGCCTCGAGGTCGACGGCCTGCTGGAGGAGGTTGGAGCCTTGGTCGTCGTCCTCGAGCACGATCTGGAGGGGGAAGTCGCCGAGACCGTCGGCGATCGCGAGGAGGATGCGGCGCATCTCGGAGCGGAACTCGTCGCGGTCGACGGTGCCGCTGCGGTCCAGGTCGAACTGGTCGAAGATGGAGTTGTAGAGGGCGGCGACCTCGGCCGGGGGGGTGACCACGTCGACCCCGAAGTGGGTCTCCAGGAGGCGGAAGGTCTCGAGGGCGCGCCGCAGCTCGGCGCGGGAGAGGACGCCGTCCCCGTTGAGGTCCAGCGCCGCGAACCGCTCATCCACGCTCCGGTTGAAGACCTCCTCGTCCCCCACGAACGCCCGCACCGTCGACCCGTCCAATATCACTACCCCCATCTCTCTCTCTCTCTCTCTCTCTGCCTCTCTGCAAACAGACTCCGATTTAATTGTTTTGTATATGGTTTGTGCTTATCCATGGGATATTTTGAGGATGGATGCTTGAAATTACGATAGTGCCACTGGTGGCCGAGACTTTGGTGTAGGTTACAAAGGGCTTGGTCACCCGTGTAAACAGAATATTGCCACTATCCGTATGCCGGTGAGATTCTTGTCGTAGCATACAAGTGAAAGGGCTAATCAATTGATGCTTACGAGTGAAAGCTTATCAAACAACCAATTTAATTAAGAAATCGTAATACTGTCAATATGCAACAGGATAAGGTAATCGAGTTCATGGAAGAGACTGACCGGGTAGAAGCGATCAAGTCAACACTTACTCGATCGCTCTGTTCAGATTTTAACTGCGCAATTGATGTGCGGAAGAGTTGGGCTCGAAGACTCGTTTGGGACTGAACTTGGATGTTCATCCCTCGATCGATCAATCTGTATTATTCTGTATGAAAATTGAGGTTAGATGGGATTCTTAACGTGGTCTATACGGTGCTGAAGTCACTAGCTAATCGGAGTGTTGTCTAATGTAATTTTTTTTAATAAGTTAACGAATGAAAATATTTTACGATAAAAATAAAATATTCCTCATCCTTGGGCCATATCAAAATATTCTAATCATCTAATTATTGACCCGATCCTCCTAGTGGTACCATCATATGTCAAGTTATAATTTCAATAGAATATTTTCTGAAGTTTTCATTTGATAGTTCAAATACTAAGCAAAAAATTTCAATTACAGATGACAGTCCTAATGATCATCTCATGTCAAAATCCTTCGAATTGAACACGTTGTAATAATTTTACTTTAAGGTTGTGCGCCATTCACGAACCAGTAATATCGCCTTGGTGGTTTACGTCGATTTCATATATCTACCGGAGTTATGTCTCGACATTTGCTTACTCATCACATAGTTACTGCAATGGGAATATATTTGAAAAGTGTAGAAACACCGAACCACACACCTCTTCTCTCCAAAAATGTATTCCCTAATTGTTTACTAATATCAAATTCCACACTCTGTCTTAAACGAACGAGGAGAGTACTGTCGATCATAGGTTGATCCGATTCAATTTGAATTTGAGGGAGAAACCTATATGACAATCCTATAAGACAGTTGATGGGGTATCAAAGTATTCGAGATGACTTTGGAATGATCTTTGGAAGATTTCTGAATGTTCGAGGTGATCTCAACTGAGCCAAGGTGGAATTCCTACACGAAGGCCAGTAATGAAGTGAGTTTTCTGACTCGATCCGTCCAATATCTAAGTTAATTTTCATATAGTATATAGTATAAAGAGGATATTTGGAGAGGGATTCGATCCCTGATTTAGCATCGGAGGTCAATTTTTTATACTTAATTGATAGAAAAAATTATTTGTAATGATCATAATACTCTTCTTTTGGTATTTTGTCTATGGAAATGGTAAACCCGAACGATCTCTCATAGATTATTATTCATGGAGATTGACCGAGGGGGGTGCAGGTCCGAATGATCTATCTCCCGTAGAGGGGGTTGACTCAGCCCTCGTCTTTCACATCAACATCTTTGTGATGACCAACTGCCGGACTGGGATTAATTGTCATAATATTTTCAATCATAACATATATCCAAACAGTATAATATCATTAATTGGGGGAGAAGTAGAACGCTACTCACGCTACCCCTAAAGCTCCTCCATCAACATTTTGATCGATTTGTGCCTGTGTTCTTCTTTCTTCCATTCTCCTTCCGATATCGTCCCCGAATACTATTACTTCCACACCATCCACCATGGAGAACAGAGAACTTTCTCTCAACCCTAGCGATCGCATCAGCATGTTGCCTGACTGCTTGTTGATTCACATAATCTCCTTATTGTCACTCGATGACGCCTACAGAACAAGCTTCGTTTCGACGAGATTCCAGAATATATCGAGCAATCTTCCTGATCTTGATGTCACCCTTAATCTTGAGATCAAGGCTCCATTTGTTTCGTTCGTCGACAAGCTACTCTCACTTTACGTGGCACATAACATACGCAGACTCCGCGTTGCCTTCTTCTACGAAGCTGTCTCACAAGTCCAGTGCCTACTCTTGGATTCGATTTGCATTCGGGCGTCATGTCCAAGAACTGGAGCTGGTGCTGTGTCCCCTTGCCATTAGTACCCCGATAATCTCTTTAACTCTCCCTTCTTTCGCTTCTTTGAAATCACTCAAGCTCCAATACTTCGACGTCAACCTCGTTGAGCTCCCTAGGTTTCAGTCCCTTGAACTGGTTAGCCTCAGTTACGTCAGTTGTGATGGTGCAGTGATCAGTGACCTGATCTCAGGCTCGCCTCGTCTCGCGATTCTAGATATCCGGCGTTGCGAAGTGAAAGGCGATCTTGATATCATCGATTCCAGGGGTCAGTTCGTGCGGCTAAGGGTTGGCTTGTGCAGCGATAATGGAGTGCTTGATTCCAAGGTTGAGATAGCTGCTCCAAACCGTAAGTTCTTGGACATCGCTAACTATATGCCTCGGGCTAGTTTTCGCTTGAGCTGCCCCTCTCTTTTCTCTGCGGCATTCGAGTTCGATGATATGCTTTACGTCGGCAGCGACCTTGATTGGTACCCGAAGTTGGTGCAGTTACTTGGTGATGTTGCTCATGCTAAAAGTGTCAGCCTTTGCACTTGGTGCATCGAGGTCGTTGGCAGTGATGACCATCGTTATTCGAGTAGACTATTCATCAGAACTATCACGTACGCAAGTCATCTCTTCTATATAGACTGACACAAAGTTTACAGGTTTTCTTGGAATGGAGGGCTGAACAAACAATAGCATCGAGGTTTGATGCTGAACATCTCATCGTAAGCACTTCGATCACCAAAAACGAGCTCCTTGGAATTGCTCAACTCCTAACGAACTTCCATAAAATCGACACTTTGTCGGTAATCATCAACCCAAGGCCCGAGGGCACGGTAAGCATGCATTCAGCTAGCAAACTTTTAGTCTTTTGACTACAAAGAGTATTGTGGGGGCTGATAGTTTTGGATGTGCTTCGCAGCCAAACTATTTGGTACCTGGGTCTGACGATGAAGAATACTGGAAGCTGGAGGAGCTCCTTCCTCCTGGTCTTCCGCATCTGAGAACAATCGATGTTCACAACTTCGTCGAAGCTGATAATGTCGATATTGGAGACGTCTGGAGCATGGAGGAGAACACATTCTTCCAGACATGGGGAAATGAGATCAAGGTCGTGGAATTCTTGTTTAGAAATTGCAAGAAATCAGAAGCACCGTATGGAGCGAGTTATGTGCGCCAGGAGTGAATTGTGAGGTTGCGTCCTCTCCGCTCACAAGGCTCTTGAACTTTCCGAGAGGTTCCCAAGATGCTCGCGTTGAGGTGAAAATGATTATATAGGATGTTGCCCAAGCCATGCACGCGGCCCATCACGTGCGGGCCGGAGTGGGTAGTTGGCCCACTATAGGATGGAGAGATTCTGATCTGGCGTAGCCTGCCTGGGTCAGAGCAGGGAATCCCCATAACAACCCATCATTAGTACATCACGAAGCCTTCCCACACCTTAGTTGGTAGTTGGACTTATTTGCCCTCGTCTTCCTCGAAGTCGGCGCACCAAGAAAGGAATTCTTGTTAGGCTTTTTGGGGAGGAGAAACCCAAACCCGTGGAGTTCCTGGCGGCCCGAGTCGCCTCAGATCTGCGCCCCTTCTTCCATCTCGACAACCCCTCTTGAGACCTCCGCGCGTTGGTGGTGGTGGTTGGGGCCGGCCATGGCGGCGTCTTCGGCCCTCTCGTCCTTTCGCTACGCCGATAGCCTCGTGGTGGTCGGCATCTCCGTCTGCACGGCCTTCCTCTGCGAGGCCATCTCCTGGCTCCTGATCTACCGCACATCTACATACAAATCCCTTCGCTCCTCCATCGACAAGGCCTCCAAGAAGCTCGACACCATGAAGTCCACCTCCACCTCATCCTCCTCCAAGAAACCCTCGTCCTCCTCGTCCTTGGCGTCGTCGTCTTCGTCTCGGGCCAAGAAGATGGACCGCGTGGAGACCAGCCTCAAGGACGCTACCCGCGAACTCTCCCTCTCCAAGTTCAAGTCCGGCGCCGTCGTAGCTGCAGTCCTCTTCGTCGTCTTCGGTCTCCTCAATTCCCTATTCGAGGGACGCGTGGTGGCTAAGCTACCCTTCGCTCCCATCCCGCTGGTCCTCAAGATGAGCCACCGCGGTCTGCCCGGGACCGATCCCACCGACTGCTCCATGGTGTTCCTGTACTTCCTCTGCTCTATAAGCATCCGGACCAATCTGCAGAAGTTCTTGGGTTTTGCGCCCCCAAGAGGCGCGGCCGGTGCCGGGCTCTTCCCGATGCCCGATCCCAAAGCCAGCTGATTGTCTGATCCGAAGATTGAGGTGCGGACCGTGCCCCCGAGGCATCAAATTTGGTGAAATTGCTTCTCTCTCATGGTTTTCTTGAAATTTGATTGTTCTTGCTTGATGTGTCTTGTGGCATTATTTCGATGAATCTTGGATGTGACTTTTAAATAATCTGAGCATGTTATCATGGCATCATATCTTGACACTTAACTCACCTTTTGTGTATGTGCCTGCGATCTATTCTTGTAGCTTTTGCTCACTCTAGAATTTACCAATAAGTTATCCGTGCATTGTTCACTTGATGATATTTTGCTGAAGCTTTTTCACGCTAGTGCCCCATATAGATTCTTTTATTCGGATTTTGCATCTTTTTTCTTTAGACCAAACGTATGATGTGATAGGAATGTGTTGTTTTGAGAGTTAAGAGAACAATAATAAAGAAGGCTACATCAATAGAAGGCTATATGGATTTCTTAATTTGGTTATCCTGAACAATTAAGATAGGGGTCTATCATTATGCATGTGGTTTCAAATACCGGTAGGACTGGTACAGATGGTATGATAAATATTGATCTCATCAGGAATGGTACATTAGTTCACTATCTTCTGGTACGCATTTTTATTATTTTTCAGTGATACTGGATGTTTCAGGTTGATTTACCACTGGAAACCATAACCATACTGATCTGACAAAGTATCAGTTTGGTATTAAACAAAGATATAAAGCCATGATGTGAACTACATTTAGCACACTTGGTCTGACCGGAATTGTTACCGGATTGAATTGTAAAACTGTGACACAAACTATATTAGTACATTTTGTGCTATAATAGGATGAGATACAGGTACTCCATCGGCATGAAATTCTAAACACCTGGTCACATCTCTAGTTATTTATGTTCATATTCCATAAGGAAGTTTCACAGTTTCTGAACTTGTTTCTTTAATGACAAAGATATGTCATCCATCTCTGTCCATGTCTTATTGTTCAAGAATACAGTAAGTTTGTATTTCTTCTAGTTCAGGAGTCTGCTGGTTTTTGAAAAGTTGCTCAATAGAAGACCTAAGGTTCCTACTATCTGAGATTAATGGCTACTCTTCCATCATCAGACTCTGCCTATGGTTCATCAAGCGAGAACAGTTATTTTCTATCATACACTTGTTAGTTACATTTTACAAGTGTTGAGTACTTCAACATAGTGGGACTCTTATTGGGGTGCTTATATCTTTTAACTTTTTTTACGGCCATGTATTGCTTTGTATCTTGTGGTCATATCTTTCTATGATAGCCCGATTGTCCATTTGACCACTGTTTTTTATCCATTTTTCATTGATCTTGAGCTTTTCCACTTTTCGCCTCTAATTTCTTTCCTCATTATTTATTTTTTTGACTGCATAGTCTCCATTGACGTATAAGCGCAACACTCCTCTTCATTTCTTCACAATGAGATCATCATTTATATTGCTAGCTGCAGTTGGTTGTTGGATATATTAGATCTTGAGAATCGAATAACTTGATAGATAAAGGTAGAATTAAAAATCATTCTTCCACTATAGTTACTGCAGGTGCTTAGGTTGACACCTATATAGTATAAGCTCTCAAGACGTCAAGGATTTATGTGTTATTGCTTGCTTGGATATATATGTGCGTATACAAATATTACACTTGTAGATGTGGATTTATGTATTGTTGTTTGAATATAGTAAATACATTTATATATTTCTTAGGTAAAAATATTGATGATACATACCGTACCCCTGTTATCTAGCATTGATGAGTTTAATTGTTGTAACCTGCTGTATATGTTCCTAGTGTTTCTAGATGTCCATCCTCCTAGTATGAAAATCTAGAAAATATTATCATATTAATTTTTTGATGGCATGTGTATTATCTGACTCAAAAATTGTGAAATGACTTGCATTGCATCTGTTATCCCATTACTGCATAGGCTCTTAGGCTATCATTTATGTTTTAGACTAGATTTCTCACTTGAACCACATAAGATGTTTGACAACTATGTTCCTGTATCTTCTATTCTCTATTTAAAAGGCTGATCATAGGTGGGTGAAAAACACATCTCATGTACAATAAGTAGCCTACTTTTCTATGCACAATGTCTTTTTACCTGTTCTTCTTGCTGAAATTGAAGTGAGGGAAGCCATTGATGTGCAATATACTGATGGATTTTGAAAGATACTTTGTGTATGCTCCTATGTAATTTGCCTATGGATGCTTAGTAGTAATCGTATCTGTAGCTCTTGTGTACGGTTATTCAAACTTGAATGTGTTATCGGTAAAGTAGACCATATGAGTTTCATCTGAAATATGCTTTGTAGGACCATAAACAAGAAGCAAAAGGTGATGGCTTAAAGCTGTCCCATGCAGCGATATCTTAATTGAGGACTCAATTTTCTTTCAAAAGACTCTTGTTCTGCAATTAAGTAATTAGAGTTTATTAGTTGAAACTTGATATTGATGGCTCCTATAGTGAAACGATATGAAACGGGCGGTATGTACCGGGACGCGGATCACCCTTGTTTCGGGCGGCCCTATCCAATTCAGTAAAAAATAAAAAAACGAAAATAGCAATGGGGCCCATCCAACTCGGCAGCAGCATTCGCGAGCCCTCTTCTTGTGTTCAACGTTGTTTCCAATGTCGTTGGTTCGCGACGCCATTGCTGCCGTCATTGCTGTTGCATTCGTTCTTCTTCCCAGGTACAATCCCACCTTTTCTCACCCTCCTCTTCTTTTTTCTTTCTTGTCCTCCACCATTTCTTCTTCTTCTTCTTCTTCTTCTTCTTCTTCTTCTTATCCTTCTCCACCACTTCCTATTCTTCCTTCTTGTTCCTCATCTTCCTCTTCTTCCTCCATCTGTGCTTCCTCTTCTTCTTTTTCTTCCTCTTTGAAACGCCGATACGTACCGATGGTCCAACACACTTGCTCCGGTATTGATTGGTGTACTAGTTTGACCAGATCATCGAAACGGGTCCGGTACTCGAAACGGCAATCCTTGGTTATGACCTCATGGTTGATTGGGTTGCTTCAAAGTTTGGTCAGATAAAGGATAGCTACGCTAAACTCTTTTTTTGTTGTACACCATTAGTAAATGTATATTCTAAGTGGAGCATTGAGATTAAGTTTTCTGGATTATACAATCTGATGCCGCATGCTTGGATTGGGTTTTGCTGTTATTGTTGGCTTTCTTTTGATGCCTGTCTGCTGCTTCTGCTTGGATGGGTCCAGGTCCACCACAGGAAGTCAGTTGCTTCATGACAATTGGAAGCTAGCATTATTGCATCGTAAACTACTGCATTCTGATGGATGGTGACAAATTTCCAAAATCTTGTTGGGAGTTATCAAAAATAGATGTTTTGGCATTGAATTTTCTTTGGTCTGGTCATGTAGTTGTAATTCTTTGTGGGTTGAAGAAGGGTTTGAAACTAATGGTGGATCTGTGAATTGAATTAGGTTTTTGCTCACCCATCGTTTCCCTCATGCACCCTGGTTTTCTGTGATCGTTTGATCTTAAATTTAAACAAATCTCCACAGATTCATTTTAGAATTTTTTCCGTTGGTGTTTTTTTTTTTTTTTTTTTTTTTTTTTTGTTAAGTAGAATCTTGCTTGTTAACGTTTTGATTGTTGTGATCTCTTGCAATTGTTGACAGGCTTAAGTTCAGTTTTTCAATTGATATTTGCAATCATTTGCAGTCTATCGTGGAATTCTTGAGAAGGCGCATCGGAGTGAGGTTATGGAGGATATGGTTCTTTCTAGGTAACTCAGGAATAATATTTTGGAAGTTAGACCTCAAGACAATTTTAGTGCTTTGCTGACAAGTTAAAGGAGCTTCCACTGGTAAAAGGATTGTGCTGTTAACAGGGCAAGTCATTATTTTTATTATTATTTTGATGAAACTTGATGAATTTGGTAATAACCTATTATGGTGATTGAGAGCCGCAGGTGGGTTCTTTGGCAGGCTAGGCTGTAGCCTGGGAACAGTTTTCCGTGCTGCAACTAGCAGTGACAATTCACATTTTTCATCATTAATTTAGATTTTTCGTTCGTGTCCTTTAAGCCAGGAATTTTAATGCATGATGGCTCAGATTTTTCATGATGTTTTTTTTAAAACTCAAATTACAGCTTTAACAAGAAAAGCATAAAGGTTCTCTATAATTATGATATCATCCGGGTAAGCTAGTCCAAAGAAACAAGTTAGTCCAAGGTCGGCTTCTGGGCAGCTTGACAGGATGCACAAATGCTCGTTCAACCTCTGCAAGTTCCTCGATCCTTATCTGCAGGGTTTCTCCGATTGCGTGGGCTTCGGGAAGCTCAATGTCAACCTGCAGCCCCAAAGCTCGACGGAATCAAATGGAAAGTATAGTCGAGACTAGAAAAGCTACGATGTGAAACGCCTTCTCTCTATGCAAAAATTGATGTCGCTTTCTTTAAGATGATAAGAGAAGAACGCACCGACTAGCCTCCACAAAGTAAAGGACGCCAAGTGTATAAGCTCGGACGGTATCAATACGTTTGATCTGAGGATGGTGCCTAATCTCAAGATAAGTTAATTTCTGTAGCATCTCCGGTGGAGTTGACTGACCGACCAGTGAGACTGCAATCAAATAAAAATAAGCAGCGCCCAGATTTTAAAGACACTAAAAATGGACGACAGGTCAAGACATCAGATGACTGCTTGGTCACATAAATGTAGTATTTGATTAACTCGTACATATCTTTTGCCTATCGTGTCTTTGTGCTTCAATATTCCAGAAAACAAAAAAAAAAAAAATTCAATATGGCAAATCTCAAAGTGAACATCCAAAATATATCTCTGCATATGTAACTACGATTATGGTAATCTCGACCGAACGTCATGAGTTGTCAAATCCAATAAGCTTCAACGTTAATTAGCAGGAGGAAGACGATTAACACACAATGCCAGATATGACAGTAAAAAACGTTTAAAGCAACTCCTGCAAAAGTATCAATAAGTGCAAAAGAAATTGATGAGATCGTCAGGAAAGGGCAAAACTTGCGTTCTCCCAGACTGTTCCAGACCAATTTATAATCGTATAGATTGCAAGAACGATAGCCCCAGCAGGATCAATCCACCTGTAGAATTTATCACCATGAATAGCAGCAGCCAGACCAAGAACATTGGTCACGACATCACAATAATGGTCCTGCGTGCCATTGCAGTCAACTTGATGCTTCATGTCAACAAAACTAACCTGCAAAACCACCAAGAAACAATAGCTGAACCTTAGCATAGTCACGGACAATCTTGTTCACTGAGGTCCTGCAGTAAAGCCACAGAGCTAGCTTTACAAAAGTGGCAGACAACGTGATCGAATATAGCCACAACAGTTGTACTGAGGTCATCTTGTCAGACGCCTCCTTCTCAATCAACCGTTCAAGGGATTGAATAAAAACTTGAAAGCCTGATGGAAACAATTTAGGTAGCAATGTAACATCCTGACAAAGAAAATATTTGTAGAAATATAAATTTTATCCCATCTTATAGTAACTTCTATCATTTTTTTATTATAATATTTCGATTTAATTTTACATTAAAAATAAATAAAAACTTAAATTAACTTATTAAAAATCTGATAAATATATTATTATTAAAATTTGATTTAATTCTACCTGAAAAGTACACAAAGACTTACATCAATTTATATAAACGATCCACTGAATATTATTATTATTATTATTATTATTATTATTATTATTATTAAATATCTTGATTAAATATTTTAGGCTAGTTAGACATCTACAACCAAACATTTGTATAGAATATCATCCTACCCAACACCGACCGCCTACACAGAGGCAGTAACCAGCTTGGTAGATTTCCGCGACACACATCCATCGGTCCTAGTACATCTATGGACCATACACCGCAGTCTCAACTTAGATTCCGTGACGCGGCAAGCGGCAGTCATATCAGACTGTCAACTAGCAAATTCCAGGTCAAAGCACAAGAATGTCAAGAATTCAAAACCCAGCGGTCACACAAGACCTTCATAAATCAGATTCCAAGTTTGAATCACAAGAATGTCATGTCCTTACATCAAAAGGCAAATCAGAGGAAAGATATACCTAGCGTAGCCATGACAGCAGCAAATATGACGATGCCAACTGGTTGAACGCGTAATTTGCCAATCGGGTACTTGTATATGATTATGTTCTTCATCGAGAGATGGGTAAACAGAGGATGCCACCCGCCATAGGATCCAGCAGTGAATCAAGCGTCGAGGCAGCAATAGCTATGGATCCACTTTGTATTGTAGCATAAATCTGCAGCCATGACCCACTTCAATGTGCTACTAGTACAACACACCCTCTAAACTGGCATGCCAAAATCCGAGACATCAGGCTATGAGAATTAATCACCTTTAATCCCAAGAGGGCAAGATTTGCATAGTTGGAGATCTTCATGGCAAACTCGCTCTGTTCTTGCTCTTCGAGTTCCAGAGCTTCATCAACTACGCTAGGCACGTTTAATGACTCAGCTTCCTCCAAGGATCTCAGGGTTGCGAACTGTTTCTCGTAGTGTTCTTTCTCCCCTGGAATTAAAACAGGGAAAAGTGTCTTCACCGCGATCACATACTATCTTTCTTGAGCAAAAGAGGGGAACTCTCAAAAGCCAGTTGACGGAGAAATCAAGGTCGATCAAATCTGAACACCATCACACGTTGTCAAGAACAAGAACATAATATGATTTAGAGGATTCAGTTGGGGAATTTTGATTCAAGATTCGAAAGGAAAACAACAGAAAAGATTCCATAGATTGGTTGTCAACTTCTACAAGAACTCGACATAATACGTAAAAATCATATAACAGAATGCGAAACCAATTAGAAAAACAAGAAAGACAGATCAATGTAAAGAAAGAGGAATTAATTTCAAGAAACTATACCCTCAAAAGGGGGGCGGCGAGGGGAGACGGGGACGGGGGAAGGGGCTCAAGATTTAAGGCAATGCTATCGACATCAGCCACAGGTGACTTCGAATGGGCGAGAAAGATGGCTGGAATCACTTGTCAGATCATTCAACAGCCTTTACACCGAAAGAGAATGCGATCGTTAGGCAATCTGAGGGGATTGTGGTCGAGGATGACACGAACCTTCGATGAGGTCTTCGGTAAGGGAGACGCCGGTGTCGAAAGGCCTCTCGGGGTCGACCCCCTTCTTCACCTTGTCCAGCAGCCCGGCAACGAACTCGACCCTCGTCGAGTTCACCGAGTTCTTGCGCGGCACCCGGGAGGCGACTGCAGGACCTCTGTTCTTCAAGTTCACAATAAATAAGAAGAGGAAACAGAGTGAGCGGTCAAGGTTAGGTTTAACTTTTAAATCTTGTGGAAAGAGGACATTGACAAACTGACACTAACATCAGAAAGCCACATCTTTCTGTAAAAGATAGCCACTGACAGAGAAGACCCCCACAGCAAACATTGAGCTTATCTTACCTAGAGGATATACCCCAATAAAAATATATATATATCTATACGATCCACAAGAATAACAATATACAAGTAAATGGGGGCTCAATTCTAACCTCCTGTTCATGATGATTAAGGTCAGGAAGAATCAACATATGAATCATGTACTTCATATGATTTAGAGAGTGAGCAATCTTATTTTCGAGATAATTTATTATTATTATTATTATTATTATTATTATTATTATTATTATTATTATTATTATTATTATTATTATTATTATTATTATTATTATTATTATTATTATTATTATTATTATTATTATTATTATTATTATTATGAAGGATAAGTGACGAAGATGATGTTTAAATTTAAGATTTTATGATAAATTATCTAAATCTTTCCTAGCTGGCACTGTTTTGAAACTTAGTAAGTTATCAGTTTTGCTGATGCTGATGCAGTTTCTTAGACTTCTTTGAATATTTTCCTTTGTTAATTCATCAGGTGACTGTCACCTCCTCACCTTCGCAACTGCCGGCCATTACACTGAGACAGGCAACGTGTAGAAGAAAGGCTGATTAAACGTAGGGGTTGTGCCAAATTAAGATCTCATTTTGCACGAAAGATTAGGAAGATTTTATTTTATAGTCTACTTCATTGTTGTTTGTTCTACTCCCCCTAATCTGTGATCAAAATGTAAAAGGTGGATGTCATAAAGTTGACATTAAATTCATCCTAAAGTCTTAGATTACTCTGTTTTATCTCAACTCTCGATAGCAAGTCATACTAATCAAAGCTATCAGACATGCTAAGTGCGAGATTAATTGAAATACGCAAAGCTTCAAAGATGCATTTATCACCCTCAATCTGAGATTTACAATGAGATAGGAGAAAATGAAGTTTTGTTTTGATTGTTTACTAAAATGATGATGTAGAGAAGCGAAGGTGATGATGCAGTAGTGCATGATAACCGATCATGATATCCTAAAGTTCCTCTGCTGTGTCTGTGAAATGATTAGTCAAACAAAAAAAGACCAATTTTGACGGCAGAATTTGCTCGATCGGATTTCATCTAAAGATTTTTTTTTTTAAATCTCAAAATGAAGCAGAATACTGACCAAGATTTGATGCAATCCCCCACCGAAAAGATTGGAGGCGACCGAGCAAGGCGGTGGTGTCAACTAGAGGAAGAAAGAAAGAGGTTGAAGACAGCGATAATTAGGGCTTCTTTCTGATCTGGCAGAAAACGTGAAAAAAGCGATTGGAAGCCAGAGGAGGAGAGTGAGCCAATTTGCTCTCCCAGAAACAGGGCAAAAAACTAATATTCGTCGCCTGAGAGATTCGAACTCTCGCGGGGAAACCCCATGTACTTAGCAGGCACACGCCTTAACCACTCGGCCAAAGCGACGTTGTTGGACTCTGGTGTTGTAAAAATAATATGATATATAAATATAAAATAACGCAGCACAATCAGATTTCCTCCACAAGGAATTGTAGCATTATTTCTTGCAAGTCGAGCCAATGTTCTAAATCGTGCTTCGCTGAGGAGGAGACTTGGTAGACGAAGAACAAGCAACCTTCGACTTCGGAGGAAGCAGCAGCGAAGTCTCCACGTAATGCTTTCTCTGTTGGATGCCATGGAGAGACCGCATAAGAAGTTGCAAATCTTGTCTCCACGTAAGACGTGTCAGACGCTTACGACCACGTGCACTTCTCCGTCGCAGATGCCGTGCACGTTTTAATGTTGGGACTCCCATCACACAACCTAAACCGCGTCTGCCACCGCTCGCCGCAATGCTTTCTTGCCGTCGATGTCTCAAAATGGCTGACTCATTCGACAACCGCGCGTCGGATAACTATGACTGCTGTCGTGGCAGTCAAAGAATTGACTTCCACACGCATTATATAACGAAGTTTGGTTGGATCCTCTCGACTTGCCTCGCATTTCTGCAACCCTTCTTCCTGGATAATTAATTAGATCACGAGCATGACGATCGCCATGGATGGTGTGAGCGATGTGCTGATGAAGGTGGTGGTGTTTGCGGTAGTTCA
This sequence comes from Musa beccarii, assembly GCA_024322285.1. Taxonomy (NCBI): domain Eukaryota; kingdom Viridiplantae; phylum Streptophyta; class Magnoliopsida; order Zingiberales; family Musaceae; genus Musa; species Musa beccarii. Next base: position 70,059,849 of record CM044394.1, read on the forward strand.
AGCTCTGGTGTACCTCATCCTCACCAAGTCCTCCGATGTCTTCTCTGCTAATCAGAAGCTGAGGTCTCTCAGCTTCCGGCCGGCCCGATCGGTGAGCGTCCGCCGCTTGCTGGCCTTGCTCTCCGACATGCCTCCCGGCGGTGAGATCTCGCCCTCATCCTCGTCGAGGTCTCTTGCGGCTGATTCATCGTCGACCGACCGCAAAGAATAATACAATCTTGGGGGGAGATGAAGATAAGTTTTCGACGACACAAACAACCGAGATTTACTACGACGATGATGATGGATCTAATGGGTTTACGACGAGATTGTTGCTGCTGTAACTATGATTCAAATGATCAGATGCCAGATTATAGGCCACTGTTTGATGATTGTTTTATTACTTTTGCATCTTTGTTGAATGTTACTGTAATTATGGTTGATTTCTAATCTTTCGATCTTAGCTATTTGTTGAATTGGTCAAGAGGAACCCCTATTCTTTATGCCAACTTTTGGATTTTGGCTTCGAAGTTACAGACATTACAGAATAAACTTGCTTGGGAAGGCCTATTTGCAGCAACATGGACGCATCGTCTTTCTGATCGATCTGTCGTCAACAAGATCAGAGGTTTCCTTAGAGAAGTAGGTCAAACAACTTATGCTAAGGCTTGGATGATTACAACGGCGAATTCTACCTAATAATCCTAAACATTTGGAACAGGTCATCGTCTTTGTCACCTTTCTTTTTGCATCGACTTGCAGTCATTAAGATAAAGAACATTTCGTTTGTGGGCGTGAGAAGTTGGACCAGAAAGAGTTTGTGCTCTCTTAGTTAATATATTTTTGTCGATCTACCCTCTTCGGTACCCGTGTCGTCGTTTTACCAAACGATGGCCGAATTGGATGGTCCCCTGACCATCCACCAAGTCCATACTTGGAGTTTGAGTTCGGTATGTAAACGTTTTGGGTGGGAGAAGGCTGATAAAGAAGACGAAGGAATTCGCATCCGGACGCTTGATCTTCGTTCATCACATGCTAAGATCCACGCCAGGACTGATGGACGGCAGGAGGATTTCCACACATGTATGCTAAAATTGGTTTTTATAAAACTACAAATTTATATATCAAACGAAAAAGAATTATATATATATATATATATGTATATGCAAAAGAACCCTTTTCAAAGTTTAAATTGCAAGGACGTCCACAAAGAGCCGACCTGATGCTTCAATGTAAAACGAACTCAGAACTCAACTCAACTCAATTCAACTCGATCAACTACGAAGGTAGACCGTCCGTTGGTCTACGTCTTGTTCATTTTCTCTCTTAGGAAAACCCACGTCGGGCGATTCTTTCTAGGGTTCTGCTCCTCGTCATCCCCCTTTCTTCCTCCCCTTCCGCCCTTTGGAGCGGACTTTCAGCGCTCCGAACGCGAGAGGTGGGGACTGGAGCAGCTTGGCGATGGATCTGATCCGGGTGACGGCGCTGCTGCTGTGCTTCGGGTTCACTGGCGTCGTGTCGGACGCCTCCGACCACCGCTACAAGCAGGGGGACCCCGTCCCTTTGTACGCTAACAAGGTCGGCCCTTTCCACAACCCTAGGTGAGATTTCCTCTCCCTCCCTTCCTTTGTCTCGCATTTTCTCCTGTTCCGACCGGTGTTTGAGATGGTCCGTGGGTATAAACTCTCCCGTCGTGCAAGATTTGCCCACTCTTTGTCCTCTTGGGACGTGACTTGTGTTGAATTAGATGTTACTTGTGTCAGATCTGTGAAAGGCTGTTCATTTATGAGATTTCGAATCTCGATTTATGTTGAATAGATCATAATTGTGTACACGTATCACTCTTCTAGCTTCATGTTCTCTTTATATGTGTTTCACAATCCAGCGTTGTGGTGAGGAGAATTTATTGGCAGAACAAATGCTTTCTTTGTTCTTGATATCCATAATGTAAGAAGAAAGTAACATTTAGTCCTGCATACGGGAACAAGCTCTGCAAAAAAATGGTGAAATTCTTAAAGATGGGATCATATCGTCTGCAGAATCAAGGATGCTTTATTATAGCCTTGAGACACTTCTAGATGCATGAGTTATTAAACTCAATTATTTTTGCTTATTGTTTTCTTTAGACCTTACGCTTATGTTGATTTTATTTCATTGTAGTGAGACATATCGGTACTTTGATCTGTCCTTCTGTGTTCCAGGTTGGTATCCAGGTTTTAGAGTTTACCTATCCATGTCATTCATGCTCTTCTACATTTGTCCCTGTTGATGTTATCCTCGTGTTGTAAACAGAGCATGTAACCGAGAAAAAAGAAGCCCTTGGTGAAGTTCTGAATGGGGACCGTCTCGTTGAAGCCCCATACAAACTGGACTTCCGTGTTGATCGTGACTCTGAACTGCTTTGCAAGAAGAAGCTCACGAAAGAAGATGTTGCCAAATTCAGGAGCGCAGTCACTAAGGACTACTACTTCCAAATGTATTATGATGACCTCCCTATTTGGGGATTCATAGGAAAAGTTGACAAAGAAGGGAAGGATCTGAGCGAGTACAAGTACTACCTCTACAGGCATATCCACTTTGATATCCTCTACAACAGTGACCATGTGATTGAGATTTCTGTGCACACGGATCCCAATTCTTTGGCAGACCTCACCGAGGACAAGGATATTGAAGCGAGTTTCTTTTATTCTGTCAAGTGGAAGGAGACAACCACACCATTTGAAAAGAGGATGAATAAATACTCACAGACCTCTTCATTGCCTCATCATTTGGAGATTCATTGGTTCTCAATTATAAATTCATGTGTCACAGTTCTTCTCTTGACTGGATTTCTTGCCACAATTCTCATGCGAGTGCTGAAGAATGATTTTGTTAAGTAAGCTTCTGTTCAAACTCTTCTTTTTTTCACATTATGTCCATTAAACAAGAATTGCAGTTAAAAGATTGTATAATAAATTATAATTAGCTAAAGCATTGTTTGTAGGTATTCCCTAAGTATTGAAAAATTGTATGTATTAGCTTTAGTGGGTTTTGCTTGATAGGTATTGTAGACAACTTATGATGTTTTAAGGATTTGCTGACAGGCACTCTATGTAATTTCCTAGATATTAAGTCATTCATTTAGAGGGGATTGACTTATGCTTTGTTTTCCTGTCTTTCATAGAGACAAAACCATTTATGCGTTCATATTTGTTGTGCTCTTGTTAAAGGTATGCCCATGATGAGGAGTCTGCTGAGGACCAAGAAGAGACAGGGTGGAAGTATATCCATGGTGATGTCTTCAGGTTTCCAAAGAATAAGTCACTGTTGGCGGCTTGTCTTGGTTCTGGAACACAGTTATTTGCCCTGTGAGTTGTGTTCATGAAGTTTATCTTACTTAATTGAGGAAGAATAGAATCTACTTTGACCTTACCATCTGAAAATTTTCTTTCTTAGGGTGTTTTGATATTGTAGATTAACTGGCACATATATATTGAAGTTTCTCCCAAGATTTAAGTTTATTGTGTTTGAAATCAAAATAATTTACTTATTTTGACCTGTGCAGTACGGTGTTCATTTTTATTCTAGCACTTGTTGGGGTCTTTTATCCATACAATCGTGGGGCACTTTTTACTGCTCTTGTGGTTGTCTATGCACTCACCTCTGGAATTGCTGGGTATACCGCATCCTCTTTCTATTGTCAACTTGAAGGGATGAATTGGGTACTTCTATTATCCTTGGCATCGTTTCTCTATTCTTCTTCTTCTTTTTGGTCGATGCCTGCATTTTGTTTGTGGCAGACTTTGCTGTATGATTTCGTCTTTAACTATTGAGCACTTTTAATCCATGCTTCAGAACATGTAATACACATGTTCATGAATATGCAAATTCATCCTAGGTTGTACATTTCACCTTTACTGTATGTGCAGGTAAGGAATGTGCTTTTGACTGGATTCCTCTTTTGTGGGCCTCTGTTCCTTACATTCTGCTTCCTTAATACAGTTGCAATTGTGTATAGTGCTACTGCAGCACTACCATTTGGGACTATCGTTGTCATTGTTCTCATATGGACACTAGTCACTTCCCCTTTGCTTGTTTTCGGTGGAATTGCTGGGAAGAATGGTAAAACAGAATTTCTAGCCCCTTGTCGTACAACAAAATATCCTAGAGAGATCCCACTGTTACCTTGGTACCGGAGAACTATTCCACAGATGGCAATGGCTGGTTTCTTGCCTTTCAGCGCAATCTACATTGAACTTTACTACATATTTGCCAGTGTGTGGGGTCACAGGAGTTACATCATATATAGCATTCTCTTTATAGTCTTCATCATCCTCCTCATTGTCACTGCTTTCATCATTGTGGCACTGACATACTTTCAGCTAGCTTCTGAAGATCATGAATGGTGGTGGAGGTAAGCCTTTATTTTCTTCCCTTTAACTCCCTCAGCCAAATGTTGATGTCATTTGCATTCATAAAATCATGCACATGCTCACATTTTCTTTCAGAAATAATCCATGCTGCATGGTGCAATAGTAAGCACAAATATTTCATTTTGTGTATCTGTACTGGGAGTTGATTGAGGTTATGCTATTACATTAGTGCATCCTCTGTTCTCATTCCTGCTTCAGACAGACTTGTATACACAAGTTGCACAGCCACCTGCTAACTGCTTAAAAGGGACCCTGTGAAAGTGCCATCACTTGGCATGGAAAAGAAATTTCTATATCTTCAAATTATTTCATTGTATTAGTCATTATTATTCTCCGAAAACTAAGTAATTCCAAAAATATAAGCTTGAAACTTATATACTTCTTTCGTTCTCTGATTTTGTTAAAAGAATAATGGATTTAGCAACACTCTTCTCATTCTCTATTTGTCTTAATTTGTCATCATTTTTATGTGGAGTTGGATTCTTATCATTCTAGTATCTCTGATGATCTCAAATTCACATTTTTGACAGCCTGAAATATTTCTCTTCTTATATGATTTTTCCTCTCATTCGCATGTTAATATTTGTATTGTTTTCGTGGAGCTGTTTTCTTCCCTTTTATTATTCTCATGTATCTGCTGGTTTTTGTTTTTCTTTGCCTCTAAAGTTCCACTCAGTTACTATTCATGGAAAATTCAATCAGAAGTGTTTCTCTAGTGCAAGTCTTGTTACTGCAAAAGTGTTTATGTTGTTCCTGTTCTGAATTACCAGATAATTCTTTGGCTCCATTAATAAATGAAATACTACTATGTGAAATTTGTAGACATGGAATGTGTTGTTATCAGGTTTCAGCTGACCTTCTCTTCATTTACCAGGATAAAGATTTCTGGCATATTTCATCCCTTATCAAGGATGTTCTTGGTCGAACAGTGTCTTTTACCTAGTGACATATACACAGTCATCTTGATAATTGAGTTCATTTATATAGTTAGATAGTTTCTTGGACTCTGGTTGGTATACATTACACAACAATATATTTTATTCTTGCAACTATTACGTGCATATTAGTACATGTGAGATAAAGTAAATTATGATATCCAAGATCAACTCTGAGCATAGCGTTTTGAAAATGTGCCCAAGTAAAAACCATAGGTATAAATCAGCGGTAGGCATATTTATGAGAAGTACTTTGGTGTAATACATACTACAACCGTTGTTGTTGTCTAAGTTAGCACGTCTTCTTCTCCTGATGCAGGTCTTACCTATGCGGAGGATCAACTGGCCTATTTGTATATGGGTATTGCTTTTACTATTACTTTGCACGCTCAGACATGTCAGGGTTTATGCAGACATCTTTCTTTTTCGGGTACATGGCTTGCATCTGTTATGGGTTCTTCCTAATGCTTGGGATGGTTGGCTTCCGTGCTGCTTTGCTTTTTGTCCGCCACATATATCGATCCATCAAGTGTGAGTAGCTCATCGGTATCAGATCAGCTCGAGAAATGACTGCACGTGGAACGTTCCACTTGACATGCTGTCATGTTCTGTGTGCAGTATGGAAGCAGCGGCCGTAAAGTCTTAGATTAGGAAAGTTGTTCAAGTAATAGTCAGTCTGTTTAACCTTGCTCATCTTTCTTATTTTGCAAAAAGATGTATCGCATTACCTGCGACTCGGAAAGCAACTTTGTCACACATGGATGTCTAATGAAATCGTTGGCATTGGCTAAATAATTGTTGGCAGGGACAACTTTTGACAAATTGTCATGAACCATTTCCTATAGAAAAATGATGGTATGGTTGCGGTAGATTGTATACATTGACCCATTCATTTCATTTGAGGGTAGTCTTGTGCAGGTTTTTTTTTTTTTTTTTTCCTTTAGTTTACTTCTAATATTAATCTTCATGGTCATGAGATTTATTTCTCCATTCATCCGCAAGATTTAATTTGGAGGAAAATTCATCCATGATTTTTACAATTGGTTTGATGGTTTGGAAAAATTATTTGTTGCTCAATGAATTGAGCCTCAATATATCGAAAGACATTAATCCAGTCTTATCACGCATACATGCAAGAGAATAGAGTCTTGTAATTTTTATAAAAAAATAAAAAAAATATTATATCATGTGATATGATAATATCATATGAACATGAACTTGAATTCAAGATTTATTAACAAATCCGACAAATCCGATAGACTATTGGATATAGAATTGTTTGAAGACAAATGATTTAGAAATATCATTTACACATTAAGTAACCCAGCGATAGAGAGAAAACATATACTCTTACAATCGAATCCAGATTAGTAGTAAGTCATGGAAGACAAAAACTTGGATCTGGCCAAGCAGTCACAACATAGACATTAGAAAGGAAAATCAAACACAAGAGGCCTCAAAAAAATGATATATAGATTTGAATGAGTGGATCATGGCTTGATCGGATCGATTTAGTTGTCGCAATTGAGAATAGAGAATAATTCATGCATATATGGGAATTAAGTTATGCGAAAATACACTTCAAAACCTGTTATAAAATGGAAAGTAAGATTATGTTTTAGCAAATTCCTGGTAAAAAACTCTATCTTTGAGAGATTATCATAGAGAATCTCTCGTTAGATCATTTTATCTCTACTTCTATCATGGAGACAATGATAAATTTGATAGGGCAGAGAAGAGGAGAGGCAACGTAGGATGATGGTGCAAGACGAAGATGAAAGTGGGTTCGATAAGGGTTAGAGGCAAAATTAACATTTATAAAACAAGAAGTGTTTCGTGAAAATTTTTAAAAATTACGGTGCATTGTGAGAATTTCTCAAAGATAGATTTTTTTTCAAAATTTACCCTATATATACATATATATATGCATAAATATACATATACATATATATATATATATATATATATACATATATATATATACATATATATATATATATATATATATATATATATATATATATATATATATATATATATATATATATATATATATATATATATATATATATATATATATATATATATATATATATATATATATATATATATATATATATATATATATATATATATATATATATGAATGTATATATATATATATATATATATATATATATATATATATATATATATATATATATATATATATATATACATATATATATATATATATATATATATATGTATATATATATATATATATATATATATATATATATATATATATATATATATATATATATATATATATATATATATATATATATATATATATACATATACATATATATACATACATATATACATATATATATATATACATATATATATATATATATATATATATATATATATATATATATATATATATATATATATATACATATATATATATATATATATATATATATATATATATATATATATATATATATATATATATATGTATATATATATATATATATATATATATATATATATATATACATATATATATATATATATATATATATATACATATATATATATATATATATATATATATATATATATATATATATATATATATATATATATATATATATACATATATATATATATATATATATACATATATATATATATATATATATATATATATATATATATATATATATATATATATATATATATATATATATATATATATATATATATATATATATATATATATATATATATATATATATATATATATATATATATATATATATATATATATATATATATATATATATATATATATATATATATATATATATATATTACCATATGGCATGAATATGTGGGGCTATCATTTGAGATTTGCTTTTCTTTGTTTGTGGAAGATTCATGAATATTGCAGTGATATGAAAAATATTAAGGTAGGAATGTTTTTTTTATATCAATCCTTTTCACGTCTAAGTTTATTCTTTTATAATTATTTTGTGATCTTAGAAAAACTCAAGTTGAATCTTTATTGTAAATAAAAGATATAAAAATAAATAAGACGAGCAAGGAGAAGTGATACCATCGACATAGTCTCTACTACCTCGAGAAACAAAGAAAAGAAAAGCAATAGATGTTAAGAAACTCTTTTGGTTTCCAAAACTTGAAAGATTTTATTATGGGTATTGTTGTATGATTAGTGAATCATTCCAAAGCTAATGTATTTTATATTTGTATCTCGATGAAAAAGTGATAATAAAATATTGATGGCTATGTTTCATTTTTTTTTTCATTTTCATTGTCATGGCTAAAGATTTTGTTAGCTATGATGATAGCTTATGATTTTGCTTAATAGAATTGTTCGAAGATAATTGATTTAGATGCTTCTTTTGTATATCAAGTAACTCATTGGTAGAATGGGATGAGAATACTTTATGTTGTAGCTGATAATATTATGAATTTTTTATATTTTTTGAAAGTGTTAATTAGCTCAATCGATAAATATTTTTAAAATATTGATAAAAAATTATGATAAAAATAAATATAAAATAATAACTTTTATATTCCTTACATGTTGTAATCATCAATCAATCTATCAATTGAAAATCAATCACTATGTGCATGATTTTAATATATAATTGAGAAAAATCTCTTCCTCAAATATGTATAAATATTATTTCAATGAATGAAATCATTCTTTCATAACAAAATTTTTAATTCTTTATGATATCATAGCCTTCTTACTTCAAGTAAGGTTCGTTGTTTCTTGTTTTCTTACTCGCTGCTCCGTTGATCTGTTGGTGATTGATATTCCACTTCCTCACAACTCATTAATCAATAATTGAAGACAGACAACACCTCTCTATCTCTTCTACCTCATCTGCAACTGAAGATAAATAACACATCTCTTCTCTCTATTGATCTTTTCTATCTCGTGATCGAGTAAAGAGATTTAAGAAGGAAGAGATTATTATCTTTTGCACATCCCATATCAAATCATTAGACGAGGACAAAGCCTCCATGCTCTACTTCTTGGACCACAGTAGCCTACTGCACACTAACCCATTAGCAATTGATCTTGCCACTTCCTGGTTGGTGACTCTCAATTGGTCTACCTCCAACAATCGTAGCCACTGATGATGCCCATCTTCTTCCCATTGATTTATGATCAAGGGAGATTTGGGAATGAGACAAAGGCCCTCTTCAATGCTTCCTAACTCATATCTCCACTGTATGTAGTTTTATAAATCTAATATCCTCCATCAAATTAGATCCTTCCTTTTGTACTACTCAGATTTGATCTCTTCTTTCAAATCATATTCTCCTTTATTAGATCTGATCTTTATCATTGTATCCAAACTAGATCATTAGTTGATTTTAGATTTTCCTTATTAGATCACAACATCTTCTCAATATGTCTTCCTCCTCTACATCTAAAGCTTTAATTATTGTTTCCTTAGGAAACAATAATTTATCTCCATTTATATAACTTATATCTATTAATACAGCAACTTTAATCTTCTTGAAGCTCTCCAAATATGACAATTATACATTTTAGAGAGCATAATTCACTAACATCCTATTTGGATATGATATATTAGGTTACAACAATGGCTCTCTTAGTTATATACCAGAAAAGATCTAAGTACTATGAGAAACATTCCAATGGCAAATCCTGATTATAGGTTATAGCTATGACAAGATCATTTTATTCTATAAATCATTCAAGCCTTAGTCATCGCCTCCATAGCACTACTAATTTCCTCACGAAGTATTATGACAGAAGTATAGTCTAAGTTACATTCTACTATCACTAGTTATACTCATAGCCAAATCTTTTATCTACTATGATAAAAATAATACAAAAAAAGTATTATTAATGATTATATATATAATCTAAAAGTTATTATAGATAACTTGACCTTAATAGGTCATCCCTTGAGTAATGAAGAAGTCATTGTTTATGCTTTTAATGGTCTAGAAGATGAATATAAGAAACTTAAGATAACAATTTGGGCACGTGGCTCACCAATATTATTTTAAAAACTGTATGATAAATTAATTAATCATGAAATATATCTGAAATAAAAAGAGAGAAAAATGAGAATAACTATCACAACTCAATTCAATAAAAAATATATAAGAAAGAATAATCAAAGTGATAAAAACTTTAATAAATAACTGAATAAGATGCATTCTAGATACATGGGTAAAACACAGAGTCATCATCCTCAATTATATTATCAACTATCTAACTATGATAGCAACTTCAACCCAAATGACTCAGAAAATAACTTCAATAATAATTATTATAATTATTAGTAATTCTGACATCCCAATAATAACAATCAGTAAAAAATCATCTATCAATTCTATGATAATTGGGCATACAATAAAAGTTTGTCAAACTCGACCCAAGTCTATTACTTGTTCTAATTGACCTCAAGTAAACATCATGACTATTTTGATTATTTATCTAAATAATTGAATTATTGACTCTTGTGCTTCTCATTATACCACTTTTATTATTCAGAATTTATCCATTTATATGGACTGTAGAGATAATAGAGATATCATCATTGGTGACGATAACAGGATTCTTATTAGTCACACTAGTTTCATAATGCTTAATTTATACATAAATACTTTTATACTCGATGTTTTATGTGCATCTTGCATCAAAAGAAATTTTATTTCTGTCTCTCAATTTTGTAAACAAAATAATACTTTTATTGAGTTTTTTCTTGATTTATTTTTTATAAAACATCTGAGCATAGAGGTATCCTTGGTTTAAGGCCAAAATAATGATAATAACTACAAATGGTTGTCAGCTTCATAAATCACTCAACCAATCACTCTTCATATCACCACCTTGGTCATTTATTTATTCAACAATAACAAATTTCTTATTATTCTCTTTTAATATTTAAATTAAGTAGAATTGTAACTCATTATGATGCTTGCTTTAATAATAAGTCATAAACTATATTTTGGAATGTCTTCTAAATCTTGCCCCAAACTACTTAAAAATTATTTGCACTAATGTCTAGAACCCTGTCTCAACTACTTCTTTTGATAATTTCATATTTTATATCATATTTTATATTACTATACTAAATATATATGACTATATCTTCTCAAATATAAATATGAAGTTATTACAATCTTTACTTATTTTAGAAAAGTGACCGAGAAATTTTAATCGATTATTAAAACAGTTTACTCTGATAGAAAAGATGAATACCAAGCTCTAACAACTTACCTCTCATCATGTGGTATATAATATCTCAAGTCACTATCGCATATATCTCAACTAGTTGGCTCCGATGAATGAAAGTATCGACACATAGTTGAAATTATTCTCAACCTCTTACACTAAGCATTCAAGCTACTAATCTTTTGGTCAACAGCCTTCCAAACTACGGTCCACCTCAATTATACAACACCACTCACCATTTGAAAAAATATTTCATAAAATCTCATACCTTCAAAAACTCAAAGTATTTAATTGCTTATGTTATTATTGGCTATGCCCTTATGCTTTACATAAGTTAGTATTAAGATCCAAGCCTTATATCTTCATTGAGTACTCTCTTGAATATAATATTTTTCGATGTTATAATTTTTAAACTTCAAAAGTCTTTGTATAACATTATATTATTTTTATAAGTTGACCTTTCTATTTCAAAATCTTGCTCATTCAATAATGCGAGCCACTACAACAATCATCCATCACTGGATGCATATGAGTACATCTCAAACCCCTTCAATCACACCTCTCATTATATCATCAATAGTTCTTCTCTAAACCTATACTCTCTTATTCCTCCAATCCAATAGCATCTCATCCCCTTTGTAACTTTTTATCTACCTCCCCATCAACTTATTCTGCAATGGTTGATGTCCTCACTATAAATGATGTTATTGTCCTCTTGTCGGCTACATGGCATCGAAGTGTATCAACCTTTGTAACTTTTTATCTACCTCCCCATCAACTTATTCTGCAATGGTTGATGAAGCAACACCCTCACTATAAATGATGTTATTGTCCTCTTGTCGGCTACGTGGCATCGAAGTGTATCAACCTTATCAGGTATGTATTACTAACTTTTCACCAATTCTCATACCTTCAACACAACCCTATAATACCACCAAGCCTCGATATCAAATAATAATATACTTCAAAAATGACATCTTCTTAAATTTTTGATCTCTATACTACCATAAGCTCCCTAGTTGACCCAACTAAATCCACAAGCATCACATAAGTCTAAAAATCTTCATATAGCACAAAGCCATATGCGACGAATATAATCCAATAATACCATCGAGCCTAGATATCATATGATAATATACTTTAAAAATAACATCTTCAAACTATGTTAAATCCTTGATCTCTATATTACCACAAGCTCTCTACTTGACCCAACTAAACCTACCAGCATCACTCCAACCCAAAAATCTTCACATTGACATAAAGCCATTTGCGAGGATTATGATGTTCTATTCCATAATATCACATGGACCCTTGTATTATCTCATTTCATACAAAATATTATTGGATGCAAGTGAATCTTTCAAATTAAGAGAAATCTAAATAGATCTATTACTACATACAAAGCATACGTGATGGCTAAAGGATTTCACCAATAATCAAGTGTTGATTTTATAAAGACTTTCACTTTAGTTGTTAAATTGATAATAATTTGACTTATCCTAAAATTAGCCATCACCCAAGACTGGCAAATATACAAACTAGAAATTAATAATACTTTCTTACATAAGATCTTAACTAAAGATATCTTTATGTAACAATCTACTAGCTTCATCTATCCTCAATATCTAAACTATATTTATACACTATAAAAAGCTATTTATAAATCTTGCCAAGCTATAAGAGTTTTGTATACCGAACTTATCTCATTTTTTATGCCAATTGGTTTCGCCAGCTCCAAATTTGATACTTCTTTATTCCTACGATAATAAAAGAGGTGTACTATATATCTACTAGACTATGTAGATAACATTATCATCATATACAATAATTCTATAGAGATCAAGTAATTCCTTAAATAATTGATAGATCAATTCTCCATCAAAAATATTTTTTTAAAGTAGAAGTAATATTCACATCATATGAATTTTTTCTATCTCAAAAGTACTAGGATCTAGAGCGGCACTAAGAGAGAGAGAGGGGAGGGGGGGAGGGGTGGTGTGAATTAGTACAATGATTAAGAATAATAAATTTTGATTATTTAAAAAATACTTTCGAAAACTTCGCACGTTGAAAAACTTTGTTTCGACTAAAACCCGGTTTCAATTGAAGTGTATCAGAAAGTGCTTAAACTAGAGAGTGTTTAGAGAAGAAGAAGGGCAGTGATGAGGAAATCAAGCAGTAAAGAAAAGATTATTTATAGAAATATAAAAGATAATATGTAAACGCAAACCGTTTTTATAGTGGTTCGGTCATATGACCTATGTCCACTCTCGATTCTTCTTCTCTTAAGGCTATCGACTTTCCACTAGCTATCTTCTTTCCAACGGGCGAAGACTAACTCCCTTTTTACAGCGCTCTCTCCTTTTGACGGGCTAAGGAGGTAACCCTTACAATGGCTCTAACCCTTCTCTTGAACTTGACCAACACTTAGAGTTTGAGGGGAGGATTTCTCTCAAGTTTACAATAGAATTTTTTTTTCTTATTTATTCTCAGTTCTATATATTTCAACCATGAACGAGAGGGGTATTTATAGGCCTTGATTAGCTTTAAAAACGAAGCCAAAATTTAAATTTCTAGATTTTTTGGGAACGGGCGATGCCACCACTCGTAGAACCTCGAAAACAAAGGTTCTAGCGGTGCTACCGCCAGCCTGGAGCGGTACCACCACTGTAGCTTTAATGTTGAGTGGTATCACTGCTTGCAGCCTAGAAAAGTATATTTTTTGACTTTTCCAGCTCACAGGCAGTTCCACCACTAGTTTGGCGGTGCCACCGTATATAACAACTTTTGGGCCACTGAATGGGCCTTCCATTGAGCCCAAATCAATCCCAATTTAGACCCAATTAGCTCCTAATTAAGTTGGTTCAATTATAACCTAATTAAGCTAATCCTACTCCGATTTAGACAATTATTACAATTCAAATCATAATTAGTTGCTTGACACATCCTTGGTCCATTGACGCTTCATTCAACACTTTGACGCATCATCCTCTCTTGTGGTTTATTGCCCGATCAGTAGCTGACCTCCACAGCCCCAATCTCCTTAACGCAACTTCGCTCTTCTTGGCCTGATGTCCGATTTCTTTGTCTGAAGCCTTCTACCGATCATCGACTGGACCTCCAACTCGACGTCCAATCTCTTGACGTGATTTCCTCTCGTGCAACGTCGATTCTTCCCGCGTCAATTATCTAATCCTGATCGAGAGTAGACCTGCGTGACTAAAAATGCAGTTAGATAACTAAACATGATCAATTAGTTTCATCATCAAAATATGAGATTTAACAAAAAGAAATACATTCAAGATCTTTATCAAAGTTGAACATGCAGAATACTAAAGAAGTCGTCATCTCACTCTTCATTACTGAGTCACTCAAATTATATGATGACAACCATATTACGAATCTTATATAGTACCGATAAGCATTTAGTTCCTTATAGTATTTATCTTTTATACATCTAGATATCATATTTGTAGTTATTAAATTATCACAATTCATACATTAATCCTCCATTGTGCATTGGTCTACACTAAAATGTATTTTGGAATATCTTAAAGGGACTTTTAATCATGGGCTTCTTCTTTATAAACATTCATCACTTCATTTTTATTCCTTCATGGATGTTGATTGGGTATGCAACACTGATGATAGAACATATATGTTATTCTATATTATCTTTCTTAGTGCAAATTTACTCAAATAGAGTTTCAAGAAAGATACTACTATCACAAAATCAACTACTAAAGTTGAATATTGAGTCATTAGCACCATCGCTGTAAAATTCAATCGGGTCACCAATCTACTATATGAACTTAGCATCGCCTCACAATCCACTCCTATAATATATTTTAATAATATCGATACCACATACATATGTTCTAACTTAATGTTCCACTCTTGTATAAAATACATTATCATCAACTTTTATTTTGTTAGAGATTAAGTTATCAGACATCAACTATATGTTTCTATGATAATATGATAATATCTCACTTTCATACTTCTGATCAACTAGCAAACTCACTCATAAAGCCTCTCTCTTATAGGATATTTCAATTGCATTGATTCAAAATTGACATCCTTAATGGAATCTCAATCTTATGAGAGAATGATAGAATATCATGATAGAAATAAATATGAAATGATAATTTTACATTTCTTATATGCTTTGATGCTCAATCGATCTATCATTTGAGGATCATCATGATATATGTGCATGATTTGAGCACATGATTAAAAAAAATCTCTCTCTCAAACCTATATAAATATGTTTTACTTTATCATTTCATAACAAAATTTTAAATTTATCAAAAATAGCATCCTCAATGTTGATATCATATCATACTAACGTATTTTGTAGGATGAAATAGTGAATAAAAGCATCCTCTAACTCTGATTTGTCTTTTTCCCTTTCATCATTAAACATTGTGCATGCAAATAGTGGGAGCTCATAATTGTGCTTCCGGAATCGGAGATGGAGTTGTTGAAGCCAAATGATTTAGATGCTTCTTCTTCTGGACATCAAATAATTCGGTGGTCCAAAGAAAAAGACCTCCTCCTGCAAACACATATCCAAAGTGTTTTGTCCACTTAATTTGGTCGGTCCTCAATTCTCGGATAGTCCCGTAAGAAAATTACCGTTCATAATGCCTGATCGAGACTCGGAGAGACCACAGTACATATGAGGAAGAACTATTAACATTATTACAACTAAAACCCACCATGTCCTGGGAAGAGAACTCCCACCGCAAGCAGCTCGAGAACTGCAGCGAGTTGTTGCTGTGTCATACTTGTAAGGCTAAGGCTCAGCCGACACAGGTTGATCCACTAATGTTGACGTGATGCCTGTGTCTCATATGGAAAAAGATACTCTTCCATCAGCTTTTTGCCAGTTGCCACACTTCCATGTCAGTGACATCTATACATCAGATAAAGAACATGTCTTTGTCTTCTCTAACGTATAATACCATCGTAATCATGACTTTGACGCGCACAGTACCCTGTAAGCGAAACACGAAGCCTTTTGTTTGGAGGAAGACGAGACTTCCAAACCTAAAATAACTCAAAGAGTACTCAAATATTAAAGTGATTCCGCTACTCTCATCTATATCCAAAAAATCAAATAATTAAATTTATTATTTTATAAAATTAATTATATTGAGATTTAAGCTTTATGATTTATGATTTTGGATTAAAATTTAAGGTTTTAAATTTATAACATTATTATGTATTTATATGATATTGTTGTGAAACAAGATATGGAACCAATTACAAAGTCTCTGTTACATAATCATTCAGAACTTACAATTTATAGTTTATATTATTTATCAAGTACTTGTTGAAATATTTATTTATGGAATCTTAAATTAAATATTTTTTTTAATCTATCTTATCTTTTGTAGGTCATTAACGAATCATACAAGGTTTTAGAGAGGTTGACCCTTTACAAAGAAACACACAAGGGTGTCGGACGACTTAGATAAAGTCAGCTAAATTTATGACATATGATATATGACACTTGTAGAGATTTTTTATTATTACGTTGGATCCTTTGTCGCATAATTATTCAAAGCTTACAAAGTCTCTATTTGAAATTTGCATACATCAAGTATTTTGCTTAAATATCTATTTATGAGATCTCGAGTTTAGCGTTTTCTCTAATCCGTCTTTTCTTATGCAAGTCCTTAAGAAACCATATGAGATGTTAGAGATTTTGACCTTTTATAAACAAATATGTAAAGGTGTCGTATGACTTAGGCAAAACCAACTAAGTCCATAACATATGATGTGTGACACTTGTGGAAAATTTTGATCGTGATGGACTATATTGGATATTTTGTCGCACAACTGTTTAAAACTTACGAAGTCTATGTTTGTAATTTGTATTACATCAAATATTTACTGAAATACCTATTTGTAAGATTTTAAGTTAAACACTTCCTCTAACCTTATACAGGTTCTTATGAAACCACAAGAGTATTATATAACATAAGCAAAATCAACTAAATTCGTAATATATGATGTGACACTTGTAAGGACTTTTAGTTACGACGAAACATATTGGACATTTTGTTGTACGATCGTTCAAAACTTGTAAAGTTTGTGTTTGCAATTTGCATTGTATTAAGTGTTTGTTAAAATATCTACTGATGAGATTTCGAGTTAAACATTTCCTCTAATCCTTTTTCTCCCTTATATGTCTTTAAAAGACTATAAGAGGCTTAGAGAAGGTTAACCTTTTATGGATGGACACACAAGGGTGCAATACGACTTAGGTTAAATCAGTCAAGTCTCGTGTGAAGTATAATTTCATTATTTGCCTTGTATATAAATCCTGAATAATTTATAATTTTTCTCTCACTCAAAAAACCTTTTTTTAGATATTCTAAAGAGAAACAAACAGCATCCAAAGTAATATCCATCTTCCTCTCTAAAATATAAAAACCCATGAGATATTTATTAAATAATCAAACTCTAGTTGTCAGAATTTTTTTCCCCATAGCAACTCTTTTTCTTATAAGAATTTCTTATCCTTCTATAGCACTAAAACACCCTTCAATCACAAAAAGAAAAATTTAATGCTAAAATTCACGAATCTGCACTAAATTTTTTTGAGGAAATATAAGGTTGGATCATGGAGGATGACCGCTCTCTCGGTGGAGCTCATACGGACCTGCAAATAACTAAGGAAATGTACCATAAAAGAATGACACAAAGATTTCAATATACAACCCCATACGTTTATTTTGGGCATGAAGACATCACCCAACGTCGATGTAGTGAACAAAGTATTTCCGGCTACGTGCTCCAGAACTTTGGTAAGTGGTGCCCGACATTAATGTCGTCTCGCTTGATTCCGGTCATGAGCGATGACACACAGCTAGCCGATGGAGGTGAGATCTCGGCGAACGCTGAATCGGGCTTCGGCTGGAACTGCTTCCTGCAAGCATGACAAGTCACCTGGAGCAGCAGTAGGTTCATTTGCTTCCTTGCATGGTCCCTCAAGAGGTAGGCGTTCTGGAGATCGGCTTGCGCCTGCTGCCGGATCCTCCTAGCGTTGGCAAATTCCTTTTCCGCCAGTTCGACTTGCTTCATGGCCTGTTCTCTCGCTTCGCTTGCCAATGCCTGCTCCTGGCGCTCGCAGCCTGCGTTCGACGAGTGACCAATGCTGGCGAGTGCAGTTTCGCTCTCACGAGGACCGAGAGACAGCTGCAGCTCCGCGGCTTGAGCCTCGTCCGAGACGAGCGTGAGAGAGGAAGAAGGGGAGGAGGTGGCATGAGATTGGTGGGGACTGGATGTCGGAAGTAACTGGAGCTCGAGGTTGTGGAGGAGGCCAAGGCGGTGGTCGTTTGGCGCCGGGGCACTGGGATTTGTAGCGGCCGACGGAGTCGTGCTCGAGGCAGTCCAGGAGAGGCCACCGGCGCCATTGCAAGAATCTTGGTGCTCTATGAAGCTTTCCACTCTGCAGTAGTTGATCAATAGAAGAAGAAGACGAGATCGATGTCATCAAGTGCTTTTAAGTGCTACGGATGGCTTCGACGCTAGAGAAGAAGACATTAAACCAGTCAATTTATTACGCGTTACAAAGAAGAAGATTGTGAGAGGAGGAGCTTTGAATTCTTGGATATAGAAGTTGGCATTGAATGGTATGGCAGACATGCACATCACCATCATCATCATCATCATCATCAGCTTCATGAGCACAAGTATTGGGAGGCGTGTGCAGAAGCAATAAAATGGTAAGCCTACATTCACACCCCACGGAAAGCATGGAGAGGCCAAAGAAACCAAATCTCAAAATCTTTTTATCTTCATATATAGTATATAACGTAAAATCCTCAAAGATCCCTCTCTTAACTCCAAGAAATTAAAATAAGGTTTTCGTGGTTAGGGAAATTAGTATGAGTTTCCGAGATCACTCCCACCACAATCACATTAATTAATGTGAGGAACTAAAACCAAGAACTCAAACTTCAAGTCTTAGTCTTTTTGAGGGTTTTAGCACCCAATAGAGATATCAGTGTTGTAGAGAGAGAGAGCAAGATATATATGGTAAGTAAAGAACTCAAAGATGGATCTCCTACAAAGAAGAAAAGAAGGAGAATGATCTTTTCCGAGAACTTTATGGAGGAGTTTAATTAGTAGCAGATGGGATCGAGTATTGGGCGTACCGAGAGAAGACGCGGCCGCAGTCGCAGGAGTGGCCGCGGGTGCCGCAGGTCTTGAGGTGCGCCTTGTAGTCGGACTGAACGGCGTAGGCCTTGGAGCACTTGCAGCAGACCCACTGCTTATGGTTGCTGTGTTTCCGCCGGAAGTGCTTCTTGATGCCGACGAGGTCGCCGAGGGCGTGGCGCGGGTCGTGGTGCAGGCAGCTCGGCTCCGGGCACACGAACACCCGCTTCCGCACCGCCTCCGGCTCCCGCTTCAGCAGCTTCCACGGCACCTTGTGCCGCCGCCGGTGCATCTGCAAGTTCTGGTCCCTCTGGAACCCTTGGTTGCAGATCTCGCACACGTACCGCTCCGCCTCCAGCAACGTCCTCGGCGACAGGGACACCACCTCCGCGTCAGGATCTGACACCGTGTTCGCAAGTTGGATCACCACAAACTGTGCGAGGAATGACGACTACAAGTTGTAGCATCAGGTTCACAGTACCTGGAGTGCCTGCAGGCCTTCTTTTTCTCTTGCTGGAACTGCCATCCTCCAAGCAAGAGATGGAAGTATGCGGCGGAGTTTTCGGAGGAGAGCTTAGCATTTTTTGCGCTTCTGCTTCCGGACTTGCAATGGGCTTTTGCTTGCCTTCGGGATCTAAGTAAGGGTTTGGTGTTTGTCGTAATACCTCATGATAGAGAAAAGAAGGTATAGTGGGGAAGGGAATGAAAGAAAGGCTTGAGAAAGTAGATAAAGAGAGAACAGGGATCTCTCTTCCTCTCCCACTTGCTGTGTTCTTCAGCTCCGGTAGCTTTCTCACGGGGGGTTTACTCCATGGATGAGCTAGGAAGGAGAGGCTTGAGAAACTAGAGATAGAGAGAGAGAGAGAGAGAGAGAGAGAGAGAGAGAGAGAGAGAGAGAGAGAGAGAGAGAGAGAGAGAGAGATGAGGGGATGAAAGAGGAAGGAGAAAGAACTTCTGAACAGGTCACGCTCCTTGAACCCACCACAGAGGGTTGGGTGGTGACATAGAACAAACATACTCACAAAGAAACAAAAACATACATGATTTCATTTCATCATTACAATTCCCATCAGCATTTTGCATGAATGAATGCACTTCTGACCCCTCCCTTTCCTTCACTCACCCTTTCATTCCCGCAAAGCATGGATGAATGCTTAAGCCGACAACTCACATTCACCGAAGGCTTTCTTCCTGTCCCAACTTCAGGCGGTCAAACCCTATGTAGCAAACCTTCTCCCACACTTGCTTTCAAGAGAAGGAAGCATCTCTAAGCTAATATGGTTGTACAGACTTCACATAGTTCTTGGCCAAGCTGAGTTATGGGTTTCGTTTCTTTTATCTTTCTGAGGGATCGAACCATGCGTTGGAATCATGTCCAACTTTGACGAGGGAAAAGAGGCTCGGCCACTGCACGCTTGACGGAAGGAATGGTGAGATGACGCGAGGAAGATTCTTCGCACATGTGAAGATGACTGCTGCAGGCCATATTCCATGGAAAGGCTAACTTGGAGTTCAAAACCTAATCATCACTCGCTAAACTAAGCTTCTTTCGGGATCTCAAGTGCGGTATCCCCCCATTATAACACACACTTTCCTTCCTTTTTCTCTCCTTTGCAACACAGCCTCAAGAAAGGCACATGCGTTGTTGCCAACGAGGAGAAGTGTAGGGCTCGAATCTTTACCTAATTAATCATCATGGGCGATGATTAGTCCCCGTGTTAGTGGTTACATTGCCAAGGACGTCGAGCACATATGTTTAATCAACTTAATTTGGCGAGGATTTTTCGACACTTTCCCTTCCAGTGGATCATCTCATCATTAACAATCTTGACGAAGAATCAACGTCAGCAGATATCAAGAATTAAGGGTTCTTGATTCCATGAAAGAAGAAGAGGGTGGTGCAAGAAGACCGAGGTGTCGAGAAGTACGGGAAAGAGAGTGGTGAAACGAAGCGAGAGAGAGAGAGAGAGAGAGAGAGAGAGAGAGAGAGAGAGAGAGAGAGAGAGAGAGAGAGAGAGAGAGCGATTTGATTTAAAGCGATGATCATCACCATCACCATCATCGCCTCCTTCAGGTAAAAAAGAGTAGTCAAACCGCACACAAACGCCATCTTCCATTTCGTCCCCATCCTGCCAAAAGAGAAGGAATCATCCGTGTGTGTGTGTGCGGGCGCGCGCGCTCCATGCTTCCTTTCACCTCTCGTCTTTCTCTCCGCCGCTGTTCATCCGCACCGCCTTCGTCCTCCCGCTGCAGCGGGAAACCCAACAACACAACGGGAGATTCTAGTATCAAATTGATAACAGTTTTGGTTCGATTTATTGCGCATCAAATATCGATAACATCAGATAATCTGATTATCCAATTTAGAGAACACAAGAAATGATCTATTTGAATGTGTATATAGGAAGGATTAAAGAATTGCGTAGATTAAAGACTTACTGAAGCCTACCATATATTGCGAGGAATAAGACGAGAACCGCACGTGAGATTTTATTCTTTCTATAATTTGGCGTGCCGGCCGTCACGCACTTCTACAAATCTCTCTCTCTCTCTCTCTCTCTCTCTCTCTCTCTCTCTCTCTCTCTCTATCTATCTATCTATAAATGTAAAAACACATGTGCAACCACCATAAGTTCGGGTAATATTATGATATTACAGTGTTAAGACGAGTAATATCAACTCCACCTTTGACCTTGTACTTTGTAGTGGATGGATGAGGGGATCAGAACTAATATTTATAAGATGCGAAAGAAAACAAATAGCGTTCATGTTAGGCAAGGATTGAAATAATAGACATTTATTTTGAATATTCACATGGTAAGCTTACATGCGGAATTAATTAGCTTCAGAATATTTTTGTATAAGAGAGATCGTACGAGTACTTATTCTTTATCATCGGTAAGCCATAAATTAGTGATTGAAAATGAGAGAGATAGCGATAGAGAGAGAACGCTTTTTTCCGTTCCGTTGACGTTTACAGTCTTTCAGAGTGTATAATTCACTACTCCACAATGATATGGTGAGCAGTGCTCGTTAATAATGAGTCAAAAGGAATCTAAATGTTATGAACGGAGGGTTCCTCCTCTTCCTTTTTCTCCCTTTGCCATGCCTTCGGTACCTCTCCCTGACCTCTTCTGGCTGACAAGTCCCTTTAGGAACGAGTCCCCATTCCATGTGCCACCATCCTTCTCACTCTTGGTGGTGGATCACATCGCACGAAGGACAAAAAAGATGGAACAAAAAGTGATGTGAGAAGTGTCTCATGGAGTGTTTGTGTGTGTGTGTGTGTGTCACACTGGAAAGAGTTGATGATTAAAGGTTCCACAGCAACACAAAAGCTTGTGCATGTTCAGCAAAGACAAACCAAGGTGCTCTGTGGAGGGAAAGAAAAAGGGTTATGGTGTTCTCCAAAAGGATGTTCCTTGTGGCACATCGCTCCATATAATTTATGGGCTCTCCTTCGCCCTTTTTAAGCAATGGCAACCAAATAATTCAAGGAGGATGGCAGGCAGAGCGTCTGGTGGGTTTTTTCTTGCCTCGTGGCAAACCTTCCCTTGCGAAAAGCACACAAGGAACCAAACACGCACCATGTGATCCCTGCATCTTGCTAAAGGCAAAAGCCAAGCAGCCATGGAAGCTTTGCCGATGGCTTCATCTTCTTCCTCAAGGAGCAGCAAACCATGTATCACAACTCATTTAGCTTCCAAGCTACCACATTATTCAGAGGCGACGTGAGATTCCTGGGCTTTCTGACACAATATGAAAGCCTGCAGTGTTTCCTAGCTTTTGTTGGTATGCTTATGCTTATGCTTATGCTTACAATTATTCCCTGTTAAATACTCTGAAATGCCAGAAACAATTTCTCAAGGACATCCATCCAAAGTGAAACTGCAGGATTAGGGCATGCTGTCGCCTGGTATCAGCTTGATCTTTGGCCCTGTACATGTGAAGCCAGATTTAGCCAACTTCATGGAAACCATCAGGCAAGGAACATTGTTGTGAATGATTCTTGCAACCATTGCTGAATCATAAATTCAACAAAATGAAGTTCAACTAATTCCCTCGACCTTCAAACTTAATATGCCACAAAAACAAAACTTTGATCATAAAGCAGAATCTGATCCACATCAAAATGCAACCGCGAAAGTTTCAGGTGGCTTAAGCCTTTATGAACAGCTTGAGATCATTTGAAGCTGATCTCGAGCTAATTCCATCATGAACTGGTTTGACAGCATGGGCACCACTATTACACACGGCAGAAAAAAGATCTCAATCTAATTCCATCATGAACTAGTTGACAGCATGGGCACTGCTATTACACACATGGCAGAAAAAAGGACAATGACGAGGAAAAGAAACCAGATTTTTAGTCTTCAGCCACTAATTCAGCAAAAATAATCACATCAACATCCAGTATCCAGGACTTGGCAGAATTCCAATTTTATCTGTTCCTAGCTGCGCAATGAACCAAATATCAATAAAGCACTACACCAAATTGAAGTTTCAGTGCTTTCCACCAAGCCCCTACTATCATCCGACCTTAGTAAGGTCGGCACATTCTTTTGAAGAGTGGAATATTGGTTCTAGTCATGTGCATAATAGCACAAGCAGCTTCGACCTTCAAAAATTAAGGGCATTCTGAGGCTCATCTTTTTTTAAATCTCCATCAAACAGTCCTAAACTTCAAATTAAACAGTGTGTACCAGATATTATCTATATAAAAAATCATATAGGAAAGACAAGCAGCATAATGAAACTATCAAAGGGTAAGACTGCATGGCAAGGCCTAAGGTAATCAAACTAATAAAAGAACTAATAACTTATAACAAAAAATTCTTTATCTATTATAATTCTTATTATACTTATCAAACCATGCCTTTAGACAGAAAACTACAAAGAGTGTCATTTTACAATCTGATAACATTCTCGGAGAAGGATAGATATTCATCTGGCCACAATAGTAACACTCAATGAGTAAATGAACACATCATCATCATAATTGAGCTGAATCGTGCAATCAAAACAGTTTTCTATGACTAAACTGAAGTGGGTAACAGAAGATGCAGAAGATTACAAAAAGAATGAGGAATACAAATTAAATCCGTACAAGAAAAATGAGCCATATCATGACTTTTTACCGACTTCTTAACTGTTTAAAACATAAACCCGAGTAATAAAAAAATAATCATATGCAAAAGCACAACAATTTTATACAGAGATCATGAAGAGTTCTATTTCATAAAATATTCCTTTGAGAATTAGTTAAGAACTTATCAATTTGACTACATGCAATCCAGGTGTCCATTCATTACTCATTATGAAAACATATCAACTGTCAGGCAGAATGACAAATGAAACTGTAAGTATTTTACTCAGTAACAGGCTTACAGGTAGCTTTATCTTTAAAAATGTCACATGCCTTCCCAAATAAGTCCGAAAAAAAGAAAACTCACCTACATATCATTTGTTGTTTATGCAAGAACAATCTATAGCTGTACTTGTGGCTTTGGTAAAGCATCAGTCTACAATTGAAAACAGAAAATCCTCACAAGAATATCATATTCAGCAAACATGATGGTTCCAGGTTCAGATCATCTTCTTCATGCAACACATGGATGTCTTTCCATAATAGAAAGATGAAACAAAGGTCACTATGATATCCTGGATGCATCAAACTGTGGCAAGATAATCAAAAATTAAAATGCCAACATAGCATAAGATATTTTCATGAAAATTGGGTTCCTGTATAGCATTTTAGTTGAGCAAGCTCCAAGGAATAATTGATCAACTTCTTACATTATTTCCAAGTCGATTACCATGCAAAATAGGAACATCCAAGCTGCAGGCTCCATTTCCAAACTACAAAGATATTAATACAGAGAACCCCAAGCCTAAAATGCTTTTCTATTAAGAATAATGAAAAAGTCAATGAGTACCATCAATTTCCAAGCAACTTAAGTATAAATATAATTAACACCTAATTTTCATTAGAAGCATGTTAATATTCATACAGTTGCAATAACAATTGTTGTCCCTTTTAATTTAAGATCTTATATCTGTTACAATTCAGCATATAGTAAAAAAACATGACTATAAATTATTACATTATGATTCTTTGACCTAGCCAAAAAGCTAGCACAAAAAAAATGAAAAATTACAGTCTCTTTTTCAACAAGAAAAACGTAAAAAAATTATTGAGGATCCTTAAATGTCCAGGTTAAAATAAAGTGCAATAATTTAGCAGAAAACTTAAGGTGGACAATAATAAGAAAATGCTCCAAATGTTGCAGGGAGTTTAATCCAGCTTCCAAGTAAAAATGAGCAGAGGTTGGGGAACCAAGCCAAAAAATACATGGAGATTATTTAGTAGTTCCAAACTGGCTTGCTTCATGGGATATGAACAAATTACATTGTTTGCCAATCAAATTAGAAGTACAGAGAGAGAGCAAATCACTTGTAGCAATAAAATGAACACAAAAAAAAAAAAAAAAATTCCCAGGCCCCTTGAAAATTAAAGTGTTTCATTTTGTGCATTGTTTACTCGATGAATATTCAAAGTAATGTGACTACTGCTTCTTACATGGTCTCAATAGCAACAACAAGTCATATTTTTCAACTGTTTGTGCACATCAACGATAAGGACGCTCTCCCAGACCCCACATTGGCGGGAACATCATGCAGTGAGTATGCCCCGTGCCTGCGCTGCAACCCAAACCCAGCGCCCGCCCCCCCTCCCCCCTTCTTCTTTTTTTTTTTTTTTACTTGTGTACAGCAACATGAATTCTTCTGTCCTTGATCTCTTGCTTAAAAGAACCTTTAGATCATATTATTAGATATAATGACTTGCACTTTGTCATGAAGTATTGTAACACTAGATTCTCAAGCATCAGTTACATCATGAAACAGATAAACATGTGAAGAAAACAAGGCTATAATTTCTTGCTAATAGACATTAAGGAATAAAATAATATACAATATTGCAGATAATGCACAATTTAAAGATCAGCACTTCGTTCTGAACAAAAGAAACAAATGGAAAAAGGAAAACAGGGATGGTTTCAGAGACAAATATCAGTACTTCTAGAAACAGGTTATGTACAGGCAACTGTAAGGAAATAGGCTAAGGAAGAGATAAAAGACCAGAGATTAGATAAATAACTTAAAATTAAAATTCTAGACCTAATAATACAAGTATGCCAGGGCTGCAGCAGTTTCGTATGGCTCTTCATGACTAGAAGACAGCCCTCCTCACATTGTACATTGACCGACAATACTCTTCTTTGCAGCCAATACCTGGGCGAAACCTATCTGAAGTGCACTCTTTGCTACTGTATAAACCTCTTCAGAGGTTGAACCCTCCTTTGCATATTTCACAGCATCACGATAAAGTTCATTGTACCGAACACACTCGTCCAATACAAAGCCATTCTTGGCATCTTTTGTCCACCTTTTCAATATGTAACAGTCTGGAAGTGCACGAACATCAACTGTTAAAAAGACCCTCAATATATGCCTACACAAGATACCAGCTGTCTCAAACCTGCAGCAGCTACAATTTGTTCTTTTGTTTGAGAAATCATAAGTCACAATAAATGTTGTAAAGACATCCTCATCTTTCGTAATGTTATACTTGCTAACTAAGCCATCCTCAATTTTCTCGACAAAATAACCTAGTGATTCAACAAATTCCTCCTGAAATACATCAAATATTGTTCTTGTATATATGTCTGCTACTTGCTTCAACATGTTGGATGGAGTTCTCAAAATTGGCCGGGTATAAGATGTAGCTAAATCTTCTAAGGCCTCCCTTTCATACCAGCCGGTCATTGCTTGTTCAAGCAAAGAAACAAGCACTAACAAAGATGTTTTTGTATTGAAGTACTTCTCAAAAAAACTGATCAGGCTTTCAGGTTTTTGACTTGCTGAAATTTCTGCTGTAAATGCATCTTTGAGATAAACAGGGACCCATTTCTGTCGAATGCTAAACAAAAATTTTAGCCATGAGTTATCACCAAGGTCATACTTCTCAAGGATAACCATCCAATTCGACTCAAATATATCAGTTGTTTCAGACTTATCTATACACTTTTCAAACTCCTGTTTGAAAGTATTACGTGTCACATAAACATCAGACAATCTTTCGTTGCATTTATTTAATACATGCCATTTGCAAAATCTGTGACGTGTCTCAGGGAACACCCTCGAAATCGCTGATCCAATAGCCTCATGATAGTCGGTGCTAAGAGAAACTGGATGGCGTCCACACATTGCTACGATCCAGTTTTCCAGAAGCCAAACAAATGAAGCTTCTGATTCATCTGTAAGCAAGGCGAATCCAAAATTTACTGACTGCAAATGATGATTCACACCAGTGAACATAACAAATGGAACCATGTTTTTATTCTCTTTAAACGATGTGTCAACTGTGACAGCATCACCAAAACAATAGTAGGCCATCTTGGCTTTTGCATCAGCCCAGAATGCATGAGACAGACAATTGTTTTTGTCAACTTGAAATGCATAGTAGAATGTGGGATTTTCAGCTTGCGTCCTTTTGAAATACTCCAAAAGACTTTGAGTGTCTTCCAAACCAAAGACAGTCGGGCTTATGTCTCTTGCCTCAGTCATAAAGTCATTGTCACTTGAGGGAATATTGCTTAAGTCCCCAAATTTTCCAAGATGTGTTTTTGTATTAGGAGTTACTGACTTTTCACGGTTAAGTGCACCACTTTTAGCAAGGACAACTACTTCAGTATTGGATTGGATATAATGCACTTTGCTTGGTGCAACTGCCAGATCATGAGTGTGCTCCAATATAAGCTTTGAAACAATCCATTTACCATAATCTTTTTTAATTACCTCAAACATGGCCTTGCAACCTTCTCGTGTAGGAGTCCGGTTTCTCTTTTTCTTGCTGTCATCATAACTGTCTTCATGTGGAGTAAAACCCTCCTTAGTACACACAAAACGACGCATAACAAAGGTTTCATCCCTTGTTGAGCGACGAGATAGTCTGATTCGGACATCAAATCCAACACGACTAGCATAGGCATAATAGAATGTCTGTGCAGCTTCATGTGATGGGAACTCCATGCCCAGGTATGGATCTGCATTACCATATACCTCTGGTGCAACATAAAGGACCCTACTGGGTGCTGCCACCACATGATTGTGCTCCTTCACAAGCTTAGTAACCACCCATCTGCCATAGTATTTTTGTATTACTTCAATCATAGCATTGCAACCTTCTCTAATAGTTGCACGCTTTCTCTTCTTCTTACCATCATCAAATTTCCCTTTTCTTAAATGGAAGCCCTCTTTGGAACACACGAATCGTCGCATAATGATGGACTCATCATTTCTTGAACGCCGAGACTTGCTGATACGTACAGAGAACCCCACACGACTAGCATATGCCATATAGAACAATTTTGCAGACTCTTCTGATTCGAATTCCATACCAACAAAGGGCTCAGAATTCTCTGAGTTCTGTTGATGGGAGGAAAAAAGATTCCCTGCATCAGCCAACTGATTGCTGACATCAAATGTCATGTGATGTTCAATGTTGTCATCATTGAGGTCCACATTGTTATCTTTAAGTGATTCCTCATCCTCACTTGAGGTAGTCTCCATGGACCTGAAAATTTATCATACCGAAAAAATTTAAAGCAATCAACACAACTTCGGCCAGAATAACAAAGAAGGGAACCAGCTACCAAGATTTCATAGATAAGACAATCAAGAGCAAAAAGTTTACGTGTTATTTATCCACCCATTTTTTTCCTTCTTGGTCAATAACCATGAAAAATAGCAACATGCAGTTGATAAGCAAAAGTGAGACAGTTACGATAATACATGTGCAATATTGAATTTGTTGCAAAACTGATGCATAATGGTATTAACCTTCGAAGGAATCAGTGGATAAAAGGTAAGTCAATGTCGATGCGAACACTAAAAAATACATTGGCACGATAGAAGATAAACATGTCCACACACAGAATTTGTGTGTCAAACTAACTGATGGATAAATTAATTATTGCTTCCCAAATTAATCCCAATGTACAAATGAACTATAACAACTTGGGACAAATGTAAAAAAAGACCTCCAGATGCTTATAGTTTACCAAGAAAAAAATTGTCCACAGCTTTCACTTTGATGACCCTATCCTGTGCTACTACTTAGGAGCCAACAAAATATTCATCCATAATCAAAGGAACTGCACAGACCTGGATAGTTCACAATTGACATAAGCCACTTCAGAAACTGAGAAACATGTAAGCCTTACACATCTTAGAAGACATGTTGCCGAGAGATGCAAAATGGTAACCAAAACTCCATGAAAGAGCATTTAACAAGACCAACCGTCATCGTAAAAATCCCTGATCCAACCATTCAGAGGTTTCACTAATCTACATCACCAGTCATTCCCTGTGAATGCCTGGCTCTAAATTTAATGCAGCACTTTATATATCCTCCTAACAACTTAGAATGTCTATAGACTACTGATTGGGTGTGTTTGCAGGGAATATAAACATAATACATAAATCGGATAATAATATATTAGAGAAGATACTCTCTCTATAGTTAACAAAATACACAGAAAATGATGCCCAAATGATAGTTGAACATATTAAGGACCCATTTCAACCTGAGATAAAAAGAATCGTTTTGGTTATACTTGGATGAACACTGTGTCTTTTTCTTTCCTGATAGGTTGCTGAGGCCGTCAATGATATCAACCTTTAACAAGAACTACGAAATTCTGCACCCATATAGAACATGAGAAACATTAGAGGAAAAAAGAAAAAAAAATCGGTGATATGTGTCGGTAAAAAGATTCAACTAGTACGAGAAGAACCGCTTCCCCTTAAAACGCAGAAACAAACAACAAAAGAAAACATTTCAATGGTAAAGAAACAAAAAAGATTCACACTGACGCGGATTAGTGGAAAAGCAAGAGACGATGCGAGAGAAATCGTAGTAACATCCCCTCCCGAATCTTCCACTCACCCTCTCCATTCTCTCCCTCGGCGACGCCCCAGTCTCACATAAAGAAGTTGCACGGCACGACGATCGTTAGAGATAGAGAAAGGCGGGAAGGAGGTGGGCGTACCGGCAGGACAAACTTTGAACCGCGGAGGCCGAGGGGGCCGCCGGAGATCCACGCGCCGCCGTTGCCGGGGCCGGCGAGAAGGGAAGGCGAGTGCAGGAGGAGCCCTAGCCAACTACAAACTTAAGATCCCCAACTCTATCGGCCGCTACCGCAACTTCTGTTCCGAACCCGAACGAAACCACGCCTAATTTATTGTTGGTTCGGTTCAATGAACCGACCCATCGCGGTGCAACCAGTGGCCTTGCCCAGCCGAAACCAGACCTCGACAGCCGGCTCGATAACGCGGCTCGGACGTCAGACCGGTTAGGACTCGTACATGGTTCCAACGAATCATCTCGAGCGCATTTCGTTAGTCGAACCCAGCCCGATTCTGATTTGGACACCCATTTTCGATAAATATTATCTCAAAATAAATTAAGCTAAAAATGAATGAGCAAATTTTCGAACAAAATCTCAAATTTTGAGAAATTTTAATAGCGTCCTCATTTCCAAAAATTTTCACCACCCACCCTTGTTGCATGAAAAGGCTCTTTTACCTCTATCCTTATTTAATCTATGTTATTTTCATCCTACGACGATGATGTTTTAGGTTTCCTATACTATTTTTATCTTTGTTGACCTTTGTTAGATTTTCTTTTGCGCGTTTCATTCTTATCGTTCTCGCTTGTGACATAAGCAGCCAGCATTGTTGTTCTCGTCTTCCTGTATTATCCCTATTGAACGAACATTTTATTTTCAGTGTTTTTGCCCACATCACAGATAATCAATACTGGTGCCCTACCTCCCCTCTAGTATATTCATTGGAGTCATTTTTGTCTCTATGGATCCTATTAATTCTCATTGATCTTGCCTCTTCCTTTATGAACCCTCATTGGCTTTTGCCGGTCCACTCCTATACATCTTAACATAATTAACTAAAACTTAACTAGTGATAAAGTTGACCCGCGTACGATAATGACCAACGATGGAGGCACAGGTGATCAGGAGCTTAAGCACAAGGGTAAAATTATCATTTATGAAAAAAATATTCTATGAAAAATTTTATAAATTGAAGCCCTCCGTGAAAATTTCTCATGAGTAAGATTTTTCTTATAAGTCGCTTAAAATGAAAGATCCGTATAGCTATCATAAATGGTATTAACTTAGTTTATGTTAATTGAGAGAGAGAGAGAGAGGGGGTGTGTGGGGTGGGGGTGGGGGTGCAGTGGGTGGGGGGTGTAGTGGTGATTGAGAAGATTAATTATGAAAAGCTTCTGATGAATGAACAAGGAAAGGGATGAAGAAGGATGGCTGCAGAGAGGAACAAAGACCTAGTTGGCTGAAATAGTGCCGAGGCCACAAGCGACAGGTTAAGCCGTCTAGCAAGTAGACAGTTCTTGGTAGGAACAACACCAGAGGATCAAAGCTGACCGAGTAGGTATAGCATATTTACTTTTCGTTTTAATGCATTAAAAAACCGCATCTGGACGTGGCATCATGAAGAAGAACCAATGCAGAGTTATGTTTGATGTCCCACATCAAGTATATATCTGTCAGGGATTTTATTGATTTTTTGCAGCAGCAACACCACCTTGTCACCTGAAGCTCCCAATCAATTTCCGGGTGCGGCATCTGCATCTGCATCTGCATCTGCATCTGCTGTTTCCTGCGCATTGTGCCAAAGATTTGAGATGTGGAAATGCTTCTCAATTTCAGAGCAAGCCAGTTTGGAGAAGATTTGCTTATTGATGCATGAAAGTTCATGGACAGAAGTCAATACCCGAACCTACACCCTCTTGCCGCACGAAGAATGGAAAAGATGGAACACAGGAAAAGAAAAAGCCTACAGCTTTGACCACAGAGGAAGAGAGAGAAGGTATGGTGCGTTCTTGACTCCTTCAAGTGCTTCTAAATGTAAGCACTTGATTGGTTTATTTGACACGAAGAACGGAATTGTCCCGAGACTAACAGCAGCAGCTGCTGCTTCCATGCTGATGGAAGCATTGACGACCAACCAACAAAACAGGACCGCTTTAATCTGCTTTCGAATGCCACAACAAGATGCCCTCCCCATCTCATCAAAACTTGGAGCAGCCACAGGAAATTTTAGAGAGAGGAGGGCGATCTTAATGCTCTTCAGATTATTAGATGCTGGGGCAGCTCAAGGCAGCCTTTATTTGATGAATCGTGTTGCTTATCGAGTTGTTCACTGTGGCTATTGACTCGAAGCTCAGTTTAGCACCTGGAGAGCTGCTCATCAGCATTTGTAATGCAACAGTAACCAGCGAGCCTGGAGGCCTTCCCGTTGGACCGGAGCTGGTTGAAGCTCCTCCTCCCACACCGAATCTGCCATCAGGTAGTATGGTGAAGCCCGACGGCAAGATGTGTATGTAGGATGGATCCTCACCACTCATGATAGTGTTCATGGCCGGTAGATCAATAGGAGAATATACCACGACCGAGCCAGATGCATCAGTGCAGCTCTCTTGGAGTATCAACATGTTGTGAGTGCAGTTTAATCCCTGTTGTGCACCATCAAACAAAGAAAACTATCAAAGTGATCATAACTGAACTGAAGTAATTCACGCTTGATGCAAATTGAAGAACAGTAATGAATGATTCTGAAATGTGATGACACACTACCTGCTATCTATGAGGAAAGAGCACAAGGAAAGGAGACGATTAAGAACTTACACGAAGGATAGAGATTGCGTTTCCTTGATCTGAACCGTTTGTAATGTGAGCAACCTTTTGCAGATTGTTTCCGATCGAGAACACGTCCCACTGAAAGCGATCATACAAACAGCAAGTTAGATGTCATAGGTGATTACAAGAGAGATAAGTTGCGATAGATGTCTCGTGAAGTTGCGGAGCGACCTGAGGTCGGTTTTGTTCATCCTTCAAGAAACTAAAGACTCTGTCGCTCGGCAATGGTAGCCATATTGATGTAGCTGCACTGAGGACAACACCATGAGGCAGGGAGGAATCTGTTCTATGAAGAGTGACTCGGAGATCATCATTGATCCCGGACAGCATGGTCCATTTATTCCCCACAGAAGCACTAAAACTGGCACAGAAGTCCATCACCATTCTGTGGGCAAGCTTCATCATGCTCCTCTTAGCTTCGACCGAGGGAACCGCTGATACCCACAGTGAATTCACAGTCAGATAGCGTATAAACCAGTCGGTCAAAAGGCTTCCATGCATTTCAAGCGGTTAGCCATTACCTCCGGCAATATCCCTGGTAGAAAGTCTCGCTGACATCAGGCAAGCAAGCCTCTGAGACATTCTCTGTAGAGTGGTGAGCCATCGATTTGCGCCAAAAGAAGTTCCACTGTTTACTAGATCTCGGAAGAGTCGATGGATTGTGTTCTTCTCTTGGAACTGTACGTGCTCGACCCAACTTATCTGCATCGAAGATACCAAGAACATCCTGTTAACTAAATAAGGTACAGCAATCTCGAGAGTATCATCTTGAGAACTGGATTCCGATCACCTTAGAGTATCCATTGGGCATAGCCGCAATCAAGCAGCCAGATGGAAGCATGCATGATAGGGGAGAAGGGAGATGACGACTGTCCATAGGATAGTTGACCGAAACATCGGCTATCACCCATAAACCAGGATCAATTTGCTGACAATATCGTAGGAAGCAGAAATGCCGTGTAGGAACAACCGGCGACAGAACCTGCAGTTCCTCATACATCTACATACCTTTGGGTTAGATCAATATAGACAAGAAAAATCAGTAGCTTTGTATCGATCGAAGGTACAAAAGAACATATCAGTACCAATAATAGAGATCCGCTCCTCGTTCCTGACATTCCAGAAGCAAGAACATCAATGATCCTTGCATTGGAAACTATGGTGGGAAATAACTCCATCCACTTGCTCTGCGATTAAACCGAATCCGACGCAATCGAAACATGATCAAGGAAGACAAAAGAAAAAAAAAGAGTTGTCATTTAAAGCAAGGCTAATACTTACAGCATCCATGAACATATCAACCAGTGTGGTTGCATCCATGATCACTAAAGCTGAGTCCCTCGATGCCTCGGTTCGCCTATCTGGTAACTTGAACTGCTGACTCGGCCGCTGAAAGATCCTCTCGTAGGTTTCAGATTGAAGGGCCTCTGTCCCAAGACTTGCTGACTTGAGCCAGAGGGGTTCATTGGTCTGAATCAACTTGACCACTTCCTCCAAGGCAGCAGAGGCCATGTCCATCATAATAGGTTTCTCGAGATCAGAAATAGTTGTGGGAGAAGGGTAAGATAAAACAGAAGAGGAACTCTGGCACAAGAGGCCGAGATCAAGGGAAGAGCTAATCCCTGGATTATAGTAAGTGCCTACGGACACTTCAGATTGTGAGACCGATACTCGCAGAGTTGAAGGAAGTTGAGTGATAGGCCTGCCTAGGTACTTGGATGCAAGATCTGAGACGCGATCTACCTGCAGCAGGACATTACCATCAAATTTTTCATTCCCTTTACGTGTGTGTATCTAACAATTCCAGGAAAGGATAAACAAATAAAATAATTCACATGAAAAAAAAAAATGCAATCATCAACCTGAATAGTTTGGAATTTGCCAAGCAATGCGAAGAATATTAGATCCCGGTTTAACCCAAAAAAATGTTTCTTTTGGGAATAAAGAGAAATTAATGAACGTGTCAGAGTTCTAATCGAAACCAACAGTGGCTCAAGCACAGATCACGCGTTGGTTTGTAGTTAGATGTAATGCTGCAATAGTTTCCGCACAGGGAGATCAAATTAATCGCATTAGCATAACTTCTCCCTTTAATTACATGAAGCAAAACGAGTTTCATACGAATAAGCGGTGGAAGGATTCTGATGTTAAAATGTCAGGGACATTAAATGACAGTGAAAAACTATAATCGAAGTAGTTAATAATTCGGCCTCATTAATCCCAAGAGCAAAGAAAGGTGATTTATGCTAATATTCCATTACCTCATAGTTCTTTTATCCTAGCATTAATTAACAAAATTGAGTTCATTAAAATAAATAAATATGAATTAACATCGAAGTATAGCTCATCTTAATCTAAAATTTACTATTAGACGAAGGATTACTCGACTGCCACTTTCGAAAGCCAAAGTCTGGACAGGAACATGCGATGACAAGATCCCACCGTAAGGCAGCTCAAGTACCTCTTCCTTCAGGCGTGTATTCTCCATCCGCAGCTTCTGCTCGTCGAAGAACGGGTTGTCGGCGGGCGGGCCGGCCCCGCAGGACAAGCAGACGGCTCTCTTGAGCGCCTCTTCCATGGTGATGTTCTCGAACCGTATCTTGTCGTTCTCAGCCCGCAGTGAGCAGTTGTCCGACCTCTCGTGCTGTGTCTGCAAAGAAAGATCAAGATTTGATCTACCCACTGTAAAATCATGGAGAAGAAGGGGAATGGAAAGGTTGCCTTCATCAGGGTCCTCCTGTTCTGGAACCAGAACTTGATCTGCCGGGGCTCCAGCGCCAGATCTCGGCTCAGCTTCATCCGTTGCTTCTCGTCCGGGTGTGGACACAGCTTAAACAACCTGACCAACCCAAAAGCATTCAATCGACGCAGGCCACGAAAAAGCAGCCAGATCAGAGGAGAAAACAATGCAAAAAGAGATCGAGAGCGTACGCTTCGAGCTCCTGAATCTGCTGGGGTGTGTGCCGGTAGAAACGCTTCTTCCTTCTCTGGACCTCAGAAACATCTCGCTCACCGACCGAATCCATCCCCTCTATTCCAAACTCTCCTACGACACCTCTCCTCCTTGCCGCTATTTATAATGACAGGAGCCTTCGCTACAGCGCCTCCATGGCACTGGGACCCATCCCAGTGAGGCTGACAGGTGGCGCCCGGCCGAGTCAGTTCGTTCTTGGTCGCTCGCCATGCTCTATTCCGATTTCATCTGGGTTCGGCTCCGAAGCCGAATAAGGAAACCGGCGAGGCGCGCGGAAGAAATCTCAAAAGGTTCAGTCCGCTTGACCTCCTCATTAACGCACGGCGATCATTCCCGTCTCTCTCTCTCTCTCTGTGTATTAAAAGCTCACAACTTTACGAATTATACCGTTCGTTCCTTTGCTGAGGGAAAATACTGACGAAGGACGCGAGTTAAATTGTTTTGGATTGCCTTCTTCCCGTACTCTTCTCTCATCTTTCGCCTCCTCTGAAGCGGCAAAGCTTTGAAGGAACACGATAAGGGGGACGCAACTCTCTCTCTCTCTCTCTCTCTCTCTCTCTCTCTCTCTCTCTCTCTCTCTCTGCTGTTACCTCTCCAAAGCTCAAGTACTTGGAGCTAATACATACACATATATAATAGAATTGGGAGGTAAAAAAGAACACGGTGTAAACAGTGATATTGTACTACTGGGCTTAGCGTAGGTAGGATAATAAATTGATGTGATCCGAAGAAGACACCATGGAAGGACTTGGCATCTGCAGCATCAGCGTGCTCATAACTCACCAGCCATCCTTGCAAACAGGAACATGTGTAGGGTAAGCAAAGCACATTTATGGTTGCATTGCACCTCGCCATTCGGATTCAGCTGTTATGGTTGGTGATTCCAATTTATGATGACTTAGCTAGCACCTTGAATGAAAAGGCCAGTGTTTCCATCATGTGATCCCTCCTCTCTTCTTCTAAACCAAAATCATACAGCCATGCGGGGGTGGGAGGTCCTTCCCCACCATCAATGCTTCTTGATGGCTAACCCAAAGCATACAGTATGAGAGGATTCAGCTCCTGGACATACCTGGACTAAGCTACCCTCTACTACAGTGACACTCATGCCTACCAAGGGGGTGTATCCCTTTCATGATTGAGCAGCTTGTCAGGCTTTAAACTCAAGTATCATCATAAGAAGGGCCAAAGTATTTGTCCATAATAGAATTTCTATTGTAGCTCAACGCAGCTACTTGACAATCAAGGATATCATTGGCTTTCATATTAACTGTCAAAATACTCATTGGAACATTTCTATCTATATATATTGGGATACTGATTTAGGATCTTTTCATTCCAGAAATGGAGGGATGAACCATTTCTTCTAATATATATATTTTTTAGGTTTGATAATGTTTGGTTGATCGTATATTTCATTATTATTATGTGATCTAGAATATAATTTCTTATTTGATCCTTTTGTACTCTTAGTGATAAGTAGGATAACGGTTTCTCAAGCTATAAGACGCAAACCTAAGCTATCGTGACTTTAGTAATGACATGAAGTTTCTTCGAAACACGACAAATTGGATATATCGATAATCCATATATATTCTTAAACTTAATAAGTTCAAATGTAGTAGTCGAGAAAGTAAAGTACAAAGTAGACATTTATATAGTTCAACTTTGGAAGAAAAAAAAATCAACGATAGCGATAACGACAAGCTACAACATCTTAATTATTTACGATCAGATATATGGATATTTTGTCATTATCGAATATAATAAAAAATAATATCCTTAGTTAAAGTAGAATTTTTATTTTTTATTTTTTATTTTTAAATTTTCTTAGGTCTCTCTTTCTCTCCTAGTATTACTAGTACATTTAGTTTGTAAGCAATGCTTCTACCTCTCCTAGTATTATCAGTAAATTATGAGCATTTTTGTTGTTTAGAATAAAAATAATACCTTCTGGAATAATTTTTGTTTAAAACTTTCTTTTGACATAATTCATCTCTCATCTCTCACTTTCAGCTTCCTTTCTCTTTAATCCTCGATCTCTCATCTCCCTCATTTTCTTCTCCATTCCATTTTCCATCTTCTTCTAGTTATATCCAGTTCAATTTTGTTTTTATCTTCTTAACAAACTTTAATTTTTTCTTCTTTTCAGCTTCTTCGTCTTTATATATTCAATCTAATCGCTTATAGCTTTCATCATCGATTCCCTATCTTCCCTCTCATTACCTTTTTACCTTCAGCCTATTAATTTTCTTCTATATTGGAGCTAACCCCTTCTCATTTACTCTTCTCTCTTCTTCTTTTACTCCCTATCTTTCCTTATTTATATCTTTAATTTTTTGTCTTCTATTTCTTCTTCATGAGTTGGTGATAAAAGAAAAGTTGGTGCAATTTTGTATTCATGTTAGAGGCGATTTTCGTTAATTTCTAGTTCGTTAAATCAAATGAAATATCTGATATGGTAAGTGCCTTTATCTTGATGGATTTATACATGAAATTAGAAAATTTTAGAAATCATTATACGAAATACACTTCAACTTCTAGTTAGAATGTTTCACATCAATTATCGAAAATCTAGATGAGAAAGTGTTGAGGTCTGATTAAAATATCTGAAAATAAAAAAAAGAAAAAGAACTTAGTCAAAGCACATTGGAACTGTTGGCCATGACATCTCACGAGGCTTCTCTTTCCATATTTCCAAAAGCATTGTATCAGCAAAAAAAAAAAAAACAATGTTATGATAAAAAAAAAAAAAACAGATGCAAACCACGTGAGGTGTTAAATGTATCCAAGTAATTAAAAGAATGATATAATGTACTCAGACGAATTGCATTCATCACAATGTAGTATTAGGATTAACAAATCGAGATAAACAACATATAAATATAAATAATCACAGTTCAAAGTGAGATCTTATGGGATGTTGTACTAATAATACTGTGGGCTATGAGGAGAATCAATGCATGCACGCACTGCTGGTGTCCTTTTCTAAAGAAGGTTGACAGCTCTCTGGAATTCATTCATTCATGAATCTGTTTATCTTAAGAACCATTCATCATGTCATTTCGTCTCAGTCTCATTGTCTGCCTCTTTTAATCATATATATATATATATATATATATATATATATAGGCAAATGAGGCGCACTCTCTTTTGTTTTATTTTATTAAACCATTCCTATTGTGATTGAAAGTAGTTAGCCATTTAAGTTATTTTATTATGAAAAAAATATAAAAATATTTTTAATTTTTATTAAACATGTGATCCGATCAACTGATTCACCGGTTCTAATAGAGTCGTTGTCCGATCTGATTTGAGTATCTACATCGTAAGCGAAATAACTTACTAAATTAGGATTTAAGTTTTCATTTATTCAAGTTTAATTTTATAGATTCAAAGAAACATAGGATTCGATTTACGAAGTGGAAATAGACGTGAAGCCCACCTGATAGTGTGACATATTTCCAAAGTTTTCCGTCATGTACTTCATTCTCCAACCATAGGCATGGCCACCACCAGTACTATACACTGCATGATAGCACAGGCAAAGAGGGGCCTTGAGGCTTGCATGAACTGGGTGGGGTTCAGTACTGATGCTGAAGCTGTTCCCAGCTGCTGAAACCCTAGCCAGCTCAAACCTGAATCAACCATGTTCTGCATGCATCAAGCTGGCATTTCCATTACTATGGAGGCGGCGATTGGGACCAAGTAGGTCACCTGCATCCTTCAACTCAAATCCATCAGTCTAACCATAATTGATAAACCTAATGTGCCTGTGGGTAATTCCATTTGTTGATGGGGTGATCTCTCTCTCTCTCTCTCTCTCTCTCTCTCTCTCTCTCTCTCTCTCTCTCTCTCTCTCTCTCTCCATTCAGGTTAGCCAATTGAGAACAGTTTTGATGCAATTCTATGCTTTCATATCCAATTTGGATGGATACAGTTTGCTGGAGATGGTTCTAAAAATGATGCATCAGATAACTCAGTGTTTTGTTTTGCTTGATATGAAAAAAATGATACTTGGTAGGTTATGAACACCTTAACAATATACAATAGATAATCTGGTATCGTATTAAAAGAAAA
The DNA here is from genome assembly GCA_024322285.1 of Musa beccarii. Classification (NCBI taxonomy): domain Eukaryota; kingdom Viridiplantae; phylum Streptophyta; class Magnoliopsida; order Zingiberales; family Musaceae; genus Musa; species Musa beccarii. The sequence continues at coordinate 70,100,447 of CM044394.1, forward strand.
TATTTGAATCAGTGAGGAAATCATTAAGTAATTCTGAGATATTTAGATTTGACACATAATTAAATACATAATAATATCGTCAGAAACTTGGATGATTATCTCGTATCTCTAACTTTGATTCTCACATTAAACTTTGAGATACACGATTATAATATAAGTTATTCATCTTTAATCTAATTAATTTATCTTTAGATTCGACATTAGATTAAATTTTCGAAACTGTTTTGATGATTCATTAAAGGGGTTTTATTGGACATGCCCATGATGCACTAGATCTCAGCACGAGGATTTGATGCACTGGCTCTTAACTAACTTATAATATTTTTAGAAAAAAATATTATGATAAGATGACCTTCCAGATTAAACAATCAAATTTTATCATGATAATTTCTCGTTCATTCACGATGCTACGTATATTGTCCATTTAATTATTAGATGAGAAAATTAATTAATCATAGACAAGGATCACCATGAACATTCTTGTTCATCTTCATGTTGTTTATGTCGCATTTGTTTCTTCGCATGTTTGACGGACGATCTCTGGTGATTGAAATCTCACTATTCGCACTGTTGTTGTTCATTTTAATAGGATTCAATGGTCTCCGTGTTGTTTGTGGTCAACTGTGGCCATTGATGATGCTTAGGGTTGCGCATGCTGCATTTATTTTCCTTTTATTATTTGCAGGCATAAGACTAGATATGGAAGATGCCACCAGAACCGTCAATTTCATCATATCTATCGATCTTAGTCATTTATTTGTTCTTTTAACACCAAATGAATATAAACAGATATGACACTGTTGACTTGACCAATCCATTTTAAGTGGGTGGCTGAGATCAAAAGCCACGTCAAGATGGACGGTCCCACGCACGGTCGCCTACGTATGCTTTGCATCCCCATGGCCGTGTGGCCCTCCTGTTAAACCCCAGCGAGGGTTCAAGGTTCCCATTCGCCGACTGATTGGGCTGCACAAGTCTTGGGCTATGGAACCCTCTCGAGGAGTACTCTAGTGGCACCTTCTTTGACTGGGGAGACAACTGGATCCTGATCGACTGGGACAGCGGATCAGAACTCCCGGGGAACAATTCTCTCTCTCTCTCTCTCTCTCTCTCTCTCTCTCTCTCTCTCTCTCTCTCTCTCTCTCTCGGAAATTAATGTCCAATGGAGGAGAAGATCTCGTTTGACATTGTGGAAGGTGTGTGATGTATGCATTTAATCTAGAATTCGCTATGGTTATAATTGTTGACTCCTTGATAGAGACTACAATCTATGCATTTAACCTGCAGATATGTGTATCAGCCGTTTGAAGTGCAATATTTCCTTGATGACTCCTTAGGAAGATTGTTGGACCAAATCAATAGGAATTGAGATGCCTCACTGTTTCAGATATCCAGACAACTTCGGATACCCATTAGTTGGGAGAATGAGCACAACCTCTACCAAACTCCCGCCATGGAATTGCTGTCAGTGACTATGACCTCAGACGAAGACAGACATCTCCCACTTGGACTGGTTGCTCTCGGTGACTCGGACCTCAAATGAGGACTGACATCTCTCCCAGACTTGGAAAAAAGGACTGAGGAGGATATCATTATTCTGAGTTCCAATGGTTTCATGTCAAATCTGGGCGTGGGTGATCGTGGTTTCGAAACCTTGGTGGATTTAGTTCCGATTCTGATTTTTATTGATAAAAAAATATTTTATTATAATTTAAGTTCATATCAATAGTAAATCTAAAGTATTATTCACTTGTTCAGATTCATCTATTCTGATTTTGATTCCAATTTTAAAGAACCGGAACCAAATCATATGGTTCCGATTTCAGTTGGATTCGAAGCTATCGAACCATTAACCATGATCACAAATCAGCATAACGCACATAAATTTCAGCTCCCTAAATGGAAGGAGAAAAGACCTCACCTTAATTAAGAACAATATGATGTGCACACAACCAAAAACCTTAATAATGATAGATTTATATATCTATATATAGGAAGAGATAAAAGATGCTGCCAAAATCTCGCTGTGTCTCATAATGCGTCACAGCGAGCAAAGTTGGCAAGAACAAGCTGTATGGTTGCATCAGGTGAAGTAGCTACAGCTGCAAACAGTGAGATCTAAATGTGGATGCTTGTTCTTCCTTCACTTGTGTGCTCATCATCCATCAATAATTGGCTTTGCTCTGTCGGCAGATGAAATCTTTCCGACAAGAAGAAGCTTCCTAGCGAATTCCAACTCCTCCTCACATCGACGTCAACGGCAAAGACTGCTCGCACCGGCCGGTGGTCCGACAGTCTCGACTCGCATCGGTGGTAGCGCTTTTGCTTCATTCCTTCGCCGTGCCAGAGAATTCTGTCGCACCTGCGAGCGATCATATCATAATACCAATGGCAGCTTTGTTGAGCAATGCCGACAACGTGATCAGGAGAAGACCCGACGGAGGTTGTGCTGTCACTCACCATGCCGGAGCTCGCCTTTTCTCGCCTTTCCGGCCTTGCATGCATCCATAGTATTTGTCGGAGTTGGGGTAGTATTTGTACGTGGGGCAGAATGCGATGGCACCTTCCTGCCAATCTTCGAACACCCTGCCGTTGGTGACCTCTGCTTTGAGCTGCAAGCATGCAGAGGTTTGAGACTTCGATGACAACAGAGACGGAAGAAGAACTCGGCAATAGCGTTCCTATGTACCTGATCTTTCTCTAACAACATGTTCCATCGCTTTTGCTCCACCAAGGATCTTGTTGTGGCCTCAGGTAAAGAGATTCTATAGTTCAGATCACCAAGCAAGATGACTCGGCTGCAGGGAACCCACAAGAATATCAGGTTTAGTCTGACCAACTCTTCCTTTGCACATGAAATAGGTTGTCCTCGTCGGTTTACTTACTCATGATCTAGAATCTTTTGAGGCAGATGAAGGGGAGGACCTCCAGGGAAGCTGGTTCTCGAGAGTATCTCCATGGCGTCCGAGTTCCTTTTCAGCTCATCCCCTTCTTTCCCTCCTGAAGCCAGATGACAGCATACGAAGCAGAAGCTGGTTTCATGCAACCAAAATCTGACAGAAACAGAACCCTGCACGCCAACATAATCCAGATGTCTAGATTTCAAGACCTCGTGAATGCTATCTAGAATTTCCATGTTCGATCGAGAGTAACATGACGCACCTTGTTCCCCAGACAGCCCATGATGCCACAGCCGACGCGAGAGACGCTCGGGTGGCGGATGTGATTCTGGAGGTCATGCCTGACCCATACCGACACCAGAACTCCTACCATCCGCTTGCTTATAATGCAGCGGAAATCTGGTGCAGAGCCTTCCTCAGAGCTTCCTTCCTTGACCGGATGCACCTTCTGCCTCTCCCCTGCCTTGGCTTCTTTTCGGCCCTTCAGGTTAGATATGGACCTGTTCAACGCCCTGCCGATGAGTGAGTTCCACCTCGCAAGGATTCTTCTCCTTTCTGGGCCTAGAACATTTTTGGCATTGAGCGGGACGATTTCCTGGAATCTGGGGGAAAGCAGCAGCCAGCTTTAATCTCATGCAGGAAGACAAGTTCATCTGCTTCCGTCATTCTAACTCACAGTAGCTTGCAATTTAGCTGAGGAAGTCGATGAATTTACCCAAGAACATAAATGTCATAGTAGTTGTTGTTTACATCCAACCAGTCCTCCAAGTCGAGATCATCTGATGGGAGGACGCCACCAACATTCCAAGTACTGACGAATAGTCTGAGAGGCGGAGAAGAGAGCGAACACCCATGTCAACACTGAAGTCTATAATGGTAAGACAGAAATCTAAGGGATGATAGGTTTGGAGCACACTTGTACTTGCGGGTGTCTATCTGATCTTTCTGGGGTTCATTTGGGTTGATGAACTCATCAAAATTAGCACCCTCGAGCAACGCATCGGTGCCGACTGGCTTCCTCAGCAGCTTGTTTGCTACCGATTTAAGCCACATGACCTGCACGAAGGTTAGCCTTTTAGTTCTTGCAGAGAACATTTACAGAGAAATAAGAGCGGAGAAGCAGCATATGCTTACATCTCCTTGCTTTTCTTTCTGCTGCATGATGGTTAGCGGTGGAGAGAGAAGCGAGGGTTTGCTTCAGTGCAGGAGGAGAGAGAAACAAAGGGGTGGAAGGGGGACTATATAGACAAGAAGGAAGCCAACTGACCCCAAGAAAGTCCTGGTAAGAGCTAAAGACTGTGGCAAGTTGCAGAGGGAGGAGGAAGGTGAGCCTCTTCTGACCTGTGGCATGTTGGATGCCAATGCATGCAGCCGGTGAGAATTAATGTCACATAGAAACAAGTCTACTGGAGCCCATTTAGATCTTTCTGTCATTGACATGGAAGATTCGGTGTGGATGATGCTGTTCTTTAAGCTGCAATAGGATTGTAGCATAGGGTTGGTGCCAACAGAGCCTACTCCAAGTTGCCCTAAAAAATCTCTCCAACCTCTTTCTATGACCCAACTTGTATATCTGAGACATATGCTTTTAGCTGATCATTCTTAATAAAATTATGTTGCCTGTAGTTTCTGAGTGCATGTGCATTGAGAAGAATCATCTGCCGGGAAGAAGAGGATGGATGTTGAAGATGGAAGCCCATTGTCAATGCTTCTGCAGCAGAGCATGCTTGTTGCAGTTCATACATTGACAATGGTGGAATTATAATTGCAGAGCAGCTTCTCTCTCTTAACCTCAGCCATTGGGATTATGTCTCCTATAGATTCCTGATCTACATAGTGGATATATCAAATGTTGTAACTTGATGTCTTCTTATGCAGGAAAGAATCAAGCAATATCTTAGCTATCTGCTCATGCTATGAGCCAAAAGATTAACATGTTAGAAATTTGGATATCAATGTGACATGTATCTTGGTTAAGTAAGATAACATGAGATCAGATTTAAATAGATGCTCTCAGTTAATGTGGGAATACACACCTACCAAGAAATTTATTATTCTGAGCTTACAAATCCTTCACTTCTTGGAGTTAAAAGAAGTCTCATCAACACTCTCCAAAGTCACTCCTTATTTCTTATCTTATACCATTTCCCAACATCACAACCAGGTGGTAGAGACTATTTGTCATTGGAGGAATCATCATCTGCAGAAGAACACACTGTTGGCCTGCTCCCAACCCCAACAGGAAGTATCAAATGCCTCCTTAGAACGAAGTTAAGGCCATAAATTAATGGAGTATAATAATCACAAGAAGACTAAGATGAGCAGACATGACCCAACGTAGTTCCATCCTTTGTTGTTGTCTTCTTCAACCATCAAGTAGATAACACAGCAGCAGTTTCTTTAGCCCAAATTGCCATCTTCTCCAGCTGACTTCTCCCACTTGTTTATCCCCAGGTTCTTTTCTCTACTGTATGGAGCTGTATGAAATTGCAGGTGTATCTTCCTGGCCATCTCCAAATCCAACCTCCTGAAAACCTTAGCAAAGCCAATGGTTTCTGACTTGCTTGCAGTCATTATTAATCTCTTCAAACTTATAAGCATTATATGTATGATACATGAATGCACCCTTGAAAAGAGTAGGTGGATGTATCTGACCTTTTTGTGCTCATCAACTAGTCATTATTATCATGTCAATCTGAATGGCTCTTCTTTTGTTTGATTTATGATTTATAGTGAAAATGTGTTCTGTACTAATCATAGTATGAGCTCTTCCTGCCACAAAGATTCCCATCTTCCAATACTAAAACAATCAATAGCTATTAACATTTACTCTTCTGTACAGAGATCATTAAGTATTGAATTCTACAAACATTTAGTATTGATCAGATTGAACATGATCCACACAGTTTCAATTTGGACCCACCAATTGTGTGGATATGTTCTATGGAGTCACCATCAGAATGTAGTAGCTGTGGGCCATGTTAAAACATCATCAAGAAAAATATCCTGCAAGTTAGCCAATCAACCTTCTGATCTCATATACAAAGACCCAAGTGGAGAGTGCATTGGATTAGTTTTTTTTAATCATAATAATGTTTCAAGTATAGATTAAGATATAATTTTTCTTGTGTTTCTTATAAGACTAGTTGCTGTTGTTTAGGGTTTCCTCTCATGCAACCAAAGATATTAAAAGTTTCCACTCTGGGGGACACCTTCTCCCAATTATCTGCAAGGCACACATAGATTAATTAGCTTTAATCTACTATCTAGTTGCCGATGATGATGCATGACAAGATCTTCTCTTATCCTAAACTAAACCATGATTGGTGAAGAATTTAATTAAATATGGTGATTGATGCATAAGATGGTAAGTGAAGTTAGCTGACAGTGTAATTAGTATTCACATGTCACACTGCACAAGCACAAAGCCACTTGGAGGACAAAGTTATCCTCTCGTAAGTTTGTGTGTGAAAGGAGTCAAAGAATACTTTTGGTCTTAATAAATCAACTTGGCTCAACAAGATAAACATAATTAATTAATCACTAATCTGGCACTTAATCTTGTCGGCCGGGGCTTATGAGTTCAAGTTGAACAAATAGTAATTTACTTTTTTACAATGTATCTTTTATTTTATTTTGTGATATGTTGATTGATGGGTCAATCATTGTGCTATCTAAGATTCAAAGTGTGATCAAACTAAATAGAGTAATGGCCACTAATCCTTCTTAATCGAAGTTACAGCTCATGCAGTAGGTAATGAATGACCGTAAGCGAGCCGAACTTGACACCTACTGAGAACATGAAGTGATGCAGTCATGCAACAAGTTGGGACTTTTTACAACACCGTCCTCCCTTGTGGCGTTGAGTTGCAGAGAAGACGACCAGGTGAGGGTCCAATACTGACGAACGAGGGAAGGATATGCGGCCCTCATCGAGTCTACCGTGTGGACACGTTGGCACCTTCACATCCATATTGCATCCAGGCGACCTTTGCGGAGAAGATGGGACACATCATGATAAAGAAGCATGGACAAGTGCTTCGCGTGGACGTGTCCGTGTGCGACATATGTTGGACACATGAACACACGTCGAACACTCACATCTAACACTATGTTCGTTTGGCCAAGAATCATATGTTTTACGAGAAAAGAAATATGAAGATTGTTGTTGATAAGAATAGCACCGTAAGTTAGGAGTTATCCGACATGTAACTTTTATATGACATTCAAGGTAAAAGAAGATTATAAAGGTCATCCTTTATCTATTTGTCAAATTTGATAAGAATTTAGCGTTGCAGGGATCGGGTCGAGAAATCTCTTTTGACCTCGGTTTTCATACAAGTGCTACCTCAAGAGTTCAACATTTCTACATCGAAGGCACCCTGAGCAATTCTACCCACATGGGTTCAGACAACGTCAGGCTGATCAAGACGTCAATGACTTCTTCCCATAATATTTTGGCACTAGAAGGAGAATCTAATATCATAGGAATAGCCACCCATTGACCCTCTCAATGAACACTCATACGAAGAGATTTTGTCACTAACCCATAGTACTTTCACCCAAATAGTGCAACAACCATCCTTTTCACACATAAGTCCATCTACATCGACGTAGACACCGATGTGATACAGGTGCCTATTTAACAACCCAAGGACAATCTTGAGTCGCATGCTCATCCCTACTAAGGTGCTCCTAAACCTCACTCAGCAAGTCCAGACGTTGACAAACATGATACAGGTTGTTGCTTCACTTTTGCCCTAATTAACCCAACAAGTAGTGCCACCAGCTTAACCATGATCCTTGGCTCAACTGCCACCTCCACCAGCACTTATTAAGATTCCCCGACCTGATGTGGTGTCGATATCCCAAGAGCACCCAAGACATGTCAAACCATTGGCCAAGGAGGCACTTTGATCTCAAACTGTGAAATTTAGTGAATCATACCACTACTCTACCTTGTTTGAATCTGAGGCATAGTTGATGGATTTGACATAGAATTTCCTGTGGATCCAACTGCGATAAATGGATCTACATTTGGAGAAGATACGAGAAGAGTTTCAACAATCAAAAGAGTAAGGGCTAGTCGACCCCATCTTGAGTTTATTGTTTACCCAAAAAATTTAGGAGGAACCAATTTCAATAAACTTACATCTCTCATCTCCCGTCCTTAGAGGTATTTAATAATAGTGCTAACTTGACGAAGCACATTATAGCTTTTTGTGCCCAAATATCATTGTATAACACTTGGGATGCTTTGATATGTTACACCTTATTGACCATAGTGAAAGGCTTAGCACGAGAATAATACGCTTGTCTGAAGCTATTTTTCATCAGTTCTTTTGCCCAACTTGTAAGGGAATTTAAACTTCACTCCTTGGGAACATACGCCTATAGCCTTGAGCAGCAACACTCCTCGGACTCAGGTAGGGGGAGGAAGAAATGCTCACAAACTTCGTCACTCAATTCATGAGCGAGATCCGAGGTGTGTTGGATGCCCATCCATTACTCAAAAGATATACCTTCATGATGAAGCTAAAACCCTCTCATCCCAATTGTTGATAGATAGACCACTAACAACTATACCAGAGGCACTTCAAAGGGCTAATCAATGCATCGTCATTAAGGCAATAGTCTTGGATAAGCATGAGGAGTCATACAAGAGGCCAAAACAAGAGTGGTCATAATCAACCATGACCTTGAGGTTACCATAGCGAAAGAAAAACAAATGATCATAGTTACCTCGCTTAAGTTTCGAGTTGATCCCCCTAAATATGACTAGAACTAAGGTTTTTCTACAGATAAAAGAGAATAAACTCTCAAAAGACCCTCACCCAATGAAGACCTTATTGGCAAAAAGAGATAGGTCTAAATACTACCAGTTCCATTAGATTATAATCATAACATAAAGAATTGTCATGGTTTGAAAGAGTACATTGAAAAGCTTATACATTGGAGACACCTTAAGCAATTCATCCGAAAGCACTAGGACCCCTCACCTCGACCTTATGGGTTGATCCAAAAATAAATTAATGTCATCATTGGAGGGCCTAACTTAGGATGTGGGGAGACAACTCCTTGGGCTGTAAGGCTTATGTTTGAGTTACCATTGAAAAACACTCAAGGATAGAGAACTATCTAGAGATAACCTTCAAGAGGGAAGAGACAGAATACCTTAATCCAAATAATGATGATGTCTTAGTAGTTTCTGTGAGGATGATCAATGCTCGACTAAAGAGGATCACAATTAACACAGGTAACTCTATTGATATCCTCCACTTTAATGTTTTTCAATAACTTAGATTGATAACTAATGACTTTACCCTTATGACTTCTTCACTGATGGTATTCATTGGTAACTCTATCACATCTCTTGGAACTATGAATTTGTACATCATATTTGGAGATAAGCATTGCTCCAATATAATACTTGCTAAGTTCATGGTGATGAATATCCCATTGATGTACAATATGATTATAGATTGATCAACACTAAATAGACTAAGGGTGGTGGTGTCAACCTATCACATGGTGATGAAATTCCTAACGAATAAGTGATTAGAACTTAAAGAAAGGGTGATACTACTGAGGACATAACACATTACGAACTTAAAGAAGTTTCACCCATGAGGCATCCCTCGAGGTTAGGTCGGGGTGATTATGCCCCCGAGTGTTGAGTCTTTGCCTTAATAATAAGACATATGAGTTGGAAAAATCTAACTTGTGTAATAAAAAATATGCCATAACGGATAGCACAAGATAAAATATACTCGAGATGCGTGAGTCGGATAAACCCAACCCGCATAAAAAAGAAATCTCCCACGATAAGAGACATAAGGCAGAATGTGCTAAAGGCATATTAGTAAAAAAAAACCTAACTTGCATAAAAAGAAATTTATTACAATGGGAGGCATAAAATAAAATAAACTTAAGATGTGTGAGTTGGGAAAACCTGACCCATATAAAAAGAAACCTGCAATGATAGGAGATATAAGGTAAAATATGCTCTAAGGCACATGAGTCGAGAAAACCTAACTCATATAGTAAAAAACTCATCATGATAAAAGACTCAAGACAAACTGTATTATAAGCACATGAGTTGGGAAAACTTGATCCATGCAATAGAAAACTCATTACATTGTGAGACTTAAGACAATATATACCTAAGATATATGAGTCACGAAAACCTGACTCACGTAATAAAAAACCTATTATGACAAGAGACATAAAATCAAATATGTTCAATGCACGTGAGTCAGAAAAACTTGACCCGCATGAAAGTAAATCTATCACGAGCAAGAGACACAAGGAAAAGAATACCTAAAGTAGGGAGGTTGAGTGTAGACTCTTCCTTTACTTGAGGTGGGCAACACACTGTCCAATATAGTCAATCGACTTGGAGGCTTATAAAAAAAGGAAAAAAAGAAAAAGAAGGGTAGACCAGTGACAAGAGGTTTCGTAGCATTCCCACTATAGACTTATTACCCGACGTAGGTCCCTTGGGGATGAGTAGAGGAGGAGCCCACCTCTACACTACTTATGGCCCGCTTCACAATGAGCAGAAGAAGAGGGGTAGGTCGACGACAAGGGCCTTCGCATCATCCCTGCTATGGACCCATTGCTTGACATAGGTCCCTCGAGGATGAGCAAAGGAGGAGCCCACCTCCAGCCTGCCTTGGCTCCTTTCATAGCCCGCCTCACAATGAGTGGAAGAAAGGGTGTAGGTTGGCGATGGGAGGCTTCGCAGCATCCTCGCTGTGGACCCGGTGCTCGATGTGGGTCCCTCGAGGACAAGCAAGGGATGAGCCCATCTCAGCATCATCTGCAGCTCACCTCGGCTCCTCTCATAACTTGCCTCATGACGAGTAGAAAAAGAGGGGCAGGTCGATGATGGAGGGCTTTGCAGGATTCTCATTATGGACCCGTTGCTCGACGTGGGTCCCTTAGGGACAAGCAAAGGAGGAACCCACCTCCACACCAACTATAGTTTGCCTCAGATCCTCTCATAGTTTGCCTTGATGGCAAGCAGAGGAAGAGTGGCAAGTTGGTAATGGACCATCGCCAGCAATGCTTGCACCCCTCGCTATGTTCCTCACTGAGCTAGGGAGGGTGGGGCAACCTAACCCCCTCCTTTGCCTGAGGCATAATGGTTAGGAAACTCAATCGCTAACTCCACCTAAGGTCTAAAGATCGATAAATCCTGATCCCCTCCTTCGCTTGAGTCGTGGAGATCAGGTCCCTCCTTCACTTGAGACTTCAACGTTGAGTCTCTCCTTCACCCAAGGCATGGAGGTTAAGAAATCCAACCCCTAACTTCACCTAAGATATGGAGGTCAGGAAATCTTGATCCCCTCCACCCGAGGCATGGAGGTCAGGATATGACCACCTCCTCCTTTAAGGAAATATCGATCCCCTCCACCCGAGGCATGGAGGTCAGGATACAACCACCTCCTCCTCCAAGGCATGGCAATAGGGAAACCTGGCCCCCTTCTTTGCATGAAGCATTGAGGTTGGGAAACCCAACAACAACCCTCGCACCCCTCACCTATGGTCCTCATCGAACCAAGGAGGTCGGAAAACTTGACTCCTAAATCTACCCGAGCTATGGAGGTCAGGCACCCAGCCCTCGCTTCTCACCATCGTCGAACTACGAAGGTTGGGGAACCGATCCCCATCATTGTTGACCTCCACACTTGAAGGAGGGTCTATTTCACTTCGATAAGGATTATTCTACTATTGCGAATGGCTCGTTTGTGAGGAATGACCACTAATTGAGGGATGGAGGTCATCAATTCGAGGCATGGATTAGACTCCCCTTGACCCTATAAGTGTCCACATAATGCTCAAAATTGAAGAACAATCGATAAAAATATATGCTTAACATATCGATTGAACTAGACATCGTACTTCGAATCTCTCTTACAAGAGCTTTTGAAGCACGCCTTTGGGGGGAACATGGCTTTAATGTGGTATTTAGGATGGAAGGAGAAGACAAAGGCTACTCTTCAATTGTCTGTCCAAGAAGATAAGGTTTTACGACAAGCAGTTATAAACTGTCACTCATTTGTCGCTTGCATAAGATAAAAGGCCAAGGGGAGATTGTTGGAGGCAGTTAGAGGTTGCTTACCTGTGAAATATTTTATCCTTTTATGATTAGATATAAAGGTCATATTCAACACAATAAAAGGGAGGATCACTTTTCGACCACTCTCGTCCACGCTCACTTATCTCGAGTTACTAACTTGGGCGTTAGAGAGATTGAATTAGAAAACCTCTTTCGACCTTGATCTTTATACAATAAAAGTGATTCATTAAGAGCTTGACTTTTGAGGTACCTCAGACAACCTTGTGTATACGGGTCCCTATCACGTCGGGCTAACCAGGACGCCAACGACTTCTTCCTATAATAATTGTAAGAAAAAATATATCAATTATATTTGAAGATTATCAAACATGTTATTCAATATACTAAATTTTTATTTTGGATGCTTAAATTTAGATGTTTTTAGTTGTTTTAACTTGTATGATGACATTTATTTATTCATATTATTAAATTTATAAAATTTAAGTCTAAAAACTATAAAACTCATATTAATTAAATATTATTGACATTAGTGTCGTGTTCCGTGTCCATGCTTCTTACGATCCATAGTGGCAGGAGAGGTAGTCGTTCCCCATTTTATGTTCGTAGGTCTATTCCACCATTAAAACTGCTCCACATCCAACTAATCCAATCATACACAAGCATCCCAACACTCGCTATAAGAGCCGACCGAGTCCTCTTCTTACCATCCGTCGCGATTCCTATAAGAAGTCCATCTCCATATCCAAAAGGAGGACAGACATCTATCCCCATATCTATCTCTATCGGACCTCCCTCTCGGCACCCTCCAAGGATTAATCTTCCTCTCAATATATATATATATATATATATATATATATATAACAAAGCACAATATGAATATGAGTAAGGGGTCCAATATGAATATGAGTAGCAGATTAATCCAATCATAAGGACTTGAACCGTCTCCATGAAAGAAGATACATCACGAGGCATCCCTCCTGTGCTCCAGGCGAAATAGCATTACAATAATTAGTATCCTGGATGATGCATCGACACCAGAAAGGGGACAACAGATGATTTTTCAATCTCCTACGACTGGTTAAGCCGTAACATTTGCTTTAGTACACCATCACAATCTACAGCTGGTTACCAACTGGCTGCATTGAAGTATTATCTTTTGATGACAATTGGCTAGGACATAGCGCCGCATTGCCATTTTAGCATTGGTAATCTGAGTCTGCTCGTCTGAGCATGAACAAACTATCAAACTCTGAAGCTCAACCAATCGATCATGTCTTGCATGATCTCATCTCCCTCGGGTTCAATTAGAAGGTCATGTAGGAGCCCGTCGTATAGTTTGATCGACTTATCCATCGAGGAAGCCAAATCAAATAGCCTTTGTGAACCTCCGGGGTCAGTTAGTGTGTCAGAAGTGCCATGGAGAACCAGAAAAGGGATGTCAACTTTGCACAGGTTCTGCAGCAGGTAGGTTGACAAGCGTAGGATCTCGCATCCAGTCCTAACTCTTATAGAACCAGTGAAAACCAATGGATCAGAGTATTTGGACCTGAGGGCCTCGGGGTCATGGGAAACAGGTGATACGCCATTAGCAGCACTGAATTGGTACTTCGGGGCTACAAGACAGAAAACAGGGGCCAGAACCTGATACAGGTAATGTAATGATGATCAAAGACCTTCACCATATCTTATCTCAAATTTTTAAAACTAACAAAAGGGTGCAAATAGATAACCATCAGACCTTGACATTTTTATTTTGGTAGTACCATCACAATGAGTTTTCATATAATCTTTAGGACTAAATGTATGTCATATATGATAACTAAAATAACATCTCTTGCCAATTCCAATTTGCATCATCCTGTTGCATCAGAATATCAACTTAAAACACATAATGCCAATTAAGTCAATATGTTAAGCAGTAAACTGCTTTCCTGAATCTAAATGATAACAGAAATTATCAAAACAAAAACATAAGAATTACGGCTTAGAATTTCCCAGGTCATATTATCATCTTATACAAACAAAACGCACAACCCTTTTTTGGAAGCACACCAAAGAAACATTATTCATTGAGACTCTGCACACAAACTTGACTATGTGAAATACTACATCTACACCTACTGTCAACCATTCTCAAATATTGACTTCAAACAAGATGTCCAATAACAATGTATTATCATTTTTTACTTGCTGTTTGCAAGAACATATATAATTTCTTCAACTGGCAGGGGTGAATGAAAGGATATAATCTGGCGATTTATTCCTAGAAACAAAGCATCACATCAAATACCTTAAAATTTTCATAAATGTAATATGGTTCAGTGGTTTTTATAGAAAACAAAGATCAATTATACCAATCAAAAGGGAGGGAGAAAAGAATTCTCGAGTCAAAGTTTTCTTAATATTTTTTTGACCAGATTCTTATTGTTACCACATATAATGTTTCATATTTTTAATAAGGTAAGGATGCCACAAGCTCGATATTTTAGCTGTCAACTGATGCACCATTTCTTTCTCTTACTCTGAACATACTTGCAGCAGTATCATATCTAAATACATTCTACACAACCAACTTTTCTTATTTCAATGCTACAAATAGAAATTAGTCATAAAAAAGATATGGCATCAAACAATAGTAACTGGTATGTGTGCTTCATATTGACAAAATAAGTTTATTGTTCTAGTTTTATATGACAGTTTAGAGAAAAGTAAGCTATTTTAGAAAATAAACAGAGTGAACATTCAAGGAACACATGAAACCCAAATGATATTGCAGTCAGGCGGGCAGAGATGATTACTTCCTAGAACATGATCATTATCAGATATAATCACCGAGTCACAAAGCAATCCCTTAGTAAAAGTTCTTTGACAATGGCTTCCTAAATACTAGAAACCCTATGGTAGTAGCTGCATTGATACCAACATATATAATGTGGTGTCCACGTAGCATATAATCAAGTTGACAATATTTTTTCTAGTAATGTGCAGGTAGATCAAAACAATACTAACCATTACAATTGGATGGGATGGTTGAACATGCACAGCAGGTGATGTCAACAGGATACCTTTAATCCAGCATTCTACTTTTGGATCACAAGCTGCCTTCATATTATTCATGGCGAAAGAATAGTTCAAAATACATTTAAGTCGACGAGATGATTTTTCCACATAGTCAACACCAAAATAATGGTTCTGTAATGTTAGGATGTCTGACATTTGAATGCATCTTACCTTAAGGACAATAGCTGCACCAGTTGAGTGTCCATAGCAAAAGCAAGGAATCCGAGGATTCTCAGCCAAAACCTTCTCTAGAAATGCTTTCTTTTTTTCACAAAAGAAAAAGAAAAACAATTGTCAGCCTAAGGCAATATAGAAGACGTGGCACCGTGGTTAAGATATCATACCAAGTCACTAACTGCATAATCAAGGGAATGAACATATCCATGCAGCCCATCACTTCCCCCATGCCCTGAGGAGAAAAACAAAACAAAACAAGGTTCAAACCAGAATTCTTTTATTAGGCAGAACTTATACAGGGGAACTGTTATTATGAGACAGTACCTATTTTGGTAGTATATTCATAGCATAATTCCTCTATGATTAGGTAGTAAAACTTCAGAAGCCAAAATGGAAAGAGAGACCACTATTTTTGTTCTTTTCCACCACTTATAAAATTTTTATACTTATCAATATAAAATTTAAATCATCATAAAGAAAGGTATGAGCAAAATGAAGTCCATGATAGAAGTGTAATATTTAGTTAAAATACATGTTAAAGGAAATGCCAAGTGTATGTAAAAGGTGCAGAACATAACAAATATGTTCTGTTTTTAGCAACAGGTTATTGTGAGATTATACACGTGCACAAAGAACTCAAGAAGTCATTAACTGACAACCAACATTTATGAACAAAACTAATCAGAACAATCTGCATATCCGGTGCGATCCACAAGAGAATTAGCACCAACATTAGATTTTTTAATTTATTAACATATCTAGGTCATATCATCTATATATTATACAAAATTATGCACTTATATCAAAAGTACATATTATAAGCGATAAGTTATTGCACACTGTAGAATACCAAAATTTATTGACAAGCCTGTGCATAATTTTGCATGAATGCTTCAGAGAATTTTGACTCGCACTTCAATTTATTTCCATGAGTCACAAAGCAAACTCGGCATAACTATCAAATTCACTAATAATCCTGGTGCAGAAAAGCTGTTTGCTGTCTATCCACATGATGGCTTTACTCTTGCATCAAGTACAATTTTTGCCACATCCAATTCAGCTACACCAATAGCATATGATGGCAATTCATCGTACCATGTGATCCTAAAAGGTCTGTTAGCAGCACTTCTCAAGGTTCCTTTCCATTAGGCCTGACCACGGTTCTTGTTCGAACCTGAACCGCACCGACTCAGCGGTTCGCTAATTCCAAAACTAAACCGGAACCAACCATGGGGGGTTGGGTTCTGGTTTGTAGGTTTGAAAAACCAAAACCAGTGGTTCAGGAACTGGAACCAGTTTTATTAATTTAAATTAGTTTTTATTATTCAAAAATAGATTTATGAATTTTTTTTTTAATTTTAAACGGCAGTTCTGGTTTCGGTTCCAAAATCAGGCCTCGTCGGTTCAGTTCCGGTTCCTGGTTTTGGGGAATCTAAACCGCCGATTCCGGAACTGTGGTCAGACCTACTTTCCTTGATTAAGGCCAAACATTAAATCTATGACCATTGATGACTAGTCTGTGATGACCACATAAGCAACTCATTGCACGAGGGTCTTGCCAATTGTATTATCTGTGGAGGATAGGCATAAGCATCTAACTCACAGCACAAGGCTCCTGTCAATTGTATGATCAGTGGAGGCTAGGTGTATGCATCTTTTCCTCTTGCATGCACATAGGCTATCATGGTTGTAACCATAAAATTGAGACAGCAAACAAGAGACGTTACTGTCACACCAGGACCTGCCTCTGATTAACTTGAACACACAAACAATGAGATTAAGAAGATATCAGAAACGTGCAAAAGCCGTAAGAAATAACAAAATTATGAGCCTTAAATATTGTTTGTGTTTAAGTATTTCATACTCCAGTTTATGCCCATGGTCACACAGTTGCTAATATTTCATTCAAAGTATTATCCATTCTCCAAACAAGATCATAACTTCACCAGATTAACTGGCCTGACTGTGCCTATCTTGATTTTAATTGGATACAATCTGAGTTGGAGCCAAGATATATTTGTTGATCCCTCTCTCATTTCAGTTGGTTTAGGATAATTATCAATTGCAAGGACCTAACTATCACAGTCATTTATTAACTTAACACTGTATTGCATATTGAGATCCGATTATGATGATTCTAGCAATAATGGATTCTGTTCTCAGTGCTGATCATATGACATGCAACCATACATGACTAATGAACGAGGGTAATAATAATTGTATCTGACCTTATGTCAACCCTCAAGAAGCTTGTTCTTAATATTTAATTGAGGCCAACGCAAGTAAAATAGGATCGCCATAAGATTCATTTCTTTTGTTGACAAGTAAAAGCATCTCATTACTGCAAAGAAAGTCAAGTTTTCCAACAAAAATAACCTGCGACAGGAAACATAGTCCATACAAAAACATGGTAATATTTACAACAATGAATAGCAAAAGCAACCTCGAGGTGAATGCACCAATGAAGAAGACCCTGGAGGAAGAACTTACCTATCCAATCCATTGCGTATGCTTTAAAACCATTCTCATTGAGTTTCTTTGCATAGTGATCATATCTACCACTACAAAATCAATAATAACAGCACTTTTAAATAATCATCTCTACCACAATTGATGCACAAATGCACTTACACACAAAGATCATAAATAACAAGACATGGAGTACAACTTACAGGATTTTAAATTATCACAATACCTGTGCTCATTCAATCCATGCAACAGAACAACCACACCCCTGCATAATAATACATAGTCAATATTTGAAAACAAGATGTTATTATCTATCTTTTGGTCAAATTATAGAAATTAATTGAGAACACTTTTTTACATTAAAATCACAGAAATATGAGTCTAATATCTCACCTAGCTAAATTAAACATGAGGCTCCAACAGGGTCTTTATGTCAAGGGCAACATTAAACAAGCTAACTTGAATAGCTCATACTCTTAAAAAGAAGAGTATGCTCAAAAGAGAGGTAACACGTTGAAGTCATATGGAACTGGAGTTGTTTAAATTAGTTATTGCAAAAGCCATTGAACCCTCCAGTACATCTCCCACTCTATATTAACAAAGCTCTTTGAAACGATTAACATATTGCAGCTAGAAAAACACCAAACTGCTCCATTTGTATGAATTCAAATGAGACAATATGGAAGAACTTAAGATACATTTATCTAAAATACTAAAAGATTTTATACAAATGTTGCTTATTTGATCTGAAATAGATTTTTGTCTCAAACCAAACAAGAATAAAACAAAAAGAACCTTGACCATCAAGCATACAAGGGAAAGTAAGATGGGTTTTATATATCCATAAAAGTGTATGTACTTCTTTGTTTTCAGGAGACATCCTACTGATTAAGGCACACTATGTGCAGTCATGATGTTGTGGCTTATAAGCATCTAATGGGAAGATATGAAGATATGTAATCTTCTTGGCAAACTAGACATGGAGCATGGCTAGAGAAGCATCACTAAACTATGTAAGTGCATTAGCAGCTAGAGAAGCATCTATTATAAAACAACCCTAGTTGGGTGGAATTCCAATCAGATCAATGGTTTTTCATCCAAGAAAAGAAAAATAACTGCAAGGCGAAGAAAGGAGCGTGAATCACAAGAATCAACAATGAATTGCATGAAATAAAGATGTTCCCAATGTTGCTGCCTATCTTCACAGCCCATGATCAGGAGTTGTGATCCGACAATGTCATTGTAAATCCAACGACATGAGATTTTTTTTTTTTTTTGGGAAAGAAAAATTAGAGAAATGTTGCAAGCTCATTAGAATCAAGAAGCAACCTCCAAAATTAACCCAGACGTGAACAAGAATACGCAAGAAATGGCATAGATGCCCAATATCCGAACACGACGACCAAGATTACCTAAAATTTCTACGACATACGAAATCCACATACGAGGTTGAATCCGACATAAAGGAAAAGAAACAGAAAAGATAAATTAGGAAAGAACAGGATTTCTCCTCCGGAACAAGTGGACTTTGAGAACACAGACCCTACCTCGTCTCCGTGTTTACAGGCGTCCAGGACTGAGTGAAGAGAGTGTCGCCTCTGGTCGTCGTGAACATCGAGAACTCCCTCCCCCGTTGGCCCTCCTTCCTCGCTTCCACCACCAGCCGCATCGCCAGTGCCCGCCTGCCGGCCGCCTCCTGCTCCCGCTGCCTCCGCGGCACCATCGCGGCCGGCACCCTCACCACCATCCCGCTGTGCCCGCCCTTCCTGCTGCTGGACTCCGGGCGCCCGTCAGCGGGGATCGGGGCCGACCGCTCCGCTGCCGGCACGAACCTCGGCCTCCATCGGAAGGGGAGGAGGAGGAGGGCGGCGGCCCGGAGGAGGAGAACGAGCCCCCGGAGGACGCCGAGTGAGAAGAGGGCGGTGACGCGGTCGCTCGCACCCGATGTCAGCATCAGCGCTTCCTAGAAATCAACAACAAGAAGGGTAGGGAATGACAAAGAGGCGGGGGTGGAAAAATCGAAACTTTTCTCCCCCGGAAGATTCCAGTTCTTTTATTTCTCGATCGGAGAGACGATCCGAGAGTTGCTAGTCTCTAATCTGTCGGGGTTCAAACAACACCAAAAGGAAACGACCGAACGAGGGATGGGGAGAAAGCGTCGGCTTACGCTTCGCCTTCGGGTCGCGCTTTTAACGCCGGCGCCGAATCGAAGGGAACACCGTGGAGGAAAAAGGCCAGTTCGACGTGTGCACGTGGATCGCAATATGTAGGCCACAGAAAGGGAGAGGTCGAACGGACCCCACAGGAAGGTAAGTGAAAGGTACCGGAGTTGGTACGTTTTCGAGGAATAAATGCTGGCGCCGCAGGATTTTTCGGCTCCGAGGGGCGTTGCTTTTGTTTGATGGAACGTAGAGCCCGTGGCGGTTAGTCGACCACGTGTCTAGTAGACGTCGTGTTCGCTTGACACGTGGCTTAATGCGACGTCTGGGCGCCGGGGATAGGTTGACATCCGGTGGGTCGAGATATTGAAATAACGGCTGTGAGAAACCAATATAAACCCAATATATCGTAACCATTTTATTGAACAGGCCAATATAACGGTGAATAAGGTAACGGTTATAAACAATGTAACCATTTTGTCTCGACGAATCCTTCGACCACCGATAACCAATTAATTTTGGAGATCCAAATATGATAGTTTATTATAAGCATAAACTTTTTAGTCAAATTATTGAATTTATTACGACAAGAGACCAAACTTGTTCAAAGTCATACACCATTCCTTCGGCCAGAGGCCATTCCCCTGCTTGGCATATATGGTGTCATAAGATATGTTGGTCACAAGTCACCCTTCAAGCATAGATACACACATTCTAGCTTTGCTTCCAAGCTCTTTATGTTTTTGACATGATTTCGATGGAGGAGTTGCTTTGAAGTTTTAAGCTTTCAAGGCAAGGGAGAAGACAAGGCAAAGCAGTGGTATACGGACAACAAATTATCTCAACGTACCTTACTGGTCATGTTTATATTAAGCAACCGTGTTTTGATATATTCTTCTGTGCTTCTTTATTTCCAAACGCATTGGTCTCGTAGCCATTGTTTTTGCACTTGTGGCGTTGTTCTGTCAGCCATGCACATGAAACACAAGCTGCATCTGATATGCCCTTAACATCATACCTCCATGGGAGAATGTGATGGACGGACATTGTCCAAGAGCATATACCATGGAGTATGATTTTGGTACTCAATCTAGCATACCATTTAGAAGGAACCAAAATAATGGAGGCACATCTTGTCAAATATATAACAAAACTGGAACAAGTCTTGTACAAACCGATTAAGAGCCTAAGTTTCCTAGACGACAACAAAAAAAAAGCACGGATATTGAACTCGAGGGACGAGCATTCATGAAGTCAATCTGCCAATTGTTGAGAGAGGAATTGAATTCCTCGTGGTGCAGCAGCCTGGAAACGATAAACAGGCACAAGATCCATAAGAAGTGCTGCCGCTGCACATGAATAGCATTAATTAAATCCAAATCAAAGGCATCAACTATTGCCCAACTATGTTTAAAGAGCAAGAATCAATCAAACAAGCCCTGGAAGCACTCAAATCACTACTGATTTCTGGAGGAATATTTACTCTCCTGAGTCCCTATCCATCATTGCATCAAAGACGAGATTGTACTAACAAGAATCCTACTAAGTTTATGATGCCATCATTTGCTATAAGTCATTAGTGCAAGTTTAACGATTGAATATAAAATAAAAAGTACCAAAAACACTACAAAACTTAAAAGAAAGGTTTGATCAATTCTTAACATGTAAAAAAGGATAAGAGGTGATTTAGTGATTCCTGTGCCGCTCTTTACATTTGCTCCAAAAATTCCTTTGCAATTTCCTGACCATCTGGCTGGTGCTCAAAAAGAGCTTTTTTTCTCTCCCTCTTCTGTCTCTATTCCTTCATCGACTTAGCAACATTTTCTGTCAGCTTGTTCACAAACTTATTAGCAACGGCTTGTTGTTCTTCATCAGAGGCAGCATTACCACTGCTCAAGCATCCATTGTGTTCCAGCTTAGGCCCAGTCAAATCTGTGATACTATTTGGAGAGGTCTTCAGAGAGATCTTTGGAGAAGCATCATCGTTACAACTTGGTTTCTCCACCCCATTGCTCTCAGGTGATGCAAATATATGTGGAGTATAGCTAGCTGCAACCGAGATTGGAGCCACTGAAAATTGTTGAGATGGAGGCAAATGAACAGACCCAGGGGGAAGGAACACTCCAGTGCCAGGAACAGGGACTTGAGGAGCTGTGTGCCTAGGAGGAGCTGCCACCGTCCACCCAGCCGTTGTAGGTGCCATCATAGTAGGTGTAGGGTATGGCACAGCTGCAGAAGCCACCACAGGAGGTGTCACAAACACTGGTTGGGCTCCATTTGGCGGCGGCATGTTTTGAGAATGGAATGGTAGCGCTTGTAGGACTCCAGTAGTGGGGATGTCTCCATAGTACTTACGACCTGATGGATGACGGTAGAAATTTGGTGACCTGACTGATGATAGGCCTGAGGCTGGATATACAGTTGGAAGAGTATTCTTTGGTCGGGATTTTCCAAATGTTAAAAGGAATCGCTGCTTGCGGAGGGCAGGGATAGCACGTTTGGCTAGATCTGCACTTTTCCCTTGCATCACGAGAAGAGCCCTGGAATGCCGATGAACGTAAAACAAAACAGGCTATGACATATCAAAGAAGTGCTTTATTATATCATAATTCAACAACAACAATCCTACCTGCAATTATGACCTGTTTTGGCCTTTTCAGAAATGTGTTCTAGTTCTATGATATTTTTTTTTTCTTTTGAGTAATTGAGATGAGATGTTTGCAAAAAAAATCATTTTTAGTTAAAGTAAGCATCAAATGAAAAAGATTAACTTTACTGATATAGAATGTAATTTGATTTGAGAATAATTTAGGAATATCAAAACAACAATATCCGTTTGGTATTCAATATGGTATACCAAGATCAATTGTATCAATTATTTGTTAAAGTGATCTAGAACATAGCTTCATGCATGATCGCTTTTTACACCATTCAATGTGTCAAATGAATACAAAAGATATATCCAAATCATGTGAATATTAGTTTTTTTATAATGTTTAATGGGGCAAATCTTCAAGGCCTCGATGATGATTTGATATGATGGGATTGATATCTCAGTCTCCTAATAGGATATGGCTCAACTCAACATTGATTTTTAGCATTATTAGTTGCTTCCAACTTATAAATAGTTAAAATGCAATAGTAATAGATGTTCTCTTTTATAAACCTAGAAATATAATGTAACGAAGTCAATAAGACAATCACAGGGCTTCTTTGCAATTTAAGGATTTGGCGTATGAAAAGAACCTTTATGCTCTTTCAAAGAGTCAAACGACCGCTAAGATCGCAATTTAGTTTCAAAGTGAGTTATTGTTAAGCGATATAAAATATCAGTCTACAATGATCAAGAGTTGCCTAGGGGAAGAATCGTTCAATTATCAGTTCTGAGCAGAAATGAAGATTTCCACTCTTTTAAGGTTCTTTGTAGTTTTCAAGTCATGACAACTTTTGAGAGCCAGATCCGATTTTGTAGTTGATGATAGTCAAAAGAGGATGGTAGTTAGTAGTTTACGAGGTGTTTGTGTTTCGTATGGAGAATTGTTTAAAGAAGATATTCTGTTAAGTGAAGAAACACAAATCAAAGGTTGCACTTATTAATAACCAGGTTACCAGCTTGCCTCGTAAGTTATATACCCAGTTCTGGTTCTATCATGAGTGCTCATTGTTGAGACATCAAGTTTGAATTTGTTGTGTTCATTGTCAAATAAATTGAGTAATGAACTCACTAACAGTGGATTGCATAGGACTAAACATAATATCTTTTTCAAAAATTTCAAGAGACTACTAGAATAGACAAATTTCCTGCTAATAGTGAAATGTTTCAATCATTCGTAACTACTGTTCCAACTCATTGATACCAAAGTGCTAAAGATTTTGACTCTTCTTTTTCGATATTTTATAAGTTAATTGATTCAGTATTATTTTAATTTTACTTCTCAACAGACTTTACACACCTAAACAGGAGACACAATGAAATAGTTGATTAATCA
This sequence comes from Musa beccarii, assembly GCA_024322285.1. NCBI lineage: Eukaryota > Viridiplantae > Streptophyta > Magnoliopsida > Zingiberales > Musaceae > Musa > Musa beccarii. Next base: position 70,124,286 of record CM044394.1, read on the forward strand.
AAAGCAAATGAAAAAAATAAATAAATCACCAACTAATCATATCTCAGATTGAGACTCAAAGAAACAAGTAAAATGAGAATTCTGGTGAAAGAAACCATACCCTGCAGTGAGAGAGAGCTTCAGAGAACCATTGTAGTCTCCCCTGTGATCAGATTCTACTGTTCGGCCATATACGATATCGCACTCAGTCAATAATAAGTTACAGACAGGCCTTCCATACCAAGGAGGCCAAGTTCGAGGTTGTGAATGGTCCCCCTTTACAGAAGCACCCATGTTAGCTCGCACTTAAACAAGTTTCCAGAGCATCACAAATGTATAAAATTTCCTTACCTCATTAAAGAAGTCAATAATGCAATAATCAGGTTTAACTGGCAAAACTTGCAGCTGAACCAAGTTATCAAACACATCCTGTAGTAAGCTAGGAATGGCCTCTACCCTTCTTTCTGAAAGTTTTGCATTCAACATAAAGAGGATTTTATATTTCATCGAAAGGAAAACAATACAATTTTTTTGTCATCAAGGCAGACTTTACCTCCAGAGGTCACAGTTGTGTTTTCATCTTCTGCAGGTCCCTCACTAATGGGAATGCCAAACTGAAGCATTTCCCTTCCATGCCCCCTCATTGGCCTTTTCAGTATTGCAAGTGTTTGTCCTGGTTTTCATTTTTGCAAGTGTAAAATGTAGCAGCTAACAAAATCTGGAATTATTTCAAAAAACTACTTGAAGCATTAAAAAAATTCAGGTTTTTAAGGAAAAAAATCTTTAGCAAGGTATGAGTATTTGTATGGTACTTTCTTATCAAGAAAAGATTGTCATGTTTGTCACCACAATGGACAACTATCTGAAAATCTAAAATTTGTAATATAGTTCAGACAACAAAAGAATTGTCCATTACAAATTTATCAAGAATGGTCCTCGCACTATGGGAGATAGTTCTGCAGGCCAATAAGTCCAAGGAAACCCCAACAAACATGTTTCATATGCCCTTTTCTACAAAATGTCCAGTAGGCATATTTCCAATTCCTGTTGCAAAAAAATCTAAATACTGTCTGAAAACCATAGATCTGTTAATCTATTATGAATATACAATGTCAAGAGCAAGCTTCTCTAAATTGATCCCTAGGCCTTTATGTCCGATGATTGTCAATCCATAACATTTGATTGTAAAAGTTGTGTTAGACAATCTTTAATGCGTTAAATGAGACAATATTGCAGAAATAAATAAAGTAGGCACCATGTTTTTCAAATCCATCATTTAAGCATGATGAACAGAAAACAATGATATCAGCTTCTATCCTTGAAATGCAAATTTAGTTTTATATATATATATATATATGCTCATAGTATAGCATTGTTTTGATTCTTAGTAAAAAAAGGCAGGAAAAATAAGTGTAGCATCCATCAAAATTTGTATTGCAAGACAAGTTTCACAGGATCAGTTCACACTCTTGCAAAAGATCATATAGAAATCATTCCCTTTAGTCCTAAGATTATATTATTATCCAGGGAAGAAAAGATCTGATCAGTTATATGCTATTATTTTAAGAACTTGATTATTATATAAAAGCATACATTTGTAAATAAATCCCAAATCAAGATATTAAAATTAGTGTAAATACGTCTGAGAAGATTATTATCTCATCCTTCAAGACATAAGGAAACAGGTAATTGGTTAGCTTGCCTGGGAGTTCTCCTCTATGACCAGCAGCTCTCATTTCATTGGCTAGTGAAACAAGTCTGGTGATCTCTGAGCTATCCAGCAAGTCTTCATAAATCTTCAGTCCTTCGACAACATTAACCTACAAGGTTATGTTTTCTGGTTTAATTTCTTGGTTGAACTATACTGTTAAATGACATATATTTTTTTCATTTACATGAAGCTCTTGAACATTACTTATTCATATATAAGATCATACCATCATGCCATCACTTATTTCTTTGGCCAAAAATTCCTTTGGCATTGAAATGGCTTTCTGATTTTCATCTTGATTTGAAGTAATATCTGAATCATCATTGACAGAACCATTGCAAGTTCCTAAAAAAGTAAAATGCCAAAAAAATAATTCTATTTTAAATTCTCCAACTATTGAAAACTATAAACAATAACAACAATTTAAACAAGGAGAAAAACACTGATGATAATCATGGTAATTGGTAAACAAACATAGACTAGAGAAAATTAGCACTAAAATACATGGAGTTCTCGATAAAAATCAGAGAAAGAATAATAAATTAAAATTCGTAATAATTTTGTCATTTTATTTTTAAATTATTTTTCAGTTGATTGCAATAGCTTAAATCCAATTCAACCAATCTTGTTGATTGCGGTCATATCATCTCGTGCCAGTATCGATACCAATCTTATGATCTATGGCCGAAATAGAAGATCAAAACTCATTAATGTTATTCAAACTATAGGTACGAATTGACTAAGGCAAAGGAAATTCATAGCATTCCTACTCCCAGATTCTTTTTAAAAAATCACAAAATGACAATATAAATTTATTCTATAGCTTTTAAATCTTCAATGATCATTATTGTTGACCCAATTAGAAGCATAATTAATTAGCAGTACCAAAATATCTTGTCTTCTTCCAGATGTCTGGCTGCATAGTTGATCCTCCAGATCCTGCATTGACGGAGACTCATTCATTTCTACCAAACTATCTTACCAACAAAAGAAGCAAAGTGACCCAAAATGTACCATTGTCTGAACTAACAAATCAGTTAATCCTACGATGCCTACCATAAAGCTAGGTGGCATACCCCACACAACAACCCAAAATGTACCACATTCTAGGTAACTATAGTCCATCTATTGACAATAGATATAATTTTCATGTTGCTCTCTTCAGATGGAAGGCCTTCTGCATGCTGCTAATAACTCCATTTCTACCTTGGTTTATTTTTTGGATTCCTAAACTTCTTCTAGATCTTCAAAATCTCTTTATGATATGTTATCAAACTTCTATACCCTTTACGTTGCTTCTTTGAACTTCAAAAATCAGACCATATTCTTCCATACACTTCACAGATCACAAGTTTGATGAAAACAATTTTGATTTGATTTATGTCCTTCATCCTTGCATGATATACATCATTCTCTCTGTCATGTGTGAACCTACAGGCTGTAATAAAGATGTGACAAAAGTTCACAATGTAAGCAAACAGAAGCTTTTGAAAAAGGGAAAGTCTGAACACTGTTTCCTCTATCAGATATTTGAAACAGTTTGACAAGGTAAGAAAGAAAATTAAAGAGAAGCATGTATCTTTTCTTCTAGCAGATTAGTATTGTCGACAGAAAAGAGATAAATAAGACAACTGTAGTCAAGGAAAAGGAGATGCAAAATAAAAATGCAAGCAATAGAAGCATTAAAGAAGATCTCCAACCAAGAATACATCATTTTCATAATCTACATGTCAATAAAGCATGTCTTCCTTAACCATACATCTAGTGATACATAAAGATCAAACAAGATCTAAGTCGACCATGACCAGGCTTTGTAAAAAGAAAAAGATAGTTGAACCTCTAAACAATCAAGACTTAGTTTAAGACTCAATTATATCCCACTTCAATATGAAAAAACAAATATCAATTTTAATCCTTCCAAATAGACTTTCATACTTATATTAACCTGAAACCTTTGTGGGCTCATAAGACAAGCAAATCTGACAATAAAAACTGGGAAAAAGCAATCAAAACCCCTTCCAGATCTAAGGTAAACCCAAATAAACTCAGCTTGCACCAAAATGTTTTCCCTATCTGCAATCATATTCCCATGACTCTTCAATTAAGAATAAGGATTCAAGAGCCAGGGCTTGATGAAAACTAACATGGAGCTCCCTATTGTTTGATGGGTGAACCAATAGATCTGCATTATTTGCCCTTCAAACTCTCTCCCAGTAGGGCCTTGAAATTTGCAGTAAGAAAAAAATTGAAAAATTGACCATTATTTTCCCAATTAGATGCTCAATATACACTATTTTCATGTTGTTCTCCTTGCATGGCATATCATCAGCTTTTACCATTCTTGCAACATCTTGTTTCTTCACGATGGAATCCTCGTGAGGCCGAACAATCTTCAACATTTATGATGTAGCAATAGTTTGTGTGCCTCTTCTGAATCCTTCATCGTCTAAATCTTCTTCAGGATTTGAAATCGAATTAACATATTATCCACAAGGTCAATAGACATCAATATGATTATGTTGATATGTTTATCTCTGCATTCCTTTTCTCAAATACATATACTGTTTTATCCATCTACAAATTGCTTACTATTTTAAGGATTGTCTTAACAAAAGGTTGCATGGATGACAAATAGAGGAGACTCAAGAAAATTCCATGTTAAAGAAAACAGAAATTTAATAGGAGGAATGGCAAAGAAAAGGGAGAAGAAAATGGAGAGAGGACATTAAACAAGAGAACAAAAGGTTGCATGGACAACAAATAAAGGAGACTCAAGAAAATTCCATGTTAACAAAAACAGACATTTAACAGGAGGAATGGCAAACAAAAGGGAGAAGAAAATGGAGAGAGAAAGGCATTAAACAAGAGAATAAAGGTTAATGATAAGAAAAATATCTATTCATTAATAAACCATTATCTACAATTAAATTGTTCTACTTAATCACCGTTCTATATACAAAGGTCAGGCAAAAATCAGTTTAACCTTTATTTTAAAAATCTTAAAAATCCAAAAGACAATCCAACCATGACTGTCCTACAACTCAGTTACATTCTATATAGAACTCTAAAAAAATGCATATAAGTGTCAACTAATTTTTTCTTCACAACTAATATTTAAAAACAACATTCAAACAATAAACAAATCACTCTATAAAAGACTGAGTATTGCTCAAGGACAAGGACATAAAACCTGAAATGAACCAAGAACCTTCCCATGGTAAAACAAATTAAACTAGTCTACATTAACATGCAATACAATAGTTTCCATGTCTTTAATTTTGTTGTCATTTTGCAAAATACCCACGCAAGTCCAACTAAGGCAGATTTGATGCCTTTTACTTCATCAAAATGCATGAAAACAAGAACATTAGAAAAAATCATTAAAAAAATTTTAAAATTCTAGAGCCGTTCTAGTAAAGTCATCATCATTATCATACCCTTGACTGGAGTTAGACAAAAATAAGCTATTATTGAATAGCAAAAGCAAACCTCTACAGTCTGAGGCTTGGCTATCTCCTACTACAGCAGGTTCTGACTCATTAGGGTTTGTCTCAACTGGGTTTCCTCCGTCCTTTAGGCTGCAATATGTCTTTGAGCTGGGTACTTCGCATATTCCTGAATGTATTTAATTGCATAATCTGAAACTATCAGATCATATCTTGGAATTATTAAAAATACAATCACAGTTGTACTTAACTCTATTTATGTATGGAAACTTAATATTCTTATGTAATGAATGTCATATTGAAGGACAGACAGCAAGGGGAAACATTGATGTGCCCAGATTCGTTTTTACAAATTTAAAAAATGTAAAGTTCTTATCATTTTATCAATACTATGACATGGAAACCATGCGTTAATGAGATCAAAATTGGTAAATCATCTTATCCATTGTTGTTAAACTAATAATGTAACTTGGCAATGCATCCACAAAATATCCCATTTCAGTTATGCTATTCTTTATGACAAATGTAAGGTCTTTAATTTCCATAATATGTGGTACTGCCATAAATAAAATATATACTGTAGCATCAGAGACTTGAGAAACAAAATCGACGCTTACCATCACTCTCAGCTTGAGTTGGTGAATCCTTCGCCTCTGATGTTTGGGCATCACTCTTTTGGGTCAGGTCCTTGTATGTTTCCGACTTATCCTCCCTCCCATCTGCGATTCCACCGTCAGATGTAGCTGCACCAGGTGCAGGCGATCCATGGCTCTCTCGAACTCCATTGGATCGATGTCCATACCTATGCCCAAATCCGGACTTTCTCCCGTCCTTCTCTTTTGGGCCATAGGAATGCCTCTGCAGGTTCTGCTGCCGCTGCCTCCATTCCACCTGCTGCAGTGCGTACATTACATCGGCCACCGGGAAGTACTGCTGCAGGTGGAGGATCGGCGTCCAGTGGAATCGCCGCTGGTGGATGCAGCCGGCAACGTGGTCGTACTCTCCGGGCTCCCCGACGACCCTGAGGTGATGGATCAGCAGATCGATGATCGCATTGGCCGCCGCGAATTCTCCCCTCAACCACGAGATAAATCCGTCCCTCTCATCAACATACCACTGCCGCGGCGCCTCCCCGGCACCGCCGCCCATCGGGAACTGCATTGGCTCCGACTCCACCACCGCGTTACCCGACGCCGCCATCGCCACGGCCTCTAAATCAGATGCATAATCCCAGATCCAATTCCTATCACCTCAGAATCCCTTAAAGAATCGAACGAAGGAGGTACCAAGAGACCCCAAAATCAAACACAAGCACCGATCCTCGGATCAACTAGATCGGGACCAGATAATGCACCTAAAAGAAACCAGATCTTGAGAGGCAGTCCAGCGAACGAACGCGGAAAACAAGAGAAAGAACAAGAGATCAGATTTAGATTTGCGAGCCGGGGGGCATTGGAACGAAGGGAGAGGAGCAGGGTCGGAAAACAAAGATTCAAGGAATAATCTGTGTTCGGAGGAGAGATCTGGACGAAGTGTGGAAGAGGGAGGCTATTAGGGTTTTGCGGGCGAAGGTGAAACAGAGTTGGCTTGTGGCGCACGCTTAGTTGCTGCCTCTCTCTCTCTCTTCGTGCTTCCCTCCGCCCTCCACTTATGGGAGAAGGAAAAGAGGACTCCGGATCCTGGAGGGAAGGTTCGCTCGGGGAGTCGGCTCACGCATTGGGCCACTGTCAACCCAAAAACCAAAGTTAAAATTAAAACAGTAAGATAAAATGTTACTTACGCTGAATCAATTCCCCTGATTTTTCTACTAATCCTTCTACCACGGAGTTAGACTCATGCCACCCCTGAAATGTTTCAGGAGCGACGGAGTCTCTCGAGAGTGGATCCGCCGATGCGACGCGGTTTTCATGGGCGAGTTTAGTGGGACCCAAACAAACTGGTGGAATGTGATCCCGCCACTTGCCGGTCGCCCCGACCGCCCACCAATCAAAAGGGAACCGGGTGGGGGATCCTGACCCGGGTTCACGTTTCGCAAGGATTTCACTGTTCTGGATTTGCCGCGCGTGCTGTGCTTGAACGGGTCAGGGTCAATGGTCCGCGGTTCTTCGGTGGGGTTGGTGATGCGCCCGCGGTACCGTGGACCGGAGGGAGGAACGGCTGTGTTGCCTACTTGATGATCCAAGCACGATAAAAAGTTCGAAGACCCAGAAGCTTCTCGAGAACTGCCGGTTCCGTCGAAGGCAAACGCGATCGAGGATGAGGATGCCTCGTGTAGCGCGGATGGTGGATGGATCGGATGCTTAATTGGATGTCTCCTCATCTCCGATTCCAATCATGTAATTGGGAATTGTATATTGGCCATCGGATCCACCGACTACGAAGCCACGAGTAGGGACGCTGCCGTTGGGATCGGATCCTCCGTCCTAACCACTATGTGCGTGTGGTTTGTTCTCTCGCCTTTGGCTTGTGTGGACCAACTTGGTGAAAAGAGTCGACGCCATTGAAAGAATGTTATTGTGTGAATGTCATCGGTCTGATCAAAACAAAATAAACAAGGCAAGTCATGCCACTTCAAAACATATAGGCCACATCCAATTGACCATGTTAAGTTGTAAGAACTGACATGGGAGGATGATGCAAGTATCAATTACTTCCTAATCTCATTTTACCAAATGGGGATAATATATTATTGTTATTAGATGATGTGGTAACTGACCCTGCAGAGTCAATTCATAACCTGCACTATAAACTTGTCTGTCTCAATAGCAACCTCCAATTTCATCGCTCTCCAATGCCAACACCCTAGGAACGTTGAAGGCTTATCTGACCGTTAGTCGAGAGTACACTTCGGTCCTCAATCATGAAATTTAATATATCGTATGACTCTCGATCTATCCTATCTGAATTCGAGACTTAATTAGTAGGTTCAATAAAGGACTCCTTGCAGGTCCAATTATCATAAATAAATCAATATTTGAAGAAGATGTGATGAGAATTTCAATAGCTAAATGGGAGTAGCATTGGTCGACCGCACCTCAAGTCGATAGTCGTTCATTTAGAAAATCTAGGTAGAATTAATTTCAATTAGCTTTTATCTCTTGTTTTTTATGCATTCGATAGAATACCGATGAAGCACATTATGGCTTTTTATATTTAAATCCCATGACATCTCAAATACTCTAATGTGTCATACTTTCCCTACCACATTAAGAGGTTTAGTATGGGATTGATACATCCGCTTGAATTCACTTTCCATATGCTCTTTTGCTCAACTAACGAAGGAGTTCGAGCTATACTTCCTTGAAAATATAAACCCTCGGCTCCTATTGGCAACGCTCCTCGAACTCAAGTATAGAGAGAAAAAGAACCTCGTAGACTTCGTTGCTCGATTCACAAATAAGATTTGAGGTGTAGTAAATGCCCATTCATCACTTATCATATGAACATTTATGATGGGGCTAAGGCTCTCTCGTTTCTTTTGATTGGTTAATAAAGAGATCATCGATGATTGTACCTAAGGTACTCCAAAACTCTAATCAATATATTATCATCAAGATAATGGTCTCAAGCAAGTATGAGGAATTACGCAAGAGGTCGAAGCAATAATGACCACAGTCAGCCTCAATCTCGAGGTCACCTCGACATAAAGGAAATGAATGACCCAAGCTACCTCACCTAAGATTCGAGTTGACCCCCATTTAAATATAATTAAAACTAAAATTTTCTTATAGATAAAAAAGAATAGACTCTTAAGAGATCCTTACCTAATGAAAAACTCATTGATAAAAAGAGATGTATCCAAGTATTGTCAATTTCACCAAGATTATACCAATGACACTAATGATTATTATGACTTGAAAGAGCAGATTAAAGAGTTCATACCTCAAGGACACCTCGGGTGGTTTGTTTGAAAGCACAGGAAACTCTCACATTGACCTCAGGAGCTAATAGAGAGACAGACCCACATCAAGAGGCTCGAGAGAGGTGGGGGGTGGGATGGGGGGATGGTGGAACAACTCTTTGGCCCATAAGATTTATGCTCGAGCTATTATTAAAAAAATACTTAAGGATAAAGAATGATCTAAATATAACTTTCAAAGAGGAACAAGCATAGTAACTCGAACCAAATCATAATTATGCCTTTATGGTTTATGTGAGGATGATTAATGATTGGGTGGAGAGGGTCAAGATTGACACAAGTAGCTCGATTGATATCCTATACTTTAATATTTTTTAAAAACTTAGGTTGTCAACTAATGAACTTACCCTGATTTCTTTATTACTGATGGGATTCACTAATAACTCTATCTTACCTCTCGGAACTATAAATTTACACATCATATTTGGAGATGAATCCTACTCCAAAAAGTTCATAATAATAGATATCCCCTTGACATATAATGTGAACATAGACTGACTCACACTTAACAGGTTGAGGGTGATGATATTAATTACCATACAATGATAAAGTTCCCAATGAGAGCCACCATTAGAGAGTTGAAAGGTAACCCTAAAGAAGTTGCATTAATGCTATATGACGATGGTCTCCCTACTAAATAAATTTTAATTCAAAGCACCACCTATGGACTCTCAAGATATGACCAAGTTTACCCCACATCTTGTACCGGCAAAGCCACTAATCGACATGCCTCTAGATAACGCTTAACTCAATCGAACTATCAAAGTTGGGGAAATACTTCCCGAGGAGAGACGAGTATAATTAATCAAATTCCTTTAAAAGAGATATATGATAGGGAGGACATCAATTACGAGAAGGTGATAAAAACTACCCACACTAGTCTGCCCACGTGGACATGGACCTAAAGCAGACAATTATAAGTTATATTTACCCTTATTGTCTACATGGACAAAGGTCAAATTGAGATTATTAAAAGTGGTTAAAAACTATCTCCTTATATAATATTCTACCTCTTTACTATAAGGTATAACTACTCACTTTTAACATGGTTACATGTCACCTTTTACTGCTCATACTATACTTATCTTCCTTAGGCAACTAACTTGGGCCTTAGAGGAATTAGATTAAGAAACATCTCTCAATCTCAATATTTGTGTAGGTGGTATCTCGGGAGCTTAATACTTTTACTTCGGTCATTCCTCTAACACCATTGTGCATACCGGCCAAAACTATATTAAGCTATCTAGGAGAAGAATAATATCTTCCCAAAACACTTGAGGTATAAAAAATTTAATTTTAATTTTTAATTCACATATATTTCATTTATATTTTATGGCTTCAAGTTGCAAAACAAAAATACTTCATAAGTTTCTTGATAAAATTGCTCGGAAGATGAAAGCGAAGCAAGCTTGCATAAGTGGTATTATTATTATTTTTCTTGTTTAGTTTGATTTTTGAGAATTATAATTTAATTTCATCTCACTTTTGGATTAAAGTGGTCAAATCGAATCAAATTAGTTCCTATAGGACCAGCGATTAGTCAAATTTTAGATTGCTTTCCTATTGATCAGGCCGTGTGATTTGCCACGTTTGATGCTTTCAGATAGTGGACGGTCACTGATGATACCATTGTAACCCACTATACGTTACGTTTGATTGCACGTGAGAGACACGTGATAATTAAGTACTTAACAGAACCGCTTGCCTGTTCCCTCCGTAACGGCCTCCCTATCTCTCTCTTTCTCTCGCTCGATTGCTTTTTCTTTTTCTTCTTCAAACCATCGATTACTCGTCGGTGGCATTCCGATGCGGCCTATGATATCATCATCTTGCATCGATCAGAACTCCTCGCTGATATTATTGCTTTGAGGGGTTGGGAAATCAGAAGGGGTTTGATGACCAAATTCATGCCTCAATCTCTATGTTTCAAACATAAGATAATTGGCTTGTCAGCCTCTCTTATCTTGCCTTCTGTTTATAATGTTCATGTTAATGTTGATTAACTTGATGAGGTGGATACCCTATTATATATGCCTTTTCGCATGTGTTGGATTCTTCTCGGAATAATATTTTGAAGAACATCCAAAAATCTTTGGATTCTAGTTTTCTTATAGGGACCATGCCTGATACCAATCATCTGACTACATAGATGTTAGCGTCTATGATCTTTTTTACTAATAATTTTACCTTTTGATTGATGAAATGGTTTAGAAAGGCAGCTGTTGTAGGTGACCATACCCGTGAATGGTAAAATTCATCGATGACTAGAGGTCAATATCATGAGAACAATTAATACAAATCAAGGAAACCCAAAAAAAAAAAAAAAAAAACCTGCAATCAATTGTTTGGTTTTCCTTGTATTTACTTTTTATAATGGTTTCCATTGTGATTCTTGAACAGTGCATGTCAGTATTAGTCCACATGTACTACTCTGTTTTCATTATTTTCCATGTTGGAAAATAATGATTTCTTGAACAGTTTACTCTCAAGATATTGATTTAAAGGATTGAATTGAAGCCATAAATCGAATGAGGCATTGCTCTCTTTATTCTGGCGTATACAAATATTGGTCCAAGGAGATAAAGATATACGTGATGATGTGAAGGGGATGATAAAGACAAAGTCCTTTATTGCAGAATATATATATATATAGTTGGGGTGGGGAGGGGGAGGGAGATTAAAGGTTGTGTTTGGGCCAGCGGCATTTAATCCCTTTCTATTTCCTTTTTGCATACTACCAATATCTTTTTTCCCCTCAAAGGACCATCTCTCTGTCAGCTTTTGCCAAGTTCAATTCCAACCATCAGCTTACGGCAGCTAGTATTGCTCCACTTGAACCTCCATCGATTAGATGAACTCACCACTTGCACAGTGATATCAAATCGAAATCGTCATTTTTATGCTGCGGTCATATAAATCCTATTCAAAGTTGACGAGTGCCCACGCACAAATCAGGGGTGTCCGATTGCCAGGCTGGCTAGGAACAAGCATGAACAAGGCCAGCAATCCAAGCTTCAATCGGTTAAAATGCTCTTTGTGCACTACCATTCGAAGAAAATTTGTGCTAGGCTTCAGCCTGGGTTTAATTTCACCGATTTTGGTAAATGCTTGAGGGTTTACACCTTGACTGTTTTCTCTGAGACATGGCTAGTTTGAGCTTTATTCCAGTCTGATCTATATATTTCTTCGACATAAATTCACCCTACAATGGACTGGTTCTGTGCTTGTTACTGCAAAGTTGTAATTCCGATCATAATCTTCTTCCATCAGATGTACTTCCCGGAATACTTTGCTTATCTTTAATATGTTTTGATTTCTTGACATTTCTGAGAACAACATAATACAGCCTCCGTGATCTCTGTGGATTTAATCTCAATTGTGACACTGAAAAATAGTTTCTATAATTTTCCCTATTTATTTACCAAGTGAAATGTCTTTTTTTTTTTAAAGATGGGGGAGACAACCACCCGGATTCGGACTCCTCAACTTGTCATCTAACGCTGGTCCAGACTCCGTGCTAGCTAAATGGGTACGTGGATCAAAGCAAACTCTTTTCCCCTCGCTTAAGATTGCCTCTCACAAAGCCATGGTCCTCTTTCACAAGCAACACACCCATGGATTTGCTCGAGTTACGAACACCAATTATGGTGCAAGGAATAGGAAACTAGAAAGGGCGGGAAACACTGTGCTGAGCAAGACGAGACCCCAAAACAAGCTTGGACAGACTGGGTTATGCATATGCATGTCACCTGAACAAATCGTGAATCTAATCTATCCGACGTCAATTCTACCCAAACAAATTTGCTATACAACACCAGAATAGTAGAGTAGATGGTACACAAAAAATACTTCCCCTCGCAGTACCTGAACCACTTATTCGATATCCAACCCACTGGGACTCAGAGAACCGCATCCACCGAGCTGCGGCCATAACGCTTACCGCGGCGGCGGCGATAGCTCAGCTTTGCCTCGCCTGATGCAAGGAAATCCTCGGCTTCAGGGCCGAGATTACACTCCGGCGGTGGCGTCGGATAACGAACACGATCATGACAGTACGAGTAGGTGACGTGCTTCTTTCGGAACTTGTCCATCGCCGTCCGTTGATCTGCTGACATTGTGATGGTATCGTAGACTGCCGCGTCCGATCCCAGACAGGTGGTTCTGCGATCAACTGGATCGACGGCGCAGCCATGGAGCACAAGGTCGGCGAACTCGGCCACGTAGGGGGCATATTTGTAGTTGACCTTGTAGCGGCCGCCCGAGGTGGCCCAAGCGGAGCCATCCCATATGGTGGCATAGAGGGACATGGGCTTCGAGGGGAAGTCCGCGCCCATGGCTTGGGTCCTCACCACCTCCCTGATGGGGATGTTGTCAATGTAAAATCTGCCCAAAGAACAGAGAGAAACTGGATGAGATTAGATTACGTGAATCTTTTGTGGGTAACGTAGAGACTCCTCATCTGCTGGCCTACGAAAACAAAAGGGATGCATCCCTAGCATTCACCATTATTCCTTGGAACCAATAAGAGTCTTCAAGCGGTGAAACCAGATACATCTAGCCTTCCCTCCACTAATCATGATGGCATCGCAATGACACAATAATGGAATGTTATGTGCATCTTACGATATCATAATGGTACGACCATGTTTTCAATATAAAATCTGCTCTAGGGAAGGAGATTTAATTAGGTCAGGTCATAATCAGGAGATCTTTCTAGTTGGTCGAAAGCTTTCCATTTGCTATTGCATGAAAAGCGGATCATGGCCACAGAAAAAGGGTAGCACGCACGTGACTCATTTCCAAGTAAACCTGGGTGTGGATGTCTTTCAGTTCTCCGGTATTCTATCTTTTCTGCACAAGAAAGCAAAGGCAAAGTAGATTTTAAGGAAGCAAAGCATCATCGTTGCTTGCAACTTGTAAAGCCAGCAAAAAGAAAAATTGGAAGAAAACCACTTGAAGTCAGAGATAAACGATGATGCACAAGGAAGGAATAAAAAGAAAAAGTTCTTAACAAATCAGAATGAGAAATATAGGTTGTCATCATGAAATCTTCGATTTACCTAGCAGAATCCTAAAGGCAATCAAATAATTCCCTATATATGTATGTAGAAACTTACATGATCCTTTCACCGCTCCACAGGATGGAGTACTGGTGGTAGTCCTCTGTGGGATCGAACCACAGCCCGTATCTCTCTTCCCTACCAACCGCGGTGCTCCCGTTCCCATAAACATTTGTCTGAACCCTCCACTCCCTGCCTCTTATGTTCCCCAAGAATTCGAAGTCCAATTCATCGTGTGTCTTCTCGAATACATCTCCATTCGACATCTGCATTGACATCAAAAGAATCCTTTAGTATCCTGCAATCACAGTAACAAGTCTTTTCTGATCAACTTGCCGTGGGACGCCGTTCTAAGTTGAGGAAAACAAGAGAAGAATAGAGAGCCATCCTTGTAAATGCTACTGGGTTCTAAGAACTGACCTTTGACGACTCTTAGGAAAATATTAAAGACGATGCAAATTAAATGACAGAAGAAGTCAACGGGCTTCGATGGCAAGGTCTCAGCTCAAGGTGACAAAGAAACAGGGGAACCGATTTGTTCCCTTTCCCAAGAAACATAGACAAAGAAAAACAGATTAGGAAATGCAATGGGAGCAGAGATGCTTGCCGACTGAAATTTCGGCTTAGAAAATACTATCAGTACGCAGGAGAAGAATCATGGGCTTATTGTGGAAATGGAAGCATACATAGAAGGCAACAACGACTCCGGCAGCGTAATCTGCAGGCAGTTTGACGGAGGCACTGAAGAATCCATGGAGATAGAGGTCTTGTGACGCAAATCCAGCACCTGAAGAAACAACAATCGACACTTTAGCAACAACATCCATCCATGTTTTTATAGAGGAGATGAAAAATGAAAATAATGAAGCGGGGACATAGACAGTAAAGGAATCGGAAGAAGGTAAGCAGCAAGCACCGGTCCGCCGGTCGAGGGAGAGGTGGACGCTCCTGCCATCGCGATGAAGCATGAGATTGGAGTCTCCAAATAGCTGTGTGTACCCTTCCTCGAAAGCGAGGGTGGTGAGGTTTGGCAGTTCTGGGAGAGCAGCAGCCTCGTTGGAGAGGAACAGCGCAACACCCAACAGGAGGAGGAAGAAGGATGAGGAAGAAGAAGACGAAGAAGCCATCACTTGTACTCTCAAGATCATCTCTCTGCTCTGCTCTGCTCTTCCCCTCTCAGCCTTAAACTACCTTGCTTTCTCTAGCTGTCTCTTTCCGTCTCGGTGGTTTATCTTATCGTGGAGGCAAGAGCTCTCTCTTATGTTCCTTGGGTGAGGAGGAAGGAGAGGTCCAGGAGCTGAAAGGAGAGGGCCACTGCTGGCGTTTTATTGGGAGCCGGGAGAGGAGTTATTTCATTGGAGACATGGGTGATAAAAAGTTCTTGCTTTTATTTTTCTTGTTTTTACAGTCGATGGTGTTTCACATTACTATCGAAGCATAGAATAAAATGCAGTAAAAGGTAATCTATTTCATATTGTATTCAACAGGTCCTACATTTGACTGTTCCAGTTTTTATACAACAACAATGGTTTGAGTTTTTTGAGTGCATGACAATCTATTTTGTAAACTGGAAGGTCTTAAATTATTCCAAGACTTGGAAACAAACATTATGCTGATCTCACTGATTGATTGAGAGTGGCCATGGCTTTGTTAGGTGAGCATTAGTCTGGTCGATCAATGTGTACTTGTAAGTATGTGAGTTGAAAGCCAAAAACCAAAAAAAAAGGGGTTACTTTTAGAGTGATAATACCTACTAGAGAAATGGAACTTACGAACCTCTCGAGTTGGTATTCTGAAACCTGTGGCCTTAGACAACTCTGAGCTGTGTCGCATATGTGACAACTTGCCCTTGGCCTCAGCCAACAGCCGAACATTTGTTCTTGTGCACACCCTCATCCTAATCTGATCAGATGAATGCAGTGCCAGCTAATGCCCTACGCAGCAGCAGACTCCAGGAACAATGACCATTTGGCAGTGAGATCCTGATGTCACAGGGGAAGAAGAAGAAATGAATGCAGCATGTATCTTCATGCAAGCAAGCTCTCTCGTCCTTGTGGACTAACCTTGCCATTTTGATGATCAAAGCCATGAAAATGGTTTATATTTTTAGATGGATCAGACTGCATGATTTTTTTGACCCTCCCATCATGCGGAAGGTAAAAGATGATGGAGCTATTCAAATTAATGTTTGGATTTTTAATCTTGGACGTAGCCATAGACAAGGCCAAATTAAATTACTCAAATCCTTTGCAAACCCTACATGATGAAGCCTGGATTTCTTTTCTTGCGTGAGACAGAGAGAGCAAGAAAAAGAAAAAGGGATAATGGTTTATGATGAAGACAAATGTTAGGAATTGGGAGCAGTGATTCGAATGGGGAGGACATTTTGGGTCACATGCAAACGCGCAAAGATTTGGAGGTATTTATGAGGCAATTTGCGCGTGGTCGGAGCTTAGCGGCTCATTCATGATATAAAAAGACATTGTTGGGCGGCTTGGCGGTGCAAATCCGCAGGATTTATGAGAAGTCGTCGTGTAGCCACGGCATCGGTGTGTCAGAGAGGACCCCACCGCAGGACAGGCTGTCAGCCAATCGCAGCTCTCGAATTCATCCTTCCCCGTGACGACTCCGCCCCCCCTCTCAGCTCTTTTTACCTTCGTCCCTGTGCATGCATTGCCCTCCCTCCCTCTCTCTCTCTCTCTCTCTCTCTCTCTCTCTCTCATACTGTAATAAGTATTTTTTTTCCCTTGGCTCGAAAGCACAAAACGTCCACCATGCCTAGGGACCATGGCCTTGACTCGCTGCTCCGAGGCCAGGCCGACCTGTGACCCCAACCACCAGGCTTTATCCATTGATGTCTTGTCCTGATACAGAGGGCACTGCGACTGGGGGGAGGGGGGGAGTTAATAAACGGGAGGTGGCTTGCAGAAAAAGGTTTGGGGGTGGGGGAATGGAGGTCATTTTCTCTGTGCTAGGGCTACAGCTGTGCAGCATGTGGTGGTGGGAAGAGGAGGAGGGACAGGATTTAAGCGGGTGAAATCCAATTGGGTGGTGACCTTCGCATTGTCTATCACGCAAAGGTTGGCCATAAAGATGTGCTGTGCTCGCCATGGGGGGGAAGACGGGGAGAGAGAGAGAGAGAGAGCAGAGCTTTTGCATGGGGATCGTCTTCCCTTGGGGACTGGGGAACCATGGAGGAGCATGTTGGCGTGCTGAGGTAGACTATGGGACTCACACCTCACATGCTTTGCCATGGACGAGTTGTACAATGCATGTTACCGGAACCTAACAATCTTAAGTTAGGGGGGCGGGGGCAAGCTGCAAAGATCCTTGATCATTTGTTGCTTACGTTGGGGGAGGAGAAAGGAGAGCATATGCTTCTGCCAGTGACGACAAAAGGAGATTTTTATCAAGAGAGAGCCTAAGAAAGGAATGAAATGGAGTATGGGGTGTGTTAGAGAGGGTTATGGAAATCTAGTCCTTCACGCCTCGAGATAATTACATCGAGTCTCGAAGCTGTTCCATTTCCCGTTGCTACACCCGGAGCCCCCACAACTGGGGCAGGCCAAGTTAGCGTGAAGAGAGAGAGAGAGAGAGAGAGAGAGAGAGAGAGAGAGAGAGAGAAGAAAAGAAATAGAAGATTCATGCCAACAAACTGAGTTGATTTTTGGGTATTTCACGTATGGTAACGGACATAATAATGGGCAATTTCGTGAAAGATTTTTTTCTTTTAGCTTTTTATTGTTATTTTCAGTTTGGTGTGGTTATTATTTTTTTAATATCTTAATTATTTTTCGTCATCACTAATACTTTTTTCTTTTGATTGCGACAATAAATTATCATTACTTTTTGAATGAGTATTATCAATCACCTCAAAATTATCTCATTTTCATCTCGTCGACATCCTACTCCTTCACGAGGTCTTTATCATCTTTATTTTATTGTTTTTGTCTTTCTACTTCGATCTCACTTTTGAGAAACATTTAGGATATTGAAGGAAAATGAGAATACCAAATGAGAAAATAAAAATATCATTCAAAATAATCCAAAAAGATAGTTTTTTAAGAGAAATCTTCTTATGATAATTATATCAATAAGTTGAACTTTAGTGCACTCCACCTATTGCATATAATATAATAGATAAATGTGCGTTTGTTTTAGTGACGTGAAGTAGACTTATATTGAGCGCGATATGATATGAGTATAGTTTAATTAACATTTAATATTTAATTTGATTTATTTACAAGACTTGTATTCAATAATGACTGGTATCTTAATTCACCCTTCATTGATCGATTGAATGGGAATTAATCATGTGAAGTACTCGAGGATCGATCTTGCTTGTTTATTGATTGGGTTGATCGTATCGATCGACTCGCTTACGACATAAATCCATACAAGTCAAATCTACACTCATCGATGTTGATGAAGCGTCTTTGACTATCGTCATATCGATCGTCGTCGTCGTAATGTTATCTGCACATTTGCATAATAAAGTGGAAAACAAAGCAATTGCTTTTAAATATATATGGATTCTTTTGCCTAATAATTAGGGTTTGATTATTGAGAAATTTTCATAATTGTTTCGCATACTTCTTTCATGGTAATTGACGTTTGATTACGTCCGATATCTGTCGGTCACTCGTCCAATGTGAGAGATTGAAGATTTGAGGATTTTGCCCAAGTTAAGAGCAATCGAGATGCCAAAATACGGAAGCATGAACGTCACCTTGCGATGAAATCTCCTTTGATGTTTATGCCAAATCATTTCTAAAAAAAAAAGAACGATTGTGTTATAAAGAATATTATTGAATTCTAGATGATTATATCGAGCATTCTTCGTTATTGTATGGATCTTATCATTTTAAGTTAGTAGCAACATATCGCTAAAGTGGTTTATTGTCATGGCATGGGAGTTGATCTTCTTTTGACAATACTCATACGATTGTATTATAAAGAATATTCCTAAAATAAGGATGACAATATTAAATATTTTTTTATTATGATATGAATCTTATTGTTTTAGTTTAGTAGTGACACATCGCGGAAGTGGATCATTATCGTGGCGTGCGGGTTGGCCTTATTTTTATAGTATTCATCAAATTTAAAAAATACCAATTGTTAACTTCAGATTTAACTTATTGAGAACCTTACTAACATATTATTATTTGTATAGTTGTCGGATCCCAACTCAAATTGTCTGCATAAGTTGAAAGAAATCAGAGTATAAAACATTGCCCATGTATCGATATTTGATTAGTATAAATTATTTTCCCAAATTACTTCAATGCTGTAAGGTAAAAGTCTACCATTTGGGACACATGCACAACTATTTACCTCGCTTGGTTTACAATGGATGTGATATATCATTATCTTTTCTTACTTTAACCATTTTTCTTGTAAGATAATGAAATGGAAGGCCAATGAACATGACCATAATGTCTATCATTCGTAGAATATTGGATGGAGCGAGCATACGCAGTATGAGAAGAAGAAGAAGAAGAAGAAGAAGAAGAAGAAGAAGCAGAGAGGAGAATTTGAAGGTGAAAACAGAGGAGGGAGAGGAAGAAGAAGAGCTACTTTCACGTTTCCGATGCGTGCCGCCTTTGTCCGCCGCTGGGGACACAGCTCGGCCTGTGATCTGTACTCTATGTCAGTGTACAGAACTGTCAGCGCGGCGGTAAACTCTGCTGCTGCTCTGTTCGGCGTACCTTTGGCTACGCATCGATGGCGGCACTGTTGGTTCACATGCAGTCCTTTGTGCCATCTCTCCCACTCCTCCTCCTCTCTCTCTCTCTTGCGGTTGTAATCGGAAGGACCATCCACTCCAACCACCAATGTCTCTCTCTCTCTCTCCGCTTCCAATCGATCTAAGCCACGCCTTGTCCGATGACGAGCTCGTCCTTCCACTGCACGAGCTCGGGCGCAGGCCCTTCCCAAGGTTGAAGGACATGGGCACCTCATCATTGATTTGGCCATTTAGAACATGGCAAGAGAAAGATGCTGCCTGTCGCTCTTAAAGCTTTCCTAAGACAGCTCATAATAGGTCACCAGAAGCCGTCAACTTCAATATCAACTTGGCAATCATAGTAGCAAAAGTGACGAGATATCTATCGAACACTCAGTAGTGAATAGAGTAACCAAACACGAATGGGCATCTACAGAACCCTCGCTGATTCAAATGTGTGAAACAAAAAGTCTCCAACTTCGCATTTAAAGAACAATAATCACAAGAAAGTGCAGATCGTAGAAGTCCACGAATCACATATTTCATACAAGTGTTATACAGGAAGAAGTTGATGCTATCTAATCTTGATTCATCAACATACATATTAAGCAGTTGAATTGCTTTGGAGACTGCCAAAACTAAAACATACACCCAAGTAGCAAGAAATGAGTATTCTGTGTAGTTGTTGCAGATTAGTTCAGATGTTTACCATGTACAAAAGAGCACACCTTGTGTGTCAGCTAAGCTACACCCACATCTTCTTTGTTGCTTCCATCCGTTCGAGCAAACCGGCAATCTCAGCTTGCATCCTCATCTTCATGTTCTGATAGTCGCAATGAGAGTTTTCAAGAAACTTCAGTTCCTCCAGCTTCTTCCTGCGCCTCTCTTCAGTCTCCTGTAGGCAGAGTTTTGAGATCTTGTTACTGTAATCCTCCTCCAACTTCTCAGACTTGGCACGTACTATTTGGCGGTAGCTCTCAACTTCTCTCCTGGCACCATCAGCTAGTTTCTGGAATAGGTTAGCCTCTGCCTCCTTGCATTTTACAATGGTCTCCAAACTCTTGAATCCATCATCCTTCGATGAAGTAAAATGGGGTTCAAGTGCAACAGGCTTGGCATCTGCTTTAAGTGCATCTATCTGTTTGTCCAGTATGGATGTGGCGGGGCTAAAGTTGATTGCAGATTTCGACACATTGATGGCTGCTGCTGATGGAAGGGGCGTATCTGCATGCTGGGTTGCTTGAGCAAGTATGTTTTTAGAGGAACTGCCGGTAACGGAAAATTCCGTGACTCCATCTGAAATATGGAACGTAAGGAACAGTTGGCACTAGAAATTTGAATGCAAACACTTGACACTAGACAGTTCTAGAATTAAACAGATAGATGCTCACATACCAGAATTCACAAACATTAAGAAGACACATCTGGCAGAGTCAGACACATACGGCATTGCATGCTTAGTTGGACCCATTTCAATGATTTTCATCTTCTGATTGTGATAGCTTTTGCACAATGAACAGTTCCTATGTGATTGCTCTTGCACGAATCAAGTTCTGCAACAGTCCTAGTACTTCAAAATCTCAAAATCGATGATCTTTAGACATGTCCATTAGGCCATCATACCATTTAACAGATTGGATATCAAATCCAACTCTATATGAAGCCAAAATATGTAGGATTGCACAATCTCATTGTACGCCATGTTTCCTGATTCATAAGCACTTTCTTCTTAAATTCTCCTATAATCACTTTCCGCTCGAACTGTAAGTAATTATGTAACTGGCTCTTCGATCAGAAAATTCATGTCCAATATATTACTCTAAAACTATATGCCCATTTCTGCTTGATAATTTAGATTTTCATTTGTCCATCATATTCTCCCATCCCCTAGGAGTATAAGCATTCTTCTTGATTGTATTACATTGTCTTTCACGACATGCTTTTGCATTGAAAGATGGAACTAAGAACACATATTCAACTTTGCAGACTAATAAATAATCAGTCTTCAACAATAACACTTCTCTTTTGCAAATCATTATATAAAGATCCTTCATGTATTGGCAAGTAACCTCAAATTACACATCTCATAATAAACCTGCATCAATAAAATTTAGGATCTTTCTGTTTCTTATAAAATATTCTCATTATCATTTTCATACTTCACAAGCAGGAATAACCATATCTGTACAGCATATTCTTGTCGACCTTGCATCACTCTGCCCAGAATATCCAGGCCTGCACTTTCTACTACTTGTTGCCAAGGTGATGTGAAATGAAAAAGTAAAGACTGAAATATGAAGCATGACCAAAGCATCTGTTGTAATATAAGTACTGGTTAAATAGAAGGTGATATACTGGGTATGCATATTCTAATAAATATTCATGATGTACAAAAACAAGAGGGCGCTATAATTGATCTAGAATCAGTAGTCACTATTTAATTTTTATTTATAGCCTTTCACCATTTATCCATATCAGTCAGCACTTAAATCTTATTTTATCTTAACATAAACAGTCCCTTCAGCGGACACACACACATCACTAATGATAGCATAATTGCAGAAAAAGCAGATCCTGAGGTTGTGTTGCATTAAAGATGCAAATATATAAAACAAAAGTTCCATAAACGTATTTCTGTTCCTGCACTAGAGAACATGCTAAGAAATTTTTGGGGAAACATCTGAGGACGAGCTATATGCTGAACACATTTTTATGCAAAGAGAAAAATTGTTGATCAGGCATTTAAAATTTTAAATCATGATGACATGGGAATTAACTACGAACATGGCCTCTCCACAGTCATGTGAACAAAGCTTTTGAACTTCTGAGTAACCAGGGCACAGAAGTACAGGCTATGATGACTGCCCATGCATTTAATTAGATATCCCCAGTAACAAGCTGATGAGAGCAAACAAGCCACAAGCACCTTCATGAAGGGGCATCTACTATGAAGTAATAGGAGTGAAGAATGAGAGACAAAAAACCAAAAGCTCATGGAGGATCAACATATAAATTCGGATGATAGGAACTGAGGACAAAAAGGAAGGTATAGATGCAAGTTTAAATAGCAAGATAATAGCCAGCAACTAGAAAAACAGAGCTTTAAAAAACGAGCAGTTTCAAAAAGACTATGATACCCAGAAGGCCACATTCAAGCAACACCTAAATAAGAAAATTGTGTACATCATATTCATGAACAAACAAAATACTTACTTAAAATTGCTACCTCAACAAAAAACATATATTGCATCAGATACAAGTACTAATTGCAAGCTTTGGTGTAACCTAAACAATTACTAGGAAGAGAAGTGCAAGATGTAGCCATGCATATAGACAAAACTCATCACAAAGGAACCCTCATATCCCATGGTACTGGATCACTCAACATAGAGGGGAGGTCCACTCATCAAGGGAGTCAATGCATGGTTCAAAACACATACAGGCAGCAATATTCTACACATGACCTGCTACAAAATCAAATTGTAGAGAGAAGAGAAGCAAATAATGTTAAGGCCAAGTTACTTTTGGCATTTCTTGCAATCCTGTGAACTAAAACACCACTATAGAAAGTTCAGTGATTATGGACCGACTTCAAACATCATGAAAGACACAGCCTTCATAATCGAATAGAAAAGATGATATGAATCCGATGCAGAAAGATAAGATAGTGAACCAAGGAAATCACAGAACGGGTAAGATAGCTACAAGACAAGGATATTACTGACATCAGAAGTAACCAGAGATCATCAAGATACTCACACTTGAAAAATAGTAGCATGCTAGCACATGCATCCTCCAGGGAAATTACTTTCTTGATGAGCATGTTGAGGACCTCCACAGCTTTTGCATGAAGCCCCTTTCCTTCAAAATCATCACTAGCTTGGAAGAGCATCCTAACACAGTCCAGCTCTTTCATTAATGCCTCGGGACCCCAATTTTTAGCACACTCATTAAACACATCTTTGACAAATCCAAACATCTCGGAAGCATGCCCACATCCCAGGCACTGATATTGCATCTCAGTCATGCCTCCAGGTCCTTTTGAGTTTGGTCCGGGCCTAATTAAATTCTTCTCAATGCCACAAATAGCATGGCACCAATGGGAACAATTATCACAACCAACCCAACTGCAAGTATTCAAAGCACAATCAAATTTGAAACATACAGGACATGTGCAGGCACTACAGAAACCTTTTCTGGTGGAACATATCTTGCAGTCACAGTCATCAACCGGCAGCACATTCTTACAATTCACATTCCTGCACCTCATGAGCAAAAAAATCTCAACCAACTCATTACTGGGGATTCGGCTCTTTCCCAAGACATAAGATACAATACCAGTCTTGATAGCAACCAAAACTTCAAGGTGCATCCTGTGTGCTTTTGAGAGGATCTCAAACGTAAGATCCGACCTCCTCTCTAGTTTCCTCTGCAGGCTAGCAAACTCATGCTTCTTATCTGGAACTTCCATAAGGTTCCTGAGACACTCTCTCAGTGCTTCCAATGATTCACTATGAAATTCATAAAGCAATTGTGCAATGACAGGAACCGACTCAGACACTAATTCTCTCAAAACCTTATCCATCCTAGAAAGCATGCCATTTCTGCCGCTATCTGAACTCACAACACTACTAACTTTTGCAGGCCTTGCGGGCAATTCAGATGGAAAGAAAGAGACATTTCCTGAGCTGTTTGCCTTGTACAGACTATTGTTGAGTTCTTTGTTGTGGTTTGCAAAAGCAATGGTATTGCCATCACCCACAGGCCTAAACTTGCTATGAACTGAGCCATTCGTCCCCTCCCCGGCAAACCAAATCTTATCATTGTCCCCCCTCGAGAAGTCATAATTATCGGTGGAGTTCCGTGTCAAGGAGCAGCTGGGGTTATGTGAAAACGGGACGGAGCACGAGTACGAGAGCGAGGGGGCAAAGTCCTCCGAGTTCGCAGGTCGAATGCTATTACTATAACTCTTTTTCAGCGGAACCACCAAAACAGGGACGCTCGGAGTGGTAGCCACCCCGGCGACATTCGTCGCCGGAAGGGAAGAGTTGAGAGACAGGGAAAGGTTGGGCGGGGAGAGGGAGAGGTTCAAAGTCTCGATCTTAACCTTCTTCTCGCGGTCATCGGCCTCATCGGCATCCTCGGGCGTCTCCCGCTTCGCGGACGGCTTGCCACCAGCCAATTGAAGGAAGTCTCGCTCGATCCATCGCCGATCGTCTACGGCCGAGATGTCCGGGGCGACCTCCTTGCCCTTCAATCGGGATTTCTCGAGGGAAACGAAGAGATCGGAGCCAAGGCCCTCCTTTTCATGGGCAGCAGAGGCCCCCGGTTTCATATTGTCGCAGAGGTAACTGAGCGTGAGCTCCTGCGGAGCGGTGGTGGCGCCGTGTGTGGCGGGCGGCGACGCGGACGCGGCGGCATCCCGATAGAGGTAAGGCTTTGATGCCGGGTCCTCGAGAGCAAGAGGTTTAGGGCTGGGATGTGGGAGCTGGGGACTGGGAGAGGAGTCCTTGCGGGTATCGGATTCGGGGAGCATGGCGGAGGAGGAGAAATCGAAGGAGAATAAACCGGCGAGGGTTTCGGAAAGAAGTATCGAAGAAAAACCAGGGTTTTGACGGGTTTACGATCGTCTTCGCCCCCGTCTCCGAGCTCGAGCTCGCGCGCCCGCTCTCCTCCTCCCTCCTTGGGGCCGTCGACGTTGCCGTCTCCGGTGTTGGCGCGGTCTTATGCTTCGTCTCTCTTTTAGCTTTCGTTTCTTTTTTCCGTTAATTCTTCGTTTCAAGTGCTCCGCGGGATAAGCCAAGTGATGCGATGGATGGAGGTCCGGTCGGGTGCCATCTTTGTGACAGCTGATTTGGGACTAGGGCAGAGCGGCTATCGTATTGTACCTGAGGTGTAAGATACCGTTCTGAACAACGGACCATAAGAGCAGGGAGCATCTAACCTACCTTACTAAAAACAGGGAACAGCATTTTCCACCAAGTCTGCAATGTTCAACGTGCGCCTTTGTAAGGGTGACGTGGGGCCCGCACGTCTGTAATGGGCACGTAAAGGCGTTTCCTGCTTCGGCACGCACAAGGATGTGGCCTCCGCGTTTGTAATGCAAGGCGGGTCTTATAATTACGAGAATGCCAGGGGGCTCCGTGGGTTTTGGTGAACCGTTGACTTTCCATTCATCGGCTAGGATTTGCGCGTGATAAGTAGGGGTGGTGGGGCCGGCGGCGGCGACGGTGCGGTCGTGGTGGACCCGATGTGGAGAGCTCGATGGGAAGCTTGCGTTCAAGTGGGTTTCATTGAATCCTACTCGACGAGCATTAACTCCCTTCGTTGACACGTATGCTTCGTGTACATGCTTTAATGAGACCTTTGACCTTCTGAAACCATACAGTAGACTCTAAGCTGAGTCTATACATCATAAATCGTTGTTACGTAATAATATCTCTATCAGAATCCGAATCTAAAGTCACTCTGTTCAACTACTTGGCTCAGTTACCATCTTTACCTTTAGATGAAGAGACGGTTTGTGTAGGGTGCCAATGCCCTAAAGTCCAAGCTTTAGTTTTCATCGGTTGCATCGACTTGATCATTGTATAGCATCTACTGTTATCGATGTTATGGTAGCAGTGAATGGAAAGAGGTGCAGTGGGTGGACCAATTGTTTGATGGGAGTAGTGTGATTCTTACGATCAAGGAATATGGTATGTGGGAAGCATTAATAGGTACAGCTCATTATTGAAGCTTCCATCATTTCTGGGCATGTCAAAAGAAGCCTTGCTCAGAATCTTCAGATAACATGTCTGGATTTTGGAGGAATATATCAAAGTTAGTGCAATATCAAGAAGAGGTGTAATCTCAAGCACCAGGATTTGCATTATAATATATGAATTAAAAGTTCGGTAAGGGAACTACATCATCAAATCAAACTCTTATATGATTGGGATTTAAAGTCATGGTGGAGGAAATCATGCTGCTTCATGGAACTTTTATTGGCATTTCAAGGTAGAATGAAGAGTGCAGAGGCGAGAGTCAGTCTGGAGGACAGTTCTCAGTATGACAAGAGAGAGAGAGGCTTATTGTTCCTCAAAATAATTGACTTGTTATACAACATAGACTTTTGGCAATAGGGTCGAGAGCTTTCCCAGAAGATGTTTATTGATCTCATCATCCACCATCTTCTATATTGATCTTTCAGTGGGTTTCTTTTGGTCCACATACCCACTACTGACATCCCATCACACTATGCCTTACAGTACTTCCTGGAGGAACAAGCCACCACAATGAGAATCACTGCATTCTACAGAGTGCATACAGCATCAAGGATTTACCAAAGAAGCAATGCAACAATCTAAAGCCAATTATAACAAATCAATGGAGAATCCACATCCAAACCTAAGCAGAAGTCAAGCTTGCTAAACCATCGCATGTCTCACTGTACATTGTCAGAAGAAAAATTGTTCTTGAAGAGATACCAATGTCGAACACCTAGAGCCTGAGAGTAAGGTCAGGCTCCTCTGCTGGCTGGTGATCCAGTTTTACCAAATCTGCACTCCCAAGCAGCTCAAGACTTGAATTTGCCTCTGGCCTAAAGCTTCCAGGCCAGAAGAATTCCACGTCATGATTATCTAGAAAGACAGGCCTTGGCTCGAGCAAGCCTCTTCCATGGAGTTTAGTGCCAGGGATCTCCCTCCACTCCATCATTCTCTGGTGCATCGATGAGTGTGCCTTGATTCCCAGGGAATGGAGAGCTGAGCCATGGAGGGGTAATGACGCAATGCTGCTATAATTGTGTGGAAACGCATCTAACCCGAGTGCCCGCTTGGCGAGCGTTCGCTCCCTCTTGTGAGCATTTTGATGGCCGCCCAACGCCTGGGAGCTGAAAAACTGTCGTTGGCAGTAGTTGCAGGAGAAGACTCGGCGGGAGTTGGGGGGGCGAAACGCCTGTGACTCGCTGCTGCTCTCGCTCGTGCTCGACAACGAGACAACCGCCAGCGCTGTGGAGTCTGCGTTGATGGATAGGGAGAGGTCAAGAGACATGGGCGTGTCCTCCTTACTGAGAGAAGGAGAGGTCTCTTGGATGCACGTATTGGAAGCCACTTGACTGCTTGCTTCGAAATCATCTGCTGATGCTTCCGGGTTGGAACTGCTCATGTTTAGGCCTGTAACAATAGAGACGCCGACGGACAATAACTTAGCCCTCCTTCAGCTGCATCCACAAATAGAAGTCATGGACATTTGAGAGGCCCAGATTTTGATAGAATGAGTCCCAATACTGAGAAGGAATTTAAGAACAAAGCATTCAAGAATCAGTCCCAATACTAAGATACTATTCGGCATCAAAGTTTGCAGAAAGTAACAAGCATATGAGGGAAACAACAAAAGGGTCCTAAGATAGTGAGCAAATATACCAACCAGGGAGGTAGTTGCATCCTCAGCTCTTCCATGTGGGTAGATGACTTCATGGTTCCTGCTCTATTTCTGAGACAAGAAGAGGAAGGAGAAGATAGAGGAGGAGACGGATGTGCTGCGAGGTCGCCATATATAGCGGCATCTAGCGAGGTTTAATTATGGAAAGCAGAGGATGGGCCAGACGAAAGGCGTGGGGCTGCAGAATTGACAAAAGGACATGACACAGTTTCCTTTTCTTTTCTTTATTGTCCACTATGACTGAGATGCCCTTTTTCATCTCTTTGTCACCACCACCAACATAAACACCGAAAAATAAATCCACGAGGATGAAGATGCCACCGTCACCTGCATATAAAGGGATAAGAATAGAAGTTCCTACGAGACCAGAGGAGGACAAGAGTGCAGCATCGTTCTGCATGACGGGGCTCCTGGTTGTTTGTCCCACACGGCGTCCATGGAGGTGGACATGCCTGCGCAGCCTCATCCGTTCTTCTCTCAGAGCTGCAAACAAATGATCCTTGTAATTTCTTCAAGAGCCATGCAATAATGAACACTGGGGAGGGACCATACACAGCTGCTTTTGCAGAAACAGCGTCATGTGTGGATTAAGCATGAAGAATCTGATCTCGACTTGTGATCAACCTCCAGCTGCATGTTTGAATCATGTGAATGAAACAGACAGAAATAGCTGTTCCTGTTGATCGACAAGTGGGGATAGGAAGAAATCTTTTATCTCAAAATAAAGAACCAAAAAACCTTCTTTATTTGTGATTCAAACGAGGGGATCAGAAACTCTTTGAACCGCATGAGCCGAGCAGCGAGTTCTGAGGTACCACAACGCATGCTGTGGTCACAGATGTTTGTCTCATGGCATGCCAGTGGCAGGATAAAAGTAGATTCTAAGCATCGTTTAGTTGCTTTCGTTGTGGACGAGTTGAGGTGTATGCCCCATGTTCATCTCCTTTGCCATCTCATTTTTCTGTGGTAGCTCTCTGTTGCCCAAGCTTTTTGTTCGATGTGGCTTCTGCATGTTGGACAGCTGGCCAGTCGTAAGCAGCCATGACATGATGGTAACAGTAACAAATGGCAAATGAATGTCATTGCCAATGCATCATATGGTTTCCATGTGAATTGTTTGTTCGATCGAGCTCATTCACTGGCAGAGTTGGTGTCTTGTGGTGTTCACTCCACCCATGGGAATGACGAACACCACCTTGAAAAGGACACTAAGGTAGGCGGTAAAGAATCAGCATTCTCATGTCTCGTTTTATTCAGCGAGTTGAATAGGCAAACCATGGGAAACATACTGCACACTCGCTCTTTCTCACTCCAATGACATCAAAAATAGAGAGAAAACACAGGGCAAAGAATGCTCAAACATCCCTAGGATATGAAGGTCTAAATGGAAACCTTGGGAAGGGCCACTGTAATGCTCACAGCCACAGCAAACAGCAGGATGAATAGGCCAGTGAAGTTGACCAACCGAGACTCTGCTCCCGGCGCTGCATCGATCTGCACAAAGCCCGTCTCCGCCGTGCACACTGTCAATAGAAAGATTGCCAGCCCGGCAGAAACATGCAGTGGGAGCAGCAATATTCTCGTCGGCTCCGACGCTTTCAGAAACCAGAAGTTCACGAACCCGAACAGCCACTGCAAGCAAACGAGAACGAGAGACTTCTTCCTTGTTACCAATCTCGAACGAGAGAGAGATGAGTTGCAATGGAGGAAGGAATCAGAACCTGCAAGCCGAGTAAGCAGATGGTGCACATGCCCAACCAGGAATGCAAGCTTAACATGTCGGGCATGGTGTTGGCGCTGTGGTACTTGAAGGCAGCATAGATGCCAAGGATTCCGAGGCCCAGCGCAACTAGTTGAAGCATCAGGTGGACAAACTTCTGCGTTTCCTTCTGAGCTGGGATTGTCTTGTAAGCCATGATGCCTGCGCATGACACATTGCCATGTCTTAAGTAATCAATCATACAGGCATTATACATCCATTACTGACAAGATCATGTACCTTCTCCGATCACCAGAATGAACCCCATGCACATCACAAGAGGATGCACCTGTCAGAATCACCCAACGAACGAATCAAAATGAGAAAGAGGGGTTATCAGGTGCTCATACGATGTGCAACAAAGCAGGGGAATCCTGTACGTTGAAGATGAGATTGGGGTCATCGGAGTGCAGCCTGGCGGCGCCGCCTCGGAAGTGGAGAACCCACGCGAGCACGAGGACGAACACCGTGAAGGCGAGCACATGGGCGACTTTGGTGACATGGACGGCGACCAGGATCGCAGGCTTCACCGTGTTGGGCATGGCGTCGGGGGGACCTTCGTTGCATGGACTGCGTCGGCGATGACGAAGCTCCGCCCTCCTCATTTTTATAGCTAAACAGGGATGGGAATCTCTTGCTTGCTGCTGTGGTGGCATTGGGAGTTGGGTTTGGTATAGAATTAAACGCTTTGTCTTGGGTGGGAGAGAGGGAACACAAGCAACGCATCTGTGACCTCGGTTGTGGAATAAGTATGCTTGAATCCCTCGTCAGATAGCTATACATTGTTCGTAAAGGTTGAGTCCAGTCCAATCCAATGTAAATATGGTGTGTCGATGAGATAATGATACAGATCTTAAGAGTAAAATTGGTGTTGGAGTTTGGCGTCCAGCCCCGAGACGGCGCATTGTTACGTTAGATCCTCTTTAATACGACATCGAGGAGGGCTGACTTTAATTACGAACATGGCTCAAACGTGTCCCCTCCTGTATCTAACTTTCTTATCTTATTTTTTATTCTCTTTAATTCAATGCCTCATGAAAACACGTTACTATTGTATGTTTGTGTGTTTTTGTCGTGTCTCATACAACACATGTAATAATATTGACATATGCGTTACTTAAAAATTATGACAAATTATTCATACGAATTTGAAAGAGTCGGATTTTTCATGGAGTGGATGAATAGGACGAGACCAGAATAAATCATATTATGTGGACCTAAATTTCGTTATTTTGTTTCAATAAATCGTGACCGGATGGCTGCAGAGCTTGGTCATCCTATAGTGAAATCCTGGCCATTGATTTGAGATCATCGTGTCTCGATCAATTTGATCTGGTTGGTGATAATGCAGAGCTTGGTCATCCTATAGTGAAATCCGGGCCATTGATTTGAGATCATCGTGTCTCGATCAATGTGATCTGGTTGTGATAATTCAGATCTTGGTCATCCTATGGTGAAATCCTGCCCATTGATTTGAGATCATCTTGTCTTGATCAACTTGATCTGGCGGGGATAATTACGCCACGTAACGTGACGCGGCGCATTCGGTGGAGGCTGATGAACAGCGCGCCAAACGCCCAAAATGGCAACCGTCACGTTGATGGCGACGCCGAAAGAATCCATCGGGCAAAAGCCCGTTCCGTCCGCACAAATCCCGGGGGGCCCCACCACCCTTCCCCCTGCATGTGCTGCGCCCAACTCTTCTTCCAACTCCCCTCTCTCTCTTTCATGGTCTATATGCTCCACTCTTCTCTCGAACCCTAGAACTTGGGACTCATAATGGCCGATCCCTCCCCTCGCCGATCCACCGCGCTCCTCCTCGTGGCGGTGGCCAACGTCCTGCTGCTACTGCTTCTCATCGCCGTTGCCGCCCCCCGGGCCACGGCCGACACCGACCCAGGCGACCTCGCCGCAATGCTGGCCGTTGCCACCGCCCTCGGCGCCGACCGGGCCCTCGACTGGTCCCCCTCCGCCGACCCCTGCTCCGGCTGGGCCGGCGTCGCCTGTTCCGGAGGCCGTGTCACCACCATCCAGGTCGGTAATCGCAGCCTCGCCGGCTCACTCCCTGCCGACGTCCGGAACCTTACCTCCCTTTCACGGTTGGAGCTCCAAAACAACCGCTTATCCGGGCCTCTCCCTTCCCTCGCCGGCCTCTCCTCCCTGCAAATCCTCCTCCTACACCACAACCTCTTCTCCTCCATCCCCCCTGACTTCTTCTCTGGCCTCTCCTCCCTCCAATCCGCCTACCTCGACGATAACCCCTTCGCGCCCTGGCCTCTCCCCGCCACCCTCAGCGATGCCACCGCCCTCGTCAACTTCTCCGCCAACACCGCCAACGTCTCGGGCCCCCTTCCGGACTTCCTGGCCACCTCCTTCCCCGGCCTCGATCACCTTGGCCTCGCCTTCAACCTGCTCTCCGGTCCCGTTCCGTCGGCGTTCGCGGCCGCCCCCTTCCGCTCGCTCTGGCTGAACAACCAACGGGGCCCCAGCCGCCTCTCCAGCGGGATCGACTTCGTCGAGAACATGACCGCCCTCGAGGAGCTCTGGCTCCACTCCAACGAATTCTCTGGGCCGCTCCCGGACTTCTCCGGCCTCACCAGCTTGCGTGATCTCCATCTCCGGGATAACCAGCTCACCGGCGTCGTGCCCTACTCCTTGACCGAGCTCAAGTCGCTCTCCAAGGTCACGCTCACCAATAACCTGCTTCAGGGTCCGGTGCCGATCTTCCCGGATTCTGTGACAGTAGACCTTGTCCCTCAAAGCGAGAGTTTTTGTCTGAATACGGCAGGGGAGTGTGATCACCGAGTCACTATCTTGCTATCCATCGCCAAAAGTCTCCGCTACCCAAGTGGGTTCGCTGAAAACTGGAAAGGGAACAACCCGTGCGGGTGGCTGGGGATTAGCTGCGACGCCGGTGGCAACATCAGTGTGATTAATTTCTCAAGGATGGGCCTCAATGGGACAATCTCGCCGGATTTCAGTTTGTTCACCACATTGCAGAGGATGATGCTTTCGAATAATAACCTCACCGGGACGATCCCGGCCACGCTTACCAATTTGACGTCGCTGAAGGAATTGGACGTCTCCAACAACTCTCTATGGGGTCAAGTTCCAAGCTTTAGCCAGAATGTATTACTGAAGATTGATGGGAATGTCAATATGGGGAAGGCTGCCATTGCTCCGCCAGGTTCTGACTCTGATTCTGCTCATAATGGCAGTGGTTCAAATCCAGCAGGTTCTGTTGATGGGAGCAGCGGTAGCAGTGGGAAGTCTTCTTCTGGTTCTATAAGTGTTATTGTGGGTTTAGTGGTCACAGGGGTCTTTGTTGTCAGCCTTGCTGGACTATTGGGTTTCTGCTATTACAAGAGAAAGTTGCAGAATTCTGGTAGGGTTCAGAGTCCGAACACTACAGTGATACACCCACGGCTTTCAGGGTCTGACCAGGATATGGTGAAGATCACAGTTGTGGGCTCAAGCATGAATGGTGGCACGACCGCTAGCGAGTCTTACAGCCGAACAAGTAGTGGCCCAAGTGATGTTCATGTAATTGATGCAGGGAATATGATGATCTCTATTCAAGTTCTTAGGAATGTGACCAACAATTTTAGTGAAGAGAACATTCTGGGGCGTGGTGGTTTTGGTACAGTCTACAAGGGTGAGCTCCACGATGGCACAAAGATTGCAGTCAAGAGGATGGAGGCAGGCATCATGGGAACAAAGGGCCTGAATGAATTCAAATCTGAGATTGCAGTGCTTACCAAGGTCAGGCATCGGAATTTGGTCTCCCTTTTGGGTTATTGCTTAGATGGGAACGAGAGGCTCTTGGTCTACGAGTACATGCCTCAGGGGCCACTGAGTCGCCATCTTCTAGACTGGAAGGAGGAAGGATTGAAGCCTCTGGAATGGAAGAAAAGGCTAAGCATAGCACTGGATGTGGCGAGGGGTGTGGAATATCTACACAATTTGGCACATCAGAGCTTCATCCACCGGGATCTCAAACCTTCTAACATCCTCCTTGGGGATGACATGAAAGCTAAAGTTGCAGATTTTGGTCTTGTCCGACTTGCACCAGATGGAAAAGGCTGTTCTGTTGAAACAAGGCTAGCTGGTACCTTTGGTTATCTTGCTCCCGAGTATGCTGGTAATTCTCAAAACTATCACTTAGGCGCTATACTGCATCATGCAACTAAGATACGTGTGTGATTAATTATGCAATCTGTTTGATACAATCCTCTAAGCTCTTAAAAGAATTTCTTATAGTCCTTCCTACAACTCTCAGGTCCTGATTCAGTAGTTCAATGTCCTTAATTATCTCATCAATGTTTTAGTGCTAACTACTAATACTAAAGACTTACAGTCTCTGTTAGTTTATTTATATTGATCTAGGCTCCTGTATACTTGCAGACATTAGTCGACACTGCATGAATGTCCTGAATAATACAGCAAATTGGTCACTTGTCCAATTATGTAGTTTTACAAAAACATGGTTAAGAAAGAAATGCTTCTTTGGGATAAAGAGATAGTTCTATTAAATTCTGATGGTAGCAAAATTTGAACATGATTATTGATTAGTAAGAAATATGGCAATATAGTAAGCATCTTGCAGTAAACTAGAACGCAAAAGATGACTTTCACCTTATTGTTATCATCCAACTTATTGTTGGCTGCATGTCTAACTTGCATAGTGTACTGAAATTCTTGAATTTGTTTGCGCTGGTTGATGATGAATTAGTTCTCTCTTTGATTTGCGATTAAACCTCTGTCTTTGCGACTGTATTTGAATCAGATGCTGTCTTTGTTACTTTTGAGATGCAAGGTTTGAGGGGAATATATAGGAATCATTTTCTCTGAAAGATAAACTGTGTAAGTCTTACAAACAGAAAAGAGAGAATAGTGCAAGACTAGATAATCATTTTCCATTAGATGACGATCTTGGCAACATATGCACACTATGGATGAACAATCCATAGTTTAATATATTTGTTTGGCATATGGGTCGGTCATATGCAAATGGTACTTTCTTACTAGAAGTAACATTTTACGGGGCCCTCGACAATCAAAGAAGAGAAATAGAGGGAGATTTGTGTTTCTGGAGTTTTACTTTCACCATCAATTCAATTACGAGGATTAGATCGGTTTTGTTAGCAAATCATCTGATCTTTCATGATGTTTACGATTGCGTCTAGCCTGTCTCGATCAGGATTGGTTAGTTTTTGAAATGCATAATTGAATGTTTGTTTTGTTGTTGTAACCTTTTAATTTTTGTCAATTATCTTTTTATTAACCTCAATTTACCATTCAAAGATTCAGCAAGCTCATCAACATAAGAAGCTTTGTGACATGCTGAAGCATCTATCAATCATCTGTAAATTTTTGCAGTTACTGGTCGAGTCACCACAAAGGCTGATGTGTTTAGCTTTGGAGTGATACTGATGGAGCTGATCACTGGTCGGAAAGCACTCGATGAGAGCCAACCAGAGGAGTCTGTGCACTTGGTAACATGGTTCCGGAGGATGCAGCTCAACAAGGACACATTCCCGAAGGCCATAGACCCAACGATTGATCTCGACGAGGAGATCTTTGCAAGCATCAGCACTGTCGCAGAGCTTGCCGGTCACTGCTGCGCCAGAGAACCATACCAAAGGCCCGATATGGGTCATGCAGTCAATGTACTGTCCTCGCTCGCTGAGCTGTGGAAGCCTTCTGATCCCGATTCAGAGGATAGCTATGGTATCGACCTTGATATGTCACTTCCTCAAGCACTGAAGAAATGGCAGGCATTCGATGACAGTAGTCACTTCGACGGAGCCACGTTGTCTGTCCTCACGAGCATAGACAACACCCAGACCAGCATACCGACGAGACCGCCAGGCTTTGCAGATTCCTTTACCTCTGCTGATGGGAGATGAATTGAGAATGATGTGGTTCCAATCTGTGGTTATTTATGTTTATGGTTTGGAATTGCTTTTGCTTCTTGCTTTCCGTCCGTTTCTTCTCATTTGCCACGATCTGTAGTTGATTCTCTCAGACATTTCTCCGATCACTTCCTGTGCTAGTTCTGCATCAGAATTGCAACTTGCTATATCACTTGCCTTCTTTCCTCTATTCATCGCACATTGTCTTCGAGAAACAGCATTGCAGATGTTAACAGCTGCCTCTTCAGGATTCAGAGGAATGAACAGGAAGACACGCGGCAGCGTGACGCTGCGGTGGAGGCGGCGCCGAACACGGAGGCAGGCCAAAAGGCAAAGGCGTGAACAAGTGGTAACAGCGGCAATAGGAAAGAAGGCAAGCGAAGGCTGCTGTAATCGTTCAAACCGTCGTCTGTAATTGCTTATCACATAGCACCAATGTGATGCATCAGTGCCGCGTCGTCTCCACTTCATTCGGAGAAACTCTTTCCCATCTACGTTTGAAGTCGGCGATGTGTAGCAGTTACCAACATGTAGTTCACATATCCAAGGCATGATGGTCTTCTTCTTAATTATGTATAGCTTATCTATCATACTGCCGTTCAGAATTGGTGGGATTGCGGAACCAATATAGTTTATCTTTTATTTAAATAAATTTAATTATTTTAGAAATTCTTTTCCTCAATTAAAATCTATTCAACAAAGGAGAAAAAAAAACATTGAAAAGATAAAAATCTTTATTTTTGATTGAAATTACAAATCTTGAAAGAAATTCTATTTTTATAAAAATAAACGTTTATAGCATCATAAAAAGATTATTTTTAAAGTTAAATCAAAATTATTATTTTCGATCAAAATATTTTAATACATTAATAAGAAAATAAATCGATGAATTGCGTTCTTTCCTATGAGTGACGTGAGACCACAAATTGATATCGCGTGAGTGGTGCAAAACATAATCATCTTTGGAGTTTGGTTCTTAAGTCAAAATGAGTTTGATAGTTATTTATTTATTATCTTTAAT
Organism: Musa beccarii; assembly: GCA_024322285.1. Classification (NCBI taxonomy): domain Eukaryota; kingdom Viridiplantae; phylum Streptophyta; class Magnoliopsida; order Zingiberales; family Musaceae; genus Musa; species Musa beccarii. The sequence goes on from CM044394.1 coordinate 70,161,248, forward strand.
TTATCTTTTTCTTCTATTTTTCTATCATCAAACAAACACCTTTGGTGCGACTCGTCCGGAATCAACGTTTGCTTGGGACATCATTTGCCATCATCATCTGCTCATATGTCGAAGAGAAGAACCACAGCCAGAGAGACGGGCATCAAAGGGAGTCTCACAAGTGTGCGATACTGGACCCAACTCATTCTCTGTACTCGATGAATCGACAAAGAATGCACTACAGATGTAAGAATAGAGAGTACAGTGTTGGCATGGCTGATATGCCATGAAATGGACTACTATGAACTGAAAACGCAGCGTACAGATGGGGTGGTGGGGGAATCCCTATTGAAAACTCCACCGCCCATGTGAAGTGATGATGGAGAAATAGGAGAGGATGGCCTCCTCACATCAATGGCTCCGTTCTATGCACTCGCTCCGCTGGGTTTTGAGTTGAACGAGGAGCACACCAGCTAAGCAAGGAGTGTTGGCCAAGTCTCGTCCTCTAGGTTGGACGCAGATGTATGCATCGAGAAGCGCTGCAAGTTTCCATGTAGAATCTCCAACCCACGCTTGGTCCATCTATCTCTGTTGACGAGTTCCAGCATTCAAACACCAGCGTGCCACAAGTCTACCATCTTGAATGGATGTGCTGGATGTGTCAGTGGGTTCTTAGACGATCGCAAGTGTCTGCATAAGCATTTTGACCTCTTAAAGCAGACTATTTCACAGAAAAATAGCTTCTGGATGACATGAGTGTCATAAAATAAATGGCTTCATCTCTCAGCCGAGCTTCCAGATGCTTGGGAGTTGATTGACTAAGTCAGGTTCTGGGGAGATTGCAGACAAGCACAAACAGGGATAGATTTGGGCATGGGAAGCGCAATATATTTCTTAGTGAAGGAACTAAGATTTTCCTGCTCTCGACAGTATCCTTCTTCACGCACTTTTTGCAGTTCATTCTTCCAGAATTTGAAGTTCGCATTCTTCATCTGAATTAGGCTTGTCACGCATGAATTTCCACCACTGCAACAGGGAATTTTTCTTTAAATTATTATCTTAATATAATAATTTTTTTATTAGAACAGAACTGGTTAATTGTTGAAGGTGATCTTAATTTGGCTATGCTTTCTTTATTGAAAAAAAAAACCATTCAAGTTTATGAAATTGATAGAAGTTTTTTATCATTAATTATGTCACGATACTGATTAATTGGTTTGTTAACCTCATTTAACCTAAATCATTGATTTAAAATATTTAAACTGAAATTAATAATAATAATACATACAGATCAAAGTCAGTATTAATCTTGCCCTACTTTGGATATGAGACTGAACAGTGGTGACAATCCTAATAGTTTTGAGATGCTTATCATATCTTAGCATATCTTATGTAGGTGAGATTAGAGTAGTCCTCCATTTCATATCATCAAACTTGGCAACGAAGAACTGGACCTGTTATATATATATAGAAGTCTATATATATATATATATATATATATATATAGTGGAAGTTGGGTTTTCCAAGAAGAATTTCACGAAATTAAATTGAGATTTTTTGAATTTATGTCAGATTTTTTGGGGTTTCAAAAGAATTGGATGAGAACTTGTTCAAGGGAGATCAGTAGCTACGGCAGCCATAAACAATCTTAATCCATAAGCTTGCCATCTTACAATCCTCAAGGTACCAAATCAGGAACTCTTGGGAAGTAAATCCTTGGTTATCACCGATTGGAGTTGAACCAATGGCCAAATCTCATCCCGGTCTAGGTTACATACAATGTTACAACTTCAGATGATAAGATTAAGAGAGAGAGAGAGAGAAAGAACGACTTGGTTGTTGTTCTTTCCTGAGACAAATTGTGTTTTAACATCAAGTTCAGATAAATGCTTACATTCATCAAATTTTAAGCTTGCCTTCACAACCACCTAAATCTAAATCCAAGAACTTTCTGTTTATTAGGTCGGGTTCTTTAACTCGGTATAAATCAAAATTATCAAAATTCTCTTTAACCAGAGAGAACCTGAAGTCAAATCCTGAAAAAGGAATTTTTTTTTTGTTTAACATGAAGCTAATCCTACATATCTAATCAAGATGCAAGATTTCAAGATCGATGTTATAGTAGGATCACATCTGTTGAGAAAATTAATTTGGTTTTTCTCCTTTTATCACATTTCACATGAATATCCTATATAGAAAGCTCTAATTGAGTTGTAACCCGACTTACCAAAAAAAAAAAAGATTATGTAAAAAATTCTAATGTTAAGATGTATAATAAAATTATATATCTTACATAATTAGACATTCTACAGGTAAAATCATGTCTCCTTGGTACCAAAAGAAAGGTGTGATGATTTAAAAGCGTGCATACATAAAGCATGAAGACTCCATTTACAGTTTTCTCCAATACAGTCTGAAGCCAATGAGATCACCAATTTATTAAATTATAATTCTTGAGTTGAGGTCAGTCTTCTCGTCTTTAAATCTTGGAAAGTTAGACTTAGTAGCATCACCGGCACCATTTTCTAGGAGCGTTTGCGATCTCATCAAGCAAATAGATGCCCTAGTCAAGCTGTCAAATCTCATATCCTCTTCTTCTACGTAGAATTCAAGAGTTCTAGATGAAACGTTTATCTGCAGAAGAAACTTGATCGTGACGTGTAGCCGCTGTCCCTGCTTGCTATGTTCTTCAAAGTCAACTGGAGTAACTCAAATCTGCAATCAAGTCTGAACAATCACTTGTTTCTCTTTCTTTTTTAAGCCAGTGCAAAGACAAAGGAAGAACAAGCTTCATGTCATTCTGCAAGTAGGTTCCAACCATGCCTGAGGTCATCTCTGGTTGTCTTACCCCGCGTACGATTCAGAGTTCTAGATGAAACAGTCATCTGCAGAAGAAATCTGATTGTGACTGCTTGATTCTGGCATCTTATATGTCAGATCAGCTATTATATATGAACAAATAAGCTGCAAATCATATCATTTCATTCTGCAATTCTGATTCTTCTATCTCTTGCATGCAATTCAGAGTTGCAGATGGAACAGTTACCTGTGGAAGAAATTTGATTGCGACATGTAGCTCCCGTCGCTGCTTTCTACGTTCTTCAAGTTCAACTACAGTACTCAAGTCTGCAATTATATCAGAACAATCATAATCAGATTGCTTATTTCCCTATGGGAACAAGCTTCACATCATTCTGCAAGAAAGCTCCAAGAATGCCCAAGTCAAAAAGTCATTCTCTTATCACACTTGCTGATTCCTCTTTACCCATTATGTTAACAGTAAATCAAACTCCTGGAGAACATAAAACTTTTGTATTTAGGAATTTACATCACGCACAAATCGTACAGAACCGAACCCACCGGTTTTGCAGTGTTGAAGTGGTTGGTACAATTGCAATGCCCATCAAAAGTTTGGTCTCAGTTAACGAAAGAGACCATTTGATATTGATCCATCTTTTCCTATTGCCTACTTTTTACCTGTAAAAAGAGTGCCAATACCTATAAATTTGGTTGCGTTGAACAGCAAGACTGTGACCCAGCACATATTGACTGCTTACTAATCAACAAAGCTCATTGAACGCTAAAGCCTTCTAGTGAACCAGAGGTTTTAGTTGGACGCTTTCCATCCTCATTCTTTGATTTTGATATCCAGTGGGGCAGAAGGGCGAGACCAGATATATTCTGTCCATATCACTAAATATTTTCTTCGGTTAACTCATTATAAAATATTATGTTTTCTTCGTGCGGTTGGCTATGGAGGCAGCACGCCCAAGTTCATCTCAGCTCGGTCATGAGCGAGTGTTCGAGCTATCGGCCTGTGGCCATATCAATCTTCTTGTGCACATAGGTAAGTCTGAATTGAGTCGAATTGATCCGGCCATCATTCACATTTTCCCTATCGGTAGCTCAAGTTTCATGAGTCAAACAGTAAGCAAGACAAAGCAAAAAAAGTTCAATTTGGTTTGCTCTGGGTCAACATTGCCTTGCTCTATTTCATTATCATCTTCTTCTTCTTCTTGTGATCCTTCATCATTTTTTACCGCCATGTAAAGAAGCGCAAAGAGCCAAACAACTTTTCTCACTTGGAATGGCTGATGAAGCATTACTCGGAACTGAAACCGTAGACTTATGACAAATATCAGCAGCAGATGTTGAAGGAAGTCGGTCAATGTAATGCGGCAAAGACATAGGCAACTGTTGTCACCGCAGGATTCTCCGATTTGCGTTGAAGAAGCTGAAACAAAAGGTTGAGCTACGTTGCTTTTACAGCTATCTTTTACGCGACCCCCTTTTTTTTTTTTTTATCACTGTAATATCAAGCTGGCAAGAAGCTCCTGAATGATAAGTTAATAGCCAAGAAGACTCGATCAAGCCGGTGGTCAATCCAGTCGCACTCTCCCATTTAGTTTATTGTTCTGTTCGTCGTTCAATCCATCAGGTAATTGCACAAATTTGGTCGCTCTCTCTCTCTCTCTCTCTCTCTCTCTCTCTCTCTCTCTCTTATTGTTTCCGCTCCGCGGGTTAAACATTCAAACTTCAACGGTCAACGTTCAAAGGCAACGCTCTGCGCTTTGAACAATTCGCTACTTCGTCTTAGCGAGATGGATTTATATAGACTCATCCATTGCCGTCCCTTCCTTCGACCTCTTCCATTGCGAATCTTTCAGCCTCGTGCAAAATCCAATACACCAAGTTGTGCTCATGGCCTTGCCATGGAGAAGCCGTAAATCCGGCAAGAAGACCAAGCCAGAGAAGAGCGTTTCTCGCACGGAGATCTCGATCCCGATGCACTTCCTGTGCCCGATATCGTTGGAGCTGATGAAGGACCCGGTGACGGCGTCGACGGGGATCACCTACGACCGGCAGAGCATCGAGACGTGGCTGGAGCTGGGGAACACGACGTGCCCGGTCACGAACCGGGAGATGGAGAACGAGGAGCTCATCCCGAACCATTCGATCCGGAAGGTGATACAGGATTGGTGCGTCGCCAACCGGTCCCTGGGAGTCGAGAGGATTCCCACACCTAAGATTCCCATGACCGGATCCCAGGTGGCGGACATGATGTCGGAGATCAGTGCGGCCACCCGGCGTGGCGACCATGCTCGGTGCGTGCAGTTGGTGGCGAAGGTCAAGAACTTGGCGAGGGAGAGCGAGCGGAACAGACGGTGCTTCGCGTTGAACGGCACGAACGGGGTCCTGGCCGCCACCTTTAACGCATTTGCCGGTGGATCTTCCGAGTCGCCGGCGGCAGAGATTTTGGAGGAAGCCTTGGAGGCATTGGCGACGCTGTTACCGCTGGGCGAGGAAGCTGCTTCCCGCATCGGATCGCCCGAGTCCCTGAATCGCCTCGTGTCGATCTTGCAGCATGGAAGCTTGGCTGCAAGGCTCAATGCGGCTTTGGTGATGAAGGAGCTTCTTGCATCCAACGGAGCGGGAGCAGATGTCATTGCCGGGACCAAGGGGCTGGTGGAGGCGTTGGTCAAGCTCGTCGAAGTGCCCATATCCCCTCAGGCAGCGAAGGCTTCTCTCGTCGCCATCTTCTATATGATTAACCGCGACGAGAGGACCGCGTCGAGAGTAGTCGACCTGGGGCTGGTGCCTGTGCTCATAGAGGTCCTTGTCGGCCCCGAGAAGAGCATGTGCGAGAAGGCACTGGCCGTGCTCGACGTGCTGCTGGGCTGCGGGAGCGGCAGGGAGAAGGCCTACGGCCACGCGCTCACGATGCCGGTGCTGGCGAAAAAGATGTTCCGCGTGTCGGACATGGCCACGGAGTTGGTCGTCTCGGCGCTGTGGAAGCTCTGCAGGGACGACGAAGAGGGGGGAGAAGGGAGAGGGAGATGCTTGCAGGAGGCCCTACAAGTCGGGGCCTTTCAGAAACTCTTACTTCTACTGCAGGTTGGGTGCGGTGAGGCGACCAAAGAGAGAGCTACCAATCTTCTCAAGCTGTTGAATGGTTGCAGGGGAAGGCAAGAATGTGTCGACACCATGGACTTCAAGGGACTTAGAAAGCCTTTTTGAGTACCAAATGGTCGATAGGGATAGAGGAAAGATCGTTGTATTTTGTTTTGGTCGGGGGAGTGATTCAGATACATGCACAAAAACACAGAAAGAGTGCTCCTGGTTTGGTTGTCTTGCTTCTCTTCTTCTGTGCTTGCAAATTCTAGCTGAGACTTCAAGAGCGTCTCTGCATATGTTTGATGGCAATCCCAGTACGTACAGCTAAATTATTTTGGTTCTTCTCTCATGTACACATATATGCTCAGCGTAACATTCACACCATATGAGACAGAAGAACATTCATCAAAATGAGAACCACAGAGGTCGAACTTACTAAGCGTTCAAAATTATCTTAATACCTAAGCTCATGATACGCATTGCATTATCTTCATCGTCACTTCACCATTGTACTCCTAAGAAAGTAGATCCAAAAGGTTTGTAGATGAGAAGCCTTCTACACTCGCAACTCACACTTCTCCTCATCCATCCAAAATCAACAAGGGATCAGACAACGACAAGTCCGTGATAAATGCCCTCGGACAGTATTCCACGTTGATCATGGACTCTCTCTCTCTCTCTCTCTCTCTCTCTCTCTCTCTTCGCTTTTTCCATGCGTGCGAGTTGGCCTTGACCACATCATAAATCAACCCGCGGTCGTCGCTACTGATTTGAACAGACCGGTGGAAAAATTGCTGGTGATCGATAGAAACGAGCCTGCATCATGTGGTGTGCTGATGGCGGAAATCTGAGACCAAGCATGGCTGAGATTTGATAGTTCTCTGAAGGTCTTCGATCTCAAATCTGTCCTCGCCTAGTCATGTCCTCCCGTCCCATAGCCTACAGTCCATTGATTGTAAAGAGTATCATCAGCTCGGGAAGTGTTTGCCTTTGGAACCAGTCCGCAGACATCCGATGGCGATGCAAGCACCGGCAGCCAAACACCTCGATCAGAGTGGAGAAAAGAGGAGCAGGAATCAAGATTGAATACGATCGATAGATGAGTGAAAAGGGACATTGGCACCAAAATGGAACACACCTTATTTGCCAATCATCATCGGCCATCTGCAGATAATTCAACAACCTTCTGCGGTCAGATGTCTGTTCATGGATGGCCTGCGCAAGTTATGAGTTGATGTGCCCATTGGCCCAGTAACTTCGGCAGAATGAACCCCAAACATTATCATAACATCAACCACCCTTGATGCAAGACTGCTCAGGCGACAACAAATAGCGGCAAGAGACGCCATAAAATTTTTTTTGGAGGAATATGGGGTAGCATAGCAATAATAATTACAACAAAAATCCATTGTGTATTGTCTTTTTGGGAAACAAGGATGCCAGAAGATAATAACTTGCAACACATCTTTTGAACAGTAATATACAAATCAAAGACAGAAGACTTAAATATTTGTTGCTACTTCACATGTGCTAGAACCAGAAGCAACTGCTCAAATTTTGCCAGCACCTTTATATGCCTGCACATATCAGATTAACTAACATGGTATTTAACAGGGTCCATGATATATCTGGTGTTTGCATGTCAGCCAATATGGTCAGATATCATACTAGGGTTGCCCCACACAAATGAACAAGATGGGCCCCTCATGCATGCTTGCCATTCCACGTAAGAACCACTGTCCAAAATGGTATGGTTGAGTTTGCAAAGATTAAAATGACCAAGTCTTGGACTATCAATAATGTAGATGCAACAATGTAAAAGATTCCAAACCAGAACAACACATAAGCATGATTAATGTATATGCAAAAGCTTAAAATCCCCAAGCAGCATAGAAATTTAAGAACAAAGAGGCTCAATTTGTCTGCTACAGGCAACAACTTACCTAGTAGTTCCTATTGATTTTTCAGATGCTCCTCAACTCCTTGCAATTCCTTGATCTTTTTGTGATATTTGCAAATGTGCTTAATGCACCTGACATCCAATGGAAACAAATTGTTGATCCATCATATAGAACTCATAAAGCTGTATGTGCACCACCAAGCGGAACACTTGTCTGGCTTGGAAGAAATGCCAACATGGTATTAGGATAATATTAACAACACGTTACAAGATATACAAAACATGCGAAATTTACCATTAATTATTAGAAATATATCATTCATTTTGACATGTATCTGTCATGTTAGCATCCATTTAGAATATTCAAGTTAACTACTTCACTAACATCAGTTAGTTTTAAGTTCTAAAGAATGTATAAAACATTAAGTTACCTAAAATGCCCTTGACATATTATAATGAGTTTTTAAAGGGTAACTTTCATCAACAGTAATTCCAATTAACAGTCAATTGACATAAATTAGCTATAACCGCATATATATCACTTTCAAAATTTGCAGGAATATGTATATATACTAAACTGAAATTTAGTAAAACAAATATGAAAATACGCACTTTAATCTTTTTTTCCCCTTATTTTGTCTTCACTAACAGGAGCACAAATAGGTATATTTGAGTGACGCATACCTCATTGCTTGCAGAATTGATAATGTTACACTAGTCATTTGCTCACCAGCCATTATGCCATGAATACACCACTCTAAACAAGCTTCTTATGTAAAATGGCCTTCTATCTGCATAGAGTTTACCAAGTCTTCCTCAAATAGAGCTTAGTTACAAGTACTCCTAAAGGGGGAGGAGCAATATAAATACCACAAACTCAACAAGCAACCATATGTTTTTGCACTTCCAAGCAAGGTAAAGAAGCAACTAGTAGAATACATAATGCATCACGTTTAGGAGTTCAAGAATTTACTGAAAAATAAGATAATGGTCGCAAGACTATCCAAGAACTTGATAAAGTAAGATTGGCGATAGAGAATATGTCATCAGCAAATCGTCATCTCACACACAACCACCAAGTGCCAAATAGTATCCAGGATGAAAAGAGAAATAAATGTTACCCTCTATCCATCTGCCCAAGTTGGCAAGGATCCAATAAAGACAATTATGAGTTGTCCCTTCTTGTCGATAATATACCAACTGAGGAGACTGTTGGAGATGATTAAAAATTATCTTCTCGTAAAATATTTTATGAAATATTCTATCCTTTTACGATTATATATAGAAACTCATTTCTAGCTGAACGAGAGGAAAGCTTATATTTTTTTGACTATTAGCGTTCGAAGGTGACACTTTGAGAGTTTGACAATTCTACCTTAAAAGTATGTTCGACAATCCTGGTTCAAGTAACAGTCGGACTGACCAGGAAAGCACATTCGACGATCCTGCGCATATAGTCGATAACGTCGGGCTGATCAGGGCGTCAACGAGACCTTACCTTCACTTGGGTGTTAGATTTTGTGGCCCGTTATAATCGGATAAGATATATGATATAACTAATTGGATTCTGATAACAGTATCGGCCAATAGAAAAGAAGTTCATATTTTGGAGGATACCTTAGGGGATGCCCTTGATGGAAGGAACTCCCCTAATAACTTATTCTAGACCCTCTGCTCTCGCCTATAAATAGACAGGACCTCAGGAGAGTTAAAGTGTCAGAAGCAACACAGAAGCATCTAAGAGTTGCGTAAAGATTAGCAATACAGATGCGTCTAAGGGTTGCGTAAAAGAAATTTTACAGTGACACCGTTTGAGAGTGATTACGGTTTTTCTTCTCAAATTCCCCTGAGCCATCAATTATAGAGGTCCTGTGAAAGGATAGGAAGAGAGGAGAATGAGCCTAGCTCTTCTTGCAGATTGACGGGAGCGTTGGATCAAAAGAAAGATATTCAGATCAAGATCTTTCCTCTTCCGTACGGATGGCATCAAAAGGTACGCATCGTAGAAAAATAGCAGATCTATTCATGTTTTATTTTTGATTTCGATCCTAGGATTAAAGTTTTCCGCAATTACAGAAGCATGATTAAAGTTATTTTATGCTTACAATTGGTATCAGAGCCTAGGTTCTTGAAATCAAAAATTTTAGATCTGCTATTGTTCTGATTACGATGTTTGATCCAAATTTTAGATCTGCTATTCCTATCAATTTTAGTTTATTGTCGTATCGCCTGCTTGTCGGTGATATTAAGGAAACAGCGACCGATCGTTGTGCAGCACCGCTGCCAACGTCGCTGTGTTCGGCCGTAAGGGTCGCCGGTGACCGCATCGCAGCAACCAGGCTGCTGATAGGCCGCACGAGGGCGGCAACCCCGTGCGGGACGCGGTCACACCGGCGGCAGTCGCGAGCGGCAGCCGCGCGTGCACTGGCCGCGCGAGAACAGGCCGCACAGGCGGCAGTCGCGCGAGCACCAGCCGCGCGAGCACTGGCCGCGCGAGAACAGGCCGCACAGGCGGCAGTCGCGCGAGCACCAGCCGCGCGAGCACTGATCGCGCGTGCACAGGCCGCACCGACGGCAATCGTGCGAGCACAGGCCGCACCGACGGCAGCCGCGCGAGCACAGGCCGCTCCGGCGGCAACCGCGCGGGCGCAGGCCGCCGTGCGCGTAACCGCAGCCGGCCGTTTCGGCGGCACCCGCGCGTAACCGCGGCCGGCCGTTTCGGCGGCAGCCGCGCGTAACCGCGGGCGACCGTTTCCGCGGTAGCCGCGCGCACCGCGGGCGGCCGTTACGGTGGCAGCCGCGCGCATCGCGGGCGGCCGCTTCGGCGGCAGTTGCGCAGGAGGGAAGAGGGAAAATTTCCTAAAAGCAAAATTACAGTTTTGCCATTAGGGTTTCCTAAAAGCAAAATTACAGTTTTGCCATTAGGGTTTCCTAAAAGCAAAAATTACAGTTTTTGCCATAAAAAAAAACTATAAATTATTGTTCGTTTTATAGTTTTTCTCATATGACTTATTGATTACATGTGATAAATTAAAATCCAATTATTGTTCTTGGTTATTCACATGTATATAATTGAAATTGTGAAATAATGTTTATCTTTCACATAAAGGCATGATTTATATGTCATCATGATTATCATATGAGTTTTTTTTTGGTAATTAATGTTCAATAATTATTATGGTTATTATTTTATTATTGAACTATTTAGCATGAAATGAATTAGATTAATTTATTGAATATTATTTGTAATTTATCTCCTTAAGTTTTATATCGATGAGTTGCCAAAGTGGCACGGGATGGTAGACTTTGGAATGTGAATTACAATAATATGTTGTCATTTATAGGACATTTTAAGTTATATTTTATATTATAGTATTGGTCTTGTAGCCACCAAAGTGACCTAGACCAATAATTTATAAAATGATATTAAAGAATTAGTCCCAAATGACATTAAGGAAATAATATTCAAAAAATGGCACACATAATTAGGAGATTTAGATAATCCCAAAGGAGTATCTACTTCAAATAATTATGTGATGGGGCAGGATGACACTGTTTTGGATATTCTTGCAGTTTAGGGTTTGTATACCCAAAGGTAACAACACTATTCCACAAGGATGGTGTTAGTCCTCCATAAATGTTTTTGAGTGAACACTAGATATGTCAATATTTCACCCAAAGGTGAAATGTAGATGATATCAATAGTTCATCATATTTTGGAACTCAAAGCATTAATGTTATTTTATATTTTACAGTGGTACTTCCGTCCATGCATTCTTATGCTTCGAGTGTCCTGCACTACTCTCGGATCAAATTATTGAGAAGAATGGTTAGAGCATACGCAATTCACTCGGGCGTATTAGATCTTGATTTGGCATTGCTTGTTGAAAAGCCTGCAGACTTGATGATAATAGTCTTGTGGAACAAGTCAATGAAATGAAAGCTTAGCAAAGATATGATAAGCTCGGTTTAATGTTCATAAGAATGACGATTGCAAATAACATAAAGACTTCATTACCGATTGCAAATAAGCGCATGGGAATATTTAAAGATTATTGAGGACATGATTTAAATCTGGCGATAAGTCATTAGCCAACACATTAATGAAAGAACGACTACAATTTCAAGACGATGGCTCTAGAGGAATTCAGGATCATATCCTCAATATGGCTGATAAAGCTGCAAAACTGAAAGCATTGGGTATGAATGTTGATGAGTCTTTTCTCATGCAGTTTATTCTTAATTCACTTCCTTCTCAGTTTGGCCCATTCAAGATCCACTATAACACAAATAAGGATAAGTGGAATTTGAATGAGTTAACTAGTATGTGTGTTCAGGAAGAATTAAGATTAAGGCAGGAAAGTTCATTCAATGTCATGACTACTACTCAAGGAGTTGGTAGCAAGAAAAGGAAGCGTCATCCATCCAAGAAATTTGCAAGTCCGGAAATGCTACACAGACTAATCAAAGGAAAGCTTTTATAGTAAAGTGCTTCTTTTGTGGCAAGAAAGGACATATGAAGAAGGATTGCATTAAGCGCAAAACTTGGTTCGAAAAGAAAGGTATAAATATGACCTTTGTATGTTTTGAATCAAATATTACAGAAGTTCCTTCTAACACTTGGTGGATTGATTCTGGTGCTTCAACTCATGTTACCAATAATACGCAGGATTTCTTTCAATCCGGAAACCAAAGGAACATGAAAGATTCATCATTATGGGAAATCGTCTCAAAGCAAAAGTGGTATAAGTGGGAACTTATCGCTTACGCCTAGAGACGGGTCATTCGATGGATCTTATTGAGACATGTTATGTACCTACTATTTCTAGAAATTTGGTTTCTTTATCTAGAATTGATGAGTTAGGATATTGTCTTTCTTTTGGTAATGGTAAACTCAGATATTTTATGATTCAATAAAAGTTGGTTCGGAATTCGTGTGATGGCTTAGCATGCAGAATTAATTTGAATCTCGAGTTTGCAAAGACATTATTGACCCCGCAATCAACTATTGGATCAAACGTAGTTTCAATAATGAAAGATCTTCTACACTGTGGCATGGCATAGGCGATTGGGGCATATCTCCAAGGAAAGAATTGAAAGATTAGTGAAGAATAATATTTTGGAAGATTTAGACTTCATCGATTTTGATGTTTGTATAGATTGCATTAAGGGAAAGCAAACTAAACATACAAAGAAATATGCCACAAGAAGTAAAGAACTCCTTGAGATTATTCATACCGATATCTACGGACCACTCCATATTCCTTGTTTTAGTGGAGAAAGGTATTTCATCACATTTATAGATGATCTGTCGGATATGGCTATGTTTATCTAATACATGAAAAGTCTCAGCCGTTAATACTCTTGAAGTATATATAAATGAGGTCGAGAGACAATTAGATAGAAAAGTTAAAATTGTCGAGATCGACAGGGTGGTGAATTTTATGGCAGATATGATGAATCCGGTCGAATATTGGTCCTTTGCGATTCCTAGAACAACGAGGTATTTGTGCTCAATATGCCTTACAGGTGTGCCACAGCAGAATGGTGTTCTTTGAAAGGTAAATCGTACTCTTATGGATATGGTTAGGAGCATGATGAGTTATTCATCATGCACTGATTCAATGTGGGGTGAAGCTCTTAGACAAATATGTACATCTTGAACAGGGTTCCTAGTAAGTCGTTCCATCAACTCCATTTGAGTTATGGACCGGTAGGAAGCTTGATCGAGACATTTACATATTTGGGGATGTTCTGCAGAGATAAGAGTGTTCAATCCACATGAAAGAAATTGGATCAAGGACTATTTACGGATATTTTATTGGTTATCCGAGAAAAATCAAGGGATACAAATTTTATTGCCCTAATCATAGTATGAGGATAGTAGAATCGGTAATGCAAGATTCCTAGAAAATGGCGAAATCGGTGGGAGTGAAAAATCTCGAAGGATTAATTTTGATATCAAGAGATTCAGGGTAATTCTCTATATCATCTCCTATTCGAGAAATTGTTGTTCCTCAAATCAATGAGAGAATTGATGAGGGCTAACAACAAAATAACATTGATGAACTCTCACATGCTGTTGATGTCGCCGCTGATGGTCTTGTAGAACAATCACAACTGGCAGCTTTGAGAAAGTCTCAAAGGAAGAGGAAACATGCCATTTCTGATGATTATGTGGTATATCTACGTGACTCAACAGGCAATATCGAACGATATAAAGCTAGACTTGTGGCCAAAGGTTTTTCTCAGAAAGAAGGCATCGACTATAACGAGACTTTCTCTCCGGTTTCCAGAAAGGACTCGTTAAGAATCATTATGGCTCTAGTAGCTCATTATGATCTTGAGTTACATCGGATGGATGTGAAACCGCATTTACGAATGGGGATCTCGATGAGGAAATCTATATAAAACAACTGATGGATTCATAGAAAAGGGAAAAGAAAGTTGGGCTTGTAAACTTAAGAAATCCATTTATGGCCTTAAACAAGCTTCCAGACAATGGTATATAAAGTTTCATGATACCATTACATCCTTGGATTTAAGGAGAACGTTTGTTGATCGGTGCATATATCTCGAAGATAAGTGGGAGCAAGTTTATTATATTGGTCTTATATGTGGATGATATTTTACTTGCAAGAGTGATCTTGGTTTATTGACGAAACCAAGATATTTCTCAACAAGAACTTTAAGATGGTTGATATGAATGAGCGCAACTTATGTTATTGGCATTGAGATATTCAGGATAGATCTCAAGGATTATTGGGACTGTCTCGTAAAGGCTATATTAATCGTATCTTGGAGTGATTTAATATGCACTTTGCTCGATCAATGATACACCTATTACTAGAGGTGAAAAGTTTAGCCAAAATCGGTCAGAAAAATGACTTAGAAAGGAATCAAATGAAAGATATTCTTACGGATGCGCAATAGGAAGTCTATTATATGCTCAAACACATGCAAGACCAGATATCGGTTTTAGCTTCAATCTTTGGGTAGATATCGAGTAACCCAGGAATGGAACATTGGAAAGTCTGCAAAGAAAGTAATGAGATATCTGCAGGGGACAAAAGATTATATGCTCACATATAAGAGATCGATCACTTGAAGTAACAGGATATTCATATCTTGATTTTGCAAATTGCCTCGACAAAGAGGGAAGTCCACTTCGGGATCTATATTCATGTTAGTGGTGGGGCAATTTCTTGGAAAAGTGCAAAGCAATCGCTATTGCATCATCTACAATGGAAGCTGAATTTGTGGCATGCTTTGAGGCCACAAATCAAGCATTACGTCATGAATTTCATCTCGGGACTTGGTGTGGTCGACTCAATTGCCAAGCCGTGAAGATATTTTGTGATAATACCGCAAGCAGCTTTTCTTCTCTAAGAATGGCAAGTACTCTAGTGGTTCCAAGCACATTGAGATAAAGTACTTGGTGGTTAGAGAAAGAGTCCGAAACAACAAGTGTCAATTGAAAATCGAGCACCACTATGATGATTCTTTGATCCATTTACTAAACCCTTACAAAGATTGTAAAACATTTAAAGAACATGTTCTTAGAATGGGGCTTGTGAGCAAGCCATAAAAGATATGGTGATGCATGTTTTAGTGGGTGCTATAATTGACATTTTTCCTTGCATAATTAAAGTTATTTGTTTTACGTTATCCTGTTTACATCTATGTTTATGCATATTATGGTTGAATGTAATAACAGGATTATCTTGACAAGACAAATTACATGTGGGTCATTATGAACTATATTAGGAAAGACTAACGGTGTTGTAGTACATGTAAGGGAGTATGACATTGTTGACATACAACCGCTTATGACTCGCATTGATGGTTGGACTTAATATAGATTATTGTATTTATTGGACTTATTGGCTTGTTTTTAAAAATTCATGGCCATGTATAAAATTTTGTTTCAAAATTTGAGAATCCAATTAGGTAAAAATTATTTTTTTTAAACAAACTTTTGTTTTGTTTATTTTTGATGTATTTTATATCTTATCAATTAATGGGTCAAGTGGGAGAATGTTAAATTTTGTGGCCCGTTATAATCGGATAAGATATATGATATAACTAATTGGATTCGATAATGATTCGGCTAATAGAAAAGAAGTCCATATTTTGGAGGATACCTTAGGGGATGCCCTTGATGGAAGGAACTCCCTAATAACTTATCCTAAACCCTCCGCTCTCGCTTTATAAATGACAGGACCTCGGGAGAGTTAAAGTGTCGAAGCAACACGAAGCATCTAAGAGTTACAGAAAGATTAGCAAACAGAGATCGCCTAAGGGTTGCGTAAAAGAAATTTTACAGTGACACCGTTTGAGAGTGATTACGGTTTTTCTTCTCAAATTCCCCTGAGCCATCAATTATAGAGATCCTGTGAAAGGATAGGAAGAGAGGAGAAGGAGCCTAACTCTTCTTGCAGATTGACGGGAGCGTTGGATCAAAAAGAAGATATTCAGATCAAGATCTTTCCTCTTCCGTACGGATGACATCAAAAGGTACGCATCGTAGAAAATAGCAAATCTATTCATGTTTTATTTTTGATTTCGATCCTAGGATTAAAGTTTTCCGCAATTACAGAAGCATGATTAAAGTTATTTTATGCTTACACCGGGAACAACGGAAATCTCACTTACCACATGTGATCGATGATGTCATCGAATTGGGAACCCAAATCAATCCCATTCTGCTCCTCGAAACCGCCCTTTTGCAATCCTGAAACTGCGAACAAATTCAACCAAGAAAGCAACAGGAGGTCGAATCTTTCCACGCCACTCGAACAGGGGGATCGATCTGGAAACCTTAGGAAGCTCGAGAAAGACGAACCGTAGCTATGACGTACTTGAACTGCGGCGATTGGAGCGAAATGTCAGAGGACGAAAGAGACCGCGGACTAGGGATTCATCTCGAAGGCAGGCTTCCCACCAAAGATTAGGCGAGGGATAGGATGAGAGAGAAGAGAGGATGACGGCGGCGAAGCGAGAAAGGCTCGTGCGGCTTCTCCGGTGCGAAATCGTCGTACATCACGAACACGTCGTTGGGCGGCGGACGATGGATGACGAGGGGGAAGGGCAAAACCATCGGTGGACCAATGGGTGTCACGGGCTAAGGTTCCATTTATTATTGGGCCTCAATTAAGACCCGAGCCCTATAAGTTGAGCACTGTACTGAGCTTACTGTTGTTGTCAGTTTCACGTAATCAATTCCAAATAATTAAAACTTACTGAGTACAGTCAATTTCATGTAGTCAATTTCATCGGATGTGATATGTTGACACGTATAAATAAATATAAATAAAAATATAAAACGAGCTTGTAGATCACGTGATCTCCTCAAGAAATAATAATGCAGTAACCCGGAATCAGATCGCCTGGGATACAGAGTCTTAACAGCTCCGTCAAAACCCATCCAAATGCCATTCGAATCCATTGCTCCGCCAAATGATTCAGCAAACCGTTATTTCATTGGGGTTGCACCAGCTTTGCTATCGACCAATCGGCAGCTGATCGTTTCACATACGGCGACACAATTTAGCCCGCCATTGGACGATCACGAGGCGGCGGCGAATTCCCCTTCGGAGACGTCTGCCAATCGAAATGGAAGGAAGACCAACGAAGGGGAATTCTAGTTGCGGCGGACCCCGGTGACTTTTACCAGCCTCCTGCGGATTTTGTCAAAGCCGTGGAATCCGTCGGCGGAGTCTGCAATGATCGGTAAGGTAATCTCACGGAGGTGCCTTGACTCCCGTTCGTTCGTTCGTTCATCGTCAAGCAGCCGTCAAGTCAACGGTCCAACCACCGTTCGTTCTCCATCCGATTATAATACCATGCCAAAGGGAGCAACCCCATCTCGAGCCCTGAAACCATGGATCCTCTGCTAGCAGTATTCTCCCTTGTGCTGCTTGTCATCAGCAACCACTCACCGGCGACAGCCGAACGACTCAGCTCCTTCTCCGCCGCCGACTCTCCATGGCTTCCCGCCCAGCACCGCATCCTGGTCTCCCAAAACCAAACCTTTGCAGCCGGCTTCCACAGTCCCCCCTCTACATCTGGCCGCTTCATCTTCGCCGTCTGGGTCCAGAAGTCGATGGATCGGACCATCGTTTGGTCCCTCGGCGGCGACATCGTCAACTCGTCTGCTCTGGCCATCTCGTCCCTCGGTGTTCTCTCCCTTAACGACTCCTCCGGCCGTAACCTCTGGCCAACCGCCGGTGGAGCCTCTAATTCTTCCCAACTAGTCGTCCACGACGATGGCAGCCTGGTCTTCGGCAACTGGAGTTCCTTTGCCTCCCCGACCGATACCATCCTCGCCAACCAGACGGCCCCTTTGAACGGGAATGGGACGACGCTGAGGTCGGGGAACTACCAGCTTGTTGGTGCCAAGTCCCTCGTGTTTAACGGCACCGATAACTACTGGAACGCAACGGACATCATCCTCAACCTCACATCGGACGGGCAACTGGTCATGGAAAACGGCAACGTGTTGATTGCAGCCGACAAAGGGAACGCCGTTCTCCGGAGGCTCACGCTCGACCCTGACGGCAATTTTAGGATCTACAGTCTTGATGCAAGCTCGGGAAGGTGGCAGGTGGTCTGGCAAGCGGTGCTGGAGCTCTGCACCATCCATGGCACTTGCGGCACCAACGAGATCTGCATGCCCGACGGCTTCAACGCCACCAAGTGTGTGTGCCCACCAGGCTACCAAAACAGCACACGCAGCAATTCCTGCGAACGGAAGATAAAGCTCTCGTCTCCCAGCAAATTCCTGAGGCTGGACTTCGTGAGCTTCGACAAGGGATCGAACACTGCAGATCTGACGCCGCTTAATCTCGACGACTGCAGATCGACATGCGCGAACGACGCCAGCTGCATAGGCTTCAGCTACAAGTTCGACGGCCAGCAGAGCTGCATCAACCATTTCAATCGATTCGCCAACGGGTATTGGTCTCCAGGGAGTGAGATGTCAACGTTCCTTCGGGTGGCGAGCTCCGAAACAGATCAATCCAACTTCACGATGATGACCTCCTTGATCGACACGGTCTGCCCTGTCCAGATTAGTCTCCCCTTTCCGCCTAAAGAGTCGAAGACCACCCTCAGAAACGTGGCCATCATCAGCACCCTGTTCGCGCTGGAGCTCCTGGCCGGAGTCCTATCGTTCTGGGCATTCCTCCGGAGGTATTCCAAGTACAGAGACATAGCTCATACACTGGGGTTGGAGTACATGCCCGGCGGAGGGCCAAAGCGCTTCTCTTACGCAGAACTGAAGGCCGCAACAAATGACTTCTCGAACGTGGTCGGCCATGGCGGATACGGTGTGGTCTACAAGGGGGAACTCCCTGATCGCCGCGTCATCGCCGTCAAACGCCTCAAGAACATCGGCGGCGGGGAAGCAGAATTTTGGGCCGAGGTGACGATCATCGCCAGGATGCATCATCTGAACCTGGTCCGGCTGTGGGGCTTCTGTGCCGAAAAGGAGCAGCGAATGCTCGTCTACGAGTACATTCCCAATGGCTCCCTCGACAAGTACCTCTTCTCCCCATCCACCGGAGTGGACGAAGGCTCGGGCGAGGACAAGATTGACGACCCAACGAGAGAGTTGGTTCCTCCAAGACCTCTGCTCGATTGGAACATCAGATACAGGATCGCCCTAGGGGTCGCTCGCGCCATAGCGTACCTCCACGAGGATTGCCTCGAGTGGGTACTGCACTGCGACATCAAACCGGAGAACATACTGCTCGAGGAGGACTTCTGCCCAAAAGTGTCAGATTTCGGCCTGTCAAAGCTGACGAACAAGAAGGACAAGGTGACCATGTCGCGAATCAGAGGGACGCGAGGCTACCTGGCGCCGGAGTGGGTGATTCAACGGGAGCCGATCACCGCAAAGGCCGACGTCTACAGCTTCGGCGTGGTGCTTCTGGAGATCGTGAGTGGGGTCAGGAGCTCAGAGTTCCAGCGGTCCTCGCTGGAGAGCGAAGACTGGTACATGCCCAAGTGGGCGTTCGAGAAGGTGTATGTGGAGCAGAGGTTCGAGGACATCCTCGACCGCCACATCATGGATTCCTATGACAACCGCGCCCACTTCGAGCTGGTGGATCGAATGCTCAAGACAGCCATGTGGTGCTTACAGGACCGAGCGGACATGAGGCCGTCGATGGGGAAGGTGACCAAGATGCTGGAGGGCACCGTGGAGATCACAGAGCCTGGGAAGCCCATCATCTTCACATGCTAATCACTTCGCAGAGTATTATACTGCTCGGAAAGCAAGGTTGTATGTGTGCATGTGTACGTACGTATTTCAATAAGCAGACACTGAAAATTTTATGTTGAGATTCAGATTCTAATTCGATCTTAGTTTCTTCTTGTTTTTATAGTTTTAGGTCTATTTGGGAAGAGATTAATTGTACGCTATCTTCTCACTCGTATCGTGTGGATCCTCAAGTCAACACCCAAATTGACATCATGTCACCAAAAAGTTTGGTGTTCGAGCACTAATGCTCATCAGAGTTCTTCAGAAAATAAAAGGTCTCTGCCAGAAGGAGTAATATTTCGTCTAGAATTAATGGTAAGAAGCAGCGAAAAGGACTACCAGGAGTTCTTGAGTGGCTTCTGCAGCAGGGCGGAGATGTACATCTCCCGCAGCTCGGGGCCCCTGTCCAGCTTCCTGCCCACCTCCCACCGGAGCTTCTTGAAGCCGACGCAGTCGATGACGGGCACATACTCGCCCATCTGAGGCTCCACGAAGAAGAAGTGGTCGAGCCAGAAGAGGCCGCCGGGGCGGAGCACCCGGTAGATGTCGAAGAGGGTGAAGTGGAGGAGGGTGGTGGGGATCCAGTTGCTGAGCACGTGCATGGAGTGCACCAGGTCGAGGGTGTTGTCGAAGAAGGGCAGCCGCTGGGAGACGCTCAGGTAGAGCGGCACCACCCCGCGGGCGGCCATGAAGCTGCTGAAGGGCCCGTTGAGGTTCATGGTGGTCGAGACGATGGTGACGTTGCGCTCCCGCATGCGGACGGCAAAGGTTCCGGAGCCGCCGCCGATGTCGAGGCCGATGCGCACTGAGCCGACGGGGTCGGCCGCCAGGAGGACGTCGTCGATGGAGAAGTCGAGGGGGTTGTCGGAGGGGGCCACCCAGCGGCGCCGCTCGCGGCTGCCGTCGAGGATGTCGAAGCAGTCCTTGCAGTCGTCGAAGGAGGGGGAGCGCCTGCGGTCCACGAGGCAGCGGAAGGACTTGCAGGAGTAGGCGGACCAGTGGACGGAGCGGTCCGGGGGGAGCGTCCAGAGGGCGTCCGGGAGGGGGAGGGGCGCGGCGGGGTCCGGTGGCGCGGCGGGACGGCAGCGGCGGCGTGGGAGGGGCTCGCAGCCTCGGAGGAGGAGGCGCTGGGCCAGGGGCTCGTCGTCAGGGCAGGAGCCGTTGACAGGGTAGGACATGAAGGCGGCGAGATCGTCGGGGAAGCGAGGGCAGGCCAGCCCCGCGGGAGGATGGATCTCCGCGGAGCCCATGTTGGGGTTGTGGCCGAACGGAAGGGGCTGCGCGGAGGTGAAGGCCACGAACTCTGCCGGCAGAGAAGCATCGGCATTACTGGAGGAAGCAGATGCTGCAGTCGTAGCACATGCAGCGACAGTAGCAGTAGTAGTAGAAGAAGGACAAGGAGGGCATGAAGAAGAGGAAGAGGAGAAGAGAAGGAAGGTGAGGAGGTTGGAGAAGAGGAGGACAAAGAGGTAGAGAAGGTTGCTGAAGCGGTGGTGGGAACGAGAGGAGTCCATTGAAGAGGAAGGAGAATGGAGGAAGACGCTTGTTGATGCGGCAAGGGAACCTTCTCTCTTAATCTGTGCTCTATTAATATATTGTGCAGCAGCAGAATCACGAAAAAGAGAAGTAGCCATTTGGGGAGTCCCAAGTAAAATAGTCGAGGTCTGCTATTCACAAAGCGTAGGCTTGCATTAGTTCGAGAAGCTTACCGTATTAAAAGAGAGATGGACTCGACGTGAGGAGGACGTTGAAGAATAGCACTAGTTTTATATGGATGGTGTGGCGTGCAAACTAAGAAAATACAAATAATAATAATAATAATAGAAACGACGCCAGCAGAGACGAACTACTTCCCTCCAACTACATTCCCACTCCAGCGTCACAATACCTTTCAAATAAAAAAGGGCACGACGCCTGTTCACATGAGAGTTTGTGCTCCGATAACACGTTGTTGTTTCATATTCACAGTACCCAGACAGGGCTTCACTCTTTTGAGTTCAATGACACTATCTGAACTATGCTTGAGCATCATAAAGCTTCCGATTAGACAAAAGAAAATCAATCCTTGTACATGGTCTAACATGAGAAATACTGGCTGTAAACACATGAAGGAAGCATAAAACAAATCTAAGAGCAACCAATTAGAGAGTGTAGCACACAAATCTGGAATTACATTCTATTCACATCCTTGGAAAAGGAGAGAAAAAACCACACTACTGAGGCGACTCGCAGGGTGCTGATTAGCAAGGACACACCAGGCTATACAAACAAATAAGACACTGGCCTACCAAAATAACAGGTCGTGGAGTTAGCAATCCCAAGCATCACTTCCGGTAGCCAACTGCCCTCGAAGTCAGCTGCAGACGGACCTCATTCGCCAGATGAGCACCCTAACAAAGTGTTGCAAGGCCATCCGTCTGGTGTTGGTTCCAGTTTAAAAGATCAACCCTGGAAATACAAAAAAGGAAGGTGGGGGGGAGGGGAGGGGAGGGGGAAGTAGCCTGATGCAGAATCTCTTCTTGATGTTTTGGTACGTTGTATTTCATTGTTATGGATTGCGCATCAACCCACCTCGAGGGACAGTCCTGAATTTGGAACAGAATCATGTAAACGAATTTACAACTTATAAACATTAAACCACAATGTTTTGAGTTCAAACATCGATGACAATCAGTTATCATTAATCAAATTTTACAAAAGTTAGTTATGTTACTTAAATAAATTGAGTTCATAAAACTTAAATCTCATATTTTTAGCAAAAATGATTCCCATTTATTCAGCATATAAAATCAAGAACAGAATCATCAAGAGGAATTAATGTCCGGTAAGAAGAAACTTAGCCAATTGATCTCAAATGTCATATACTAAAGATAAAATCAACTTGCCATACCTTCCCGGAAGCAACTGTGAACTACTTGATGGAGCTTTCGAACCACCAAGTCGCTTAGACTTGTTATCTTGTTCTTTCTCCACTCGCATTGCAGCCACCTCTTTCTCCATTGCAGCTACTTCCCTTCTCATCTTTTTTGCCTCCACTTCCATAGCTTTAGTCAATGTATCAACTTTCTTGGCCAGCATCTATTCACAAGTTTCACAGTAGAAAGTGTACATGAGTTTGGAAATGACCACCAAACTGTTACACAGATGCTAAAGGGGATCTTACCTCAATCGCATCATCCTTGTCTTTTAGACTCTGGTCCTTCTCATGGCATGCTTTCCTCAGAGTAATTACCTCCTTCTGCAACATATCATACAGAAGTCCAGAGACACAATCATCTGAGTCAACATTAGGTAACTCATTGGTTTTCTCTTCTGGAATTTCCTTCCAAATGTTATGTGAGATAGTCTCTGCAGTTGCATCAGAAGATCTGTTCAGTGACAAACTAGATCCATTCAGGAGGGCTTTGCTTCGGTCCAATGACCTAGTGCCACCATCAAATGACTTCGATGCCCCTTTGGCATGTTTCAGTACCATGCTACTGGAAAGAGAAGATCTCATCTGAAATGATGGTCGCTTTGAAAGGAAGCCATTAACACTCTTAGGAACATTCTCAGCTCCACCAAGGGACTGGCGGCGTGAAGGACCATTGCTTACACTCTTCCCCTCTACAATGGTGCGGTTACTGCCACCTGCTGACATTCTCAATCCCTCTTCCAAAACCTTGAGCCGTATCTGAAACTTCTCCTGAAATGTCCAAAACAATTTGCCACTAGTAAATAGGTATCATGCTCTATGACAACGTAAAATATAACAAATATAAAACACTTATGGGAAGACATTCTACTTTCAACTGAGCTTCAGATCTTGCAGTACGTTCTGTTATAGCAAGCTTGTCCCGAAGTTGCTGCATCTCACCCTGCAAAATGATGTATGTGATGACAGTATTTATCATAACAAAAATATATATATATTGGGAATAGCGTGTATCAATTGAAATGCTACAAAAGAAGAGGTGTGCTTCAGAAAATCATTAAACATCAACGCTAACCTGCATGAATCTCCGTTCCTCAAGCCACTGTTTAACAGGCATTACTTTGTCATTAGCATCTTTCCATTCATTTGCCACAACCACTGCCACCCTATTAGCTGTAACCTTTGCCCGAGCAAGTTCTCGATCAAGCGTTTTCATCTCTTCCTAAATGTATAAATGACAATTTAACAAGGAAAACAATATACATTTGTTCTCTAATAATTTAAAGCAGTTCCAATACAAATAAAAAAGAGTTGCTGTGCTAATAGATTAAAAATAAAGCCCAATATATTACACTCATCTCCTGAACTTTTCGCTGGTAATCCCTAACGGCATTAGCAGCTGCACCACCCGCAAGAACAGCTTCTTCCAGTTCTTGTACAGTCTGGCTAAGCTTTTCAACCTCAGCAACCTTTTGTCGATGCATTTTATCCAGGATCTTGTTCTCTTCCTGAATGACGCAAGAAGAGGACAAAGTATAAAATTTCTAATAGCATCACATCCTACAGATTCCATCCTCATTTTACAAAACAAATAAGCGTTTTGTTCCTGGACACCTGACATATTTCGATCTGTTTCATTAATTCCTGGTTCTTATTTTGTAAATCATCCACCATAGAGGCCTTTGCTAAAGCAATCTGCACAGTCCGTTCTGTTTCCAGCAGTGCTGCTTCTTTTGATTTGGTAAGACGATCTAATGCCCTGTTGTCATCCTGTAGCTTTGCAATCTGCACATAAGAGAGAGATCTTCAACATTTTCTACTTTCTACCACTTTGAGCCCCTATTTTTCTGTTGACAAATAGGGAAGTCTAATGTGATACGTTCAAACAACTCAGAGCTGTTGTAAGCCAATAAAAAAATTAGCTCTGAATCTCCTACAAGCACAATATAACTGACATACATATATGGCAACAACTTTGGAAATAACTAATGATCAGCAAGACAACGAACCAAGCTCACAAAACAATGGAAGCCCATACAAGTACAATATGAAATCTTTCACAAATTTGGATCATTAAGAAGATTAGGAAATGGGAACTGAACAATGAATAACTAGACCAGACAACATCACGAATACCAGCAACACCCAAGATGCAAAAAGAGTTCAGTTGGTAGACAGTTTGTTTAAAAGAAGGAACAAACAAACGACAAAAAAAGAAAACACTTGAGTAGTAATTGCAAAACAATTAAGTTGTTCATAAACTTGAGATACAAGGAAGGTCATTGCTGTGTTGACCAAGGCAAAATTTTGTAATTTTTTGGTAGAACATTCTATCAAAGCACAATTGTAGAATTATAAAATTTTCCAGAGCAATGTTTCAAAAGAAAACCTCCTGCCGAGATAGCTTCAACTCTGCCTCAAGAGGTGCAAGAATGGCTTCAATTGGAGGCATGTCATCATCTTTTTGAGCTGCATGGACTCTTCTAAGTGTCGCCTCTGCTGCAAACTGTGCAGCCAAGGCTGCTTTCTTTTCGTCATTTATCCTCTTAATTTCAAGATTCTGCATGGTTAACTTTTCATCAACCACTGTTCATAGTGGAATCATCAATCATACATGACAAACGACAGGTAAAATCAAATTAGTGAGTTATATGTAGTACCCTGTTCTCAAGAAGTGATTCAGTGAGCTTGAGCTTCTCATCCATCTTATTCAATTCTTCCGTTAGCTGACATTGGTGACAAAAGAGTCAGGATACAGCCCATTAATATCAGTACCTCATTCAGTATTTTCTCTCCACACATTGGAATGCCAAAAGTAAAGGAACAAATGGTATAGAAAAATACAAGAAGTAAAAGGAACAATAGATATATTATAACAATGTTCAGGCATTGATATGCACTGCAAGATTACTTGAAGCCATGTATAAGATAATAATAGTTGATGTTGACTAATATAACATGTTTCCATGGAGATGGCGTTCTTTAAATGCAAATTTTAAGTTACAAGATCAAATTGCATTTCGTTTCACAAAAACCCAAACGAGCATATACCACACTTAGATAGAATCTTAAACAACCTTATCGTATAGTCTTCTTTGCTTAAAGCCAGAAAAAGGTTCAATCTTTAGAATGTTTTCCGTCTAGAAATCGTAGAAACAAATATGAACTACAAAATGCAGAAATTGTAAAGCTATAAAATGGACTAAGAAAATTCACCATGTTGATTTTTATAAGGGCAAGAATCGGAAATAGCAAGAAATTTTGTCCTAAAAAAGAACAGAAATAAAAACAAAAAAAATCATCACGTGCTCGTAACGGGACCTGAAAGAAAAAGTCATAATAATTTGCTTCTCTCTAGAAAAAAAACAAAAATAGAAAAATAAGGCATTAAGACCAAAGCCACACTCAGACCACAAATAAAAAAACCCCATTTTGTAAAATAGAACTGTTATGAGGCAAAGAAATTGAGAAAAAAGAAAAACGCATCAAGAAAACAATGTCGACATAGATAAAAGGGATCCGGGAAATTAACAGCCATTAAGGAGAGAATAAAAACAACAAACGAATGATTTAACAGGTAGTAAAATCGGCCCATTGACCTCTTCGACTGCCTTCTCTCTCGCGCGCTCAGACAACCTCAGAGCCTTGATCTCCGCCTGTGCCTCAGATAATTCTCGATCTTTGTCTGCAATCCTCCAAAATATCCAAACAAATTTCAACGAGATGCTACACAAACCAACCGAATAAACTAAAAGAAAGGAACGCAGCAAACCGTAATCCCACCTCTGACTTCATTCTCAAGCCTATTCAGCTCGACCTTCACCGGATCCGATCCGTGGAGCAGATTAATAAACTCGTCCACCTCCAAGTTGGGCTTCATCGAGGCCCTTCGCCTCAGGGCCGGCGCCGACTTCCCCTCAATCTTGAACGACGCAGACGCCGTCAGAGCCTCCGGTGCCGGCTGCGGCGTCGCATTCCCCCCGGCGGCCTCGCCTAAGAACCGTTCCCCGCCGACGTCGCGCAGATCTGACATCCTGGATCTGATGCTCTCTCACATCGAAGGCAAGTAAAGAACCCAATTTAAACAAAGAGGAGGAGATTTTCGAAATGCGAACTCGACTCCGATTCCAAGTACTAGGGTCCTCCTCCTCGATCGAAATTGAGATCTCCTTCCTATGGCTATGGCTTCGATCGAGTCGGTCGCCCACGAAAGCAACCCTAACTGCGTTCCTTCCTCCAATCGCCCTCGTCGCAAGTAATGTGCTGTGGGGGAGTCCTAATAAGTAGACTACAGTGAGAAGGGGGGCAAATGGACGCCGGCTATTTTATATCGCTCCTCCTCTATTATTTATTCGTACTGAGCAAACCCCCGAATATGTTTGTTTCACTATCCGATGTAAGATCAGGGCTGAAGCAAAAGTAAATCCAACGGCGGATAATGAGTCCTCGAGCAGATTTCGTCTCCAGGGCATGCGGTGTCGTTACCGCACCGAGGGAGAAGGAGCCTCTGTTCCCTCGCGACGCCACGTAGTGTAATTGGTGTCGGAATACTCTCCCTGGATCGGTCAAACGATTTGGACTCCCCCTCCTTTAGGATGCCGGTGGGCTGTCCGGTGCAAGACAGCGGACAAAATTCTGACTAAAGCGTCAGTGACACGTATCTGGATAAAATCTATGACAATATTTTTTGTACTCCTTATCCGTCCCACCCACATACGGTGATCCGATGGGCCCACGGGGAAATCACCAATCCTCTGCTGCCAGACGAGGCATAGCCAGCCTAAATGGATTCAAAATCTAAGTATTTATTCTTTATTTCGGGTATAGGTATGATTACGTCAGGCCCGCATAATTTCCGGAAGCTGAACCGGATATTTGAGCCGGACCGAGACACGGAACCGGATCCTATGCGAGTTCTCGACGCGCGTGCCGCCGCTCTAGATTTCCACGTACGGGTACGCCGTGACGGGGGGCGGGGGGAAGCTGTCGCCTTTCGTGGACTTGCAAGCGGGAAGTAATAGATTGCAGGATTAAGTCATCATCTTGTCATCGAGGCGATGGATCATGAGCTGATCTCTACTTTGCTGCAGGTTGATTGGAACCATCACTGTCCGCCCTAATGGACTGATGGACTGACAACGATGTCCTTCTACTGTTCGAGCTGTGAGGAGCGTCTGAGCAATGGCCCCACTGAGAGGAAAAGTAGGGCAAGATCACAGCTTGAACGATGCCAGAAGATGACGCCTCTTCTTCTTCTTCTTCTTATTTTCACTGCTGCTCTTTTTGGCCGATTTGGAGTGTGGTTGTTGTCATGGTAGAGGGTTGGTGGCTGGTTGGGCATTTGGTAGAACTCTCCCTGTGGATTCTGGGGTAGTCTAAGTCCTCATTTGAAGCAGCAATAATGAGCCAAGGCTGTGCATTCCGATGCCAACAATGGCATATGCAATGGCCTTCTTTTGATGGTTCTTCTTTCAAGGTCGAACACCGTCACTACATGAATGGAGGCGTGGTGGACCTTTTGGTTGCACTAAATCGAAACACCGCAAGAACATATATCATGGAACAATGATTCGACAGCTGCACCTTAAGTTCCTTGTTCAAGCATGTATCTTGTTGTTCTTCTAAGTAAGGATATGGGCTGCTCATGTGTCGCATTGATGAACTTTAGAAAGGACTGCCGATTGGCAGGTTCCAATAATGAGCTACAGAAAGGAGGGGATAGGCTTGTGTGTACTTTGCTCTCCCTTCAAGTATCTTCCTGGTCGTCAGCAAGCATTTAGAGAAAAGCTAACATGGCTTTAAGCTTTTCCTCCCCTTGAAGCCAAAGAAGGGGCTGCATATTACAGCTACACTCCTGCATATAAATGATTTCCTCTGTTCCTTTTGAAATGTCAAACAGGAGAACAAATGTCTTAACCTGTGGCCAAATCCAGTGCTGTCAGGATGGTGATGCAGCCTCCTATATAGATCATCGTGGCTTCAACAGTTGGTGAAGTCGTCATGAATACTCAGTTGGATTCTCTGTGGGCATAAGTTCACAAAGCATGGAGGTTGTGGGGGGACTGTCGGCTTATCAGAATCCAAGACAAGGAGGTATCCAAAGCTTTCCATGTCTGTATCTCCCGGTCTCATGATGCTTATTGCTGTAATCTATGGAATCTCTTTCTATAATTAAGTTGTCGAGAACACCAAGGAAGACCAAGCTTCTTTAACCACACAAAACCCCTGTCGGGACTTGAGTCTATTTCTTTAATCATAGAGTAATAAAGGACATGCATGCGAAGAATAGTATATGTCCATTAACATTAAGGAGATTATAGAACTTTTCGGATAAGTGAGAGAGAAGAGGAGTTGCTAGCAAGCTTTTGCCTTTTACGTTTACTTTGGTCTAAAGTTCCTCGATTTCATGAGAGATTTCAGACCCAAGGAAGTAAGGCATTGTTCAATTGTCTTTAGATGCCTTGGGTTTAAGATGACAATGAAAGTAAAGAATTATCCTGGTTCTTCTTCCTGCTAGCGTCATTGTTGTATGCCATTGTCCTTTGGGATCTTGAGATACAAAGATTGGAACTCGAAGGTTGGAGCCGTGATCATAGCTAGGCAGAGTAATTGCCTTGAGCTAATCCGATATTTTAGCAGACAAGTCAAAAGTAAAACTAGAGAACACAGGCTGAAATGTTCTTCCGCAGCTTAATCTACTCGACAATCATGGAAGGCGTTTGCCACATCAACCACGAACCGGTATCTCACATCGCCCTTCTCCAGCCGCTCCATCGCAAGATTCACATCTTCCATTCTGACCACCTCAACCTCCGGCGTAACCCTGTGCTCGCTGGCGAACTCCATCATCTCCTGAGCGACCTTCATCCCGCCGATCATGCTTCCCACGATGCTCTTGCCTCCTGCAAAGCACAAGCCAAAACATGTAATCGATCGACGGCACGGGATGGACAACTGGGACGGAGAAAACCAACGCATGCAAGCTAACCTGAAACCAAATCGAATGATGGTATCTCCATTGGCTTCGTCGATGTCCCAACCATAATTATTTTCCCGTGCGTCTTCAGCAAAGCGACCAAAGGACTCAGCGAAAGAACACCGGCACTTGTGCTGACGATATGATCCATGGTGCCCGCGGCAGCCTATAACAGCAGCAACTATTTCATGTAACACGAAGAGAAAGTGGATCTCTCTCTCTCTCTCTCTCTCTCTCTCTCTCTCTCTCTCTCTCTCTCTCTCTGTTGGTGTACTGATGATACCTTCATCTGCTCGGCATTACTAATGACTATAAACGAGTCGGCTCCAAGCTGCTCCACCGCATCCTTCTCCTTGTCGGGACTTGAGCTGATCACGGTAACTCTCAACCCGAAAGCCCTGCCAAACTTCACAGCCAAGTGGCCGAGCCCTCCGAGGCCCACAACGCCCAGATGCTTCCCCGGTTGGTCCAGTCCATGCTGCTTCATCGGGGTATACACGGTGATTCCTGCACACAATAGGGGGCCGATCTTGTCCAGGGGCAACGTCTCCGGGACCCTGACGGCGAAATGCTCGTTAACGACCACCATGTCGGCGAATCCCCCGTAGGTTTTATTGCCATCAGGGTAGAAGCTGTTGAAGACGGGAACCAGTTTGGGGCAGTAGTTCTCATCATCCACTCTGCAGTTGTCACAAGAGCGACAAGCACCGGCCATGTACCCGACGCCGACCTTGTCGCCGATCTTGAACTTGTGAACGTCCCGCCCGACTTGGGTTACAACGCCTACAATCTCGTGCCTGGTAGATTCAAAAACCATAGACAGAATCCATTTGAGCAACTACTGCCGATGTTCTTTAGATGATGATGACATGAATGCTCACCCTGGGACGACCGGGTATTTTGCGTTTCTCCAGTAATTCTTGATCGTGCAAAGATCGGTAAGGCAAATTCCACAGTAGAGTACCTTCAAGGTGATGTCGTCGCCTTTCATGGCTCTGGAAAGTAGCGAGTGCCATAGGTCAAACGAATCAGAACAGGAAGCAAATTACTTTAGCTGAATTGCCAAGAGGAAGACGGAGATATAAGAAATAATGATAAAGAAATCATAATATAACTCGATGAAATGAATATTTCCTTCTATTGATGATTTGCAAAGAGCTATACAGGGATGAAAGTTTACTCTCTCATGTCCTCTAATAAGTTGCATACAATGATATGAATTTGAAATTTATGATGATATATCACACTTCATTAGAGGCAGCGATCGAAAAGTTTCAAGATGGATGTTGGATCAACTGCTTCAATAAGAGATCAGAAAAGCGAGGCCGAGGCAGAGTACCTTAAGGGGAAGGTAAAGGGGGAGAGGACTCCGGTCGAATCCCTGGCTGCCCATCCATGTGCCGTCCCTTCTTCTTCCATCTCTCTCTCCATCTCTCTGTCTCTGACGAAATGACGGATGCAGTGCGCCCAACATATATATATATATATATATATATATATATATATATATATATATATATATATATATATATATATATATATATATATATATATATATATCGATGAACCTATAGAACGCCATATTTGGTAGCCAATTACATGCATGCACATTTGACGGTCTCCATAAATCCACCGAATTATTTCCCAAATGGGTGATGCTGCTAACGAATGTACATAAAAGGTTATTCTAAAGTTAGGCATGAAAGTGATTGATTACAAAGGTAATAATTAAAAAATATATTTTTTTAGAGAGAATCTTTTTTTTTTAAAAAAATCTTTATCATTTGAGCTTAAATCCTTACGATATATAAACGATCAAAGTCTTTATCAGCTGCTAACTAACACTTTTAATATTTTTGACCTTATAATTTATCATGATATTTTTTAATTTTAAATAAAAAATTATTTTGGACTGTGTTTTATTTATTGCCAGTATGCGCGATGGAATGAGATGAAATAAGATTGTCTTTTTGGGGGAAAAAAAAGGCAATACTATACCTTTTTCATAATTAAAATTTTTTTCATTTATATTTTTGTGTGTTAACATACAAAAGTGTTACATTTTTAAAGAAAAATCATGATGCATGGTAATGTTATTGTAATTAGTTTAAATTCTGAATTACGATTAGTAAATCAATAATTAATAAATTTTAGATATTAAATTGTTTATATTTCTCAATATCAATATGCGTGATTGGTAATGTTATTTTAATTAGTTTAAATACCGATTCATGCCTACAAAAATAAAATTTTATTTGGGGTTTTGATCTAGCTAGGATTGTAAGGATCATGGTTTTGTTAGAGCTAGTGGAGCATATCTGAGATCTTTTATAGTGGGTTTCTAATAACGAATAAGAATAAATAATTATTAATATGTGGGCGTGCGAAGATCGGATACTATTTAATAGTGGGGAGGCCTGTCGAACCACTATGCGTCAGTGATTCAATTGCCGGCTACAGACGAGGATTCATATCGTTCGGAGGACCATAGATGGATGAAAGAACGTAGGACAGTCGGTGGATTCCCCACCTCTTTCCACCCAACGCATAGACGATGAGAAGTGGCAGCAGTCAAATGTGTTGTCTATCGCGTGGTCCCTCGTGGAGGCTGAGAACCACCGTCGCTGTTGGCCAACGCATTCGATCGGAGGCCAAAGTAATGGCAGAAAAGGAAGGCGATGATGCACACTACACTGTTCTTGTTTTTCTCTTTCCTATTTAGAAAGCACAATCGGCACAATGGAACCTTTCCACTGTTGCTTCCATGACAGAGGACCGTCGAAACATGATGGTTGCCCAATGTTTGTCAAGCATTTTCTTGTGCTAAAGGAAGAGATAGCATGCTCTTTCTTTTTTTTTGTTAGATGCGATTGTCCACAGTGCAGCTCACGGCTTAAGAAGATACATCGGATCGGAGGGAAGAAAAGAAAAGCTGAATCGTTCATGCTCTAGTTATTGGGATCCGTGGGAAGACGGTCCACTGTCTGAGTCGCTGTTTTCATGGATTGCAAGTGTGACTGCTGCACTCGAGTTGGCATCTCTTCTCTTGTCGTAGAAGGGATAAGGCTTGTAGTTGATCACTCTGCAAGCACGGAGTCCACACAAATGGAGAGTTCTGCAGGCCATCACGAGTGTGACTGAAGGTGAAGTAATGGAAGGACTCCTCACCTTTGCTTGCGCTTCTCCACGAACCGTGCCAGAGATGCCTTGCGAGACAGAGGTATTGCTGCAGCAGCAGTTAATAACTTGTCTTCGGTCAAATTAGTTGTATCAACTGGCAAAAGCAACTAGTGAATTGAATTGCAGCATACCTCTAGGCGAGTTTGTGGTTGCAGGACTCAAAGACACAGGAGTTGAGGCTGCAGCTGCATGATTCCTGCTGCTGGCCAGCAACATGATTTCACGAGCCTGAAAGAGATAATATGGCATATTGATGTGGAAAGCTTTGCTGATTTCTACAAATCATTAAGAAGAACATGATACCATATCCGATGAGACATTGTCGTACACTATCACTGAACCTCCGTAGAAGATGGTTAGCTGTGACGGCGATGAAAAGGACTTTGATGCGTTCCTGCATGGCCAAAAGCTTTCAAGTTCTACTTAGCAACATACCAACTTTGGGAACTACGACGTTATTACCATGACGAGCGGTCTCCTAAAAATGTGGATCTCACAGAATGGTCTTCTGCTGCAGTGGCTCCTCCACTTCCGGCAAGTGGAGTGGAGTAATGCGAGACCAGAGGACAATCCGAAGCTATGGTAGCAGCAGAACTGGTGAGGTGCTGCTTCAGTCCTTGTCTTCCGAGATTAGAGAGTGTCTACATGTCAGAACAAGGCATCTAATTAGTCTAAACCGATCATTACTTGCTGTGATGCTTGTCGGTCACGAATTAATAGTTTCTCTCTCTCTCTCTCTCTCTCTCTCTCTCTCTCTCTCTCTCTCTCTCTCTCTCTCTCTCTCTCTCTCTCTCTTAAGCAAACCTGAGAGGATACCACAGGGAAGCATTTTGGGTTGATGTGAAGACCACGGAACGAGAAATGGTCGAACGTCATCCTTTTCAGCTTACAGTCATCTGCAGCATTTGGTGATTGTGCTTGAAGCTGAGCAGCAGTTTCGTTTGCGTAAGGCCACTGAACTGCTGGATTTACACTCAAGATCGATATTGAATCTGACGATCCAGAGAAGGTTGATGTTGCAAGATTAGAACATGGAAAGGACACAAACGACTGCCGGGAATTGAAGGGA
Source organism: Musa beccarii (assembly GCA_024322285.1). Classification (NCBI taxonomy): domain Eukaryota; kingdom Viridiplantae; phylum Streptophyta; class Magnoliopsida; order Zingiberales; family Musaceae; genus Musa; species Musa beccarii. The sequence goes on from CM044394.1 coordinate 70,195,426, forward strand.
GGGAGACGAGAAGGAAAGGAGGACCTGATGAATCCTGGAACCTCCTGCTGCGTTCCTTCACCTGCAGAGCCACCGCGGCGTCGCCGTTTAGTCCCAGAAAGTCCCTCTCCATCAGCAAAGGCGAAGGATCGCAGCTCGTAGTACTCCTCGCAGGAGGACTCGCCACAGGTTGCTGCTGCTGCTGCTGCTGCTTCGCTGCGCTTATGACAGCCTTCCTTCGCCGGGAGACAAGGAAACACGTACAGTCGTACCACCCCATCTTTTCCCTCGTGAAGATTTAAGATTTCCCATCGGAGGATCGTTCGGATCGCAGCCGTCCGTTTCCGTCGCAAGACAATGTGAACCGCCGGATATGCTTTGGCGCCGTAGTTCGTGTCAGTTATTTGCACGAAGATAAATTACATGACGTGGACAGCACTTCTTAGATCAATGAAGTGTGTGGGTTCCCGTGGGACCGGTTGCGGTCACCCAATGACAGGACAGGTGGCTCGGTGGGTGGGACCTCGATGGTGAGGAAGAAAGAATCGCTCGCCCGACGCACAATGACGGACTAATCCAACAACAGTTGAGACGGGTACGAATCTGAGATCAGTCGGTGCGTGCAATAGGATCGATGGGGAAGTCGGCCGAAGTGGTCAGAGACAGAGAGTGCCCGTGATGGTCCGATTTTGAATTGGACGTTAAGTAGGACCAGCTCCCGGTGGAGATCGTACGATCTGCTCTTTTGACCTGCCTGTTGCATGGAGGTGGTTCGGAGCACGTTGTGTGATTAGCCCTTATGGCTCTCTTCTTTCCTCGTCATGGTTGCAAAGAGTCATCTCTCTCCATCTCTCGCTCTTCAAAGTAACAAACAAATCACTCGGTTTCTCAGACTGGTCCAGAGCTGACGTGGCAGGATTCCAGTGGCCTGGTTCATGGCAAAGATGGTGGACCAGGTCCAGCCTGCAGTTGGACGTCAGCTACAAGAATCAGCGTCGATGCTGAGCGATGTCTCCGAGGAGAGAAGGCAGGCTTTGGAAGACACACCGTTGCCCCCAGCCACTCAAGCAACGGCTGCCAACCATTGTTCTAAAGTTCAACCGACCGTCCATGAAATTAAAAGGAAGTGGGAAATAAAATCATGGCATCAGCCGATGCACGAGAATTTGCCAACGCAAATGTTAAAGATACTGCCCATATAGACTTCCAATCGCCCATCACGTTAGACTGATGATGCCAACATTTCTGTCCGGCTCAGATGATTCAGAAACTCCCAGTGGCAAAAGATCATGCAGTTTGAGGCATCGAGAAATCAAGTTGAAGGCAACGTATAGCCACAGCACCAAGCTTTCCATGGCTTGCTCACCAACAAGAGATGCTGACGCCTATCGTACTGGATACAATGCTACGGCAAGGTCGCCGTATATGAGTTGCAAGCTACTCCCAATGCAACAAAAAGCAGCAGCACGAAAAAAGCACCATTGTTTTGCAAAAGCAAAGATCCTTGTGATCGTGAAAAACTATTAACCAGTACAACACACACAAAAAAAAAACACCATTACTATGTGATAGCGAAGACTCTCTTAGATATGAAAAGTTAGATGGTACACAAAGAAAGAATGTAAAGCGATGAAAATTGTTTATATCCAAAATGAAAGCAAAATGTTCCGCTATGTGTTGATTGAAAACTTGTGTCTGCATTGTGGACACTCGTAAAAGACGGTCAGCCCTTCGTCAGCTACGTAGCTGCATATTTAGATGATAAGTGATCGAGAAGCACGGGCGAACATATTTGCAAACAGATGATCGACAAAATAACTTGTCAGAGAAAGACATGATCAACAAAAAAGAACAACTTGGACATATAATCATATGAACAAAATCAATAAGGTGGAAATTTACGTGTTTGGTATAATATTCAAGTTCAGGATGATGACACTGGGGACACTCTTCGTTAACCTTATCACACAAAAGTGAATCATGGTTTACATGTGACATCCAAATGAAGAAACAAAGTTGGTCTTTAAGTTGCTTACAACTGCTCTTTGGACCTCTTCCGTATCAACAGGTGCTGTCTCAAGGAGTACAAAGGGGTCAATCTTCAGTTCTCTTCTAATATGCTTTGGTTAAAGGTACAAAAATGTTGCAACTCTTCAAACATGATTGATCAACAAAATCTGTCCTAGAAATATCATTTGTAAATCATAAGTGGATTATAATTTTAAATACAAGCTTCATCCTAACCAATCATACTCACAAGTACATATGGGGTTGGGGGTTGGGTGGGTGGACCTGTGCATCACGGAGTACGAACTGCCATCTTGAGATGCTTCAACTGGAAAAAAAAATGAAAATTACATGGATTGTAGGGCATGAGATGGTATAGAGTATGGACACAACAATGAAGAACATAGAAAAACGTGACAGAATTTTGTGATGAAAGCAAATGGAATTATCACTGTAGATATCTATGATCCTCATTTGATGGTTGGCATATGCAGCATCAATCATGCACACAGTAAGGAACCATACTAAGCATAAACAGACAAGAGAGAGCTTGAGTACATACAAGATCCAACTCGAATTCATTCGATTATGACCCTTATCTTAAAACCAGTAAAAAGGGAAGGTAAAGAGACTGAATGGAATAGGAGTGCTTTAACTACGTGGATAAGATACACGGGCATCGAGAACAACACAGCATGAATGGGAGAGTAGGGGAAAAGATCATTCATTACATGGTTGTACCACTAATTTGAACAAGCTGCAGTTTACGAGACATGCCTCAGCTGTTATAGTGCACTGTGTTCTCTCCCTTCAATCTCTGACAAACAATTTTAGACCTATAAGTTTGTATTGAAATTTTCTTTAAAAAAATTCTGACATTAGCATCTCCATCTTTGCTCATTCCACAATGCTATGCGTAAGTATGGACACACCACGGAAGAGAAGAAGGAAGAAAGAAATAGTTTATGGTCTCCAGAAAATAATCCTCAGAATCACTGAACATAAGAAAAATATTGTGGAGAGGAAAACTGAACGATGCAGCACAGAAGAACACGTTTCACCTAATTAGGAGGGAAAACAGATTGTTTGTGCCTTTAAGACGAAAATTACTCCTAATAGTGAAGGTTGCCATTCCCCTAAATCTTTAGAAATTTGAAAAGATCACCCAATGGTTGCTTTAAATTTAAACTCCACTCTGTGACTAGACTTTTAGGAATTTTGGCAAGTCCCCCTCTTACCTTACTGTGAGTACAGTAGATGTCATCTTTGAACAGATAATAAGATAGGTAGATGTCCTACCTGTGGAATTTTAACAGTAGTAAAGAAAAAAAAATCTAGATAGATAGATGTCATCTTTGAACAGACAATCAGATGACAATTGGCAAGAACATCTGCAGAAATATTATGATGAATTGACACATTGTGAAGTGTGAACAATGTGGATCGAGTTGGATGGTTAGGTATTTGAATGAGAAGGTAAACCCCCTAATCACCAACTTCCTTTTCGCGTACTCTAGCAAATTGATGGATGCTACAAATTTACATGCCAATCATGCAATTGTTGGACGAAGACGGACAAATTCATTTTAATACTCCTGTTGTTATTTCATTCAAAAATAATAGTTCTTGTTAATCTATTGAGCTTATATTCATCAGTACAATCTAAAGACGGAAATTATGTAATTTGGTGAGCACAGTTTAACAATTGTTTCTTCGGATATGATTTACTACGGCATGTCAATGGCTCCCTCAATTGTCTACCCAAAAATATTCAAATACTAAGAAAATTGATGTTAATGATAAATCTTAATTATAAATTATAATTATGTTAAGATTATCTTATTGCAAGCCTTAGTTATTAGCTCGATAGTATTACTAATCTTTTTAGATAATATTATAGTAGAAATATGGTCCAAGTTACAAAGTCCAATTCACGAATCTCTTTTGCACTCGCATGCTTGGTCTTTTATTTACTCTAATAAAAATAACATAAGAGATAAATAGTATTATTGATTATATATATTTATTATTGATTATATATAAAAAGTTAATAAATATGACTTGGCTTTAGTAGACCATTCTTGAGTGATAAGGGAGTTATTATTTACACTGTTAATGACATAAGAGATGAATATAATGAACAAATATTAACAATTCAAGCATGTGACTTACTAATATCATTTGAATAACTGTATGACAAGTTGACTGATCATGAAATATATATAAAACGAGAAGAGAGAAAGACATGACCAAATATCATATCTTTATTCAATAAAAAAATATAAAAAAGATAATCAAAACAATAAGAACTTTAATAATGAATCAAACAAATACCTTCACGATATATGAGTAATAAACAGAGTTATCATCTTTTATTACACTACCAACCCTCCAACTATGATGATAATTTTAATCTAAATAATTCAGAAAATAATTTCAATAATAATCACTATAAATATTAATAACTTTAGTGTCCCAACAATAATAATTAATAAAAAAATCATTTACTAGCTCTATGATAAAATTGGACACATAATAAAAGTTTATCAATGTTGATCTTGCTACACCTAATTGGCCTTAAGAAAAATATTATGACTACTTCGATTACTCATTGAAATAATTGTATTATTGATTCTAGTACTTTTGATCATTTTATTTCTGATCTATAGAATTCATTTATTTGTATCGATTATATAAATAATGAAAATATTATTATTGATGAAGATAATGAAAGACCTATCATTTACACCTATTCTATAATAATTAATTTACACATAAATATTTTTACAAACAACTGATTGCTGCAGAAAATAATCTCCTTCAAAGATATTTTTCATGCAGCGAGGATCATGAAGAATGGGATTCCATTTCCACCACATGGCAGCATTGGATATCAAGACTACCCAACCTTGAGCGACGGGCCAACGCACCCATCTCCGCAACCCACTGCTCCCTCCCATCTTTCACCGAGTCGCTCCTTTCTGTGGCTCCGGATGACGAAGAGACACTGGGATCAACGAATTCTTGGCCTGCCATGGCCGCCTCTTCGGGGTACGCAGGTCGGATGCTTTTCACTTGCGTTTGTTTGCGTTGCAGGAGCATGCGAACACTTGCGACTTCCGTCGTCGCAGCCAAGTGCCTTCGCCTTCCACGTCATACGGTTAACAGGATCCGTGGATTCTATGGTTCCTCCTCTATCCACCGTTCATTGCATGTAACCGCTGCTTCTGTTGGTTCGCTTCGGCACGGTTCTCCCCTTTCGCAATACCTTCTCCGGCACGTCCAATCCCTCCCCACGACACCGCTTCGCGATGCGACGCCGCGTGATCCCCTTCGCCCTTCTCCACCTCCTCTCCCTCGCTCTTCTCGCATCGTCGCAACGTCGGCTGGTCATCCTCCGGGAAGACTACGCCGACTTCTTGTCCACCCCCTCCTCCGCCTTCGGCACGGCCGATGACTCCCACGGCTCTGAAGACTCCGCTAAGTGGGACGAGTTCGGAGACCTGGAGTCATCCCTCACCGCCGCTGGAGATTACGACCCGGGCTCATGGCTTCCCATCATCGATTCCGCCTCCTCTCCTCTCTCTTTCGTCAACTCCTCCTCTGACCCACGCGAGGCGCTCTACTACTCCGGCGTCCGCCGCATGATCTCCGCCGCCGCCGCCGCCTCCTCCGACCCGGCGGACATGGAAGCTGCTGCTGCCGAGATCGAGGCCGCGGCCTCCGCTGGCCTCCCCCACGCCCAGTCCGCCCTTGGCTTCCTATACGGTACCGGCCTCATGCGCCCCCAGAGCCGCCCCAAGTCCTTCCTCTACCACCAATTCGCCGCCAAGGGCGGCAACATGCAGTCCAAGATGGTCCTCGCCTACACCTATTTCCGACAGGACGTGAGCCCTAATCTTTCTCTTCCCTTTTCTTTTACCGTTTCTCTGATCCACTGGAGAAGAATCTGTTATTTTTCTTTCATTTGATGCAGATGCACGAGGAGGCAGTGAAGCTCTATGCGGAACTCGCGGAGGTGGCCGTCGCGAGCTTTCGAATATCGAAGGAACCGCCTGTGATCGAGCCTATCCGAATCCATAGTGGTACCGAAGAGAATAAAGAGGCACTGAGGAAGTCACGAGGGGAGGCAGATGAGAATTTTCAGATCATCGAGTACCAGGCATTGAAGGGCAATTCATTTGCCATGTACCAGATCGGGTTGCTGTACTATTATGGGTTGAGGGGAGTGAGGAGCGACAACACCAAGGCACTGCATTGGTTGTTGAAGGCCGTGGAGAAGGGGGATCCGAGAGCCATGGAGTTTCTAGGGGAGATGTATACCCGAGGGGCTGGGGTGGAGAGGAATTGCACCAAGGCTTTCGAATTGCTAACTCTTGCATCCAAGCATAAGCTCTACTCTGCCTATAATGGTTTGGGATACCTCTATGCTAAAGGTTTTGGAGTAGAGAAAAAAAACTACACTAAGGTAAAGTCCTGAGCTTCAATCCCTTGGCATACATACATTCCTTTGTTCTCATTTTCAGTCACTAATTTGGGGAAGGGGATTAGGCACCTAATATTTTGCTGGAATTGGAAGAGAGTGGTGCAGAACTCTTGTTCCAAGAACTTGAGTTCCCATGCAGGTGTTTGGTCAATCAAAGACAAGTATCTAGAATATAATTTTTATTAAGTCCCATAGTTTTTTGTTTGTAGATTGCAAAATCTAAAAGTTTGGTTGTTTATGTTAAGCTAGTTGAAATGTAGCAAAAATGTATTGTAGTGATTTTCATAGTTCTTTGTGGATAAATTACAAAACTCTAAAGTCGGGTTGTGGCATTGTGCTGGTTGGGCCATGTTTAATTATCATGGTTTGGGTTGATTCTATGTCTTTGTCATATCTGTGTATTGCATTAGTTGAAAATCTTGTCTTGAATTGGATAGTCTGTGGTATGTTCATGTTGCTATAACTTTCCATAACTGTGTTTCTTTTTGTGATGAGTTGGTCTGATTAAATTACCAAGATTTTGAGATCCTTCTCCACTGAAGTCAAGTTGTATAAGTGGGGTTGAGTTCAAGAATATTAATTTGACAAGGCATCTTGGTTTACTATGTTCTAGTGCTTATTAACCTTTTTTAATTGAATTTTACTGATAGTCATTATCATTCTTCAACTTTAACTTATTCTTGCAGGCAAAAGAATATTTTGAGAAAGCTGTGGAAAATAAGGAGCCTGGTGGTTATTATAACCTAGGTGTGTTGTATCTCAAGGGCATTGGTGTGAAAAGGGATTTAGAGACAGCCTGCAAATTATTTCTTGCTGCAGCTAATGCTGGTCAGCCAAAGGCTGTCTACCAAGTTGCAAGATTGTTCCAAACAGGCATAGGCCTCAAGAAGAATCTTCAAATAGTACTATTTTTGACTTGTATCTCTTCTATTTTTTGATTTATGCATCACTATTTTTCTTATTTTATTTTCTATTTTACTCATTAATTATCTGAATGCTATCGTTAGATTTTTGAATTGAATGTTCCATAGATCCTTAGGCTTTAAATATTATGTTTTCTTTTCTTCTAGAGTATGAATTTTTTGTGAATAATAACTTCATGTGTCAATATGTCTCATTTTTATGTAAGCTCCATGGAAATTAAATTTATTTTTTATTTATGTTTCGGCCATGTATGTTATGCAGAGCTTTTAGTTTCATGAATATCCTTATCGTGGAACATTTTTTGGTACTTGATATTTTTTATGGACATTGATTTTCTTTGGATGTATTATTGGTTTTACATGATTGTCACTTTTATATCTGAAAAACATGCCATGTATGTCACTTTTAGATCTTGCCCCCAATATGCATGTAAAATAATTAGAATCACTATACTACTGATTATCGTCATTGAGGTTGCATCTAAGTTTAAACATATGTTTAGCATGTGTTTGTCTTCATATAAGGTTGTACCAAAGAATTATTAAAATGTTAAAATTAGGGTTTGCCTTATTGGTCTGAATTGGTGTACCAACTAATTGATGGTATGGTATGTACCACCCTATACCGATGTACCATATGTCAGTATGGCTGGGTATATCGATGGCACAGGAAAATGGCAAAAATAGCTCTAAAATTTTTAAATATAAAATAAAAAGTTAGATTAGGGGTTTTAAGTTAGAAACAAATATAAATTTAGCAAAAATAATCTAAATTAGGAATGAATAGTGGCACATATCTTTTTCGGGTTTTGAGGAGCAGTTTTGTGGTATGTTTCGGATCAGTCTTTTTGTTGATATTGAATTATCTATAAAGAAATAATTTGAATTGTTAGATTACGAGTTAAGCAACTTAAACTTTAAGATTCAGATGAATCAAGTAATCGATTGATGGATATACCTGGTTCTACCACTAAAAAGAACGACGGGACTCCATTGGTGATGGATCGAAGTCCTCGATCCTATGTATCTGTAGATCAATTTGATATGTTTGTCAGACCCAATTATAAAATTGATCGCATGACATAGTATACTGATATGTCGTATGTTATTGGTGCATCAATGTGGTGATGGTCATAGTTTGATCGTCATAAACAACACGTGTTTGAGGCGGCTCCTAAGGCAAGTATAATAGTAGCATGTATTAGTGCCAAGATTGAAGAATCTTAGAACTTCTACTTTCGCCACTGATCTACTACTCGTATCATAAAATCGATCACCGTACTATTGCTTAGAGAAGAATGATAGACTATCATTGTACCGCATTGTGTCTACATCGTGTAGGCTATGTTGCATCTGCTTAAAATCATCCAATACCTTTCCCATTCATGTATAAACTTGACCAGTACTTCATTGAGCTTTATGATCTAAATCTTGGATGACATACGCTCGGTCCATGCACCACTTTTAAACTGTGTAGACGGGACCATCGACTCCCAAGCGTTGTTGCCATCATCGGCCGAGACACTGTCATCCACATTGCTGCCATGTTTTTGGATTGAGCGGGTTGCTAAATGCAATTGAGAAGGTGTCTCGTTGTCCTACTTGATTCTTTCTAATGGTGCAGCTGATGTTAACGTTTTCCCCTTTGCCTTTGCCTTTGCCTTTGCACGTTGGGTTGACGATTGTGATGGTTGAGTGTCTATAATTCTTCGAATAGTCTGACTCGATATTGTACGAATCCTTCCGTCACGTTCTCGCTAAGCAGTGATTAAAAAAGGCGCTCGGGCGCTCGCCTAAGCGCTCGGGCGGCGAGGCCAGCGCCTTGCTTCACTTCAGCGGCGCGCTTCAAAGAGGCGCCGCTAGGCGCCGCCGAGCCAGCGTCGGGCGCTAGCAGCGCCGGGTTAAGCCGGCGGCCGAACCATCGTGATTGGTCTCTCTCGCCGCTATGCTTCGCTCCGTTGCCGCTGCCGCTCGCCGCCCGCTTGCCGTTGTCGCTCGCGCTCCCTCTCCAATCGTTGTCACTGCTTGTCGCTGCCGTCGCGCCGCCGCTCGCTTCTTCTATAAATCGCTCGCTCGCCGTACTTTCTTTGCCGCTATCACCGTCTCGCCCTCTCGTCGCCCTCGACAACGTCGAGATGTCACGAGCGACGTCGCTCCGAGGCGACGTCGCTCAAAAGTTTTAAAAAAATTCCTATTAAAAAATGAGCCTCGGGGGCGTCGCCAAGCCTCGGGGCGTTGTTCGAGCCTTTCGCGACGTCGCCGAGTCTTAAAAAACTAAAAAATAATTTTTATTAAAAATTGATTTTTATTTAAAAAATAAACGTCTTTAGGGTGAGTGCAGTCAGTATTACCGAAGTATTAACAATATACTGTTAACAGTATACTAATAACAAAAATTTTTATTTATTAAATTAATAATATATTATTTTAATTTTAATACTAGTATTTTTTAATTTAATAATATTTTTTATTTAAATAATTATATTTTTTAATTATATTATATATTTTTATATTTTAGCGTCTCGCTTCGCTCGGGCTAGCGCCTGGGCGAGTGCCTAGCTCCTCGGGCGATTTTAGACCTTGACGCCTTTTGGCGCGTAGCGCTTTTTAAATCACTGTCGCTAAGGCGGGATCTTCCTTCTATTGGGTATGTACTTCCTCTTCTTTTATTGCCTCAGTGATAAGACACGAAGGACGTGGAGGATCTCTTGCCTCATCAAGTAGAGGATCCTTTGGGTTCTCTATTGCTTCGACCCACTCTAACATCGACTGTGAATCTTTGTCGTAGTATTGGAGTTCGATGGGATCAACTCTAGTTCCTCTAGCTCCTTGTCCAGCTCGACACATCATACCGTTAGACGCATGTTGTAATGGACATATACCAGTTTCTTCAATTATCTATATGGTGGTCTGTTATGGACTTTTATGTGAATCAATACGAATGTTGACAAGTTGTGTTCGCAACCATTCGATGTTATTGTCTGCGAAAGTACACGAACAACCTACCTTAGATTTACTGCATCCCCTCTGAATTATAGCCTCCACTCGATTGAAAAAAAAAATTAATAGGAGTATAGGACTATTAGCATAATAAATAATTAATGTTAAATATAGTTTATAATCAATATGTGTGTAACTTTCCCTTATTAGGATCCATATTGCAACGACACGATAGAGCTACACTATCGGAGTATGAATCGACTTCTATAATAGCATTGATAGTATTTGGTAAGAGTTGATATATAACATTTCTTAGTGCCGATAATAAATCTGATTGCGTTCCAAGATTATACTGAAATTAAATGGTCAGATTTAGATAATACACTATAAGACAAATAATTTCATTAGTAAGAATTTTTCATATATTGAAAATTATGAATTAAATTACACTGAATATGAATTTACTTGCATCATGCATATCTTGGTCCATATAAACTTCGGTCGTACGATCGATGATCTATAAGTATTGCTCATCCTTAAAATTATTCGTGAATGCTTTCTTGAGCTCCAATCTTGTTGTAATCAACATATGTCTAAGATAAGGCATATAGGGATGCTTATCCATACTTGCCTTATGGAGGACAACATAAAGTGGTTCCACTTTTATTATATTTCATTTGACATTCCAAAATCTAGAAAAAAAAGAGTCTTTTATACCTTTTTTCCATTGTTTGATCTCAAATACTTAAAATCGAACCTTTCTTGTGAGGTGACCATTGCCTTTAGACCTTGCCTTTTTTGTTGTATTGGCTTTAAGACAATGAAATTTGTAGCAAATCGAGTGAGTCCTAGTCGGAGTATCTCACCATTTGTATACTTCTGCATCAAAGAGTGAACCCAATTATGATTGTATATACACTTAATGATCAATTGTGCTTGAGCTACACAGTTGTTAACTAATGGTAGCTCGTCAATATCTTTCAGTATTAGATCCATGCAATGAGCCACATAATGGAGTCTAAAATAATGTTTCCCTTTTTTTTATTAATTGTAAACCGGTCTTTTTGAAATTGTCTCCATTGTTAGTGATTATCTAGACTATGTACTATGGTCTGATCTTCTCTACCACAATGTTCATTAGATTTTCAATATAGTTTGCATCTTGAATATTGTCGGAAGCATTAACTAACTTATAAAAAACCACTCGTCTGTTGCAATACAAAAAAAAATTGATGATACCCAATTTTGTTGGCCTTGTCCACCTATCATATATTCACCTCATACTTGTCCTATTGCCTCTTGAAGGATTTGATCTAATCCTTCAGTTTTGCTACCTCCTCATCTAAATTCACATCGTAGCTCTCCTTCGGTGTTAAAGGTTCAATCCCTATGCCAACCTTTTGGATAAAAGGAGACGATTCTCTTATAACATGGACCTTGGGCTATGTCTGTTGGAATTCGATGGAAGTTGAACCATTTAGCTATTACCTTCCTAATATCCCGCTTCTTTTCTTTTGTATATGCATCGTCAATTCGTGTCTGCCTCACTGTTTGTGGAGGATAGACTTATGAATCAATATAAACAATATATAGTGCTGACCTCCTACCAAGTCCTTTGATAAAATCACAGATTCCATCATGCAACATGCTACCAATCTGACTCAACCGAGGAGGAGAGGCAGTTGGCTGCCTCATGCTGGTCGACCTCTAGAATCCTTGTGGCATAGACCCACTGCCACCGCTGCATTCCCACTATGAGTTAGGTCGTCGATGCCTCATTGTTTTCTCGTACTTGTACTGATGCTCTAGTGATGGACGAATACCAGTTTTGAGATCCAGGTCGATATCATTGTCACGACCCTTATATTCATCCAGTTACCGCATAGCCTTGTAGTATTCTTCCTCAGCTCTTGCCTTATTAAGTGTATCTTCCCTTGTATGTTGTAACTTGTCTTGAAATGATTTGTGAACCTCCATCAAAATCTTCTTGTGTTTTGCAATATCGGGATACTTGTCAGTCAAATATATCTTCACCCGAGTGATTCTTTCACTCTCCTCGATGTAGTCACAATAAATGCATTGTTAATGATGACAATTCCTGTCTATCTTTCGGGCATGATCCCAAGTGTCATCATATGTCTGTTCCCTTAGCGTCATATTTTTATCAAAATTGGATCAAACAAGTATGCTATGATTATCCCTAATTTGAAATAACAAGGTACGATTATAGATAATGTGTCATACTTTGTCACTATAAACATGTCAATCAACCTATTCGGTATAAAATACTTAGAATTAACTCAATATAGGTCAAATTATGATGAATTCGTAATTATATGCACTAATAACAATACTAAAAACACTAATTACTTCCTAATTAGCCCTCTTTTACTATAATAAACATGTCAAGCACTCTAATAATTATTAAATACGTAAAATTGACCTAACAAAGGGTCAAATAATGATAAATTTATTATTAAATACACTAAATTACAATATTAAAAACTTAATTAAACCCTAATTAGTCTTATTTTACCACTATAAATATGTCAAACACCTTAAGAGGCATTAAATACATAAATTTGATTCAAATATAGGTCAAAAATCATCATTAAATACACTAATCACACTATTAACATAGTTAATTACTCTCTAATTATTTCTCTTTCACTACTGTAAACATATGAAATATTTTAATAGGCATTAAAGACATTTAATTGACATAATATGGGTCAAATCTTAATTAAATCAATATTAAATACACTAATCACAACATTAACATAGTTAATTAATTCATAATTAGTCCTCTTTCATCACTATAAACTTGTCAAACACTGTAATAGGTATTAAAGACATTGAATTGACCCAATATGGTTCAAATTTTGATTAAATTATCATTAAAATGACTAATCACAATATTAAAAAATTTAATTAAAACCTAATTATACCTATTATACCATCACAAACATATAAATCACTTTAATATGCATGAAATACAAAAATTTAACTCATTAAGTGTCTAATTTGAAAAAATCAATACTAAACACACTAATCACAACATTAAAGGCCTTAATTACTCTATAATTAATACTATTCTACCATCATCAAAACCTTAAACAACATATTAGACATTGAGAACATAGGATAGGCTTAATCATCTCATAAATCATTAAAAATCGAGAAAAAAATACATACTTTTGATTTGAGAGTTTTTTCTCTAACTTAGGTGTTAGTATTTCTTAATTAGCCTTTCAAACTTGATCCAAACCACAAATCGTAGTTTTGTGAAGTTTTATGAGAGTATCAATGTGAGAATGAGAGAAAGAAGTGAGTGAGAAAGAGACTGAGAGATTAGACGAGTTTGAGAGAGTGAAAGAGGAGAAGGAAAGGTTTTAAAAACCCTTTCAAATGGATCTGACTGTTGAAACTGATCAGATCTAAGTTGTTCGCCGGTAACGATCCAAATCCAATCAGTATCGATCAATACAAGAAGGTAACAATTGGATTTCAATTGTTCTGACCAGTACAGACCCCTTGTTAGGCAATATGAGGTAATTTAGCATATACCATCTGGTACAGGATGGTCCACATATCGATCCCTTGTTGGACCGGTATATACTGTCTGTATCGCGACATGGCAAACCTTGGGCAAAATGGCTAACAGTACGAGGTTATGCCACTAAATGATGTGCTGAATTTCTAGCTGACACAAATTTAGGCAGTAGAGGATTTTGTTGAAAAGCCTAAAAGCTTCTTGGAAGTCGTCTTTTATATCTCGCTTCAATATATCGTATCTTTTCTTTTGCTGCACCCTTTTCTTACATGCTGTAGAAAACAATTAGTATGAGGAACTTACTACAACATGTTCTGACTTTGGCATTTTTTGTTGCTTTAAAATTGTTTTAGTTGTTTCTTTTTAAATGTCAAGTCATTTCATGCTCAAACAACTGTCAAAAGCTACGTAAATAACCAGCACATCTGTTTGTCAAGTCCTTTCAGCTTCTTAATTTTCTCGTTCTTAAACAGATTGCACCTATTACCTAGAAGTATTACCTTTTTAATTTTTTCTTGTCTGTGAAACTCACTTTTACTTATTTGTAACATGTCTCTGAGTACCGTGTGAGCCTTTTTAAAGATCTGCAACCAAAGGAGGCAAACAGATATTGCTATAGTATATACCATAGGAACTCTAATGAATTAGGAAATGTGCTCCTAAAAATAGTGATGAAAATATTTTTTAAAAAATTACTGTTTCATATTATTGTAATATTATATCCATTCCACAATTACTTGATTCTGGTGCCTCTGTCCTTCCGGTAGTAACTGTAGCATATTGGAAATTAGTTGTAAGGGATCATGAAGAATTTGTAAGTCTGGTTTCAAATTTTTTTCTATTTGAATTTAGGTAATGAATCTGTATATAACTATAGATATCTTCTAGTTATTATAGTAGTTCTGTATGTATTTTCTCAAGACATGTGCTTTTCTTATATTTATTATGTTAATAATCAGTTATTATGTTGATTCAGGCTACACATTTGTACAAAACAGTGGCAGAAAGGGGTCCTTGGAGCTCCTTATCAAGTTGTGCTCTGGAGTCTTATCTGAAAGGGGATGTGGGAAAGTCACTTCTGTTATATTCCAGAATGGCAGAGCTGGGATATGAGGTGGCACAAAGCAATGCTGCTTGGATCCTTGATAAATATGGAGAACAAAGCATTTGCATGGGCGAATCTGGCTTTTGCACAAACACAGAAAGGCATCTTCGTGCCCACACTTTGTGGTGGCAAGCATCAGAGCAGGGTAATGAACATGCGGCTTTGTTGATTGGTGATGCTTACTACTATGGCCGGGTAATGATATTTTCATGACAGACTGAACTTTGTTAAACAGTTCCAATATGGATCTCTTTTTTCGCAACACCTTGATCAAACTGTCATGTAAAATGACATGACTTCTGTCTCTATAAATCCTGTCCATCATGCAGAGATCATGTCTTATGTGAATCTTACAAAAACACCTTGAGCAAACTGTCGTGTAAAATGACATCACTTCAGTATCTTTAAATCCTTTCCACCATGCAGATATCACTTCTCATGCGAATCTTAAAAAGTACACTTGGAATAAGTTTAGCTGCTACTGTGCTTGTATGTCTTGCCAATGAATGATCATGATTGGCAAGTTCTTTAGCTTATAAATTTGTATGATTATTTAGATGTCATTACCCAAAAGGTATATGCAAAAATTTGCATCTTTTGTTGATTGGTAATATTAAGTATTTTGAAATACATTTAGTTCCTCTTATGGTATATGCAAAGTTATCCATCTTGTTGGTTGGTACTACTATAATTTGCACTTAGTTTGGTTACAGTTGATTAACTAGATTTATATAGGTTTGTCATGTGTCCAGGTTTGTAAATGTTCATTTCTGTTATTAATCATGCTTACACTGATACTATTGTTTTATTTTGAGAAAGCTGTATTAGACAGGCAATGCACTCAATTGAACATACTTGAACTTTAGAGTTCAGGTTTTGGTTTTATCTGAATTTTTACCTGAATAGGCTTGCTTTGAAGCACATTGAGCTTTTTCCAGTATGTGCAATATGTCATTTTGTGATGTTGAATAGACATTTTACGTTCTTTAGCTTCAAAGTATGACAATTTTCCGTGAGATAGAATCATTTAGTAGCATTCCCTATTGACCGTTTATCCTTTCACATCTGATATAAACATATGCATCCTGTTTGTAGATGCAGCAGTTGCTATCATTAGAGTTGTGTATAGAAAAATTGATTTTCGATGAGACATTTACTACGTTGTTTGCAATAAAATTATTAGTTACGCTTTTTATGTAAATGCTACATCAACTTTGACCTTGACAAAATTGATTTTCAGTTGTTGTCGCTCACTGTTTGTATCACAGGGAATTGCTAGAGACTATGAACGAGCTGCAGAGGCATACATGCATGCTCGGTCGCAATCCAATGCTCAGGCCATCTTTAATATAGGATACATGCATGAACATGGTCAAGGACTTCCACTTGATCTTCATCTGGCTAAAAGGTACTATGATCAGGCCCTTACAGTTGATCCTGCAGCACAGTTACCGGTTAAGCTAGCGCTTATGGGCTTGTGGATAAGGATGAACTATGCTGACAGCTTCCTGGTAAGATATTTTACTTTATTCTGTCAAGCACCAAGCTACTCCTAAAATGATGGGTTATATATTGTTTTTATCATACTAATTACTTTTGAATGAAGATTTGCGGTCGGTCAAAGATGTAAGTCGTCTACTTGTTTGATTTGATGGTCATCTAGGCTTTTCTGTTCATGAAATTGTGAAAACACTAACATTTTTCTTCTCAAGAGGCCCAAGGACTGGATGCTTTCTGAGTCTATAGTCTGAGAAAACTAGAGAACCTTTGACGTGCTAGAACTAATACTCAGATTTTTCTGTTTAACAAGTTACGATGAGAATAAAGGGGGGAGTTAGGGGTGCATCAGGTGTCGTCTCCATGCACTTTGCGGTATAGCCATTTGTTTTAGAAAACTCAATGCTACTTTATCCAAAATTAAGTGCTTATCTGGACCGACCCATATCATTAGATAACATGGAACATTTGGTAAGCTCTCTCTGATTGATCGGAATCTCTATTATCAATCTGTAAAAGAGAAACTTTAATGTGTATCTCTTTGGTTATCTGCTTATCTGACATGGCAAGTTGCTTTTCTTGTTATTTGATGGTGTATTCCCTTTATTATTATGCTCGTATGATGAAGTATTCTGATGTTTCAGGTTAAGGTGATTGATTCACTTCCAAAACTATTTCCAAGATTTGAGGCATGGGTGGACGAAGTACTGATGGGCGAAGGAAACGCGACCATATTAACTCTGTTTGCTTGCCTCTTGGCTGTACTTTACCTCCGAGAACGGCAGAGGCGGCGAGCTGAGGCCCCTCAACCTGATAATGCACCCAATTAGGTATGTTAAAAAAAGAAACCCTATTCTATTCAGTTTCTTCTGTGCAAAAAATGAACTCTGATGACGTGTCACTACGCAAATACAAACGAGTTTCTTCAGGGGAACACTGAGAGCTCAGTCAGAATTGTGACTTACAGATCATCAGATTTCTTATCTACTTAACAACATTTGCTTTGTCCTTTAGACGCTGCACATACCCTCCACGGCTGCATGCGGTTTGTAGTGCGTCGAATTTGCTCTCCTCCCAGCAATCGAAGAAGCATCAACTCCTTGAGCGAAATCGGCGTATCGTTTTATTGCTCGTGTTGTATTTTCTATGGACAATATGATTTCTCATGTCGAGTCCTTTTATCGTTTTTACCCCCGACGGTCTATAAGCTGCCGTACATAGTCTTGCAGCATGTTTCAAGCCGTGTGGTTACTGTTTGTGGTCGTCACGATGCGCGTCAAGATACATGGACCAGAAGACTACGCACTCGTAGTGCAACTAATTACAGCCTCACTGGATCACAAGAGTCGAGGTCCTGTTGGTTGACTTTCTGTTGGATGTCGGGTGGCCCTCGGCTCACAATAAAAGCAAGCAGCCACACAAGCTGCGGTCATCGACCATAAGCCATACAAAAAGAAAAGGCTGTGTTTGCTTTGTTGCTCGACGGAAGAATCCATGGGTTTACAGTTTGCAGCGAACAAAGCAAAGTTAGAACTGGAAATTTGAAGTCAGAGCAAGGATTCATATTTTGAACAGGGAATACATCGATTGCAAACCATGCGACCAGCTTTAAAAACAAGAGCGGTAAATCCCACGGAACAAAGGCGAATGGAACACCGACACCTACCTGTTCCATGCTTATTACGGCAACCAGAAAGCATCAAGACGTGACCTCTGTTCGTCGTCACAGCACTTTCCGCAGAATCAGGCTTATCCCGAAGGCCGCCGTCAGGATTTTAAGCCCAAACAAGGCCACGAAGTTGAGTCCTCTGCCCACAAACAGAAGAATAAATATGTGTGCTATTAGATGGATCATCGATGCGTGCGGAAGGAGTCAAAGCACAGAAAGAGAGATCAGAAACGAATACCCAATCTTGAGGCGGTTCTCGGGGACGCCGGAGGAGTATCCCTTGAAGTAGAAGAAGCGAGCGACCGTGTAGAACGCGCCGAGCCCAGCGGCGATGAGTGGGTACTGGAGCCCGCCCACCAGCAGAGTGGCGAAGAACACCGGCATCATCTCCAGCGAGTTCTGGTGCCCCCTCTGCCCAAACAAAAGGAACAAAGAAAGATTCAGATCAAGACGTTAACCAGTTTCCTTCCATGTCTAGATTCGTACCTGGACGCAGTTGAAGAGCTTGGCGTCCTTGTTCTCGGACTCCACCGCGTACAGAGTGGGATAGAACACCTTGTACCTTTCGATGAAGAACGACAGGGAGATCAGACAAAGAGAGATGGTCGGGGAGAGAGAGAGAGAGAGAGAGAGAGAGAGAGAGAGAGAGAGAGAGAGAGAGAGAGAGAGAGAGAGAGAGAGATGGGATTACTTCTTGCGAGCCTTGCCGACCTGGAAGGACATCCACAGGTTGAAGAACATGTAGAGAACCAGCACCACCACAACATAGCCGTACTCGCTTGGGATCTCCAAGGTGACCGCCATACCTCTTATCTCTTCTCCTCCTCTTCTTCCCCTCTCCCTTTCCCTTCCCTTTCCCCTTTCCCTTTGCTCGCAGCTATTTAAGGATCTAACGAAACGGAGAATCAGGTGCGTTCCCCCGATTAGTACCCAACCGCTTTATAACAAGACGAAGGCACTGCTTAAGGGATATGAGTGGAGGTCGGGCTAGAAGGTTCCTCATGGGAGGGCACGCCCGGTGTGGCTCACGGCCCAAGAAAAGCCTGGTCTGCAAATTGCACCAGATTTAATAGAGTCGGGACGACCGTCGGAGGTGGAGGTCCGGCCCGAACACTGCACTTGGAGCCCACTTGGCAATAAACGTTTAAATGGAAGGCTCAGTATGTGCCGAGATTTTTGGGTGAGTGTGCGACGTCTTCAACGACGCGAAGAAGCCAAGAAAAATAGAAATTAACTCATGTAGGTACTGGACACATGGTTTGGGTCCACGGTGTCAGAGAAGCCTTAATTATGACTCCACTGTGTCTCCATCCACTGTTCATCAGGTAAATATCTTTTCACCGCTTCTCTGGAAAAATGAGATCCTTAGCCAAAAGATAAGACGACCGTGTCGGAGAACTCAAAGCTTGAACGTCAACAACAACATACAACCCACATTAATGCTACGCCGTTGGCCGAAGCTTGCATACAACGACGTTCATGGCCACCGAGCGTTTTTTATTCAGTACCACCACCCCTAGCAAACCTTTTTCTCTTGTACACCCACCTTCTTAACGCTCCTACTTGCTTCGTGCATATCCCTCGATGTTAAGCAGCAACGATCGCCATCTTCATCCCGGACTGGCAGTGGCCGACGGAGCTGCAGATGAAGTAGTTCCTCCCCCTGGCGAGCGTGAGTCGATCTTTGCCGGAGGTCAACACCCTGGAGCCCCGGGGAGTCGAGCAGCCGTTGTAGCCGGCGGCGTTCACGGCTACCACATTGTGCACCAACGGGTTGTACTTGAACACTGCACCGCCCCGCCCGTCACCCAAAAAAACAAAAGCAAGAGGCACTGGATTGATTCACAGCGGCAAAAGGAGAACACTCACCGAGCACGTCGCCGGCGCGGAAACGCTTTCCGCGAGGCCAGCTGTCCATGTTGAAGGACCAGCCGCGGGTGTCCCCGACGGTGTAGGTGGCGGCCTCCGCGACCTGAGCAAGCAGGAGGCAGAGCGCTGCCACCCCGAGAACCACGGTCACCAGCCCACCGGCACTGCCTCTTCCCTGAGCCATCTGAGCCACAGTAAGAAGAACAGCGAGGAAGGGGAAAGTGATGGGCGCTCAAAGGACTGCTGCTTCGAGTTATATGGGCAACCGGTGAAGGTAAAACCCCATAGCGTTGCTGGCCCTCTCTACTTTAACCTGTGGGCCGAGTAATTGCCACCCACCCATATCACTGCAGCACTGCCATGCCTTTGGGCAGGAGAGGTCAGATTCCCGCAGCAGCTTTGGTGGCATGCTCGGAGCGGATGACGAGGGCGTTAGGTGCACGTGAAGAGGCTTGGTCGGCTTCGAATCGGGCAATGCGCCTCGTGATTCCATCGCCTTCGGCTAGTCCGACAACGCTGCCGTGGTGGCTTGTTGATGATGTTGAGATGTGGTGGGTTTCGGTGGTGTGTGACCCGCAGTTGTCGCGTGCTGTGATGCCGGTGAGATCTCGACTGTGTGAGCCGTAGGTCAGATCACGTGAGAATGCTTTGGGACATGGATCTTCTGATAGCGACTCGAGTCTACACCGATAGATAATCAAATTATATGTAATGTCATATTAATTGAAAAGTTAAAATATAATCCCTTTCATAGATATATAACGATGAGTAACATGCATGTTATCTGATGACGTCCACCATAGGACATGATGTTAGTGTCATCTTTGATTTTGGAATGGATATGTAGAAGACGAACCACTTGAAAATCTTTCATCAAATCATTTTTCACTCTTGATAAGGTCATATATTTCCTCATGCTAATCGAAAGATTAACATGATCAAATTAAGGGTGAATTCACTTTGGGAGATATATTTATGGGTGCATCCGAAATCTCAATCTTAATAAAATTATAAGTATTGATCATATAAATTTTCATAATTTTTTTAAATTAAAATCTTATAGTTTCTATCATGGGATAAGTCATTGATATTCTAATCAACTCAACGTTGTCCGAACCCGTATATGCAAAGGTGGCTCCGATATAAAAATGTCAAGCTCCTGATGTGTCACCTATACAAAGATTATGTTTGAGAGAGATTTCTTGACTTGATCCGTTTGACGCCCGAGTTAGTAACTCGAGGTATATGAGTGTGAATGTGAGTAGTAAAAAAGGTGATCTCTACTTTCATTATATTAAAGATAAGTTTTTATACCTGATAGTAAAGGAGCGTGAAATATTATACGGAGAGACAATCTCTAACTACCTCTAACAACTTCTTTTTGACCTTTTATCCACATGAGCGATAATGGGAGAACAGCTCATAATCGCCAATCTTGAACCCTTGTTTATGTGGGCAAGTGAATGGAGGTTGGCCTCTGTATTCTCCTTTCATCTTAGACATCACGTAGTAGTCATGTGTCAGATGATGATTAGCTAACAGTGTACTCCATATCATTTATTGTCTCCTCCCTTAAGGGTGTGATTCAGAACACTCGTAAGAGAGAATTGAAGTGCAGTGTCTAGTTAATATAGCGTGTCAGACTTATACCTCTTTGATTAGTTATCCACTTTCACATATTAGACAGACGCTAATAGAGTCGGGGGCATCCATGTCTTGAATTAATGACCTTCATCTCTTAACAAGTGGTCACTCCTTACTGATGGGCCTTCTTTAATAGAGGCTTGAATCTATGCTAATTTGGCAAATACAATCAGCTTGGGTGTTCTTTTCACAAGGACCTGTAACATATTAAGTCGAGAGAAGCTATAAGTTAATTTTTGCACATCAACAAGGTACTTTGCTATGGTTGGATCTTGGGACTCGTCGTTTTTCTTCACTTGGTTCATGACTAGTTGTAAGTTGCTAAACACCGTAAAATTTTATATTTGAAGCTCCTAACAAGTCAAAGTCCTAATAAAAGTGTCTCATACTTTGCTTCAGAGATTTTGAATTTAAACCGGAGAGCTTGCTTGTACACTTATTTATTCAGGCCTTTCAAGATATGTTTGACATCGCCTCCATCTAAGGCTGTGGAATCGTCCACGAATACTATCCATGTAGGTGGGATGTGCTTATTGATCTTGAGTGAGGAAAGAGTTAGTTCTAGGATAAAATTTGCCATCACTTGGCCCTGAATGATAGTCCCAAGTCAGTGGCAATAAGGTAAAGACTTAGAGTTTTGCTTGAATTAGAGGAAATGAGCTATGATAGTTGGGGAAAGTGGTCCTTTAAATTTTTTAAAAGCCTCTTGGCACTTTTCGATCCATAGGAAACTCTTTGAGTTCTTTAATGCTTGAAAGAAGCCAAATGCTTATTCCTAGATTAGGATAAGAATTGATTGAGCATTGCTATCAGACCTGTTAACTTTTGAATTTCTCTTACTAACCGAGGTTTGCATCTATTATCCTATAGTATATAGTGAACTCGAGAAACTTTTCTAAGTTGACTTTGAAGGCGCACTTGGTTGGATTGAGGCAAGTGTTGAATTTTGTTAGAACTTAAAATGTCTCAGCCAAATCTAAGTCAATCATCCTGTTTTTCACTCTAATGTTATCTATATATGATTTAACATTTCTCCCGATTTGATACTTGAAGATCTTGTTCACCATCCTTTAATACGTAGCCTTCATATTTTTTAACTCAAAGTGTATGACTTAATAATAATATATATCTCGATTAATGATTAAAAAAGTATATTGCCGATCTTCTGGTATCATTTTGATTTAGTTATACTCTCAGAATGCATCCATAAATGTAAAGAACTCATGACTCGAGATAGCATCAATCAACTGATTAATCCGAGGAATGAGAGAGCTATCCTTCGGGCATGCCTAATTAACATAAATCCTTTAATTTTTATTAGATTTTTTAATGATTATAATGTTGGCGAGCAATTGAGAATGATGCACTTCCATAATAAATCCTACTGTTAATAGCTTGTTTGCCTCATCAATAATTATTTATTAGCATTTAGGACCAAACTTGTGATGCCTTTACTTTAATGATCGTGTCTCAGGAGAAATATTCAGATGATATTAAGCTACGTTGGGATCAATTTTCAGCATTTCTCTCAACGGCCATCCAAATACCTTAGCATTTTCCTAAGAAAGTTGATGAGTTGCACCTATCTCTCTTCGGAAAATATCATCTTGATCTTAACAACTCAATCAGGACAAGCCTTGTCTAGGGGTGCTTCAATTAGTGATTCTATCGGCTCAATATGTGGGACAAACTTTACAAAGTCTCGAGAGTGTATAAGTAGCATCTCGAGCCAAACCTTCTTTGGTAGGAGATCGTCATTAGGAAGCACTGGCACAACTCTCTTGGGTTATTTTTCAACTCTTCGATATTAGTTCTCATCGAAAACTCAATTCTGCACCGATAGATAATTAAATTATATTTAATCTCATATTAATTTATAAAAAAAAATCAATTATAATCCCTCTTATGGATATACATTTTTTGAGATCCCTCTGATATCTATTCAATAATTTTAGAAGAGCTTATACTAATAATAAGTAACATAAATATTATAAGATAATGTCCATGACTTGATGTTAGTGTGATCTTTGATTTTACGTTGGATATTTACACAATAAGCCGCTTGAAAATCTTTTGATACTCTCAATAACATCATATATTTGATCATATTAATTCAAATTTTGATATGATCAAAGTTAAGGGTGAAACCATAGAGATATCTTTATGGGTGTGTATTAATTAAAATATAGTAATTTCTAATGGAACAATTAAAATGGTTTCAAAGTGAGTAAATTATATTATTGAACATAAGCATTTTCAATAATACCAAAAAATCATAATTAAGAGGCGAGTTAAACTCTTGGCATTCTCATTAATGTGATTCCATTTAAGAACGATGCCAGACGATGCTAAATCAAAGTAGTCATTGAAAATATTCCGAGTCAGATCCAACGCAAACGTGATAAAAGCTCATCATGTAAACCGGTGTGTGGATCATTTCTGGAGGGTAGTTCAAAACCACATCCATGGCGTTCGCCTTTGCTTGAAATCCTACGGTATCCTATGTCGATGTGATGTGGAATCGATTGATGGCATTTATGATGCTACGTATGTATGGGGGCAAAATTCTATTCACTATGTACTGTTGTATAACTATGATCATGACATGTATTGTGCTGCAAACTCGAAGTTACTCTCATTCTCGTTTCCTATGCAGAATTCTCTCAATTATTTGGGATAATAAAGAATAAAAATAAATTAAAAATATATAATTATTTACTATGAATGTAAAAAGCTCAGATATTTAAAAAATTAATGTCAAGAATAAGAAGATATCAAAGAAAAAAAAACCCATTCAAGATAACTTGGAACGAATCAAGTATATCTGAAAACGACGAGGAGAAAACCAATGAAGATGAGGTCATGAACTTAACGAGATCTTTTTACTTTATAATGTATTACTTGATACTTTTCATGACTTGTATGATGAATATAAATTTAGTAGATATCTTAGTTTGAACCATCAAATCTTGTTCGGAAGAAGGATTGGCCACCTAACCATCTCGATGTTTTGGTTCGCTCTGACTAATTGATTGATTATTCTTGCTTTTGTTTTATTTAATTAAAATTTTTCTTTGTACAAAAACACAAAATCATGATCATCACATGTATTATTTTTCTCTTAATCGATAGCAATTTAACGTGGATGCTATCGAGCCACACCAGATAAGCAGTCTGCTTATTCGAATCACCATGAATAGTTCAAAGAGAAGAAAAATAATAAAAATATGAATCATTTTGGATTAAGAGTTGATTTTTCTATAAGTTATCCACTAGTAAATTAAATAGCTAATATCGTAAACAAATTTTAACCTTTTGTGCTTTTATAATTTCTCTTCGACGTTAATATGATATTTTTGTATAGCCAATATTAACATGATAAAAAAATCATAAACTATGCTAAGCAATCATATAATCAGAAAAGATTAACTAGTGGAAATATTGGAAGAATGAATGTGATTTTGGTTTCATGACCAGACTGTCCCATTTTATCGAATGAGGATGCAATTGCAAGATAATTTTTAATAGATGCAAACAAAAAAAAAAAATCTCGAATTGCACGAGATGTAGACTTCGTAGAAGAGAATTGGGGCCCATAACTTAAGACACCTCCCTAGCAAAATTGGCCCATGACCATCTAAGGCCGAATGATAGATTTGTGCTCCTCAATTTATAGTACGAAAAATCCCATTAAATACAATTGCAATTTTGATTTGGATACGATATGATCATTATTTCGATTGATCATAATTCGACATAAGGAATCTAATCAGAGCTCACTAAATATGCTACATCGGCTATAAATGATGGTGAAGAACCTACCGAGGCATGCCACATCATCAAAAATAGATAAAAGGATGTATTTTCTCATTAAGTCGATGGTTAAAAAAAATTGATGCTAGATAAAGTGATCTTATCAAGTATATGATCATTTGAAACGAACTAAATGAGTTCTTACAAGTTTTAGATGTTTGCGCACATTTACTAGACAAACCTCTACTATAATATTTTGCAAGAAGTGAGAATACAAGGCATAGATATTTTTCATGAAGTGAGACGAGAATTTGCATTCCAAAAAATTCCTCTTTTATAGATATTTTATTTTAGTGATCCCTCTCTATTGGATGCAATGTTACTTAAAAATACATAGTAAAATGAATCAATCTTATCAAATTAAATCAATGATCAAATCTAATTTCATCATGATCGATTGATAAGTCTAAGGATAACCCAAAGTGCATTACAAGAAAAACAAATATGATTCTTGAATATTGGTAAAGAGGGTGGACTTTGGATCTAAAAATGGTGGTAAAATAGGTTAAAAGAATTCTGATGCTCAATTGGCTCATCTCTTCACTTGGATCAAAAGCTATGGACATTCAAGATAGAATTGTCCAATTTACGATCAACTTGCTCCATGTATCCCTCTACTGGAACAAGTGTGTTAAAGTGCAACTCTGGTGTCTTAGTTTCTAAGATGAATTGGTAGTGATTAAGATCAAACTAGCTAATTTATTTTGACGAGATTCGAGTACGAGAAGAACTATCCGTAGATGAGATTGATAGAGTCACCATTGAACTAAAATCTTGTGAGCTATATATTAATTATCTAATGGATATTGATACTTGCATTTATGAAGGATCGAATTGATATTGATGCTTTCATTGATTGAATATTATGATAGTAAGAATACTAAAGATGTCTTAGGTTATTTTATATTTTTAAAATTGAAAATTAGTGGTGATTAGTTTGAAATTTTTCCAAAAAAAATTGGAAGGGTAAACTTGGTAAGAAAAGATATATAAAGTGGCTTACTATTCATAACCCTTTCTTTACTATTGATAATCCCTTATTATTGATAATATTTTAAAAATAATAAAATATTAATTTACTATGTATAGTCTCAATGTTAATAATTTTGCCCCCTTTTTTTCCTCTTTTTCTTCCCCAAAACCTCTTATTTCACCTCGCCATCATCGGTGATGTCATTCGTTGCTCTCCTATAAAAAGGAAGAAAGGGAAAAGAAGAAGAAGAAGAAGAAGATTGTATTTATATTTATATATAAAGATATAGTTTAGCAATATAAATAATTTTAAATAAGATTATGAATAGTAAAAAAAGATTATAAATAATAATCTTCTATTTAAAAACTCCATTAAATTATAATGAAGATTATAAAATAGTATATTTATCGATTATACAATAATACACTAACCATAGAAGAGATTAAAGTCTGTTACGGGTAACTCACCATGATTTTATGATCATTTAAGAAATAGGCTGAAAACAAAATAGTTTAAAGTGCATAAAATAGAAATTAAATTAATTAGCTCATTTGTCTTCTTTTATAGAGTAGGAATGATTAACTTGTGTTAATGAAAGAATCATTAACATTGTAATCAGTTTCGATCCGTGTGCATAGAAAAATGAAGGTGTGATCGATGTATCCCTAGGAGAAAAATTCATGCTCATCAAAACGAAAATTTCTTGATATGATTTTTACAATGTTTAAGTTAATTCGAAGTCGAGAACGAAAATGATAAATGTGAGGAAAAAAATAAGGTTCATCGTATTATTAAATTAAAAATATTTTTTTATAACTCACGAGAAAAGAACATTTTATGGACCTTCCCA
Organism: Musa beccarii; assembly: GCA_024322285.1. Taxonomy (NCBI): domain Eukaryota; kingdom Viridiplantae; phylum Streptophyta; class Magnoliopsida; order Zingiberales; family Musaceae; genus Musa; species Musa beccarii. Next base: position 70,222,734 of record CM044394.1, read on the forward strand.
GAGGAAACAGTTTAATACCATTTTCATTGACCTTTTATTCACGTAACTATTACCTTGAACTTTCTTCCACGTATACAGACAAAAAAAAAAAAAGATAGTTCTTATCGTCTTACTTTGATTGAACTGTCACGGGTTACTCACGTAACTTTGAAAGTTTTTGTCCTTAGACTGCTCAACTCGCCCTTAGAAGATTACTTAGCTCGTTGGCGGTTCCTCCTGTAGACTAGGAATAATTAACAGCAAAGTTACTGTCCTTTATCTCCTTCAAAGTTCCTAAACTTGGGCAGCAACACGAGAGAGAGAGAGAGAGAGGGAGCAGAGCATGCATGCTATGATTGCATAGGGAGAGAATTGACGTAGTTCTCGAAAGCTTTGCTCTGAATCTGACGAGGGCTGTCTTGCAAACCAGCAGACATAACGCTGCTGCTGCTGCCGCCGTATTCATCAGTGATGTCTTCTTGGGTTTTAATATGCGTGATTGAGCAGCAGTAGCAGACGAGCATTGCTTGATAACATCAAGAATGAATGCCCTTGTTTCGTCCTACGTGGAGAGTGGAAGGTGATTTGAATGGATTAATAAGGATTCGACTTATAAGGATACCAGTAAATTAGCATCTAATCAAATTCCGGAGATCATCATTATAAATATACTTTTTTATATAATTAATGATCAAATGCACTGAATATAAATGACCAAATGGTTAAAATCATAATTATAAAACTATTTTTTTTTAATAGGATTGTGATGAACAAAGAATCGTCTCCTCCATTTTTCCCAACTGTTTCCCAACAGTCGGAAGCATCAAAAAGCTGCTCTTCGTCCCACAAAAAAAGCAAGCAATTAGCGGCAGCCATCATGCGCAGGCGAAGGCGTCGCTTTTCTCTACTTTCTATAAGCTTTCCACAGCCCGTCTTTGTTTTATTAGCACGACTATTCTACTCGGCATAGCCTTATCATCAACCTTAAACAACACTCGCTCTCTCTCTCTCTCTCTCTCTCTCTCTCACTGAACCGATCGATGAGACCTCCTCCTCCTCCTCCTCCTCGGACCGAGCACTCAAAAAAAGCAAAAGAACGGCGAGATGAGCTCATGAGCTGCTGCTTTTGAGACGCCCCATGGAGTACCGCTGCGCCTCCTGCCACCGGCAACGCGTGCTCCGATGTCGGCCGCTTCTGGACGGACTCATGCACACATGACCTCACCATGCGCCCCCTCCTGATGACCACACCGTGACACTTCTTTCACCCATGGGATACGGCCACCTGCTCTCGTTGGCCTTTCCTAAAGACGCCTTTGTCGGCACTTCGCGAGCGCAAAAGTAAGCCCCTTTCCTCCTCCCAAAGAAACCGACCAATTCCGTTGCGCTGTTAAGGCATGTAAGCTCGTTTCGTTGCTTGTTTTCAGTGAAGTGCTCATTTTTTGGGGTTTCATGGCTCGTTTTCAGTGCTGCAGTTGAAGTGCTTGTGAGAATGCCGCTGCGATTGGAATTTATGTATGTGGGGTGGGCCCATTCCCCTGTTCCGAGTAAACCTCAGAACCGTTTCATGATGATCACGGTATGCGCATGATCATCATATGATCACCATAAGTTGCCTCTGAAACATGAAAGATCAATCAGGTATCATTGCATCATGAACTGTTCCAGAAATAAAGGCTTTACCGCAACAAAGTAAAGCAACCTGTAGTGTCTTTGTCCTCATCCGCTTGGAAGTTGTCTGAGCAAAGTAGTATTCATATGAATTATGGAAATATCATTATTCTTTTTCCCACCCATACCAGTTGTACGCTAACATGGTTCTGATAGGACCCTAGCAGGGTTAGGTCCTACTCAACCATGTAACAGCTAATAAAAACCCTGTGAGAATGTAATAAACCCCACCTAGCCGCCTCTATCCTATAAAGAAGAGAGGCTAGGGTTTATATTTGGGTCTTTGGGCTTTAGCCGCCCCCTTGTTATCTTGGGCGGCCCGCTAAGGTTGAGGGCAAATTGGGTAGTTCACTTAGGAAGCAACCCCTAGGGTTAGGGTTTGGAGCTCTATATAATCTTGTAGCCTCCACCTCTTTGGAATAAGAAAGATCAATCTACAATTGCGACCACCGAGCTACTTGGAGGGTGGAACCCTATAGCGTTCCAAGGGTTGATCCCCTCAAAGATCAATCTCCATAGAATTCCTCCTGGGGTTCTATCATTTGGTATCGAGCAGCGATCTTGCTTTGCTTTGCTCGCCATCCCCCGCCCACCATTAGCCAAGCAATTCCCACAATTGCTCTTGGCGTCGCTGTCTCCACCAGTCATCTCTTGGCGTAGATCAAATCAATCACGCCACCTCCAATTGCATCGAGATCGGTATTTTTCTACCACCAATACCTTTTGCTCTGCAATTTTTCATCTAAAATATCAAAAGAAGTTTTTCTATCGATCCTTGCTGCGAATTCCTTACGTCGCAAAAGTTACCATCTTTGCGAACGAAGGATTCTGCAGAAAATTTCAGCCGCGTGTTCTGCCTTTAACCGATCTAATTGTTATCCTTTTTGAACGAAAATTTTTGTGCACCTCATAGATCATCTTGGCTCCCATCCGTGATTGATCTATTGTGGAATTCATCACAAAAACAAATTAGTGTGTTGCTGCAATCTCTCGTCACAAACGCTGAAATTTTTGACGAGAATTCTGCTATCGCAACTTGCACCGATTTCTTATTGCTTTGCTGCGAAATTTCTTGATCCAATTTGTTATCCTTGTTGCTATCTAAACTAAGATTCTACCATCAAAACCCCTCCTCAAATCCCTGAGTTTTAAGCTGGAAATTTCGTCGAAATTGCTATTTCTTCGACGACAATTCTGCTCTTACGAGGCAGCGCACATAGGCAGCAATTGCTACTGATTTTTGTCAAATCTTTGCTGCGATCTACCACAGATCTAAAACCCTCTTCCCTAACCTTTATCCACTACCATCTCAGCCCAAAACTCATCAAATCGCAGCCCCAAACAGCACCCAAAACAGCCCAAAACAAGCCTAAACCGTAACCTACATCCACCGATCCACAAACCCTTTCAACCACCACTTCCCTCAAACAATTCATGCCTTTAACCCGGCAACAAAAAGAGATCTTAATATTACAGATCTGGAGTCATATACTATGGCATCCAGGAGGCCATAAATGCTAAATTCAAGCCTTCGAGACGCGAATGGAGGATAAGATTCGGGCTCTCTTCACGAACTCGGTTTGATAGAACACCGAGCCCAAAGAAATCTCATCAAGGAGAGAGCTCGACCGAAGAGATGACTCCCAAGAAAAGGGAGGCTCTATGATCGATCCCTACTATCCACGCATGAGGTGGACTTCCTAGATGGGAAGAAGGAGACCCGATTGGTTGGATCTCGCGTGAGCGATATTTTCGGTACCACAAAACCGCATGAGATGCATCTATGGTAGAAATTGCAGCTATAAATCTTGAAGGAGATGCCACAATGGTTTGATTGGTTTGAACATACTCATGGAGTCCTCTCATGGCGACAATTCAAAGAAGGATCGCTGATCCGTTTCGGACCAACCGATTACGAGAACATCGACGGACAACTAGCAAAGATCCGACAAACCTCCACCATCCAGGAGTATCAAACCAGGTTTGAAAGGTTATCTAATCAAACTCGTGATTGGTCTGAAAAACAGTTATTGGGGACATTTATTGAGGGCTTGAAGCCGGAGATCCGGGGAGAAGTTAAAGCGCGACAACCGTACACGCTTATGGCAGCCATCTCTTTCGCACGACTTGGAGGAGCGATTGAACCATGAAGCCGGAGGACTAGGGTCGCTCCCGACCAGAAATATTGAAGCCCTCGGCCTCGCCTACTATCACCGAGCTCCTGCACCAAAAAAGGTTGACAAGAGAAGAGCTTCGAGATCGATCCGCTAAGGGGTTATGTTGGCATTGTGACGAGCCGTGGAGCCGCGAGCATCATTTGTAAAAAGGGAGACTTCTTATGATTGAACCAGTGGAAGAAGAGATCAGTGAACAGCTAGAAGAGAGTCTTGAACATGAGGATGAAGATGTGGAAGAAGAGCCACAATCGGTCGACTTTATGGTACATGCGCTAAGCTGGCCATTTCTCAAATCCACAAACGATGAAAGTTGGAGGCCTGCTCAAACAACAACCAATCACCGTTTCATCGATCACAGCAAGACTAATAATTTTCTAAATAGTAAGGTTGCTGCTCGGATGGCGCTCTATATCGAAGGTTGCAGCAAGTTCGACGTAAAGGTTGCCGATGGTCGAATCCTAAATGCGACCAAAGATGCCCCCAGGTGAAACTATTACTGCAGGCCAAGAAATTGTTGCCGACTTCTTCCTCCTACCAATTAATGATTATGAGGTGTGGCTTTGGGCATAGAATGGCCGATGACACTAGGTGATGTCTCTTGGAACTTTTCCAAATTGATTATGAAATTCTATTGCAAAGGTAACAGGTCACCCTACGCGGGAAGCGTGGAAGCAACGTAACCACCGTTTCAACCCAACGAATGGAGAAAGTTTTACACAAGATAAATGGTGGCTTTCTTATGCATCTCCAAAGACCGGAGGGGGAGGAATGGAAGAAGGATCCGAAACCAGCAACATCATCAAAAATTAGAGGAGGATCCAAGCGCAATAGCTCACTATACTTGGGATTCGAGGGATCTATGCTATAAAGGTCGTATTGTGCTTATACCAAACTCCCCTTGCATCAAAGTCATTCGCACGAAATGCACTCCATACCTTTGCAGGCACTCGGATTTCTAAGAACCTACAAAAGAGTGAAGCAAAACTTTTATTGGAAAGGGATGAAAAAATTATTTCTCGAATACGTAGCACAATGTGATGTATGTCAACAAAGAAAAAGGCGAACAGTTGGCGAGTCCAGGAAACTACAACCACTACCTATACTGCACTCGGTATGGTCGACATCTCCATGGACTTCATCGAAGGGTTGCCACCTTCCAAAGGTAAAAGCACAATCCTTGTGGTGGTTGATCGACTTACTAAATATGCTTATTTTTGTCTTTGTGAGAAATCCCTACATTGTTGTTAGTATTGCTAAGATTTTCATAGAAAATATTGTTAAACTACATGGGATGCCAAGGTCCATCGTAAGTGATCGTGATGGGGTCTTCACTAGTAAATTATGGACCGAGTTATTTGATTCATGAGGCACCAAACTCAAGATGAGCACTTTGCATATCATCCACAAACTGACGGCCAAACAGAAGTGGTGAGCAGATGTTTAGAGACATACCTTGATTGCTTCGCTAGTGATCGACCAAAGGAGTGGGACGAAATGGCTCCCTGGGCCGAATGGTGGTATAATACTATATATCATTCATCTACAAAATGTACCCCATATGAAGCATTATATGGTCGGTGGCCTCTGTGATTCCAATTTATGTAATTGGCTCAACTAAGGTAGATCAGTCGATCAAGATTTAATTGAGGACAAACTCCTACAACAATTTGCTAAAGAATAATCTCTCTACCGCTCAAGCTAGAATGAAGCGAAAGAAGTGACACACGAAGAAGTGAAAGAGAATTTTTAGTAGGAGGCGGGTTTATCTTCGCCTACAACCATACAAGCAACTATCCATCAACACACGAGCCTCCATGAAGCTATCTCCATGTTTTTATGGGCCCTATCGATCATGTAGCGTATTGGAGCCGTGTGGCGTCATGACTTAAATTATCTAAAGATGCCAAAATTCACCCTGTCTTCCACGTGTCATGCTTGAAGCCCAAGTTGGGAGAACACGAGGCATCCTGATCCAATCGCCCAACACCACCGATGATGGAAATATTCAAGCCCAACCACAAGCCATCCTTGACCGCAGAGTCGTGATGCGTCGTCGACGCCCCTCTCTTCAAGTACTAGTACATTGGACTAATTTACCACTTGAAGATGCCACATGGGAATCATATGAGGAGTCAAGTCCCTTCCTTGAGTTCATGGAACCCCACCTTGAGGACAAGGTGATTTGAAGAGGGCGGGCTTGATAGGACCCTAGCAGGTTAGGTCCTACTCAACCATGTAACGACTAATAAAAACCCTGTGAGAATGTAATAAACCCCACCTAGCCGCCTCTATCCTATAAAGAAGAGAGGCTAGGTTTATATTTGGGTCTTTGGGCTTCTTAGCCGCGCCCCTTATTCTTGGGCGGCCCGCTAAGGTTGAGGGCAAATTGGGTAGTTCACTTAGGAAGCAACCCCTAGGGTTAGGGTTTGGAGCTCTATATAATCTTGTAGCCTCCACCTCTTTGGAATAAGAAAGATCAATCTACAATTGCAGCCACCAGGCTACTTGGAGGGTGGAACCCCTATAGCGTTCCAAGGGTTGATCCCCCTCAAAGATCAATCTCCATAGAATTCCTCTGGGGTTCTATCAGGTTCCTAGTTATGCCATAATTGGTTGTTATTCATGAAGAAGATGGCTCAAACAAAAAGAAGAATTCACAAGTACCGGTGAGAAAAGAAAATGAGCTAATGGATGGTAGATTGACCATATATGATGTGTCTCGGACACACCATCCTTTCATGCTGCTGATATTTCTAAAGGTGCTCTCTTGTCTGTTGGCCATTAACTTCACTTCTCCCGCACCATCTCAAATTTTTGCCCATATAACAAAGACAAGTTTTGTCACAACACAATGTAGACACAGAGACAGTGAATGATCTACATGCCGGGACAACTGGTTGTGGTTTTGGCACGAATGGTTTGGTTCTCCTGGTTGTTGATATTGTGGAGTATTACCGCATATAATTCTCCGGCGCGGCATATGTTAAGTAGGCATTCTTATTTTACTTCTGCCTTATGTAGGCGTTGTCTGGGGCATCTTTTCCCTCATGCACCTGAAATGCAAAGGCAAAGTGCATTGGGATTTGTTTGGCATGCCTGCGGAGCCTACTAAATTATTCTGTGGGAGCCTGTTGACGGAACCTTAAATACTTCATAGCTCAGCAGATTGGGGATGAGAAGATCGTTGTTTGTCTTCTGTCGTCCAAGGCAGGTAGGAGCAGAGAAGAAGCAGAGTTTCCCACTGAAGCAGCTGTGTAGCTTGTTTCTCTGATAGACAATCACAGGTCATTCTCTATATCATTCTTTGCTGCAGTGCTGCTCCTCTTTTGTCAGTCATGAGCTCTGCATATCTCCCTTAGCTTTCTTTGATTGCTTTCCTTTATGGTGATACTTGATTTTAGTGTGAAGAATCTTGAGCCAATTTGGAATACGTTGCATCCTATTCATATTTATTGCTTTAAGCATGTAAAGAAACATATGCTATGAGCATCCTGCACTGGGACCTTGGAGCTCTGTTTGTAAATTTATAAGCTTAAGTCGCGCGGAAAAAGCTTTGCATTGTGATATCTAATATGAATTTGTCTCCTGCAGCTCGTTATACAGATTCTAACAACAAATTTGTTGTTTCATTTTTTTTTTCCCTGATTCAGGTAGGAGAAGGGCACTAGTCAGGCTAAATTATGTGCCATACTTCCTCTTCTGACTCATCATATCTGCATCTGCAAAATTTCTCTTATTTTCTAAAGATGAATCATTTGTGCTTCTCAGATGTTATCTGCTTATATTGTCTGATTTGAAGAACTCCTTTAATGTATATATATGTATCTATATAAATGTTGAAAAAGAGAAACCATGAAAAAGAAACAACTATACATCTGATCCTTGGTTATAGGCCATTAATATCAGAATCATATGTCTGTATACCTGCAAGGCGTTGTTAAAACATCTTTGCACATCTTCACAACAACTTTTGCCCTGGTGTTCTACTCTAGAAGTAAATTGTTGCAAGGTCCCTTTGTCTAAGATGGTTATGCAATGAAATGTAATGAAATACCATTTAAAAGTGTTGGGTTACTGTCAGCAAAATTTTGTTTCTAGTTTGGCATCACTAGCAGAAACAGTGTGAACTCAACTTTTCATAAGGAAAAAACACAAGTTTATTTTACTATTAGTATTTGTTTGCCAAAAGATGTAAACATTTTCACTACTAAGCTTGAGATAGTGTGTGTGTTTTTTTTTTTTTCAATATATGAATGTGAGATTTCTTTTACATTGATACTATTAGAAAGCTTCTTAAATATCCTATGGTACCCATTGGATGAAGTTGTTTGGATAACAATTTGGATAACACTGAATTGGATGCCATTATCATGTCAACAGGATGCATGCCCTACCTTAGTTATGGTTCTCCATTTCTCCTGTGATATGCTTTTACATGTCATCTGTAATATTATTATAGTTATGATTGGAAGGGTTCTTTTTTTTTTTTTTGTATGTTATGCTGTAAATACCATGATGGTATACCTAATCATGATTGAGAAGCCAAAAACCTGCTAAATATGATCAGAAGCTCATCAAAATTCACTACATGTTGGCACAGTATGTATAGAGCCACATGATCATCCTGGCTCAAGCAGTCATTGAAGTAACTTGTAGGTGTTTAACAGTTTGTATGCCAACCTTGTACTTCCTCTGCTCAGATGTCAGATAGAAGTACAACTTGACTTTTTGCTATATGCTGTGGACAATAATAAGAGTGATTATGAGGCATCTAATGATGAAATATTCTCTATAAAATATCAACCAAAAATAGCCCTTGATGTGAAATCCGGATATGTGCAGGGATTTGATAGATTCTGAGGAGTGCAACAGGAAGCAATCAACATCAGTACCCAACAAATTGTCAGCAAACAGAGGACAGCCCAATTTCTTTCCTTGCGGTTCCAAACCAAGAAGTCTGGTCGGTCCAATCATCTCAGAAAACGCTAATGGAGATGTTTCTGAGGAAGTATGACAAAGAATGCATGAAGATGATGATGCTGAAGCATGAAGAGACCTTCAGGCAACAGGTAGTCTCCCAGCTTCAGATCCTCCCTCCCTCTTCGTCGTTCCTTTCACAAGCACGCAGATTCAAGTTTGTTTCCCTATCAGGTCCATGAACTCCATCGCTTGTATAGAGTTCAGAAGTTTCTGATGCGAGACATGAAGAACAATGAGCTGAAGAGACAGAGGCTCGTCAACCGCACTCGGTTTAACCTTGGTGATCGAGACGCTGGCACAGACTCGTGCCTTCTGAGCAATAGACACCGTGAACGGAGGCCGCGGCGTGGGGTACTAAATCTCGAACTTCCAGCAGATGAATACATAGAAAGAGCAGAAGAGGATATGACAATGGAGTTAGAACAGGAGAGTGACATAGAACTGACGCTGACGGTAGGAAGCAGCTGGAGGAAGAGGGAAGAGACATCCTTCACTTCTGATTCTGGAGCAAGCTTTTCCTCATCATCAACCGAGTCTGGAGGGCTAAAGTTGAGTGCACATGGATGGGAAACACGGCAGGCGGAAGATGCCAACATTGGCTACGACAATGGCATTAAGGATTGCCTCGAGTTGGAAGGCCTGAGAGATGAAAGGCTAAAGCAGCCGTCTTGGCACTTCCAGTGTTTGAGTCTTAGGATGACTTGATGTAAGCTTTTTTAGATGCGCTCCTATGTCTCTAATTAAAGTAGTCAGTGGAAATGGGTTGATGCCTGAGAACCCCAAAATATAGTGTGCTCGTATGCCAACATTATCGTCGCTGATGCTGAGCCCATAAGCTAACTTGCAATTAGCACAACCAACAGAAGACGAATCAATATAATGATGGTGATGAAACATAATGATATTGATGATGATAACCGTGGTAATGTAGCATAGGAATAATAAATATGATATCCATTTTTGTTAGAAAAAGTTATGATGATGATGTTGATGATAATAATAATGCATATGGCAATACAGCCCAATGACGGCCATAATAATATTACGTCTTTATTAAACGAATAAATAATATTGTGCGGATCCGAATTCCTATTCTGCCCCTAACAATCATAGGATTGCCCTCCCCAAAACCCTTCTCAAAGCCCAAGAAGGTGCCGTTTCCCGACCTCTTATCCACTCGCTCTCTCCCCCCCTCCCTCCGAGACCGTCCCCATTCTCCCACCAATGGCGGCGACCATCCCCTCGAGCAGCCTCTACGCTTCCGCCTTTCTCACCGCCGATCATCTCCTCCGCCGTCGCCTCGCGGCCTCAGTCGCCTTCCCTCTCCACCGGAGGGCCGCGTCGGCGACGGCGACGGCGGTGCGAGCGGCCTCTTCCTCCAAGCCTGCCTCGGGGGCGGGAGCGAGGCCAGCGAGGGGCATCACCAAGCCCCGTCCCGTCTCCCCTGCAATGCAGGCCGTGGTCGGCGTGCCGGAGATCCCCCGCACCCAGGCGCTCAAGCTCATCTGGGCTTATATAAAGGAGCACAACCTCCAGGTTACCCCCACCTTTCTGTTTGTGGCCTCCCCCTTTTCCTTTTCTTCAACTAGTGATACGCGTTTCCTTCTGTTTCATTTTTGGCCTCTAAGCTTAAGGCGTCCTCGATCTATGTATACCCTTGATTTGTGTTGTGATGAGAAAGATTAGTCCTACATCGTGGTTGCTCTTCCTCTCTTTTTCCTCCTTTCATTGTACTCATGGCGTGTATGGTTGTCTCTTTCTTTATCTTTTCCCTTTTATGTGGCAAGTAACGCAAGAACATAGCATGAAGTTCTCGCTTTAAGATGATAGGCGAATTTTAGTAGAATGCATGGATGCTTTTGTATTGATTTCATGAATTGTTTCCATTTAACTTTGAGAAATTATATTATATTGGCTTATGGCCTTCGAATGAGGGGATTTTTTGGATGAACTGAGTGTTGATAAGATTATGGTTTTCTTTTTAGTCTGCAAATCTGGAGAGACATGATTACAAGTGAAAACTTAGTACAAATATGTGATTATCATAACTGTAAAGATGAATAAAATGAATGGTCTTTTAGGAGATTGAAATGATATCAAACATATGCTTTAGTTAATTCCTTGTGTCATAGAGACCCCTGTATAGGATACAGAATTGCACGTGTTTTAAACTTTATGGGAGCATAGGGAAGTTGAAGTTAGGTTACTGAATTAATGGTTTGCAGGAAAATGCATTCACTTAGAATTAATGGTAAATGCCTTATGGGAAGGATTACAAGAAAAAATGCCCTTAATGATATGTATTATTTTGGGGGAGGTGGTATAAGTCTATGTATCTGAGAGACTGAAGCTTTGTGTGGATCATCACAGCATTTAGAGGTCATTTTGCAATGATTTTAACATGCACAAAACAGAGAAGTTGAAGTACATAAGAGTATGGAGAGCTTGGTTGATATATTGAAGGATGGTGTAGAAACAAAAATTTTGATGCCCTCCGTGTATTTGATATTGGAATCAGTAGGTTTGACATATTGTTGTAAAATGATATCAGCTGAACAAAGTTCTAACTGTGTTGAACGTTTATGAACCAGTAGGAGCTGAACAGGATGATATCTTGAATATTGGTTCAGGCAAAGATGTCGATTTAGTCTTTTCCATTCTAAGTTGTAATTATTTGAATTCTAAGGTGGCTTTCAGCCATGTTCTATAATAGTTAAAGGCTATTTAATCATTGTCATATGTGTCTGTCTTTAGAACTGTTATTATGGAGCCTTGGTTATAAAATTAAAAATCTGGGCCCAGATTTTTCCCTTAATCTTGTTGAGTTAGCTTCTGCAGTTTCTGTTATAATTCTGCAAGTAGTCTGAATTTCTGTACGCTTGTTCCTATATTTTATTAGAGTTCACATGGTATTTTCTTTTAGATTCAACTATATCTGTTTATTGTGCCATTCTTCTACTAAGAACAGGAAACTAGCATTTGCTATGTTTGATCAAACTAAGATTCTTCTGCAATCATAAATTTGGCTAGCGTTGATTCTATCTTCTGCATGTATCTCACCTTCATACAATTTGTAATGCTAAATAGGAACTTTTCATGACTCCTGCAAAAACTGAGTGGAAGTATGTTAACAGTGAGTGTGCATGTGTATGCACAACTTTTGTTACTGATGCATTTGACATTGACTTGCCCTACCACTACAGTTGACTTTGCTTGAATCTGCTATCAGTCTTGCCTTTTTTTATTGGTGTCAACCTATTGTGTAATACTATATGTCTCTTCTGTGTTAAATGTCCTTTTATCTTTGTTATGTGCTCTTCCCTTGCAGGATCCAGAGAACAAAAAGATAATCGTTTGTGATGAGAAGCTCAAAGCCATTTTTGGTGGGAGAGACCGTGTTGGGTTTCTCGAAATATCAGGCTTGATTAATCCTCACTTTTCAAAGTGATTTAAGTCATACGCTAGAAGCTAGATTTTGGTATATAGATAACTGTAGGCTTATGACAAGCTTCTTGTTGGACCAAGCAAGATGTGAGGTCTTTTTTGTCCATTAGCGTGTGTCTGTGGTGTATCAATGACCTAAAATGTAGTATTTGTTCTTCAGAATTAAGTTGAACTGCTTAACAATTTTCCACTGTTGCGTCCTATGTTGTTTAGGGTTCTTGGTGCTCTCTGTTGGTTTGTTGGTGTTACAAGATTTTGCATGAGAACACTCTGTACAACCTCAATCCTTTCTCTGTCGTGATTATGCCTTTGATTTACCATGCTCATGGATTGTGCTGATAGCTGACAGATCTTAGGTTGGTTATCTTGTTTTTGGATTCTCCAGTGTGTTGTCATCACAGCATCGGACAAACAAGCACCAAGGTGTGAAAAGGACCAATGTCGTGGCTAATCCTGCTTGCATTACAATCTGTTGAAAATTGACTAAATCTTATTTTGGCTATTCTGGTAGTTATATGATACTTCTATGAAACTCGAATTTTATTTACCATGATGACCTTGATGTAATTGTTGCGTTTGTGTGAATAACATGTTCCTTTTTTTTGTTTGTTGGATATCTTTTTCTTCCATGATTTGATTGTTTAAAGAAATATGTTGACTTTATCCGGAGTATACTTTTTGTTAGCAGACCATGTGTGTTTGTGGTAAGCATCTTTTTTATTTTTGTTCCTCATTCAAGTTATCCAGGTATTAATTTGTTTTGTTAGAAATGCACATCAAGTTGTTGATAAAGTTGGAAGTTGATCGTTTGTCTGTGACAAAAGGAGTATTCTCAGTGCTGCTGGCTTCTCATGGCTGGGCAGTGTGCCTCCCGAGTTTGATCAATCTTGCAGAATGTTCTGTGGGATGCATGTTTGGATCCTTCATCTGAGCCTGGAGACATGGAAAGCGATGGATCAAAGAACGGAACCGGAGCCGGAGAACAAGGTGAACATCTTGTGAGCTATTTATTCTCCCACATGTTCTCTCTTTTTTATGGCATTTCTGACGGCCAGCATCAACTTTTTATGCCGATCGAGGACAAGGTTCTTGTGCCCATCTTGTAGGTTTAGAATCAAGTTTATTTCTACAACAAGCGGAGCATGATACGTCGCTTTGACGCTTCAGCTAAGATGATCCTGATTGCTAGTGGACATCTTAAGGCCTCCAGGGAACCAAGATGTGCCAGGAACCAAACGAGGTTTGTTTATTTTCGTGCCGGACCACATCAACATCTCGCAGAACTACCTGTCTTTTTTGAAGCTTCTAAGCAACCGCAACATGCAGGGAAGTGTGATTGCCTCGAGGATCAGATTCTTCATGGCTGTCTCAGGTATCGAGAGCTGATATATTTGCAAGGGGACAGTGAGCATTGGATACCTACTTATTATGTCTCTTCTCATTGAGCCACTGGAAAAGGGGTAGCATGGACATCGATGAGAATCCAGGGTGAGGAAGCTTCTGAGAACCATGGCCGAGTGTCCCTCCAAAACAAAATAAAGAATGAACAGTTCCAGCACAGGTATCAATACGTTTCCCTTACCACCTGTACCAAATGTGATGGATTACCCATATGGGGGACCTTAAGCTCCCATGTCCTTGGCTGCACACACCCTGCAGCTGGAGGCAGTGAGTGAAGCCCAGGCCCCATCCGTCACATTGCCTGACCTGTCTAAACCCACCATAAATAACATCCCCATTTTAACCCCTTTAATTGATGTTGGTGTGGGATGGCCCAATTGCATCAACAACTATTTCAACCGGATGCTGTCCCACAAAAAAGTAGCATCACAGAAAGATGACACAAGCATCCACTGCAGCTAGAGTGCGCAATGGCCAGTGATACCAGACGGAGCAGAGAAGTTTGGTTCACACTCCCATATGATTGCAGTAGGTAGGGAAAAGTTTTATCTCCCAACCCTCGTTTCGGATTGATGATTACATTTTACTAATTCCCTGCATCCATCCTCAACAGTTGCCACACCAACCCAGCCAACAAACAAACACACAACAACACATAAAATCTTGACAACTCCGAACAGGCACCGTGAAGTCCCTGTTGCGATTAGCAAGAACATACAGTGTCATTCATGGTTCTTCTTGGCTATCGTGCATGGAAGGCAGCACCCTGTAGGAGAAGTATACAGGACTTCAACCAGCAAGCATGACACACCAAAGTAAGCAAACCAACCAAGCCTTCAGGAATTCTACAACAAGGCTATATTGCAGGTGGCAGACCCAGGAATAAAAATGCTGCTATACACACAGGATTATTGAAGTAGCAGACCCCAAATCTGTGAAGTTTGCTCTTCTATTCTGTAGTTTTTGGTGAGTCGGTCAGTTAAGCTAAAGAACCATGACCGTCGACAAGTTCACTTCTCGGCCCTCCACCGGATGTTACCATCAGGCTTGTCCAGAGCTGCAACCTTAGCCCGATGACTTCCGGCCATGCTGCTTCTACCCCTCTCCGCTTGAGGTAGTTCACAGGCCTCACTGACCGTTCCACGTTTAACATCAGCCGGCGGAATGAAACAGTCGACTGAGAGGCCGGCGACATTAAAAGCCACTTCCTCGATGGTCCACACCTCCTCCATCCTGGTTTTGGTGTGGCTCATGGCCACCTCGCCAAACCGGAAAAGGTTGACCACTGATCGCCCGGAGTGGGCAATCATCACACCTTCCACAGGGCGGTAATCGTCTATGGAGGAGTTAATGGAGGTCTCCCAGTAGACTGCATCGCCTCCAACGCCCGACTGGATTCGAGTCAGATGGGAGTCCTCCATGTATGTAAGAAGCCCCGTCTTTTGGCTGAAGTAACCAAACAAGACATGCCTTATGATCTCGGCAGGACCTTCGCTCCGAGCCTTGAGCGTTTCTGGGTCTGCACAAAGCTTGAGGATGAAGCAATCCTCTCCGTTGACCTTCTTCTCCCCGATGCACTGTGCATCAGAGAACATGCTGGCCGTGGTCAATGGATCGAGACCCTACACAGTTCGATTGGCTACAATAAGAATTTCAAGCAGACGACAAAGATCAAGCGCCCAAAAGAAGGCGAGATGGTGGCTTATGCAGCACCCTCTGCTTCTCTACCTGCAGAGCTCGACGAAGGGGACGAACGGGGCCCTTGGCGGCGTGGGCGCCGAGCCATGGCGTGTGACGCCAGACGAGCTTGCCGTTGCAACCGGCACGGACCTTGCTACCACCGACGGCCAGCTCGACGTACCACATGCCCGGTGCCATCTGCCAGAGAACAAAGCCCCCGGGCTCTGCATCCTTCGTCGCACTGTGGTTCTTGATGACCCTTGTGGCCGTCTCAAACTCCGAGGCCACCATCCTCACCTTCCCCATCGCGTACGCGTTCCTGATGGAGCTCAGCAGCTTCAGCCCCCCCGAGGCCGCTGTGTACTGTTGCAGTATGTATTGAGCTGACGACGTTTCCTACCATGAAAAATCAACACCTTTTCTCAATGTCTATCCAGATTGAGCAATTAACGCAAGCAAAGATGCAAGGAGATGGAAATCAGATGCATTCATTGCAGGATATTGCGGGCATTTATGTGGAATTCGAGCATTCACTCAAAGCAGAGAAACCAGAGCTAATAATAACTGCGCTTAAATCCACAAAAATTGAATCTTGCTGATATTTTCTACCCACGACGTGGTAGCAGAAGCCAAGGAAGAGAAAGACGATGCAGGTCGTCATAGAAAAGCAGGCGAACAGGGTGCTCACAATGGGAGTGTCCTTGATGCTGAGGTGGGGGAGCGCGTATGTCGGGGAAACGTGGACGGGGGCCAGCGGCGCCCCCATGACGCCGAGGAGGAGGCGGAGGTCCGAGCGGTGGCAGGAGGCGGCAGCGCCGGACACGGACGGCGCCCGGGAGAGCCGCCCCTTCATCCACTGCCCCCACCCCTCCTTCCCCAGGCCGCTCCCCTCCCCCTCCGGCCCCTCAGCCAGCGGCGCCAGGATCCCAGACGCCGGCAAGAGCAGCTCCGCCGGAAACCCCCGCGGCTGCTGCCGCTTCCACCGCATCGGAAGCAGCAGGTCCGCAACCGGCGACGCGCCCCGCCGCGGGCTCTCCGACCTCGACCTCGACCGCGCCGGCGAGAGCCCCCGCACCACTTCCTCTCGCAGCGCCGAGAAGAACCCTTGCTTCTTCTCCATCCCCCTCCCTAAACGTAGACCACAAAGCGATGGACTCGAACGTGAATCCTAAAAGGAATTCGAAAACACGCACCGATTCGCTTAGAAGGTTTCCAAACAGGGATTCGCTTAGAGGTTTTCCAAACAGGGAGAGGGAAGCCAGAGGCACGGCGGGATTATAAATGCGATTATTCTGCTTTGTAGGATAGAGGAGAGAGAAAAAGGAAGACTGCGAGCGTGCGACAGTGTGAGAGCGAAGGCGAAAAGAAAGAACAGAGCAAAGCTGGCGGGGGTAAAAGAGAAAAAGCATATTTAAAGGAAAAAAGATAAAGGTGAATAATATCAATAATAGCTCAAAAAGAAGCAGCGTTGCCAACCAATGGTCAAGGAGAGCGCATCGAAGTCCGATCACCCTCGGTGCCCTCACCTTCGACTCCGTCTTGCGATCCTTCGGCTCGTTAGGGAATTCTGAGGTCGTAGGAGGCGAGCGCTGAGACGACGACGATCACGTGACGTGCAGGCGGTCTCCTCGCTTCGTTTAATTAAGCCCTTATCTATTTAGGACGAACTACTTCGTTTAATTAAGCCTTTTCTATTTAGGACGATCTAATATATTATTCATCCTCCTCCTTCTTCTTCTTCTTTTCCTTGCACTGTGTTTCTGCGCCAAAAAGAGGCAGAACGTGGAACTCTGCAGCAGACGACAACGATGTTTCTGCCACCCATTCACGTAGGGCCTCGCGATTCGGGTGAGCCCGACCTCCACACTGGCGGTCCGATCACGATCCAACGGATGACAACGTGGATTGCCTCATGCAGTAGGGGGCTCGGGCGAACTGGTCTCCTCACGTCACGTCCCCATCGCGCCATTGATTATTCCATGTGACGAGGTCTCGATCGCCAATCGGTAGTCAATTCATCGGAACAGGGCGTGGCCACATTAGGTGGACGGACGTCGTCGTCGCTCGCCATGTCTTCACCACTTGGAAATCGAGTTATTACTCGGAGGATTAGGTGGTTCCATGTGCCGTCTCAAACCGCGACGACCGAACCCTCTTCGACCCATTTATTGGTGGACTATGGAGGGCTCGTGTTTCCCTGCGAACGGTGGCGATCGGCGTACGTGGGTTTGGCGAGTGCATGCGGATTTTGTTGACGAAGGCTGTGCGTGCAATCTTCTGAGTTAGCGTCAGATGGATGCACTACGCATGGGGCGAGTTCAACATGTAAACGTTGTGCTGCTTGGGTGCCCTTTAAGAGGAAGAGGTTTTACATTTACGGAGTGAGGCGACGAGGACAGGAAAAGGGGACCGTGTGACAAGCTTCAGAAGAATTGAAGGCTGGGAAACCTTCTCGAGGTGGCCTCACCCTGATACTTCAGATTGGGAGGGGAGTCAGACAATTTATCCAGAGTAGGTTATGGACCATTTGGATTCCATGGTTGATATTAATTTTTTCCTAAAAATAAACGGTGATAATAAAATTCGAGCTTTACGATAAAGTATCAAGTTTTTCTTTCTCAGATAAACGAGTCGAGATCTTTATATATATATATATATATATGATTTTGAACTCTCAATTTTTGATGAGCGGGTTTGATACATCACGATCAGACCAATGTTTAAGATGTCAATCTCTATTTTCTGATATAGTTTACATTAAAAGAGAATAAAAAAAATAATTTTTGAAAAAAAAAAGTTGAATTATCATTATGGATTTTTGAGATATTTTGCCAAAATATAAATGTATATTCAGAAAAAACAGAAGGAAAAGAACTATATGTCTGTTTAAATTAGATCAAGATTCAAAATTGTGTGGTCATGAGTAGGGGAAATAGTAATACACTGAACTGAGATTATTAATTTAATTCACGGAAAAATCCTCTCTCTAATTTTCATTGATGGGGAGAATAGAGCATCTGCCTAATAAGGCAGCTCTTCTACCAGGTTTGCATATTTCCTGTGGTCATTCAGCAAGTTGATAACAATCTAAGATCAAAGCTGCATGTCATTTAAGCAAATTTGACAATTTGCCAAAGGGTAGGCCTAATCAATCCCTGCAGCTTGTTCTTCAAGGCAGGAATCCAATCAAAAAAGGAGAAGCTTGTGATTTAGGTAGCATGTCTAATCTGACCACAATGGGACCAGCTTGATCTTTAGACCATACTGCTTTCTACAATATGAATACAGCAGATGCTGAGATTTCCTGTTCTTTTGTGCTTGTGATCCATGTTGTCAACCTGAAAAGTACCTTTTCTTTTTTTTGATTGCCTTTATCTAAAGATGCTTGGTGACAAAGCTTGATTGCTGTTCTTTGACATCTCCTGTTTCCCAGACTTCTTTGGCTTGGCTTCAGATAAAATGCAGCCTAACAAGTAGTGAATCAAATCCAATTGTCCAACCATTCAGCTGGATGTTGTGATTGTTGCCTTGTTAATTTATTCTAAGGATCAACATGAACAGTGTGCTAATGAACTGATTGCCATGTATGTCACTTACCATGATTCGTGATCACAGCTAGCTGAAAGGAAGTTTGGCATTCATTCATCCAACTTCTACATGGACATGATTTATGTATGAATGAATGAGCACAGAGTCGACTCTTGTCAAAAGTATGTTCCGAGAAAAAAAGTGCTGCATTGGCTTTGTTTTGGGGCCAACGAATCAATAATGGGCGCCTTTAGAAAACATGCTATGTTGCCTGTTCATGTAGATAGTGTCCGAAAGGTAGTTGAAGTATCTCGCCATGGATTGCGGGAGAGGCCGCTGTGCTGCCTTGTCAACACACTTCTTCTTCTTCCACAAATATCCTAATTTGTTTGTAGCAGTTGTGTATCAGAAACTAAAACTTATGGCCTTAAATTTCCACACCAGAGTGGAAGATTACAGCTTGATGAACAAATCCTGAATGCTTGTCTCCTTTTTCTGATCCTATGTCTCACCAATTCATGTCTATAATTGTCTTTGACCTGTGTTCTCTTTCTCTCTTTGTTGCTCCACTGCCTAACTTTTTGTGCGTTTGTTCTGCAAGAAAATTCAATGCAATCCTTCTTAATTAGTTCTCCAAAATAATAAAACGCAGAAAAGAATTTGCATGTTAAAAATATCGATCTAAGGTAAAATATTACCGTCTTTTGTAGATGAAGGAAGATATAGCAATGATCAAGAATTACTATTTTGTGGAGGCCATCTATTTACGTGATGAATTAATGATCCAGAAAAAAAAAGAAAAAGATGTTGTTCTTTTGATCCCAACTTGCCCACCGAAATAGCAAGACTGATGATAATTACCATGGTCAAAAAGTCAGTACTCTAAAAATCATAGAAACAAAGATGGAGAGGGTAAAGGAGAAAGAATCGAGAGACACTGAAGATGGAGGGAGGGAAGAGAAGATGAGTATGCTTGTGGGTAGCAGCACCAAGGAATTTAGATAGCCTCTTCTTTTAATTCTCTACTGTATATTATCCCACCAAAATGATTTCCACATCAGTGTGTCAGTGAGAGAGATGAATCTTGTCCTAGCAAATCCACCAACAAGGGAATTAGATGTCCTTACATACCTAAAAATATTTCATGCATCTTGATGCCCCCGTTTTGTGGAAGATTTATTAATATGGTTTTGAAAACTACATATTGTCATCCATACATGTTTGCATGCCTCCAAAAATAAAAAGACAATGAAGAGGTTCATGCATTCTGGTTCTCCCTTGTTTGTGGAAGCCAAATCTACTTTCCAACACTCAATTTTTCTATGCATGCTCGGATTCTATTTGGCCATATACTTGTTAGAAATTGAATATTGATGATCAATCAAACCAGTCATAGAATTAACATGTATTATATTTAATTTTAACTCAACTCAATATCTTGGTTCATCCGAATGCTTATTGTACTCGTCTTTAGTTTTTTTTTTTTTATGTTGGAAGAAAAGAAAAACTCCATACAGGTAAACCCCCTCTTGCAAAGGATTAGTGACAAATATGAGATTTGAGTCGAGGATTTTACGATAGACTATCAAGATCCAACCAACTACACTAGCTGATACTTCCTATTTATATTTATTTGCACACAATCTAATTTGGAGTTCAAGAATCTCAAATTTTTTAGGGACGTTCCTGCAAAGATATCTTAACTCTAAATTTGGGCCATCTGAAAAAGGAAGCCTCAAGAATTAGCTCTTCGATGCTTGTTGGGCTGTTTGATTGAGCAACGCATGGAGACACCATCACATATAATTCGGATAATTGATTGAGCAATACATGAGGTAACGCTGTTTGATCGAGCAACCCACAAGAAATAGTGGCTAATTAGTGCCTCTTTGTTGTCTCTTGATCTTGTTCCTCCTCTCACCAATGTTTTCTTCTTCTGTGAGAAAATTCAGTAAAAATCCTTTTTAGTTGTCCAAAATAACAAAAAGTGAAAGAACTTGCACATGAAAAATTGTTGATAAAAAAAATTACCGCATATTCTAAATGTGTGTCAAATCCACATGGTAGCATAATCGATTTTGTGAAACAAATATGTTGATCATATTCAACCTTCGTACACATCCTAAACTTATATATATAATTCAAATAGAGTCTCAAGCTTGAAAATTTTTCATAACACATTATTAAATTATTTTCTCTCTAATAAATTTTTTTAAAAAAATTTCTTCGACTTGTTACCACCTTCACCCTACACCACCACACACAACCCTCATGCAAGGGCTTGTTATCTACAATCCTCAACCCTGGTCATACTATGGTTGGTCACCCTCGTTCGCGATTTTCATTATAGGATGAAATTTCTTTTAATGATATATATATATATATATAAAGAGAACAAATCACAAAGGAAGGTGATAATTTGTTGAGTAATCCCTTTGATTCTCCGCGTTAGTTGATTACGAGTGAGACGAATCTGATCCGCGCAAAGTCACCGACAAAGGATATAATTTCCAAAAGATTCATATCGAGATGTAATTTCCGAAACTTTCTATTCTCATGCATGCATGTGTGGGTGTTTACGAAAAAAATAATAATAAAAGGGTTCATTGCAAGGCTTCTGAGGTCTTCTTTCATCTCTCTTTCCCATGCACGCATACATGCGTGGATTCTACTTGGCCATAAACCAAGAACTAGTTGGCTCTAATCATCCTCCAGATCTAAGCAAAAACAAATAAGCTGGATTACAGCGGCGATACGGTGTACGCCAACAATTATAGTTTCTTTGAAGCCCTTGAACCAACGCAGGATGTAGACGATCTTACTTTTCCTTCCTGTGGGCTATTCTTGTCGGTCTGGCATGGCCAGTTGAAGCATCATTCCATTTGCCTGTTGGAGTGAGAATGGAATTGCCCATTGGAAGAAACAATTGGATGATGAGTTTGGTTTTGGATTAGTCGTATATTCGATTCGAGTCGATTCAGACAATCCAAACACGCATGGATCTGATGATCCAATCCAACCACTCCAGCTCCATCTCCATCGAGACGAGTGCCATGAGGTTGTTAGCAACATGATCTTAGGATTCCAAGCTCGCAGACCGATTCTTCTGGATGTGGAAGCAGAATGTTGCAGGGTCCCCCGGGAGACTCCCTATTTAATGACTGCACGCACCATCACGCCCACCTCGACTGGCCAATACCCTCTTGGGAGTCCGAACACGGTAGATTTCAAGGCAAGCAAACCCCATTCACGTGCCTCCCTCCTATCGACGACATGCAGCAAAGCTTCCACCGACGCAGCAATGAATGAGCATACCACCACGGGGCCACGCCAAGCTAAAGGAAGTCCTACCCCGCTCTCCATGGAGGTATGGCATTCCTCCACCTGTCCCCATATTCGCCATTAGTGTACTCCTCCTTGTTGGATGCCAGCCGGAAAGGTCCTGCCGTCTTCATTACCGATGCTTCTCACACTTCACCCACCAGCAACCTCTCCACTTTACTACCCTTCTATAAGTAGCCAGCCAAGCCTCCCCTGGAAGCCCCGCATCTGCTTCGACCACATACCACCGTGTGAGCATTCCGTAGCCTGGTCCAGATATGAAGCCTCTCCACGCCATCGTGGCTCTTCTGCTCATCCTCTTCACATCTTCCTGTCTGCAAGCCACCATGGCAGGCTCAGGTGGATATAATCAAACAGAAGCCTTCTGTGTCACCATTTCTCATGCATGGATTTTGATCGTTTCAAGTCGTTGTTTTGGGTTTCAGCGTTCTGCGGCTCCAAGTGCAAGGTGAGGTGCTCCAAGGCGAGCGTTCGGGACCGATGCCTCAAGTACTGCGGGCTGTGCTGCGAGCAGTGCCGGTGCGTGCCGTCGGGGACCTACGGGCACAAGGACGAGTGCCCCTGTTACAGGGACAAGTACACCGGCAGCGGGAAAAGGAGGAGGCCCAAGTGCCCCTAATCGAACACCTTGAGGTCATCCAGCGATCTCTCTTCTCCGGCGTTGAACGGTGTGTGTTTATATAGCGTATATGAGAGTGGGGAACGCATGTATCGACGTGATTATGGGCGGTGGTGAAAATAAATGTTGTGCTACTCGGTTTACTACTATGTTTCATGTTTGAGAGAGAGAGAGAGAGAGAGAGAGAGAGAGAGAGAGAGAGAGAGAGAGAGAGAGAGAGGCGTTGGATCTTTGGAGATTTTGGTGAAAAAGTAGATTTGGGCTCAAAATATTTCATATATATTCTGCGTACTTTGATGCACCATTTTTTTGTGTGTGAGATTAATTCTGTTCCAACTCGATGTACTAACTATAATAGAGGTACGTGCGCTGCACGTGATTGCCTTTTTTATTGTGAAAGAGAGTTGAAGTCGGTTTCATAAAAAATCGAAGAATTAAAAGATGGGTGTTTCAGCAAAAGAAAAGAAAAGGGGAAAAGGAGGATTTTTTTTCTTTTTTTTTTATAGATAGAGAGAGAGAGTGAGAGAGTGAGAGAGATGTTTCGGTCCAACCTTTTGTGATGCATGTATTGGGCAAGACTGTAGCTAAAGCTGGTTCTGTGCATGGATTCGTGATTTGAACTCTGACTGCTGTCTATTCCTGAAAAGATAATATTCTCATTAGAAATGCCAACAATTTTCAGTGATATAAAATTAAATATAAAAATTAATTTTTAATACAAAAATTCGAAATCTCACCCCATATATTTTTTTGAAAGATTTATTCTGAGTTCAAATACTATCTTCATCACCTAAAGAATTATATGAAATACTATATGAAATGCAAACTGGTTCCAATCTTGATAGGCCTAAAAAGGTTGAAGCTTAGTGAAACCGAAAGCAGAAAAAGACCACGAAGAAAGCCATCGTACTACGCGTAAGTCATGTGAACTTTAACCTGTTGGGAACTTGAAAAGGTCGCATAGGAGCACAAAGCTCATGTGGCGTTACTCTGGTTGTGCACCGACTTGCCTTGGCCAAGAAGCATGTAAATGGTTGGAAAAGTAACCAAGCTTCGCCTTGGTAACAGCTGGGTACCAAAGAGGCCATTCGTGTTATGCCATGACCGACCATGGTGATGTCAGGAATAACTTTGCAGATCCTATGTAGATAAGATAGATGCATGGCATTAATACTCCATAATAAACCTGCTTTTACTAAATGACTTGGGCAAGTGGCAATGAGCTCAATAAGAACTGAAAGAAGACGACGAAGAATAAGGTCAACAAGAAATGAAGCAAGACGGATAAGGTTGCAACAATCTGAAGAAGAATAAGCCCTGGAAACGAGAAAAAAACTACCGCCGAAACTGATCTCGAGTGAACAAAACATTCATGGAAGTGAAACAAAAATTTGAAAGGACGCAAGTAAACATTTTCTTCGGGAAAAGCTTCAAGAAATCAAATCTATCCCACATGGACTAACGTCGTCAGAATGCCACAAAAACCTGACCTTTTCAGTCCAAAGCTATAGGTTACTTCCAGATGAGTGGCGGAACAGGGGGCACATAATTAAGAGGACATGCTTCATAATGCAAACTTATGAATTATGGTTTTAGAACAGTATAGTGGCACCTTATGGTACAATAAGATCGACTTGACCAAGATGCAGACCATCATACAGAATTGCTTTGACACAACAGAAATCAAAATTGACCAAAAAAAGACGTAGATCATCATACAGAATTGCTTTCGCACAACAGAACTGAAAATTGCATCATTTCAAGGACCGAAAAATTGATGCTAGCTTCCTTGCTCCGGTAAGCAAATTATAAGGGAAATGCTTAAACATATGGGAAAATTATCATGCATCCTCTACAGCAACTTTTCAGCAATCTGGATAGCATTTAGAGCTGCCCCTTTACGTATCTGATCACCACACACAAATATGTCCAACCTGTTGTGAAACTTCAGTAAGTACATGGTGTAAATTGATGACACTAGTAATATTACCAGTATTCTTTTGTCAATGTCAATGATAACAATGGCAGCGGCAACCATATGTGTTTTAAGGAGCTTATTACCCTTGGTTGCCATCTTGAGATAGATCCTGTCGTATGCGTCCCACAGCCACATCATCTTTATTTGACACCTGCAATCAGGAGGTTTCGACTCTGATTAAAATTATCATCAAGGTTTCGATTGAAACATGAAGATAATGCATCCTGACATCTGGGTGACCTGAATCAAGTAGCAAATTTTAGTTTGTGGTGTCTCTCTGTTATCACGCATTAGTATAAGGAGGGAAAAACTAAGCTCAAGGGTGTAGAGAAGTGATCAGAAGTTCATGCAATTTTTCTATTATGACATCAAGCAAAAATCCAAGAGCATAAGTGATTGGAACTTAATAGAGTTCTGTCACACGTTAGTAAATGATATAAGAAGGGAAAAACTAACATCCAAGGGCGTAGGAAAGTGATTGGATTCCCGGTCATCGATAACTGTCACACCAGCAGCTCCCTCCAGAATGCGCCTAGCAGTATCCTATATATTCAACATATAAAAATATTTGAAACTCGGTGAGACTAAGAATCAGTTTTAGTGGAATTCCACTCGGTTAGTGGAGAAGTAGGATAACATTCATAAATACTTGAACATTGAATATGTGCGCTAGTAGCTCTGTATGATAAAGGAAGACAAACGTTGAAATAACCTTAATGATTACTAGCTCCTTAAGAATGACTTGACAAGTCATACACCTAACATGGGTATTTCAAATTACATAAACAGGCATTACAAACTATAGAAAAACCAGCTAATTTCCTTCAGGAATTGAGTTAAAACCCAACCAAGTAAATCACAAACTCAGAAGAAAAGTTGATTAAACTTTGTTTCCTTAAACAGTGAAGAGCTAAGTGATAAGAATTGCCAATACCTAACAAGGCACTCTGTTTGAAATTTACATGACAAGAGTTAGCTTCAAATGCTTATATCTTTGCTAAAAAAATGCTTATCTATGTACATATACATGTATTAGTTATGGATACATATACTAATATTGAAGATATACCTAAACATATCTATTCCAATCAGAATAGTGACAATGATTCATGAAGCGAAAATCATAAGTTAAACAGCTCTGAAATGTACTAAAAATGCCTGAAGGGTGAAAGACCATAGTAGTGATTACCCTGTATGTAACTTTACACTCGGATTTATACAAATCGAGAATGACCTTGATGATGATCAGCATGTCCACAGAGCAAAAAAAAAATGACTCTCTTACAATATGAATATATGCCTTAACTGTCAAAAAATCTAAAAATCTAAAAGTTTATGTCAGCAACACCAGCTGCACTTCTTTACTATAACTAGTCCAGACAAATATTTCTGAAATTAAATTGGAATGCTATTGACAACATTGCCTTCCTTTCTGAGCATGTTTTGTCCAACTGACCTCATCAAGTGGCTTTTCAAATTGAAGGTTAACACTTTCTGCATGTGCACGCATCACAGGAACTCGTATGCAAGTTGCAGTCACTTTGACATCCATGTCATTCTGGAGAAATGCACGATGAGATATCAAATAAATCATTTATTGTAAAAATCACAAAATATTAAAAAAGATTGGGCATTTATAAAAAATGATAAGAAATTACCCAGATTTTTCTAGTTTCCTTCACCAATTTCATTTCTTCCTCATTATAACCATTAGAAAGAACGGCTGCATTGTGTGAGAACAGATTGAAAGCATACTGCATTAAGAGCAAATGAACTTAAAGTCCGATCCTCAAATCATATCTTCAATTCAAGGTGGCTTAGAGAAAATACCTGTTGCTTAAAAATTTTGCATGTAGGTTGCTTGCCATCCAAGACCTGTAAAATAACAAAAGAAATATATATAAGGCCATCAGTAGCAAGTAGAGATGCACAAAAATGAAATGAAACGAAATGAACACCTCATGAGTTTGCTGCAGGAGCTCTTCCATAGCTGCAGCACCTGCGCCGCTGGCTGCCTGATAGGTGCTGACAACCATCCTGACCACCTATAGAATGCAGAAAGTCAGGTAAAGTTTATGACTTGATGTCCATAAGAAGTTTATGAAAGGAGGTTAAATTTCAACATAGTACATCTGAAAAACAAAATCTCCTGACATCGATCAGCTTAAGATTAGAGACAAGCATCATAACCATGTCAATAAGACATGAAAATCAATAAGCTGGTTGTTATGCCAAGGGTTTAAACTTTTCTTATACTTTTGTAATGGCCATTAATACATCTAGGTGGTATTTGATTCCTATTTAACAGTAATTAAAAACAAGTAGAACAAAATGCATAATTCTGTTATAATAAAACTCTAGAAAGATTAAGCAATTCAGTACATGGGGAGTACATTATGCATCCCCAGTATACTGACTTTATGCAAGATCTATGAATATTAACCAGTGAATTATCTTTACCCTGTACATCTAGCACATGAACAGGCTAAATGCTTAACATAATGTAACAGGTCTAGGGTGAATAAGTTAGCTTTCATCCAAAAAGAAAAAAAATAAATGGTATCTATGTCATGAGAAGATCAAAAATTTTGAACGAGAATAATAGTCAACTTTTAAATGCATACTACAAGCATTAAAAAATGTCAAGTAACTGATTAATTAATTATATATATATATATGTTATCATGCACAAAAATTGCACTCCATTTATATGTGAGGAGATCACATTGTACAAAGAAATCACTTCATGAAATGCCCTATACCAAGAGTGGATGAGATAGGTATCAGGCCAACAATGGTGAGATGGCAACAACAGCCAGAAAATCTTGTTGCATACTTCATAATTTCTAATAGTTGCATGCTGAACCGGGATCAAGTCCATACATAATGGCAGTCACAAAGTCGTGCTTCATGGTTTTGATGATAACGCCTAAATAAGACCACTAATCTCATCCATTCCATCTATCCGTGAGAACATCAGATCAAAGTATCATATAGACCAAGAAATAAAGCAGGACTCGCAATGCAAAGCCACATCAAGAATTATATGAAGGGAAGAGATAACCTTGGCATGGCGATGGAGAGGCGTAGCGGCCATCAAACAGATAATAGTGGAGCAATTAGGATTCGCGATGAGCGCCCCTTTCCCAGACCTCCCCTTCAAATTTATATGAGCCATCGCCCCCGGGTTGACCTCCGGGATAACCAGCGGCACCTCCGGAACCATCCGAAACGCCGAACTATTATCCACCACGATCGATCCCCGTTCGACAGCCACCGGACCGAACTCTTTGCTAATCGACCCACCAGCGCTGAACAGAGCGATGTCGATCCCTTCGAAGCTCTCCGGTCGGAGCTCCTCAATGGTATACTCCCGGTCCTCGAAGGTGAGGCGCTTCCCGGCGGAGCGGCGGCTGGCGAGTAGGCGGATGTTTCTGTACGGGAAGTCGCGGTCGGACAGGACGCGGAGGAACTCCTGTCCGACGGCGCCGGTGACGCCCACAACAGCCACGGAGGGGCCGTCCTCCCGGAGGCCCATGCGGACGGTGGTGGCGGCCGCATTCCGGTATCGACATCTGCAATGCTTGGCGGAGGGAAGGGACAGCGCGGGGGAAGACAACGGGGAGAATAGGTGTACACGGTGAGCGGAGGCCGTCACCTGCATCGTCGCTTGGTCAGGCGGCTCGGCGGCTGCGATGGGAGATGGAGGAGAAGGCTACGGAACCGCGGGTTTAGGTTTTTGTGGACGCATCGTCGGTGTGGAAACGCGATTCCCATGGTTTTGTGGGCGCACCGCTGATCGTTTCCCAATACCGTTGGCGACTTAAGGAGCGCACCAGAATAGCGACGCGAAGCTTTGTTTAACGACATCCGACTTAGCCGGCATGGTGATTGGGGAATCACACAGCGGGCCTTGGTGGTCCCTCCGTGTGGCCACCATTCATACAGTAACTTTCCTACGAACAAATTAACTTTCATACAGTTAACTTTTCTACTAATATATTTGACAAGTATCAAAATGGAATTCTAATGTATGAATTAACTGTACATCACTGATTCGTGAAGGAACTGCTTCAAATTTCATAACAATTATGTCCTTGGGAAAGGTTCTAATTTGATATGCGGAATATTCTCTTGCCAATGACATTATTCGGTATGTAAAATCTGCAAATCCAAAATGGATAAAACATGCTTGTTAATCCAAATTTTAGATAGGTTAATGTTATAGTTTGAGTATCATCGATCATGAGTCTGATATGATCTTGTTTCGATTGTGCAAGGTCTGAGAAATGCTTGAGCTTTGAGTGGTGATTAACACAACTCTTATGCTTAAGTTAGTTTTTTTAATAAGTTATATAGAATGTGAAAGATTTTTGAATAAAAGATTTAACTCTTGCACAAATATTAAATGTTAGCTTTGATACTTGGACAATCGAGAGGATCACCTGTAACCATTGTAACAATCTCCCTTTGATGTTTTGTTGACGGGAGTAATAAAGCTCGAATAGCCTCATATAGGCTATTGTTCATGGAGACTGACTCGAGGGGGAATAGATATGAATAATTGTCTAGGGATTATTGTCTAAGGTGATTAATAAAATAAGTCCGAATGATCTTTCATCGACTGTTGTCTATAAGGACTGATAGACTATTATTACCTCCATATCACTGTTGAGTGAGGATTGATTTGACTCTCATTTTTCTCAAGTTAGTATATCGATGACAATCATTTCTCCGATTAATTTGATTTACCATAATATCCCTAATTAGTTATAAATAATGTGAATTCTTATTCGAAATTATGTTTATCCTTAATCTATCGTTTGAAATATTTACTATTTGATCATAAAAGATGAATTTCCATATTGAAAGTCTCGCTTACTTGTGCATAAGACTATTTGTCAAACCCTTTTAATTCCCAATACCAAACTTATGATAAACTCCAACATTGGACTCCAGTTGACTTTACATTCCTATTCTGATCCTGTTAGACAACTAAAATATCCTATAACATAGGATGATTTTCACTCATTTATCTTCCAACGAGTGATTATAATAATTTGATGATATAATAATTGATTATTAAAAAAGACAATGGACATATAAAACAATATAGAGAATTAGTGGATAAAACATGCTAAAAGAAAACTCAAAATTAAAATAAATTTTTTTATCATATATGATACCATAAATTATCTCCACTCAAACACATCCTTATGTATACCTCATATTATTAGTTCAATTTATAAAAAATGATCGACTTAGAGTCCTCGGATTTTGATTGCTTCAAGTTGACTGCTGAAAAGCAAAAAAAATTCATCTTAGATTTATGACCTTAAGGTTTTGTAAAATATAGATTATTCACTCAAACAAATTATCGATGACGTGTGAGATTCCTAGCTTGTCGAGGCGTAATCATATCATGACGTTGTGGTCATACTCGTGAACGATCATCACATATCATGTGTTGATATGATAAACATAATTGATTTATTTCTGTTGAACTTAGCTAGATAGGATGTACTTGTCACATCTCGAGGAGAACATTCACTCTATCATAATCTACCGTATATCTACTTCAACACCTACATAGCTATTTGCAAACAAGAAAAAAAAAAACTTTCTAATGACAGTAAAATCGTATATAATATATGGCTGACCAAATCGATTAGCTACTCACGCAAAGTATTACGATGATCATCCTCCACATACATCCTCCCTCGAGATGCAATTGCAGGGTCGTCGATAGATCGAAATGCGAGCACGACGATATTTAATATGATCTGGACGCGTTCTAATCGGATCGAGCGGACGAATCGGTTCTTGATGGGCTCGAGCACGGATCGATTCCGGTCCGATGCAGGTTGGATTTGATTTCACTTAAAACAAAAGGGGATGAATTGTTGCCCGTACGGAATCGAAGGGATAGAAAGCGGCGCCATCGGATGCCAAAAATGGATGGAGCGCAGCGAGATTGATTTCCAAGTCTCCGCCAATCCCAACCCCCCAAAAAATTTCCCAATTCCGAACGGCTCGCTCCCCATTTCGAACTTTCGAAAGCGGGGGAATCCCCGCGATCCTCCGAGCCCCCTCTTAACCCCGCTCTCTCTCTCTCTCTCTCTCTCTCTCTCTCTCTCTCTCTCTCTCTCTCTGTCACTCTTTCCAAAGCCAAAACAAAAACCCCTCTCTTCCCCTCTCCAAAACCCACCCCCACCCCCTCTCGCGTTTTCGAACCGCTTCAAAAAATGGCGGACTCCCTTTCTTTCCCCCTCACTTCTACTCTCCCCTCGCTCCTATACAAACCGCACATTCCCCCACTCTTTCCCCCATTCCCTTCTTTCCTCCGCTCGCGCCCTCACCAAATCCAAGCGCAACTTAGTTAGCGCGAGAGATCGGAATCCATGGCGGACAAGGAGAACGGCGCCCCACGCCTCACCCGTGCTGCCGCCAAGAGGGCCGCCTCCGCCCAGGCCGCGGGTCCAGTCGCTCCGCCGCTGGCGAAGAAAAAGCGCGTGGCTCTGAGCGAGCTCCCCACCCTTTCCAACGCCGTCCCCCGGGCGGCGGTAGATCCCACCACCCCTCCTCCTTCTAAGCCCAAGTCGAAGCCCAAGAAGAAGGTAGAAGAGGCGGATGACGAGAAAGTTGATCTCGTGGAGGTCGCCGCCTCGTCGGATGATGATCCGCAGATGTGTGCACATTACGCTTCTGATATCTATCAATACCTCAAATCAATGGAGGTTTGTCTGCAACTAAGCAGTCCTTCCGGGGGAAAGTGTCATGTTTTTAGTTAGAGTTGGTCTTATCTGGTGTTTTGCTTCGTTGGATTTCTAGGTGGAGGCGAAGCGGAGGCCATCGCCGAACTATATGGAGACGGTTCAGAGCGATGTCACGGCCAATATGAGGGCGATTCTGGTGGATTGGTTAGTTGAGGTGGCGGAGGAATACAAGCTGGTCTCCGATACCCTTTACCTCACTGTCTCCTACATCGATCGATTCCTTTCGTTCAATGCGATCAACAGGCACCGGCTGCAGCTCCTTGGAGTTTCTTCCATGCTCATTGCTTCGTATGTTCCAATCCATTTTCTTTGATCAATGATTATTTTCTCATTTGAACACTGCGTTGATGTAAGTTTTTGGATTGCCATCCGATAACGCAGCAAATATGAAGAGATTAGTCCCCCTAATGCGGAAGATTTTTGTTATATCACCGATAATACCTACACAAAGCAAGAGGTAGCCTTTTCTCTATATCTTCTTTGATCTCCTTGTACCGTCTATGATTTAGAGCTTGTCGATGAACCCTTCTTTCTCCATTTATCTTTGTCCATATAGGTGGTGAAAATGGAGAGTGACATCCTAAACTTTCTAAAGTTCGAGATGGGCAATCCGACCATCAAAACTTTCGTAAGGTATGGAATGTTAGCCCCTTTTCTCAGGCCCTCTTTGATGTTTCGGTGTAACCATATGCTGATTGGTTTTGCTTACTAGTTTGGTTTTGCTTACTAGTTTAATTGACTAATCATAGTGCTGCGATTTCGTTATTTTAGGCTATTCACACACGCTGGTCAAGAAGATGGCAAAGTGAGTGTTTATTCCTCTTGCTTGATGTGTTCCTCAACTTGTTGCAGCAGTCCGACGTGCAATTGTGGCTTCATTGCTTACAAATTTTCATTTTGTGTGTTTTTTTTACTTGATACAGTACCCAAATCTGCAATTAGAATACCTCGGAAGCTTCCTTGCTGAGTTAAGTTTACTGGACTATGGTTGCGTTAAATTCTTGCCGTCGGCAGTTGCTGCTGCTTCTGTTTTTGTTGCAAGATTCACAATTGATCCAAAAAGCCATCCTTGGGTAAGACATTGTTGCATGAGAATAGATAGAGTTGTCTGTGTTCTTGTTTGTTCTTCTTGGTATGCTTAGCATCCCTTCTTTATTTTGCAGAACAAAAAATTGGAAGAGTGTACTGGCTATAAGGTGTCTGATCTAAAGGACTGCATCCGTGCCATACTCGATTTGCAGTTGAGTAGGAAAGCAGCGTCGCTGGTGGCTATCAGAGACAAATACAAGCAGCACAGGGTAAAAGTCCATCCATCAAACAGAAGTGCTTTTATGCTTTTGAGATTGCTAGGGCGATCTTAGTTCTCTTCGTTTGTCTGAACTTTTGTATTCGTTTCGACAGTTCAAGTGTGTCTCTTCGCTGGTTCCTCCCTCTGAGATTCCTGCAACCTACTTCGATCAACCCGAGGAATACCTACCATGAGTTTCACTGTGGCTAACTATCACGACTAGTCTTTGAAATGAGAACGCTGAAGCTCTTTGGATGTTTCTGAAGTCTCGATCTAATCCTTGAGCATGACTGACAACTTCAATGTTAAAGAATGCATAAAAAATTGCTGATTGCAGTTCTGTTTCCTACTCGAAGGATCATTTGATGAGGGAAGCTGGAAGAGATAATTGCCCCTCGAGATTTACCATGTGCAAGTCTAGGAAATGAAGTGTATTACAAGTCTCATATGACTATAACTTTGTGGATCGGATATTTTGTACGGCACGTATAGGTTGCTTTTTTGTAGAAGCTCGACATGAATTGTGAGAGTGCCAATTAATCTCAAATTCTTTGGAAGTATATCCTTTTGTAAATATATATGGTTTTCACTGGTCTCCATCCCTATTTTATTGTCATGTGTGATGGACTTGTGATGAAGTTGCTCTAAATGTGATTGGATTTCACAGAATGTATATAGAAAACACAAGATCGCTAACTATGATCGCAAAATGGGATCACTACTGCTAGTCTTGAATTTATGTATTACATAGAATGCACTTTTCCAGATGAATCTTGGTATTTATAGTTGAGTTAAAAGTAACACTGGACCAAATAACTACCATAATTGAAGCAATTATGGTACCTGGAGAGTTCAGGTCTTAACCATGATTTCGTTTCACGATATATCAGCATCATTATTGTTACACAACATAAACCTCGATAGAGATCTAATGAAATCAGCAATTGCGCGACTTTTAAAGCATGAGTCAGAACGCAGTTGCGCGCTCCGACTCGCTTACCCCAGCTGAGAAGCCCACATCTGAGGTCACTGCGGGCTCCACTGATGCAGGCGTGTCAGATGGCCACGTCGGCCTGTTCCTACCGATTCACCATTTCCAACTTCTATGACTTTTCGGACGCATAAAACGTGATGCTGCGGGTGCCGTAACCTACAACCCAGAGAAGAACCCAATGGAGGGTGAGAGAGACCCGACTCCATGGCGGACAAGAAGAACGGCGCCCCTCGCCTCACCCAGATGGTGGCGAACAGGGCTGGAGATGGATTGCGCGGCTCTGTGCATTCATTCCATCCTCTCGACGGCAGTCATCCTTGCCTCGGCCGACCCCTCCATCTCCGTCGTCCGGTGTATCCAGCATCAGGGGATTTTGATGGATTGGTCGTCTGAAGTGGCAGAGGAATTCTAGCTGGTCTCGGATGCGCTGTGCCTCACACTTATTTACATCGATAGATTCCTCTGGTTCGATGCGATTAATAGCAATGCAGCTGCTGTGACTCCTCGGGGCGTCTTCCATCGACGGCGATGCGCTTCGTCTCATATGCCCTGATGCGAATTCTTTGGCTACTTAAAGATTATATCCCTTCGGAGATAATGGTTGTGTTTAGGTCTTGCCTTCTGTAATCGCTGCTTCGATCTCACTTGTTGGGTGATTCACTATCGATCCAAGAAGTCATCCTGGGTATTGACATGCAATGGTTTGGATTGGATGATGCTGTATCTGTTTTCTTTTTTTCTTCTCTCTTCTAATTATTCTTCTTCTTCTTCTCCAGGTGGAATAGCAATTGCAAGAAAGATATGGAGGAACAACATCACCGCCTACCAAAAGAAGAAAAGAAATTGCCATCATCGTCGCCTCTCTCTTCTAATTCTTCTTCATGTGCGAGCTCATGCTTCCCTCGCGCACCCCACTTTCTTTCTTCTCCTCTTCCTTCTCTTTCGTTTGGGTTAAACTCAAATTTCACCAGGGTGTAGGAATCGAGGACTACATCCAAGGAGCGTTGGGAAATCAGTCACCCAAGAAAAGGCGAGGCCAGTTTGCCAGACCTTGCGGGCACCTTTCCGGTAGAGACCACCACGTCGATCGAGGTCGACTCCAAGATTGATGATCCGCAAACGTGTACACATTACGCGACTGATATCTATGCGTACCTCAGATCATTGGAGGTTGGTCTTCCACAAGAGGATTCTTGAAAGCATGTCGGTTTCCGCGCAGTCCAGTTAGGCTGATCAAAGTTAATGTTGAACTCTTGTAGGAAGTTCATTCTATGTGGTCAAGAAGATTGCGAAGTGAGTGTTTATTAGGTTAATCAAGAATGAGTGGTGCCCATTGGATTGCATGCTGCATTTCTCATGATTTATTACGTTAATCTGACACAGTTTTCAAGCCAGTTGTTAGCGTCTCTAGGAAGCTACCTCGGTGAGTTGAGTTTGATAGACTATGATTTGCAGCTGAAGAAGAAAGCAATCCGATGGAAGACTACCGGAATACAATACGAGCAGACTCAGGTACATGTCTTTCATACAAAAATACTTCTATGTGATGGATATATGTACAACAATGTTGATCTCATTGCATGTCTGACTGTGTTCTTCTGCCAATTGATACCTCTCTCATCTTAAAATTAAAGGTGTGTTTGAATGTCCCCAAGATAGCCCCAAAGAATGCTAATGTTGACACAGAATATGAAATTGGGCATAATTTGGATGTACTCAATAGAGGCAGCAGGTTAAACGATCCATTTTTCTCTCCCATAAGGGAATTCTCCAGGGGTTCCATCACAGCCTTTAGACTAAGAGCCTCTGGTTCAGAAACGCCAAACCCACAGAAGAGAGAATACCAGAAAATACAAGAAGCATAGCCTCGAGTATGAAGCCATGCTGCAAATACTAGATTTTACATCTTTCACAGTAAAACAGGGAACTACTAGAAATTTGCGTGGGTCTCCAAGTGAGAACCCAATGTTCACAGCTGCTTTATTAGAATTTTTTTCTCAGTGTGTTGACTATACTTAGCATTAAAATAAGAATCGTGTCTATTTGTGTTACAAATAGCTTTAACCATTTTGTCATTTTCTAATCACTGGCATGTGTTACTTTGTCATCCGTTTCAACTTCTACAATTGGTGATTTTTCCTTCCAACGTCTTGCTTTACATGATGAAGTTTTACGTAACATCTGTGCTTGAATTCATTTCTCATTATTATAGTATTGAGATGTTTTGTTTTTTGTTGTGTTTTGGCTGGCAGCTGTTAATTTAGTCCTTGTTATTGATTGATCCAATTGGAATTTCTACTGAACACATTCTCCCCTTAAAATTAGATCTTGGATCTGTTATTTTTGAATTCTAAAAATTATTTGATCATACTATTATTCACACTTCAAAGCCAAACCATCTGACAAACGCTATAATCTGTTTATATGATGGACCGTTGTTATAATTGACTGTGATTTCAGTTTACATTGGTTGTTTCTTGCAACCTAGCCAGGTGGCAGTCGGTTGGGTTTGGCATATCTGAAGCAATACCTAAGGTCAGTCTCGAGAAGGCATCGCATCATAAACTATCTATTTGCGTTGTGAGCGAAAAGAACTTAAGGGTAGCAATTGTTCGATCGAGGTTAATCTTGATCTCAATAGATACTTGGAGAAAGTTAGTTTCTATCAGGTTGTTACGTTTTACTGTTTTGTGAAACCATTTCCAAATGGACATAATCAGTAATTCTTTAACAACCTTATTGGGGGATGGAAGGTGCCTGCGAGGGGAGCCCACGCTGAGGCTGACGTGGCGCCATCGTGGGAGAACCAGCATCGGAAAGCTTTCCGACACGGACCGGTCAAGAAGATGGCTATATATATATATTCAAGTGAGTGATTATTCAGTTACATGTGCCATTAATATGTTTGGTTTATTACTACCATGTATATATATACAAGGTTTGTTGACATATATATATATATATATATATATATATATATATATATATATATATATATATATATATATATATATATATATATATATATATATATTTGTCTTCTGCTTCCTCTTCTGGGGTTCTACGTACGGAATCAAGAAGCGAGAAAACAAGGAAAGGCAGCACCAGATCGCCGGTCCTCCTCCGCTGCGGGTTACATCCAAGGAGCGCCGACAATGGATCAGTCCCTCAAGAAAGACGTGCCCAGGTCGCCGGACTCTCACGCCGCCTCTCAGGCAGGAGATCTCCCCTCCACCGCTGCGGGCCGTGTCCAAGGAGCGTCGGGGATCCGTCTCCCAAGAAAGACGTGGCCGTGTCGCAGGACGTCCGTATTACGCCCCAGGCACGGAGTGCCATCCCGTCCATCACTGCAGAGCACATCCAAAGAGCGCCGGGGCTTCAGTCTCCCAAGAAGGAGGTGGCGAAGCCGGACCACCCCGTCACGTCGCAGGCGGGAACTGCCCCCTCCACTGCTGCGGACTATATCCAAGGAGCGTCGGGTAGTCACTGCGGCCACAAGAATGATGGTACCGGACCGCCGGACATCCCTGGCACCTCACTGGCGGAGCCTGCCCCCTCGATCTCTGCAGATTGCAACCAAGGAGCGTCGGGAGATCAGTCTTCCAAGAAAGACAATGCCAGGCCGTCGGACCTCCCTGACGCCTCCCAGGCGGCGACTGCCCCCCTCGACCTGTGCGGACTGCACCCAAGGAGCGTCGGGAGATCAGTCTTCCAAGAAAACCGGTTTCAGGTCATCGGACCTCCCTGGCACCTCCCAGGCAGCGACTGCCCCCTCGACCTGTGCTGACTGCACCCAAGGAACTTACGTAAATGTTGATGATTCGCAGATGTGCATACCTGACGTGTCTGATATCTATGGTTACCTCAAATCAAGGGAGGTTAGTCTTCCACGACATAGATTGTTGAAATCATGTCGCTTTTCTGTCCACAACTCGTCTTCTTCGTGTTTCTTTGTTGGATTCAGGTGAAGCTGAGGCCATTAGCGAACTACTTGGAGGCAGTTAAGATCGGAATCACAGCCACGATGAGGAAGTGCCTGGTG
Organism: Musa beccarii; assembly: GCA_024322285.1. Taxonomy (NCBI): domain Eukaryota; kingdom Viridiplantae; phylum Streptophyta; class Magnoliopsida; order Zingiberales; family Musaceae; genus Musa; species Musa beccarii. The sequence continues at coordinate 70,260,633 of CM044394.1, forward strand.
GATTGGATGGCCCAGGTGGTGGAATGCTTCCGTCTGCGCTCAGATATCCTTTGCCTTGCTGTCTCGTACGTTGATAGATCCCTTTCCTCATTCACCGTTATAGGACCTCGTCTTCAACTGCTTGCGGCTTCTGCCATTTACGTTGCATGGAATGTTATTTGTCTCAAGATCCTCTCTCTCTCCTCTTTCCCCCTTGAATATTTTTTGCTGCGTCATTTGGTCATCTTTTTTATGGAACTTGTCGCATGGGGATCCACCAATGCATGCAGGACGTACGCAGAGCACAAAACCCCTAGGATGAAATACATGTGTCGTATAGCTCATTTTTTGGGTGCTCATGCGCGTGCAGGTGTTGAACATGGAGATCAGCATTCTAAGACATCTGAGATTTGATATGGGCGGTCCACGGTCAAGACATTTGTAGGGTACGCACGGATGCCCTTTCTCAAGTCCTTCTAGTGTCATGAGATCTTGCGCAGCGTTAAGCGTCTGGTGAATTCTCTTCTCTGAAAAAGTTTGATCGCTAATTAAATTTGCTATATTGTGGTTACAGGCGATTCACACAGGCTGGTAGAGACGATGGCAAAGTGAGTGTTTGTTTGTTTGTTCTTCTTCTAGGGTGCAATCTCTTTCCAAATAGTTACATTACTCAAATGTGACGTTACAGCATCAATTCTGATGGTTAATATTAACTCTCTTCTTCTAGGGTGCAATCTCTTTCCAAATAGTTACATTACTCAAATGTGACATCATAGCATCCATTCTGATGGTTTATATTAACTCTCTTCTTCTAGGGTGCAATCCTTTTCCAAATAGTTACATTACTCAAATGTGACATCATAGCATCAATTCTGATGGTTTATATTAACTCTCTTCTTCTTGGGTGCAATCTCTTTCCAAATAGAAATAAAAAAAAATTGCATGAAAGCATTTCTCGCTGTACATCATTTTTCAATATTTCAGTATTTTTCAGTATAGTTTTTCAATTACTACGCCTTTTAAGTCTATCGATTCACGAGGGGATTCGCATTGACATGGAATGATTGGCAACCCCACAATAAGAACCATATGGAACTTCACCGGTGTACAACGTCTCATTCGCCCTTCTCAGGGAAACTATTCCCTGGGTTTCAGGGTATGGGGCTATAACCAAGCTACGACACATGCGCTGTCACAATGCCGAACAAAGATAAGGTTAGAATAACTTGTCGACATATATAGATGTAGTTCTGTATGAAAGACAAACTTGCTTCGTCTCGACAGTATCTGTATCTGATGCCCATATTGTGGGAAGTTTCCTCGAGATCAATCACATCATAACATCAAGGAACATTTGGCATCCAGCAAAACGCACGACATTTTGAGTAAGCTGACAGTGTGTTGCCCAGGGATGACTTCTCGGATCGAGCGCGAATCTAGCAACGATAACAGCAGAAGCTGCAACTACCGATGGCAAGAACCAAAGACTGCCATAGTCCATTAGAGTCAACTCACCAAGGTAGCTTCCCAGGAATTCTAATCTCGCATACAAGTACTGTTTCAGAATTGATGCTATGATGTCACATTTGAGTAATGTAACTATTTGGAATTGATGCTATGGTGTCACTTAGTTCGACTCCTGGAGCTTATACAAATTATTTCGTACAAATTTAAAATAAAATTATGTAAATTTGCTTCATATGAGAAATTTGTCATGCAATTTGAATGGTTCCTTGAGAGGTATATTTGCAATAAGAAATTTCCTCAAAACATGTATTTGCAAACCTCAAAAAAAATATTATTCAGAAATACAAGCTCAGAACATTTCTAAGTTAAATATCTCCTGCAACTTTCATGGTGCCCCAAATGGCCTGTTCTCCACAGGAATGGCATCTCCCATGAGAGCCATTTGTCTCCAAACCAAACTACAGGATGATTTCTTCTTGGACACTAATGTTCAGGGTTTTGTTTGGTAGAATAATGCTGTTGATTACAACCACCTCATCTTCAACTGCTACAGCTTCACCTGAGAATTAGAATTAAAAGAACAATTTCCCTATCATCTCCAAAACAATTCTCAAAAATCAAAAGAACGTGGGCATGGAGCAGTACCAAGAATGGTTATCCCTAGTTTGGCATTGTAGTCTCCTTCACCCTGAAAGACAGCAGGTATCCTGTCATTCACTTAAAACTACATACTTTGGAAGTGGGGAAAACAACAACAGAATATGCACAACCACCTAAAGAACATCCACAACCAGTGCTTCCTAGAGGAGGCCTCGATAAGAATAGCTTATAATCCGTGATGATGGGAAAAAAGCAGCAGTAAAGCAGATTTCTGCTAATTTTTCTTTCTTCTTCAAGAAAGAAGAAATTATTTCTATCTTAACAAGTTCCATATAAATTATTATCTGTTCTGTAATTTTTGGTCCTTAGCACTTGGACAGAAATAAACTATCATCAAAACAATGGAACAAATAAACTAAGCTTGCCTGCACACGAGCCCATCTTCCAATAGATGACTTCCAACCAACAATGGAATTAATAACAACAGCATTTTCCTGTAATAAGCACAGAAATGTGTAAAAGATGATGCAGGAGGCAATGCACTGAGCTTAGTGTTGTAAGTTTCATACTTTAATGTCAACATCATCAAGGATCATGCAACTGATAAGTCTCACACCAGCTCCGATACGGGCATTTGCAGAAACAGAGACATTAGGTCCAATCTGTTCACTTTTAACTGCACAAGTTAGTAACACATATGGTCTTGTAGAGCCTAATCTTAGCACAAAATTACTGAAAACAGACAAGTTAAAGAAAGCCTATAATTCTTGTCAACCCTTTTTGTGGCTTTGTATCCCGTTGCTTCTAACTAAACATTTTTTTCCTTTACATAAACACTTTTATTCTCAATTTTTAATTTGACTATCATTGGATGTAAATTAAACAGAATAAATATAAGATGCATTCCCAAGCTTTATGGATCACAGCCACAACATTCATTAATCAAATTTTGTTAAGGAACAACTCGGAAAGGGGTCCGAGTTGGCTATGCAGTAATATTCAAGAAAAAAAATTACCTTAGCAGTTACATGCACTTTTGCTGATGGATGAATGAAGACATCACCAGTAATACTTGGACTTCTGGTGCCATCTCCAGTTGCTAAGAGATGTGGAGCAGTACGACGAAATTGGGAGAGATACAATCCAGAGCATCTCAAAGACATCCTTGAGGAAGAAAAAATGTCAGTGCATTCAGCTGTTGCAGGATTGGGCATAAGAAGTGGGATGGTGATGGCATTCAAACCCTGGAGTCTTGATCTGTTCCCAGAAGTCAACAGTCTCATATGTATAGAGCTTTTTCTTTCCAGCAAGAGGAGTCAGGATATCCTGATCGAGCCGAACAAATTCTGGCGGTAGCACCCTGTTAAGAGATATCAGTACCAATTCCAACACAACTGAGCCTCTTCAAAAATTAAAATATTATTTTGACAACCAAACTGGTCGACTAAAACTAAAATATTTTGACACTGTCCAGAGAGGAGCCTTAGTAATCTTTGAAAATGACTATGACAAACATCCAGCAACCTATCCACAATCATTTCCTAACGAAGAGGGTGGGTCGGTTGGAAGTGCCTTGCTCCTAAGTCTAAAACATCATGACTGATTCTGCCCAAGTTACTTTTGCTCTGCAGACAACGAAATAGTAACAACGATCAATTTCCTAGACCTTATCATCATTACCTATCCTAAAAATATATTTATCCATTAGAAATATCCAGCACCACCCTATTATAGTAGCACATGACGACAATGAATCAACTTGTCGATACAGGCTTATTCCATTTTCATACTGTAGATAAGTTCCATGAATTCATACTTAGCCACTGACTGGAATGCTTCTAAGCTGGTTTCACGGCGCAAATTAACTGAAACAAAAGAAAGTAGGGAATACATTAACATATGAATAATTTTCATATAACTAGAGTAGCATTATATTATTATTCGCTTAGCTAAAACAAAAGCAAATTAAACTACACATCTTCCTATGCAAATAAAGGTTGAAACAGTACTTGTGGACCATAATATTTGCAGTGGCAACAGTGTCAAAGAAAAGAAATGCCATCTAAGATATGAGATCAAAAATCTCAATTAACTTTGATGGGCACAAAAGAAAAGACTACAAAAGGATTAATTTATCTTCTAGAAAAGATCATATATTATCATCTAGAATATTCACTCGTAACTGCTGGAGGAGATTTCATTACAGGTTGACATTCGGCAATGTGGCAACCAAAAGGCTTAATCTAGAGAGTTAGGGGTCAACATCAATATTTGTAGCCTATCATTTAATACCTTCAGCATAAAATCATAAAATTCTCCTCACTAGAAAACCGATGTCACACCAAACAACAATGAACTAACCACATACTTATTGGCTCAGGTCTAGCAACTTGTGCTACTTATTATCTCAAGGAAAAAGGATAGTCACATAATTATTAAATACATATGACCAAGATAGTCACATAATTATTAAAAAAATAATTAAATACAAGATTATGATGTAGAATTAGTGATGCTAGAAACATCATTTGTTAACGAACCAACAGAATCATTTGCAATTGCAAATAGAAACATTACATGAGTGGTACTTCTTTTTCTTGAAATAACTCACATACCCAATAAGCATCGGATATTCCTCTAATGATTGCAGTCATAGTCTGCAATACCGAATGATACCGCCGGATACGGGCGGTACATATCGGTCTGATAGGATACCAGTACGTGGACCGCCCGCTACCACTCGGTATTTTTTATTTTTTAATAAAAAAATTAATTTTTTATTTTAATATGCGACGTCGCCTCCCTTGTCGAGCGACACCGCTGAGGCTCGAGTGACGTCGCCGAGGCGACTTCTCGGGCGACGTTGTTGAGAAGGGAAGCGACGTCTCTTGAGGCGACATCGCTTTTTTCTTTTTTTTTTAATATACGACATCGCTCGAGAAGTTAGTGACATCACCCAGGAATATATATATTTATAATTATATATATAATATATAATATTTATAATTATATATATATACCGAACGGTATACCGAAACCTACCGTAACGAGAAAGTATTAAAACTCCAGTACAGTATAAAATTTCAATCCTTGATTGCAGTATTAATAAAATTGCTGACAGTTCCTGTCAGAGGATGCAGACAAAATCTGAAATCCATTTCGCCATCTAGTATCCATCTCTAGTTACATACTCGAGCAATGCTGCCTAGGGATTGGGATGTCTTTCAATGGAACCTGCATCTAATTGTTAGCTCCTATTTTTGGAGCACAGTTCCACAGAGTGTAGGTAGCGATTATGACCAAATCAATAGAAGAAATAGTGGGATTTTTGTTGGGAACTTCCTCGAATAGATCATTGTATCTTTTTTCACTTCCTGGAAGTTAGAGAGGTTTCTTATCCCTGACCAAGAATTCATAAATTTGAGGCCATAAAGTCATTCTCTTTACTGGTACTATTGAGAATTTTAGTCCATGAAAAATTGAAAAAAATATACAGAATTGCCTATCACAGCATCCAAAACTAAATCGACATAGAATAATGCTCTCTGAGCCCAGAACAACCATGGATCTTATGCCAACTGGTAGAAAAAGTATCTTCAGGACATGCATTAAACTGATATAAACAGGACAAATGTTAACTCAAAATCTTAAGTTAGTAGGTTTTTGGACCACAAAAGAATATAGTTAATAATTCAATCATTTCAGTCATGTGGAACCATAATTTCCAGGTTACATTCCCCTTTGCAAATATCAATAAAAACCTCTTAACCACTGCAAAGATTCAAGTATTTTATATACCCCTGTAAACAAAAGACACTACACTTTACACTAGCAGCTACCATTCGCTAAAGTTGATCTTAACTAGGGATAGGTGATGGGTAAACCAAAAAATATTACCAAAACAACCAAAATGCTCCTAATCATGGTCAATTATCTTATACACAGGAAGGGGTTTAGATTGTTGAGATTTTGGTAGGTGCATTTTAAATAGAGAGCAAAAGGGTCACTGCCATAATGGACGGAACCTACCAATTCACCAATGAAATGTGGCCTTATGTGCATCCTTGCTAACTCATCCACAGATAGTGTATATGCATAAATTTCATCCTGCATACTGTATATGTTCAATTCTCCTCAATTGAACTAAGCACCAACCAATCATCAATTGTTCAATGTACAGCCACAATTAAGTCAGCCTTTAACTTGCATAGCATCCACCATTCACCAAGCTTAAGTCAAACTATGGGCTCTAGTACTAATTATTGATTATGAGTATGCCAAATTGACAATTGAATTATTATGGCAATTTGGACAGTATTATAGCCCAAAATCCTAAAGTTAGTAGGTTATCAGCCCACAATTCTAGCTCAATTTTATTTTCTTAAACATGTGGACTATATTCTCAGGTGACTCCAAATTTAACTGTGGACTATATTTTCTTAACTATATTCTTAAACATGTGGCCTTATGCCAATTTATGCACCAAAACATAATAACATTATAGACAAGACAAAGGGAAGTTAGATAATTAGTTTTAGTCAAGGTTCGCTGTACCACGGTGTACAGCTCGATATGGCAGTACGTACCGATTCAATAAGGGATCGGAATGAGTGGTACATAACAGTCTATTGGTAAGAGATTAATACACCCCACCATACCGTGTGTCAGTATGTCGGTATTTATCGTACCAATTGTCGATCGGTACACCAGTACAGACTGATAAGGTGAACCATAATTTTAGTATATGTTCTCTTAGATAAAATGTTCATACGGCTCATCAATTCTCATAAACTAGTGGTTTCACTAATTGAGAGGCAAAGGTTACTTTAGGCATCTATAATATCCCCAACAAGGTGTTATGCAAACTATTTCTGAAATGGTTTAGTTTGCTTAAATAAATAACTTACAAGACCTAAAACCAAAAATTATGTTACCATAGACAACTTTGCTAGATTATTGAACAATCAAGAAAAACCCACAAGCTAAAATAGATTACTCTGAGCTAAAAACACGCATTATACATAGAATAGAGAAGCTCCATAAGAGAACCAACCATTAATGAGACTCAAACTACTGCAAAAGATAAGAGCCTGAGGAGTTAAAGTAAATGACTAAATAATTATATTAATCTTTTGTACTTTTACCAACTAGGTAACTATGTTAATACTGAATATGCATAAAGGAGTGGCACCTGTGTTATTCCCCTGCAAAACGACATCCTGGATGATGGTAAAAATCTGTGGTGTAAATACATATACACCACAATTAATAAGATCATTTACCTGCAGAGACATAGCAATAAAAAGTAAGATGGGTATGATTCAAATACCAGTTAAACTGCCTCTTAGAGATGCATGCGCATGCATATAAGCACTGTGTCTCTGGCAAAAAATGAATTTGCAACTCCCAAAGAAAGAAGTCAAAATTAAATGACATGACAGCCCATACTTACAAAAGTCTCAGGCCTCTCAGTGTAGTGCAAGACTTCATTTGTGACAGGATCAGCAACCAGCTCACCAAACTGGTTGGCTGTTTCAGCAGACACCTAAACAGAGGAACCAATGCAAGCATATTGAGAAGTCATATGGTGCTGCCTAAAGGAAGCAGCATAAGATGAAATCAAATTCGAAACTAACCACACTTTACCTTGATTACTAACATAGTACCCATACCACCATGTCTTCTATGTGCATCTGTGTTCATTTAGACAATTGAATGTAAAACCATACAAGTGTGACATGAGGAAGAGGTATGGTCCAGCAATATGATATTCTCTGGAATCTACATAATTGGATAATGCTATGGTATACTTGAAAGTAGAATTGGCTACTTCCCCACCTTTTCTTTTTATCAAAGTCCTATTTAATCCTCTTTAAAGCTTCCTTTGGCTAACTTGCTTTAGTCCAAGGAATAAATCTATTCTTTTTATACTAGCCACTTCATCCTACCACAGATAGTAATTACCTTAGACTGTTTGTTAGAAACATAAAAATAAATATTCCACATTTCCCTAACCTATCTATTATTAACAAACACCATTTGATCATCATCCTTGATACATCTAATATTATCTACCATCTTTTCCTTAGTTCTAATGTGTTAATGGATGCTTTTTCCCCCAACTTTAGTATCTGACTTATCATAAAACCTATCACAAACATTGTATTTAGTCACATTTAAAGAGTTTTTCTTTTTACCTACTGTTTAGGTACAATACATCTTCTGATATTCCGTTCAGTTTACAATTCTATCATTCTTTAAAACATACATAAATCTCTCACTTCTCTCGTTACATTTGGTTCCACTTATTACTTTCTCACATGTTCGATATCCTTTAATTTATATTCAATTGAGACTTGTGAAACAATCACACTGCAACTCTGAACATTATGAAAATTTTGAGTATGAGGGTGGAATTGAGTTCTCTTGACCTAAAACATGCAGATCCCAATAAGATTTCACAAACAATTGTTTTTGCATAAATGATGTTTAATAGCGTGAAAGATTTAATCATCTAAGAACAAGATAGATTGAAACATGAACGCTAAAACATCTTACAGCTTCAAAAGGAACTTACCTAGCATTTCTGACAGGGGAAAACTACAGCAAACATCGCAATTCAGCAGAAATATGTGACACTGTCACCCAAAAGAAAAGCACGAGACAAATTAGAAAACAATCGTATTGCTTTTTCTCTAACTTATCAATACAGCACGCCAGAACTTACAAGGTATGAAATCAAACTAGTTTTCAATTTCAAGAATCAATTGTATCCCTTCTTATAAACTCAAGAATCAACAAAAAGCTATGACCAAGAGCAAAAGACGCCTAACCGGGTTCTCTTCCATTATATGGTCCCGAAATTTGTAGATCCCTCCTGCCGAGCCAAGCGGCTTGTCTTCTCTCAAATACCTAACGATTAAAAAGAAAGAGTGCACAATAATAAGATTCTTGAATCATCTAACCTACAAGAAGCCATAGCAAACCCATAGCTAAGAACAAACCGCACGGGAACCCTAAGCTCGTTGGAGATGGACGACACGTACAGAGCAAACTCCCTCTCCTCGTAGAAGCCGATCAGGTATATCCGGGCCAAATTTGGGATCTAAAGGTTTCCAAGAACATGCGTCACACCGTAATGCATAAAAAAGAGAGAGCATCGAGGGAACGACGAAGTACTCTTTTGCAGGCGGAGATCGGGTGGTTAATCATGGGCTGCCCCGCCAAAGGAACGAGCGGCTTCGGGACGTTCAACGACAGCGGCCTGAAACGGGTCCCTGAACAACGACGACGAGGAAAGCAAGAATCAAGAACCTGGATCCTCAAGAAGAAGGAGAAGAGCAACGAGAGGATCGGACACGGGGGAGGGGGAGGCGTAGACCTACCTTTGGTCGGCCCTCCCATCAAGATCACCGCCACCGCTTTCTCTTGGGAACTCGCCATGTGGATCTGGTAGCAGCGAGGAGGAGGAGAAGCGGAGAGGACGTCGTCCGGGCCGCCAAGAATGGGAAGTGGCGGCGGAAGGGGGAAAGAAACAATTTCATCGAACGAAACGAAAGGGCAAAGAAACAGAGGATACGCGTTAGAATGCGAATCGGGTGGGAAGTCCAATCCCAGGTACGGCGCTCTTTGATGGGCTCGTCGCCACCGACCGCCCACGGACTCGCAACAAGTCACTCTTTGTGGATCCAAGGCAACCAGCGACACCGCAGCCACCGGGTGCCTTTCAAGAACCAAACTACTCCACAAGGAGGCGAGAATGATGTATTGTGCTGTCCTTCATTTCATCAAACTTGTAAAGCTCTTCCTTGATCACTAATCCTGACGTGGGTAATAAATGGGATATGAAGTTGGCCCACATCGCCTGTACCTGGATGACGTCTCCTGTCCTGCTTGCAACCGACTATAGCCAGGGTTGACCGACAGACATGACACCATTTGTCTCTCACAGGTCGTACGGTCGTCGAGATATATCATCATCTTGTAGGGGCCAGGTCCTCGGCACACTATCAAATGCAATCAGAGGCGTAACGTCACAAGCACGTCGAAGAGCAGCAACCTGGCCCATATAAACCCAGGTAGATGAGCGTAAAAGGGGGGTTCTTTCTTTTTCTCGACCAACGAACACCCTTTAAAAGCAATCTTGACTGACTTGATCGTCGGAGGGGTCGGGTAGAGTTCTTCCCGACCCGACCTTTATGCAGGAACAAGTGTGGAGCGTGGTCGTCAGAGGAATCCTTGTCGGCACCACAGACCCCAAAGACGTAGACCGAAGATCTCTGTCGCATTCGAGCTCGAACCCAGCCGCGACGACCCCGAGACCACGGCATAAAGTTATTGATACCAACAGATCCCATGTCTTCTATTTCAAGTAAATACTGCATTGCCCTCTCTCTATTTCTTGTGATCGTGTATTAATGGTGTACAAAACGATGTAGTTCTCATTGAGGGTATTGCACACGTATAGTACCATACATAACATAGGAAAAAATACTTAGAATTATAAGGAACTACATATACGGACGACAATAAGACAATATCTAAAAGCATACGATAAAGATCATAATAATGACTTCTCTTTTGATGGGATTGTAGAATCGTAAACTACGACGGAGATGGGGGTGACATTAAAGGAACAAAAGAAGATGCCATGACTTCTTTTGAGAAAAGAGAAAAAAAAAAAAGAAGAGGATGAAGATGATATAACTACACAATTGGAAGCATAATGCGAGTGCAAATTGGCTTGTTGGTAGTGGGCATCTACCAGACTTGAGATCCAAAAGGAGGTAAGATGTCGGTATCTCAGCATGCCAATATCTAATTAGGCTTCCAAAGGAGGTAAAATGAGGAAGGTAATGTAGCAAGGAGTACGGTTATTACTACAATAGAAGTAGGCTTTGAACCACATGAGGATTAATTAGTATGGTAAGATTAATTATTATTACAATAGAAGTGTGCATACGACACATACTGCTATTATGTAAAGATCATACCCGACCTCTACAAATTATTAGATTGTCAGTATCCCAACTCTCAGAGCTGTGAAAGGGCATGAAGCATGGTGTGGCGTGGCGTGCACATGGCTTCCAATGGCCTTGCCTTGGGCATGGTGAGCCCCCGCCCTTCAGTCATGTCCACCTCCTCCCCCGGAAGCTTCTCCCACTCGAAACAGTGGATCAAGGTCGCGAGTGCCAGGCCGATCACTCGCATGGCGAGGCCCTCTCCGGGGCACTTGCGCCGCCCGGACCCGAACGGAAGCATCCTAAGCCCTGCCTCCTCCTTCCCTCCCTCGCACTGGAACCTCTCCGGCTTGAACTCCTCGGGTTCGTCCCAAGAATTGGGGTCCCTGTGGATGGCCCACGCGTTCACCAACAGCATCGTGCCACGAGGCACGTCGTAGCCACCGACGATGCAGTCCTGGGAAGATTCATGGGGCACCAGGAGCGGCCCGGCGGGGTACAGCCGGAGGGTCTCATTGATGATGCAGTTGAGGTAGGGCAGATTGGGGATGTCTTCTTCTTCCGCCATGCGCCCTTGGCCGATCTTGGCATCGAGCTCGGCCCTCGCCGCGTGCAAGACTTCGGGGTGGGTGAGCAGGAGGCACATGGCCCATTCCATGGTGACGGCCGACGTGTCTGTTCCAGCTGCCAATAGTGCCTAAACAGGAAAACAGTGTGTATTATTTCCTTCCCCTCGTGTCTGCCTCCATCACAATCCTCTAATAGGATCAAATTCTATCATTTGTTGGTGTGTTATGGTTGGTGGTTGAGGGTCATATACTCTCTTTCTTTCCTCGTTTTTTATTTTTTTCTTCGGCAGTCGATATTTAGTGGGCACGGTAGAAAATTAACTAATAAGACTGTTGCTTCATATGCCGACTTAAGCCATGGCTAATATCTCTCTTGAATTGGAGCTAATTACATATTAGCTTCTGTAACTAATTATCTTTAGCATATTGATCTTTACCTAATCAAAAATTATATTAAAATTTCTATATTTACAAAAAACAATATTAAAATCCCTTTAAAAAGATAATTTTATAAAATTAAAAATTTAAAAAAGAATAAATTTTATTAGAACAATGAATAATTTTTGAAAAATTATAAAGATCAATGTTAAAGATAACTAATCCCTCGAAGTGGCGAGAGCGATAATTCCGCTGCTCGGAGGGAGATGAACATAGCCGGTAATTCCGCTAGGAGACGGGAGATAGCATAGCCGGTTAATGACGAAGAAATAAGAAAGAACACGTACCACGATAAGGGCCTTAATTGTGACGTCGGTGTAAGTTTCCGGCTCGCTTTCCTGCAGGGACAACATAACGTCGATCACCGTTGTCCTCCCCTCGTCTCCTTTCCCCCCCGCCGCCGCCGCCGACGCCTCTCGGTTGCGGCAACTCCGACGGCGGCGGACGCGATGACGCTCGATCAGTTCCCCGACTAACGCGTCCCTCCTACGGTGGAGACTCGCGAGCTTCCTCTCATGCCCGCGCCACCCCAGCCTCCTCAGCGCCGGAAAGAAGTCCGCCACGTTTACCGCCCCGCTCACCACAAACGTCTCCTCCACTACCTCCCGGAATCGCTGCCTCTCGTCCGCGGACTCCCCATCGGTGGCCGTTGCCACCACCCCCATCATCACGTCGTACGCCAGATTGAAGAAGCTCGACTTCATCTCCACCCGCCGTGGGCCGGCCGGCCCCGAATCGACGCCCTCGAGGAAGAGGGCCTTCGCGAGCGAGCGGACCGCGCCAGTCCGTGAGTCGGAGGACGAGCGGAGGGCGCCCGTGGATAAGAGATGGACGGCGGATATGCGGCGGAGGTTGCGCCAGTGGGGACCGTAGGGGGACCAGGCGATGGTTGTGCAGCCGTAGCCTAGGATCTGAGCGGCGAGGAGGCGGGGGCGGTTGGCGAAGGCAAGGTCGTGGACGGTGAAGCACTCTTCCGCGGCGGGAGCGGAGGAGACGAGGAGGACGGGGCGGGATCCAAGGCGGAGGAGCACGACGTGACCGCGGGCGGCGGCGATGGCAGCGAGGGCGCGGTGGAGCGGGGGCTTGGCGATGAGGTGGAGGTGGCCGATGATGGGGAACGATGGGGGGCTCGGCGGGGCATTCATGCGAGCACTCTTCAGCCATCGCCGTGACAGGGATGCGAGCAGCAGGACGAGGAGAGGGATAAGAAGAGAAGAGAGGAAAGTGAAAGAGGAGGCGTCATCGGCCATAGTTGTCCACGGATGAGCGGTTTTGCAGGGATGAGCTGAGGGTAATCGACTGAAACCAGAATGATGAAGCAGCCCTGTCTTGTATCGTCAAGGATGGGGTTAGGTTATTGACTTGCTCCTCCAAGGTCAACGTCTGATCACCGTCACGCAAGCGAAGCATGTCTGCTTTTTAGTTAGGGTAAAAAACAAAAAAAACAAAAAGAAAAAGGAATATTCTACGACAAAAATGAATAAAATAAATTTTTTTGAACATTTTCTTGTAAAAAACCAGTTTGAATATATTTGGAGAAAAGGCCTCTGACCATTCGATGCAGTGCGTGCTTCTTGTGTTGGTAACGATCAACGTGTGGTGATAAGAAAAGCTACAGGAAAAGAAATTACTCGCAATCTCAGAGTCGATAACTAAACGCCACTGAAATAAGCAGGACTTTTATAGCTGATAGAAAACATCAATCGACACGGGAATGAAATTAAGTTTAAAAGAAAGAAAGAAAGAAAGAAAGAGCACACCTGTTTTTTAAAAAACAAAAGCGAAATATCTTCGTTATATATATATATATATATATATATATATATATATATATATATATATATATATATATATATATATATATATATATATATATATATATATATATATATATGAAGCAGCAATAAAACTTCAATAAGAAAAAATAAAATCGAACCAGGAAAAGACAGAGTGGTGCTCAAAATCTTCTTATGCCGCTTTGTCGAGAACAATAGACTTGTCTCAGACAGAGATGCATTGTGAAGAGGCAAAGACTTACCACTCCCGTTGGAATGACGTTCAAGGCACGAAGCTGCGAAGTGGAAAATGAAGGGAGAAGCCCGCCACATACGCGCCTCTGGATGAGGCTAAATCGTGCACGACAGTAACTGATATGGCAAGTCACCGTCTCCGGGTGTCGCTTCCACCACGGCCACCAAAGGTTGGTCCACCCGGACGGCGACCGGCCATTGCACTTGCAGCAGCTTCACCTTGTGCACTCCCTGACTGACTGACTGATTTTTTAGTTTAAAATGGGGTACAAATAATCATCAAGGTAACATAAGAGTCTCGTTTCTTTTAGCTCTTGGGTTGCATTCCCCACTAAGCCTTTTATAGTTTTCTAAGAGCCCTTGAGATCGCCTTCGGTGTTGTCCTATGGTCGATTGCATTGTCGGTGCTCAACTGTATCATTGTTCCTTCGATCGCCTGTTTGTTTTCGAACCCTCTTTATAATAATCTATGTTGTATTTGCTTCTCTTAAGTTTGGTACTCCATTTTCCTTGCAACAACTATTATTGAGCTCCTGTGAGCTGTCAATGGAAGGTTGTGTTTTGCGGGTGGTCTTAGAACAACCCCTTGAGCTCCCATTGGATAGCAGGATAGAGATTGATGAGTTAATCAGTGGCATCCAGGCCATTAAAGCCATCGTAGATGCTAACGAAAACCCAACCATACTTCTTTGATACAACGACGTACGTTCTGTCCTCACCAACCTTGCCCTATGCCTAATGGAGGTTGCCATTTGTGACATCCAACAAATCTGATTCATCCTCGATGTAATCAATGCTTTTATATGAACGTTGCCACTACTATTTATTAATAGATAAGATTTCCTCAACCGTACGAGGAAATCTCGGTAGACAGTTGAGGAAAATCCTCTCTTTTTCCTTTCTTTCTATGTATAAATAAGGCTTTGTCAAGCTACATTCAATGTATTCTTATTTTTATAATTCAATTCAACATGGTATCAGAGCCCTTGCATTAAGCAAGAGCTTTTTCTTTCCGCTGTCCAGCGACAGCGTCGACACCCCCGGCCGCCTCCTCCTCCTCTCGCTGCTGCGGCAGGACATCCTCTCGCTCCTCCGCCTCCTCCTCCGGTGCCTCTTGTCGATCCGGGCCTCCACCAAGTAGAGGAACGTCTTGCCCACCGTAGCGGACACGAAGATCCGTCCGCGCGTCGTGTTGAATGATCGATCTCCGTATCTAATCGTCATCACCGACATCACTGACAGGTACACGGCGTTCATCCAGTTGAGATTCTCCAGCAGGTGGAGCACCATCGTCCCCACCCCGATAGAGAGCAGGATGGCCCCGACCGCCAGCCCTACCTTCGTGTGGATCCGCATTTGTCGTATTTGCGAGATCGCCACCCAACGATCGCCAGCCCTACCTTCGTGCGGATTCGCATCCACCGCATCTGCGAGATCGCCACCCAGCGACCACAGCAAGCCCTCGACGGCGTCGTCCACCACCGCTGCCAGCCTCTTTCTCGGCAGAAGCAGAGCACTCTCTGCCTCGGCAGCCCTTTCCGACAGCCAGCCCCACCTTCGTGCAGATCCGCATCCGTCGCATCTGCGAGATCACCACCCAGCGACGACAGCAAGCCCTCGGCGGCGTCATCCACCATCGCTGCCAGCCCCTTTCTCGGCAGAAGCAGAGCACTCTCTACCTCGACAGCCCAAGATAGCCTCGCCAACACCGCCCAGCGACTTCCACCACGGTGAGAGCGGCGTAAAGCGGCGACTATCCAAGCATCCGGAGGATCCGTGGCAGGAGACGGTGCGGGGGACTCAGAAGACGACTGTTCACCTTCTGCTTGCAGTCTCGGCGTTCTTTTCTTCCTTCCCCCTCTCCACCGCTGCCGCTACTAGCGACCATTGACGCTGTCGCTTCTTCAAACCGTCGTAGCGACGTGCGGTGTGACGCAAACAGGACAGCGCCACTGATCTCCTCTGCCGCCGAACTCCACCGAACGGTGCGATCTGCACCGGTTGAGTCTTCGGCGCCTATTTTGCACCAAGCAAATCGGGCGGGGTGATAGCGATTTCCGTCTCCTTACAACCCATCGAAGCCGACGCCATCATATCATCAAATGGTTTCATCATCTACTTCCAATACTCCAGTCATTGTCCCTGCAGGGAACAATAGTAGTTCTCAACCTCCAAGCCTCATCACTATCAATGCTACGACACTCATTCCTTTTAAGTTATCCAAAAGCAGAAATTATGCATCTTGGCATGCCCAATTTTCTAATCTTCTATTTGGATATGACCTTATAGGTTACATCGACAGCTCTCTTCATTGTCCGCCTGTAGTGCTCAACAGCCCAGGAGGATCTAGTCCAATACCAAATCCACTCTGGCGTGGTTACGTCAAGACCGTCTCATCCTCTAAGCCATTCAAGCCTCCGTCGCTGGGTTCGTCACCCCACTAATATCTTCATGTATGACTGCTGCAGAAGCATGGTCCAAGTTATAAACAACATTGGCAAATCGCTCGTGTACTCGCATGCTCGGACTCTTATCCAATCTGATGAAAGTGAAACAAGAGGGAAGTACTATTGCTGATTACTTACAAAATATCAAAGTGATCATCGATGACTTAACTTTGATAGGTCATTCCCTAAGTGAAGAAGAAGTCCTCGTTCATACCCTTAATGGCCTAGGGGATGAATACAAAGAATTGGCGCCGCAATTCGAGCACGTGACTCTCCAATATCATTTGAAGAACTTTATGACAAGTTGACTGACTACGAGACATATTTGAAGCACGACGATAGGCTGCCCAGACCAACTATCACAGCTCAAGTTAGTCATAAATCCAAGAGGAAGAGCAACCAATACAATAAGCACGTCAATCAAAGTCCGACAAAGCTGCCTCCTGACCCTATGGGTTCCACACCAAACCCCTCTCATCCACAGTATCAACACTTTCATCCTCATCGTTAAGGTGATATCCCCTATAATCATCAGCACTTGCGTCCTGACCTCAACGGCCATCGCCGAATCATCTATCAGTTATGTGATAAGATCAGACACTCCGCGAAAGTCTGTCGCTCTCGACCTCGACTTCCTGCTCCAACACAGTGGCCTCAAGCCAATCTCACAACTACTCCGACGACTAGTCAACCCAATTGGATTATGGACTCTGGTGCATCACATCACATCACCTCCGATCTTCAGAACTTGTCTGTCCACAACAACTATGGCGGCGATGAGGATGTCATCATCGGTGATGGTAAAGGACTCCCTATCACTCATACTGGTTCCACAATGCTTAATTCACTCACCACAACATTCACACTTGATGATGTTTTGTGTGCACCCCACATCAAAAGAAACCTTATTTCTGTCTCTCAATTCTGCAAGCAAAATAATACCTCCGTTGAATTTTTTCCTGACTCCTTTCTTATCAAGGATTTAAGCACGGGGGCATCCTTAGTCCAAGGCCAGAACAAAGACAACATTTATGAGTGGCCATCCGCTTCGCAAACAACCCACCCCACTATTCACTCCTCAGTTGCTGCTCTAGTTGATGTGTGGCATCGACGTCTTGGTCATCCCTCGTCTCTTACTTTCCCATTATTCACTTCCTACCTCTATTAGCAACATTTTAACTTATTGTGATGTTTGTCATAACAATAAAAGTTATAGACTACCTTTTGGCACATCTTCTATATCTTGTTCTAAACCTTTTGAAATTATTTATACTGATGTTTGGGGTCCTGCCCCAACCCTTTCTTTTGACAAGTTTCATTTTTATGTTATTTTTGTTGACTATTTCACTAAGTACACATGGTTATATCCCCTTCATCATAAATCTGAAGTTTCAACTGTCTTTACCAACTTTAGAAAGTTGGTCGAGAATTTCTTTCAGTCTTCCATTAAAACAGTTTACTCTGATGGCGGAGGTGAATATCAAGCCCTCGCATCATGTCTTGCAGCTTATGGTATACAACACCTCAAGTCACCTCCTCATACTCCCCAATTGGTTGGTTCTGCTGAGCGCAAACATCAACATATAGTTGAAACTAGGTTCACACTTCTACATCAGGCCTCGTTGCCATCACCTTTTTGGGCAGCGGCCTTTCAAACCGCTGTCTATCTCATTAATTGTATGCTCACTCTAGTCTTACAATACCAGTCACCGTTTGAGAAACTATTCCACAAGCCTCCAAACTTTCACAAACTCAAAGTCTTTGGTTGTCTATGTTATCCGTGGCTACGTCCTTATGCCTCACATAAGCTTACACCATGATCTAAGCCCTACATTTTTATTGGATACTTTCTTGAATATAATGCTTTTCGATGCTACGAGCCACAAACCCAAAAAGTCTTTCTGTCACGTCATGTTATTTTTGTGGAGTCTTCTTTTCCTTTTCAAAATCATGAGTACTCTACCATGCAAGCTACTCCAATAAACACACATCACTAGAGCATCTCCTCAACCCCATCACATGAACCTCCCACAACACCACCAATCCTAACCCTTCCGGTCAGTACACTTGATGCGTGCGTGGGCAAGTGACTCCGAACAGAAAATTTCAGGACTGCGCGATTTCGAGAAAATGGGCAGTTCACCACCAAAAATAAAATAGAACGATCTTCTTCCAAGGTATAAAGGCCACTCCACCAACCAAGGATAAGGATCGGGATCTACGAAGTTCACCACCAAGGCCTAAAGATTTCACCAGCCAAGGATAAAGGACTTCGGGATAGTAGAAGCTTACCACCAAGGCCTAAAGATATCACCAGCCAAGGATAAAGGGCTTTTGGCTCACCACCAAGGAGGAATCTACGCTCCAAGGATAAAGAGACCGCAAGGAGTTATCCACTCTCCGAAGATATTCACTCACATAGAGGAAGTCTCACCAATTTTCATTCAAAAAACCACCCTTACAAATGAGAATATGTCTCATTATATAGACATTAGACTCAGAAAACAAACAATGGAACTACCCAAACAAATAATGGGAACTACCCAACAAACAAGAACTGAAACTTTTGAAGTTGTAACCGCTCACTCGGTTACTCGAAGTTATGCTTGAAGCTTTTGAAGTGTAACTCGCTCTCTCGGTTACTACGAAGTTTATGCCGAAGCTTTTGAAGTTGTAACTGCTCATTCCTTATCCCATCAAAGTAAGTTGTAACCGAAGTTAGTTTTTGCATGAGTGAGTACCGATAGTGTTTGTTTTGCCAAAGGAATCAACTCAGGACTTAGGGATTGATCAGTAGTCTCGGATGCTCCCGCATCATTCTCCCCGGGTTGTTTGAGATTTGTCCTCAATCGACAAGTCATCATCGCCCAAGTAAGGAGAAAGATCACCTACATTAAAAGTTGCCGAAACTCCATATTCTCGGGAAGATCAATCTTGTAAGAATTTTCGCCAATTCTCTCGAGAACTGGTTGGAAATGAGTCTTCCTCCGATGCTTATTAGCTTTCTTCCTATAAGACTCCTTGAAAGCTGTTTTCCACTCATCTCCTTTCTGCATTCGGATCTGGTGATAGCCACTTCGCAAATCTATCTTTGAAAACACAGTAGAACCATGTAATTCATCAAGCATATCATCAAGTCTAGGTATGGGATACCGTGCTTAATAGTGATGTTGTTGATGGCTCGGCTATCGACACACATTCCGAATGTTCCATCCTTCTTTAGTGCAGTAGAGAAAGGAGCGAACATGGGCTCATACTTTCTCGAACATATCCCTTGTCAATAAGTTCATTGACTTGTCTTTGCAACTCCTTTGTTTCTTAGGGTTGCATCTATATCGCTTTGTTTGGTAGAGGGCAATGGGCAACAAGTCAATTTGGTGCTCAATACCTCTTATTGGAGGTAATCCAGATGGCAATTCTTCAGGGAACATATCTGTAAAGTCTCTTAACAAGGAATGCATTTTCTCAACCCTAAGCAAAACAAATATATTTTTCTGTTTGGTAATGGCTCTCTTAACCTGTGTTTCACTCAAGAAGAGATTTTCCTTACTAGTGTTTCCCTTCCGGAGTTGATTTCGATGTATCATGCTCGGTTTCAAAGATGCAAGAGTAATGCACTTTCGTTCCTTGTGAAAAGAGTATGTGTTTTTATGCCCATCATGTATAGCCTTTCTATCATATTGCCAAGGTCTACCTAACAACAAGTGACATGCATCCATGGGAATAACATCGCATAGAACTTTATCTTGATAACTCTTCCCAATGGAAAATGATATAAGGGCTCGTTTAGTTACCTTCACATCACTTCCTTTGCTAAGCCACTGAAGCTTGTAAGGTTGAGGATGTTTTGATGTTGGTAGCTTCAGTTTTTCAATCATGGTTGTCGAGGCGACATTGGTGCAGCTTCCTCCATCGATAATCGTCATACACACCTTCCCGTTAATGGTGCAACGGGTGTGGAAGATGTTCTCCCTTTGCTCATTATCAAGAGAAACTTCAGTATGCAGTGCTCTTCGTATGATCAACATTTCACCATCATCTGCTTTCTCCACAACTTCTTGAACCATTTTGGTCTAGATTGCTTTCAACCTCTTGAAGTCTTTGAATTGATCTCTCAATTTCTTGAAGAGTCATAACTCGCCGATTCGGATAATTTACTTGAAAATGCCCAAAACCATGGCACTTAAAGCATTTCTTGTATCGCCTTCAAGTTTCTTCCGGAATTCGTTGGAAGGCTTTGCACTCTTCTCCTCTCCTTTGTACTTGGTTGATGTGCTCTCGACCTTGCTTGAGGAAGCATCCTTAAAATAGGATGTCACCTTGGGTGAGGTTCTGGAGGAAAACCTCTTGCCTTTCGGTTGCTTCTCAACTTTTATGGCTAGCTTACAAATATCTTCAAAGGACCAATACGGTTGAAGTTCAACCCACATGGCAATTTCTCTATTAGCCGCCAAGGAAACGAAGCGACGGTTTGCTCTGGAACTTCGGAGCGTCACATCTCATTTTGAGTTGTTCAAACTCACGGATGTATTCTTCAACACTCATCCCTTGTTGTCTTAGGGAGTTCAGTTTTAGGAAAAGATCTTGTCTATAGTTATCGGGTAAGAACCTCTTCTTCATCAACTTGAGTTTTTCCCAAGACTTGATTTGGTCTTTTCCTTCTCTTGCTCGTTGATGCTTTAGATTCTCCCACCATGAGAAGCATACTTTGTCAATTTTATGGCAGCAACCTTGCACCTCTTCTTATCCGAGTAGGTCTTGAAGTCAAAAATCCGTTCGATTGTGTGTAGCCAATCCACAAAGTCATCGAGATTGAGATTACCTTCAAATTCGAGGAACGTCCACTTTGATGTCTCGATTATTTTCCTTATGCCTCCTCTTCGCCTTTGGATATGAGAATCGAATCACTAGAGTTGCCCAGTGGAATTGGAATCGCCACTATAACTTTGACGAGATTCCAAATTGTCACGCCGACGTCGATCATTCGGACGCCTCTCAGGTTGGCCTTGTCTTGCCGGATCCTCTAGAAGATTGAGGACTCGCTCCATTTGCCTTTGGAGATTCTCTATAGCACGATCTCGCCGTAGGTCGTCGGGCGCTTGCTCAAAGTCAAGCCTCGTGGAACTTGTTCGTCACTCATGGTAAGTAGAAGATAACAACACAAAGGAATCACTCAAGATAAGTTCAAACCTTGAGCTCGATACCAATTTGATGCGTGCGTGGGCGAAAGTGACTCAACAGAAAATTTCAGGGCTCGCAGCGATTCGAGAAAATGGGCGTTCACCACCAAAAATAAAATAGAACGATCTTCTTCAAGGTATAAAGGCCACTCCACCAACCAAGGATAAGGATCGGGATCTCTGAAGTTCACCACCAAGGCCTAAAGATTTCACCACCAAGGATAAAGGACTTGGGATAGTAGAAGCTCACCACCAAGGCCTAAAGATATCACCGACCAAGGATAAAGGGCTTTTGGCTCACCACCAAGGAGGAATCCACGCTCAAGGATAAAGAGACCGCAAGGAGTTATCCACTCTCCGAAGATATTCACTCACGTAGAGGAAGTCTCACCAATTTTCATTCAAAAAACCACCCTTACAAATGAGAATATGTCTCATTATATAGACATTAGACTCAGAAAACAAACAATGGAACTACCCAAACAAACAAAACTGAAATAACGAAACTACCCAAACAAACAATGAGAACTACCCAACAAACAAGAACTGAAACTTTTGAAGTTGTAACAGCTCACTCGGTTACTCGAAGTTATCTTGAAGCTTTTGAAGTTGTAGCCGCTCTCTCGGTTACTCTCGAAGTTATAACTTAGAAGCTTTTGAAGTTGTAACCTTCATTCCTTATCCCATCAAAGTAAGTTGTAACCGAAGTTAGTTTTTGCATGAGTGAGTACCGATAGTGTTTGTTTTGCCAAAGGAATCAACTCAGGACTTAGGGATTGATCAGTAGTCTCGGATGCTCCCGCATCAACACTCCTCCTGTTCAACACCTCCTCCCTACCCCTCCAATCCCCTCTTCACAAGTTTCTCATATTAATGAAATAATACCCTCAGCTACATCATCAGGTGCTATTGAAGTACAGCAGACTAGTCCACTTGATCTCGATGACTCACCACCGACTATGCCAACAACTCAACCTACAACTTCCGTAGCTCCTAGCCATCATATGATAACACGCTCCAAAAGTGATATTGTTAAACCACGTCAAGTTCTTGATCTATTTGCCATAACAAACTCTTCCCTTGAAGCTAGTGAACCCACCACAATTAATCAAGCGCAAAAATCTCCACACTGGCGTAAAGCAATGTGTGAAGAATATGATGCTCTTCTTCATAACTCTACATGGACCCTAGTTCCCTCTTCTCACACACAAAATATCATCGGGTGTAAATGGGTCTTTCGAATTAAGCGAAACCCAGATAGATCTATTGCTAGATATAAAGCACGTCTAGTTGCCAAAGGGTTTCATCAACGACCTGGTGTTGACTTCACAGAGACATTCAGCCCAGTTGTTAAACCAATAATAATACGGCTTATCTTGAGCTTGGCTATCTCAAAAGGCTAGCATATACGACAATTGGATGTTAACAATGCCTTTTTACAGGGGACTCTAACTGAAGATGTCTTCATGTAGCAACCCCCTGGCTTTGTTCATCCACAATATCCAATGCATGTCTGCAAGCTACAAAAAGCTATTTATGGACTTCGTCAAGCTCCAAGAGCCTGGTATAATGAACTTGGCACATTTTTAACATCAATGAGTTTCCTCAATTCCAAATCTGATACCTCGTTATTCCTACGACAACATCATGAAAACACTATATATCTTCTGGTGTATGTAGATGATATTGTTGTCATAGGAAATAATCTTTTGGAAATCCAAGCATTCTTAAAGCAACTAGCCATTCGATTCTCTCTCAAAGATCTAGGTACCTTGAGCTACTTTCTAGGAGTGGAAGCCACATTCACCTCTTCAGGTCTTTTTCTATCACAGAGAAAGTATATTCAAGATTTATTATCAAAGACAAATATGCAGGATGCTAAAGAGGTTGCCACTCCCCTCTCTACTAGTGAGTCATTGAAACTTTGTGATGGAAGTCTTGCTACAGACTCTACTCAATACTGGTAAGTACTTGGCTCCTTACAATACTTGGCTCTCATACGTCCAGACATTTCATTTGCAGTCAATAAATTATCACAATTCATGCATCGATCATCTACAATATATTGGTCTGCGGTCAAACGAATTTTGCGATATCTTAAGGGGACTCTAAATCATGGCCTCTTTCTCCGCAAACACACCCCGCTTCAACTTCATGCCTTTGCTGATGCTAATTGGGCAGGAAATTATGTTGATAGAACGTCCATGTCTGGGCATATTATATTTCTTGGAGCTAATCCAATCAGTTGGAGTTCTAAGAAACAAAAGACAATTGCTCGATCCTGGCGAAAGTGAATATCGTGCCATCGCCATGGCTACTATTTGAAATAAATTGGATCACAAATGCTCAAGGAACTCAATGTCAACTCTACCTGTCCTCCTACAATATACTGTGATAATATTGGAGCTACCTATTTATGTGCCAATCCAGTATTTCACTCACGTATGAAGCATATTGCTATTGACTTCCACTTCGTACGAGATCAAGTTGTCAGACATCAACTACGTGTTTCTCACGTATATCTGGCTGATCAACTAGCAGACTCACTTACAAAGTCTCTCGCTCGTAAATTATTTTCATTACATCGGTCCAAGATCAGTGTCCTTGACAGGAGCACGATCTTGTGGGGGCATGTTAATAGATAAGATTTCCTCAACCGCACGAGGAAATCTCGGTAGACAGTTGAGGAAAATCTTCTCTTCTTCCTTTCTTCCTATGTATAAATAAGGCTTTGTCAAGCTTGAATGTATTCTTATTTTTACAATTCAATTCAATACTATTAATGGTGGTGGAGCTGCTATTGGGATCGACAGTTGAGTCAAGGTAGGTAATACGATTAGGAACTTTGTCATCATCTACTTTCTTATAGGTCCCCCGAGGTGTGGCTATACGGTTGAACTTGGGGCGATTTTGGAAAGGTACTTGGTAAAGCAACGAATGAGGGCAAGCACAGTGTGACACTGATGGGGTGGTGTAATGGATTAGGAGGCATTGGGTAGACTATAATAGAAATGGTCGAAGGAGAATGATGTGAAGGAGAGGTGATCAAGTGGACCAGAAAAGACATAAAAAATGTGTTGATTCTCTATGGCGCTATAATGGAATCCTCAATAGAGGTGGCCTAAGTTGAAGTAGTGGCAGTTGGATCCGATGGGGTGAGAGAGTGAACGGAAGATATAGGGAGAAAGACAAAAGAGAAGGAGCTCTCGAGAGAGATGACAAAGGAGCAGGCTATCCCATTCTGTAGATGTTGGCACTAACGAATGCACCGGAGATAAATTGAAACATGTTGGTGTTTATGGTGGTGCCTGCTAGTCAGCCATTGTAAGTTAATCATATGAGGGATTACACTTTGTGTTTTGATATATATATATATATATAATATTTATTATTAGATATTTTATTATTTTATCTTACGTATTATATATATTATGATGTCCTTAGATCTGTGTAATGAGAATTAGATCGTGATGAAATCATGATAATGAGACCGATTCACCTTTAAACAAAGACCATAAATAATCCTGATCATAGATTACTCGAGAGGGATATCGAGATAACCGGATAGACTGGTGTGCTATATACCCACCCATATGATGGAAGTGGCTGGTCTCATAGCTACTCGTGTGGGGACACTAATGGTACAGTACAGGTTGATCCGCCTACAGAATGCTGGATAGTTATTGATACCTAACTGTCATGAATAAATTGTAAATGACTTGTTCGGTGTAATGCTTATACATGTCTGTGTTCCTTTTTGATTTGTTCTAACTTATAAAGCTCGTAAAGGGCTCGTCAAAGGCTAAACACCTCATTTGAGTGAGTTTAGCAGCCATTGTCGGCTTATACAAAAAATTTATGTCATGTGGACATTTGTACTAGATTTCGATCTGTAGTGGACCAATTTTATAGTTTTGTTGTGCAACTATTCTGAACTTATGATATCCATGATTGGAATTTGCATTGGCTATAAAGTGTTTGCTGAAAGAGTTGCTTGTGGATCTCGTGTGAAGCGCTTTCTTTGTCCCGTCTTCTCTTTTGCAGGTCTTAAGGGATCGTAGGAGATTTCGGGAAGGCTGACCTTTGCGGCGATACGCAATGGTACCACACAGCTTAGGCAAAACTAGCTAAGTCCATGACAGATGGTATCAGAGCGGGACAAGCACACATAGAAATACTTAGCATGCAAACATGAGGGACCTAGCAGGGCTGCGTTGAGGGCAGCCAACATGCACGACCATTTGAAAACTGACATAGGGTTATAGGAGAAGGAGTCGCTCAGAGTAGGCATCCGAGAATGGCATTCAGAGGAATGGCCAACCCTTCGTGCAAGAGGCACCATGAGGACGAACAAGCTAAGAAGAATTTTATAGCGCACAAAGGTCGGGATGGCTGAGTTCGAGTAGTGGCTCGACGTTGGCACCCAAACTTGACGGTGCTCGAGGTAAGCAAAGTGCTTGGCAAAGGATGAGATCATGCAAGGTCGAGTAGGTTATTCAACGATCGAAAGAGTTATGCAAAGCTCACAGAGGTGAGGAGAGTTGCAAACTCAAGGAATTCGATACTCATGCAAGGCTTTGCATGCGGACGATGGATTGTTCATGGCCATCCCATGACGGTCGAAGGTCGATGCTATGGAGCATTGAAACTTTCTCTTCGACATGTGTAGGATATTTTCGTAAGAGGCTGAAGTGTATAATAAGTTCAGCATGTTGCTAGACCCATAGGGGTGCAGTGGGAGCTGTATTGGTGAAGAGTTGTAATCTAGCAAGTGCATTTGTGGAGGTAGAACAGGGCATAGTTTGTTTAGCAAAGGCGGAGTAGTCCAAGGGCATGGTGGTCTCCAAAACTTTCAAAGGGAATGATGTGAAGAGAGAAGTTGCTCTAACGGGACAGATATCCAGGAGGGATAAGTCCCGATTCTCTAGAGAAAGAATCATATGCAATGAATCGTATTGGTTGAAGAGTACCTTAAGACAAAGCTTGATGGATCGAGCGAGTGACAAGGAGTCATCACATGATCTCGTAAGAGGCAATGCACTAGTGGACGCATAGTGAGATCAAGTGGGGGAGCGACCCAAGGCAATACAGAGTGAAGGCACACTTGGAGCTGATAGGGAGATCAGACTCAACAGAGGGCTGACCCGTGGAATGGTGGGCGCGAGAGCTACCATTAATGCAATATAAATCGAGAAGCAGAGCAATTTGGGGGTAACTTGGGTGATGTACCCAAACTGCATGAAGGGAGTTGGCATAGAAGATAGAACATGGAGCGGAGGCTTAAAGCTTTTCTTAGACAGAAGTCAAGGACATGGACTCTTGCAGAGACATGAGTAGGATCATGTCGTTCCAAGGGTTCTTTATTCTGATGGAGTAGACTCATCTTGCATGGTGCCAAAGACGAAGGGAGCTTCGAGGCACATGTACCTGATCTCGATGAAGCATTTGACGAAGAAACTAAGGCGACATAGTTTGCAGAGGTAAAGTAGGTGTCAGAAGGCCTTGGCACGGGCAAGAAGATGCAGAGGCAGGTACTCTTGAAGAATATGCCACAGTGTTGCTATTCGAGTTGCCATGAGGAAAGTGATGTGCAGTAGAGATTGTGCTGTTAGGGGCAAAGACCCAGGATCTAGATAGTGATGCACCAATTTCAGCGAAGTTAGGTGACTTCAGAGGAGCTGCTAGGCGACGGACTATCCTAGAGCTATGCTTCATCCGGGTGTGATCCAAGAGCGGGTGAACGAAGGTCCATTGCCAAAGGAGCGAATAAAATCGAAGGTGGCAAAGGCCATGCGATGTGTTGGCGGAGTCCACATATGGAGAAATCGTAGTTCGAGTTCATACCACAGGGATCATAATGCAAGGAGATGTCACCAGGAGGCGGCGTAATGTAGCGGATTATAGTAGAATAGTTCGTGGCAATGCGACACACACAACAAATCCCGTGAGGGACGAGGTCATATGGAAGTATGATCGGGAGCGCGACTGAGAGCTCCACTTCAGTGAACAACACGATGGCAAGAAGAGTTATGGATTCAAACAGTGAATGCCATGGTACCGTAGAGGTGAGATCTTCCATGCGTGTAACAAATATTATATTAGATGGAAGCCTTGGGCATCAGCTTATGGGGGCTATGCACTATCGAGGAAAAAGTTCAGATGCAAGTACCAGTGAGTCCCATGGGGGGGACTAGATCATGCAGAGGTATGATCGGAGCGACCGAAGAGTTGAACCGCTTCAAAGCTTACATTCGCTTAAGGGAGCCCAGCAAGTCAGAGGACAAGGTCGAGTAAGCGAATGTTGCGACCAATGAAGCTAAGAAGAATAGAAGCGGTGCAAGCCCTGCAACATGATGGCGGAGGCCATTCATAGGAGTTACAGTCTGTCTTTCCATCGACCATAAGGAACTATTCAAAGAATATAGAGGTGTTGAAGTAGGTGGTCGAAAAAGGGCGAGGAAGCAACGACGAGTCCAAAGGGACTTAGCTACCTAAAAAATCAAGCATCGGTTAGAATGAAGGTGGACTCAGAGGAGTGCCGTAGTACTATAGAGGTAGATTTACTGATTGCGAAGAAGGAACGCAAATGTGAGACAACGGATAGTAGTGCCATGGTACCGCAGAGGCGGGACTTCCGTAGAGTCATCGATCTCTTGCTCTCATGGAGGGAGAGTGCTTGGTCGTGAGATGAGCCGAGGAGGTGGAGAATGTAGAGGCAAACTCCAAGTATCAAGATAGGGCTGAAGGGCTGAGGCCAGGGAGTCAGGGAACTTCATAAGACCGATGTCAATAGACTTCTCAATAAGATAGTCGTAAGTGAAGGACTTTAAGTCGATGCAAAAGTGCATGACCAAGGAATGAAGCAGGCAGTATGCGGTGTTATACCTTTGTTACTGAGAGGAGTAGATGACAGAAATGATGGAGGTGGCGGTACAATCCTAATGGCGACCAAATCTATTGGAGACTTACTCTAAATTGGAGTGATAACATATTGCATTCCAGAAGTTCAATGACATTGAGAAGGTGAATCACAGCAGTTGACTCAACGTAAGGATTGTAAACACTTCAAGTGTTTCAGAAGTGTGAGCCAAGAGCAGGCGAAGTCTAGTAACCAGCTTGATGCATGAAGTATAAACCTGGAGGAGGCGGGCGAAGTCAAGTAACCTTTGCCTTCTCAACTCTCAAGAGAATGTACGAAACCGAGTACCCCAGCTCTCTTAATTATCCAACAGAGGAGCTTTGCACAGATTTGAAGACCCTTCGAAGAGACTAATAGAAGACAACAGTTATCAAGTTCTCACCAATAGTGATCAGTGCTACTGAGAGTAGATTGTCCACTTCATTTTTCAACCAAAGGCCAATCAAAAGAGGAAGTGATGCAACCCTATTTGGATGAGACAACTAAATGAAAGAAGATCGTTGGGCAAATTTTACGAAGGGAGGACTTGAAAATTTCAAAGTTTGCATGGCGATCTCTTTAAAGCTCCAACAAGTATCTATCCAATTCAAAAGACAAGAAAAATTTAAAGACTGACACATATCAAGGATAGTCTTTTCCTTCATCAGATGAATCCGCAAGAACCAGCAAAGATCAGCCCAACTCTGTTGACCTCACACCAAAGTCAGAGTCATTAGTGAGTTGAAGTAGCATGGCAGATTAAAGTTTGACGACTCAACAACAATAACAATGCAGAGAGCAATTGGGAGCCAAGGGGTGCATTACAACAAAAGTAGAAAATTAAAGATCTAGCAAATGTAAGAAGTTGCAACATTAACAAAGGCTTCGACAAGGACGTCAAAGGAATAAGTGGGGGAGAATATCATGGATAAATTATAAACGACTTATTCGGTGTAATGCTTATACATGTCCATGTCTCTTTTCGGTTTGTTCTAATTTGTAAAGCTTGTAAATGGCTTGCCAAAGGCTATTGTTGGCTTGTACAGAAAGTTTATATCATGTGGACACTTGTACTAGATTTCGATCTTTAGTGGACCAATTTTATACTTTTGTTGTGCAACCATTATGAGCTTGTGATATTCATGGTTGGAATTTGCATTGGTTATAAAGTGTTTGCTGAAATAGTTGCTTGTGGATCCCGTGTGAAATGCTTTCTCTATCCCGTCTTCTCTTTTGCAGGTCCTAAGGGATTGTAGGAGATTTTGGGGAGGTTGACCTTTGCGGTGACATGCAATGGTGCCGCACGGCTTAGGCAAAACCAGCTAAGTCCATAACATAACGTCAGACAGCGATTCCGTAGTCTCAACAGTGTATCTAGTCCTTAGACTTGAGACATCAAGGATGTCTTGTATGAGTACTCCACTCTTTAATACCATACTTATAGGTTTAGAAAGTTCCAGATCTAGTATAGTCGGTTATTGGGAGTGGTAGCTAACCTTATGAGGATTATTGAGTATCAATAGAGGATCATCCGCTCTCGGTATCATGATAGGAATATCCCATGTATTCTTGCTCAAACAAATCCTTGGCTAAGATTATTCGGATTGAGAGAGAAAGAGTTCTCCGAGAGAATCCGACAAGAGCAAGACTCGAGGAGAAACCGTATGGGCCTAACATCACCATGCCTGGTATAGGGTCTCTGGGATATTAAATGGATGAGGGACTATAGATACATGATAACTGAGGATATATAGGTCCAAAGGATTGGATTCCCCTGTATCATCTGGGGGCTACGGCATAGTGGCCTAGTACGTCCGCAATCGTTGAGTTTGGTGAATTATTATAGAGATAATATTTCACTAAGTCAGAAAGAGTTCTGATAAGTATGACTTACGGCCAGCTCGATATTAAGCCTAGAGGATCACATACATATGGTAGGTGTTGCAACGAGTAGAGGTTTGGATATAAGATATTCATTAGAGTCCCTATCTTATTGGATATCCATTAAGGC
Source organism: Musa beccarii (assembly GCA_024322285.1). Taxonomy (NCBI): domain Eukaryota; kingdom Viridiplantae; phylum Streptophyta; class Magnoliopsida; order Zingiberales; family Musaceae; genus Musa; species Musa beccarii. Next base: position 70,291,212 of record CM044394.1, read on the forward strand.
CCTAAATTATTGGATCCTAAGATGAGATCCAATAATTGCTAATAAGTGATTGCTGGGTAGAGACCCACTAATCCAAGAGGCTTGGGTAATTGGATGAAAATTCAATACCCAACAGGGTAAGATCTATTAGGGTTTACAGAAGGCCTCTATAAATAGGAGGGAACCAAAACTCTGTAGGTTAGGGGTTCTTTTGGTAGTCACCTTCTGTTCTCCTCTCCCTAGAAAGGTGCATTATCGCAGTCCCTGTCGTGTGGATACCGCTAGAGAGGAGGACGCTTGACCTCCTTTGTCCTTCCTATAGATCTGTAGAGATTCAGGGATATACGATCTCCCTATGTATTTTCTTTTATACATGTAGTTTTCACGGATTTGTTTTGATGCACTGATCTTCGCATGACGATGGAACCTTTCTACGAAAAATTTATAGTTTTTATTTTTTATTTTTTCACTACGCACGAGATGTCGCTTCATAGAATTTTCCAACAACACCCTCGTTAGAGTGGTGGATGGGGGAAGACGAGGAGTTGTTAGAATGGAGCTAATGAGGTTGGGTACATTGTAGATAAGATAAAGGAGTGCCCAAGGCACTTATCGATAGGCTCCGACGTCATAGTGATTATAGCAATAATGCGTTGATGGGGCGACCATTGCTATTTAAGCAATCATCTTATCGTCATTGACATTATCTTGTTATCTATAAATTTTGCACCCATCCAACATATGATGTCACATGCTGGGTCTTCTATCGGTGCACAAGATCCCATCAATGTCAGCTCAGGGTTTGCATATACCATCTTGTTAGCCATATGCAAATATGCCTCCACTGTTTTCCTAAGAGCTCTTGAGATTGTCTTTGGTACTATCTTGTGATTGACCACACCATCGGTGCTCAATTTTGTTAGTTGTTCCTTTGATTGTTTGTTTATTTCCAAACTCTCTTTATTGTAGTCCATGAGGTTGGGAACTTTGCTGTTGTCCGATTATTTAGAGGTCTATTGGGGTGTGGCTATACAGCTAAACTTAATGGTTACTTAATAAAACAGAGAACGAGAGCAAGCGAAGTGCAACTATGATGGATGATATGATGGATTGGGTGGTGTTGGTATATGGTACAATAAAAGTAATCGAAAGAGGACGACGAGGAAGGAAGGCGATTGAGCAAACTAGAGAAAACACCGAAAGTGCTTTGGTTCTCTATATTGCCTAAATAGAATTCCCAATTAATGTGACCTAAGCTAAAGTAGTGACGATTGGATCTCATAGTGAGAGAGTGAACTTGAATGTTGAGGTTAGAAAGGGACGAAGGCAAAGGAGGAGGAGCTCTCAAAGAAGGCGACAAAGGAGAAGAGCAGGCCAACTTGTTTCGAAGGATGAATGGTGCAAAGGAGAGAAGGTGGGTAGCATTAGTGGTCACGAATTCAATAGAGATAGATCAAATCACGGTGGTGGCTATGGTGGTGCCCTTTTGAGAGTGGTGGACGTCGGAGGAGGAGGCATTGGAGTCGAAACCAATGAAGTGATGCACGTTAGAGCCAACGTAAGCAAAGGAGTACCCAAGGCCCTCGTTGATAAGCTCCAATATCACAACAACCATAGTAGCGACGACGTTAATGGGACAATCATCATCATAGATCAGCCATCCCATTTTTATTTTTTATTAAAATTATCTCTTTATTTGTTAATTTTACATCTTCCAGAATGTAATATCACGTGTTAAGTTTTTTTTATCAATACAGTCGATGGTATTACTTATTATAAATATAAAAAATAGTATAAATTATTTTACTTTTATAAATATAAAATTTTAATATAAATTTTTTAAGTATAAAATCGTAATGCTATAAGGTTTAAGTACATAGGTAAAAAGTAATATGCAATTAGCCCTACCACCGAAGGGAATAGAGTACGGCGTTTTTTTTATGGATTGGTCGCAATGGATGTAACAAGAGACTCGAATAGAATGCGCCAACCTCGTTTTCAGATTTATATATGGAGTATGATAATACAAGAGACGGTCATAGCTATCGCAGCGTGGAAATTATTAATTAGGCGATAAACACAGGTAAGACGCCAACCAACACGAACAACGGCGTCGATAACTACAACAGCACACGTATCGGACGACGAACCCACAAGCAGCCTTTAATAGGAGGAACGGACGTGTTTGCCACACTGTATGCCAACTCTCAGAGCTGTGAAAGGGCATGCAGCATGGTGTGGCGTGGCGTGCACACGACTTCCATTGGCTTTGCCATTGGCATGGTTAGCCCCGGCCCCTCGGTCATGTCCACCTCCTCCCCCGGAAGCTTCTCCCACTCGAAACAGTGGATCAAGGTCGCGAGTGCCAGGCCGTTCAGTCGCATGGCGAGGCCTTCCCCGGGGCACTTGCGCCGCCCGGACCCGAACGGAAGCATCCTAAGCCCTGCCTCCTTCTTCCCTCCCTCGCACTGAAACCTCTCCGGCTTGAACTCCTCGGGCTCGTCCCACGTGTTAGGGTCCCTGTGGATGGCCCACGCGTTCGCCAAAAGCATCGTGCCGCGAGGCACGTCGTAGCCACCGACGGTGCAGTCCTGGGAAGACTCATGGGGCACCAGGAGCGGCACAGCGGGGTACAGCCGGAGGGTCTCATTGATGATGCAGTTGAGGTAGGGGAGATTGGGGATGTCTTCTTCTTCCGCCAGGCGCCCTTGGCCGATCTTGGCATCGAGCTCGGCCCTCGCCGCGTGCAGGACTTCGGGGTGGGTGAGCAGGAGGCACATGGCCCATTCCATGGTGGACGCCGACGTGTCTGTTGCTGCTCCCAGTAATTCCTACACATGAAAAGTAGTGTGTGTATTATTTACTATTTAAGAACTAGTGAATAGAAAATAAATGATTATTCACAAATTCTTAGAACTTAATTATTATTACTAAAAGTTTAGAGCAGCTCGACATCACAACTGACTTGTGGCGAGGGATGTCATCCCGGTTCTAGTACCGCTGGGCGGCCATCAATGCACTTTAGTCGTGAATCGAAGCGGGGAGGCGAACATAACCGAAATTACGAATAGCGAAGAAACGAGACGTACCGCACTGAGGGCCTTAATGGTGACGTCGGTGTAAGTTCCCGGATCGCTCTCCTGTAGGGACAACATAACCTCGATCATCGTTGGCCTCCCCTTATCTCCGTTCCCTATCGCCGCCGCCGCCTCTCCGTTGCTGCCACTCCGACGCTGGCGGAAGCGATGACGCTCGATCAGTTCTCCGATTAGTGCGTCTCTCTTCTGCACGAGCCTCGCGAGCTTCCTCTCCGTTCCGCGCCACCCCAGCCTCCGCAGCGCCGGAAAGAAGTCCGCCACGTTTACCGCCCCGCTCACCGCAGACGTCTCCTCCACTATCTCCCGGAAACGCTGCCTCTCCTCCGCGGACTCCTCGAGGGCCGTGGCCACCAACCCCATCATCACGTCGTACGCCAGTTTGAATAACCTCGATTTCATCTCCACCCGCCGCGGACCGTCCGGCTCAGATACTCCGGGCTCGCGGAAGAGGGCCTTAGCGAGCGACCGGACCGCGCGGGTCCGTGAGTCGGAGGACGAGCGAAGCGCGGCCGAAGATAAGAGGTGAACGGCGTAGATGCGTCGGAGGTCGCGCCAGAGGGGGCCGTGGGGGGTCCAGCCCATGGTTGTGCAGACGAAGCCTAACGTCTGAGGGACGAGGAGGTTGGGGCGATTGGCGAAGGCGACGTCGTGAGCAGTGAAGCACTCTTCCGCGGCGGGAGCCGAGGAGACGAGGAGGACGGGGCGGGATCCGAGGCGGAGGAGTACGACGGGGCCGTGGGCGGCGGCGATGGCAGCCAAGGCGCGATGGGGCGGGAGCTTGGCGAGGAGGTGGAGGTGGCCGATGATGGGGAACGAAGGGGGGCTCGGCGGGAGGTTCTTACGAACACTCTTGGTCCATCGCCATGACAGGGATGCGAACAAGAGGAAGAGAGGGATAAGAAGAGAAGAGAGGAGAGGGAGAGAGGAGGAGGCGTCGGCCATGGTATGTATTCCGAGGATGAAAGGTTTGCGCGAAATGGTTGCCCAGAGAGGTTGCCTTTAAGCGCCATGGCATAATGACACACAAGTATCGATCATCATCAATGAGTGACTTGAGCCAAACGTTGGAAAGTGTCTTGGTAGCGACGACTTAAAAAATGACAGGGATGCGAAGAAGAGTGATTGTAGTTTTATGTCATGAGCCAGCATTGTTGGATTCGGATCCGAATGCACAAAAATCCCTATGACTGATTCTCAAGTCAGTTGTAGGCATTGACCCGATCGTAGTATATCCTCGATTCGTTTCAAGAGGAGGTTTCTCTCTCAAACGCTGGTTGCCTCGAGCTCTCCGGTCCCTGCACACAGGTTGGATTGGGAAGACACGATCTGACCCATCTGATGATAAAGTTAGTACACAATCGAATATGATTTTTTACCTTTCTTTCCACTTTACTCTCGAGGCATGACATCGTACCGTCACTTTTCCCTAGACGAGCTTTCCGGGATGACGCTATGAAGGTGTCGTTCCAAGCCCTCCGGAGCGCTGCCATTCTCAGGCACATGTGCCTGTGTAACTGTGCATTCATCGAGATCGCTCTGGTGCCTCTTCCGAGCTTCCGGAGATGACGCTATCTTGCACGCAATGCCTGCACTCATACGGGGTGTGGTCTGGAGGTTGGGCTTTGTCCTTTGGTCAATTCACAGTTTTAACATAGCTGAGTGGTCGACGTACTAAGTGAAGACGATCTTCCACCTTAGTTCTTATGTCGACATGATAATTAAATGTCACGTATAAACGGGTGGCACGGTTAGATAACCCATCAAAGAGGAACAGAGGGATAACAAGAGACCGAGAGGAGGACGCGTCGGCCATGGTACGATGTCGGAGGATGAAAGGTTTCCATTAAATGGTTTCTGACATAGGTTGGCTAACCACCCGGGGACAATGCCTCCTTGAGTCAACACCATTATCGATCATCATCAATGAGTGACATGACCCAAAGGTTGAAAAGAAACTGTTGCCAACCTTAAACATAAAGTGGGGTTTTTGACAAAATTTGATAGGAGCTAATATAGGTCGGTAGCAGGCGGGCAGTCTTTTTTGAGTGAAGCTTCAAAAGTTTTTTTTTTTGGGTTGACCTTTTAGTCATGGATGAGGCTTTACTATTGACTTTGGATCCTCCAACAATGACAAAAGTTTACCGCTTACGTCTAGTCCCTCGTTGAACAAATCAAATCTTATATGTTACATCTCAATTCTCAGATATCACCAAAGAAATGTATCATTTTAATAAATTTAATTTTATCCTGATTAACAATTTTAAAAATATATCATTATAAAATCTTTAAAATTTTGTATTTTAAATATAGCATCTGAATAATTATAAAGGCAAACGAATGAAAAAGGAATATTCTATAACAAAAATATAAAACTGAAACAGAGTAATTCTAATGCTGAAGGATTTAATTTGTCTCGTCAAAAAAATATCAATTTGAATATAACCGAAGAACAAGCCTTTTATCATTTGATACGGTGCTGCTTGTGTCAGCAATGATAGACCTGCTAAGATAACAAATAATGATAGGAAAAGCTATAACACAAGAAAATTACTCTCAAACACAGAGATGATATAAAATATATCTTCAAAATATTTTTTTTTTTTTTGAGCAAAGGGATACATATAAGTATTATCTGCATATATACCCTCAATATCGACTAACCGGAAAACTTGGCTTGGATATCCTCCAAAAGGATGTAAAGCTGCAACAATTCCTACAAGCTACATTATATATATATATATATATATATATATATATATATATATATATATATATAGTTTGCAAATTGTCAGCCTTTGGCTAATTATCAATACAGTTCAAATTAACATTGGGCATCAATTGCAGCTGCAGCACAAACAACTTCTGATGCCCAGTATAACTTCCAACTGCTAAGAGCCTTTGATAAAATAGTCATCACCATTACTAATCCTATCAAAAATCAGTGTTGTATATTACAAGATTTGCCAAAAGAAAAGAAAATTATTACCCACAGAATATGCTCAGCAAGAATGGAAAATGTTATCATGAAGAAGAATACAGTATCATCGAGTCAAGTTCATGAAGAAGATTTGGGTGCTAGAATAGGCTGAACTGCAGCCTTGAAGTCCTTGAAGAATTTCTGCTCTGAAAACCTTTGAGTGCACTTTCTAACCGCTGCAGTTATTACTAGTCTCTCTGCCTCTGCCATCTTAATCACTTTGAGGATCGCTTCGGTATATTCCTCTTTGTTTGATGCTAGAAATCCTGTTTTACGTCCACCTTCATTCAAAGCTATGTCCATCTTGGGACCTGCTGAATTATGAGCTGAAGGGAAGAAAAGTAATGTCAGTGGATAACATGCGTGCGTAGCTTTAGGATAAACAGTAGGATGGGAGCTCACATGCACTAACCAATTGGTATTCAAGCAGATGCCATGTACTCTACAACACTAATTCCAAAATGTTCATCAATCATGGAGTGAAGTCCTGAAACAGCACCACACAGAAGCTGGACCAAGTCCCTGTTACGGCGAACAATTCAAAGAGAGCTGATGTAAACATGGCAAACAATAGAAGAAACTGTAATATCATTTATGCATTGGAGGTAGTAGAGTTCAAGATAATGTACTGAAGATTCCTCTCAAGTCTCAAGAACTACTAAACATAAAGTTCAGGCATAAGACGACATCCAAAATCGCATGTTCTGCAAATAGTATGTCAAAGTTTAAGCTCCGATGCATAGCCACAATTACATTGATCTAAACTTTCTTGTTTTGCCCTCAGCAGACCTTTGATATTCCCTTGAGTCTGAAGGTATCCAATAACAAGTTATCCTTTGGACACTATATTCAATCGTGCATTAACGGGTCAGCTGCAGTTTGCAGGAGACTGACAAACTAGTTGAAAGAATGGTATGGGCTTAGATCGGTTCTAGATCAATTCCACTGGAACTTCAAATTGATCAATGGACAAAGTTCTGACATGGCAGACAAATGAGTAGGCCATTAATGGGAATTCCATCCATGCTAATGGTGGAGTGAAAATCTGTTGTCATTCATCTCCGCCTGCAAACTATGGAACTGGCTTTTGGTTTTCATAAGGGGAGAAAAGAAATACCTACTAAAACCTTGTAAGTTCAGCTTTACTTTAGTAGATAACCCTGGGCCTTCAAGAATAAAAAGAGCCAAAGAAGGAACATATGGAATGTTGAAGTCGTTATCCTCCTGCGCATCTCCAGCCTCAAGATAGTCATTATGCTCTTTCTGGATATGCTTTGATTAGTCAATAACATAAAAGGGTAGCACAAAACCAAACAATATATAAAGGATAATGGAGTCCTTATATAGGAAATTCTACTTGGTGCACCTAAACTCAAACGTAGATGTCACTAACTCTGCTTTAGATCCACCAAAATTTAAGAAAAAACCAGAGAATGTTGTTAGTTGTGTACAGTGAAAACAAATCTAGAGACAAAAAAGGGAATCAAAAACTTCAAATATACTAGCAGCTAGGAATTTTCAAGTTGAAAGAAAACTAGTGCTGCAGATCGAACCTATACGAAGCATCCCTGCGGAACTCCACAAAATTATCCAAATTTAGTTCCCTGCATCTCTCTTTGAGCTTCCGCAATCTTTCTTCATCCTGCTTATTCTGACAGCTACCCATGAATTGGAGCTTTGACCTAGGCATGTCCTGATCCAGTATTCCAACAGCATGTGCAAATGCTTCCAGTTGAAGGCTACGAGCCTTGATGAGAATCAAGTGCTACAGTTAATATTGTGATAGCAATTAACATATGACCACATCATGAGGGCATTCACAGACATTACCTTCTCTGGGTGAAACTGGGCAACTGATATAATCACAGGACTCTTATCTGGCTTTCCCAGAGGAAGCATCCGCTTGGATAATTAAATGATGGTTGAATAAATCTCTAGCAGTGAATAATTTAATGAAGCCAGATGACAAAATAGGATGTTTTGAAATGTCCGACTTGCTAATTCTTTTAAACAATAGCAGGTAATAAGACACATTTAGTTAAACCGCAAAACTTAACTCTCTAAAGTTGGTTTTGTAAAGAAACAAGACAACAAAATTAAATACAATTGAATTGGAAATTTGTCATGCATTCTAAAATTGTTAAGCATCGGTCAGGTATAAGCCAGGCTGCCAATTTACAAGAACTATACATATACCTGAAGGGATGAAGTATCACAGGGAGGGTACACTCTCTTAGTGAGTGGAGGAATCTTCCACAGACAATCTATAAGTGATCTGGTCCATGAGGAGTTTACCATTGCAAGATGTGCACAGGATCCCACCGACCAAGACAACCAACTAAATATTGTATAGTACACCAATTTGCACCTGGATAGCAGAATGTTGTCTCACAAGTAAAGACATAAGATGATTAGCACCACAAGTCAAAGAAAAAAAGACTTCTTCTTAGTCCATACAAGACTAGATTTCCTATACAAAGCCTGCCAAATCCATACAATTTAATGCTTATTTATTTCTTTGAAGTCGAAGTATCAGTATTCTGACCTCGTCTACAAGAGTGGAGAACAATAACAAGCAGTGTTCATTGCTTAAAATCTTTACATAGAAATTGGTTGCAAACAAATCATGACATACATACAATACAGAATAAGCAGTAGGAAAAAGCAGGACAAGGAGCAAAAGGAATGACCATGTTCTCATATGTGTGCTCCAATTTGTTTAAAAAACTCTTGTTATTGTTGAATAAATCAAATGTCACCTCATCACACAAATCTAAGAAAATATTGTATAGATTAACTAGAACTTACAAAGAAAGTTGCATCCAGAGGTTAAAGCAGAAATGTGGCCATTTAACAATAAAAATTTAACAAACATGACCTTTAAGCAACATTACCAGAAGTCATTTCTTGTGAAACAGATTGTAGAGTGATACCTAATTGCAAAAACAACATAAGTTTACAGGTGGTGTAGGACACCAAATAAGCAACTATTTTTAGAACTTAGCTCATGAACATTATAAAGAACAAAGGTCTAAGCTGTACCAGTTCTTATAAACAAATTGCAAGTGATAAAGATTTCAAACATCATGGAAGCAACTATTTCTGCAGTCAACTGAAGATACTATGTCTGCAAATACCCGATAGCAATTGGAGCATCATTATTGTACATTGAGCTGTGCTAGAGAACACGAGAGAAACCATATCCAAGCTGATGGTCGTATAGTTAGTATAGCAAGTTACTTTGCACCCAAAAATCCGAGCAAGCGAGTAGGTAATAGCATGACCACTGGTATCAAAATAGAATTGAGGGGTGAATTTGCACAGAGCCTCTCACGAATGATACACTGAACCAAGACTTTACCAATCATAGTAAAATGAGGATCTATGTGTTCTTCAATCCATTTCCTTCTGTACAAACGAACGACCTAACAGTGCATGTTGGCAACTAAACTATGGGATCATTTAACAAAAACTGAAGTGCCAGAAAAGGATGAACTTGTTTTTAGCAAAAAAATAGAAAAGAACAATAGGTACTGATGATGGACTCTTCCTTCTTATCAAATTAAAAACCTAGAATTTTAAATACTCTTCGTTGTTTTGTTTCATACGTCGAAGGTAATGGTGGTAAGCAACAAAACATCCTAACAGCCTCACCAATTTCATAATGTAAATTACTAGTCATCCTGATCGTTGGTGTCTGACTCTAACATATATTATTTGTAAGGATAGAACATCCCAACATCCGCACCATAAAATAATGGTAAAGCTCATCTCTAATGCCTACATTTATTGTATATCATCAGTACATATGGTTCTTGAATATCTCCTTGAGGTGAACAATTGATCTTTAGTTTCATCGGCCTCCATCAGGAAAACACTAGTGCGTGCCCGCCGATCAAGAACCAATAAGAATTTTGATATGATGGATCTGAAACGAGCTGGCGGTGCTGACATTTAACGCAAATTTAAGACGCTGGACTAAAAGAAAAGCGCAAAAGTCGATTTCTTAGTTTAATTCAGCACAAATTACGCCGGCGAGGCCTCGCCTCAGAATAAGCAAGGGCTACCTGACGGGGGTGCAGGAGCTTGACACCGAACCGATCGAGGGCGCGGGAGGTCAGGCTCTGAGGGGAAGCATTGTCACCAGTAAAGACGGCGCAGTCGAGATCGGGGTTCTCCTCCTGCACGGCTTTCACGACGCACCACAGAACCTTCTCCCCGCGACCGCCGTCGTTGGTGTAAGAATGGAAGAACCCCACCGCCCTCCGCCTCCCCAACCGGCCCGAGATCACGGCCGCGACGGCGGAGAAGAGCACCAGGGATCGAATGGAAGAAAGCAAGGTGGTCGACGACAAGACCCAGAGCGCCTTGGATCACGCTCGGACTCCTCGCGGCCACCGGATTTGGGTCTCGGCGGGCTAGCTATGGGGTCTTGTTTATAAGAAAAGAAACCATCCGTGCTTCGTACAACGTGTGGCCGATAACACCACCCACCGACACTGTGAATCAGCTGGCGACCGATTCAGTGGCCTAACCGATTCACCCTAAAGAATTTACGGTCTCTTGCGCTTGGTCTTCCTCGACGCTCATCCTCCATATTATTCTCCGATCGTGCAACGAGGAAGAAGGGAGGCGAAGAGGACGTAGTTGGTGCCGCAATGGTGGGAAGTGGCGGTGGATCTTATTTCTAATGGCTTTCAATTCTTGGGTCACTTGTCCTACCAAGTTCCAGAGATTAGGCTCCGATCTTTTTGTTAAAATAGTACGATTATTATTGACGTTCATACTCGCCCCTCGTCAGCATCACAAGAACACATGATTCCATTAGTGTCGGCTCGAGGTTCGCATGCACCATCTTATTGGCAATATGCAAATAGACCTCCTCTTATTTCTTGAGAGCTCTTGAGATTGCTTTCGATAGTGTCATATGGTTGACCACACCATCGATGCACAATTCCATTAGTTTCATCTATTTATTTATAAAGTCTCTTTATTGAAGTCCATATTGTGTTCGCTCCTCTTAATCCTGCTGCTCTGCTTTCCATCCTCGCAACAACCATTGTCAAACTCCTGCACGATGTCAATCGAAGGTTCGTCCCAAAGTAACCCCTTGAGTTCTCGTTGGATGACGGGATAGAGATTGGCGAGGAGGTAATCAATAGTGTTAGGACCCAACTATCGTAGATAATGATGAGGCTATACAACTGAACTTAGTGGCAATTTTGGAGAGGTATTTGGTAAATCAATGGATGAGGGCAAGTGAAGTGCGATTGTGACGGGTGACCCGATGGTTTGGGAGGCATTAGGACAGGGTGTGAAAGAAGTGGTCAGAGAAGGATGACGAGAAAGGGAGCCCAAAATGATTCTCTATGAGGCCAAAACGGAATCTCTGATCGAGGTGACCCGAGCTCAAGTAGTAGCGGTTACATCCGATAGGTTGGGAGAGTGAATTGGAGTGTTGGGGTTGTAGAGGGACAAAGGTGAAGCAGGAGGAGCTCTCAAAGAAGCCGATAGAGGAGAGCAGTAGGCCAACTCGTTTCTATGGATGAACGGTGGAAAGGAGAGAAGGGTGATAGCATTAGTGCTCACAGATGCACAAGAGATAGATTGGAACATGGTGGTGCTAATATTGGAGTGGTGAATGTGGGAGGAGGAGGCATTAGAATCTAAGCTCAAGGGAGTGCCGAAGGCTCTCATTGATAGGCTTCGATGCCACAACGATCGTAATAGCTCTGATGTCGATGGGGTGACCGTCGTCGTAGAAGCAATCATCGTATCATCATTGAAATTATCTTATTGTTCATAGATTTTGCACCAATCCAACGTGTGATGTTACATATTAGGTCTTTCATCTGTGCAATCGACGATGTCAGAAAAATAAGATAAATTATTTTACTTTTATAATTATGAAAATCTTAATAAAAATTTTTTGTATAAATTTTTGAAGTATAAAAATTATGATATCCTAGCATAGAGGGTAAGTAATATGTAATTAGTTCAATCATCGAAGGGAATAGAGTACGGCGTTCTTTGATGGATTGGTCGCAATGGATGTAACAGGACACTGAAATAGTATGACACAATGCACCAACCTCGTTTTTAGATTTATATGGAGTACGATAATACAAGCGACGGTCATACCCATCTCAGCATGTAAATTATTGAGTAGGCTCAAACACAGGTAAGACGCCAACCAACGAGAACAAAAGCGTCGACAGCTACAAAAGCACCAGTCTTAGACAACGAACCCACAAGCAGCTTTTAACAGGAGGAACGTATTGGGAGATACTGTATTGCAACTCTCAGAGCCGTGAAAGGGCATCAAGCATGGTGTGGCGTGGCGTGCACATGACTTCCGATGGCTTTGCCTTGGGGATGGTTAGCCCCGACCCTTCGGTCATGTCCACCTCCTCCCCCGGAAGCTTCTCCCACTCGAAACAGTGGATCAAGGTCGCGAGTGCCAGGCCGATCACTCGCATGGCGAGGCCTTCCCCGGGGCACTTGCGCCGCCCGGACCCGAACGGAAGCATCCTAAGCTCTGCCTCCTCCGTCCCTCCCTCGCACTGGAACCTCTCCGGCTTGAACTCCTGGGGCTCGTCCCAGGTGTTAGGGTCCCTGTGGATGGCCCACGCATTCACCAACAGCATCGTGCCGCGAGGCACGTCGTAGCCTCCGACGGTGCAGTCCTGGGAAGTTTCATGGGGCATCAGGAGCGGCGCGGCGGGGTACAGCCGGAGGGTCTCATTGATGATGCAGTTGAGGTAAGGGAGACTGGGGATGTCTTCTTCTTCCATCATGCGCCCTTGGCCGATCTTGGCATCGAGCTCGGCCCTCGCCGCGTGCAGGACTTCAGGGTAGTTGAGCAGGAGGCACATGGCCCATTCCATGGTGACGGCCGACGTGTCTATTCCTCCTCCCAATAATTCCTGCACATGAAAGTTGTGTGTGTGTGTATTATTTACTATTTAGGAATTAGTGAATACAAAATAAATAATTATTTACTAATTCTTAGTACTTAATTATTATTACTAAAAGCATTAGAGTAGTTTGACATCACAACTGACTTGCGGCGAGGGATGTAATCCCGCTTCTATTACCGCTCGGCGTCCATCAATGCACTTTAGTCGTGAATGGAAGCGGGGCGAGGTACATAACCGGAAGATTACGAACAGCGAAGAAACGAGACGTACCGCAATGAGGCCCTTAATGGTGATGTCGGTGTAGGTTCCCGGATCGCTCTCCTGCAGAGACAACATAACGTCGATCACCTTTGCCCTCCCCTTATCTCCGTTCCCTATCGCCGCCGCTGCCTCTCCGTTGCTGCCACTCCGACGCCGGCGGACGCGATGACGCTCGATGAGTTCTCCGATTAGTGCGTCTCTGCTCCGCTGGATCCTCGCGAGCTTCCTCTCCGGCGCGCGCCACCCCAGCCTCCGCAGCGCCGGAAAGAAGTCCGCCACGTTTACCGCCCCGCTCACCGCAAAAATCTCCTCCACTACCTCCCGGAATCTCCGCCTCTCGTCCGCGGACTCCCCCTCGACGGCCGTGGCCACCACCCCTATCATCACGTCGTACGCCAGATTGAAGAATCTGGACTTCATCTCCACCCGCCGCGGGCCGGTCGGGCCCGAATCGCCGCCCTCGATGAAGAGGGCCTTCGCGAGCGACCGGACCACGCGGGTCCGTGAGTCGGAGGACGTGCGGAGGGCGCCCGTGGACAAGAGGTTGACGGCGGATATGCGGCGGAGGTTGCGCCAGTGGGGACCGTAGGGGGACCAAGCGATGGTTGTGCAGCCGTAGCCTAGGATTTGAGAGACGAGGAGGCGGGGCCGGTTGGCGAAGGCGAGGTCGTGAACCGTGAAGCACTCTTCCGCGGCGCGAGCAGAGGAGACGAGGAGGATGGGGCGGCATCCAAGGCGGAGAAGTACGACGGGGCCGCTGGCGGCGGCGATGGTGGCCAAGGCGCGATGGGGAGGGAGCTTGGCGATGAGGTGGAGGTGGCCGATGATGGGGAACGAAGGGGGGCTCGGCGGGAGGTTCTTGCGAACACTCTTGGTCCATCGCCATGACAGGGATGCGAACAAGAGGAAGAGAGGGATAAGAAGAGAAGAGAGGAGAGGGAGAGAGGAGGCGGCGTCGGCCATGGTATGTCGTCCGAGTATGAAAGTTTTGCGTGAAATGGTTGCCGTAAGCGCGATGGGATAACACCGCCTTTGAGTCGACACCATTATTGATCATCATCGACGAGTGACAGTTGGAGAGAGACGGTCACTGGAGTGCCAACGTCTAACATGCACAGGGTGCTTCGACGGAAGAACATCCTCCAATAATTGGATCCCCACCTCCATCGGTCAGGATGAATCCTTTCCTTGCAGGTAGCGAAGAATTCACAAATGAGTAAATTATCGTCGGTCTGTCATTCCCAGTGGACCCTTCAGCAGAAGCAGTAGGATGAGAATTGACCGGTGATGGCCGATACCCTGATCCAGAATCTCACTGATCATTCCTATTTCTTCTCTTCGGTAGGAGTCAAAAGGCTATTAGCAGTCTTTTCTGAGAGAACGTCCAAAAGGTTCCCTTTTTTTTATTTTAATTTTTCCTCGAGGATGACGTTTGACTGTTGACTTTGGATCCTCCAACAATGACATATGATTGGCACTTAGGCAAAAGTAGAATCTATGATTTATTCCCATGTTGAATAAACCAAATCTTATATATTACATCTTAATTCTCAGATATCACCAGAAAAAAGTATCATTTTAATAATTTTAATTTTATCCAGATTAAAAATTTAAAAAATATATCATTTTAAAAATTTATGTTTTAAATGTAGCATTTTAATAATTACAAAGGCAAACAAATGAAAAAGGAATATTCCACAACAAAAATATAAAATTGAAACAGAATACTTCCAAGGATTTAATTTGCCTCGCCAAAAAATATCAGTTTGAATGTAATTGGAGAACGAGCCTCTCCCATTTGATACGGTGCTGCTTGTGTTAGCAACGATCGATCGGCCAAGACAAAAATGATGATAAGAAAAGCTAAAACATAAGAAAATTACTCTCAAACTCAGAGATGATAACACATATAACATCAAAATATAAGTATGACCTCGACTCCATGGTGAGCAAGGACCTGCTCAGTAACATCCGGGAGTGCTACAATATCACGATAGACTATGAGCTTCATGCTCCTCAGCGGGGACAATGGGCGTATGATCCATTTCCTCAAGGGTTTGGTCTAACCCTGAATGCCCTCGAAGCGGGACTGTGCTTCCCTCTGCACCCTGTCACCGAGTCCTGTCTGTCCTGGTGGCGTATCTCCCCGTCGCATAAAGGGTAGGTTGCGACCGAGGTACATGCTCAGGCGATCGTACCGCGCAGAGGTGTACACAACGGGCAGTCTGCGGCCAAGGTACACGCTCAGGCAGGCGTACCATGCTAGGGCGGGCGTTGCCGCATTGAGGAGTACAAAGGGCAGGCTGCAGCCGAGGTACAAGCTCAGTCGGTCATGCCACGCAAGCGGCGTCTGCGCAGAGGTGTATACACAGCAGGCGATCGCGGCGAAACCGCTCAGCGGGCGTACCGCGTGATGGCGCTCTGAGGTTCGGGCTTCCTGGCCGAGGCGAGGCTCGGGCTTGCTGGCCAAGATGAGGCTCGAGCTTTCTGGCCGAGGCGAGGCTCGGGCTTACATGGCCGGGCACCCTGGGGGCTGTCACGTCAGCGGGCTGTCGCCCACTCCGCACAGGCAAAGGGGAAGGGTTTTCGGTGGGAGTTTGTCCATAAGTAAAGTGCGGTTGCTTCACTGCACGCCTCTTATCACCCAAGCTGATCCTCCCAGACTCCCTTGATCTTGCTGCCCGGTCATCTCCTTCGATTTCTTCAATCGCTCCCGTTTGCGTCATCCCCTCCATTTTCCTTTCGAAGGTCAGTACGGATGGCCTCTTCTTCTCCTGCTTTTACCTCCACTCCTCCGGTTTCCTCTTCTTCTCCTGCACCCTCTTCTTCTTCTTCCCCGCCTTCCTTCTCCACTTCTTCAGCTGGCCAAAACCTTTCGCCGCCTGGTTGCAGCTCGCCTTCTGGCGAGAGGGTGACGTGGGCCCTTGAAGCCATACGGTATCCCCACAATCTTGACTCCACCATGAGTGGGTCACAGCCCTTTGATCTTCGGGGTCGCTTTTGTGTTCCGGAGGACTACGCCTTTATGGCTCCGGAGGTAGGGCAACGGGCGTACAATGTCGTTCCCGGGGGTTTCGCGTTATCCGTAGACGTCCTAGAAGTGGGATTGCGCTTCCTCCTGCACCCGATCATTGTATCCTGTATCTCCAGGTGGGGCGTTTTGCCATCGCAAATGACACCCAACTGCTAGCGGGGTTTAGTGGCGTTTCTGGGGGAATGCCACTATGCCGGCATCACCCCAACTTTGAACCTGTTTTTATCCTACTTCCGCCTTTCCAAGGGACCAGGGGGGTATTATCTTTCCGCCCGACCGGGCTTTAGAGTGGGTGGCGCCCCTTCCAGTAACAAGGGATGGAAGGGGTGTTTCTTCTTCGTGAGTTGTGTGAGGGACTGGGGCTTCGGGCTCCAGTGGTCGACTCACACTATTGACAACACTACCATCGGCCTGAGCAATGATGAGCTCAGGGACCTTCGGCGGCTGAAGGAGATCCTTCCTTCTTCCATAGCCAATCAGGATATGACTGAGTCATGGCTGATCGAGGCGGGTCTCAGCCCGATACCTTTGGGTATGCTTATAATGCGCGATTTAGGGCTTTCTGGGCTCTTGCGGGTACTGACCGATGTTTGTTTACAGGAATGGTGAACCTCAGAGCGGTTCGTAGTGGGCGGATCCCGTCAACCCCCTCTATGCGTGCGACAGATGATCCGAAGACTGGTACCAAAGAGATGCCAGTGGAGGTCGAGGCGGATCCCCTGCGGAAAAGGGTCAAGGTTCTTGCCTCTAAGCGGCCCGTTGCGTCGACAGCACAGCCGGAGGAAGTCAGCGTAGAACGGGCGAAGGCGGGCCCTGTACGAGGCGAGGGTGAACTTGGCCAAGAGGGCGTAGGAAAGGAGCCTCAGTTCCCAACAGTCCAGGAGTTGTGCCAGCTTCCGGTCGGCGCGAAGGTGGAGCCTTTTCAGGCTCAGTTGGTGGGAGACCAGCCGGTGGGGGCGGTGAACGACCCCCTGTTGGCCCGCTGGGAGAACCTATCCATCGGGGACAGGGTATGGGATGATAGTGACATCGTAGCCACATTCCTTCGAGGAGGGCTTCACCCCGGGATGGCCGGGGAGCTTTACACTCTGCCCTCCGAGACTCTACTTGGCAAGTCCGCCAAGTCAGTGGTGTGGGTGAGTATTATACCCTAGGCTTCTTTCTGGCACCGGGGTGCGTTCGTTCTGACTTTTCATTTTGCAGAGCCACCACTATACCGTGGCACTGATGGACCGGGTGCGGGACGTTGATCGAATCGTCAGCGGGTTGGACCTCCGCAACGTCGAGCTGCACTGACAGCTTGAGGAGGCTCGCGCGGCAGTGGGCCTTGAAGCCATAGCTGCCGCAGAACAACGCACGTCTGACTTGGACGTAGAGGTGACTCACCTCAAGGCCGACCTTTAGGCGGCTAAGGAGCAGAACGAGAGTCTTCAAGGACTTTTGCGGTTGGATCGGATCGAGCTCCGCATGCTGAAGGTGGAGGCGCTCAAGCTGACCAAGCAGCTGGAGGCGGTGGAGGCCAAGGTGACGTCTGCTTCCGAGGCCCTGGCTGAGGAGGCCCGTCAGAGGCCGGAAAGGGACAGGCAGCTGCTTGAGGACTACAAGAAGTCCGAGGGCTTCCAGCTCGGGCTAACCCGGTCAGGGCAGGTTACCTACGAATATGGGTATCGGATCGCCCTGGCCCGGTTCCGGGCTCGCCACCCCGACCTTGAGGTGGCGGAGGACCCCTTTGCCTCTTTTCATGAGGACTCGGGGGTAGAGATGCCCAAGGAGGTTCCTTTTGATGACGGCTCGGAACCCCCGAAGGGTCAGCTGCCATGAACTTTCTCTAAGGAGTCGGTCTGTAAGTCTAGGTCGTCTAGTCCTGTAACTTGACTCCAATTTTAATGGAAAGGTTTTTTGTCAAAAGGTTTCTTATGTTGTATTCTGCCGTTTTTCTAGACAAAAAACTTCTTAAGGTTTTGCATATTCCATATCCTCGGGAGGGTGCGGCCGTCCATGGTCGCAAGGCGGTAGGTCCTTGCTCAGACGACTCCTATGACCCGATAAGGCCTTTCCCAGTTCGGGATAAGTTTGCCGTGCGCTCGGGTCGGGTTACTCACCTCAGTCCTGTGCAACACCAAGTCGCCAATCTTGACGGGTCGAGGGCGCACCTTACGGTTGTAAATCCGGGCGACGACTCTTTTATGGGAAAGGGCCTTTAGGTGCGCGTAGGCTCGCCGCTCCTCGAGTAGATCCAATCCCGCTCGGAGCCCCTCGGTCGAGGTTCCCTCTTCATATTGCTCCGTCCGAGGGGTTGGGATGACCACCTCGGGAGGCAAGACAGCCTCGGTGCTGAATGTGAGGCTATTGGGGGATTCTCCAATTGCAATTTTGGGAGTGGTGCGCAGAGACCATAAAATGCTCGGGAGTCCGTCCACCCAAGCGGAGCGGGCTGTGAGGGTCCTTCTCCTAAGCCCGTCCAGGATGGATCGATTGGTTACCTCCGCCATGCCGTTCGTCTGAGGTTGGGCCACCGAGCTAAACCTTAGCTGAATTTTGTAACCCGCGCAGAATTCCTTAAATCGGGCACTAGCGAACTGAGTCCCGTTCTCTATCTGTTGTTCTGTAATTGTCGCCAGTGGCTTAGCCTCGACCCACTTGGTGAAGTAATCTACCCCAATGATGATGTATCTCCTCTGCCCGGAGGTCGGGGGGAACGGGCCAAGGAGGTCCATGCCCCACTGCGCGAAGGGCCACGCGCAGTCCATAGGTATGAGCGGAACTGCAGGTTGCCGAGGCATTTGCGCATGCCTCTGGCTCACATCGCATCGTTGGACATAGGTTCGGGCATCTCAGTACATAGTGGGTCAGTAGTAGCCCTGGCGAAGCACCTTTGACACCAAGGTACGGCCACCTATGTGTTCCCCACAAATCCCCTCGTGGACCTCGGCGAGCACCGATTGCGCCTCGTCGGGATCCAAGCACCGTAAGAGGGGGCGCGAGAACGACCTCTTGTAGAGTTGGCCGTTAACTTCACAGTACCACACCTGGGTGCGACGTAGGCGCCGAGCCGCAGCTTCGTCATTGGGCAGTATTTCGTGCCGCATAAATTGCAGTATCTCCCGCACCCACGTCATGGGTGCGTCGGGTGCCGTTACCGCAGCCACTGTGATTTTGCGGAAGGTGAGTTCCTCGACGTCGGGCTCACCCTCAGGGCCCGACCTCGAAGCTAGCTTGGCAAGCGTATCTGCCCGCTCGTTTTGGCCCCTCGGTATCCTAGATAACAAAAAGCTGGAGAAGTTGGTGATCAGGCTCTTTACCTCTTCCAGGTACTTCGACATGGTGGAATCGCGGGCCTCATACCCGTCGTTGAGGTGTTCCGCCACAAGCTGCGAATCGATGTGAACATGTAGGGTGCCCACCTGCATCTCGATGGCCAGCCTGAGTCCGGCTAAGAGAGCCTCGTATTCCGCCTCGTTGTTAGTGGCCTTGAAGCCGAAACGGAGGTAACGCTCGAACAAGCGGCCATCGGGGGCCTGCAACACCAACCCGGCCCCTGCGCCATTTGAGCATGATGCCTCGTCAACGCGCAGGACCCATCCCCCATCGGCCGGCTCGGGGTCGTTGCCCTCTAGTCGGACCATCTCCGAGATGAAGTCGGCCACCACCTGGGCTTTGATGGCGGTCCTTGGTACATACTGGATGTCGAACTCGTTGAGCTCCACCGACCATTTAAGAAGGCTACTTGCCAAGTCGAACTTAGCCAAAATATGTCGAAGTGGTTGGTCGGTAATTACCTCGATTGGGTGGGCTTGGAAATAGGGGTGTAGCTTCCAAGCCGTCAATACGGAGATGCTCGACCTCCTTTCGGACAGCTAGTTGTCTTTCAGGGGTGAATTGTCAAGGTTTCTGCTTTACCAGGCGCATCCCGGGTGAGACATATAAATAGTGCTGGGCGACCTCAGGGTCGACTCCTGGCATGTCCGCTGGGGACCAGGCGAAGACGTCAGCATTCTTTTGCAGCAAGTGGATGAGCTGCCTCTGTTCCTGTTCGGGGAGCTCGGATCTAACTCGGACCGTTTGGTTTGGATGATCCTCGTGCAGAGGCACGCTGACGGTTGGCTCCATTGGCTCAGGGCGTTGGGCCGGTCTCTTCGCGTCCCGGGGATCTTCCACGTGCGGGTCGGCCATCGGCCGCTTGTGCAATGAGATCGCCGTCAAATTGCACCGCCTGGACTCGAGGGGACTTCCCCTGGCTTCGTCGACCCCATACCGGGTCGGGAACTTGACCGTCTGATGGTAGGTGGATACGACCGCTCTGAACTTGTTGAGGATCGGTCGCCCAAGTATTACGTTGTATGCAGTGGGTAAGTCGACGACCAGAAATGCCGTCAACACCGTCTTCGTTCTTAGCGGATCACCCAGGGTCAGGGGCAAGGTGACTGACCCCAGTGGGGAAATTGCATCATGAGTGAACCCTGTGAGGGCGGAGCGCATCGGCTCCAGGATGTCTCTATTTAGGCCGAGCTTCTCAAAAGCGCTGAAGTAGAGCACGTCGGCCGAACTTCCCGTGTCGACCATGATTCTTCTAACTTGGGCGTTGGCAATCCTTGTGGTTATTACCAACGCGTCGTCGTGCTCGGCTTGCCCCGGCTCCTCGGTCGGGTATGTGACCTTGGGGTCGGACCTTTGTTCGGAGCTCTCGTTAGGAGCGGCTCGGGCGTATGCCTTCCGCCTAGCCATGCTGTTTCCCCCGGTGGCAGGACCACCGGTTATAACGTCAATCTGTCGCTCAACGGGACCCTCAAGGCGTGGCAATGAGTTTCCGGGCTGGTGTAGGAATCGGGCCAGGTGCCCCCTGTGGATAAGCTCCTCAATTTGCCGACGCAGGTCGTAGCAGTCTTCCGTGTCGTGTGCATGCTGTCGGTGGAAACGACAATATCTGGACTGATCTCGCAGTTCGGGGGGACTCCTCATCGAGACGGGTGGTTTAAGCAGCCCCTTCTCCCTTATTTGAAGGAACACTTCAGTCTGGGAATGGCCCAGCGCGGAGTGGGGGGACCTTGGGATCCGTCGGTTGGGTCGGCCCGCCTTGCCCCTAGGCACGGAGGCCGGCCACTCCCGTGAGGTCTCGGGCCGGTGTCTCTTGCGCTCCTCATGCTTTCCGGCCATCCAGGTTTCCACCGTAATGAAGTGGTTCGCTCGTTGGAGCATCTCGGGAACCGTGCTCGGGGGGCACTCCACTAAGGACCAGAAAAACCTGGAGGGTCGCAACCCGATCATGAACACCTGCATCAATAAAGAAGGGTGAGCATCTAGCAACTTACGAATCTCCATGGCAAAACGGTTCACGAAGAGGGAGAGAGGCTCCTCGTCCATTTGATTGAGTCCCAAGAGCAGCACGACGGATGGCTTCAGCCTTGCATATGCCAGGAAGTTAAGCTCGAAGTTTTTTGCAAGCTAGTCAAAGGATGAGAATGCCCTGGTCTTAAGACTGCTGTACCAAGCTCGGGCCGGCCCCCTCAGCGTCGTGGGGAATACCCGGCACATCAAGGCGTTCGACGTGCCGTAAAGCGCCATTTGGGCGCGTAAGGTGGCTACGTGCTCCGCCGGGTCGGAGGCGCCGTCATATGCATCAAGGGAGGGGAGACGGAAGTTCGAGGGAACTGATTGATCCTATATCTCGGGGGTGAACGGCAATCCCCCGTACAAGCCTTCCCCTAGCTCTTCCTTGGACCTGTGCACCTCCCTCTGTACCTCGTCGAGCCGCTGGTTGACGAGGCGCAGTTGGGCTCAGAGAGAGTCCGCCGAGTCCGAGGATAATACCTCGGGATGTGGATGGTTGCTCGGGTCATTCAATACCTGCCCCTCGAACGGAACCTGTCGTGTCTGAGGCGGGGCCGGGAATGCCGAGGGAATCCGGTGGACCGGCGGAGGTGGGTCCGTTCGGGACGGGAGGTCCACCTCGGGTGGCGGCGCCGATAAGGATACGGGGGGATGAAGGTCTGCACCATCCCTGCCAGAGTCTGAACTTGGCGGGTGAGGTCCTGAAAGGCCTCAGCGGATACGGGTGACAGGTTGGTGGCGGCGACATCAGGCGGGAGCAGGCCCGGGTCGTTGAACAACTGCCAATAGCGTTTCATGGTGGCGACGGGATCCTTAGCTCGAGGGTCGTTGCGGGGTGAGTCTCCTGCCGGGGCTCCAGCCAGGCGCGACTCCACGAGCATGGGCTCGCCTGGGCTGCCCGGGTGACTTCTCGACATGGCCCTCCTTCTAGCGCCAATCTATTAGTGTAAACAACTTTATGCTATGGCCTCGGGGCCGTCACGGCTGGGTTCGGGCCGAAAATGGATAAGACCTGCGAGTAGCGTCCTGGGGGTCCGAGGCGACGGCGAGGGCTCCTCTGGCGGTCGCGCCTTGCTTTTGTTCCTGCACAAAGATCGGGTCGAGAAGGACCCCGTCCGACCCCTCCGACGATCAAGTCAGTAAAGACAAACCTTTTTTAGGGGAGTTTTTAGGGTTGAGAGGGAGAGAAAGAAGTCCTCCTGAGTGCTAGTTGAGTTCCCCCCTTTGATACGTTCGATTGCTGGGGTTTATATGAACCAGATCCTTGCTTGTTATCGTGTTTGGAGCGCTACGCCTCTGATTGCGTCTGGCAGCGCGCCGAGGACCTAACCCCTGCTGGACGATGACGTGTCCCGGGGATCGTGCCGCCTGCAAGGGGTAGGCGACGTCACATCTGTCGGTCAACCTTGGCCACAGCCAGCCTTGTGCGGGACCGGGGGTGTCATTCTGACGTAGGTGGCATGGGCTTACGTCACTTCCCAGTTATTACCCTCATCAGGTTTAGATGTGTCAAGATCGCCTCGATGGGTCTTCAGATGGAGAGCTAGCTCCGAGTCGGATGGAGGGAGTCGTCAACTAGCTTCCTGGGTATGAGCTCTTTCCCGGCCTCTATCCACCTCGCGCCTCCAAGATCCTGCACACAGGTCGGGTCGGGGTGATACGACCCGACCCCTCTGATGATTAAGTTAGCACTTGGCGGGAAATAATAGAGCTTGGAAGAAGAAATCCTCCCCCAGAGCAGCATGGTCTGTGGTTTTAATACTGGGGACGACGTTGCTCCTTGGCATACCCGATCGCAGTGCCGCACTTCTGACAGCGTCTGAGTTGGGGTAATGCTGTGGGAACTATTCAACTTTTCTGGGACGGTGACGTGTCTCGGTTGGCGTTTGACCTGATGTGACCTGACACGATCGAACCGGGCCTGCTGGTGGTTGTCTCCGGAGGCATCGCCCACACGTCGGTGACATCAGCTCATGTCCCATCAAGGTATATACATAAAAGTTCGCAAATTATGAGCCTGCGGCTAATTATCAGCACAGTTCAAATTAACAGTAGGCATCAATTGCAGCTGGAAGCATAAACAACTTCTGATGCCCATATAACTTCCAGTTGCTAGGAGTCTTTGATAAAATAGTCACCACCATTACTAAACCTATCAAAAATCGGTGTTGTATATTACAAGATTTGTAAAATGAAAAGAAAAATATTACTCAGCATGCATGGAAAATGTTATAATGGGAGAAGAATAGAGTATCATGGAGTCAAGTTCATGAAGATGATTTGGGTGCTAGAATAGGCTGACCTACAGCCTTGAAGTCCTCCAAGAAGTTCTGCTCTGAAAACCTTTGAGCGTGCTTTCTAGCAGCTGCAGCTATCTACTCTCTCTGCCTCTGCATCTGAAACGAGCTGGTCGTCCTTGATAGCGGATAAGATTTCCTTAACTATATGAGGAAATCCCGCTAGTTTGTTGAGAAAAATCCTCCTGGTTGTTGAGGAAAATCTTCTCTTCTTCTCTCTTCTTATGTGTATAAATAAGACTCTGTTGAGCCATATTCAATATACTTTTATCTTTACAATTCAGTTTAACATGGTATCAGAGCCGCTTGTCTAAGAACAAGCTCTCTCATTTTTTTCCTTCTTCTCGCTGTCCGACGACAGCAATCGGTGTATTGCAAGTTCGGCGAAAGCTATCCTCCGCTGCCATCCTCGGACCACCACCTTGATCGCGCCAGATCAGGTCTCCTCCCCTGCTTCCTCTGCTTCCACGGGTGAAAGCTACCCTCTACCGCTCGCCGATAGCGCAGGAGTTGCGTCCAGGCCTAGCAGTGGCCGGACCAATCGGCAAGGACCGGCGAGCTCTCCTTCCTTCCAATCGAAGCCACTGCACCTTCGCGTGGCATCCACCCAGCTATCAAGGCCTGCGAGGTCCCGTCGCCTGCTACGCCCTCCGGTCAGTCGCCTCTCTACTGCCGCCGTTACTAGTGACCATCGACGTCGCTGTTTCCTTAAACCCCCACGGCCAGAGTGCGGTGTGACAGAAATAGGACAGCACCGCTACTCTCAGTCTCGGCGCTATTCTCTATCGAGACCACTCTCGGCGCTATTCTCTACCGAGACCACTCTCGGCGCTATTCTCTACCGAGACAACTCTCTCCTCTACTGCCAACCTCCACCGAACGCACTCGTTCCTTGGTGTCACTTGCTTCCCTGCACCGCTCGCCGCAGAACCAATCTGGCGGGTTGACAGCGGCAATAGCTACATCCGACAAATTTCCCAACTGATTGACGCCATCGTCTCATCAAATGGCTTCATCAGCTTCATCGTCTACCTCTAACATCCCAGTCGTTGTACTTGCAGGGAACCATAGTATTTCTCAACCTTCAAACCTCATCACCATCAATGCAGTGGCACTCATTCCTTTCAAGTTATCCAAAAATGGAAATTACGCATCTTGGCGTGCACAATTTTCTAATCTTTTATTTGGATATGACCTCCTAGGTTACATCGATGGCTCTCTCAATTATCCATCCAAGTCCTCAACATCCCAGGAGGATCAATCCAACACCAAATCCAAACCTACAAACTTTGGTTACGTCAAGACCGCCTCATCCTCCAAGTCATTCAAGCCTCGATTCTTTGGGTCCATTGCCCCACTAATATCTTCATGTACAAGCCGCTGCGAAGCATGGTCGAGTTACAAACCACATTGGCAAATCGCTCGCGTACTCGCATGCTCGGACTCTTATCCAATCGATGAGAGTGAAACAAGGGGAAGTACTATCGACGATTACTTACAAAATATCAAAGTTATCATCGATGACTTAACTTTGATAGGTCACTCCCTTGGTGAAGAAGAAGTCCTCATCCATACACTTAATGGCCTAGGGGACGAATACAAAGAACTAGCAGCAGCAATTCGGGCACGCGACTCACCAATATCATTTGAAGAACTATATGACAAGTTGACTGACTATGAGATGTATTTGAAGTGCCATGACAAGTCACCTGAACCAACTATCACAGCTCAGGTCAGTCAAAAATCGACAAGGAAGAGCGACCAGGACAATGCGCAAGTCAACAAAAGCCGGGCTCAACTGCCGGGCTCAACAAAAGTAAAATCCTCTTCTGAGATCAATGAACCTACCACAATTACTCAAGCCCAAAAATTTCCACACTGGCGTAAAGCCATGTGTGAAGAATATGATGCCCTCTTCCATAACTCCACGTGGACCCTTGTACCTCCTCATCCTACACAAAATATCATCGGGTGTAAATGGGTCTTTCGAATTAAGCGGAACCCAGACGGATCTGTTGCTAGATATAAAGCACGTCTAGTAGCCAAAGGGTTTCATCAATGACCTGGAGTTGACTTCACAGAGACTTTCAGTCCTGTTGTTAAACCCACAACAATTCGATTTATTCTAAGTTTGGCCGTCTCAAAAGGTGGCGACTACGACAACTAGATGTTAATAATGCCTTCTACAGGGGACTCTAATCGAAGATGTCTATATGCAAAGCAACCCCTGGCTTCATTCATCATCGATATCAAGACATGTGTGCAAACTACACAAAGCTATTTATGGACTTCGTCAAGCTCCAAGAGCCTGTATATCGAACTTGGTTCATTTTTGACATCAGTTGGTTTCATCAACTCCAAGTCCGATACCTCGTTATTTTTCGACAACAAAGACACACAATATATCTTCTCGTATATGTGGATGATATTATTATTACAGGCAATGATCCCTTAGAGATTCACACATTCATAACACAATTGGCTGATCGATTCTCCCTCAAGGATCTTGGACCCTTAAGTTACTTTCTTGGAGTTGAAGCAACATTTACATCTTCAGTCTTCTCTATCACAAAGAAAGTATATTCAAGACCTATTATCCAAAACAAACATGCAGGATGCAAAATAAGTTATAACTCCTCTCTCTACTAGTGCATCATTCAAATTATGTGATGGAAGTCCTGCTTCGGATGCTACTCAATATCGACAAGTACTTGGCTCTTTACAGTACTTGGCTCTCACCCGTCAGATATCTCATTTGCAGTTAATAAGTTGTCTCAATTCATGCACCGACCATCTACTACACATTGGTCTCGTCAAACGAATTCTACGATATCTTAAAGGAACCCTTCATCATGGCCTATTTCTCCGCAAACACACCCCACTTAATCTCCATGCCTTTGTTGATGCGACAAGGGGGAACTTTGATGATAGAACTTCTACGTCAGGGTATATTGTTTTCCTTGGAGCTAATCCTATCGGTTGGAGTTCTAAGAAGCAAAAAATGATCATGACGGTCTCACGATCAAGTGAATACCGTGCTATTGCTATGACTACATCGAACTCAATTGGGTCACAAATCTCCTTAAGGAACTCAACGTCGCTCTCCCATTCCTCCTACAATATATTGTGATAATATTGGAGCTACCTACTTGTGTGCCAATCCAAAGATTCCACTCACGCATGAAACACATCGCCATCGACTTTCACTTCATGCGAGATCAAGTTGTCCGACATCAACTACGTGTCTCTCACGTACATCTGGTGATCAACTAGCGGACTCACTCACGAAGCCTCTTGCCCGTAAACTATTTTCATTCCATCGATCCAAGATTGGTATCCTTGATAGGAGTACCATCTTGCGGGGGCATGATAGCGGATAAGATTTCCTTAACTATATGAGGAAATCCCACTAGTTTGTTGAGAAAAATCCTCCTGGTTGTTGAGAAAAATCTTCTCTTCTTCTCTCTTCTTATGTGTATAAATAAGACTCTGTTGAGCCAAATTTATGACGGTGGACTAAAAGAAAAGTGCAAAGTCGTTTTCTTGGTTTAATTCAGCACAAATTAAAGAGGGAAGCGACGCCGGCGAGCCCTCGCCTCAGCATGCGCAAGGGCTCCCTGAGGGGGCCGCAGGAGCTTGACGCCAAACCGATCGAGGGCGCGGGCGGCCAGGCTCTGAGGGGAAGCATCGTCACCGGTAAAGACGGCGCGGTCGAGATCGGGGTTCTCCTCCTGCACGGCCCTCACGGCGCACCACAGGACCCTCTCCCCGCCACCGCCGTCATTGTCGTCAGAATGGAAGAAGCCCACCGCCCTCCGCCTCGCCCGCCGCCCCGATATCACGGCCGCGACGGCGGAGAAGAGTACCAGGGATAGAAAGGAAGAAAGCAAAGTGGTCGACACCAAGACGCAGAGCGCCATCGATCACGGTCGGACTCCTCGCGGCACAGCGGGCTTGGGTCTCGGCGGGCGAGCTATGTAGTCTTGTTTGTACGAAAAGAAACCATCCGTGCTAGGTACAACGTATGAACTATAACACCACCCACCCACACTGTGATTGGTCACAGCTAGCGACCCCACAAGTGGGTCCCTATTAAGATTTATATTAAGATTTTTATAAATTTGAAAGTAAAATAATTTATTTTATGTTTTAAATATTGAGGGTTGTATCGATGAAAGAAACATTATGAGACATCACTTTGTAGGATTGACATGAAATTTCACGAAGAGTATATGATTCAATATAACATAGAATCTAGTTCATAATGACTTCCAACTCTTACGTTGTTTACCTTATTAAGTTTTAGATATTAGGCTTTGGACATAACAATGCGACTATCATTGACGTTCATTGGATATCTGTCCTCGCCCCTTATATTTTTTTAGTTTAATAATTTTTATATTTTAAAAAATTTTATTAATATTTTTATAAATTTGAAAGTAAAATAATTTATTTTATGTTTTTAATATCAAGGATTGTATGGATGAAAGAAACATCATGATACATCACTTGTAGGATTGTCATGAAACTGCACGATAAGCAAATCACCATCATCATATGATTCAAGATAATATAGAATCTAGTTCATAATGGCTTCCAACTTTTAGGTTGCTTGTCCTATCAAGTTTTAGATGTTAGGCTATGGTTAGAACAGTGCGATTGTCATTGACGTTCATCGGATATTTGTCCTCGCCCCTCACATGATCTCGTCAATGTCGGCTCAAGGTTCGCATACACCATCTTGTTAGCCATATGCAAATAGGCCTCTTCTATTTTCCTAAGAGCCCTTGAGATCACCTTTGGTATTATCCTGTGGTCGATCACACCATCGATGCTTAATTCTGTTAGTTGTTCCTTTGATCATATGTTTATTTTTGAACTCTCTTCATTGCAGTCCATGTTGCATTCGCTCCTCTTAATCCTACTGATCTGCTTTCCTTCCTCGCAACAACCATCGTCGAGTTCCTGCAAGATGTCAATGGAAGGTTCACTAATATTTTGCAGGTCATCCCAAAGCAACCCCTTGAGCTCTTGTTGGATGGCGAGATAGAGATTGGCAGGAGGTAATCAATGGCGTCAGAGCCAAACTGTCATAGATAATGAAAAAAATCCAACCATGCTCCTTTGATACGATGACATGCGTTCTGTCCTCACCAGCCTTACCCCGTGCCTAGTGGAAATTGTCGTTCGTTGCATCCAATGAATTTGATTCATCCTTAGTGCAATCAAAATTTATCTGATCGTTGTCGTTGCTATTGATGGTGGTGGAGTTATTGTCAAGATCAACGGTGTAGTCGAGGTTAGCGATGAGGTTGGGAACTTTGCCGCTGTCCGATTTCTTAGAGGTCTCCTGGGGTGTGGCTATACAGCTGAATTTGGTGGCGATTCTAGAGAGGTACTTGGTAAACTAACGAATGAGGGCAAGAGAAGTGCAACCGTGACGGGCAGCCCAATGGATTGGGAGGTGCTGCGACAAAGTGTAATAAAAGTGGTCGGAGAAGGATGACGAGGAAGGGAGGCGATCGGGCAGCTAGAGAAGACACCAGAAATGCATTGGTTCTCTATGGGGCCAGAACGAAATCTCGAATTTAGGTGACATGAGCTAAAGTAGTGGCGATTGGATCCAATGGGGATGGGACAGTGAACTAGAGTGATAGGATTGTAGAGGGAAGAAAGCAAAGGAGGAGAAGCTTTCAAAAAAAGCGAAAGAGGAGAGGAGCAAGCTAGCTCGTTTCGAATGACGAACAATTCAAAGGAGAGAAGGGTGGCAGCATTAGTGCTTATGGATGCACCAAAGAAAGATCGGAATATAGTGTTGCCTATGGTAGTGCCCTTATGAGAGCGATAAATGTGAGAGGAGAAGGTATGGAGTCAAAACTAGTGAAGTGACAAACGTCGACAAGCACTGACGCTATAGCAACCGTAGTAGCAATGACGTTGATAGGGCAATCGTCATCATAGAAGCAATCACCCCATTTCTATTAAAATTAACTTTTTGCCTATCGATTTTACATCATTCAAACATGTAATGTCACGTTCTGACTCTTCTATCAATGCAACTGACGATGTTAAAAAAAAAAAAAGATGAATTATTTTGGTTTCATAAATATAAAAATTTTAATATAAAATTTTTAAACATAAAAATCATGAGGTTCTAAGTAGAGAGGTAACTAACATGCAATTAACCTTATAGAATAGAGTAGGGCATTCTTCGATGGATCGGTCGCAATGGATGTAACAGGACCACTCAAATAGGATGACACAATGCGCCAACCTCGTTTTTAGATTTATATGGAGTACGATAATACAAGAGACGGTCATACCTATCTCAGCCTTTAAATTATTAATTACGCGACAAACACATGTACGACGCTAACCAATAAGAACGAAAGCGTCGATAACTACAAAAGCACACGTATCAGACAACGAACCCACAAGCATCTTTTAACAGGAGGAACGTATTTGCCATACTGTATGCCAACTCTCGGAGCTGTGAAAGGGCATCAAGCATTGTGTGGCGTGGCGTGCAAACCTTGGGCAGGTATAACCGCTGCCCTTCAGTCATGTCCACCTCCTCCCCCGGAAGCTTCTCCCACTCGAAACAGTGGATCAAGGTCACGAGTGCCAGGCCGATCACTCGCATGGCGAGGCTCTCTCCGGGGCACTTGCGCCGCCCGGACCCGAACGAAAGCATCCTAAGCCCTGCCTCCTCCTTCCCTCCCTCGCACTGGAACCTCTCCGGCTTGAACTCCTGGGGCTTGTCCCAGGTGTTAGGGTCCCTGTGGATGGCCCATGCGTTCGCCAAAAGCATCGTGCCGTGAGGCACGTCGTAGCCACCGACGGTGCAGTCCTGGGAAGATTCATGGGGCATCAGGAGTGGCACAGCGGGGTACAGCCGAAGGGTCTCATTGATGATGAAGTTGAGGAAGGGGAGATTGGGGATGTCTTCTTCTTCCACCATGCGCCCTTGGCCGATCTTGGCATCGAGCTCGGCCCTCGCCGCGTGCAGGACTTCGGGGTGGATGAGCAGGACGCACATTGCCCTTTCCATGGTGACGGCCGACGTGTCGATTCCTGCTGCCAGTATTTCCTACACGAAAGTAGTGTGTGTATTATTTACTATTTAAGAATTAGTGAATACAAAATAAATGATTATTTACTAATTCTTAGAACTTAATTATTATTTCTAAAAGTATAGAGCAGTTCGACATCACAACTGATTTGTGGCGGGGGATGTAATCGCGCTTCTATTACCGCTCTGCGTCCATCAATACACTTTAGTCGTGAGCCGAAGCGGGGAGATAACATAACCGCAAGATTACGAATAGCGAAGAAACGAGGCATACCGCAATGAGGCCCTTGATGGTGACGTCGGTGTAAGTTCCCGGATCGCTCTCCTGCAGAGACAACATAACATCGATCACCGTTGCCCTCCCCTTATCTCCGTTCCCTATCGCCACCGCTGCCTCTCCGTTGCTACCACTCCGACGCCGACGGAAGCGATGACGCTCGATGAGTTCTCCGATTAGTGCGTCTCTGGTTCGCTGGAGCCACGCGAGCTTCCTCTCCGGCCCGTGCCACCCCAGCCTCCGCAGCGCCGGAAAGAAGTCTGCCACGTTTGCCGCCCCGCTCACCACAGACGTCTCCTCCACAATCTCCCGGAACTTCAAATATACTAGCAGGTAGGAATTTTCTAGTTGAAAGAAAACTAGTACTGCAGATCGAACCTATACGTAGCATCCCTGCGGAACTCCACAAATTTATCCAAATTTAGTTCCCTGCATCTCTCTTTGAGCTTCTGCAATCTTTCTTCATCCTGCTTATTCCGACAGCCACCCCACAAATTGGAGCTTCGGCCTAGGCATGTCCTGATCTAGTATTCCAACAGCATGTGTAAATGCTTCCAGTCGAGGGCTATGAGCCTTGATGAGAATCAAGTCTTACAGTTAATATGGTGATGTCAACTAACCATATAACCACATGATGAGGGCATTCACAGACATTACCTTCTCTGGGCGAAACTGGGCAACTGATATAATCACAGGACTCCTAACTGGCTTTCCCAGAGGAAGCATCCGCTTGGACATTCAGGACTTTCTTTCATCAATGATGGTTGAAAGAATCTCTAGCAGTGAATAATTAAATGGAGCCAGATGATAAAATAGGATGTTTTGAAATGTCCGACCTGTTAATTCTTTTGAATAATTGCAGGTAATAAGGCACATTTAGTTAAACTGTGAAACTTAACTCTCTAAAGTTGGTTTTGCAAAGAAGCAAGACATAAAAATTAAATATAATTGGCATGGAAATTTGTCATGCATTCTAAAATTGTTAAGAACCAGTCAGGTATAAGCCAGGCTGCCAATTTACAAGAACTATATATATATACCTGAAGGGATGAAGTATCACGGGGAGGGTGCACTCTCTTAGTGAGTTGAGGAATCTTCCACAGACAATCTATATGCGATCTGGTCCATGACGAGTTTGCCATTGCAAGATGTGCACAGGAACCCACCGACCCATACAACCAACTAAATATTGTATAGTACACCAATTTGCACCTGGATAGAAGAATGCTGTCTCACAAGTAAAGAAGACATAAGATGATTAGCACCACAAGTCAGAAAAAAAAGACTTCTTCTTAGTCCACACAAGACTAGATTTCCTATACAAAGACTGCCAAATACATACAATTTAATGCTTATTTATTTCTTTGAAGTTGGAGTATCAGGATTCTGACCTCGTCTATGACAGTGGAGAGAAATAACAAGCAGTGTTCATCGCTTAAAATCTTTACATAGAAATTGGTTGCAAACAAATCATGACATACATACAATACAGAATAAGCACAAGGAAAAAGTAGGACATGGAGCAAAAGGAATGACCATGTTCTCATATGTGTGCTCCAATTTGTTTAAAAAACTCTTGTTATTGTTGAATAAATCAAATGTCGCCTCATCACACAATTCTAAGAAAATATTGTATAGATTAACTGGAACTTACAAAGAAACTTGCATCCAGAGGTTAAAGCAGAAATGTGGCCATTTAACAATAAAAATTTAACAAACATGACCTTTAAGCAACATTGCCAGAAGTCATTTCTTGTGAAACAGATTGTAGAGTGATACTCAATTGCAAAAACAACGTAAGTTTACAGGTAGCGTAGGACACCAAATAAGCAACTAGTTTTAGAACTTAGCTCATGAACATGATCAAGAACAAAGGTCTAAGCTGTACCAGTTCTTATAAACAAATTGCAAGTGATAAAGATTTCAAACATCATGGAAGCAACTATTTCTGCGAGATCCGGGTTCTCCTCCTGCATGGCTCTGAGGGGAAGCATCGTCAACAGTGAAGACGGGGCAGTCGAGATCGGGGTTCTCCTCCTGCATGGCCCTCACGGCGCACCACAGGACCCTCTCCCCGCCGCCGCCGTCGTTGGTGTAGGGATGGAAGAACCCCACCGCCCTCCGCCTCCCCCGCCGGTCCGAGATCACGGCCGCGACGGCGGAAAAGGGTACCAGGGATAGAAGGGAAGAAAGCAGGGTGGTCGACAACAAGACCCAGAGCGCCATGGATCACGCTCGGCGTCCTCGCGACCCACCGGATTTGGGTTTCGGCGGGTGAGGTACGGGGTCTTGTTTATACGAAAAGAAACCATCCGTGCTTGGTACGACGTACGCCATACAACACACCCACCCACACTGTGATTGGCTACAGCATGCGACCCCACAAGTGGGTCTCATCGGTGTGGCACAAATTAGCGCGACCGATTCACCCTGAAGAATTTACGTTCGCTTATTCGACGCTCATCCTCCACATCGCTCTCCGATCGTGCAACGCGGAAGAAGGGAAGCGGAGAGGACGTAGTTGGCACCAAGTGACAGTGTAAAGGGGGAAAGATAGAGTTTCATGGTTCCACGAAAGGGAAAAGAAAGAGCTCTAATAATGCATTATCTCTCGTACTTATATTTTTTAGTTTGATAATTTTTATATTATAAAAAATTATATTAATTTTTTTATAATTATGAAAGAAAAATAATTTATCCTATTTTTTTTTTACATTAATGTTTGTATTGACAAATGAGACATCACCTATTGGATTGGCATGAAATTACACTACAAGCAAATCATCATCATGATTCAAGATAACATGGAATCTCGTTCATAATGGCTTCTAATTTTTGGGTCGCTTGTCCTGTCAAGTTTCAGACATTAGACTACAGACAAAAATGGTGCGATTATTTATTATGTTTATTGGATATATGTCCTTGCTCCTCAGAAGCATCATACAAACACATGATCTCATCAATGTCCGCTTGGGATTCGCATGCATCATCTTATTGGCCATATGCAAATAAGCCTCTTCTATTTTCCTAAGAAGCCTTGAGATTGCCTTTGGTATTGTCCTATGGTCAACCACACCATCGATACTCGATTCTCTTAGTTGTTGCCGACTGTCTATTTATTTCTTAACTCTCTTTATTGCAGTCCATATTGTGTTTGCTCCTCTTAATCCTGCTACTTTGCTTTCCTTCCTTGCAGCAACTATCATTGAACTCGAGCGAGATGTCAATGGAAGGTTCACTAATGTTTTGCAGATTGTCCTATAGTAACCCCTTGAGCTCTTGATAGATGGTGGGATAGAGATTGGTAGGAGGTAATCAATGGCGTCAGAGCCAAACCATCGTAGATAATGATAAAAATCCAATCATGCTCCTCCGATACAACGACATGCATTTTGGTCTCACTAGCCTTACCCTGTGCCTAGTGGAAATTATCGTTCGTGGCATCCAACAAATCCAATTTATTCTCGATACGATCAAAATTTACCTGAATGTTGTCGTTGCTATTGATGGTGTTGGTGTTACTATTGGGATTAATGGTCTAGTCGCCGTTGGCAATGAGGTTGGGAACTTTGTCGTCGTCTGGTTTCTTAGAGGTCTGTTAGGGTATGGCTATACAGCTAAACTTGGTGGCAGTTTTGTAGAGGTATTTGGTAAAATAGCGGATGAGGGCAAGCAAAGTGCGACTGTGATGAGTGGACTAATGGATTGGGTGGCGCTAGGATAGGGTGTGATATAAGTGGTCGAAGGAAGACGACGAGGAAGGGAGGTAGTCAATCAGATCGGAAAAGACATAAAAAATGCATTGGTTCTCTACGGAGCTAGAATGGAATCTCGGAACAGGGTGGCCTGAGCTAAAGTAGTGGCAATTGGATCCGATAGGGTGGGAGAGTGAACTAGAGTATTGGGATTTTAGAGGGACACAGGTGACCGAGGAGGAGCTCTCAAAGAAAGCAAAAGAGGAGAGGAGCAAGCTAGCTCATTTCCAAGAATGAACGATGTAAAATTGAGAAGGGAGGCAGCGTTAGTGCTTATGGATACACCAAAGAAAGATTAGAACATGATGGTGCCCTTACGAGAGCGGTGGATGTGAGTGGAGGAGGCGTTATCAAAACTAGTGAAGTGACACACGTCTGGGTAGACATAGGCAAAGGAGTGCCCAAAGCTCTCGTCGACAAGCTCCGACATCACAACAACAATAGTAACAACAACAATGATGAGACGATCATCGTATGCTAGGTCTTCCATCAGTGTAGTTGACGATGCTAAAAAAATAAGATAAATTATTTTATTTTCATAAATATAAAAATTATGACGGTTCTAACGACAGATGAAGTAATATATAATTATCCCTATGATAGAAGGGAATAGAGTGCGGCGTTCTTCGGTGTATTTGTCGCAATGGATGTAAAAGGACACTCAAATAAGATGACATCGTTTTTAGATTTATATGGAGTACGATAATGCAAGTGACGGTCATACCTATCTCAGCCCGTAAATTATTCATTAGGCCACAAACACGGGTAAGACGCCAACCAACACGAACAAAGGCGTCGATAACTACCAAAGCACACGTGCCAGACAACGAACCCACAAGCAGGCTTTAATAGGAGGAACGGACGTATTTGCCACACTGTATGCCAACCCTCAGAGCTGTGAAAGGGCATGCAGCATGGTGTGGCGTGGCGTGCACACGACTTCCAATGGCTTCACCTTGGGCTTGGATAACCCCTGCCCTTCAGTCATGTTCACCTCCTCCCCCGGAAGCTTCTCCCACTCGAAGCAGTGGATCAAGGTCGCGAGTGCCAGACCGATCAGTCGCATGGCGAGGCCTTCCCCGGGGCACCTGCGCCGCCCGGACCCGAACGGAAGCATCCTAAGCCCTGCCTCCTCCTTCCCTCCCTCGCACTGGACCCTCTCCGGCTGGAACTCCTCGGGCTGGTCCCATGTGTTAGGGTCCCTGTGGATGGCCCACGCGTTCGCCAAAAGCATCGTGCCGCGAGGCACGTCGTAGCCACCGACGGTGCAGTCCTGGGAAGTCTCATGGGGCACCAGGAGCGGCACAGCGGGGTACAGCCGGAGGGTTTCATTGATGATGCAGTTGAGGTAGGCGAGATTGGGGATGTCTTCTTCTTCCACCATCCGCCCTTGGCCGATCTTGTTATCGAGCTCGGCCCTCGCCGCGTGCAGGACTTCGGGGTGGATAAGCAGGAGGCACATGGCCCATTCCATGGTGACGGCCGACGTGTCTGTTCCTGCTGCCAGTATTTCCTACACATGAAAGTAGTTTGTGTGTGTGTGTTATTTACTATTTAAGAATTAGTGAATACAAAATAAGTGATTATTTACTGATTTTTAGAACTTAATTATTATTGCTAAAAGTATAGGGCAGCTCGACATCACAACAGACTTGTGGCGAGGGATGTAATCCCGCTTCTGTTACTGCTCTGCGTCCATCAGTACACCTTAGTCGTGAGTCGAAGCGGGAAGATGAACATAACCGCAAGATTACGAATAGCGAAGAAACGACACGTACCGCAATGAGGCCCCTAATGGTGACGTCGGTGTAAGTTCCCGGATCGCTCTCCTGCAGGGACAGCATAACGTCGATCACCGTTGCCCTCCCCTTGTCTCCGTTCCCTGTCGCCGCCGCTGCCTCTCCGTTGCTGCCACTCCGACGCCGGAGGACGCGATGACGCTCGATCAGTTCTCCAATTAGTGCGTCTCTGCTCCGCTGGAGCCTCGCGAGCTTCCTCTCCGTCCCGCGCCACCCCAGCCTCCGCAGCGCTGGAAAGTAGTCCGTCACGTTTGCCGCCCCGCTCACCGCAGACGTCTTCTGCACTATCTCCCGGAAACGCTGCCTCTCCTCCGCGGACCCCCCCTTGAGGGCCGTGGCCACCGTCCTCATCATCACGTCGTACGCCAGATTGTAGAACTTCGTCTTCATCTCCACCCGCCGCGGACCGTCCGGCTCAGAATCTCCGGCCTCGAGGAAGAGGGCCTTAGCGAGCGACCGGACCGCGCGGGTCCGTGAGTCGGAGGACGAGCGAAGGGCCGTCGAGGATAAGAGGTGAACGGCGTAGATTCGTCGGAGGTCGCGCCAGTGGGGGCCGTGGGGGGTCCAGCCCATGGTTGTGCAGACGAAGCCTAACATCTGAGGGACGAGGAGGTTGGGGCGATTGGCGAAGGCGACGTCGTGAGCAGTGAAGCACTCTTCCGCGGCGGGAGCGGAGGAGACGAGGAGGACGGGGCGTGATCCGAGGCGGAGGAGTACGACGGGGCCGCGGGCGGCGGCGATGGCAGCCAAGGCGCGATGGGGAGGGAGCTTGGCGATGAGGTGGAGGTGGCCGATGATGGGGAACGAACGGGGGCTCGGCGGGAGGTTCTTGCGAACACTCTTGGTCCATCGGCATGACAGGGATGCGAACAAGAGGAAGAGAGGGATAAGAAGAGAAGAGAGGAGAGGGAGAGAGGAGGAGGCGTCGGCCATGGTATGTCGTTCGAGGATGAAAGGTTTACGTGAAATGGTTGCCAACAGAGGTCGCCCTTAAGCGCCATGGGATAATGCCTTCTTGCGGCGACACCATTATCGATCATCAACAATGAGTAACTCGTTGCCCGCTTGCCAACATTTAAATATTGCAGTCGGTGCCTCGACAGATTTGGACCCCCACCTCCATCGGTTAGGATGACTCCCGTCCCAGCAGGTACGGACAAATTAATAAATGACGGGAATGCGAACAAGAAGAAGAGAGGGATACAAAGAGAAGAGGAGAGAGGCGAGGGAGAGAGGAGGCGGCGTCACCCATGGTATGTCGTCCGAGGATGAAAGGTTTGCGTGAAATTGTTGCCGACAGAGGTTGCCTTTGAGAGCAATGGGATAATGCACTCTTGGGTCGACACTATTATCGATCATCAACACCGAGAAACTCGTCGTAGTAAAAAATATAATTGGAATGTTGAAATTATATTTTCAACATTATTTTCGTATTTTTATTGATAAAATTAATGATGCTTAAATAAGTAGAGCTAGATATTTCATTTTCACAATTATAAAAATTTTAATATAATTTTTTTAAATCTAAAAATCAAAATACTAAGGAGGTCTAACTGAAAAATAAAAGAAGATAATTAGCCCTCTAGAATCTCATTCCTATACATTATCTTCTGTAGGAGCCAAAAAGCCATTAGCAATTGGGCAGTCTTTTTTTAGAGAAGTTTCAAAAGATTCTCTTTTCTTTTCTTTAAATTTTTACTGAAGGATGAGGTTTGACTGTTGACTTTGGATCCTCAAGAATGACATATGATTACCGCTTAGATTTCGTCCCTCACTGAACAAATCAAATCTATATATATCTTAATTCTCAAATATCATTAAAAAATGTATCATTTTTATAATTTTAATTTTATCCCGATTAATAATTTTAAAAATATATCATTATAATATGTTAAATTATTATATTTTAAATGTAGCCTTTTAATAATTATAAAGGCAAAAAAATTAAAAAGAAATATTCTACAAAAAAAATATAAAATTGAACAGAATAATTCAAACGCTGAAGGATTTAATGTGACTCGCCAAAAAGTATCAATTTGAATATAACCCAAGAACAAGCCTTAACACTATAAAATTACTCTCAAACTCAGGGATGATAACAAATATATCCTCAAAATATTATTTTTTTAAGGAAAAGGGATACATATAAGTTTTATTTGCAAATATACCCTCAAAATCGTCTAACCAGAAAAGTTGGTTTGGATATCCTCAAAATGGATGTAAAGCTGCAACAATTCCAACAAGTTACATTAGATATATACATAGAGTTTGCAAATTGTCAGCTTCTGGCTAGTTATCAATACAGTTCAAATTAACATTAGGCATCAATTGCAGCTGAAGCACAAATACCAGTTGCTAAGAGTCTTTGATAAAACAGTCATCACCATTACAAAACCTATCAAAAATCGGTGTTGTATATTACAAGTTGTCAAAAGAAAAGAAAATTATTACTTGCAGAACATGCTCAGCATCCATGGAAAATGTTATCATCGGAGAAGAATACAGTATCGTTGAATCAAGTTCATGAAGAAGATTTGGGTGCTAGAATAGGCCGAACTGCAGCCTTGAAGTCCTCGAAGAATTTCTGCCCTAAAAACCTTTGAGCGCGCTTTCTAGCAGCTGCATCTATTGCTAGTCTCTCTGCCTCTGGCATCTTAATCACTTGGAGGATAGCTTCAGTATATTCCTCTTTGTTTGATGCTAGAAATCCTGTTTGACGTCCACCTTCATCCAAAACTATGTCCATCTTGGGACCTGCTGAATTATGAGCTGATGGGAAGAAAAGTATTGCCAATGGATAACACGCGTAGCTTTCGGAAAAGCAGTAGGATGGGAGCTCACATGCGCTGACCAATTGGTATCACACCAGATGCCATGTGCTCTACAACACTAATTCTAAAATGTTCATCAATCATGGAGTGAAGTCCTGCAACAGGACCACCCAAAAGTTGGACCACGTCCCTGTTACGGTGAACAATTCAAAGAGAGCTGATGTAAACATGGCAAACAATAGAAGAAACTGCATATCATTTATGCATTGGAGGTAGTAGAGTTTTGGATTATGTACTGAAGATTCCTCTCAAGCCTCAATGACTACTAAACATAAAGTTCAAGCATAAGACGACATTCAAAATCGCATGCACTGCAAATAGTATGTCGAAGTTTGACCTCCGATGCATAGCCACGATTAGATTGATCTAAAACTTAAAGTTCGTAAGTTAAGCTTTACTTTAGTAAATAACCCTGGGTCTTCAAGAATAAAAATAGCCAAAGAAAGAACATATGGAATGTTGAAGTCATTATCCTCCTGCACATCTCCAGCCTCAAGCTACTCATTATGCTCTTTCTGGATATGGAATGTTGAAGTCATTAGAATAAAAATAGCCAAAGAAAGAACATATGAAATGTTGAAGTCATTATCCTCCTGCACATCTCCAGCCTCAAGCTACTCATTATGCTCTTTCTGGATATGCTTCAATGTCAATAACATAAAAGAGTAGCACAAAACCAAACAGTATATAAAGGATAATGGAGTCGTCATATGGGAAATTCTACTTGGTGCACCTAAACTCAAACATAGATGTCACCAACCCTGTTTTAGATCCACTAAAATTTAAGAAAAAAACCAGAGCATGTTGTTCGTTGAGTACAGTAAAAACAAATCTAGAGACAAAAGAGGGAATCCAAAACTTAAAATATATTAGCAGCTATGAATTTTCAAGTTGAAAGTAAACTATTGCTGCAGATCGAACCTATACATAACATCCCTGTGAAACTCCACAAAATTATCCAAATTTAGTTCCCAGCATCTGTCTTTGGGTTTCTGCAATCTTTCTTCATCCTGCTTATTCCAACAGCTACCTACAAATTGGAGCTTTGGTCTAGGCATGTCCTGATATAGTATTCCAACAGCATGTGCAAATGCTTCCAGTTGAGGGCTGTGAGCCTTGAAGCCTTGATGAGAATCAAGTGTTAGAGTTAATATTGTGATATCAACCAACCATATGACCACATGATGAGGGCATTCACAGACATTTCCTTCTCTGGGCAAAACAAACTGGGCAACTGATATAATTACAGGACTCCTAACTGGCTTTTCCAGAGGAAGCATCTGCTTGGACATTCAGGACTTTCTTTCATCAATGACAGTTGAATAAATCTCTAGCATTGAATAATTAAATGGAGCCAAGTGATAATATAGGATGTTTTGAAATGTCCAAATTGCTAATTCCTTTAAACAATTGCAGGCAATAAGACACATTTAGTTAAACCATGAAACATAACTCTCTAAAGTTGGTTTTGTAAAGAAACAAGACATCAAAATTAAATATAATTGGCTTGGAAATTTGTCATGCATGATAAAATTGTTAAACATCAGTCAGCTATAAGCCAGGCTGCCAATTTACAAGAACTATATATATATATATACCTGAAGGGATGAAGTATCACAGGGAGGGTACACTCTCTCAGTGCGTTGAGGAATCTTCCACAGACAATCTATATGTGATCTGGTCCTTAAGGAATTTACCATTGCAAGATGTGCACTGGATCCCACCAACCCATACAACCTACTAAATATTGTATAGTACACCACTTTGCACCTTGATAGCAGAATGCTGCCTCACTAGTAAAGAAGATAAGATGATTAGCACCACCAGTCAAAGAAAAAAAGATTTCTTAGTCCATCCAAGACTAGATTTCCTATACAAAAGCAGTCAAATCCATGCAATTTACTGCTTATTTATTTCTTTTAAGTCAGAGTATCAGTATTCTGACCTCGTCTACAAAGTGGAGAACAATAACAAGCAGTGTTCGTTGCATAAATGGAAATTGGTTGCAAATAAATCATGAAATACATACAATACAGAATAAGCACTAGGAAAAAGCAGGACATGGAGTAAACAGAATGACCATGTTCTCATATGTGTGCTCCAATTTGTTTAAAAAACTCCCGTTATTGTTGAATAAACCAAATGCCATGTCATCACACAATTCTAAGAAAATATAGTACAGATTAACTAGAACTTAAACAGAAAGTTGCATCCAGAGGTTAAAGCAGAAAGTGTGTCCACTTAACATTAAAAATTTAACAAACATGACCTTTAAGCAACATTACCAGAAGTCATTTCTTGTGAAACAGATTGTAGAGTGATGCTCAATTGCAAAAACGACAAAAGTTTACAGGTAGCTTAGGACACCAAATAAGCAACTAGTTTTAGAACTTAGCTCATGAACATGATCAAGAACAAAGGTCTAAGCTGTACCAGTTCTTATAAACAAATTGCAAGTGATAAAGATTTCAAACATCAAGTAACTATTTCTGCTGTCAACTGAAGATACTATGTATGCAAATACCAGCTAGCAGTTAAAGAATCATTATTGTACATTGAGCTGCTCTGGAGAACACGAGAAACCATATCCGAGCTGATGGTCGGATAGTGAGTATAGCAAATAACTTTGCACCCAAAAATCCAAGCAAGCGGGTAGGTAAAAGCATAACCACTAGTATCAAAATAGAATTGAGGTGTGAATTTGCACAGAGCCTCCCACGAAAGATACACTGAACCAAGACTTTTTCCGATCATAGTAAAATGAGGATACGTGTGTTCTTCAATCCGTTTCCTTCTGTACAAATGAACGACCTAAGAGTGCAGGTTGGCAAGTTAAACTATGAGATAATTTAACAAAAACTGAAGTGCCAGAAAAGGATGAACAATAGGTATGATGATGGACTCATCTTATCAAATTAAAACCTAAGATTTTAAACACTCTTCCTTCTTTCATTTCATAAGTCAGTATTGGTGGTTAGCAACAAAACATCCTAACATCCTCACCAATTTCAGAATGAAAACTACTAGTCATCCTGATCGTTGGTGTCTGACTCTAACATATATTATTTGTAAGGATAGAACATCCCAACATCCGTACCAATAAAATAATCGTAAGGCCTATATTTATTATATATCATCAGCACATATGGTTCTTGAACGTCTCCTTAAAAGTGAATAATTGATCTTTATTTCATCGGCCTCCATCAGAAAAACACTAGTGCGTGCCCAGAGATCAAGAACCAATAAGAATTTTGATATGACGGATCTGAAACTAGCTGGTAGTCCTGACATTTAACGCAAATTTAAGACGCTGGACTAAAAGAAAAGCGCAAAAGTCGATTTCTGAGTTTAATTCAGCACAAATTAAATAGGGAAACGACGTCGGCGAGGCCTCGCCTAAGAATGCGCAAGGGCTACCTGAGGGGGCCGCAGGAGCTTCACGCCGAACCGATCGAGGGCGCGGGCGGCGAGGCTCTGAGGGGAAGCATCGTCAACAGTAAAGGCGCAGTCGAGGTCGGGGTTCTCCTCCTGCACGCTCCTCACGGCGCACCACAGGACCCTCTCCCCG
The DNA here is from genome assembly GCA_024322285.1 of Musa beccarii. NCBI lineage: Eukaryota > Viridiplantae > Streptophyta > Magnoliopsida > Zingiberales > Musaceae > Musa > Musa beccarii. The sequence continues at coordinate 70,334,408 of CM044394.1, forward strand.
CCGCCGCCATCGTTGGTGTAGGGATGGAAGAACCCCACCGCCCCGAGATCACAGCCGCTACGGCAGAGGCGAGTACCAGGGATAGAAGGGAAGAAAGCAAGGTGGTCGACAACAAGACCCAGAGCGCCGTTGATCACGCTCGGACTCCTCGCAGCCCACCGGGTTTGGGTCTCGGCGGGCGAGCTATGGGGCAACGTTTATTCGAAAAGAAAGCATCCGTGCGTCGTACACGCATGGACCACGATACCATCCACCTACACTGTGATTGGATGCAGCTAGCGACCGCGCAAGTGGGTCGCATTGGAGTAGCACAAATCCGCGCGACCGGTTCACCCTGAAGAATTGACGGTGGCTTGCGCTTGGTCTTCGACGCTCATCCTCCGTATTACTCTCCGATCGCTGCCGCTGGCAATCCAGAACTGCAGGACATCCTGCCTCCAAAAAGTCTTCTCCTCCACACTATCTCTTCAACTCCCTTGACGATGCTCGCCGCTTTCCTTGTCTCTGGTGCCGCGGATGTTGCTAGCGTCACCTCGAACAGCATTACTGCCCATTCGCTCGCCGCGCCGGTTTCATTATGTATGTTGTAGGCATCGCCGATCCATCCGTGATCTACAGCCCGTCGATCGTAGCGCAGTGGGCAATTTACACTCCTTGACGGCTGTGTGCTTGTGAGGGGAAGGATTACAACTGCACTGGCCTCGACGATGACCACCGACGGGTTTTTCAGATTTCTAAAGCCATATTCCCACTCAGGAAACGTCCAAAAAAGATCGCGCGCGTAGACAGCCTCTTCAATATCGGAGACTTTTCTATTCGTTCTTCGCTGGAGCAATTTCAAGGCATCATGCAACCATTGCACCCGCAGCATCATGGTAGTATCGTGCATCACTTGTTACCTGAACCGTCCTCGGTCACTTTTTATTGTGTTAAAGATCCTGAATCCTTCAATAGGCAAAACAGTTCTCACAGTGACGGGCGCAATCCTCGGGCAGCGCTCTATTCGAGTATAAAGAGATTGAATAACTTTAAATACCACAAGAAGTAGCTGTTAATGAAGTTAAGAGTCAAAGCAATGACAAAAAACGAGAGATTAAAAAGACTGCTAAACGCAAACTATTAGAAACAATAAGAGATGACATAATTGTTTCTACAAGTGCTCGGTTCAGAGGACTTCGATAAAAGAAAACAGTTTTGAGCCAGTACAGAAATACCAATAGAAGTACCAAAAGCAGGAGTTTCTCTTTCGCTACAGAGGCAAGGCAGTAAATGAAAGAGCAAACCATGTAGTATTCTTTCAAGACCGAAGAATCTCCGTTACATCTCTTACAGGGCCGCTTGCATAAAAATCAGCGTGCAAGAAACTACTTGGGGCCAATGTCCTTCAGAGCACAGATCTGTTCTTCACCCATTGCAGACATCACAGTAACAACCAGATCCTTCCCCTCAGCAAACCCATCCTTGAGCTGCAATGCATTCAGATGGCCCAACATTAAACATTGTCAGACTAAGGGAAAGTATCCCCTTTCAGAGAACTCTATTTTAACTAGTCCATGATACCACAGAAGGATGAGTAGGAGAAACTCATAAGCTACACATCAGCAGGAGCCTCATGCACTGGAAAATCATAGTTGGACTCACTCTACATGTCAGATTTTTACTCACCACATTTGTTGCATCATTAAGCATGTTTTTCAGCATGTCATATGATATACACATTTAACATAACAAATAGCATCAAATCTAATGTTCCCAATTTCACATAATTGCCTCTAGAGTACAATATGATTCCACTTGCAAATCATGCAGTACATCTTCGTCTAACGTCGTTCAGTCTCTCTGGAACATCAGTGCAATTTACGCAGAGCATAAATTACTAAGTATCTGGATGTTGTAAGTTAATTTCATTTTTGCGTAACTTTCTTCAGGTTTTTTAGAAGTAAATGAATTGGAAATATCAATCCTCATGACAAACCTGAGCTAGCAAATTTTCATCAGTTGGGAGCTTCAGATCATCTTTGGTGTTGCCACTCTCAGTCAAAAGACTCACCTACCATGTGCGATCAAATATTAATTACAAAACCCATCACTCAAATAGGAGAAACATGATATATAAATGACGATAGAACATACAAAACCATCTTCAGATATGTCGATCAGTTGATAATCAGTGCGATTAACATGAGGAACCTGCAGACAAACCAAACAAATTAAAAAAATTCTAAAAAACTACTAAATTGAAAAAAAAACAATTTTCAATATGATATGTTCTAGGACACACATCACAGTTGTGGGAGGATGGCACGATATCCTCAAGTTTTTTTGCATTAAAGATGTCTATGGCAACAAAGTGACATTTTGCGTGGCCATGCTTCCCAGTCTTGGAGGTTGAAACTTCAACAACCTAAAAATTGAAAGAGAGAAAATGCTGTTTACAATCATAATAACATAAAGGGCATGGAATTATAGAATCACAAACACATACATAAAACGCATTCTAGATTGCTACAGAGATTATCTTTACAGTGGAACAATCCCAAAAAATCTGTAGGCTCCAAGACAACACAAAACAAAGCATTTGAACCTAAAGATAGAAATATTAAGATCAACCAACAATATATCTACAGCCATAGACTGATTATAATCACGAAATGTAGTTTAAATACTATTCCTAAAAGTCAAGAAACCTCACCTCAGCTTCAAAAAGGCCAATTAAATGTCATGTAGGAGTAAAAGCTGTCAGCACTTGTTTCTTGTCCGTTAAGCATAATTTGTAGTTATTCATTGACACATCTGTAATCCTAACCTCAGCACATGATTAATCACAAAAAAAAAATCATGGAATAAGGTGCATTACATGAGTTCAGTTTATTCCCTATGTCCAAGAAAAAGATGCCTTTGTTTTTCACTTCCTGCAGATAGCATTTGGAATTGTAGTAAAATACAAACAGATCATATGAATTCAGAGACCAGATCATATAACAAAATTGCATATCTTCGTCAGATTCCTGACATCCATATATCAAATCTTCGTCAATACACATCTACTAGTTTTAATCGATGGTCACACAAGACTTACAGCAATGAATCAGATTCATCAACACTATCAAAACCGTAATTAACCAAGAAACCCACAATGGAACCATCACAACCTAATGTAGGTGGAGGTAATGAAAGCATACAAATAAAAGAAAACCAGAAGACGTTATACAATATCTCATTGCAAACAATCATGGAAAACCGCACACCAATTAACGGATAAACAGACCCAAAAGTTAACGAAGAAACATATATTCCATGCAAAGAATTAACAAATCCAGAAATCAAGATATGACAGAAATAGTAATTGATTCAAACGACGGAATGAACAAGAAACCTTGCAGGGTCTCCCCTTGATCACGATGTACCCATTCTTCCGGATCGTCCCAGCCTGTTGCGGGTAGGTCTTGGACGCTCCGGCGTCGGCCTTGGACTCGAAATGATGCTCTTCATCCGACATGATCGCTGATTCAAAGAATCAAAGAAACAACAAACAGATCACGATCCAAGAAGACAACAAGAATGATCAATAGAGGGCGCAAAAGAATACAACCAGCAGATGGTAACAAGGGTTTCGTACCTGCTCGTGGTTAACGGAGGAGGAGCGAGAAATGTAGGAAACGAAGAGCGAGAGAACGCCGGAATCCGCCGCGGGCTAGGGTTTCTTTTTATAAATAACTCCAGTGTTGTGGCGTCCGAGTAACGACGGCCGTGCGATCGAGTACGACACGTGGACGGTCTGATACGTGCAAGCATTCTTTTGCGTCCCATCTGTGTTGACGTTAGACGCTTGCGACCGGTACCTATCCGAATGCGACCCATATCTGCTTCTAATCCCAAGGCCGGTGGCGCCGTCGGGTAATCCCAGATGGATAAAATTGATGACGCTCAATCGAATCGACCATCTACATTTCTCCCACTTTGGGATTTTCTTTTCTGCTTAAGTCCCCACTTGCTTGCTCGTCGCTTGTTAACAAGTGTAAGAAATGAAAGGATGAATTGAATGAACTAATGAACTACAACACGAATTATTGAGCAAGGTGAGTAAATAATGTGAAAGAGTTGAATCAAAGCTGTAGTTGAGACAATGTCGGCACATTGGTAACGCACATCTAGTTACATAAATACAAGCGGTTCTTTTGGAAGAAATATAATCTCAGAATCCTAAACATAACTGTCGATGAGTGACTTCCTCATCTCGTCGACGATAGAGCTTGGCCGGGCTTCTCTTAGTTTGAAAACGCTCTCAATGACAGAGAGCTCAGTTGCAGTGGTATCGGATCCACAGAAGGCTGTCCAGTCGTTCACAGTCATACCAGCAGCAATTACCTCACTGCCTCGGTTCACTGTTCCCGCGACGAGTGGGACTTGGAGAAGAGTGGAGAGCTCGTCAAGATCTTCAATGGATGTATGCGGGTGAACCTGTTAGGAAATCCAAGATAAGAAGATGATATCAATAACAATACTTGTCTGCCTCGTGTTTCAGTGGGAGCTACACTAACTTACCAGACCCCCTCTGTTCGAAATTGCACAATAACTGCCGACCAGTATATTCCCAGCAATTGTCTGCCTGAATACTTCGACTCCAAGTACATCGGCGATGAGCTCTTCAGTTTCCTGAAATAAAAGACCATACAATGATGTAACCTATGCGATCATGGAGTACATTGAGGAAAAAAAATGAATTAGCTGCAACACAAGATTTTAGGTACAGTAAAAAAGGTAACTAGGGATTGGAAAAGCAACATGTCAACCAAACAATATAGGACGAAAATGGAAGTCATGTCAGGATTTGATTTCTCTTTTCTAGGCCAAACTAGTTGCATGTCACGTTTCATATCTGTGGATACCATCCCCTCGCAAATTGTAAGCACGAAAATAGCTTACTCTGTCCAGATCGGGGTGTGTGAGAGCAACATGATCGTTGCAAGCTATGCAATTGCCTAAAGCAGATAGTCTTTCCTCTATTCTTTGAACAACCACTTGATCAGGTAGACTGTTCCTCAGATGTTGGAGCTCTGAAAAGACAATTAAACAAAAATCAATTAGAACAGTCCCTTTGGTTACATGAGTGATTTTGGAGGATAACATAATACTAAAAACAAAGAAAAAGAACATTGTGCATCATACACATTGTTTGCTCTCATATATTTTTGGAGGAATAAAATGTTAATGGATTAACAGAGGCTCATGGAGAGTGGATAAAATGCAGTTCTTGATGAACTGCAATTCATCAAATTTTCCTGGCCTTCCCTTTAGTCCAACCATCACAATGTTTGCTGACATGGCTCTTAGGTGTAGAAGTACCAAATATTTAAGTTCTTTTAAAAAATGGTGCATCATATTAAATATTTAGATAAAATTCTCTTCCTTCTTTCATTTAAAAAGCCCCCAGATAATTAGTTTTCCTGATTAGAAATCATATGAGAAGAAAATGGTTTTTCTAAGAAAGGCAGTATGTCACAACCTCCCCTAAACTAAATATGATTCCTGAAAGAAGATTATTTAACGAATTATTCTTCACTGTCAACTAATCCTACACAACCAAGTAAATATACTCATTGAGAATATGGATCCAAATAGTCAGTCAAATAACCTTGACTTTTTTTACCTCAGCAAAAATTGTTGATTTTGGATCTGTGAACAGCTAATGGGTAGTCCAATCACTAACTGTTGCTGCAAAAACTTATCCAGCTCTGCCAGTTCAATCACCAATTATGCACTCATAATTGGCAGACCAACCTCTTCTTCAACATGTAAAAGAAAAAGGAAAAAAAAATATTTTTTGGACTTGATATTTCCTTAGTTACATCCATGAACTTAAGCCAACAGATGGTTTCAAAGTCAAAGGCGAAGCAAATAAAGATCCTTTTGATGGATATGAAGTTACAACTTCAGCTGAATAGAGGGACTTAGAGATACACAATCCTAGAAAAATTCAAATTAAAAATATTCAGTCATATGATTAATTTAAGCATTAGATGGCACATCATTGTTTTGACTACAGGACTACATTTCGTAACCAACATCAACACATTGTTTTAGATCAGATAAACATCTTAAATGAGCCAAAAGATGTTACAATGTTGCCAAAATCTAAAGCCTATATCGCTGATTCAAGTCATGTAAACATAATCTTTGATTGCCAAAATAAGACTGCACATATTGATGATCTCGAAAGCTAACAACTAGATAAGTAAACTACTGTTTGTGATAAATTTATTGCATAAAAATGGAAAAATATCCAATCATGGTCTTAAGATTTAACAATTCACACATATATAAAATTGTGGGGGTAAAGTTAATGACCACTTTCTTGCATATTTAGATAAGTCTCCTTTCCTTCTTCAAAACTATGTAGAACAGTTTTGACTGAGAGATGATGTGGCTGGACATGACTCAAGCCAATACAGACTGGACTCCTGTGGTGGATTTTGCATCAAAATGGTGCAACAAGATGTCACAAGTAGCAGAAAGTTGAATTTGCTCAATATTGAGTCTTGTTAACAATCGAGAAGGCTGTGCCAGGGTCAAGTAGGCTTTCGCTACATCCTTGGATAACAGGATAGATTTCAAGGTTGTGCCACATAGTAATAATTATCTTTCCCAAATGTGGGAGGCTGTTATGGATCTACTTTCCTTGTAAGATTTCAGAGACACCAGTATAAATTTCAGTTAAGATAATACAATTCCAGGCAATAGAATAGTTCCAGTCTCAAAGACCGCTCCATCCCTTCTCCATCGTTCCAGTATGATACTGATCATGCTATTAACTGACAATGATAAAATGGATCAAACCACCATTCGATAAAGATCACCTCATGTTATTTCTTAACGCAAGTACAAACAATAACTATGGACCTACCTTATAGGCTATACAGCAAGCCTTGTGCAAACCCGATGGCTTCATCTCCAATCAGTGTTTTCTTTCCAATCAGGGTTTCTAAAGGAAACAAGTCTCACCACCTTAATTATGTTTTTCTCTGTCTTTTAAATGGCTAGACTTGAATGTGCAGGTCCACATACTTAAAACTACTAGGGCAAATAGCTTCCAAAATTCAACATCACTTATGATTAATTTATATTGCAAAATCATCTACAATGAATTCTTACCTTGGTCTGTCGTGGTGTGTGGCAAGAGAAGCCCATTTTTATTTCCTACATTGAAGTGGGATAATGCATGAGAAATATGTAAAGTCATCATATAAACTTTGGATAAACTTAGCACTTACCAGCACAAAGTCGCCCAATTATTCTAGTGCCTGCTATAGAGGTCTTCACCACAGGGATAGCATCAGCCAACTCGGCTTCAAACATGCTGCATATCATCCACTCTAGATCATCAGCGACACATACAGGAACTATTGCAAAAGAAAGAAGGGAAGTATTAAAACCTGTAGAAGTTTTCTGATCCTCCAATCGCAACCAAACAATAGGCATTGGTCAGCTTTGAGAAAACCCCAACTTCACAAGAGTTCTCAAATTGAATACCTGCAAAAAGTTAGATGACGATCTCTTAGGGGATCTTTTAAGAGTTAGACTGTTTAACAACATAACTCAAGCATCATACAGCATATTTAGAAAAGCATGGAGTTGTTATCTTCAGGAAGCTACATGAAAAGGTGAGCACTGCTTGTCCACCCAGTTCATCATTTAAGGATCTTTCAATAATGGAAGAAAAATGGAATTGTAGAACAATTTTAGAGTTTCAATTGTCTACCCAGTAGCTACATGAATGCGACACAAGATTTCAATTTCATTAGTTGTTTATACATTTTCATAAAGAGAATTGCAATGAAGAAAAAAGAATAATAAGAATTTAAAGAAATCACACAGCTAAGCGGATCTGTCAAGTTTTTGTAACATGCCAAATTATATACCTTCATTAGTATCTTTGTTTACATTAACACACAAGTTCTTCGTTTTCATTAACTACAAAAATCTTTGAAAAAAAATAAAAAGATAATATAACTATTTAGTGGAGCAGCGGATTTGGGTACTTACGAGTAGCCATAACGGTTGGCTGCAAAAAAGACCTTTATTGACCTGTGATCACCGCAAAGAAGAAGACAGAATTGGAACATTTCACGAAGTTTAAGGATAAACTGGAACAAATTTCATTGAATCATTAACAAAGATACCAAAAAATGAAAATTTAGCAGCGCTAAATCAACAGATTAGGTTCCAACGGGCGAGAGAACGAAACCAATCAATCAAAACATCACAGAGTAACAACAAATGAAAAATAGTTGTAAATTTTAGGTTCATGGAGGAACCTAGTCAACTAAAGGATTCAAGACTCCACCTCCTAGAAGGTTTCGATCATTTTACTTATAACCGCGTAAACCGCAAGAAATACAAAATAGTCACAAAAGAAAAACGAAAAAGAAAAAAGGAACGCGAACCGGAGGGACCTGAACGAGGAGGATCCGAACCCCAAAGAGATCGAGGCGCCGAGGGGCTGAAAGGGATGGTAAGATGCCGCTGCCGATCGCGAGTTAGGCTTTGGAGGTTCCTCTAGGGCTTGGATTGGGGTTGATGGCTTCGTGTTGCCGGACGAATCTGGTTATTACACTGTTTAATTCTTTTCATACGTATTAGACACACCACTACCCGTGCCGTGAATGGAAAGGAATCGTGGGCTCCTTGAAGCAACGAATTTGGGTAGCGTCTGTTATCGTAAACACCAGATAGATTAGAGTCGGATCGGTGCGGGCGCTTAAAAGATCCGACCCATTAATTCGAGAGATCAAGAAAAGGAGGTCGGATCCGATCACGTCTCTCACTTGCATTCGATGAGGCATCTTACGCCAAGTTCCAACTTAGGGTATTAATCAAGAACGAATACTTTGTTGGATCGCAATATCATATCTCTATTTAAATTTTCGAACTATATCGATGCATCGGATTTATGGGAAATCATGTCAATAAGGGGGATACGCGCATGAAATATGCTGGCGAAATTAGCCTCTTGATTTTTCAGTTGAGATTTTTTTCTTACTTTTATTAAAGTGTAATGATATAAAATTAAAATTAGGGATGAACTAATTAAAATCATCAAATAGTTAGCATAGTAATAATCACTTCAATAGAAGATGAAATAAAAGAGAATCATTTAAATATCTACATGTGTTTAAAGATCCACGTAAACTCAAAATGACTAAAACAATAAATGTGATATGAAAGATAGAAGAAAATATAAAATCTTAATATAAATTATAAATATAATTTTGAAATATTCTTAATTTAACTAAATATCTAATATTTTATGAATTTTAATAACGATAATAAATCAATATAATCAACCTCGTATAGTTGAGATTTATACTTTGTTGTTATAGTAGTTATTAGAATAGTTTTTAATTATCCAAGCATAAAGTCAATTTAGATCCTATCTAGTTCTCTTTTTTTAGTCAATCTTAATATGAACTCCTTCAAAAATCATTTAAGTACTGCAAAACTATATTGAAGGCAATCCTAATAATGCTCCTCCGATATCTAGGTCAGTTGACTATTCAAAAAGTTGAATTAATGTGTTTAATGTGTCTAGATGTACTTATGAATCCTCTTTTTTAGCAATTGTTTGGAACTACTACGATTGCCTATTACTTAAATCATGCTATTATGAGGGAGTAAAATTTGACCATCATTATTATTTGCATGTGTCAAGATAGCATAATATTCTGGCATGTGGCATTGATCAAGCATGACTAGTTTACTTCACTCTACGAGGCATTCGCTAAGGTGGTGCTATGGGATGGAACACATGGCTATGTCATGTCGGCCACATGGAGTAGAGGTGTTAGCCACATGGTTTCATCATGTCGATTGCATAGAATTGAGGTGTCAATCAGATGGCTCCATCCTATTAACCACACGGAGCTAGTTGGTTAGCCACAATGTGCTAATATGTTATCTATATGAGGTTGGCTTATCGGCTACATGCCTTCATTGTGTCGGCCATATGGCTCTGTCGTGTTGGTCACATAGGGAGAGGAGCCACGATGAAGTTGATGTGTTAAGTGTGTGACACTGATATGCTAACCATATCATTTTTACTATAATACATTATCCCCCATCCCTCGAACTTGTTGAGCTAGGAAGCATAGCAGAATCAGGTCAATAAGTAGTATTTAGAATCTTATTGTCTAGGGTAGTATTTGGCAATTGCTAAGGTCTTCAACTAGGCAAGGGCCATAAATGGCTAATGGGCCAAAGAGTAGTGGGCTACTAAGGTTGGTCCCGAGGCGCATTATGGATTGATGAGGCTAGGTATAGTGACATAGAATAGGTCAACATGACAGTGCTATGGTGCATGTTGAGTTGACATGATTTAGTGTGGGTGCATGGTATGTGTCTGCGCATAGTCTTTCTGTCAACGAGAGAAAAAAATTAAGGTGGATATGATTGTGATTTGATAACTGACCACATGCCATAATCATTTATGATTGGGTTGACACGACAATATCTAAAGGCTCCACGTGGTAGTTGTGTGGATCATAGTAGATTTGACTAGTAGACAATAATGATCTAATTAACCCCCAAATTAAGTAGATTATGCTGTGTGTCCAGAGGCACCTTGGATTGAATCATGTGTCTCCCTCTCCTCAAAGCTTTTGAAAGTTAAACAAGTGATCAGGTAGTGGAAGTGTCACTCTCGACCTCTATAAATAACAACCTATGGCAATACTCTTTACACCTGCCTACAACTCAGACACCTTAAGACAGCAACTTCAACTTCGACCACTCAACAACTAAAGGTCCATGATATTGTCCTCTTTGACCTTCTCATTTAGCACCTCAGAGTCAGATATATCATTGATTCCATCACCACCCTTGACGTAATAATAGGAATTTTGATCTTTAGAGGGAGTTGAGTCAGCCACACCAGTAAAGGTTATCCCTTCGGAGGTGAATCCACATAGTGGTGTGGCTCCACCACCTATGGCATAGTCCTTTGACTCGGACTTCATAGTATTAGTTTTTGACTTAGGTGCTTCAGGAGATCTATCACATACGAATAGAGTTTGAGCTGGTGTTTGCTTGATCAGGATAAAACAAATGGTTTAAACAATTTTTGAAAACTTCATATAATAAAAATATTTTATTCGATAAAAATCCTTTCGAAAAGTCGTATGATTCAAATAAGATCATAAATGAGTAGAGAAGAGGAGATTGGATAGTTTGCAATAAAGTAAAATAAAATGCAACAAAAGTAAAGTACGCACCAAGAGAAGAACACGCCAATTTTATAGTGGTTTGATCGTCCGACCTATATCCACTCCCGATACCACCTCCGATGAGGTCATCCACTTCTACTATTGATCTTTTTTTAAGGACAAAGATCAATCACCCCTTATAGAACTTTTACAAGTGGCTCACTCTCCTTTTATAAACTTTTACACTTGAGACTATAGAGGTGAACTCTCAACTTTTTGTAAACTATTTCACTATAGTTTCAGTTCGCATCTCAGCACTTCTCTATGCTCAACTAGCTGAGAAGTAAGGGGTATTTATAAAATAGAGTAAAAAAGATCTCATTCCGGATTTTTGGGATTCTAGCAGTACCACCACCAGTTGACTCTGACACGGGGCGATACCACCGCCCAATCTAGCGGTACCATCGCCAGAACAGAGTTTCAGGTACTGGAATGAGGTAGTACCACCGCCTGACTAGTGGTACCATTGATTGACTATTATTAATTGCCGGCGGTACCATTGCCTATGCTCCTAGGAGATTGAACCTAAAAACAATCTGGCGATGCCATCACCAGACAGAGTTTAGCAACCTGGTGGGGCCTTGAATCTGACCAAAACCTATCTAATTTCGAGCCAAGTTGGCCCCTAATAGAGTTAGTGAGATTACCTCTCAAACTTAACTCTAATTACATGATAACTATAATAATTAAGATATATACTAAAGAAAATAAAATCTGGTAAGTCAAGGATTCTTCCAACTTAACTCTTTCTGATGCCAACTAACAATCTCTCAGGCTAAGTATGACGATCTTGAGATTGCACTTCTCGAGGACTCCATTACCGGGTATCCCACTAATAGCAAGGTTGTAATAGTCGGATTTGATAGCATCGATGATCGAAGCAAGATAACAGTCTATGCAATGATAAGGAGGTTGAGGTCAATGACAATGTTGAAGATTCGTCGATGACGGAGGACTCAACGAGAGGTGCCCCACCCAACAAGCCACCTCTAGACGCTGCCACCTTAGATGTCGAGGCACCGATCATCGAGAATCCCAATCCAGTTAGCCATGACTCTAGTTTTAGATTGAACCCCCGAAGATGATGTTGTACAAATACTAGAAGGGTAATAAAGTTATATTATCTATTTTATATTTTCTATAGTCGAGAGATTCATTTTAGAATGTAAAAACTCTCAAAATAATGTAAAGAGTCATTTACAAATGAAATTCTCTTTTTTTTCCCAATTAAAGTATCTTTACAAACTTTGCATCATAATTGTTTTAAAATCTTACAAAATTGAAGGTAGTATTTATTGAGGTGTGATAAATGTTTGGAGTCGATAAGTTATTGATTTGACCTTTTTTGAGATTAGATATAGGCCTTTATAGGTTGGCACCAATTGACTCTTGGTATGAGTCAGATTATTGACTCTGGCTTACCTTAAGGCCAAGTTTGTAGCCATCAATTGATGAGATTGAACCCGATCATTGAAGGGTCTTGGTCATTCAAGTTTTTGAGATATACTCGTGCTCTAACTTCATCAATTAGATCCTAATTTGCCCTCAACTTGATATCCTCCTCCTTAAAGAAGTGTTAGGTTTAGATGGTTGATAGTATCAACTCGGTTTGTAACACAATCTTTGTTTCATATGTTAGACAAAAAGGTGATTCTCCAATATAGACTTTTGGTATAGTGCAATAACTCAATAGATTAGTCGAGAGTTCATTTACTTATGCGCCATTAGCTTTAGAGACTATTTTCTTCAATTCTTCTAGTATGGCTCGATTAGTGGCTTTTGTTTGACTATCAACATATGATTGCACCATCAAATTAAACTTCAAGTGGATTCTAAAAGTTGCAAAATACTTTCAATTAGATATTGTTGAATTGCGTTCCATTGTCAATGACCAAAGCATGCAAAACTCTAAATCGAGAGATAATATTTTTCCAAACGAATCTTTTGACCTACTTCTCCATAATTAATGTTAAGGGTTCATCTTCAACCCATGGTTTTGATGAAAGCGATGATACTTTTACATATTCCTTTTTACCGATGGTGCCCTTAAGGAGCAGGGGGTATGCAATAGTCCTTTCTCTCGAAATTACATGAATACTTCCATGCATGAAGCATTGAGTAGTGTGAAGTCTCTCCATAAGGGAACCTAGTCAATCCTCTGCCTATCGTTCCAAGGCTTTTCGATTGGGTTATGACATTGAACTTATTCTTCCTTTCTCAACTTTTTTTACTTAGCCTTTTTTTTTTCTGACAATCATTGATTCTATAACAATGTGATGGTTAGCCGCTTGCAATAATTCTACGAAAGTCATTAGAAGTTTAATAATAACTTTGTACAAAAATCTCAATAGCTGAAGGTCATTGATACATGCATTGATGAGGATGAAGGGAATTGGGTTGGCGACAAGTCAAACTTATTAAATCTTCCTATGTAGCTCTCCAATGACTTCTTTACTTCTTGTTGTATGGTAAGAAGGAAAGTGATAGGCTTCTTTAAGAGTTTGTGATGACAAAGTTGAGTTCAAACTCTTTTGTAAACTGATTGAAGGATTACATTGAGTCTAAAGGGAGCTTCGTGACTCACTCATATGTCGTGTCTCTTAGCATCATGGGAAAGGTTAGACACATGAGAAATTTTGTAGTATTAGAGAGGCATCATTTAGGAGTTAAACATGACAATGTGCTTTGAGGTGTCGAATTTTCCATCATATAACTCTAGAGTGGGTAATCGAAAACCTTGGGGAATTGACTCATTATTTATATCCTTCACAAAGAGATATCGTATGTGCAACTCCACCTCTGGTTATTTCTCATATTTAATCTCCCTCCAAATATCTTCAAGTCTTCGAGCCATCTTATCAAGGTGATCACGAGCCATAGCCGAGATTTTGATTAACTATGTGATCAATTCATTTAGGACATCCGATTTAGTGGGAGGATTGGATTTTGGCGTAATTGAGGAGAATGTATCTACAACGACATTTGAGCTAGGCGAGACTTAGCTGTGAAGCTTGAAATTAGAATAGGTGATGAAATTGAAGCTTGGAACAATGGAGTGAATGGGGCAAGTGGTGCTTGTTAGGTTAGCTGGGTTGAATGGAGAAGATATGAAATTATGGTTTGGATGATTTTTATAAAAACTTGAACTTGTTGAACTAGAGCGTGCAGGGTTTTAGTATAAATGGTCATTGTTGTAGGGGCTAGGGTGGAAGTGGCTAGCTAAACACTAAGTTTTGGAAAAGTCATCTAAAGATATTAGGGTTAGGGATTTAGAGATAGAATTGAACTAACGAATACTGTGAGTAACCATAAATGGTTATCACTAGTGCTAGGAGGTTCGATGCTATTGAACTTAACCCATTTGGGTTCAAGGCCTCAGGATTCGATTGAGACAGCATTGCAAGTTCCACTGAGACGTCCTGGTAGATCCTCTTTTAACACCAAACTGTTAGAGAAGTTTTTGATTAATCGAGTTGGAAGCTAATTTGGATCCAATATGGTTCACTTTTTAAGTCGATCTCAGGGTGAACTTCTTTGAGAGTCGTCTAAATCTTATAAAACTCTAACAGTGCCCCTTAGATGCCTAAGTCAATTGATTAGTCAAACAAGTCAAACTAATATATTTTGTATATCCAAATGTACTTATAAGCCCCCCTTTCTATAGTAGTCGTTCGGAGCCATCACAACCATCTATTACATGGATCGTGCAATTGTAGGGGTGTGAAATTGTTGCCTACCTATGTCAAACCCGGGATAGCATAACCTTCCAACATATGGTATCGATCATGCATGGCTAGCTAGCTCAACTCCACGGGGCATCCGTGCAATGCTAAGGAGACACTAAGAGGTGGAATGCGAGGCTCTGTCATGTTGATCATATCGAGCTGAGGTGTCGATCAGATGACTCCGTAATATCAACCATATGGGCCCAATCGATCAGCTGCGATGTGTTAATGTGTCCCCTACATGGGTCCATTATATCGGCATGTGGGGTTGACTCATCAATCCTATCTCCTGTCATGTCAATTAGATGGTTCTTTCATTTCAACCACGTGAAGTAGAGGCATCGAGATGGAGCATACGTGTCGAGTGCACATACCGATCACATTATTTTTACTAATAAAAGTAGTACTGAAGTACGATTCATTCCTGTTTGCATGAGTCGGAAACTCCTTCCGGCGATGAACTTGAAAACGTTAAAAAAAAATTCACATAAGTACATATTTTTTTTCAACCTAACTTTAGATATCTTGCACGCAATTTAAAGCAAGAGTGCCGATAGGATCTGCAAAACAAGGATCGTAACAGTGCGAAACCATCAGCTTCGAACCCTTTCGTCGTACTGACACAGACATGCGGACAAGTAGATTGACTTAATGATATTGCAAAGAAACACGACGTTGACCCAAAAATACAAGCCTAATTGACTATAACTCCAGAACAAATAAATTATTGGGTGAAGAAAATATTAGAGAAGCAGTAACTATGAAGAATCATCAGTTTGACAATTTGACGCTCTTGTGATTCCCTCTCTTCCTTTGTTTGTGTTAGGCAATAGCGGGCATGTCCTTGAGCCATGAATCCAGAGGCTTTCCGATGGAGTAGACGATGAAGCCGATTGCCCTGAGCTTCTCCGCGTCCACCACATTGCGGCCGTCGAACACGAAGGCCGGCTTCTGCATGTTGTCGTAGATCCTCTGGTAGTCCAGCTCCCTGAACTCGTCCCACTCCGTCAAGATGCAGACGCCGTGCGCCCCCTTGGCGGCCGCGTACGCGTCCCACGTCACGCTCACCTGCTTCACGGCGGCCGGGCTCGTCGGCTGCAGGTGCGCCGGGTGATCCCAGTCGAACTTGTTCATGGCGAGGTCGCGCCGGATCTGCTCCTCCGTCACCTGCGGGTCGTAGATGCTGATGCTGGCCTTGTCCCCCAGCAGACCCTTGCAGACGTCGATGGCGGGCGTCTCCCGTGTGTCCCCCGTGTCCTTCTTGAAAGCGAACCCGAGAACCGCAATCTTCTTCCCCGACACGGTGTTGAACATGGAGGAGACAACCCGGTTCACGAAGCGGCTCTTCTGGTAGTCGTTGATCTTGATGACCTGCCTCCAGTAGTTGGCCACCTCCGGCAGCCCGTTGCACTCGCAGATGTAGATCAGGTTGAGGATGTCTTTCTGGAAGCAGGACCCTCCGAATCCGACGCTGGCGTTCAAGAACTTGGGCCCGATCCTCGAGTCCTTCCCCACGGCGAAGGCCACCTCGGAGACGTTAGCGCCGGTGGCCTCGCAGAGAGCGGAGATGGCGTTGACCGAGGAGATCCTCTGCGCCAAGAAGGCGTTGGCGGCGAGCTTGGATAGCTCCGCGGACCACAAGTTTGTCGTCAGAATGCGATCCTCGGGTACCCAGTGGGCGTAGACATCCTTCAGCGTTTGCACAGCCCGGCGGCCCTCCGGGGTCTCCCGACCACCGATGAGGACTCGGTCGGGCCTGAACAGATCCTGGATCGCCGTGCCCTCTGCGAGGAACTCCGGGTTCGACAGGATCTGGTAGTTGACTCCCTTGCTGTTGTGGGTCAAGATCTTCTCGATGGCCTCCGCCGTCTTGACCGGGACCGTGGACTTCTCGACCACGATCTTGTCGGACCGGGATACGTCGGCGATCATGCGGGCCGCACTCTCCCAGTAGGTCAGGTCGGCGGCCTTGCCCGCTCCGAGGCCGCGGGTTTTGGTGGGGGTGTTCACGGAGACGAAGATAATGTCAGCCTCAGCGACGTGCGCTTCAACGTTAGTGCTGAAGAAAAGGTTCTTCCCTCGGCACTGCTTGACAACGTCGTCAAGGCCTGGCTCGTAGATGGGGAGTTGATCGCTGTTCCATGCAGCGATCCGGCTGGCGGAGATGTCGACGACCACCACCTCGATCGAAGGGCACTTGAGGGCGATCACGGCCATGGTCGGGCCACCTACATAGCCAGCTCCGATGCAGCATATCTTCACCATGTTTGTGATATTGAGAGCCTAGAAAGAATGATTTCAGAAAAAATGCTCAGAAACTTGTGTGGGAGGAACTAACAAAAAAGCTCCAAAATGGGATTTCGATCCATAAGATGTGGCTGGCCATTAACACAGTTCTGATTGCAGAAAAGATCACAAGGAATCAGCAATGGAAAATAAGCAGAGCATCCCCATTTTCAGAAGTCAAATACAAAACAAGTCAACAAGCTTCAATCAGTAAATAAAAATGGTGGCAGGAACAGAACTTGAAAACAGATCCAGCATATCCGCATTACCAAACTTGAATCTGTTTCGTTTTGCATGAGATCTTGTGATTCTAAAAGGTAACAGTTTGAATAAGAAAATGAAAACAAAAGAAGATGCATCTGCCATAAATCAACATAGCCAGCAGAAAGTTTAAAGAACATTCCGAAAAAAAGGAAGAAATGCCTCGAGTCAATGAAATTGGCAACTTCAGATCATAAAACCAAATTGCAGGAATTAGCTAACGAAATCACCTTCCAAAGTGCTCACACTCTGGCTCAGGCTCTGCCTCCAACAAGGGAAAGGGGTAGAGAGTAGAGAATGGCAGGAGAAAGAGAGAAAGGTGCTCCCAGAGGGAAGAAGAGAAAGAAATGACTTCTGGTGACAAAAAGGAGGGGGTGACTCCCCTCCTAAAATACCCAGAGTCTCATTAAGATCTACTCTCTCCCTTTCCAAAAACTAACCCTGAAAAGCCTGACGTTTTACCAGCAAAGGATGACAGTTCAACACGCTTTTGAGCATCCATCGCAGTCCACCAAACTTGAATAGGAAAGGGTTAGGTATTTAGCCACACATTCCAACAAGCAGTAGCATTCAGAAGCAAAGGAAATCAATAAACATATTATTCTAATCCATATATACCATAAACACACACTGCAATGCCATATTATTGTCCTGTTCAACAGCCAAACAATTCATCGAGTATAAGATGGTAATATATGCACACAAAATCAACAAGAACTGCAGAGGGAAATGAAATAGCATCAAATATCAAATTCAAAGCTTTCACAGAGGAAAATGTCCGTCTGGATACAGATCAAACATCCTAATTTATCCTTTTACAATTCACAGTCAAATACAACATCCAGACAGTGCACCTGTTCCTAAAAAGACAACTATTTCTGTGACACCCACCTACCAAGGGCACAACAGACACATTCCAAGTGTACAACAACGACCATGTCCAACGACAACACTTCACACACACACACACGCACACACAAACGAGAAATCATTGACAGGAAAAATAATATTAAAAAACCATGGAAACTGCAACTTGGAAATAAATATTAACAGAGAGAAAAGAGGGGAAGAGTAAAAATGAACCGTACCAACAAAGCCCATAGCATAGAACAGCCAAAGGTACAATATTTTTAAGATAAGCGACCGATACCCTTCTTTTAGACAGGAGAAATCGCTATGAATTCCTGTGAATTATGAAAAGAAATCGCTATAAAGAGACGTTTGCCGCTACCAAACTTCAAATTCAGGAACAGAGAGCGACTCCAAACCTGACATTAGCAACAACTTCGGTCTTTGGGTCAGATGTAAGCGATCAAATGTATCACTTGTTTACAAACCCATATTTCAAGATGACCGGACGGTAAGTGCCACCAAATCGACCGCAATGGATGGACAAAGAAAACCGAAAAGTAAATCAAAAGAGAAAACGAAAAGGAAAGATTGAGAACGAAAAGAGGCACCTTATTTTCTTCAGGCAAATTAGAAGAGCGATCTGTGATGAGATTAGAGTTTCAGGTCTGCGGCACGGCAGCCGGGATGGAGATTTAGGGCTTTTACTAATAATGCGCACGATGTTACGGGAGATGTATTGGCGAGGCTTCTCTTACCATCCTTTCCCTTCTTTTCCTGTGTGGTTTAGGAAACGAGTAAATTTAGGGCCTTAATCCCTTTGTTTTTTGTTTCCTCACAATGCCTATCATGCCAGTGGTGTGACTTTTGGGGCAAATGTAACCGAAAAAGAAAACGAAAGATATCCCAAAGTATCATTTTACCTGTTTATGTTTTCCTTTTGTTTTTTTTTTTACTTTCCATGCTTGGCCGCGTAAGCTTTTTACTGGGAGAGACTATTCTTATTCCATTCATGTGCATATAGTTGAGTTTATTAAGTAAAATAAGGCTGGGTAGAAAAATATGGGTTTTAAGATACCGCATCAATATGTAGGAATTTGAGAAGTTGTTTGCTCCACTCAAATAGCATTTCCTATTGTATGTAGACATGTTAAAATTAATATTATAATATTATAAAAATATATAATATTATTAAAGTATATTTGAAAGTCAATTATGTCCGATTCAATTATCAATTCGATCTAATTCATTTTTTTAGCACATATCTTATTATCATTTGTTGTCGAACTTAACATATCTTATTATCATTTGTTGTCGAACTTGAGAGGATTATACGCTTAAACATGGATTTTGCATGATACCAAAGTGTTAGATGTCTCTAGAAATGAGTGTCTAGGACTCTCTTATGCTCAAATTAGAAACATTTGATATAAAAAATAAATATTTTTTAACCTGAAAAAATGACATCATAGGTGTTCTTATATAAAAGCAGATAAGCAGTAGCTGCACTTGTCACAGTGTTTAAGTGTTGACAACCCCACTAAATATAGTGCACGTTTGCGACCATCAATGGGGCTATCAAGAAATGCACCACCGAATCCCATGGCCATGTGCAATCAAACTTTGTACTTCTACTAAGGTCAATGACCGTACGTGGAGAGAGCACCGAAAACATATGAAAAATACTGTTGCAGTCGCCATTGTCAGCCACGGCCAAACAAGCGGTGACAGCCTGGTAACAGTACTCAGCTGCTTGCTGCAAGTTGCAGCTGAATTGGCTGACTTCCAAGAGACTTACCGCAACCTACCACACATGGATTGTGACCTGATAAAGACCCAGCAAGTCTGGTGAATGGGTTTTGTCAGGAGTTATGCAGTTTCTTTTATAAAGCATTTTGGTAAACTTTCATTCTAAGACTAAAAAAATGGAGGAAACAAACTGCAGGCATTGACGTTGACGATGTGTCTCAGGCAATAATATTGTGCTATGTATGACTTCTATTTGAATGGCTGCCGACGAGCTTTTTCCAACAGCAAAATCTTCACTACTACTCATATTGATCATAGTCTGCGTCCAAATGATTGATCATGATAGTTACAGAGTTGGCTATATGTTCATACGATTCAGAGATGAGAACTAAAAACATAACATGGTTGATCAAGGACTACCAAAAACATAACAGAGATGTGATTGGCTCCATTCAAAAATGTCATTACAGATATTTTCAAGGAATACAAGAAATCTAGGGTGGAAATTTTGGTCCTCCATAGAGGTTTCGACTTGCATGAGGCTCAGTAATATACTTGAGATTTAAAGCAAAAGATACCACATTGTCTGCAGGTATTGCAGTATCAAGCAACTTCATGATTTGTCTTTCTATATGGTACACTGATGAAAGAAAGATTAACTAACTAAAGCTCCATTAACCTTAATCTTATAGGTTTAAATTCATTAGGAGTTGATCTTAAGGCATCACCAATTCCTCTTTTGATTAGGTTAAGATAGCAGATAACACTGAGCATCACAAATAAATGATTGTAAAAAATTCTAATCCTTCTTCAAATCATCATTTCTTCCTTGTGCTACTTTTATTATAATCCTTCCTATTGAAGTTCTTCACCTTGATATTGTCTCACTTCACAACATCATATACGCTTTAAAATGAAACCACCAAATTCACTTATTAAAGGCTACAATTCACATATCACAATCAAATCATGTGCCCTATATTACTAATAAGTTGGCTCAATATATCGCCATGCAGCAAAATTCTAATCCATAATGCTAGGTGTGAAATTAAACAGACATCAGCCAGAAAAGAATATAAGTTGATGCTACATTTACCAGAAGTCATTAAGGCTTCAGGATTTTAATTAACATTCTTGTAAAGAGCATAGGTTTGAAACAAAACCTACATTAACCTCAAGCCTCTCACAAAGTTGAATATAAGAAACAATATCAAGTCAAAACTGGCAAGAAAATGAATTTCACTTTTCATAAATTAAACAGATTCCCGATACTCCATGATAAAAAGAAAGTTGCGGTACTGATGATAAAGTTATGCTTGTACCCTAGACACATCCAGCAACTTGGTCAAGATCTCGCTGCCCCTGAGAAGTAATCCTCCTCCCACTGAAACAATTAACAAACTTGATGTAAGAAGATTGTAGCTAATCAGAGTATGATGTATAGAGAGAATGAGAGATATTGATGAGTAAAGATAGACATGATCTATAAAGTAGGGTGCAAATTCTGTAACATTAGAAGGGTGAATTCTCAAAAAAAGCCCCTGAGTTTGAGAATTTCCTAGATAACGTACCAAGCTTGAAAAATTGCTGCAACGCATCCCTGATCACATGAAAAGATCATTTTACCCCTAGCAAATTTAAAAAAATTACTTTTTTCCTAGACCCACCGTCACTGCCGCCTCCACCCTGCACTACCACCTACAGCCGTCGCACAAGGGCCCACCGCAATCGCCAGCAACCCTCACGTGAGGGCCCGCTACTGCTGCCAGCAACCCCGACCGCTCCCCTCCGCCTGCAGCCCTTACGCGAGGGCCCGCTGTCGCACCTTCGTCGCTAATTGTGGAGGGGCAGCGAAGCCTCCTCTCAGTCAGTCTCCTCACACCCCCTCCTTGCCGTTGACCGCAGGCAAGGAAGGAGTAGGGGTGGCTCACCCTCGCCTGCAGTCTCCATCGCTGGCCGCAGAGGGGCTGCGAAGGCTGCACCTCTGTCGCAAGTCCAAAGAGGGCTGCTACACTTCCATCACCGGGCAGGTTCAATAATGGGGGGTTGTCGGCCTGGTGGAGGGGGACGACTGATGGATCGAAGGCACGACCAAGGGCTAGGCGAAGGGCGATGACCTACGAGGACAAAATGGTCATTTTGAAAAAAAGAGATGCCCCGCAAGAATTTTTCAAACTTGGGGCACTATTTGAGAAATTCTCAAACTTAGGGGCTTTTTCCGAGAATTCACTCATATTAAAATGCACTTATGGTATTCTACTTTATTAGGATTATATAGCAATACTTGCTTTTATAACCTCTGAGTCATTTCCTTCCAAACACATGGAGACTACCTAATCCAATAGATTGAATAAGTGCTTGAATGTCATTACATTTGATGAGCCATAATATGATCACCTTACGAGATTTCAACAAATGTTTCTCAACTTCCAACATATATGCTATATCACCATTAGGTATGTTACATAGATAGAAAACGGTTTTCCAATATGTCATAAACCATGAGAAGTAAATAGTCCAATAAAATAGCAACCTAAGCAGAAGGTTAATAACAAAATGCAATTGATGCTTACCCTTTGGGGTCAATTTCAATGATATTCACGTTTTGTAATTGTTGCAAGATATGACGAGCAATTGCCCCACTGCTCTTGCAGAAATGTGGTGGGTGGCTACCATTCCTCTTGCGGCCTCCATAGATCTTCTGAAAGCCTCCTACTCCAATGCCCTGCCTCAGGTAAATTTTCCTTGCCATAGAAGCTGCCAATCATGTGAATTTACAATTAAACGCTTTAAAAGACTTGTAAGAGGTCATCCTGAATTCAAGAAACCAGTTACAAATAGCATGCCATCACCAGCTCTGATATAGTACCAATCTGGGTCATAAGGAGCAAGCTCCTTGAACCTTCCAGTCTTCACAATATCTATCCACTCAGGAAGCTCGAGCTATCGATTGAAGCGACAAAGAATCAATTAAAATATAAATAACACAAACAAGTAAAGCAACACAGAGTCACAAACATGCAGCAAACTTTGTTTTGTCTTTTATTTTGATGTAGCATGGAACTGAACTGATGCAAAAAGTGATGGCCAACTTTTCTATTAATGCTAAATCAAATGCTTTTCCAAGGTTTATTCATATTTAAAAGGTGATGCATCACTTTTCCAAGAACAATTGAAGTCTCCAACATTACAAATGCAATGAATTAGGTGAATCCAAAAGAGATGCCTAATGACACAAATTTCTCAGGCCAACCTAACTGAAGCTTCAGAACAACTAGAATTTTCAACTGTACCACAAATTAGAGAAAAAGTGGCTCCCCAGAAAAGAAAACATGATGCCCCATTATTGTCACTAAGGCAGAATTGGCAACATAACCAAATTCTCAATAGAAATCAACATATTCCTATGGTTAACAATCATCATATGATATTTTGAGAAGTAAGCATGTTATAAGTACCACAAAAATTATGCAAAAAGTGAATTATAAATAAAGAGAAAAACTACTAGGAAATTGATGAAAATCTAATACGATCAGGCCTAGGGCAATTTCTAGCTAAGACCTTTCAAGCTACGAGACCCTTTTGGCATCACTTGATTATTACTTTCAGGAATATCAAATATTGTATCCGTCATCATTCCTTGCACCTCTCTATGGGGACTAAACCCTAATGCTTCCTCTGCGGCAAGACGTGTGTACCATCTCTCTTGCTGGAAATTCTCTTGCCATGACCAGAATCATGGAAACCGCCTAGCCATAAACTGAACTCATCATAAAGGTTCCACAAGATCAACAGTAACCTTTATATGCTCAACTGACATTGCATTGCCCAGGCGGGGAAAAATAAATAGATGCAAGAAATAGTAGACTAAACGATTCAGGTAATAGATCCCACACATCTGCATGTGAGTTTTGTGAGACATGCTAAAATGGAAAAATATGGCGTTTTATCATCGGACAAACACAAAAAAAGGGAACAAATGCGAACCTTTCATCGCTTAGAAAAAAAGAGGGCGCGGCGCGTGAACAGGGAAGAATTGGTGGAACCTTGCCGGATCTCTTGAGATGGGCTGAGTACGCCTTGACGAACTCGTGGGGAGACACATACTTCACGGCCTTGGCCACGGCCCCCGGCGCCTGCTCCATGTGCCTTGCTCCACCGCTTCGCTGCTTCTCCTGGGCGCGAGAGATTCGAAACTAGGGTTTCTCACGGTGAAAACCCCCCAAGAATTACGAATTTATAAGAGAGGGTAATAACTGAATCCATAATTACTAGAATACCCTCCTCCACTAACGACGAAATTATTATTATTATTATTTACTAAACGTAGTTTTAATTCATAAGACGTGCGTGTTAACTGCTCTGCGGTCACTGAAGTATATGCCAGAAGGCCCAAACAATGTAGAATAGAAAAGGTAGCGAATGGGGTTCTTAGTAAATAGAAAAACCAAAATCTCAACTATGCATACTATCGTATATAAAAATATAGAATGGAAGTGAAGAGGTCCCCTAAATGGTATCCAAATAATTATGAACCCAAGGTATAGATGTTAGGATCCGAAGAGCACTAATAGGGGGTGGGGGGGAGTGAATTAGTATAGCGGATTAAAACTTATAAACTTGAAACCGATTTCGGAGATAGTTGGTTCGTAGAAAAATTTCGATTCGATGAAAGAAATTTCAGTTAAAATAATTCGAGTGAATATAAACGAGAGTAGGAAGAGGAAGATCGAATGATTTGTAGCTAAGTAAAGGTAAGATGTAGAAATTTAAAAGCTCACACAATCAAAGTACGCAGCAATGTATAGTGGTTCGGTCAAATGATCTATGTCCACTCCCGAAACTTTCTTCGATGAGGCTTCCAACTTTCATTATCAAACTTCTTTGAAAGAGAAGGACCAAACACCCTTCTTACAAACTTCTACAAGTGGTTCACTCTCTTATAGATTTTTGATAAAGAGAAAAAGAGAGGTGAACACTAAAGCTATCGAAACAAGATTTTGCTATAGCTTTGACTCAGTTTTCAACTTATCTAAAAGTGCTGTACCAGTAGAAGAAAGAGAGGTATTTATAGACTCAATTTGATTCAAACTCGAAGCCAAAAAATTTTTCATCACGATTTTTTGAAGTAATGGCGGTACCACCGCCTATCACTAGCGGTACCATCGTCAGTCTGACTCTTACACTGGGCGGTGCTACCGCTCAGTCTGGCGGTACCACCGCCTGACACACTAACACGATCAGTGTACTAGGCTCTGTGAACTGGCGGTACCACTGTTAGCAGGTAATAACTACCAGCGATACCACCGCTGATCTGGGGCGGTACCATCGCCCAAACCATCTGAAAAGTTGTTCCCAGGGCGATGCCACCACCCCAGTCTGACGATGCCACTATCAAACTTGGTCCAGAACTTCTGAATGAACCCTGAATCTGACCCAATTCAATTTAGACAAGGCCCAATTGGCCCCTACCAGGGTTAAACAGGATTATTACCTAATCATTACCCTAATTACGTGCTAACTATAAAATTTAGACATAATTCTAAGCAAAGAATAAACCGACAGTTTCGAGTTTTCGTTTGGCGAGCCTCCGGTGGATTTCCGACACACCCTCGAATTTCTTCCGGCGAACTGCCAACAGGCTCCCAGACTTGTGGCAAGTTTGACGAATCTTTGGCAAGCTTCCGAACCTTTTTGGTGAACTCTGTGAACCTTCGACGATCTTTTCAGTGAACTTCTGAAATCTTCGGTAAGTCCTCGATTCTTTCTCGGTTGATTACGATAACACTTCCGATAATCCTTCGGACTTCCGGTGGACTCTCGAACTCCCAACAACTTAACTTTGATAATTTACTTTATGTCTTCGTGCTATCGTAATTAATCCTGCATACTTATCTCAATAATATAGATTAGATCAAATAATTCTATCAATTGACTTCATTATCAAAATTCAAGATTCAACAATAAAATTAATCGTGAAAAGCCACAGAAACAATATAACAATATATCATTTATCTTAAGCTTTTAGAAAGTAGTATTTATCGATTAAAAGACTGCGCTGTTTTGCTTTCCCCATTTTCTCACAGCAACTGTTACATTGTAAACATACGGACGATATTATTGAAGCATGAACAGGGAAATCCCAAGCTTGAGTTGATGCAATCAGGCCTTTTCATTCCGGCGACAAGCGTAATTATAGAATTCTGTGGTATTGAAAAGATTTAGCTGCTCAAATGATCCCTGGAATCATTTAGTCAATCAATAATGACCAGCTATTAAAAGACTGATTATGATTTCCTTATGACAACCAAGAACATATTATGAGTCGCAAAGTAGTGTTGTTACTGTTGGTTAGGTCTGCCACAATTTTTTTAAACATTTATTGTTTAATTTGTGGTAAAACCATATAGAAAGATATATATCTAGTATTTGAAGCGAACTTCAGAAATGCTAATAACTTTTAAATCTTTAAAAGACAGAATTTTAATCACAGTTATTAAATCATTGGTCTAGCTGATGGCAAACCGGCTCTTTATCTCAATTAAAGGAAAATTTATACTAAGATTAAGGAGACTGCATGTAACCTTTGCATTTTTTTTCTGGCCAGGCACACAAATGCATCTTCTCAGGTGAAAATGGAGTGGATCTTTATCTGGTCCTGTAACACATCAGCAGAGAAAAAATAAAAGAAAACTCATCAGTCAAATTAGATTGGCTTCAATAGCATAAATGGTGAAGCAATTCTTTGAAACAGGCATGACCGAATTGAACAAGTTGCATAGCAGCATAATTAAGAAAACAAGAAGATTTTTTTATCGATTAAGGTGTCGTCCTAACAATAGTTGTTTCATTAATTTGCAACAATGGTTCACACAAAGCCATTAATCACAACATCTAGAAAAGCTGCCTTCTTACAAAACATGTCATTGGCCGAGTCCAACGTATGAAAGCAATGATCTGTCAAATAAGGGACAGCATCAAAACATTCACCAGTCATAAACAATTAGCGATATGAAGTTGCACCAGCAAATGAGTAGAGTGAAGAAACAGGCATGGATGACACAGCCACCCTGCTTGAGGTTGCATGGTCAGGATTGTAGAGCTCATCAGCACGATCTGTCTGTGGAGCCAGTCCTCCCTCCCTCGATGTTACAGTGTCATAGTCCCTTGCAAGGAGGGGATCACTTGGAATTATCTCAGGCACCAACCTATACCGAATCCTGATGCAGAAGAACTTCAGTTGGCATCAAGAATATCAAAGCAAACAAAACACAAAAATTAATATCAATCAATGTCATTTATAGTAATTCCAATCTAAGAGCACAGGTCATGAGAGGTAATCAATTTGGCAGTCACAAAATAACCAGAAAACCCAGAAGGTACAAAACAATCGTTAGTAATTGCTAGTATCTTAAAATTGTTAAGTGTTTATGATCTAAAATTGTGCTGAGAGGAAAGAGATCTATAGGAAACAGCACAAGCACAAACATAAAGCATGACTCTAGCACGTTTGCCATCACCAACAATGTCTCCAAATAATTAATTACCTTGTAGATGGAACAGGATTTTCTGGATAATGAGCTCGCACAGACTCCACTTGATGTTGATCAGTTGAGGATGCTTGATAATATGGATCGGCTAGAGGTGCTGGATAATATGGATCAGCTGGAGGTGCCCGATAATACGGATCAGCTGAAGGGGCCCGATAATACGGATCAGCTGGAGGGGCCCGATAATACGGATCAGCTGGAGGGGCCCGATAATACGGATCAGCTGGAGGGGCCCGATAATACGGATCAGTTGGAGGGGCCCGATAAGATGGATCAGCTGGAGGTGCCTGATAAGATGGATCAGCCGGAGGTGCCTGATAAGAAGGATCAGCTGGAGGTGCGGCTGGGGGTGCTCGATAAGATGGATCAACTAGAGGTGCCTGATAAGAAGGATCAGCTGGAGGTGCGGCTGGGGATGCTCGATAAGATGGATTGGCTGGAAGTGCCCGATAAGATGGATCAGCTAGAGGTGCCCGATAAGATGGTTCGGCTGGAGGTGCCCGATAATATTGATCAGCTGGAGGTGCCCGGTGATATGAATCAGCTGGTGGTGCCAGATAATACGACTTCGCTGGAGGTGCCGGAAAATATGATGTGACTGAAGGTACTGGGTAATATGGATCAGCAGCAGCCTCAAAAGATGAAAGCACACGGCCAGGTTCAACCGCAGGAACTACTCGGAGACGTGCATAGGGACCGCCAGCAGAAAGAGGAACTTGAGAGATGTAGCACCGCTCAGGAGTTGGAGTACGTGCCAAATATCGTGACCCATATGGATCCGCAGGAGGTAAATAATGAGCGGGGGTTCGGTGATTCTCAACATAATGAATGGCAGGTGGAGGCTCAGGTGGCAGAGTAACAGGACGGAACAACGACAACAATTTATGGACCTGAATTTCAATTCAAAGAGGAACAAAAAAATGCAGTTTATCACCAAATAATGTGGAACATAGACAAGTAACAGTACCTTCACGAAAGGAAAATATAGAACGGTGTTATGTACCTGTTTTGAATTCAGTTGTGGAGTAAACTTGCCCTTAAAGTCATAATTTTCTCTAATAGCAAGTTTAAATGTAGTTTCAGGAAGAGGAAGGCAATCCTTATCAATCTTGAATTTCACCTACAATGAAACAAAAGCAAGTAATTGCTATAAGCTTAAAAAATGCATGTTTAAGATTTAGTCTCCTGCTCGATGAGTGGCCATGAAGAAATAAATAACTCCAAACTTTAAAAAAGATGATAAGGCTTATTAGGGTTTGCTCATGAACCCATGTTGACACAAGCAGATCAGACATATTGCATAAAATTTCTAAAATAATAACTTCCATATCTATAGAATTTCTAAAATCAACAATTTATTGGAAAGGAATGAAAAGTGTAAGTGGAAAGGAATGAAAAGTATAAATCAAATACAGAAAGAGAATGCCCATGACATACATGGGCCCCAATGAGGTTGTATGCTGTGTCACCTTGGAAACTGATTTGTTCTTTGGCTAAAAAAAATGAAACTAAACAATAAAAAATAAAAGAGGGGAATGCTAAAAAATCTACATGTGCACAAATCTTTCCTTCTTCCAAGAGTTCCAATAATTGTGCAGCCGCCTTCTTATCTAGCATAGTTTATTTTTTATCCTTATTTTATCATATTGTTTTAATCACAAAAACTTCTTACTTTGGATGTTATCGAAATGAGCAACTTACCTACCTGTTGAGGCATCAGCCAAAAGAATCCAGGTTTAGTATGCTTTGCATCTGAGACACCAAGTACTTTTCAACAGTGAATCATGCCTCATTGACTTTCATAGTCAATAAAATCAGAACTGGGATCAGGATCTACCAAAAATAATTATATAAATGCAAGTTACTAATGATATACATAATTAGTTAATAACATATAATTATGTTGTACATAGTTACATATATCATCAACTAATAATGCACATTTTCCTACACCTGACTATCTGTGTTCATGAATATAGCTATATATTATTATATAGATACATATAACATTATTTACAATTTATATATTAATATGCTTGATAATGACTGGAGAGTGGCTGGTAGAGAAGTAGAAATTAAGCAAATGGTGACCAGCAAGCGAGCAGCAAAACGATGCCTTGCAAACAGGTTGATGTAACTCTTCTGCTTCTGCTCCTTTGTAGAGCCCTTCCCCCCTGCTCAACTGTTCCAGCCACCCCATCTTCCTCTCAGTCTCTCCTTTCTCATATTTTCTTTGATTTACCCCTCCCTCTTTCTCTCCTCTTGCTTCCTATTCTTCTCTTCTTTCTTTTCCAATCTTTACTCGATCCGAATCCAGTTTGGCGACAAGACGACAAGATTTCAAGACGGAATCGATTGGAATTATTTCTAGATCATCAAAATTGGCTAAACATGAAACAAATCAACCGATCCTGAGGAGCTCCAACCACCTAGGTCCATTTAACATCCTGAGAAATGTAGATTTCTTGGATCAAGATGCCTAATCCGAATCCAAAAATCAGACAACCAGGATCAAAATCAGCCGATCTTAAAAACTAATGTGACCTTTCATGTGGTTGACATTTCAGCCAAAAACATGAGAGTCAATCACCCTCATATTTTAATGCATAAAAAATTATTCCAACTATCTTTATCAGCAATCTACAGTGATATCTAACACCAAGACTGCATAAAAAAGACAAGCATCTCTCCCTACTATCTCAAGCAATGTTCAGATTTTCAGTTACTATAAAACCAGTCAATCATATACCGGTCATCTAGTCTTCCAACATGCAGATAATTTCTCTAAAGGCTGCTGTCTACTGACGCAGCAAATATGAAGAAACCCGAGAATCAAAGTTGTATACGCTGTCTTAAACGTCAAAAACACTGGCATACAAAAAAGCAGCTAAAGAGGGAGCGGAGCACCCCAGAACTTGAGTTACCTGAGCTGGGAAACCCCCTCTAAATGCGTCCGGTTCCAAGTCCATCCCTCCCTGACAGGCCGCTCTGTAGACCCCGTAAAGAAGCTTCAGGTCGTAATCATAGAGGAAAAGCTTGGTGCCAGGCTTGATCTTCTCGACTAACTCTTTCTTTCCTTTGGGCAGCCCAAAGACCTGGTACCGGTAACACTCGGGCTTCGTCCCGCCGCTGCACATAAAGATGAACCCCGAGCTCTTCTCTACGGGCACCTGCTGCTTCTTACCCTGAGGCGCGCTATTATTAGCAGCGGGTGAAGCCCTAGACGCGGAGGCAGGTGCTGCAACCGCACCTTTGTTCTTCTTCCTCCTATCATTTTTCTTTATCTTCTTTAAAGGAGGTGGAGGAGCGGATGATGCCGCCGCTTCTCCATTCTTCGACTTCTTTTTCCTTTTCACCATCGCTATAGCATACGTGATCGTCAAGAAACAAAATCAAATAACGTTGAGATTGGCGATTCTTTCCATTCTATGCAAACCACAACATGGATCTCAAAAACGGCTCCATAAAACCCTAAATTGGAGAAGAACGGAAACCCTAGTCATCACGAACAAGGAAAAAACAATATGAACCAAAACGATTCAAATTGTTGGAAGCATGAGAGAAGAAAGGAACGGAAAAAACGCGCGCGCAGGCGCACGATCTGAGATGGTCGGAAAGTGGCCGAACACGGCCGAGTGGCGACGGGGGAACTATATAGCAGGGATGAGGCGATGAACGGCTGCGAGTGGCCGAGCTGGCAACGGATGGAAGCCACGTGTATCCACTCCCCATCGCCGACCTGCCGAAGCCCTAAGAAAGCGAGCGCGTATTGACGAAAACCCTTCGCAATTAAGAACCTATTAGCGGGTTCGGAGTTCGAAACGGATCGGATGCATGCATGCCTCCCGGAGCAGGTGACCTCCCGGTTTCGGATCTTAAACTCTGTGACCATAAGTCCTCGTGAGGCCACGGCTTGCAACCAATCAGAACAGTAGGACATCAAGAAACCCGTAATAACACCAATCACAGTAGCAGTTACACAAGAGGGTGGAGATGATGTGTGCGACTCAAGTAAAACATTCGCAGATCCATTAACTTCAACGCATGATGGTGAAATCTTGAACGAGGTGGGTAAAAGATCAAACTAATGGACGGCAACATGCACATAGTGTGTGCATCACAATTCTGCACATTATTATCCCTCCTGCCAAGCAGCAGAAGGCAAACTAAAAGTATTGGTAGCAAAAAATCATCAATCAAGTAGATACAGTAGCAAACTTTATTAAATGAGCATCAAAAGAAGTCTTTTGTGGACATGCTCAGATATAATTTTCAAGCAAGCCACATACCAGAATGAGTCTGCACCTCCTGCACATGAAATCTTTTATCTTTGACAGCAAAGTATGTCAATCGGCACCAATTGCAGATTTACAGGAACAATTAACTAGAAAACATGGTTGCTGAATGTTCAGGAGAAAACACAAATCCAAAAGAAATTTACGACCATCGGATAAGGCAGGAGATATGTAGCTTTGCATGACACAGAGAAAAATGTTCTCTGAATACGCATAGGATATGCCACAAGAAGCCTGATGCTGCTACTATATCGTCTAAAACCTGAAAACCATTACTTGGGATTTAACTCTCGTAAGTCGCATAAGAGACGATGGCTGATAATTGCATGAGATTGAAATTAGCGTTGCTTGGCAGCACGAGAAGGTCCCAAGTAATTAGTAACCAACCCCATGACTCCAAACCTGGCAAAAGTTCAAAAGCAATTAGTTTGATATCGGCAAAACATCATGGAACCTGTGGTTGCTACGTAAGTCATCAATTGATATTCACACAATGCAACATTTTGCATATCTGATACCATTGGCAAAACCAGTGAACAGTAATTCTAGAAGACGAGGGCTCGATCCAAACAGTCACTTACATAAAAGCCATAGATAACTGTTTAAAATCATTCTCAAAATTCTTCATGTTTGCAAGGGACTGAGCACAAAAGATGATAGCCAGCCATGAACAGAGCTTGTACTGCAGAGAAAGAAAAATTCGTTACTGTGAAGTATACATGTAATGACTAGTCATGAATATCTCATAATTTGTCACAGCGCTGACCATCTAATGAGCTTCTTCAACAAAAATGATCATGATCGCAGAAATCATGATTGTGAGCAATCAAGCTTGGGCTCCCTGCTGGGGAGAGAAAAGAAAGAAAGATGGTACAAACTAGGAAAGCACCAAATAACAAAACACAAATGGTATAATGACAATATTTATGAATTTAAAAAGTCTGTCTCGATTTTTATAAATGATAAGGTACAGCAATTATATAAATCATCCTATAGGTTGAATAGAGCATACAAAATATGGTCTTGTATATGTATTTGACATACATCGACGATATGGCACATATGCCCTTAATATGGAGAAAACTAGTATACGCCAATGACATATGGTAGACACCCAAGAAAGTATTTGGACCCTTTTAAAATCTCCTAATGATATTTTTATTATAATATTTCAGCTTAATTTGACATTTTGCTTATCACCATGAGCTAGGAAACCATGACATGTTGATCTGCTAGATGGTTGATATTCTCAACCACCACAACTAAGGTAAATTGTACCTACAATTCTATTGTTCCCAACTAGGCATTTAAGAAGTTTAATTTTGCATCTGACACTAACACTTAAAAGGAATGAACTTTACATCTAAATTGTTCCGTTAATAGAATAAAGAACATCATGCAAATGGTCCAACAATCATAATATAATTTCAGCTCAATAAAGCACATAAGTTACATATTTAACTAATTCATTTGTGAAAGATTAATTCAAGACAAAATTTCACAAATTGATCCTTTCATAATTCCCTACATACTAACAGAAATCACTCCATGAGAAAAAATATATTTTTTAATCCTAGTATTTAGCCACCACGTACGTCTATTCATACGAAGGCAATGTATACTCACAAAAGCACGCTGTCAGCTCTAAATCAAGGCATTTGTACCTAATTAATCTCTTTTAGTAAATTTTTCTTATATTACACACAACTACTAGTGGAATCTCAACCACGAGAGAGTCCAAAATGGATGAAATTAAAGGTCAACAATTGTGGTTGATTGTGAGACCATTTTACTTAGGCAGACAAATAATATAAGATGATCAAATATGATCCTAAGCCTTCATCCATGCCCAAGAATTAGAATAATTCCAATTTCACAAATTGATCCTTTCATAATTCCCTACATACTAACAGAAATCACTCCATGAGAAAAAATATATTTTTTAATCCTAGTATTTAGCCACCACATACTTCTATTCATACGAAGGCAATGTATACTCACAAAAGCACGCTGTCA
The DNA here is from genome assembly GCA_024322285.1 of Musa beccarii. Classification (NCBI taxonomy): domain Eukaryota; kingdom Viridiplantae; phylum Streptophyta; class Magnoliopsida; order Zingiberales; family Musaceae; genus Musa; species Musa beccarii. The sequence continues at coordinate 70,368,397 of CM044394.1, forward strand.
GCTCTAAATCAAGGCTTTTGTACCTAATTAATCTCTTTTAGTAATTTTTTCTTATATTACACACAACTACTAGTGGAATCTCAACCACGAGAGAGTCCAAAATGGATGAAATTAAAGGTCAACAATTGTGGTTGATTGTGAGACCATTTTACTTAGGCAGACAGATAATATAAGATGATCAAATATGATCCTAAGCCTTCATCCATGCCCAAGAATTAGAATAATTCCAATTTCACAAATTGATCCTTTCATAATTCCCTACATACTAACAGAAATCACTCCATGAGAAAAAATATATTTTTTAATCCTAGTATTTAGCCACCACATACTTCTATTCACACGAAGGCAATGTATACTCACAAAATCACGCTGTCAGCTCTAAATCAAGGCTTTTGTACCTAATTAATCTCTTTTAGTAAATTTTTCTTATATTACACAACTACTAGTGGAATCTCAACCACGAGAGAGTCCAAAATGGATGAAATTAAAGGTCAACAATTGTGGTTGATTGTGAGACCATTTTACTTAGGCAGACAGGTAATATAAGATGATCAAATATGATCCTAAGCCTTCATCCATGCCCAAGAATCAGAATACCTGGGCTCAAATCCTGCCTTCGACACTTACCCTTTACAAAAAAGAAAAAAAAAATCAGAATACCGCCAATCTAGGGCATCAACATCTTTAAGAGGAAGAATACATCCTAAGCCTTTATCTACTCCTAAATTATTTGTTCTTATGGAATTGGTTGAGAGGAAGAAGAAGAAAGCAAACTGGCCAATTTTATCTGGTCCAGAATTGTGTGGTCTAAAGGTCAAAACTCATAGCTAAGTATGAGAATTGAGACCATTTTGTTTACCATCGGTAATTGATATTACACGGTCAGATGTCATTTTCAGCCTTTCTTCCTATGAACAAGGATCAGGGTGTCCTATCTCGATTCAGGGCATCAATGACTCAAGAAGGTTTCGTACGTACTGCACGCTCCAGGACCAGATTCTAAGTCCCCTAAGAAGGGCTTTTCAACAACGGGGAGAAGAAAAAAAAAAAAGCCTTCTGTGCTCATCAACGAAATTCCTTTCGTATGAAAGGAATACCGCAATTTCAACCATCACCAACTCATCCACTTGTGTGGAGCCCCCAGTCTTCTGTGCTCATCGATCGATTCATCAAATGGAATTAGTGTTACGATTGAATAACACCAAAAACTACGCATAAATTTTCAGATCTAATGCCATAAATAGCTAATACGTAGTAGTAGTAGTAGTAGTAGTAGTAGTAGTAGAGAGTAGTAGTAGTAGAGAGAGAGAGAGAGAGAGAGAGAGAGAGAAAAGGAAAAGAAGAAATACGCGCAACGTGACGCCGACGACGCCGAAGACGACGGCGAGGAATCCGGCGTAGTCGATGGGAAGATCCTGCGGCGACAGGGTGGGAGGGACGTAGGGCTTCGCGGCGGACGGCAGCCTCGGATCGTTCACGGAAGAGCTGGTCGTCTCCTTCATCGCGGCTCGCTCTCCTCCGTCGCCCGGTAGCCTTTTCCTCTCGTAGATCTCGAATCAAAGCGACCAAACCGAGCGCGACGCGATGGGCGTAATGGACTAACCCCGGCTTCTGAGTGAGCCCAATCACGCCGGTCCACAATCTCGAACCCACCCGGCCCAAACCCTGCAAGTGGCACCATCTGACCCGAGAGTAATGGATGACGACTAAATGTACAATGAAGCCTTTACTAATACATAATAACAATAGGTTTTGTCGAACAAAGAAGCATTAGCTTATATGAACGGGTGTCCTAAATCTATAAACTAGTCAACAACATAGCACAGATTTCTCTCTTACATAAAACAATTATCACATATTCCTCTTATAAGATAATCTTATATGCACAACTAAATAATAATGCAAAAGGGAAGACATGTTTTCTAGGCTGCTTGTGATCTAAAGACTCTTGCAAATGCCAAATTTCGGAAGGTTGAAGCATGAAACAGCAGTACTTGTGATCTTTTTCCTTCTTTTTGGTAGAACTTTTCACCCTACTAAATGAACTGCTTATTATTTTTATGAATGTACTTCCTTAGATAGTCCCTTGATAAATATTTTGGATATAACATCCGATTTGCAATTGATGTAATCTAAGCTCGTGTAACCTTCCGAAATCTCACCCTTTATAATTCATATACAGCCAGCTGAGGTTTATTCGTGCTATCACTCGTGCATGCATAAAAAATCTAACCATGCACATCATGGGAAGAAGTCATTTTATTGGATTGGGATCTTAACAAGTAATCGCTTATAGATTGACTCGACATTGCTTCCTAAACACTCACTCCTCGTTAGAGCAAGCGCAGCTGTCCCAAAAGATACGTGTATGTGTTCTGTAAAGCAGTAGATTATTTTAATACATAAAAGCGTAGCTGTCCCAAAGGATCAAAATTCAAAACCTCATTGGATTTATTTTAATACATAAAATATTTGATACCGGACTTATTTATCAAAAGTTAAAGATTCAAAATCGCATCTAATATATTTTTTTTAAAAAAATATTAAATTGTTTAATTTAAAATCTCATTAGTTATCCTTAAGTGTTATTAATTAAGAATATCAAGTAATTGATCAAGGTGCTGTTAGCCAATCGGCTAAAACTCAACCTCAAGCAATAAAAATATTAAGCTAACTTTCTCAGATACTATAAGCGAAAAACACTAAAGCGCAATCAAATTATGTAATGCACGTCAAATAGAAGTTAGAAAAGAAAGAATAAATTACAATAAACAACAAGATCAAAACGATTCAGAACACTTCAAAATTCATGATATATAGACGTGTACAACGATATAACAGACACATAGGGTGCCGGGCATAGATCTCAACACTCACAACACAGCTCCAAAAAAATTAGCAGAACCCTGTACAAATAACGGGCTTTGGACTCAACAAGCAAAAACAGAAAGGAGAGGAAATATGGAGGTCTTCCGAAACCGCAAAAGTCCTCTTGAAATCTCTATACATTGTTATTTCCCTCTGACGGCAATTCAAAATCTTGAGGCCCTCCCAGCTCCTTTCACAATTTGACTTCCACTGATAACACAAGAAAATTGGAAGCCCCTTCCTCGGTATCGCACTCCAAAATAGCATCCAAGGGCTACCACAACCCACCATATTGCAGGAGTAATTGCTAGACACTAGTCAACAATATAAAACAGATATATATATATATATATATATATATATATATATATATATATATATATATATAGAGAGAGAGAGAGAGAGAGAGAGAGAGAGAGAGAGAAACCAGATTGTGTTTCAAGTTTGGACTCAAAGTCAGTACCACCTAGCATAGGTGGCTTGGGTCACTCTGAATCCTTTGTAGATCCTGGAGCAGCACTCACATCGCAAGAAGCTTCTCCATTTGTGGAGGTGGACAGACATCCCTGATGGTTCTCTTCGCCACCACTGAGAGTCCTCAAGCTGCCCGACCTTGACCTGATACTGGTGCCCACAGGGAAGGGCTCCTACAATAAAAACCCAAACACATAAAAATACCATACCGAGAAAATACAATACAAAACACTGACCAGTCATAATATGACATATTCAGGCCTGCAGCATGAACTCTTCTTTAATACACATGGAGTATATGACTTAAGAAGGTAGATGTATTTTCGGATTTTCCAACATTAAATGTGTTTATCAAGCAGCATCAGAAGGATACTGGTTATAATGCTTGCTACGAGGCTGAGATAGCTTACAAGTTGTGCAGTATACTTCAATATGGTTCATAGGTAGGAACCAACTAAACGAGTTTGCCCTGATAATAGACATCCGAAGATACAAACATGATAAAGAAAAATGGCCAGCACCTTCCTCTTCCCTGGTGTTCCAGTTTTTATATGAAAACCAATGATGTTTTACCCCCTTAATTTTCAATCTAAAGTTCCTTGGCCCTCTAAGGAGCACATTATTAATGGAAGTTCATTCCTGAGTACAAATTTTGTTACAGATCTTCACAATTAATATGAGTAGAAGAAGAGGAAGGATGATACTACCATTGCTAAACTGTTGTTTTAAAATTTTAATTATTAAATATCAGCTTATAGTTCCCTTTAACTTTTCAATAAGAGTAATCGTCTAACTTAAATAATTGTGGCTTCAGCTTCATTTGAGCATGTCTGGAATCTGGAGCATATTAGACCATCATAAAATAAAGGCATCTATTATTTTTGCTAATAATTAGATGGAACTCTATCAAATTACCAAGAGTTTGCCATATAAGTGAATGTCCTTATGGCTCTTGCTCAATTACATTGGTAGAAAGAACATAACCGTCTAGCAGAGGAAGGAGCTGACGATTTTGCAGGATGTATCTCATAATTCGAAAAGGATACTTTTCCTGAGTTCTCTGGAGAACTCATTTGTTTACTATTATATGTGACATGCTTATGGTTAAGTCACATACTATTATATGTGACAATAATATGCTTTTCCTGAGTTCTCTGGAGAATTCATTTGTTTTTATCATTTTGTTAAATACTTGTCTTCTCATTGATGATTATTTATATACTTTATTTAATCAGAAGTTTCATTCACCTAATTTTTTATGCAAATACAATCAAACAAGATTGTCTCAGACTATGGTTGAGATCTAAGCTTATTGTGCTCAAATAGATTTTGTTGCTACCCTTGAGTGAAATCTTGGCCCTAACACTGCTCAAGAACCAACTCTGGCAGAAAGACGACATGTTGGATTGTTGAGCCATATATAATAGAATGAAAGTCGAAGTATGTTAATTCTGCTAAAGCAAAAGATTATGACAAAGGAACGGACAATGTGGTCAACATATTTTGTTAGTAATGTCTTTGAAGAGACATTCTACTGGTTACTATGCACAGTCAAACAGTCAGGTGTTCGAGTCGCATTGTATGTGTCTGTCGCACATATGTTATGTAATTATTAAACGAAAAATTAAAATAAAATAAACATATTTTGCTAATCATGCCAATTTTTTGTCAACACAACCCACCAATATAATTTCAGGATAAACCACCAGCAATCAATGACACAGGATAAGGGAGAAATCTGAATGATGAAAATCATAGTGCATTGATGCTTCATACCTGATCCCCAGCATTAGGACCATCTGTATGGAAGAGGATAGGACGACAACGCTTATCTTCATTCATCAGACTTGAGTTCTGGAAATGAGCAATAAGAGCTGTTTTTCCTTGTATTCTGGCATATGCAAGTGATGCCACCTTTTCGCTGTTAAACTTCTCCCACTTCTTACCATTAAATGACTGCAAAAGATCCAAGATTTTAGCAACTCACAACTTCAAATTTGGAAAATGATTTGCTCATGCAACACTAAATAAACAGAATGATGATTCAAGGAAGCAAAAGTACACAGATAAAAGATGATTCCAGATAGTTCCCTAAAAAGACAATTTAATACCTTACCAATAAGTAGGTAAGAACTTGGGTGAAAAAGCTAACTGATAGAAGTATCTTGAACATGTTAAAGATGTATAATAAGTATTATACTTATATTTAACAGATAGTCCAACCTATTTCTTCAGTGGCTTAATCCATGAGAAGAAACAAACCTGATAGAACCGAATAATATGCTGAGGATTGATCATGTTTATAAATGCATAACCAACATTGCATTTGTTCTGGAAAATAAAAGGGTGAACATATTCCATTAGTTCATCAATAGTGGAGGCTAATAGACACAGCAACAGGGAGTCATATAAAAGACACTGTTGTACCTTGAAATCAATTGGTAAATAAATAAAGTCGTAAGTTCCTCGATGGTTTTCATCAATAGCAGCTAACAGCATCTTAGATGTATACCTATATAAATTAGGATAGAACAATTAAAAGGAAAAGATAACAAGTAAATATGTTTCATCCACAGCCAGAAAGAAGGATAATGCAGATAAAGGTAAGAATTCAACATACTTGTTGGGGATGTTTTTTATCATTAGTGTTGTTCGAGAGTCTTCACCGCATATAATGCGTTCAATGTCAAGTTCATACTGCTTTTTATTATCACACTGATTAGTATTTGTGTCATTTCTTCGGTTCCTGATCCGATCAGGACCATCAAATGAAGCAGGCATGTGGACAACTGGATTCCTTCCATGGAACATCTGACCCCTTTGCTGCGGTGAGGGAATTCCAACATGTGCAGGAGAAATACAAGGGTCCAGGCAGTTCCCACCAGAGTGAGAAAAGATGTTACAAGAAGCAAGTTCTAGTGATTTCAACTGAGAAATCGTAGAAAGCTCCATACTTCCAAGAGATGCAGGATGAAAAACAGGAGGTTTGATGGAATCCCCAGCATAGGCAGGCCTACTATTCCAAAGTGCTGGATCGACTGAAGGTGCTGAACCAACATGATAGTGTAATGGAAGAACTGTGTTTAGCGTATGAGAATGTGCTCTAGGAATTCCATGAATCTGAGATGGGTGGTGAGCAGGAATATTGCTTATAAATGGAGAATTTGACCATAACATTGTGCTAGGGGGTTTTTGGTGGTAAGCATTTGTATCATTCCAAACATGCTGATGCCCGCGAAGAGGACAGCTTCCATTTGAGGAGACACCAAAAGCTGAAATTAATTGAACGAATTAGCTCATTACCAAGCAAACAATAAAGGGAAATGGATCTAAAAAAAAAACACACAAATCTCAAAACTACCAGCATTCACTATATGTCATCAGAATATCAAGAAAGTATGATACACCATTAGTTACCATAAGCTATTTCCAACTTTGAAAAAAGGTATTGACCATATATAAATGTGAATAACAGTAATTTGACCACATGAAACTCAGTTCGACTTAGTACCTTCATTAGGATCAAAAGAATGCCCCTTAAAGCTACCAGAACCTAATTTGTGTAGTTGCCTTTTATCAATTCCTTCAGACGGTCTAGAGATGACACCAATACCCACGGGTGACATAGTATTTGAGTTGTAAGGAAAAAAATTAGTTACGCCATTGTGATATTCTGGAAGTGAGTGAGGATGGAAACCAGCAATGCCTTGAAATCCAAAATTCATCTGGCCCATTGAATGGTTGACATCAGCATGAGTGGCTTGATTGGTATGATTACCGACAGATGTAATCTTTACAGGGGAAGATAAATTCTGTGGCACACTAGATGAGATTCCATGGAATGTGGCCCCCATAAGTGGGGTAAATGGTGCCCGAACTGCTGAGTTTAAACCCTGGATAGCTCCATTTTCAAGACTGTTGGGTGTTATTGTTCCCAGAGAGGATAAACCTGAAAATTTTGGCATGCATTAGGTCACCTTCATAGGTCAAAAGCATAACCTGACATGAGAAATACAAGGCACAACTAGCAGCATGTCCCTTGAAATGAAAAACTCCAAATATCATACCAAAGCACCCAGGGAGAGAGTTATTAGGGCTTCCCTGCCAGCATCCATTTAATTCTTCCTGCTCCAATTCCGGAGATAACTGTTGCATCAAGCTGTTGGTAAAGAAATATTTGTCACTGATAATAAGCCAAAGAAAGATACAAATTCAAAACATCAAATTTTAGTAGGATAAGCCATGACAATACAATTTGTGCTGAGTCTTCAACCCTTAGGTTCTGCCAATAGTAATAAAGCATAATCTTTTTGGGGAAATGTCCATGAGAGAAGCACATTTAGAATCAAATACCTATAGTGGATATATGTGGTTCCTATTGTGAAAGCAATAAAGAATACTGACAATATCACAGAATAAAAATTTGAATTCCTCAAATATTGGCCCTATTTTTTAGTAAATAAAAAAAAATGCAAGTAGCACAAAATGGGGTTTTTATGATATGTCCTGACAAACACACAACTCTGAACTTGAATCACTGGTATCTTATCTAAGATGCCAACATAAATAAATATAACTGCACAAGGAGAGCCAGACATTATCACTAGGGAGTCCAAAAGTAACTAGACAACTATTCAAATACCATTTTAAAAATATTGATATGTTAGAAGCCTTAGTTAGAAAGAAATTATCATTTAGAAAGCCAACTACAACAAACTGTTAAAGACTAATTTCCTATGAAAAATAAGAGATTAACTGTAGATGAACACAAATAATGAAAAAAAAAAGATAATATATTGTTACTATTGAAAAGGAGAATAATAGAAGTGATCTAAATTTAATAGTTATGCAGAGAAAAAAACATAATTTAGAAAATAAGATATGTTATATTGTAAGGGAAAATAATTTGCCTGAAGCTTCAGTATAAATTTTCTCTCCAAACTTATGCTAATATATTCAAAAATAAGTTCTAATAATTGGCAATAGAAACTATGCTTACATCAAACAAAAACTCTAGCGATCTTATATGCACTACCAATACATAGATTCGAAAGGAGCTCCCTAACCTTCAGAGATTTGAGCCATTTTTTTGTAGATTGATCAGTGATTGGACCCTTGATGTGCCGTGAGATTCATGTCATAGGCAATTAAAGTCATAATTTCAATAATTTTTTCATGCTGTATAATATAATGTGTTCTAATAATGATCAAAATGCCAGTCTATTATAAATTGCTTCCTCAATCCTGCACACTGGTGTTGATATAATCTTTTTGTGAAAAGAATATAAGCTTTAGAAGGGTAAAACACTATTCATTAGTAGGCATATCGCTGACCCTTGATTACAAAAGCTCAATTGAATCCTAGTGTAGTCTATAAAAGGAAGACCAATGAAAAAAATGGATTCACATTTAAAAATTTGATGAACTTCAAATATAAACATACACATACAATTCAAGAAAATAACATAACCTAGATCAAGCACCAATTTCTAGTAATTCAAATTAATCAACAACGGTTGCAATCACATAAATCAGAGCCGAGTTGCTGATACAACATAAAAAAGAAATTAAAAGAATGACTATTTAAAGCTCAAAAGTGAAAAATAAAGATAATGTTCAACCCGATTCTACTTAAGAACATTAATAACAATGATAATACAGATTACAAATTAAGACAAAAATACCGCAGGAAATTAAATGAAGAATTATAAATAACCATTGCCATGTTATTTCCAAACATCATTAACTAAAGAAAAATATTTAAAGGCTGAGGTTGCTACAGTTACATGTCTAGAAATGTGGGAGCAAAAGTGAGTTTCTTTGTACAGTACCAGCGTCTTGCACCTCCAGGGCGGCTAGGCTCAAGCTTAATTTTCTTGCCAGCAATATCACTCCTATTTAGGGCACGAAGAGCAGCTTCAGCGGCTCTAACATCATAAAATTCAATGAATTTGTGATGATGTTTGTGTGGAGTTTCACGTATCTATAAGATCAAATTCAAGATTAACATTAATATCAACTTTACCATTACATAAAGAAAAAAACTTGAGATTAGTACCAAAGCCATTACATTATGAGAGCACAAGAGCTACATCACCTCTTTGATCTCGCCATAGATACCAAATATCTGACGGAGATCATCTCTTGTAACAGAGGAATCAAGGTTGAATACCACAAGAGTACCCTGATTCATATCCTTATCCGAAGGATTGTCCTAATATCACATATGTATGTCACTACAAGAAAATTTGTAATTCATAGGCATTTACAGATGTCATAGGAAATAGCTGAAATAAAGGTGTATCCCTGCCTTGCAAGAGGTATGTCCAGTTCATAGTATGGTACTTAGTATGGTTGGACCTTCACAATAACATTCTTTGCAAGCAATAAAATGACAGTGTAAACATGACAAGAAATATCATGATAATAAGAACAGGACTTTTGCCATTTTCCCTGAGTGAAGTTGAAGAAAAAGAGAACACAATTCTCAGTTTCACCACCAAATAAGAATTGAGATCCTGTTAGAATCAATATTATTTGGAGTGACATGATTATTTGTCCATTTATATAAAATATAAAGTCTGTACAAAATTATAATTAAATATGTGCAATCTATATTTTTTAATAAATGTGTCCATATAAAATATAAAGTTATATACAATATAAATTTTTTAATAGCTGAATGGTGGACATTGATCCAGTTAGGTTCAGAATGGAGATTACCTTACAACTGATCATAACCAAACCCTTTGCACAATTGAGTACAGATATGTTATGTTATTTACACACAATTTGTTGAACTGTTGCTTAGCCTTAAGCTCAACTTTTATACCAGCAGAAGCACCGTCATAGATTGCAAAAGGTAAACCAATTTGGATCTCTGGTGTTTATGAGGCATGTGAATTAGTTGATTGCATGTCTGTGCTGGTTCAAATCCATCTTGGCTAAATTCACCCAAGGTCACTGCCAAAAATCTTGAGCAACTGATTCAGCACCTAAAGAAGCCAGACAATGAAGATAGGTTCATTTAGCTTCATATGCTTCATACATCAACACAAAAGTGGTTTGCAGTAGACCAATTTGGATTTTATTCCAGATTATGTTAGGTTAACCATCACCAGGAAGTACAGTCCATGGTATGAACTAAACTTGCATAAGTATGAGGACAATCACAATGGATGATATCTATTAATCATGACTTACTTTTGAAGGTTTCCTCAATAAAATAGGTGATAGGTTATACAAATTATATCACATCTCCATTTGGTACTATTGCACATTCAAACATTCAGGTTCTCAACATTTTTCTAACCATCAATTAGTTCATATTAGTTTTCAAAAGACCTCATAAAAAATAAGAGAGCAGGAGATATTAAAAAATAATCTGAAAGGGCTGGTTAGAGGATCAACATAGTCCTAGAACCTGTAATTACCTGCAACGCCATCACCATTTAAAAGACAAGTCATGAAATTGTTACCTTTGGAATAGAGAAGTGAATATCCAGTTTCCGACGCCTCAATGGCTTGTTTTGAAGTGCTCGCATTGCATTTCGTGCTGCCCTTATGTCATAGTAAGATATCATAACAAAACCACGATGTTTACACGTGGTATAGAGCATGCGGATGTCCCCATATTGCTGAAAAGATCAAGAAGATAAGAATCAGAAATTAAGATATCTATGGACACCCTCAAAACCACTAAATCAAAGAATTATCAAGAAAGAAGTATCAGATTGAGTAAAAATGCACCTCAAACAAAGCCCGCAGTTCTCCATCCTCAACATTGCTGTTGATATTTCTAACAAAAAGTGTTCTAGAAGGATGTTCACCATATGGGTGTTCACCAGCAAATGGGCCATTTGGTTCTTCTTGTTGACCATTAGATGTCCCTCCCCAAACAGATTCAGATGTTCTATTGCCGTTGATATTATCATCAGATTCCAGTTCCATACCACCACCACTGTAAAATATGTCATCATCAATATCATTCCCTCGGCAGGGTCGACCAATATATCCAATATTGTCAATCACACCAGACACCAAGTCATCATCATCATCATCAGGAAGGAGATTCCCAATAGTTTGAGCTTCAATTTCCTCCATGGATTCAAAAGGCTCATCTTCACCAGAGTTCGAGTTAACTGAATTAATAGACTGATCCAAGGGAACAATGCTTGAAGACAATCTCACTGCCAGGGAAGTCAACAATAATAAACATAATCAATCCAAAACATAAGGTAACCTGCAAAAAAGTTTTATGAGAAAATATAGGATATTTTAACATGTAATTTCTGGAACTTTACTCCAGGAAATTATTCAAACAGAAAGCAGCATTAATGTCAGAAGAACTCAGATATCTAGTTAGCAGCATTATCTAAATAAAGTATCAAAGTATAAAACATAGGAGGAAAACACACATTTTCTGTCGAATATATCTGACAGAGAGCTTGAGAAAAGTCCATTCTCATAGTGTGGTTCACTACGATCCATTAAGTTTCCCTCGCTAAACAAAGGAGGTACAACCAACCGATCAGATTGGGATCTAGAAACATGGTCAGCAACTCTGGCCATGGTAGATATGCTGGTCATCCTTTGTGGCCCGACCAGACAATGCTCAAGACTAGATTCAGTCTTCTGGTCCTTGAGAATGTAAGGCTGTGGAAGTTCTAACCACTGCGTGGAGCTTGCTCCAGTCTTATGAAGCTCATCAAATGGAGAAGAAGAAACAGACTTAACCCCAGACATTACTTGTATTCCCTCTGCAGAAGATAAATCGGAATACACATATTACATATCTACCATAGTTCAATAGTAGAAACAAATAAAACAATGGACTACAGGTGAACAGAATCTAGAACCAGTTTACTAAGATATAGACAATACACTCTGATTTTATCTGACAAATACATACAAGATATCAGGCCAGTATACATTTATCCAATCCGAATGATAGAGAAAGTACGATATGAATGCTGGCTTCAAGTATAACTATTTGGTCAGTCCAAAAAACCCAAAACTCATCTAAAGGACCCCTCAAAATGTTCATGCTAAATGCTGAAAGTGGAGATTGATAAATGTGGAAACCTCTTAAAATGGTTAGCAGTTGGCAGAATGTTAGGTATGCTTGGAAAGAGTTCCAAGCAATCGGAAGTTGGCCATGCTAATAGAAACTGACGTGATGGGTTAAACCCTCCTGTCTCATTCAATGAGATGATTAAGATAGAGATCTTATAGTAATAAATAGATGTTTGGAAACACAACAATATATAGAACTCTATTGCACAAGTATGCAATGAAAATATACTAGTTTCAAAGCCAAACACCAAACATGATTCATGCAGGGAAGTCCTTGCCAAACTAAAGATTTGGAAGGAAAAAAAACAGAGCAATTATTTAATGCGAACTGATGGAGCCCCACCATTTTTTTCTAAAAAACCATGTCGATAACAATGAATTAAAAAATTAAACAACGAGACAGACACTAAAAGCAATAAATGACTTGATTCCTGATAAATTGGTGAGTTTCTTAATGTGCAGAAGAGAACTCATCATAGGCCAAAACTAAGGCAATTGTGACCAAAAACGCCTTGAACTAGTGGTCGAATCCCTTTTTATCTCGAAAAGGTTTTAGGCTTAAGTCCTTGTGAAGACAGTGTTCAATTATGTGCGTTTGAAGCTTCAGCAATTCTCAGAAACCAAAAGGAAAAATAGAGAGGCAGTTGCTACCTCAGCAGAAACACACCGTGCGGCTTCTCGGAGAAACAGAAATATCATGTCTCAGAGTGCAAGCTGAATGGAGATAGCCGCTTCTGATCCATGTTTTTAATTGACATCCTGCAGCTCCGAACCAAAAGACGCGAGCTAAGTTCAAATTTTACCAGGCCGGATGTCCCTCACATGGCCCTACCTTATTCCCCATGCCCTCGGTTGGAGGGCCCTCTCCTTAAAGTTCTCCAGATAAAGGATTGACCCCTATGAAGCCAGAAAGGAAAAGAAAACAAAAGAAAGTAAATTCCAACATACAAATCCCCGATGTTCTCGAGATTCAAAAAACAAAGAAAAAAATACAAATCTTTTTCCCGCTGAGAAGATCCCAAACCAAAATTAATGTTTTAAGGACAAAAAATGAGCGAAATCATCTTAGCAAACCAAATGGCAACAACCGATGAGGCTAAGAGAACTCAGAGAAAACGCATGAGATGACCAGAAATCGAAAGAGACAGATAAACCCAGATTAAGTACCTCAAGTCAAGATCCCAAAAGCACGTAGGCCTCAAGACCCGACCTTTCCTCACCAATTCCAAGCAGATCGCAGACGAACATCAGAATTCCATCAAAAAATCGACAAAACGAGGCTGACAAGACGGTTCCTCACCAGATCGCCCCGCCTTACCGTCTCGCTCACCAAGAGCCACCGCCGACCGGCACAAAGAGAGCTAGGGCGGAGCAGAAATTAAAGGCAACGACCCCCCGCACAAGGCAAAGAGGCGGTGGCCAAGGAGAATCCCCTAAGGGATCACCTCGGCATCCGTGCCGTGCGGGAGCATCCAACCCTTCCGATGCCCACCCATCTCCCCTCCATCCTCTCCTTTTCCCCTCCGACGCAAGCAAGAGCGCCACGCCACGTCCCGCCCGCCGCTACCGAATAAAAAAGTACTATCTTGTCTTCGTATGAATTCGAGATGATCCCCCGAAGTGGGTGTCTCCGCCGGGATCTTGGCGGCTTAAGGCGGGCTGAGGCCGGAATTTACAGCGATCCGCCTCTTCCTCCGGCCGGCGAACGGAGATGAACACGAGATAGAAAGAATGAGAGAGACGTAGAAAGTTTGGTATTTAAGGCTTCGGGGGAAGAGAGAGAGAGAGAGAGAGAGAGAGGGCGGGGCGGAGATTAAGGGGGTAAACGGCGGTGAAGAATGAGACGGAAGCGGAGACGGCGCGCCGCTACGGTCCTAACGGCGTCGCCCTCGGTCGAGGGGGTGGGTCGAATCGGCGCGTCTACCACCTGCAACAACTGTTGCAGTCAGATTACTAACTTACCCTTCAACGGGGCCGTGGAACGTGCATCATCATGAGCCCAAAACGAAAATTTTGCCTATCGTTAAAGAGTATAAGTGTCATTTCAATGATCGAACGTTCGATGTGGCACGTCGCTGCGGGACATAAGTAGGCTGTTTCCTGTCTTTCCCTGCGAAAGCTGGTCGACCGCTAATTAAAACACCCGCTTTCAGCGGACCCGGAAACCACAAATGCAACGCTGTCTGTATCAAAACGGCGGTGGATTCTCATTGTCGTGGATCCCGCACGTTAGGCCTTCTCGATGTAGCCACGACGAGATGGAAGTCTGCTTTCTGCTCGTGACGGTACAAAGAATCTCGAGAAGGTAGCGTGAGCGTGATAGGCACGGGAGGCAACAAGCTGCTACGGCGGAAGCCACAACTCTGACTCGCGACCGCCGTCCGATGGGGGACGAAGGGACCAGATCAAATCTCAATTCTATTATGTTGGGTTACGAGCTTACTTGCATTGGCTCTACTGCACGTATCGTTGATATGCGCTTCATGTAATGGTACCTAAGCAAACTAATCGTAATTATTCCCACTGTCTCATATGATCACATAGTTATCATGCCACGGATTGCAAATAGTGCAACTTGAATTATATGTAGTACTAAGAATAATAAATTAATTATTGCAACCATTACGGAAGAAAGCATGCAATGTATGAGTCTTAAATACGATGTACGAAAACATATCAACCACTTACTAGTTTATA
Source organism: Musa beccarii (assembly GCA_024322285.1). NCBI lineage: Eukaryota > Viridiplantae > Streptophyta > Magnoliopsida > Zingiberales > Musaceae > Musa > Musa beccarii. The sequence continues at coordinate 70,383,511 of CM044394.1, forward strand.
GGGGTGTGGATAAAATCTTGTCGTTATGTGGATTAACGAATATGACATGACTATAACCTCCACAAATATTGACAATATATATGAATAGTATAGAAAATATCTGTAAACATCATGGATAAATGCTTTAGCTATATATATATATATATATATATATATATATATATATATATATATATATATATATATATATATATATACACACAAGATAGCGCATTGGTTGCGAATAATCGACAATGCTATTGATTGGTTCCCAAAATATTTTTTACAAATTAATTTATGAATCTGTTTAGTCGAAATTGTCGTTCACTATAATAGGTCGTGCATAATCTCTCTCTCTCTCTCTCTCTCTCTCTCATTTAACACTTACGGGGATTGGTATTGTGTAATTGGTATCACAATTTTTATGATGGTCTTCAATCACCGATACACTAAATCTTAATTATTTTGACATGCCTTGAGTAAGATTACCATTACCATTGTTGTTATTATTATTTCTTCTAACTGTATAATGACAAACAACAATTTCTCCAACCCATAATAATTACTTGTTCCCCCAAAAATAAATATCAGCACAAGCGAATATTTCCTTGACAAAGCACCCAAAAAATAAAAAAAGCTGTACAGTGCCTGAAGAAGGACAGATAAGTAGACATGGAGGGACCTACCCATTTCCGTCATCCGTCGCCACTTCAATCAACAAATATCGTTCACTCACCTCCTCACATCTCCCATGTCGCTTGTTGCAATGAACTTTTTTTTTTCTTTTTTGCACTCCCATATTATCTCATGTGCTTAAGAAATTAAATTTCCTAGTCCTGTATATTTTTGATGATATAATGATCGATCAATTAGCATCTCCGTATAAAACCTGAGGCGCCTACTTCCCCAACTCATCAAGCATAACACCACGCCAGAATAAGCCGGAATATAACAAAGCAGATAAAGACATTGCTTTTGCTTTCTCCGGGCTGTATGCAAAAGAAAAAGACCAGATGACACGCTCACCTCGTGCGTGGTGCACCTGGTGACCCCCATTCCCGTTTCCTGGCTCAGCCGCGTTTAAACAAACGACGGGAAAAGATTTCAGGGCTTCGGTGCGCGAGTGATGGGTGCACCTGTGGGCGCGCGCATCGGGTTTCTCTTAAAGCTCAGCCCGGCCATTTTTTGATTTTGTCGTGTAGCGCCTCCCGGTCTGCTTTATATGGTAGAAAACGGCAGAAGGATTATATTATCATTTTTTTCTGGATCAGATTTGGTAAATTACTTTTTTTGTTTGTTAGTGTCCTTCACAATGGACTAAACTTTCTTTACCTTCTTCTTATTTCGGTTATTAATTAGTTGTCTTTAAATAGGAGTCAGAGTTAGCCGGTAATATAAAAAATTATACCTTCTTTTCCTTGTCCTCGTCACCTCTGGGTGGTCCGGGAACGTCGTGCAGCCCTAAAATGAGGAAGCATGAAACATGTGCTGGGATCCAACGTCGGCTCTTTCTGCCTTTAGTTTTACCACATGATTCCAGGTACCTGAGTCTCTGAGAGAAAGGACTGATAAAGAGTAGCTCTTTGAATTCAATTTTGAGGCTTATGTCAAATAAATTATGACGGAATTTAAGCTGTAAATGACAGACCTGCATACTGGTGCAATCGCAGACTGGTTTTGTCATACCTGTTAATTTTTTTTTCTGGCTTCCATAACTCGAGCAGGTGGGTACCATTGCATCCAATAGAAGGTCATCTCTGAAATTTATGCTGCTGGTCCCTAACAAGCAACAAGCGATTAGATTGTCCCATCTTCCTCTGCGGTTAAATAATACGAAGCTCCACCAGAAAATTACAGAGTTCCTGTTCAAAGATAAATAGAATTAGTAGCTACCAATTATTATCACATTTTTCTCCATACATATACTACGTCCCACAGAAGTTATTTAAAAGGTTTGGTACCAAATTGACAAATTTCATGATGAAGAGTTGCTGTTTTATTCATCTCAAACAGCCAAACGGACGCTGTGATAGCATATATGGACCTATTCACTGCATGCAGGATAAAATATTTTCATAGGGTTAGATATTCTATACCTGTACGTAGAGATTCATACAATGTGACATAATATATTTGAAGACTGGCAACCCCAAAACCACAAAGCTGTTGCCCAGAATAGTTCAGATGGTTGCTGGATTCATTGCACCTGTTATATTATGCTTACTCGTGGAATATGTTATGTTCCTCTGCAGGTGAATGTTAATGAGAGTGCACGTGGATGGCATGGAGTTGTCAAAGCATCACTTAATGGCGGCATGAGGTTTCCTTACCTTCTTTTGTGCTCCATGAAACTCGAGTACAAGATCACTTGTCTCCATTTTATCCCATGACACAGATGTAGTAGTCCTACAGGAAAAATGAAAGAGCATTTCAGATCCAACTATATGATTCAAATCAAAGCCAGTCGCATTATTTAGTGCATGTGTGTGTCTGTGAGAGAGAGAGTACCAACAATAGTTAATTGATGTGAATTTTCAAAAATAGAAAGATAGAAGGAGAGAAAGCACCAAAAACACCAATTAATTAGTTGATGTGAAGCCTTTACAATTGTACTCCTAAAACAAAAGAAGTCTTAACAATTGCTGTGAAAATTAAATACCCTGTTATTAAGAGCTATCTATGTGAATGACATGTTAAGAGCCACAAAAGCGGGAAGAATTTCATTGGACAATGATTTGACTCGGGTCACGAATGCATGATTTAAAAAGACAAAATAATGAAGCAATCATTGATAACCTTTTCTTTCTGCAGATCTGCTGCTTGGTTACCTACAGGTCAACAAAGTCAAAGCATGCTGTAATTATTGAAGCAAATATTTGTTATATGAAGCATTAAAATTAATGAATGCTACGGTAGAGTTTAGTTCGAAGGAAATATAAATGTTATGATTCAAATGAAAGCAAAAGCAAGGAATGAGTCTCATATTGTGACCTCTGGATTAAGAATCATATGTGCCAAGCAAAGGCTAAAGAATTACATATACAATGGTATAAACCTAAAAAAGCATGTGACATGAGACTGCTCCAGTATTTGGATTAAGAATGAGGGTCAAGGTTTTCTTTGAAGAATTGGGCATGAAGGACAACTGAATAATAGCCACCAAACAGCTCAAATATAGCAATCACATAATCTCACCACACAGTTCTTTTTTCCCTTTTTTTTTAACTGCCACATCACATCCACCCATCTATCTACATGTGCAACCACAACCTTTCCCCACAATGTCCCAATCCAATTGACATTTATCCACAAATCCAATAGCTTGATCAACCAGATACATCTCAATCGCTACTACAAGTCTATGAGCTTGCAAGCCCCATGCCAGATGCTTCTATGTCAAATCAAGAGATCAGCTGCTACCATAAAACAATTGCACTAACGTAATAGAAAAGACTACCTCATGGATGACTTGTCATCTAAAGATGAACAAAAACAAAATACAAGATAATTGGAAGGGCATGAGCACTGGGCATTCCAAGGAACACCCACTTCATCTTGACAGACATCAAATGTTGAATCAAACCTCACTTCACAGACCAAAAGCAGAAATGATAGTCTGCCAAGCCACATGAAAAGTCATTGGATAAGGCATAAAAGTTATATCTTCATGCATGAAAATCAAGTCTTTCAAACAACAACCTTTACAACATGACAGACGTCACAGAATATATCAATACCTGATCACAGTGCTAAAACCAAAAACAGAACAGCTTGTGATTCATACGGAATGTCATAGATTGGAGCTTAAAATTTCACAAAGTTAGCAATAAAACAAACAGTACACCCACTCAAAACCACCAGAGAGCCTATCTACGTGATGTGAATTCTGAACTACAAATTTTGGAATCTACAGAATATGCCAACTTTTGAAACAGGACAAGGAAAATACATAGTTTAGTATAGTAGCATCACAGTACATCTTTCCTTTTAATGACATCACACCTCTGTACTCTATGGAAGATATCAAGATAGCGCCTCTCTTGCGAGACACTTGTAAATATAGTGGAAATATTTATTTTCCCACAATTAATAGTAAAAGTAATAAAAAGGAAATATGCAAAGTACCAATTATGTTCAGAACATAATCGTGGCACCCAACACACAGAGATTTGATAGGCACTAAGAAGCAAATATTATACTTATATGCAAATGTTGGCTGATTTTATGGCCATCAAAATTTCGGGGTAGTCAACAGGTTACAATTCAATTCTAATGAATGTGAGCAGCCAGCTGTTTTTACCAGAGGAAAAGGTTTACAGGCCACTATAAGAAATTATTAAGAAGAATCTTCTATCCATCCCATATCTATATTGAGAGTCTCAAATTTCTCCAGTATCTTTATCGAGAGCTCCAAAAGCAAAAGAGAAATTTTATTTTACAGAATTAAACAATAAAACTATGGCAAGTAACATTGGTCTTTTGCGTCCTGGAAGATCAGGGTTAAGTCACGAAAATAACCTATTACGTATATTGCCTTCCTAGACCTTGCATTGGCAGAAACCCGTGCACTTGGTGTGCCCTTAGTCGTAAAGGGTAAATTATACGAACTTAAAAGGAAAATGTCAGTAAATATGCTTTGATTGCCTTCATCAGCAGTAAAAACTTGTAGTTTTATTCTGTCTTATGATTGACTTTTTAACAGGAAGAGGGGCATCACATAGATTACTTCTTACCATTAGCCAAAGTGCTATACAGAAAGGAGACAAACATTTACTTTCATTGTGAGATAACATACAAGTAAACAAGTAACATCTTCCCTGGAAGCAAAAAAGATGTAGAAGTATCACAAAAACATAAATATTAAATGGAAGAAAGCTAACAATCTTATGCATGGACAAATCTTAGTTAAGATGAATTAATCTAACAGAAAGCAGCACTCGTAGAATGGATGTCAAACTATAGAATTACGGCACAAAACATTCGATGGTAGAAGAGAGCTTGAGTTTGATGTGGCTTTTACTTGATAGTATGACATCTTCCATGTTCATAGATTTTCGACCAGCATGTTGTGTAAACAACTCAACATCTTAGCAAGCTCAAAAGTCTTCTACCACCCTGGAGAAATAAGGTTCGGTAGACGATAAGTCTGCAAAATGCCAGGAAAATACATCAATTTCTCTAGCAAATGAGAGCAACGTCAAGGAGCAAAGCCAAAGTTTTAAGGGCTTCCTCCTCAGATATATTACACCTAATTACAAAAACTAACTGAAAGCAGCATTTGAAATCACAAATTAACACCCAATCACATAACAGAATTAGAACCATAATCGCATGACAAGAGCAGGATTTCCATTTCCATCTGAAACTGCAGCAACATCAAGCGCTACCGTGAATTTGGAAAAACGATTAACAACGAATAAAATGAAATCAATATTAGAAGCGATAAGAAAACAACTGGTGCTGAAGGCGAAACCAATGGGAAGAGGGTTACGGCTTCAGCAATCACCTGTGTACTGAGAATCTAGGTCGGGGAAGCATGCAACTATGGGTTTCGCTACCTCCATATCGACCTTCTTGGCTGCTCCGACGAAAGAATTCGGATGAAAAATCGATGAGGATTCTGCAATGGGGAAAGGGCAAAGAGGGGAGCACAAGGGCAGCAGAAGAAACGGAACCTCCGCTGAGATCACGAAGAGGAGAAAGCAGTCTTTGAGGAGTTCCGCCCTCTCCTCCGCCTCCGTTTCCTTCTCCAGGTCGAAGCCATCTCCGCCGTCGTCGTCGTCGTCGTGTGAAGCGAACAGATACGGAAGGGGAGTGCTATATTGTAGACCCTTGGCGCGGGAGAACAAAATTCTGACGATTTCGGAACCGGCGGTCTGGATCGTCTCGATGGCTTAGCTTTGACGGTGGATAAATTATCGTTAAAGAAAGGTATAAAACCCCCAAAATATTAGCAATTTAACGAGCATAATAATACAAAGCATAAGAAAATTAGCCTAAGTAGAAAATAATGATGCGATCGACACTTTATCAGTCATATGATCGGCACCTTAATAGTCATGATCGATATTTTAATACTATTTCAGTCACATATGACTAATACGATCTCATACAATATGTTACTAATTATATTATAATTGTCGCACATCCCACATTTGATGCAACATGACTCCACCAGATGCACGTAATCATACTTGACATTAATGTATCTATGAGCGTAACTATCCAAAAATCACATTATAAAAAATATTATCAAGTGTGTTTCTCCACAGGTAATATTGATATTATTTCTTAGCATTCCATCGACAGCATATTTATTGAATTAACTTAAGCATAAAGGGATCGAAAACAATCCCAATATAATTTTATAGAGTTCATTTTTTTTTATGTTATTTAGAGATGAACACAGACTAAGATGTCGATTGTCTTCAAGTTGGCATCCCAATCAAACAATCAAAATATAACACTACAACACATATTATCATTGATGTAAAACATAATAAAATATGATACATTGTGTAAATCACATATTATCATTGATCGAGGTAATTTAGAGGAGAACATATAACATCTGAGACATCACACTTTTGATAAAAAGAAATTTAAAATATTAGTTTGATTATTTGTATATCAGATTTATTAATTCAAAAATAGTCATGGACTTAATATCTTCATAAATTTGATATTTTTCTAGAATTATATATATATATATATATATATATATATATATATATATATATATATATATATATATATAAAGCAAGAATTTCAATGCAACATTTTAAGCCTCGAACTTACCACCTCAAATTAATAATCGATGTACAAAATAAGATATCAGAGTTGGACAGAGAATATTTTCCTCACGATTCCAGCACCACTTTATTCACGATTTAAATCTCGAAAGACTGATATGACATACAACCCGAGGCAAGAGGAATATGGAGTCAGAATGGTTGACTTGATGATCCGAGTTGTCACTACAATCCATGATATGAAATGTCCCTGTTTCCAGCAGATGATTGGATGGCGAATGGGTTCCAAAAATATGTGGACAAGAGCTCCCATAAACGCATATCATATGTTAACTACATAAGCATAATATTGCTTTAGCTATCAGTCTCTCGGCACAAGATGCCAAAGAAGAAGGTCCTCTTAGATGTCACAAGAGGAAAAGGGAATCAGCTGCGGTCTTGCATCAATCCTCGTAAAGTGCTTTTTGTCACTCCTGGCTGTACCCTACAAACATCCTGCAACTCTGCAAGGTCCGAGCAAGTCCAAAGTGAGTTCATAGATTTAGAACTCCGATGTTGGATCAGAGATTCAGTGAGCTACAATGCCTACAAATGATGCTTTTGGATGAACACATCCAAGAAGAAGAAGCCACATTATATCTACATATACATATATATATATATATATATATATATGTATATATATATATATATATATATATATACATATATGCATATATATATATATGTACATATATGCATATGTATATGTATGTATGTATACATATATGCATATGTATATGTATGTATGTATACATATATATGTATATGTATATTCACAAAGAGGAAAAAAAGAAAAATAATTAACAAAAGTGTATAGGCTTGAGAAGAGATTCATACATTATTCTTGAACAGAAAGTTTAGTTCAGTGAATTAAAGAGAGGAATAAGGGTCAAGCAGCAGCATCCTTGGATAACTAAAGCTAAGAGCTGCCGATAACACTTAGGGATGAGAGCATACAAGATCCATCTCTGAGAACCAAAGCAATTGCTACCTTGATTGCTGATTACATTGTGTTGAGCAAACCTGCAGAGTGCAAGAGCACAGCCTTGATTTCTTCAGGCAGAACACCCGGGTCTTTGCATTGCTGAAAAAGATAAGGGCATACGAATGAGATATATTTAGCTATATATACATACACATACACACAATGTGTGTTCTTTGTTGGGTGATAACATCATCGAATGAGAACTTACCTCAGCTCGGAAAATGTCTAGCGCGAATCCATTGAAACAGCTGATGACCGCCTGCTGAATGTCGAGCCCAAGGCTGTCAAGTGATCGCAATGCCGAAAGCAGCAGACCAGGCCTACGGGCACAGAACATGTGTATGTCGACAGCTCGGTCTTCCCTCGCCTTAACTTCGACCTATAGAATGCACAACAAGATAAGTTTACACACCGTCTATCATGCTCAAGTTCAACCAGATCAAGTGGCACTATGTTTTGCTGAATACATGATAATGAAGACCGTGGCTGGTAGTATCCACTGATGTCCAAGATCTATGAAGTCATCTTCAATCTAATTAGTTGATGATATATATATATATATATATATATATATATATATATATATATATATATATATATATATATATATATGTATGTATGTATGTATGTATATGTATGTATGTATGCATGTGTATATATATATATATATATATATATATATATATATATATATATAATGTAAACCAGAAAAATAAAGACTGCAATTGACAAATAACAAGCATGCGCTGCACAATATCATGATGAAAGTTCACTGAGATAACTTCCAATTCTAGCAGCCAAGTTGGTAATTGAAACTTTGGATAACAAACAAGATACTAAAAAGTTGGATTAAGCTAATGGTACTAACCCTTGCTGGCTGACTATTTGGACTTGGTAAAGAACTCGTGCAGTGCTTGAGTTCATCCTTCAAACGGCATGGCAAAGTTGGTAGTGTGGGAGTCAAGGGGTGCAAGCTCGTTGCATTTGTTGTAGGCAGTGAAGAACTTGAAGGTGTTGATTCAAGCTCATTTTGAAGGTCATTGATCCTTTGGAGAAGTTCCTTCAAATACTCAATCGCATCGCCAAGAATGGAAGCTCTATCCATCTGTAAGGACACAAGAAATTAAGACAAAAGACAAAGAAACAGTCATGATCTTCCTTGGTACGATGGCTTGGTGGTGAACAGCCGCAAAAAAATTGTCATTCCACTATTGTCATCCAAATCTTGTGGTCCTTGATGATGAAATGAGCATATATCTATATATGTTAATGACAATACACTAACAAAGATATGGATGGTAAATGAAAGTAGCACCGAACTTTCTGGGAAGAACTTAGGATGTGTGTTGTTCATTCATGATAACATAGGAACTCCAATCATAATTCTTTCACATGATGGAGATGCAGCTTTAAGGTAAGCATGTTACGGAAAAACTTAATTTAAATATTTGGAAGACACATTAACAACACATGCAGGAAGGTTATGGTCTTCTCAATTCGGTTCCTTTGTCCCGGTCAGATCTGCCATCCATTGGAATGGGTAGGTGTCACCCACAAATACAGGGACCTACCCTGTGGATTTTGAATTTGTTCTATTTGAGATGGAAAAGATTCCAACCCGAGGAAGAACATTAAGCAGCTGCCAGGATTATTTCCCAACAGGACACTGGTTTCATTGCAGAAGACAAATTTGTACAATGATAAGGAGGAACCATTCATCCAATCAAGCACTGATCTGACAAGTATTACAATGACAGAGGGGGAATGCCAACAATTGATTCACTATAAAGGCTAGAAGAAACCGTCATTTTAACAGTTGATTCAGATAAGAAGTAAAAGATTTAGAGTTCCATCTGAAGTTAAAATTAACCGAGATGGTGATGAACACATGCAAGTTTATAGTTGCCTACCGCTACCGAGTAGACTCCCGAAGTACAAAACATAAGCATGGCAAGTTCACATGAAACTATACGAAATTTATGTTTCTTGTACAGCAGATGCAAATTCAGTATCAGTTTAAGTAACATGATAAGCATATGAAATTACGATCGAAACAATCCCCTAGGGACAGTATCTCCCCTCATAGGATGGAATTATAAGACCAACTCCTTGAAGCACTACTGCGGTAGAAGCTAAACTTTGAATGCACTGCAACAATTTAAAGCTGATCAATCTCATATGGTCAAAGCAGAACTCAAGCAATAGCAGATAGAAACGGAAAACAAAGCAAAGGAACTTGAAGGCTATGTAAAGGAACTGGTGACATATAATTCCCACCTTGCTTATCTTGGGGACAACAGATCTAAGCATGTAAAGCCTGTCGTTGAGTTTCTTTCTCCTCCTCCTCTCCGCCATCAGATTCTTCGCCGGGAGACCCTTCTTCTTCCCCCTGTCGGCTACCATGACATCAGCACTCGAACTGTTCCCTCCTCCACCTGCTACATTCCCTGCATTCTCCTCAACTTTGGCATTCTCTCCGGCAAAGTCATCAGAATCATAATGTAAGCCGGACCCGTCAATGCTACCCTCGTCCAACTCATCCACCTCATTCCCTTTCCTCTTCCTCTCTTTCTCTTCCTCCAATGCGGCCACACTGCTGCTCCCTTGGCAGCTGCCTTTCGACGCCCAAGGACCCAAGATGCCGACTTTTTCTGCAGCAGCCGACGAGTTCTGCTGTAGAGCGGCGGCCGCCCGCTTCTGGAACAGGGTGGGCTGCGAGCCGGCTGTAGGGAACATCTCCAAAGGCCTCAACACCTTGGACCGGTTGAGAAACGGTGAATTCTCCAAGCTGTCGAAGCCCACAGGGCAGAAGGCGGTGCCAGAGCCGGAAACGGTGCAGTTCTCGGCAGGAGGTAGCAGAAGGGCGCCGGAGAATTGGCTTGCGGAGTTCAGCTCTGGACAACCAAGTTGTCCACCGGTTCCAATTCCGACGAAGCCAAACACTCCATCGATGGCGCCACCTCCCCCGTTCATCAAGTCAGGGGGATTTAAAACCGGGGCAGCCGGAAGAAACCCCGGCGCGTCGCTCCTGAGATCAACCCCAACGCCGAAATGGTTCGAGGCGTTGAAGAGTGACGAAAGGGCAGGCCTCGACGAGAAAAAGGGTTGGCTTTGGTCGATGCTATCGACGGGTGGCAGCAACAGGGCCTCGTGGGGCGACGGATTCGGGAGAAAGGCCACGTCTTTGAGGTCCTGCTGAGTCTGGAAAGCCTCGAAAGGGTGGTGGGCGGCGGCGCCGACGTACCAGTCGTCCACGAGCATGGACTTAAAGCCGGAGAGGCCGAGCTCCTCCTCCTTGGTCTCCCCCATTCCCCCTCCGCTGGAGCTGGAGGGGTTTCCTCTTGCCCAAGCGACAGGGTCGTCGTCGTCTCCACCGTCATCCATCCAGAAGCCGCCATCAATTCTCGAAAACATCGCTGCTCTTCTCGCTTACCTGTTTTCCGGGCAGAAGGGAAGAAGACAATGCATGTACAACTACAAGGTCCGGTTTTGATGCTTTCCAACACTTCTCTTCTCGGCCTCAGAGCTCGCACTCCACCTGGAGGGCGATGGGTTTGAAACGTTTCGTCGTTCCAAGGGAACGTGTTGCGACGTACTGTTGCTGTTCTCCTTTGCTTCTGTCGCTGGTCATGTTAGCGGACAGAACTCCCAAAATGACCGTGAAGGAAATAATGCAAAGGCTATTCGCTCTTCCTATTTCCTTCAATTTCTTCAAACAGCTTCATGGCAAGTTAAATGATGTGAATTTTGGCAGTGTACTATTGTGTTTCACAGTCCTTTGCCTCTCTTCTTTAATTATGTGAACTTGACAGTGTACTTACTGGGTTTCATAAGCAGGCATTGCTGCAAGCGGAAGCTTTAGTGTGACAAAGGGGGTGTTTTGATCTCTCTCTCTCTCTCTCTCTCTCTCTCTCTCTCTCTCTCTCTCTTCGCTTTCAGTGGTCGTAAGGTTTTCCCATGTCACAAAACAGACTTGGCTTCGTCTTGTAATCGTGTAGCCTTTAACCATCTTGCTACGCTTCTTGTTCAAGGGAGGTTGGGGTGGTGGCCAACCCAAAGCAGGGGGAAAGGAATGCAGATAAGACGCAGCAAACCCTGTTTCCATCTGAAGACAGTTAAAAACTCTTTTGGCACAACTCAGACAAAACTACAGAAGCTTTTCATGCCATTTTTGATACCTTCATCTGATGCATGCACAGCTCAAATAAAAATAAGAATATAATTATATGTTTATTATCCTTCTTTATCACTCATGAAATGTAAAGAAAGTGGTAATAAGATGGTGGAGATCATGCAAGCATTATTGCTTGCTTGTGGTCCATATGCTATGGTAATCATCACACAAGGTCTGTCAGATTGATGTGAGATGAGGTGCTTAAAAATGGTTTTGTTTGGGGTGGGGGCAAAGGAACACCAGACAAGGGGGTAGCATTAGCTGAGGGAGATTGGACCAGCCATCTCTTGGAAGACTTGAATGCCATTCCTTTCTTCCAGGGTTGAATGCAGAAGGCCATTTGGATGTGAGGATGCCAGCTTCCATAATCTGCTAGCAGTTACCAAAGGAGACAGCTATGGATAAGCATCTGCACAGTGAAAACCAAAAGGAAAGCTAAAGTTAAATGCAGCAGTCACCTTGTGTCAGGCAAGTTTTGGTTGTTCCTATCATTAGCATACTATACATGCCAAATCCATCTAAAAAATTGGCAAGATTGTATGTATATATATCTACAGGATTTATAAAAATATTCACATATATATTAATTTAGTCTACTGAATGAAAAGATGAAAATTTATATAGGGAATTTAGTTCTCTGAAAGAAACCAATATAAATGGGTCATATTAGTTCCATAAATTCATCCTACCAAGATTAATGAGATTATCATTAGTGTATCCAAAACTTTGTTGTTACTCACCTGATATTTTATACCAGAGAAGAGGGCTTCCATGAATGATTTGGGACTGTCATACAAAATATAAAAGAAATAAATAATATTTTATAACATATTCACATAATTATCGATTTAAGCATCGAAGAAATCTTATAAAATATGCACGCGACATAAGTTTATTAGAGGTGATTGATTACCTTCTCATCAGTTCAAGTTATAACTTGGACTTTCAAATGCAACAAAATTATTTTTAAAAAATAAATTAAATTAATTTTGTCACATCGGATTAACGATCAGATTTGAGTGCAATCTCCCATGAAAAAGGTAATCGTCCAACGAGGTTAGGAAAAAAGGATGAGATAGAGAGAAGTAGCAAGCAGAGAAGGCGCGAGTCATGGGACGGACGAGACACGCACAGGGAGCGGAGGCAAGTAGTGTGCAGGCAAGGAATAAATGGGTAGAAAACAAGCCCAAGGTTCTCGTGATCGCCCTCTTTCCATCTCACCTAAGAAGATTCCACACGCCACTCTTTAACTCTCCAACCTGCCACAGGATTCCGATCAAGAACCGGTTTCGTCTCCGCCTACGCCGAGGAAGCTGATTCCAAATCTGCCTTGGGACGTGTGTTTCTTCGAGCAACACTCGGTTGTTGACTGTGCTTCTTCGTTTGAGATCCATGAAGCGCCATTTGGCGGTGGAACACTCGTGGGAGAGGAACAAGTTAGGTTGGGTCATTTAAGAGCTGGTAGTCCATGGTCAGGGGCGGTGTTCTAACCTGCATGCATGTCTGCTACCACACACTTTTTTTTTTGGTTCCATCTCAAGAATTTAAAGGATGTGTTGTTTTATATCATAGTGCATACGACATGGAGGATGAAATCATAATTTTGAAGCTGCTTCTCTCGCTTTAATGGCATTCATTTTCCTGAGTCCCATTGTTATAAACTCTACTACAGGATCTCTCTCCAGATTGGCTTAGAATTGAGATTGCAATTTGGCAGCTATGATCTGTAAAAGGATGATTCAGATTGCAACAAACATCGAAGCTGACGGGGGTTTGATCAGACTACCATCTGCTAATTTGGGGAATCGAAGCTTAGAGTTCAGGATTTCAATGAATATGCCCTGTTCTTATTTGAAGAATTCTTTTGATCTGCAAATATGAGTGAAAATACTCCTTAGGATTTCTTCTGCACATTAATATCTGAACCTTTTAAATTCTTGCTTGCAAATAATTTCATCAATCTCATTCATATGAACTCGAACCTAACAGCAGTTGTTGATACTGAAGCTAAACAGAAAGATGGTAAAATTCCAGCCTTTAAGAATACATAGACATGCAAAGAAGATAATTTAAGGAATCAGTATGCAATCATATGCCGTGGGTAAAGTGCAAAATATGGAAAAAAAAAAATCCTTTTTCTGATCATGCTACAGTTAGCTTGCTGACTTCTGAGTCAAGGACAGCTTCAGTGATCCCTTTGTCATTGTAGCAAGTTTGAAATCAAAGAAGAAATGCGATTTGAACTCCATTGTTTTGATGTTGAACAGATGAAGTAGCTTCTCCAAGAGACAGAATTCTACAAAAGCCGGTGACAAAACACACATTTGTGTGCCTTTTCCACACTAATTACCTAAAACTAGACATCAGCTCAAGCACACAGGAATACCATGGAATCGACACAGAAACTCACATATACTTACAATGCACACCCTAATGCTGCTGAAGAACCTGTCAGGGAGCATATGTGAATGTCTCTGGTAGTGGTCGGCCTTGTAGGAATGCTCTGAAGAGCACAAGAGACCTCTCAGGCTGTGAGAACGGAGCTTCATGAGAGGCTCCTCTTACGGTAGCAAATGAAAGCACGTCGCCATAAACTTGAGTCCATCCACCAACCTGCAGAAAATTTGGCGATGCCAGAGTTCCAGACTTGTTCCAAGTTGATCACTCAAATCATAAAAGAACATGGTGAAACAAATTGCCTCTTGGATTTTGTTTACCTGTTCTCCCTCAAACCAAGCTCTATATGGAATTGTTGTTTTGAGGCCAAGCTCATTTGCCAGTCTTTGCACAAGAGTTCGGCTACCGGTCAAAGGAATCACAGAGTCCTGATCACCACTACAGTCGGAAAATGAAAAGCATAAGATCCTTTTGGTTCCTGAAAACTACTGAATGTGTTCAACGATGATGGACTTTAGGGACTAACTACCTGTAAACCAACACCGGGATTCCAGACTTCACAAGTGAACCCACAATCGAAATTGTTGGTACCTCCAAGTTAAGTAACTCGTACTCGATAACACTTGAACACCACCAAATGTACCATGTTATCAAGGATAGTCCCAGATATGCAAATTGAACCAAGGTTAAAGACCAGAAATAATCTTAAATTCAGGAATTCAAGAAATATCAAGCTCAAGTTTTATCTCAAGACAATGTTTCTGCAACGATGGCACAAGATTAACTTTGCTACCTGCTGCAAACAGTCCATTTTGTCACCCCGATAAGGTTGGCATGCAGTGCTGCTTGCACATCCTTCCGATTGAGATAACTCACGGTTTCATCTTCGACGCAGACATCTACTCGCTCGGTAACTTGCTGCAGCACAGTTACAATATGCCTCAGATACAAGGTCAAAGACAATATGTAGAGAGGCTGCAGATCATTAAAGGGAGGACATAAACTGACATGCATTGATGTTATTGTTATATAGGTTCTAAACTTGCCTGAGGACTCAGAACCATGGATTGCGATAAAACAGATGATATACAAACATCAAGGGTGACGTCATATTTGTCGACGAATCTACTTGTTTCTCTTGTCACTTGGCTCATCACTCTTTGACAGATTGAACTAAGGGATCCTCTGTAATACTCACTGACGTAGCGTGAGTAGTTACAAGCAGAAGTGAAGATTCTATATGTAGAATCCGATATCAACCCATGGGACCAAAAGAACTCTGCTCTTGAGTTGAAGTCAGTTGAGAACTCAAGAACCGGATTACCCAGCTGTAGCAGACATCAAACAGAACAACAAGAATTAACTTGCTTTTTATGCACAAATGTAGAACTTCGTGAATCACTGCGATTGTTCTGGTACTCACAGCAATTCCTTTGAGGTTGAAGACCTTTTCCTTCTTATTGAAATCAACCATGAGCTGAGCAAGTTGTGGAACATAATGGCCTGAAAACCAGAGTCATGAGTTGTTGACATTTAAGAAAGGCCCAACTTTTTCTAGGAAGACGGTAGGTGACGGTTTGCAATTTCATCACCTGCATAGCTTTCTCCAGTGATGTATAAATCCCTGCCCTTGTACTGTGGGAACATTGTGAACCAGCGCTGCAGGAAAACAAGATTATCCCTGGCTACACAAGTGAAAACAAATGAAGAGTCAGGCTCATCTTGCAGCTTGCTAAATGATATGCTGAATCAAGTAATTGGTTTTGCTTCCAGAAGAAACAAGAGATTGTGTCCTGAGAAGCATCAGCAAGAATACAGTTTGCACAAAACTCTTGTGGAACTTTTTTTTTCTTACAGAAAGCTTATATTGAGCTCCAAGCTACAAAATTAGTACCTGTAATCTGATCATTCACCCCCTCATAGTCAGAAGAGTCACTTGAAAAAGAGAAGCCAACTCCTGCTGGGGTCTCCAAATACAACATATTTGCCTCTGCAGATGGGAGAGAAGAAACTAACCACTGCCTTTTTTTTCTCTCTTCAGGAAAGTGCATCCAGCACAAGGAAAAGTTCTAAGAATAAAATCAATGATGCTGCAGCTTCATACCTTTATTCCAGCTATACTCATTCCTCACCAGCACTTCACCTTTTGGTCTGAAAGGCCCATTCTCAGAGAATGCCCCAACCCCAACAGAAGAGCAACCAGGCCCTATGAAGATGAAACCACAACCAACGAAGAAACTAAAATCAAAGAAAGATCAGAAAAAAATATCTGATATTGATCTCTGTAGAGAACTTTTTCTCTTATTGATGAAAAAGGCAGAACCTTGTTCATCCTTGTCTTTGTTTACTCTCTCTCTCTCTCTCTCTCTCTCTCTCTCTCTCTCTCTCTCTCTCTCTCTCTCTCTCTCTCTCTCTCTCTCTCTCTATCAGTCACATCTAAAGAATGCTTGCGTTTTTCCATGCCTTTGTTCTTCTTTTTCCCTTCTGAAAAGAAGCATATGAGCTAATTGTTCCATTTGAGGAGGAAGATGTTGTATTACCTCCATTCAACCAGAGAACCAGAGGCTTTGAGGACGGATCCATCTCTGCTTCGGCAAAGTAGTAGAAAAGAGCCCTATGCTTCCGCTCGTCCACTGTGACGTAGCCTGAGAACTGCTGGAAGCTGACCTGAGGTTGGCCAGGCAGCTTGATGATCCTGTTTGGGTCGGATAGATTGGAATCCAGCTCCCTGGAGGAGCAAATCTGAAGTAGAGCGGCAACCATGACAACGGCCCTCCATGCCACAGAATGCATGTTTCTGGAGCCACCACCAGGCACAAACTGAACGAGAGAGAGAGAGAGACAGAGTGAGATGGGGAGGATGTCAGTGCTAAGTGGAGACTACACAAGCGTTATATATATAACTAGATGAAGGCTATGGGGTCAAAAGATGAAGGTTTGTCTTGCCTTAAGTTCTTGTGTCGACACCTTTTTATGCTGAAAAGTGAGAGAAAAATGGGCACCCTCGTCTCAGTCCTGCAGCATTCGATCATGAGATCAGTAAACCTTCTTGTTAATAACTAATTGCTCATACGACTGTACCCAACCAGAAAAGCCATCCACAAAGCCTTTTTCTAAATGGACAACAATTGCTTGCGCATACAAAAAGCTCCAAGCAGAAAGCCCGGAACATGTGAAAAGGTTGGCCTACTCCATCTGGTTTTTTTCTTTTTCTTCACAGAAATGGGTTTTATCTTGACGCTGCAGGTAGGGGCCGCTGCCTCCTGCTTATCTGAATCATCACTGTAAGAAATTGAGAGAGAGAGAGAGAGAGAGAGAGAGGCCAGTGGAGTGGCCCTGCTCTCCCATTGGTCTTGTCTGCCACCCCGAAAGAACTGCCACAAGTGACTGATTGATGCTGCAGGCTGATGCATCAAGTACTAACCTAGACTTGACATCTGTAACATTTTTTCTGGGAGCACGCATTATAAATGTTGCAAACAACAAGAAATACTTTGAATATAGAACTGCCAAAGAGACTGAAGCTAAGCTAAACATCTCGTTCCGACTGACCCGCTCTCCTGCTTTACTTCTCTGAGAGAGAGAGAGACAGAGAGAGAGAGAGAGGGGTGGCAAAGTAAACCTGTCTTCCAAGGAGAGAAGACACCGCTTTGTTCTGAAAAGATGCCACCATTATTATGTACCTCGGTGCGGTCTGTCTCCGGGAAGAAGAACACTTACATACGTGCTTCGGACGCTTGGTGTGTGTAGTAGCAAACTCGAGATATACGTACCGAGGAAGCCTCCCCATGCTTTTCCCCTTCCCACGTGGCTTTCTTCGTGGCCTGCCTGACCGTGGGACCCACGCCTCGGCAGAAGAGAAATTGTTTTTTCAGAGAAATCTTCTCGTGAACTTTGAAGCTCGCAATAATTGTTGATGTACTTCAAAATTCATCTTGAATTTAACTTCAGCTTTCATGCAAACTCGGCCGGAAAGATGATCGACGATCCGAGAAGAAAACACCAGCTGTGTTTCTGCAACTTGCCAAACGCCAATGAGAACAATCCGAACATTAAACTGGCACCCTGAGAAAAGAGAATCCCCCACAGTTTTCCTCAGAGGTAAATCCTGCAGCACAAACTGTAGCCGCTGCCATATCACCCTCCCCCCATCCTCTCGTCATCATCTCGATGGATGACTGAGAGGTGGGTTTTTGTCTTGGCTCTGTCAGATGTAATCCCACAAGGCTGCGCTCTCCGATGACGATGGCAGTCGTCTGCAAAGCTAGAGGTCAAGGACGTCACCTGCTCTCTCTCTCTCTCTCTCTCTCTCTCCCCTTCGAAGCAAGAGGACACGGCATGGTTCCTGGTGTTAATTTGTTCATGCACACATGCGAGAATGATATGGCGTGGGAATCTCCACACTCGCTGCTGCTCATTTGTTCATTGTAGCATTGATCTCTTCCTCTGTGCTGATGCAGTAGCAGTGGCTAAACGAATCTCCAGACCCTCTTGCCCGATCGATCACAACAAGTTATAGAAAAGGATAAAAAACTCGCCACCAACGAGACAAAGATTGCTTGTTCGTTTCGATTTGTATCCGCGTGTGCTCTCCTTCCAACTTTACCCAGTCGTCAGCTGGTATGGACGAATGGACCAGTCCTCGCCTGGAATTCGAAACCATCAATCGATCACACCTCCTGCTACAGGCAACCTCTGCAAGGAAACTTAACCCGATTCCCCAAACATGCAAACACTTGCATTCTCTTCATCATCGGTGTATGTGAGTAGCGTGAGGTTTGGGATGTGGGAAGTTGAACGCTACCCTTCGGCTCTTCTTCTTGGAGCCTTGCGAAGAAAGTAAAGGAGGGGAAGGCTTTTGGTGTTTCTCTTCCCTTCTGCTGCTTCAACTTTTGATCCGAGTCACAATCCGGCTCAACATTTACCAGCAAATTCATGGCATAATCGGAGACAGTAACCACACCAAAAGATTAGCATGGCATTGAGGCGAGGCATGAAGACTAAAGGGGAGGGTCTGACAACAGAATGATTACAACAAAAGGGGTTGCATGACTCAACAGCGGTCGGGATGGGGTCACCTTGGGTAACGTGAACCGGACCGAACCGGGTTCTTTATTGGCATTGGCTTTTCGGTCCCCCTTCTTTTCCCTTTTTTACTTTTCGGCCCCCTCTGATGATGCTGTCAGATGGCCGCCATCATTTCCAGCGCGGTGCGGGGTGGGAGACAGAAGGCAAAAGCGGGGTCTGGCGTGCGGTGATGAGGTGCCGATGACGCGGCGACCAAGTTCCGCGGTGGGTCCCGGCCCCTCGCCCCACTTTGACCCCCTTTCCTTGACCTCCATCTACCCTTCATATCTGTCGCCTGTTCAACGGAGGAATGGCTATTGGGCATTCGGTCAGCGAGAGAGCTCCCTAGGGTGGTCCATGGCGTCGCTGCTGCACTAGTACATCCTGTTTGGGTCGATGATGGTGAAGGAAGAACTCGTCGACATGGATAATTGGAAATGGCCGGTGTTGGTGAGTTCTTATGAAAGGGAGTGAAGGCGAGGCTCGGCCCATTAGCTGAGCTTCTTCGATCCACAGACGCCACGAGCATCGACGGCTATTCAATCTCAAACATAGATTTGATTCGAGTACAACACTGGGAACTCAAATGACTACATGGCGTTCACTGGATTGGATCATTCATCTGAAAAAAGGATCTAAACAACAGCAAATGCTTGTGAGCTGTTGGGAGGAAAGAACAGAACATATGACATTATGGTGAATCCGTAGCACCAACCGCGATCATGAAAAGAGCCTTCAGCTTGGAGAGAGGTGCACTGTGCTTGGAAATGAGAGCAAAAGACGTCGCACGGTTCCGTGCCTCGGTTTCACATGTTGGCTTTTGGAGTCTCAGACGATGAGCCCCATCGTCTTCCATCAACTTCTTGTTGTGCTCCTGCAGCGCCTGGTTCTCGTTCTTAAGCTTCTCGATCCGACTCCACAGATCTTTTATTGCTTCTCTCTTCCCCTCGTTCCGTCTCGTCAATTCATTCAACTGCCTACAGTTTTCCTCTACATTGTTTGCACGAAGGATTGGAGCACAGTGGATCCTCCATCCACGTCTTCTGTACTCGTTTCACGTGCTGGAAAGACATGCTTGTGGTGCATCTCAAGTTCAGGATCTTCCGCAGTGGATTCAGGGTATGAATCAGATGGCTCCGACATGACAGCTTTGCTGACGCCATGGGCGTCGTAAAGCTGTTGCATGGGGGCTGACGAAGGTGAGGATCGAGCAGAAGCTTGGCTGAAACGTTCTGCCAACGAACAATGTAACCCGTGCAAGTCCTCGATCCTCTTCACCGTCTCTGGTTTCTCTGGGCGGTGGACCTCATCCCCCTGAGCAGAGGAATCATCATCCTCTTGTTTTATGACTGCCAACAAAGCCGACATGGTTTCTTCGTACTCTGCAGCAAACATAAAAGGCTGTATCATCCACCTCCGTCGTCAACATGTTTTTTCAGGAAACACATTGTCTAATAAGTGCAACGAGAGTATTAGCATAGAATTCAAGGATAATGAACAGATGCAGCACAATAACGTAATCGGGTCAGTAGAAACCTGATAGTTCTGATTGAAGCCATGGAGACGGGGGTGAGCCGTTGTGACCATTCCACCGCCAAGTATACACGGCATCCATTTCCTATTGACTACCGTTATCCTTCTCGGCCAGAAAGTTTATATAAAGGCATAGGGAGGAACAGCGATGCCAGGATGACTTCTCAACAATCAAAGAAATTTCAACGTTTGAGACAAAAATTTTCCTTTTTATTTTAGTCTTTGAATCGATGGAGCGTTTTCGACGAATTTATTGCAGAAGAGTAGTTTTCTACTACTAGCCGTTTGAAGCGTCACCCGTTCACCTACCTTGTTTATTGGCGGCATCAATGGTCCCACGAGTGAGACGAGTGAACGCCGACGGGTAAAGCAAACGTTAGGGGGACGGACAGGGAGATACCCTGATCACGTATTAATGCAGAATTAGCCAAGTATTATCTGTCAGATTTAAAGGAAAAAAAAAGATCATGTGAATATGAATTTAGAATCAAATGATCTACTTTGTTAAGCAAAGATTAATCTATTGGTGATTCTAATCTCTGAAAACATCACAGACTTCTTTCGCACGAGCACCAAATGAATGGAAGAACGAAGAACAAATCGCGTCCGTGAACCGATCAATAGCTTCAACGGAAGCTTTGTTCACTGGGCTGCGCCCCGGCTTTCTGCTCAACCAGCAGCTTCTCTATCAGTTCTGCTGCTTCTTGAACCCTGGTGATGTTCTGGGAATTGTCTTCCTCGATGTAGATGCCAAACTCCTCCTCGGTGCACATCACGATCTCCACCTGAAACCTCAGGTCATGCCATCTGCTGCAATGGGAAGGTACGCAGTGCCCAATAATTTTTAATGTCATGTTCTTCCCACGCAGTGGCAACAAGAAGAAGAACAACAACAAAAAAGAGCTGAAAAGATGTGGAAGAACCAAGACAAGGCGATACCATGCAGCAGATGTGAAAGGGACAAGCTTCACTGGATATCATCCCATTTGTCTGCATCACTCACGGTCATCAGGCAGTATAGATCATTTCGAACGTTAAATTTATAGTCCACAAAAGGTATCGTATCTAAAACATACTGTGTTTAGAACGAGTAGAATGCCGCAAAAATGAGCCCTTTCAAACAAATAATATTCCTAAGGTTTGTGCGAGAGTATAAACTTGCTTTGATAATTACTACAATTCAGACTCTGAAAGGACTACGGCAGAAGCATTCAAGCGAACGAGTCCTCAAAAAGAAACGAAGAAAGAGAATTCCAGAAGAAGAGTATGTCACCTAGTTGCTCCGCCTCGCTGGCTTCAAGGATCAAGGCGTCACAGTGGCAACAGATACAGCAGCCATTGGAACCGAAGGAGGGAATGGAGGAGACAGGAGTAGCGGTGCAGGAAAACTGCAAGAGGGAGGGTGCGCGGGGAACGATGCAATCATCCACATTTGAAATGCTGCGGCGTCCACGTTGACAATCTCTATCCGGTGCGTGGGTCCCCTTCGGTCATCGCCATCTTATGGCTATGATTTTTTTTTGGATATTTATTTTTTTTAAAATATCGTTATTTTTAATTGTTTAATTATTATTCGTTTATGAATTTATGATGCTGAAATTTAGATTATTAATTCGATAAGAATGTAATTATGTATCGAAGAAGCGATTATATATATATATATATATATATATATATATATATATATATATATATATTGTACGGGTGTTTATGAAAAGATCTCGTCTTCCAGGGGTGCATGTAGTGCACTTTCCCGCTCGTGTGTCGTCGCCAGACCCGCAATAATTCCCCGTGCTCTTCGAGCTCTTCCGGCCGTCGCCGCTTTTGCTGCGCTGCCGAAGGCCACTGCGTCGAGATGCGGAGTAGTCTAATTCCGCTCAAACACTACGAAGATTGATTGGGATCTGATCTAAAGGAGACGCCTTTTTCTCGTTCTCCCCGTTGTTTTCAGCGTTATGATAAGAATTTTGCGGTTCAGGGGACTCAAATTTTGGCCAGTCTTCTCGTTTGTCCAACGAAACACGCCATCAGCGCACCTCTGTCGGCGTAGTTATCTGTCGAACGCCGTATTATATGCTATAGAAAAAGAGGATTATATTGGCCGGTCACCGGTGTTCGATTCCTATGCTTATGCACGAGCATTTCAGGAATGCATTGCCAAAGTCGATCATGTTAGAGGAAGAGCTGTTCACTGTCAATCCCTGAAACATGGCGGCTGTTTGGATTTGTTCTGCCTAAATATCTTGCTGAACATGTATGCAAAATTTGATATTATAGACGATGCATGTCTATTGTTTGCAGAAATGCGCGAAAGAAATATGGTTTCTTTCGTCACCTTAATTCAGGCTTATGCCAAGTGCGGTAAGCTCATTGAAGCACTGCAGCTTTTTCATAAGCTTCACAGAGAAGGCCACCAACTTAACCAGTTCGTGTTCACCACAGTTTTAAAGCTGTTTGTTGTTATGGAGCTGCCAGAGCTTGGTCGTCATGTGCACGCCTGCATTTGTAGGCTTGGTCATGAGTCAAATGCATACATTGGTGCCGCTTTGCTTGATACTTATTCTCTTTGTGGTTATGTCGGTGAGGCAAGAAAGGTTTTTGATGGGATTGTCGAAAAAGACATTGTTGCTTGGACAGGGATGATTTCTTGCTATGCTGATAATGATTGTGCTGAGGATGCCTTACAACTATTCTCTAGGATGACCATTTCTGGCTTGAGACCAAACAACTTCACGCTTACTAGCCTGATCAAGGCAGCTGTCTCCCTTTCATCACTAACATTGGGAAAGAGTATACATGGTTATTCCATTAAAACTTGCTATGAGTTGGACCCTTATGTGGCTGGTTCACTGCTTGATGTGTATGCAAAATATGGGGACGTCAAGGATGCTCGTGCAATGTTCGAGGCAGTTCCCCAGAATGATGTGATCCTTTGGAGTTTTATGATTGCACGTTATGCACAAATTGATCAAAATGAAGAGGCACTGGCAATTTTCATGCAGATGATGAGGGTCCCAGTAGAGCCCAATGAATACAGTTTTTCTAGTGTTTTACAAGCTTGTGCAAATGGTAGAGGCTTGGACATGGGAAGGCAAGTCCATGGCCATGTTGTTAAGATAGGTCTTGATACAGAGATTTTTGTTGCAAATGCCCTAATTAATCTTTATGCTAAGTGTGGGAATATGGATGCATCAATGGTTATTTTCTCAGACTTGTCCAATAGCAATGATGTGAGTTGGAACACACTCATTGTAGGTTATATGCAGCTAGGCTTTGGTGAGGAGGCATTGAAACTCTTTAGTCAGATGCATGTTGCTCAAGTACCAAAATCTCAAGTCACCTACTCTAGTGCACTTCAAGCTTGTGTGAGCATAGCTGCCATTGAGCAGGCAAGGCAGGTTCATTCATTGATTGCAAAGTCCACACTAAGTGATGATACTGTTGTTAGTAATTCTCTAATAGATACATATGCCAAATGTGGGAGCATCAAAGATGCTCACAAGGTCTTTGATGTGATGAAGGAATGTGATTTAATATCTTGGAATGCTTTGATCTGTGGATATGCACTACATGGTTTAGGTACCAATGCTTTAGGCCTGTTAAAAAAGATGAGGGACAACAAGGTTGAGCCCAATGGTGTGACTTTCGTCGGTGTCTTATCAGCATGCAGTAATGTGGGCTTAGTGGACCAAGGCCTGTCTTATTTTAACTCTATGGCTCAGGATTATGGCATTGTGCCAAGTATGGAACATTATACTTGCATGACCAGCCTTTTAGGGCGTTCTGGTCATCTGAATGAAGCAAAAGAATTTATTGACCGGATGGCAGTAGAACCGAGTGTTATGGTCTGGCGTGCACTACTTGGTGGTTGTTTGATTCACAAAAATGTTGAGCTAGGGAACCTGTGTGCGGAAAGGGTACTTGAGATGGAACCTCAGGATGAGACAACATATGTCTTAATGTCAAACTTGTACGCTGCAGGAAAAAGTTGGGATCATGTGGCTCTTGTCAGGAAATCCATGAGAGCCAAAGGAGTCAAAAAGGAACCTGGTTGTAGCTGGATTGAGTTTCATGGTGAAATTCACTCCTTTTGCATGGGAGATGACTCACACCCTGACACTAGGGTGATCAATGCTACGCTAGAATGGTTAAATATTAAAGTTAACAGAACAGGTTATGTTCCGGACGTTAATGTGGTATTGCATGATATTGATGATGACAAAAAAGAACGAATTGTATGGGTGCATAGTGAGAGGTTGGCCTTGGCATTTGCACTTATAAGACTTCCACCTGGAAGCCCAATTTGTATAATCAAGAATCTCCGTTTCTGCCGCGATTGTCATGCTGCATTCAAAGTAATATCTAAAGTCATTCAGCGGGAAATCACTGTGAGAGATGTTAATCGCTTTCATCATTTTGAAGATGGAACTTGTTCCTGTGGTGATTACTGGTGATGCTTATGTGCCTGGAAGAGGCTAGCAATTGCAGACGAGAAAAGAAAATTCCATATGTCAGGAAATATAAGGGAAAAATGTGGAATGTGCACCTTCATGCTATGTTGCTTTTACATATCAAAACTCCCTATCAGAAAGGATGCTTGTATATGAGAGTGCATGTGAATTGCAGTAGAATAAACAAGAACTTTTTGCTTGATTTTTTATGGTAAGAACATTACTGTGTGATGTGTATATTTTCCCCTAGTTTATGTTATCATTATTATGTGTAAACTTTCTCTGTAAACCCCCACCATTAGAGAGTCCTTTTTGGCTTAAAAACTGCTGCTCATAATACTTCTCTTTTCTGTCTCTTTGTTAGGTCCAACTCTAAACATGGATCACCAGAGTGGCATATTGCTTCAGAGATTCTTCCTTGGTGACTTATTAACTTGGGTTTCTTCTTTCCTGTCCTGCACCACTATAGGTATGCCAGTTTTACCTTTTTGTCATTTGATTTTATGTAGCATATCCTTTTTCTTTCCACATATGCCTTTTCTGCCTTCCATCTTCATCCCTCCTCTCTTTTTTGCATTTGTGTGAAAGGTGGGTATTCTTCATCTCATTTTATTGATTCTTCACCTATGTTTTCCTCTTGAGCCGTCAATTCACTAGAGGTACATCATATCACTATCAGTGGATATCCAATATATTCCTATATATGAATTTTCTTCTATAACAAAAAGTCTTCTTTATCAACCTTGATGCCTGCTTTCTGTTACTTCTGTTAAAAAATAGTAATAGGCTTTATTAATGTTGCATATGTATACATGGGAATATTCTTATTTAGTCATTAAACATAAATCTTGCTAACATTACATTTATGCAAGCTAAATGTTCCCTGATGGATTCTTCCTTTTCATGTTATCTTCCAGTTTTGATTCATAAACCTATGCATGCCTTACAGGACTTATTACAAGTTGATTTATACTGTGAGTACTGTACCATATTTCTATTTAACTAAATCTGGTCCATACCAGCCCATTAGGACTATCAAGAAAAATCAAAGTTGGAAAAGGGGAGGAAAGAACTGAAGCCTGAGTAGTGTCCTTCATCCACTATGAGTCCAAGCTATATACAGGTGCGTTCATCATGCTTACCATTGTATGAATTATGGAATTAAGTCATCATGGCAAATGCACCTCATAGAAGATCAGAATCATGCCAGAAGGAAATTTCGAGTGGTATAGCATAGCTTCTTTCAGCTGAGTGAATTTTGCAGTTTTATAATGATAGCTTTATGAAGGATTCTTGAACAACTTAAGGTAATGACTGTTTCTGTCATTTTAAGCTTATTACTAAACAAAAACAATAAAGCAGAAATTTACTAGAACTTACAATCGTCTATTTTCTTGGAATTAAGTAATGCCGAATGTTTTTTTTATACTTATCTGGAACCATAAAGAGGTTTTCATGACCACAGTCCATTTCCATTTACTTCCTGCCCCATAGCAACGGTAAATATTTCCTTCATTGGTGGTACATTAATTGTTTTTTTCTTCATAGTATATCTTCTCTGAGAAATATTGATAAAGTGTCATTTTTGAGACAAAACTAGTAGGCTGCAAATGGCCTCATGCTGTGCCAAACAAATGAAGAGTTAGTAAGCTGATTTGATAAACTGCCATGAAGATAACATTGGACCTTGTTTTTTCCCTCTTGCACTTCAATTTGGTATACATTTCAATGATGTATCTTAGTTGACATTTATGAATTCCAACAATCTTTACTCTATTCCTTGGATAAAAGAATTTGTTTTAGTTGTTGCAGCTGTAAGTAAAGTCACGATGAATTAATCAAGCATTTATTTTGTAACTTGTGTCTTTGCTTTTTGAGCTTCTAAGTGGGCCTTCACTGTTAAAGGCTCCAGAGGAAAATTACATGTGAAGTCAGTATGTCACAACTGTCTAGATGTAAAACCTTGTTTAGGTCATGGAACCACAAAAAAAGGGTCACCCGATATGTGTTTGAACCTTTTTCCTCTCATTCTTTGACATTTCTATAGATGGGTGACACCTACAGAAACACTATCGTATCACGAAGTTTGCCGGCCCTCAGTTCTGAGAAGTTGCGAATGTCATCATAAAGGTGTCAAGAACTAATGTAGTTGTTAAATCAACTGCTTTGCAGATGTTTTTGCCTATGCATAGGTATTGCTTGTCTTGGTAGGCAAAGGCTACTGTTAATACTGTGTTAATCCTATTTACATGTTCTTATATGTCAACAGAAGCAACCTTAATGCTTTGAACCACTCCCGAGAGGCCCAGATGGTTCGACATCCCAACTGACTTCCTATAGTTGCTACAGTTGTTTCTGCTACCACATCCAGCAACAATTTGGCAAAATGAGCACACCATTATAAGAAAGCAAGCCATTTGGAGGAATCAGACATGAAGAAACATGGAGCATGGTCATCTGCAAAGACAGGTTGCCTATGAAATCAGAAAAACACATGCCATCAGAGTAGCATTCCATGGCCTCCCAGAGCAGCATGACCCCTTGAAAGCTCAAGTGTTTATGTCCTGCCGACAAGTCTCCTTGTGGACTTACGCATCGCAATTTAGTTTGAGATCATTTAAGATGGTAAGAAGTACGAGGGAGAACACATTTGAACGTTTAGCAGTTGATGATCTGTAAAATTTATGATATAAGTTCTTTCTTCTGTACCATAAACATCTTCTTAGCAGTAAATTGACACTGCCAAACTTTGTTCCAGAGACTCATTGCTCAATTGGTGCCTATATTCCCACTGGGTGAAGGAAATGAATTATTATATGGATTGCGGAAAAGATCAAGAATATGAAATGTGGAGATAATTAATTATACTGGCTTTTGTGCTCCAAATCCTTCTCCCTTTGGCGACTGGCTTATATTGAATCATACCAGTGCATCATTTTCTTAAGCAATCACCAGGCCATGCAACCTTTGCATCTATGGATATAGGAGGCACTGTTTCATTACTAGTGGAATCTTTCTCCAAACAGATTGGACAATGCTGGTTCTTGTCATGGTTATAGCAATGCTGCAGACCGCACTAAAACTCTTACAGAGAGTAGAAAAGATGGTGAGGATATTTGGAGGGCCGAAAGAGGAACGGATTCAAAGTGGTGAAGCCAAAAGAACAAGGGCAATTTATTCCAACTATTATTTTTTGGTGTCTTCATTATTCATTTTTATCAGATGGCACCCTTTTTTTTTCGAATTTAAACAAAAATACTCTCATTCTTTAGATTAAATTATATTGAAACTTATACAAAATTTATGGTTCGTTTTTTTTTTTTTGGTTAATCCGGTTCAATTTGATCAATTCACCTCCTCCTCCTCCTCCTTCCCTTTCACCTTCTCCAACTTCTTCTCCTTTTTTTCATCGTATTTTCCTTCTCTTCATTTTCTTCATCTCCTCTACCTCCCACTCCTCATCCTCCTTCTGTCTTTTTTTATTCCTCTACTATTGCTAGTCTCTCGCCTCATCCTCTTTCTTATAATTTACTTAGAAGAGTTGTTATATTTTAATTTTATTGATTCATGTAACATATTAAAAGATATATTAATTTTTTTATATAAAATTATCTTAAATTTATCATAAAACTAAAAACTCAAGTTATGCTCAACAAAATATTAATTTTTATATAAAATCATTATGAATTACTCAGAAGAGTTATTACACTCGATTTACATTCATTCAAAAAATATATTAATTTTTATACAAAATTATTCTAAATTCATCATAAAACTAATCATAAAAATCTTATATTTTCTATTTTCTACTTCCTATGTTGACATACTCACACTTGAGATTGAACTAAGTTTGACTCCATCACCTAACCTATTTTAAAATTAATATTTTTTAAGGTAATTTTAACAAAAATTATACTATTTTTTTTATAATGAATTCAAGATGCTTTTAAATTAATATATTTTTTAACAAGTTCTATGATTAGTATAACTTGAGTATAATTTAATTATTATCCGAATATAATTCAAGTATAATAAAAAAAAGATAAATTATGAGTAGTAGAAAAGAAAGGAAGCAATGGAGGAGTAAAAGACAAACAAGGAGGAAGGTAAGAAAAGAGGAGGCAATGGAGAGGGAGATAGAATAGGAAAAGACGAAAGCGAAGGAAGCAAGTGCGAGATTGAGAAGACAAAACAAAAAAAGAGGTGGAGGAAGGAGGAGGTGAAAACGGAGGGGGAGATAGAGCAGGAGAAGGGTTGATCCGAACCGATTTATTGATCTAAACTTATTCATCAGTTTAAATCGGTTTACAATTTTTTTTTTCAAAATGAGAATAAAATTGATGTTTATAAGATAAAAATGAATAGCGAAAATGCCAAATGGTAAAAAGGAAAAAAAAAAGAAAAAAGAAAAAGAGGAACAGTGGGGATGCTACTTGATAAATTGGTCCAGGAACAAACGCCATGTGGGGATCTGTCACTCTTCATCTGTTCCGAGGACAGCCCGCCCCTGCAGCAGTACGCCATGCCACATTAAGTCCATCATCAGCTTCTCTGCCTCATCATCCTCCCCACGCCCTGCCCCATGCCACCGTGCTCCCTCGTCGCCGCCAATACCGGCGCAGTCTAACATCAGTCCCAGGCTCGAACAGCGGACGGGCACAAGGATCCCACCCCTATCATTCGATCTTATCCTTGGTCCTCCAGAGTAACAGGAACAGTAGAGAGGGACAGTGCATGAACCATGGTCGTCGGCCTCTGTGGTACTCGACAGCTGACACCAAGTGTGCCTTTTTCACCTCGGAGGGACCTCCTGCGGGAAACGTGCATGTCGACAAACACTTTATACCCTATTCCATATGATTATGAGTGCATGGCTTTCTCGAGCAATTATGAAGCACAAGACCCACAATGAGCTGGCGGCATACTACGGAGGCAGCAACAAGTCGACAGAACCTTTAAATGGGTGCATCGGTTTCTTCAGAATTCAACGTCTTCAAAGGAAAACCGTAAAAAAGAGGGTGGGTCTGAGATTTTTTTCTTTTTATTGACATAAGAGATAATAATTTAAGTCATAAAAATAATTTTTTTAAAAAATATTTAAGGATAAAACTATATACATTGATCATCTCGTGCATGACATATATCTTTTCAAAAAAAATTATAAAAAACACGTAGATCGAAATTGTCAAATGAGTAGGTGATTAGTAGAACACGATTCCTGCTGGTAAAATGGAATAGAAGTTGAGATAGCAGTATCTAATAACCAGGATTAATCGACATTTTTGTAGATCGAAATGCAAGTTTTTCTCTTTCGAAATGAATACCACCTGCAAGTTGAAAATTGTAGAGATTCTCTCATTTGTAATATACATAATGCAATTTAGTGAAGATGTATGTAGGTATACGTGTGTATGTATATATATTTTTTCGGATCAGCTATTTGATTTTGGATAGCTTCATTCACAGCAAAATCTCTATGTTTATTTGTTCAATCATGAGAAATGTCGGTTGATTAATGATATTATTTCCTGTTGTCAAACGATATCCTCTCCATGACATGCTATGGGGTGCTATAAGTCATCATTAGTGTAACTACTAAGGCTCGCAAAGAATTAATTGTCTTGGATGAGTTCATATGATTGTCATTTTGAATCGAGACTCAAACGACACATCTCGATGTAGAGGATGACTTTGGTACTGTTTTATTTCCCTAATCTTCTATTTATATAAGATTAAACATGTTTATTGATACCCTTAATAAGAGAGTCAAGGTTTCATGGATCCCCTTCTAGCACTAGAATGATGTTGACGATAATTAGATCAACTTGACGAATCTTAACATGATGGTTAATCATCGAGAGATTTTACTACCAGTGAGGATGTCACATGTTGGATCATGATTGAAGGCATATATTCCCTATATCAGAGTGTATACATATATCACTGGCCTAGTTATAATATTTTAAACATCTTCACAGAAATATTAAAATCTTATAAAAAAAATATAATTAAGAAAGAAGAACTTAAAAATATAATAAATTAATTTATTATCCGCTGTGAGATTTCAAATCAGTAATCTTATCATTTAGGTATTTTCATTAAAAAAGTATTGTGATCGAGACTAAAAAAATAGAGAAAAACAAAATAAAAAAACACCATTGGAATATATATATATATATATATATATATATATATATATATATATATATATATATATATATATATATATATATATATATATATCTATCTCTATCTCTTGGTGTCTCTTCCGAGTTTGGAGTTTCTTTACGAGGACTGATCCTAATATCCTCGCAGAATTTAAAAAGCGTGCTGCATTGTCAAACCGGAAAGTGGATCACAAACTTTCCACAGGACAGTGAATCCAAGCAAAAAGTAGCACAGTGGACAGAGCTTTCGAGCTCGTGAAGAAGAAGAGGTGAAAGAAATGATGTAAGAATTGACCTCCCTCTCTCTCTCTCTCTCTCTCTCTCTCTCTAGATCTCGGTGTAATACTGTCAGATTATGAAGAAGATGCCAGTAAAGTAGCAATACGATATTATTTATGAGAACATAACCAAGCTAATTAACATGACAAATTGTCTCCAGATGTGCGCATCACTTCACTGGCCAAATAGCCAACATCGCCTCCCCATTTTTGAGTCTCTTCTCTGACTTCCTGCCTTGCCCTTGCTCTCTGCCTTCTCCCCTTGAGCACAGTGCAGTCTTGTAGAGAGACACTGTTTCACATGGGTCTTGAAATGATACTGCGACTGCAGAAGCCAATGCAAGAACACTGAGTGCTTCTGTCTGGGTCTGCATATGTGTTGTCCTTGGTCCATGTACATGCTGTGGTAAGAATGCACGATAAGAGAAGATTAATCTCTTAGGAATCCAACTAGGATGCAAATAATAATTCCATCATCGATATCCAAGTTTGTGACTCACCATTTATTCTCTACTCGAAAGAGTACATGTTGGTGAACCCTATTTGATCAAGGAACCCTTGTGTTTGTTCACCCATTTGCAGTGCGCTGCCTTCATCCTGTAAAATATCATGTCCAGGATTTGCTACCTGCGTTGTGTTCTTGATTCGGATAAAGCTGAGTAAGAGACCAAACCTGGGAGAAGGTTGTGGTTCCACTGTCAAAAGCTTTGGCTTGAAGGTGATTCATCTGGTCTACATAGGCCAATGGTTGTGGTATGCTTCTCATGATCAGTTTCTGAGATTTCAGATGCCACAAGCACATTGACATCACCCCGATACACCGATGATAGCTAAACAAACACAAGAGAAGTATGAGGTTTGCAGATCACCTGTGGCTGGTTTATGCAATCGGCAATACCGACGTCGAAATCGTATAATACGGGGCTCAAAGAAGCAATCTTCATGGAGAGAAACTGGACAAAACCTAATAGATTTAGCAATTGCCGAACCAGAGGGGTGCCATCAACAACACATCATTTGCAGTTTACCTCAACTTGGTTCTGCAAGCACTGCACATAGTTAATTATCTCATCCAGGATCAGTGCTTTACCGGTGACCTTGTCGCAGCCAGGAACAAGACCTTGCAGCATCTTCATCCTTTCACTAATCTTCTTCCTTCTCACCTGAAGCCATCACATGGTTTGAAGCTTTGTGATTATGGAGGTCTGAAGCTATGGCATCAAGTGTTATATCGTGGTGGTGGTAGTAGTAGTACCCTTTCTGAGAGGCTGTGGCTGTCTGTCGCTTGACCTCTCCTTGCCCTCACATGAACGTATCCATCAGAGGAGCTCCTCAGTTCCTCTGTTATCTTTAACCCACCTTTAGGCCTCTTCTGTTTCTTGCTCTTGCCGTCCCTGATCCCCTAGCAACAGAAAGAGAGGAAACAAGGTATTGAGGAAGCAAAACAGCTAAGCTACCAACAGTTCAACTTGATGATGTTCTTGCCTCGGATTCACCGGTGACCAAACTAGCCTCGTCTTTGCTCTTTCTTTTATGATCCACACGGCCATGTTGGTTCTGGTTCTGGACCTTTATAGATTCATGGAGTTCACTCGACAATGGCGAACGAACCATGGCTCCATCAGCCGAGGGAGCATCTGTACCAGTATCAAGGGAGCTGCTGCTATCGAAGTCTGTGACAGCAGCAGCTGCTGCTGCCACTGCGACTTGCTGCTGCGGCATGCGGAGGAGCATCTCAGCCGTGGTCTTTGAAACGAAAGCAGAGTCCCAATGCGAGGAAGCCATAATGCAGTGACAGAATCGATGTCAACAGCTGGAAGAAGAAGAAGAAGAAGAGGCGAGAAAGAGGAGACCGATACAGCGAGATCAGTGGCAGCAATGAGTTAGCAGGGTTGGGACTCTGATGGCAGTCTTTAAGCTGGTTATAAAGAAGCTGGGAAGCGATCCATCTCAATCCTACAATTCCATTATTAACTCTTCCATCAGTTCCATCGTCAATAGAGGAATGATTGGCTGTTGAGAGCTCAGCCAAATTAATATTTACCAGTATTATTAATCCTATCTCGATGCTTGACTCCACATCTAAACTATGGATACAGAACTAAATGGTCCACTGTCATTATTTTAAGCTTAGATATTTTGAATTAATTTGGTCCAGAAAAATTATATACATATGGATGTAAGTTAACTTTTTACGAGAAATATCGATAATTATTAAATTATTTTATCTTTATTCGAGCTCGCATATGTAACAAATCTTCATACATGATTGAGAATATCTTAAATATTTGATATTATATCCATAAAGGTTGAAGCCCAGTGAGATTTTCGGTGTGGTGTATCCGACATTCAAGTTAGTAACGAAATAAAATAGTAGATCAAGTAAATATTAATTGAACTCGATTATTATAATATGATTAATTTTTTATAATTGATTTATTTGGAAATAATATTTTACGATTTAAATAGAAAAAACGTCTGTGTAACTCAACTGTGGATCAAAACCTTGGCCATCACGACTATCACATGTGGAGCGTTAATTGAGATAGATATTTTTCCTATCAACCCTAAACCTTATCGGGAACGTACAAATGAGTCTAAGTTTTGTTGTGTCCATTGTTCCCGTAAAAGTATTACATTTATTGTACCAAATCAAAGTTGAAACGCATCTACAGGAATCCCATCACCATTTCAGCTGTTTCCTTCGCGTTGATAACCAAATGGCGTTAGGTGCCACATTTATGGATGATATATGTTAAGAACAGTGAGCACTTGAGTCAAATCACATTATATATAAATTTTCATTGTATAATACATGCATATATTCACACGAAATTGAATTGCGACGAACGTTACCCGATCTGCTCTCATCCTATGCTTCGGTTGATAAGCCGTATCCATAGCTGTTGGCCCATGTTCAACATTCCTGGCATCGCGGAATGCAAGTTCTATAGATCACTTCATGGAGAAGTTATTTCATAAAGTTGACTCCATCAAATCAGATGATTGAGCGAGAGAAAATTGTGAAACGAACGGTTGAGGACGAGTCTTCATAAGCCTGCAAGTTCCACTCGCCGATGTGGTGTTGCACGGAAGCTTCGTGGGCTGTCATAGAAATCTCGATGTCGAAGCTTCTTCCACTGTTGTAGAAACCTGTGTCTCGAAAAGTTAATTTGTTTGTTCATGCCATATGCACTCGTAATGATGTCTCAGTTATATTGAGATATTATATACAAAGGGGATGACCACGAGCCGTTGGCAACGCTGTACTCCATTAGAGAGAGAAGGAAAACACTGCGGCTATCATTTTCCTGGACGGCCCTCGGGTACGAGAGAACTCTAATCGGTCACAGAAGAAATACCACGAACGGAACACACAAAGGTACTTTGTTGCCAACCTCAGAAATAAAAGGTTTTGTGCAAGTTAACAGAGCAGGAAAACAGGAGGAGAAATGTGATTTTGAGATATGATTCTCGAACTGGATCATCAGACAGTAGATATAGATCAAAATTTAGAGGGATGAATTATGACGTTCTGAGCAATATAAACGAAGGTTCAGCAGGAGGAAGAAGGAAACGAAAAGTAGACCTTACGAGCTTTCTCTGTGCAATTCATACGAGCAAAGGAAACACATAGTCCTCATCGCTGAAAACACATCCTCGGCAAGTATTCATTGTCAGTCTTGAAGATTAAATCTTAAAGTCCACATCCACGTCCATCAAAGCAGGTTAAACATACGGAACCGTAGTGAACAAAATGGACCGGCAACTTAAGTCCACCCATTCTACCTTAACGCAGTGAAACCAAAGCAAACTAAAGAACGACAACGTTGGATGTCAGAAGCCAGACAAGGGATCTGAGGTCGTCTTCTCCGACGAACCCACCACCTCAGCGTCCCTGACGAATGGCCCGGACGCCGTCATCCTGCGCATTACAAACAACCCATCAGAATCATGAACACGATGCTAAAACATACTACTAAATATTAGACTTTGTCCAGTCTTATCTGCACCACATATTCCTCGCTTGCCGTAAATATCTGTTCCAAGTCAACTTAAAATAAAGTATTAATAATACATAGGATGCGGTTGGTAAAGGTTGTTCTCACGTTTTATTTCCTTTTCGTATTGAAGCTATTTACTGTCAGTAAAAATATGTGGACAGTGACAACCATGCTGACGTGCATTCGTATATATATATATTCCATGTGGTTAAGAAGGAACGTGCGTCCCGCCGATGCTAATATAATTTGACACATACCATTCTCGTGACCTCGACATACCACCAACAATTAATCTGATCACGTGAAAATAATAATAAAAACTTATTGTTAATTACTAAATCCACTCCTCTCCCGTACTTCGTTGGCCGTGAGATCCGCTGTCCGATTCAAGGCGGAAGGGACTGACGGACGGTAGATTCGAGACCCGCATGGATATTTGTACGTGAAATAAATTATATTACCTCCGCTTGCGCTTCTCGAAGAATCGCTGCAGCGACTTCCTCCGCGCCATCGGCAGCGAGTCTGCACGACGAAGATGAGGCTTCCATTTCAGGCAAATGCTCGGTTAACGCATCCTAAACGACGTTAGAGGAGTTTTTGGTTTTGGTGGCTACCTCGGTTAAGTCCGTCGAGCGACCGTTCCCTCCGGCCGTTACCCGCGTTACCGTCCTCCGCCAGCTTCAAAATAACCTCCACCTATAGCATTTATTAATACTTAGTGCTATTTCTTTAAATAAGAAATGGAGATAAAAAGGAGAACGGAGAGCGCGAGAATGAGGGGGGTGGGTGGGTGGGTGAGGGTTGGGCGAAACGGGATGCATAACAAACCTTTTCTTTTGGGAGGTCGAAAACGGCCACCTCACCGTTGTAGAAGATCGTCAGCGGCGCCGTTCCCTTCGACATCTCCCAAATCGGCCTTGAAATTGTTTGAGAAAAGAATACAAATCCGATTCAGTTTTTTGCACGAAGAAAAAGTTGAAGACTAATAGTAGAATGGCGAACCGGAAGGAGGGATTCAGAACCGGCATCGGCGACGGAGACATGGAGGGGAAGAACATGGCGGTCTCAGCAAGCGGATGTGGAATCGCGACTGGGGCGATCGCGCTCCTGATAAGTTGAGGGTTGACCCTGGAGAGTTGTTTGCCTTAACCAAAGCGCAAGACGGTAACAACCATCAAGAACGACCACAAGATCCGAGAACAAACGCGTCAAACGCAAGAAAAGGCCATATACTAAGAAAAAGAAAGGAGAGACGGAGGAGGACCTCGGGCGGGACTTCTTCGATCCAAGGCGCGGAAGCTGGCCGCGATCTCCTTCTCGATTCCGAAGAAATCGAGCTCCACCAAGGTATTACCCCTCGCCATTCCTTCTCCCTTCGGCAGCTCCCTCTGCTTGTTTCTGTTATATATTTTCAGTCGTGGTGAGGAATGATACTGCAGAAGTATCAGCGCGGTTGCAGCAACAGCGAGAAATAGCAGCGCGCCTTCCTTCCATTAGGCTTTTAACTTCCCCGAATCACCCCTCTACCCGCGATGTAATATCAGCCGTTGGTGTCACTCGGTGGTGAGATCAAACGGCTGCCGAATTCGAGTAACGTAGGGGTAATTTAAAAATTTTGGGAAAGTATAAGGGTGAGATATGGAGACATGCGATCGCATGAATCGCGGGTTCGGCTGGTGTGCACGCGGGCGTCGTGGGCGACCGAACGCACGTGGCGAGAGCGTGTTTTACCGAAACGGACACGTGTCGATAGCAGGATGGTGTAACGCGAAACAACCTTGGGACTTCCGCGGTAGTACGGTATCCTGCTCCGCAGTCCGCGGCGTTTTTCGACGGACCAGAAATTGCCACGTAAACGATTCAAAGGGGCTCCCTGCAGTCGACGTCGGACCAGATCCTCCTCGGGCCGCCGTACTCGTACCAGCTGTGTCTGGTCACCTGTACGATGCGTTTGTGATATTTTTGGCGGAGGCTTGCACGGACGCGTATAGGGCCTGTAATTGCACGATTACCCTTATCCGTGCCGCACACGTGAGCGTCGAATACTCCAAAGCATGGTAAAGTAGTCGAATGGAAAGAGGCTAGGAATAGGCCGGGAAACGGGGGGAGGTGCGGGCTAAGGTCGGTGGTGTTTGGGTGCCCCGCAAGTTTCCAAGGTCAAAGCCATCACTTGTGAGGCAGGTGTCGAATACGGAACGTATTTTTGTTGATCGATAAGGTTCATTGGATGCTTAGAACACTAATGAGTTGGAATAATTTAATCAAGTATACGAAATATATTTTTTTTAAAATATATAATTCAACATAAAGAGTAGAGTCCTCTTGATAACATATTTGGGGCTCATTTATAATAGATGAAGTCATATTTCTTATACAAATTTTTATAAGATTAAGTCGATCATCACATCACTCAAAAGTTAATGATATATTTATTATTTATTCGACGTCAAAATTTTGATCATGCGATGTTAATGTATCAATAAGTGCTGTTAATCATATAATGATAAAATGTCTTCCATATTACATTTAGATAATGATCATATGATGTTGGGATATAGTATATGTCGGTGAGATATTGACAACTCTAAAATATCATTCTTATATTAAACCAAAGTATAGATTGTGCTGATTAATACAAATCAAATTATAACTTATTTGATTATAATTCTAATTATAAATAACATCATAAAGTTATCTTGAGTGAGCGTGGATATACTAACATGTATTCTTAGTTGTGTTAATGGGTGAATTATTCAAGAAAAACTTTTTTAGTTTCTCAAACATTCCATATTTTTATTTTTATTTTCTTTTAATCTTAAAAATATCTTGATAAGATGTCCCAAAAGCTACCTCTAATCCGTTGCATTAGATTGTTTCATAAAATGAATTTATCTAATTATAATATTTTTATATATTTATAATATTTTTTGAAGGTATTAAGAATGTTATAACTTTATTTAAAAACATTTTAACTAATATAAAATTGAAGATTTTTATATATTCGGAATACATAAAATTTAATTTTTTTATATATTTTTATTTGCAAACTGATAAGAACATCCATTTAAAACACGATGACAAGTTATCTTATATTGTATTTTGAGTTTTTCTTCCACAATTACAGTGTCTTTGTATAGATTTATAATATTTGTGTTGCATGGATTGATCCAATCGGAAAGCCAAGATGTTACTTTTGAAATATTATATTAGGGGTATTTTTGGATCAATAAAAAAGAGAAGCACAAAAGGAGAATTTTTTTTTGTGAATTAGTCATTGATAAAATCAATTAATAATACGAACCGAGTTAAGATGATTTAATATATTAACCTCTCAAATATAAAAAAAAAAACCCTCTTAATGTGGACACTAATTTCAAAAACGTCCGGAGGTTAACTATAAAAGGGCACCACCGCAACAGGACCCAATTCAAGCACCGTCTTCCCGGAGCAAGACCGTAACTTAGCATGGCCAGGACCAATGGAGAGCCTTGTTCCCAAACCCTAGAACCAGAATGAAGCGCAAGCCTGATCTCGAACCCCTCGTGGGAGGGGAGGGCGAGCGAGAGCAGAAGCATCAAAAGCTGGAGATGGCCTCCGTTCTGCACCTCCTCCGGCCCGCTGTCGATAAAGGGACGGGAAGCTGGAGATGGCCTCTATTCTGCACCTCCTCCGACCCGCTGTGGATAAAGGGATGGGAGTTCTCACCTCCGTGGACAAGGGAAAAGGGATAGTGGTGGAGGAGGAAGAGGGGGACAAGGAGGCCGATGATGAGGACAGCGACGACGGTAGCGATGTGGGTAGTGAAGTCGAGAGTGGCGGGGAGGAAGATGTTGACACCGATTTCGTTGATGATCCGTTGGTGGAGGTCGTTTTGGAGAACATCCTTCCTTCAAGGACGCTGTGGCGGGAACCTCCGCCGCCGGGGGTTTATTTCGACCCTGATCAGGATGAGGATGACAGCGGGGACAGCGAGTAAGATGATGCGAGGCTAAAAGGTGGTAACTTTGGATGCAGATTCATGTCTTGACCTTTGGTTTGACGTTAATTCTATTGTTAGGACTTGGGATTCTTATATGAATTCTGGATTCACCCCCGACTGGGTATCAGATCGTTGTCATCATTAGTTTCCTCTTAGAGCAACAAAAATGGGGAGTTCATGTAGTACATGCGTATACAGTTAATGCAGCAGAACTCGGCTCTGTGTAGTCAGTATTTAGCAGATGAAATAGATTTACTTTTATGATTTGCTTGGTCTGAAATAGATTTTTATTTTTGGGTAGGTGTCTTGAGAATAGACAATTTGATGTTTTAAATTGGATAGTAACAAGAATAAATAGTAGGTTTCTAAAACCAGCTGAAACAACATACTGTATGACCTTAAGTTGACTGTTGACAAGCCTGCGGATTGTCTTACAGCTTACTGGGTTTGCTACGGCAGGAGTCTGGATAAATGTGGAAGCTTAAAAGACATGGTAACATAAAAATTTGACTAGATTCTGAAGACTATTTTCTACATGGCAAGATTACCACATGGTAATGTTACTACATGATAACGTAAAAGTAAATACAAAAGATGGGTATGCAATTTTCGTATGAAGTTATTAGACCTAGTTCTTGTCCTGTTACTTAAAGTTTGCAAGAATGTTTTTTTTTTATAAATTTTTTATGGTTAGTTTCTGTCAGTTTCGGAATCGTGCACGAGATCCCAAGAGCTGGTAGCACAGTGGAACACTGGAAGGTGCATATGCAAAATCTAATTGCGCATGGTTTTTCATTCTTTTGCCACCAAAGACCCTGGTTGTGTCATCTCATCGTTGCTCTGGATATCCAGAACTATAAGAACACAACTTTGGTGAAAAGTGGATGTCAGAAATGCAAATTTGATCTCCCTTTTATCAAGAACATGGCTTTGCATCCACTCCAAGACTGCAAGACCTTATTCTGACCATGCCAAAACAATCTTTTTTATGGATCAGCCAAACCGAAATGTCTGTTCAGCAAGATTGAATTGAGTTTCAAGGGCAAAAGGAATCATAGTAATTAGTTAAGATTGTACTTGAAATTATTAAAGAGACACCAATTTGTGAGTCACTGAAAAGGGCATTTGTGTTAACATGATACTTCTGACTTCTTTACTTTCATTTGTCTTTAGATTTCAGTTTTTTGAGACTGAAAAATGATATACAAAAGGGTCATCATGGTCATGCAACAAAACTTGCTCTGGTCTATTTTAGGGGGGCAGGGGCTAATCTCAAATTTTTGGATATTATTTTTGGTTCAATTAATCAGAACTTAGATGTGTTAGATATAAAATCTTGTTTCAAAGAAGCAGAGATGGACATGGCATGGACGGATCTCCAATCTCATCTAATCTCTGATCTGAAACTTTTTTAGGTTCCTTGATTTCAAGTGTTGAGAGGAGGCAAGAAATTAGCAGAGGAGAGGCATAGTAGGGTATGCAAGGTGATACCTTCAGAAATTTCTTTTTAATATTCTTTCCGGAATTTGTTTCTCCACTTTGTATGCATGAAAACATGACATATTTAATCATTACTATTAAGCAACTCATTGACAATGTCAAACTTGAATTCCATGGTTTTGAACTTAAAGAAATCCAAATGTTTTAGCTACACGGAGCTACAGGAGATTGATTGAATTTGGGATCAACTGCAACCAAAAGTGGAGCAGTTTTGGGCATGAAGCAGTGAGATAAAATAAAATAGGGGGGCCTAAACCATAGTCCACTATCTCCATAGAGGAGCTTGCAGATGCACCACTATGTCTGAAAAGCATGTACCGGAAAAAGAGACCTTTTTATTTTATTTTACGAGATGTCTAATAGATACTTTCTGCATCATATTCTTTTTGACTGGTACTTATCAT
The DNA here is from genome assembly GCA_024322285.1 of Musa beccarii. Lineage (NCBI taxonomy): Eukaryota > Viridiplantae > Streptophyta > Magnoliopsida > Zingiberales > Musaceae > Musa > Musa beccarii. The sequence goes on from CM044394.1 coordinate 70,425,223, forward strand.
AAACACTTGCAGCAGCCTCTACATAGAAGCCTATTGAACACATTGTTATGCTTAGATGATGTATCAATTATCAAAAGGAACGAATTTTATGCTAGACATTAATTTTTCTTCACTTGAGCACCTTGATCATTTGTTTCTGCCATGTTGAAGGCATACCGGTCGGGTAACTACTGATCGAAGATAACATCTGCATTCTTCATCTTCCTAATAGTTGGGACTGGGTGCAGAGAATTGCCATGTCGAAGAATGAGCTCATCGTCTGCAAGCCAATAATTCCAAGCTACAATTTGTAAAACTTATGAGGAGGCATGTAACTTGTAATGAGATGTTTTAATTTTTGCTGTTTTATTCGGAATCATTGCCTTCTAAACGGTTGCAAAACCAAGTAATATGCTTCTCTGTGTCTTTTGATTATGGATATGTGCCTGGAAATCTGAATCAATTTCTCAGAAAGATTTACTTCTCTTAACTATGTAACATATTGCATATCTTGTTACTTAGTAATGTATTCCTTTTAATGCAGGAATATAGAAGTTGGCAGAGGACCTTGCTTGATTGCGGTTGCATTCCTCGGAGATGTTTGCAACTCAGCATTGTGCGGTGAATTATTTGATGACATATCCTTATCCCTGGTTCCGGATGGATCAAATTAAGGCACCAGAGTGGCATAGATCATTTGGTGCCTGGTGAGTTATCATTTTGATTTCTTTTCTATTGAGTTGCTAGAGTTTGTGTTCAGTTTCTTTTATTCTTCCACGTAAATGAACAGTGACATGGATACGAGACCAATAGATCTCTCTTTCCACTTCGTTTCCGCTCTTTAGCTCTTTGCATCAAAAGATCAGAAACAAGTTCTCCCTCCGTCCCTCCCTCCCTCGAGAATATCTTCTGTTTTGCCCGACTCTTTTGAAGCGAGAGAGAGAGAGAGAGAGAGAGAGAGAGAGAGAGAGAGAGAGAGAGAGAGAGAGAGAGAGAGAGAGAGAGAGAGAGCGCGGCAGAAACAAGCAAGGTAAAAAACTACAGTGGCGACTGAGGAATGACTGGCGAGAGAGAGAGGAAGCTGGGCGCGGCGCGGAACGGAAGGATTTTGACGGCCGAATCGGTCCCAAAACCGCATTTTTGAGGCCAGGGTTGGGCATTTATGATCAATGATTGGCGACAGGGAGAGGCGCATTCGAGGAGGGGAGGACAGGGGAGGGAGATCGCACCCGCATGTCAAGGCACTGCACCCAGTGGTACGGGAGGGCGGTGTCGGAGTTCAGCTCCACCGTGATTCCCCCAGCGCTCTCGTCGGTCGCCTCGGCGAGGTGCGGCGGCGGCGACTGGTCCCCTCCTCCGCCTCCCCCCAACGAGCAGCTCCTCAACGTGGCGGAGATCATCTCGATGTTGGGAGCCGCCATCGCCCAAGGCGAAGCCCACAACCAATGCAAGACGAGAGGAGGAGGAGGAGGAGGAGGAGGAGGAGGAGCGTAGGCGGTGCGGAGAAAGTTGGTGGAAGCGGTTGAAGAAGAAGAGGCCTTTTGTTTTGGGTAGAGAATAAAACGGAAGCAGAGTTGGGAACGCCGGTTTTAACGCGGCCTTCTCAAAATAAAATAAAATCCATTTTTCTAAAAAAAAACGAAAAGAAAAGAGGATTTGATGTGTTGTGATAGGTTTGCAGGTTTACTTCTTTCAATGAGTTGGCAAAAGTTCATAGAGGAGGTTTTAAAACTAATGTATCCATGGCTCCAAATTTCTTCGAATGGATGAAGATGTCGAGAGTCTACCATGTAACTCCATCTATTATTTCCCTACAATAAATTTATTTTATTATTATAGCAATCTCGATTTTAAAATATGCGTATCATAACAAATATCTTCAAACATAACAAGATTTATCGAAGTTTCTTCTGAACCATATTTTATGATTATTCTATATCATCATTTAAAATATCTACCTATACATGAGAAGGCGTTTGAGAATCAAAATAGTTACAATCATGGATTAGGATTGAGGGAGGATATAAATATTTTTTTTTTCAAAAAAATCTCTCATTCAAATGAGAAAGATGATGAAATCTACTATAGAGGAATAAACAAAGAAAAATTTTTATTACAAGTCTTTCTCTCTTTATCTTTCTCTTCTTTTTTTTTTTCGTTGTTCGTAGGTCACTAAGCTCGCGCCATAATAGGATACACTTTAACTTAAATATCGAAAAGGATTATCAATCAATCTTTGACACCCCTTCTTCGGCTATCTTGTATGCTTTGCTTTGATGACTGTAACATGAGAGCATGATGACCTATCCTTTTATGAGTTGGGAAAGATATGAATGAAATTTCAAATATTGAATGAATTATGGCTAGATTAATGAAATCGTAAGACATCAAAATAGGCCTATCCAGCTTTGCAATTATCAAATAGATAGATGGCCTATGCATAATAAAATTTAACACACATCAAATTTTACGCAAATATACTAATATAATAGGATGATCGCATAAAGATATCATATGATTAAGACAAAATATGAGTATACAAGTGATGTTATCATTTATCATTATCGACACAAGTATCGAAGAGGAATTCTTTGCTTTGGATGGACTGATGTTATTCATCATTTGTTATTATCTACACGATTTTACTAAGCTCACACGATACACTCTAATTTAAGTATTGAAGAGGATTATCAATCAACCTTTGACACCCATTCTTTGACTATCTTGCATGCTTTGCTTCGATGACTCTAACATGAGAGCATGATGACGTATTCTTTTATGGATTGGGAAAGGTGTGGATGTAATTTCAAATGTTGAAGGAATTGTGACTAGATTAATGAAATCATAGAGCATTAAAATAAGCCCATCTAGCTTCGCGATTATCGGATAGATAGATAGCATGTACACAATGAAATTCAACATATATCAAATTTCATACAAATATACTAACATAATAGGATAATTGCTTAAAGATATTATATGATTAAGATAAAATATGAGTATTCAAGTGATAAGCCATCATTTATCATTGAGGGCTTATGAGAAATTCCTTGCTTTGGATGGATCCTTACAATTTTACTCATCATTTGTCATTATCGACATGATTTTACTAAGCTCGTGCCACAGTATGAGATACTCTAACTTGAGTATTGAAGAAATTTATCAATCAACCTTTGATACTCATTTGGCTATCTTATATATTTTGCTTTAATGACACTAACATGAGAGCACGATGACCTATCTGTTTATGAGCTGGGAAAGATATGGATGAAATTTCAAATGTTGAATGAATTGTGGTTAGATTAATAAAATCATAGATCATCAAAATAAGCCTATCGAGCTCTCATATTATCAAATAGATAGATGATCCATACACAATGGAATCCAGCACCCATCAAATTTCATACAAATATACTAAAATAATAGGATAATCACTTAAAGACATCATATGATTAAGATAAAATATGAGCACATGAGTGATAAGTCATCATTTATCGTTATCGACATGAGTACGAGAGCTTGTGAAGAATTCTTCACTTTGGATGATCCCACACAATTTTACTCATTATTTGTCATTATCAATATAATTTTACTAAGCTCGTGCTATGATATGATATGCTCTGACTTAAGTATCAAAGAGGATAATAAATCAACCTTTGGCATCCTTGTTTTTTTTTTTTTTTTTGGGTTATCTTGCATGTTTTGTTTCAATGACTCTAACATGAGTATAGAATAACTCATTCTTTTATGAGTTGAGAAATACGTGGAATCTCAAATGTTAAATGAATTATGGCTAGATTATAGAAATAATAGAGTATCAAAATAGGGCTATCAACCTCCGCCATTATCAGATAGATAGATGGCCTATAAACGATGGAATTAAGTACCCATCAAATTTCACACAAATATATTAATATAATAGGATAGTCGCTTTAATATATCATATGACTAAAATAAAATATGAGTATATGAGTGATAAATAATAATTTATTGTTATCGACACGAGTACGAGGGCTTGTGAGAAATTTTATGCTTTGGATGGCCTTACATGATTTTACTTATCATTATCGGTATGAGCACAAAGACTCACACAAAATTCTTTACTTTGGATGAGCCCCTATGATTTTTTTCCTTTTAGGATGAGTCACAAAAATTAATTATAATGGTAAAAGTTGACTCTATCACTTACAAAATCTTGATTCTTTTACTCTTCGATCGATCCTAAACATGTTTATTAGCTAGTTATGTAATATTTGCGCTAACGACAAAGATACTTCTGATTTCAATTTAATGGATCACTTTTGCAAACTATCTATCATCTTGTACCTTAATCTAATTTATCCTATTCAATTTATTAATTTTATAGTGTTATATATGTAAAATGATAAGATATAATGCTTATATTTAATTATTTTGTAAAACACCATCCCAGTGAGATATCGATTAGCTTCTGAGAAATATATCTTATTTTACTTAGGTACGTCAATGCTGGTCAAACATTATCCAATCAAACCAATACAACATCGCATAATCAAGCGAATCAGACAATGTGGACCGCAATAAGTCTGTCGTGATCATGCGCATTCCGCAGTTGCTTGAGAAGTGAACTCACTTCAATTCATCCAGTTTCTTCAAATTTGAAATCGGATCTATATCAGAACCCTTAGATTTTAGTTCTATAATTGAAATTGTCAATTTAGTTTTGATTTCGATTTGACTCACTCATTTCGATTGATTGAAAAATAAAAAAAAATAAAATATTATACCAAAATTCAAATCCAAGTCAGTATACTTTTAAATCTAAAGTACTAATCACTATGAAACATATTTATATTTAATCGGTTTAAAACCATGTTTTGATCTCTAAGAATCGAGATCCAATCATACACCTATATTCTGATTTAAATCTGAATTATTAAGCACCAAAGCTGATGCGTGCGCAAAGAAAGTTTTATTCCCTCGTGTCAACCATGTTCAGGTGGGTGACCTCTGGAGGTACCCCTTCTCGTACTGCTGCTCATGTTGATTTCAGAACAAGAGTGCATCACATTGCGTTTGGGACCCCAAAGAAAACTACCGACAACTTGTTGGGTCCCAATTTCCTTAATACGAGTTTAATTATATATTGCATAATTATTATTAATCAAATCAGACATCGACTCGGTCAAGATTCCAATCATTCGTTGAATTTAATTATGTATATATATAATTATATATATGAGAAAGGAACAAATACTTTATTTTTTTCTCTTTTAACCTTACAGTAAAATAAAAAAGACTTGAAAGCTTAGATATAAAATATAAACGTATAAGATAATAAATAGAGGATTAGAAATATTTTATTTATTTTTTGATTTTTAAATAATCTAATTAGTGGATCGAATTGGTCTTTTTCTTTGAAAATTAGATTTTAATTTTTATTAATTAAATATAAAATGAAACAGGAATGCACACAGTGGGAGTCGCAATGATGCTTGTAGATTCCCAATCTCAGTGATCGATGGTCTCTTGCCGTGTGTCATCTGCAACGTTCTGTTCGATGTCAACTCCACCCTTAAATCATGCAGCCAAAAATGTGGGCCGACTCGAATTTGATCTAACGAAAATAAATATTAACACCTGAGCACGCATAATATGTAGATAGATCGAGTCAGTAAACATTTCTTTCGCATCCATGATTCCCATCGATAAAAAATCGATCCAAATCATTGTCACCCTAAACACTAATCCACTAATATACAAATGGTTCCTTCTAAGTTTTACCGTTGATGTCAAAAGTTGATCGATGATTCTCTTGGATATTTAAGCCAGAGCATATCTCACGAGCTTAGTGAATTATAAATGAAAAAGAGAGAAAGACTTACAATAAAATATAAAAAAAAATTTCTTGTTTATTCCTCTCAGAGTCATCTCCTTCTTAAAGGAAGATTTAGATCTCATCTTCCTCACTTGAAGGAGAGTTTTTTTTTTTTTTTTTTTTGAAAAAGAAGAAGGTTTGCATCCCTCAATCCCAATCCATCATCCTCACTCTTTTGATTCTTCTCTCGATCGATTCCGGAACGCGATAAGTTTTTTATATGATGGTATAGAAGAATTATGATGTATGGTTGGGAAGAAACTCCGATAAATCTTATAGTGTCAGAAGATATTTTGCTATGATATGCTCCTTCTAAAATCTCGACTGTTACGATAGTAAAATAAATTTATTATAAGAAAATAATATATCGAGTTGCATGGTAAAGACTCAACCTTGTGGATGTGCTGTGGCACATCCTCATCCATTCGAAGAAATTTGGAGCCATCGTGAGAAAGTCAAAAGAGCAAAGATGGATGTATCAGTATCGTATATTCTTTCATCGTCAAAATCCAATGATCATGTCATGTGTTTCGAATGATTTTACATTACGATTCACAAGATAAAAGGCATGCATACATTAGCTTTAAAACCTCCTCTATGAACTTTTGCCAACTCATTGGAAGAAGTCAACCTCCAAACCTATCACAACATAACAAATCCTTTTTTCTTTTCTTTTTTTTAATAGAAAAATGGATTTTATTTTATTTTATTTTGAGAAGGCCGCGTTAAAACCGGCGTTCCCAACTCTGCTTCCGTTTTATTCTCTACCCAAAACAAAAGGCCTCTTTCTTCTTCTTCTTCAACTGCTTTCACCAACTTTCTCCGCTCCTCCTCCTCCTCCTCTCGTCTTGCATTGGTTGTGGGCTTCGCCTTGGGCGATGGCGGCTCCCAACATCGAGATGATCGCCGCCTCGTTGAGGAGCTGCTCGTTGGGGGGAGGCGGAGGAGGGGACCAGTCGCCGCCGCGGCCGCCGCCGCCGCACCTCGCCGAGGCGACCGACGAGAGCGCTGGGGGAATCACGGTGGAGCTGAACTCCGACACCGCCCTCCCGTACCACTGGGAGCAGTGCCTTGACATGCGGGTGCGATCTCCCTCCCCGGTCCTCCCCTCCTTAAATGCGCCTCTCCCTGTCGCCAATCATTGATCATAAATGCCCAACCCTAGCCTCAAACATACGGCTTTGGGACCGATTCGGCCGTCAAAACCCTTCCGTTCCGCGCCGCGCCCATCTTCCTCTCTCTCGCCAGTCGTTCCTCAGTCGCCACTGTAGTGTTTTACCTTTCTTAACCCTTTCCGGCTACTCCACTTTCAATATGGCGTTTGTGTATTGATTGCTTTGGAGGCTTGTTTCTGCCGGTCGCTCTCGCTCTCGCTCTCTCTCTCTCTCGCTTCAAAATAGTCGGGCAAAACAGAAGATATTCTCGAGGGAGGGAGGGACGGAGGGAGAACTTGTTTCTGATCTTTTGATGCAAAGAGCTAAAGAACGGAACCGAAGTGGAAAGAGAGATCTATCGGTCTCTATGTCTGCTGTTCTCTTTCTCTGTGCCTTTTGGTGCTTATCTTGTCACTACTTTCCTTGGTTGTCTTGTAGATTCCTCTTCTGTGCAGTTTTGTTCTACATTTCTTCGTAAAACAGTGCCAAAGATTCGATTTTTTACATCTGTAAGATCAATTTTTCAGCTAACTTTTCCTACTGGTAGATCTCTCCTATTACAACTCCTCCTTTCGGTTTTGCAGACGGGAGAAATCTACTACATCAACCGGGAGACCGGCGTCAGGACCACCGAGGACCCTCGCACCGCCGCTGCCTCTTCCTCAGCCTACTCTTCGAGCTACTACCGCGACGGAGACGGGACATCCGATGAGTACAGCTGCTCCCGTGTCGGCAGCGAGGAGGACGACTACGAGGAGGAGGAGGAGGATGGCGGCGACACCGCCGCCTCCTCCACCCTCTCCTGCACTTCCCCACCGGAGTCCTCCGTCAACGAGGAGCCCGGCGGCCAAATCCTCGTCGCCGCTGGCTGCAAGGCCTGCTTCATGTACTTCATGGTCCCCAAGCGCGTGGACGCCTGCCCCAAGTGCGGCGGCGGCCTCCTCCACCTCGGCCGCAACGGCTGCGTTTGAAACTTCGATCTTGTTCTTATATGTTGGAGCACTTCAGTGAGAAAAAGATCGAAGTTTTACCATCAAGTTCCAATTTTTTCGCTTCCGTTCGACGCGAATCAGTGTGAATTCCTCTTCTCTTCAAAGAATGGCAAATAACGTGCCTTGGGTTCGCGGCTCGCCGCCTCTTTCCATGCTTTGCTTCTCCTGCATTCGTTACCACATCCACCAACGGCGTCCTCTGTTTCATTCTTTTCGGGATTCCTCTCAGGATGCTTCCGTCTTCGTCCAAGGAGCAGCGATGCGATCTCTGCATGATGGATATGATTCGTCTTCTTCTGTCTCTTTCCCTCTTTGTTCCTCCACGTCGTACCAACCCACAATCCATACTATGGCCTGCCTCTGCTGCTGCGAGTGATCGCATCCATTTCTAATCAAATCTGTATACTGCATCATCATCATCATGTAGTATAAAACCTTCTTCCAGTTCTTGGATGGTTGATCATTCTGCATTAATTGCCTCTCGTTGAGAGCTTGCTTGAGGTCTGCAGACAACGCAGATTCGACAACGGACCCACCCAAGTACCAAAATATTCCTTTTCCTTTATCTTGTAGTTCCACTCTGGATTGCCTCATGCCAACAAAGGGAGTCTGAAGAGTGAAACCATCCATTACCATCGTATTGTTACCTGCATTGGGTTCCTTCCTGATTTCTTCACCCACAAGGAGAAGCCCTTGATGAACATGAAAGAATTGTCTCATAAAAGAAGCGCGATGGAGAGGAGGTAAATAATAAGTCGTGAAGGGAGAGAGATGAGCGCTTAGACAAAGGGACCTTTCCTCGGTTTGGCAGCAAGGAATCTGCGCAGAGAGGAGAGGCATTGAATGCAACAGACCAGATCACGGTCTACGCCACTGTGGGTGGGCGTATGAGGGAGAGAGAGAGAGAGAGAGAGAGAGAGAGAGAGAGAGAGAGAGACACACACACACAGACTGACACGAATACCACCAACAGTGGCACAACCCTCAGCTCTCCTTTTGCCTTGGGTTGGGGAAGTCCCCACCCCTTTATTTGAGGCCAGAACCGAAGACAGAACTTTTGATGGAAGCAAGACAGTAGCAGCAGGAGCTGCAGCAGCTACTGCTGCATCGACTTTCCTCATTGCTGAGACGCCATTAATCTCCTACACACCCCTATCACTCTTGCTGTTGTGACTTGGGGGTGATGCCCTCTACCCGAGGGATGCTCGGTGGCTCTTGCTACTGTTTACTTTGGTGAAACGACTGTGGCTGGAATCATAGCCAAATGATGCAATCCTAAGTCTCCTACTGGCTCCTTTCTTCCCTCAGGGAACGCAGGCCCTACCTTAGCTCCCTCAAGTACCGAGTAGAGAAAAAGGGGTGGGGAAGTGATATAGCTTTACGTCGAGAGGGAGAAGACTTCCCACACTGTTGACCACCTTTCGCTTGCTTGGCGTTGGCTCTCTTTCTTCCGGTTCCACGCACAGCACACAACTCGCAGTTGCAGAAACATACATCATTTCTGATCAAGGAAGCTTAAAGGTTCGGACTGCTGCAACCATGTACTGATTTCATAGGGGAGCAGAGGTTGTGATTCCCACTTGGTGATGACGGTCCGACATCCAATCACACAGCACCTGTACATGAAGAAACCTAAACATGTCATGTGGTAGGGTGGCACTGCACTCCTGTGCATGAGAAAGGTTATGATGAGGTGAAGACAGCCTAATTAGTAGGACGAAGCTGTGTCCATCGCGTCATAGAACGCAGAAGCTCGTGACCCACTGTGTGCGTCTCCAGTTTCCAGTTGACACCAGTCACCTCTCGAGGGCGAAACACCGGAAGCAATGGTAGATCCCATTTCCATCTCATCGGATTCTTCCCGGTTTATTGTGATGCTTCAGCGAGGAATCTCGATAGAGAATATGAGTGTGGTAATTGCAACTCTTAAAAAATAAAAATAAAAACTAAAAGAGTAATCCTATACAACACCCATCACTCGTTCAGCAATGCATGAACCAATTATGTTTACAAAATTTCTATCACTTTTTAACATGCCTGATCCGTAGATGCATTATGCATTCTTTTTATGAGAAAAAAAATTTGGAGAGATTCGAGAAGAAAATTCTATTGCATCGAAGTGCTTTGATAACATTGGAGTACAAAGCATTTCCTCTAAAACATATTCATAAAAAATGTCACTTATAGACCGATGACATAGTTTGTTATTCGATGTTATTCTTGTACCAAAATTATTTATTAAAAATCGACATGATGATGATGCACTAAATTAACTTTTAAAATTTTAAAAAATTCAAAAATTCAGCCACCCCTTTTCATCATTTACTCTTTGCGGAAAACCGAAAAAGGCAAAGGGATAACGATTAAAACGCCGGAAATGAACCCTTAATCTTAAACAAAATACACATGTGATGGTACAGCTAAGATTGGACAAGCGTCGTGGGGCCATCTAAGATTCGGGCAGGGAGCGGGTGAGGTGGCAACGGGACCACCCGATCCAACGGCTGCCGCGAAAGCGACCGGTGGTACCCCACCCTGCCCACCGCAAACACGGTCGGGCGCACGCAGAAACCTCTCCGAACCAGTAATCTAGACACGCCATCTCACGTTCATTTTTCATCCCTCAGCGTCATGCGGTCGAGTACCCCATTGCAGGTGCAGGAAATGCTTGATCCACTGATAAAAGCAAAGCATGCCAAGAATTTTCAAACCAAGGAATAGGGAAGGGGGGGAAACAGCACACCTCGACAGCAGCAGTACCATTTTTTGGATGCTCTGTGATTACCTGAGGATGACCATCGAACACCTTTAAGTACAGCCACCAGGCGATGGCCTCACGCGTCCATTTCCAGACAGCTGGGTTGTGCTCAGACGCGGCAGCCGGACAGTGGTGGCTCCAGCGGGGTCCACCTTCGCGAGCTTGGGCCCCCGCAGCCTCGGCCAACAGCCGGTTGCCGTGCCCTGCGACAAGCACTGAGCGAGGACAGCCGAGCCACGCCCCTCAGATCTGGATGGCTTTAGACAGATGCCTGTGGGAACCAAGTTTTGATGCATACGTTTCATCCAAATTCAAAATCTAGTGGATTTAGGAACGCTACAAATATCAGCCAAGGACAAAGGTTAAACCGTTGAAGCCTCCACGAGTCCTTGCGACGGCACGAGGTTATGTTTTAAGCATGACGAAGCAAAACTCGGCTTACAGTCCTCCAGGGCATCTTCAAAGAAAAATCAAGCAAACATCCACCAGATACTGCAATTTACCGCCTCTTCTTGCTCGTCTCCGATGGAGTTGCAATCACATAGATGAACAGTCCGACCAGTGTCAGAACCGACACCAGAGATCCATACTTCGCTAACAGCCTCTGCATAACAATGGTTGCTTTTAGGTAGAGAAGCTCATGGATCATAAGCTCTGCGACAATAATCACCATACAGCAAGGAGACTTACCTTTGCCTGCACCAGGTTGGATCATAGCATGACGGTTTTGAAAGTAGAGACATCACATGGCAGTTGCAACCGAACATTAGTAAGTGATAAGACCAAGGAAACAACCAGTGTGCAACGGATGAATAGTGGTGTGTGGATAACTCACCCATTCGAACTTCTTTTCAGGAGGCTTGTCAGCGAGAACATCTAATGGCAAAATGGGAGTAGAATACGCTTCCTACGAAAGGGAGACATGAATTTTAAGCCACAACATTCAGCAACAATAATAAATCCCATATCAACCAAAAGTTCAGAATATATGCATGGGTCGTTGTATACCAAAAATTAATTCAGAATTTCTACAGTTTCTGCAGCAAAATATCTGAGAAAGGTTTCTGAATAGATTCCGTTAAAAATCATTATGCATTCCATCAATACCTAGAATGGGCTAAGGAGACTAATCATAATTTACACCATGACATTCTCTCGCAGATTTCTCAAGCAGTAACTCGGGAAATGAAACACCAAAATGTATCTCAAAATGACCGGAAGCCAAAATGGCATGCAACATAAACTCAAAATGTATCTCTCCAAATTTTATTTGCATGCTTTTATGAGCAACAAAAAGACCAGACCTGCGGTGCAGCCTTTGTGGGGATACGGAATTTGATGACAGCGGGAGAACCATGGAACATGCCTTTTGCTTTAGACTCCAAGATAAAGGAGTGAGAAGCAGAGGAACCACTGAAAGACACATAAATTATGTTAATTGCGAAAACTAATAGCTTTGTCATGCAGAAGTTATAGAAGGAAAAAATACTCACGCATCAAGCCTTTCCCATGTCTTTGATGTGCCGTCAGAGACGAGATCAAACATACCTTGGGACCAATTATCATCATTCAGACTCACATCATATGCAGTCCTGAATGGTTCAACATAAGTTACCATGTGTTTAAACATATGAAGTACATCATTTTGAAATCCTAGCAAGATAGCAAGGTAATCCCTCATCCCTTATGTCGAAGAGATACACTTGAGAAGACATTTCAGGATTTAATGATAAGAATTTGACCGTGTAAGTGATAACAACACAAAGAGAAACAAACAATTGGAACAGTGCGAAGCAGCAAAAAGCCACATAATTGTGTCCATATTAGCATTTAACTTGGGTCAAGCATTCAGGGTTTATCTCCTTAAAGCATTTTGAGATGAACCTAGAGCAGTTCAATGAGTCGTTTTCTATATGGGTAAGTCATGTGAGTTCAGAATCTAAATGGGACCTAACAAGATGCATCAATCAGCTAGGAATAGTAAAAATAATCATCCACCGCTAGCTGAATTTTTTATTCTATAAACCATCAGCAATCTTCTGTTATAAGTTTTGATCAAGTTAAATAATTTTAGATAAAATGTAAATGGTACACATTTCTCGATTAGGTTCTAGTCAGTAAACACTATACCTTTGACTTGTTCCCTGTGTTCCTAAATTTATCAAGCACCAGCGATAAATAAGAAAATATCTGCTGTTGAGGGAAGCGTCTTGTACATCGTTGATGTAAAAATAAGATCGTATTTGATACGGCCGCTTTCACCCTTATTTATATTTTTTTTTATCCTTTGCCTTCACAATATCCAATTAATATCAAAAACTCTATTCATCATACTCATTTAGTGATTAACTCATATAGAAGAAGATTTCTGGCCATTCAATTAAAGCATCCTCACGTAAATTGCCACTGTCAGGGTTCTTAATGATACCAAGGCCAAGACAATAGCATATCGGACACAAAGACATATATGTCTTCATAATACTTACTATAAAAAGATACAAGATCAACTAAGAATATTTTGACAATCTAATAGCTAACCTAGCAACAAAAATGTCGCCTTTTTTTTATTTTGGACTGGATTAGCCTCAGTCAAAATCACAATCCAGCAAATTTAAAAAGATCAGCAAGTTCTTCAAAAATTACAAAATGAATGTGATAAATTTTCATTGGCAAGAGTAAAAGAAGTTAGCGAATGAAGGTTGATGCATTTTATATACCTTGTATGAAAAGAAAAAAATGGAAACTAAGTAAAATAAACAAAAAAGTCACCACCAAAAGAACAGGTGACACCACTAGCTTGTAATCCTAGAATGCTCACCCTTGCCAGTGCGCTACAGACATTATTTAATATAAAGAAACACCAATTAAATTTTTACAGCTGACCACAATTGATATAGTCTATTACATATAACTAAGAATTTGATATCTCAGGATCAATAATGAAGGCATCACTCACAGGTTCACACTCAAACTAGAGAGGTTATTTCACGCATCCAAGCCCATCAGATAGCAAATCATTCGATCAATCATTTTAGACCCGGAACAGAATCTGGAAGCCACAGGACGCTACATAATCAAGCATAAGCCAAAACCAGATCCAAGCGGAACAATCTACAGCAAAATTAAACATATGAAGTACATCTGTACCAATATTTACAAACAAAATCAATGTTTATGGAAGAAATACAATGGCCAAGATAAAAAGGATCACCGCTTTCTCGGACCTGATACGTCAAGCATAAATCCTAACCGATCAGACGATTAAAAGGCGCAACAGAATTCGAGAAAGAACAGGAACCCGTAGATCTCTGAAGTTACTCACGAGGATCCTTGGTTGTAGAGGTCGATCGAGACGGAGACTCGCTCCACGCCAGATTTAAGCCGCGTGAGGCGCACCTTCTTGTGCGCAACCATGAAGGGGGCATCGGAGTTCGCCATCGCCGCCGGAGAGGTGGCGAGGACAAGAGCCGTGAGGAGGCCGACGAGGAGGGATCCCGATCTAGGCTTCGCCATGACTAGAGTTCCCTGGCTTCTCGGAAGAACTCAACAGAGAGCCGTAGCCACGCCCTACTACTCATGGTCAGGCCCCAATGACTTTCAAAAATGCCTTTTTTTTTTCTTTTTATTTCCTCTTTTGACAAATTCCACTTTCTCCTTACATAAATGATACGTCGAAATATCAAAATAATATATTTAAGTCATTTTTTTAACACCAATTACTAATTAGGAACTCTAAATTCAATTAGAGAGAAATTAATATAAGGCATCAGTAAGATTCATTAACCAGGAAGATAACTTATTTTCACTAATGAACATTAATTAGGAACTCTAAATATTAATCAGAAGTATATATCAAAATGTCAATTAATTTAACTCCAGCCCAATTCGTACGTTGGACTCGATTTGGGATCGGATATGAGTTAACCTATGGATGTGTGTATATATCTATCGATGTATTATCACCAAATATCAAATGGATAAATCATGCACCGAATCAGAAGGAGACACAGATACATGTTGATTGCGATGAGCATTCCTTTCCATGGGGGCCCAGGCGGTGCTCCATGTGCTACCTCTTCTTCGTCTTCGTCGTCTCCATGACGACAGCCGTGAGAGAGAAGGTAGAAGAGTCCTGCATCTGGATACGAGCCTCTTAGAGTAGCCAAGGAGACTGCCTACAGCAAACTCAACGATCTCATGATGTGTTTTGGATTCACGAAGGGACTGTAGGCAAGTCATCCTTGGCTTATCAAAGACACTCTTATCCTCTTCTGCCCAGATGTGAGATGCTGTGGTTTTCTGCTCCATTTGCTACTATTTATAATGCAGCAGAGAGAGAGAGAGAGAGAGAGAGAGAGAGAGAGAGAGAGAAAGAGAGAGAGAGAGAGAGAACAGCTGGCACCGATCTGCTTGATCAATCGATGAGCCTTTTCTTCCTGATGCATCCACTAACACAGCATAGTCTTATAATCTTCTCAAACACATTCATCCTACTAATTTGATAGGGTAGGAACGAGTGTAATCCTGTACGCGGAAAGAGAAGCACCCAAGTTCACACTATCTTCCTCGTTTCATCTTTTAGCTCCTTCAAGTGGCGGCATCATGTGGAAGAAAATTCCACATCTCACTGAAATCCATGCATCTTACTGTTGAAGACAAGGTGGAAAGGATCCATGAACTGATCATGCCTGGGGGCTATGCTATCTGAATCCAAACAAAGTCTACCCGCTAATTACGGTTCTTTGTTCCCATCCGGCTTTCCAGGTGATGGCAATGGAGCCAAAACGTTGTGTGAGAGATGACCGGTTGCGTATTGCTTTCGGCCATGGCAGTCCTGCCAATATTCACTGAATGGAGAAGAGATAAGGTAGTGCAGGTGTCTCAAAACAGTTCTTCAGCTGCTTGGCATCTGCTTGCATTGGATTCATCTGGATGTCGGATTACAGAGTGACTCCTTTGATGCATGCATATTCCAGTCTCTGTGATCAACCCAAAACCTTATCGGCCTCCCTCTCTGCTGCTGTCAATCCTATTCTTTGATTCATCTCTTCGCAGCATCATCGAATACCACCTCAGACCGGATCGCGATGCACTAAAAGTTTCCCACCCAAAGTTAACCAAAGTATGTCAACATAAATGCACTATCAACCAAAGATCTGACTGCAGATCCTTAGTCAATGGCCCGAAGAGGGAAGAAAGAGCAAACAATGCACTTCTAGGAGATGCGAAGAATTAGGAGATACAAGATCCCCGACAAGAACATTATAGTGACGGAAGACTGAGCTCCTCCCCGTAATTGGAGTCATAAATTTGGGGGTTACTCTTGGCCAGCACTTTAGTGCCGTGATTAATGTCTCGAGTGTGCAGATATATATATATATATATATATATATATATATATATATATATATATATATATATATATCAGAAACGTCCAAAGATGCAGCTTGGACATTATAATCGGTGCCAGAACAATTAATAGCTTTAGCACAGCGCAGTGTACGTCTCTGTTTGGACAACGTATCTTTGTTTCAGGCTTTGGAAGCCATGGGTAACTTGTGCTTGCCGACATGACATGGTAAAAGCTTTCCCTGCATTATGAAAAGAAAAAGGGGATAGGCCTGATCAACTTCATTGAGTCAGATCGATCTCATAATAAGCCAGGAACAGATTCCACAATTGAATAGCAAGCATGCGCTGTCTTCTTCATCACTCATCAGTCTTGCTTGAGAAACTATTGTTGGTATGACACTGGAACAGTGTTTCGTCATTAATGTGGCAGTTCACGGATTCCACAGCTGCCTTGTTCTTCCAGGAGTTCATTACACAGGCGATCCTGTCTCCAACACTCATCAGTCTGGCAATGATTTGTTCTCTTAATCATCTCTAATCTCAATTATTCTCCACCTTTGCAGATTCCCTTTATCAAACGCCAACACTCCATTTTAGATGAGAAATCTATAATCTATCCAAGCTCGTTGAATTCTCTTTTACTCACCCCAATAATTAATTGATGTGTATGACCTGTAAACAGCAGCACAGTATTAACTGGCATCATCTTTATTCAAACTCACTGATCAATATTGTAAGAAAGCAGAGATCACATCTCTACTCTTGGCATCTGCTCTTGACATCCGAGGCTGCCGTTGACCGACCCACCACCACAAATGTTCATGAAACGCATGACTCTATTCGACGTTGATGTCATGAAGCGGGCACACTGTCTGACCATGCAATCGGAGGTGACTATGCAGTGTGAGTCGAGGCTTTCGTGGCTGCTGCCGTGCGTTGCACTGTTTGACCATCCCCATCGAGTGCAGCTTCATCTTCTTTTCTTGCTGTTTCAATTATTGATCGATGTCACTGTAAGGCCATCATCTTTTGTTTTCCTCTTTTCTTGAATCATGTGACTGCTACAGTTCTGTTGATGTGGATCGATCCCCAGTAACTCTACACAACTGACATCAACGCTTTTCCATGAGATTTTTCCCTTCGACTTCACGAATGACATCAGAAAAAGAAGAACCAGAAGGAGCAGCAGCATTGCCTATTCATGAAACCCTGCGTCCATTGAAGCGTATTCGCCTGCTGGAGGTCATGGAAGTCAAACACAGTGGCCTCCTGCTTTCCAAAAAGTCAAAAAAGTTCCCACGGCATCTCCGCATCACAGGTAAAAAAAGTTGGGTTCGCCAATAATGTACCCGTCATTCTTCTTTGCTATCTGGGAATCCATTAAATACTTCTGAAACCACATGTTTCCCGACCCAAAGGAACGAGGCCCACCTGCATCACTTGCAGAGTAAGTCATCCGACAGGACAACCATGTGGGACCCACGTAAATGTATTTTTTTGCCTCCGTCTTTTTCAGCGGTGGAAAAGAAGGTGAGCATAACGTTTCCTCTTTATACTTTTCCCATGCGCTCTTTGTTTCCTCTGTTTCTTTCTCATATTTCTATTGTGTCGTGTGAACGAACACACTGCGGTGGAGCTGTTGAGCCTTTTTTTTGTTTTCCCGAAGTGCCCCTGTTCCCGCCATGGAGGTTACGCTCCCCGCCGACGAGGGCGACGAGCTCGGCCGCTGCCGCCGCCTCCTGGCCTCCCTGTCCGCCGCCGCCTCCGACGCCCAGTCGTTCCGCAGCCGGTGGACCTCCGTCTCCGCCGCTGTCGCCCGCCTCTCCGCTGCTCTCGACGACCTCCCCGCACTCCCAACGAACCCCCTCGCCGCGGACCTCCTCCGCTCCCTCGCCCAGACCCTCGCCCCAGCCCTCGATCTCGCTGCCCGCTGCCGTTCCCCTGACCCCCCCGCCGCCAGGCTCCGCACCCAGAGCGATATCGCCGCCGCCTCCGCAGCCCTTCACCAGCTCGCTGCCGACGCCGACCTGCTTCTTCGCTCCGGTACCCTCCTCGAGCCGCCTTCGCCGTCGCCGGGGGCGGCGGGGGGGAGCTCGCGCCGCGAGCCCGTCGGGGTGGAGGCCAGGAGCCTCGTGACACGCCTACAGATTGGGAGTTCCGCTTCGAGGATCTCCGCCTTGGATTCTCTTCTCGACCTACTCCGCGAGGACGACAAGAACGTCGTGGTCGTCGCCGCCCATGGGGTGGTACCGGCACTGGTCCGCCTCCTTGACTCCACCGCCGTCGCCGCTTCCTGCCACGAGGCGAGGGACAAGGCTACGGCGGCGATCGCGAGGATCTCTGCCGTGCCGAGCTGTCGCCATCTTCTGCTGGCTGAGGGCGCAACCCTCCTCAACCACCTCGCCCGCGTCCTCGAGTCCGAGGGCGGCGCCGCCAAGGAGAAAGCCTGCGTCGCCCTTCAAACCCTAACGCTGACCAGGGAAAATGCGATCATCATCGGGTCCCGCGGTGGAATCGCAGCACTCCTCGAGATCTGCCGCGCCGGAACGCCCTCCGCCCAGGCTACCGCCGCTGCAGTGCTGAAGAACCTCGCCACAGTTCAAGAACTTCGACAGAACTTCCTGGAAGAGAACGGAGTCCCCGTCCTCCTCAGGGTTTTGGCCTCGGGGATTCCTCTTGCCCAAGAGAACGCTGTTGGTTGCCTCTGTAATCTATCAGCTGGCGAAGAATCACAGAGCATAAAGCTGTCTATCTTTAAAGAGGGGGCTTTGGAATGCATAAAGAACTACTGGGAAGCAGGCGGCAGTGCAGATGATCGAAATCTCGAGCCTGCAATCGGTTTACTAAGAAATCTGGCATCGTTTAGGTACATTGCTGAGATCATTGTCAGTGCTGGCTTCCTTCCTCGCATTATTGCTGCACTGGAAGACAGCAAGCCAGGAACAAGAACGGAGGCAGCCAAGTCAGTCGCTGAATTGGGTTTGGTCATAGGGAGGACGAGGAAGGAGCTTGGGGATGCCGTGTCTCGACTAGTCCGCATGTTGGAGGTCAAAGCTGTGGAAGAGAAGGAAGCTGCCACAAGGGCTTTGGCCTCTCTCATGTCATTCCCCGGATACCAAAGGTTGTTAAGGAAGGAGGAGAAGGGGATTGTAAATGTAGTGCAGCTCCTTGATCCCTTGGTCCTTGATTTCGATAAGAGGTATGCAATCTCGGTATTGGGATCGATTTCGCAATCAAGGAAGTGCAGGAAGCAAATGGTGGCTGCAGGAGCTTGCGGGTACCTGCAGAGACTTGTGGAGATGGAGGTGGATGGAGCAAAGAAGCTTCTTGAGAACTTGGGAAGGGGAAAGATATTGGGGGTGTTTCCAAGAACTTAGTTACAGAGTCAGCAACAAGAAGGATTCGGCGTTTGAAGGTTACTTCTTGATCTGTATGTAACATTAACACTATCCCAGTGATTGTTACCTGATGTCTATTCAACCTTTCTGTAGATAATTTTGTTATGTTTCCATCGTGTATATGCTCTAGATTGTTGAGTTCTGGATGAGATTGTTGATGTGTAAGTAAAAATAAAGGAATTGTTTTGAATCCACATGGATCCAAATGAAGTAATTTTCATGTCATAGTTGTATGTCATTGTGATTCCAAATGAAGTTTATGTTTTGATTGGTTTATGTGGTAGAGGCATTTCGCCATTAGTATAGCTAAAACACTTGAATGCACGAGAAGGGACACTCTTGAAGCCCAGTTTGCATGTGAGATTACTTGCTCCACTTTTATTAGGATCTTCACAGGAGACATCTTGTATCCCTTAATCTTTTGAAGTCAAATAAATTCTCCCAAGTGAATCTTTATGTCACAAAGTCCTTTTGGAAGGAATCTACTGCCGGTTATTGAAGAAAGGCATTCAATAGAGTTTAACTTCTCCACCCACCACAAGATACAAGAATACATCATGGAGCTAAATAGGGAATTTGGTGCTATGATGTACCACAAATTTGGAATATTACCACATGGCAAACAGAAAGTGTTGAGAATAGGAAAGTATTATTTGCATGTAAGGTACACTTGTTTTGGCCTTTCCACTGAAGCAACATGGACTTATGTCTGTTCTGTAGTTCCTTTCCTGGTGCCTCCTAATCAGGCAGGTATATATTTTTCCTACATTTTGGAGAATCATGAAAGTCGGTTAGAATTTATTATGAACATTGACTATCATGTAAATTACTTAGCATGTGAATTGGTTGGGAGCTCCCACTTGCTCTTACGTAGCAACTTACGGATTGAATATAGTGTTGTTGGGGTAATAATATTTTGGTATCTGCTTTATGAGTTTACCTTTAGGTCTATGATTGCTAAACCATAGACTTTGCTGATTTCATAATCACGGTATTGCATCGTTCATCCGGTTACATCTCAACTCAAAGGCTGATGAGTGAGTGACAAGCAAAGATGGAGATAAACTTCTGTGAAGTTGTTCCTGTAATTCTTGATGTTCTAAGTACAAGATAATTTCATCCCTTAGGACACTACTATATTTGATTCTGTCACCCTGAGGCTTTTCTACCTATAGATCTGATTCATTATATGGTTTTTTTATAAAGTTGAATTTCCTAGGTTTTCAAAATATTGCCTTCTTGTCCAAGTGCCATGCAATAAGTTGAGGAAACTTTGAACATTTAGCTTTCCTGCCTACCACAACTTGTCTAGGGTTAGCAAAAGATTAACACGAGTCCTTTCATGTGGCATCCTGGAAAGAACTCTGAAGCTTTCACTCTTCTTCTTAACAAGCAACTCAAGATACTTTGATACCTGTTGTATCTTTCTTGAAAAAGTTAATCTGTTCATGCCAGGAAAAACCTTTAAGTCTGTATCTTTGTTTAATCATGTCAGGAAGACATACTGGTGTCATTTACCACGAAGGATTTTTAGCTGACCAAATTGTTTCTACAAAGGCTTATTATGATTTACGATTAACTGGGAGTCTGGTCGTAGCATAACTACAAAGCCTTTGAGTTGTATTGTCATAGGCAATATTTTGAGCTAATCAGGATTAACCCGAAATGACACTCTTCTTCTGGTCTTATACCGGTAAAAATCATCTACATTTTTCTTGAGAAAATGCTGGTTAATTGACCTCTTCGGAATCCTAATATCGCTTTTCTGTACAAGGGATTACAAGACCTTGGAGTACTTAAGTAGTAGTAAAGCAATGGCAAGATTGGGAAGGACTAGAAGAGCCCGAGATCTTATTATGTCCAGTCCAAGTGGTACTGTTTGATCTTGGTTTTTGAGTTATCAAATGTCGGCTAGCAAATGTTGCAACCATACCTGAGGTCAACTTGCAGTGACTGTCTTAATCGAGTTCTATTTTAAATGGAACATAAGTTAGATTCATGTCATCTGATTTTGATTAATATTTCAACTAGCAGTTCATCCCACCCAAGCATGACATTTACTTAAAGTTTTGAATATAATTCTTTTATGTTTCGCACAAATCTTAAACTAACAACTTGCCTTTCAACTTAAGTCTTTGGTTTCCCAAGCTAAGCATCAGCTTTGTATATTCCAGAACAATATATACTGTACTTGTAACGACAGCCAGTGTGAGAAAGGATTTGCTTGAAGAAGCTACATGTTTCTCCTAGAGAATCAAATCCCTGAAGGCTAAGGTGTAGAGATCTTGAAACTTAGCAGTGGCATGTTATTGAACAACTAGCTCTAGGAGGGCCATAAAATAGAGATGACGGCATATGTGATGATCATGCCACATGACCCGATGAAAATAATCCTTGGCAAGTGCATTTGCCTTGTACTATACTTTGATTCCACACAGATTAATTGTTGATTTCTTATTTTTATATTGATAAGATCTTGTAGAGATGACTCTGCCACAGGACCCCATAAGCATAAACCTTGGCAGATGCATTTGCCTTACATTTCACTTTCCTAAACCAGATTGTACATAGATTAACTTGCTGAAACATTTTTTTACTGATAAGATATTCTAGAGATGATCGGAATCATTGTAGACACAATCAACTTTGACATTTTTTTTTTATCAGATTTTAGATACCAGCTACTGATACTGATTGTGAAGTGGACTTGTACCTGTTTTTTTGTTTTTTTTTTCCTCTTAATCTCAGTCAACTCCCTGATTAAATGCTCAAGTTGGTTGTATGATATTGTGCAGCTACAGGAAAAGATGTATCAGGAGCGATCAGGGTTCACGTCATGGAAATAACCTAATGACTTCAATTGCCCACATGGATCCTCCTTGCACCCCAACATTGTTAAAGCCTCGGATTGGGTCATCTATCCAAAGGTCAAGTTTCTTCTGCGAAAACTGAGTTTTATTTGTCTTCCTTCCCAGCCTTTCTGAGTTTTGGTAAGCCAAGTATCCTGCATCACTGATGCAAGTCCAGCAGATTGATTGAAACCTGAAAGGTGGAGAGGATGAAGGGAAGGCACTGATGGAGTGGTGGCAGCTACCAGAAGCCAATTTTGTGGTTCTCAATGTTCATTACCTGCAGGAGAAGGCCATATTGTATGTGCCTGCTTAATAACTGCTGCAACTTTTAGCATCTCTGTTTGCTTCGAGGACAGAGGTTGACCAGTAGAAGTGCCATGCTTCTATTGTTCTTCATTTGCAAACACCCCATCCTTGGTACAAGAACACAACTAAACAAAAAGGAAGGGTGGAAGAGAAGACAATGCATATATATTATAGACCTTTCCCCAGGTTACAGTATGAACTATGAAGAACATGACCATCTCATGTCCTTTACAACGTAAACCTAGCATTGACAGAAACTCTGTAAGTCTTCTTTTAGTCCAAATGATCAATCACTGCAACGTTAAATCTTATTCATGCATATTTTTGTGTCTTTTGCAGTAGCGGAAAAGATTTCTCCACCTGGTTCCAGCAACATAAATCCATCTTGGTTTGCAAAACTCCGTCACGAGTCCTTCCACTTCAAACAGGTAAAAAGAGAGTGCACAAATTCATGGTGTTGTGCAAACAAACAAGAAAAGGAAACCAAGAGACTAAAACAACAGGAAGGCCAATACTGATTGCTTTCAGGAACAGCGGTAGACTCTGATTCTTCTTCTCGGTGGAGGCTGACACAGGAGCTGAACCAGCACTACAACCAAGACAGCCACGAGAAGGCTTAAGAGAGCAGAGCCGACATCACCACCACCACCACCACCGGAAGAGCAGCAGAGCATCCCCATCTCCTTCACCCTCCAGTCTACTACGACTCTCCAACTCAGCAGAAAAAGAAGATGCCCATAAATATATAGGTGGCCAAGGCCTCGAAAAAGCTCACCTCTCTTTAATGTCACAGCTAAACCAACCAGTGAGTGACACTTTGTCTCTCTGGTAGACGCATGCATGCTGGCAGCTGCCATGTCTGTACTCTGCTTCTGCAATCAAACAGGATGCCAGGAAAGAAAGAAAGAGGAGGCCAAATGATGTCTCACTCCGTCACCTTTTGGTAAACTCACTTGCGATGATACCTCATTCTCCAATATATTTTTTTTTATTTTTTAAGGGTAGTTCAGCAATGTCAAATGTACTGTTTGATACGAACCGATATGAGCGATACATCAGTATACTTTTATGTATGTAGCATATGTTACATTCCGTATGATTCGATATACTTAATATATATCATTACATTCCGTATGATCCGGTATAACTTAATATATATCATATCAATGAATCATATAACTTAATATATATCATATGAACAGTAGATCGATATAGCGACAGAGACGAATCAATATATACTCATGTTGTGCTAAAAATTAAATTGAGCGAACAGCAACATTGGATCTAACCTGCATGAACATCAAATATAATTAAATTATATTTGGATCTAACCTGCAGAAAACTGGCATCAAACACCACAAGAAACAAAGGATTGGATTCACCTAATGCATTTGGAGACACTTCTACACAAAAAATCTGCATGAACATCAAGATGCACCATCTATCATTCTGGATGTATAGATTCACCTTCTCATGTAGACTTACAAGAACACCAAATTCATAATTGCCTATGTCTGTATGGGCACCCGGATATTATCCAGAAGGAATTTAAGATGCCCATCCACAAACTCGATTCCACATGCATGAATTACAACCCAGATAAATGGGCACATTTTCCATCCCAACTGGGCAAATATTCACCAAAAGAAAAAGGATCTCATCTGTTGTAGATTGCACTGACTTGGAACACTTTCCACCTGTGGCCAAGGAAAGCCAGCAAGAAGTCAGCTAAAGCGAACAAAACAAGACCATCCGGTTATGCCCGGACTACCAAAATGTCCTGGAAGTTTCATCATTCTGCAATCAAATTCCAAAGACAGCACCAAACAGCACTTCCACACAATCTGAAACCTGGCACATACTCCAAATTATTATGGAACCAGATGCCCAGGATTATGGCTATGCCAAAGGGAACTTCACATATCAAGGTAGCTACAACAAGCTGTTCATATCTCCATGTAACTAGATCAAATAAGATCAACTTTGTCAAAACTGAAAAGTTTGACTTTTTCTTCTCGAGAAATTGTACATTCAAAAGTCGGATTAAGCTGGTGGTCGGCACTCAGTCGCTGGCTATTCCCTTTGATTTGGGCAAGGATTGGCAGAAGGATGAAAAGCCTTCCCATGACTGATGGGGAAACGGAAGCGTGAATGGAGGAAGAACATCATCTGGACCTTTGAAACTACCTTGACCACCCAAGTAAGGTTGAGCCAATGCAGCTTGTTTTCTATTAAATCCTTCGATGATGGATGAAAATGCTCCAAAGGTGAGGCAACTCTGAAGGAGGGCATGTGGTTGACCTGGCATTGAGAACAAGTTCAAGCATATAGGCTATTCAGCAAGATTATCAATTAGCTGGCACCAAGAAATGGCAAATGATGAGTGGAGACAAATCTCCTTTGAGAGAGGATATAACATCAGAGTCAAGCTGACTAATGAAATAAAGTATAAAATTAAGACCGTTTAAATGTTTAAAGACTTCATCTGCAGGCCATAACTGGAAGGACAACAGCTAACCTATAGAGGCTGCAGATATATGAACCCATGTAATATTACTCGGTGATAAAAAGAGAACATCAGTAGCACACTTAACAGTGTCATCATAACAATTCAATTTTTTCTAAGAAAGGTCCCAACAACTTTTTAAGTAAACCTGCTAAGTAAGAAATAGAAGCGGTTTAAGATGAACTATGATAGCCATCCAGGGTCAATGCCATCTAGCTTGTTTAAAATTTTTCTTTGCAATTTTGGTTCACCAAGAGAAACATCAGCAGAGACAAGCTATTTAACGGCTGCTTTTCTTTAAATATTTAAATGTAGACATCCCTTGAAAAGCAACACAATTTTTCTGCGCATGATTATATCATTTCATTATTACTTGAAGCAAACTACCTGTCCTACTCATGCATGCAAGTCCTAGCTAACTTTCTAGGTTCAGCAGACACCTACGTCACAAGCTCCTACTAATGCATGAAGTCCTAACTATCTTTCTAGGATCTGTAGACCCCCAGTTCATATGCTACCCGTCGCCCCGTGCATACAAGTCCTAGCTATCTTTCTAAGTCCAGCAGCCCCACACTTCACCATAGTTGTTAAGAGATACAATCTCATGTGCATGTACTCTGTACTAAGTGTGCTGAAACTCAACATTCAGATACAACTTTGACAGAAATGTCTTTTATTCTCAAAAGAGACACCACTAGAACACCAGTCAAATTAAAATTACATTCACACAGCATCTCATTATATCTTTCTGGCATAACTATGAGAAATCATAAACTAACTTCCTCAGTTTAGATATAACATTTTAATGCTTCAATTGGTGCCATATGCACCATTAAGATTGACAATAAGTACAAATGACACATGCAAAAGAGGACAAAGAATTTGACATGGATCTTAGGATTAAACTAAATTTACCTGGAAAGCTAAAAACAAAACCTGTACAACACCCTGCTATGCCTGCATTGATAACTGCAAACACCACAATGTTTAAATGAGGTAAGTTTATTCACTTATCAAAAGTTTCTGAAGAATTTGATTCTCACTGATGCCTTACCATCATCCTTTCCTCTGAGGCGCTTTAAGAGACAGGAAACAAGACTGTGGACACCAGACAAAACTGCAAATGTCTACCATAAGAGAGAGTACTAATTAAATAGATCTGATTCAAAGTGGCTGACCAGGATCAGTATAAGAACAAAACAAATGACCAGATAAGAAAAAAATTTCACTACTAATTGCAAAACCTTAGCCAAGGACCCAGCATCTGCAAAAGAACCTTTAAATCCTTTCTTCTTCATTAGGCCTGATCCTGCAAAAATATCCATCAAAGTAGCTATAACCATTCATGAGTTACCAATGCTAAAAATTCAGAAATATATAATCTAAATTTGCGGATTTCATAACAAACGGCCCCAAAGATGCAATCACCACTAAAAATAATTGCCCAGTAAAACACAGGCTGAATAAGGTCGGACCATAATCTACCACCTGAACTATGCCCCAAACCACAAGTTTTTGCTCCAATCTAATTACAATGAAGCAGGGCCTGGTCAATGTGAATCTGTGTCTCACGCAGACCAGCAGGGTGTGGGGCACACAGCAGTTTGCAAGGCTGACATGAGCTTCTACCAGGTGGCATTGATTATGCCTAGACATGCATCGTCCCAGAGCATGTCCTACTGATTAGAAGCCCAAGAATCAAGACATGGCATCTTCAGCTGCCGCCTCTCTTGTATCAATCTCTGCTCTCTTAATTCTTCTAATACCTCTCTAGATACAGAATCCTCTTTGTCTCTTCGTATCAGTTTTTGTGTTCTCACTACTCGTGTCTTTCCTCTACTACTCTCATCAAAACTAGACATACAAAGAAGATCAAAGTTAATTCAGATTTAAGTCCTCTAACATTTTAAAATCATGCTTCGGCACTTAATGCAAGCTTCTTAACTAAAGCCTAAATAGACATTCAATGTCGCAAAGCATACCCTACCGATTAGAAGCCCAAGAATCAAGATATCGCATCTTCAGCTGCCACTCCTCTTGTATCGATCTTTGCTCTCTTAATTCTTCAAATTCCTTTCTAAATACAGAAACCTTTTTGTCTGTTCACTCATGAAAATTAGACATATAAAGAAGATCGAAATTAATCGACATTTAAGCCCTCTAACATTATGAAATCTTACTTCAGTACTTAATGCAAACTTCTTAACCTAGTCTAATCATCCAATGTCTTAACATAAAATGCGAAAATTAGTTAAAAGTGAATCCAAGATCCCGTTCTCCCGTCTTGATGGCAGTATACCCCCTGACCTCCTAGTCCCTCTAGCCATGGCTTGCCTCTGAGCATATATTACTAAGTTCCAGTTCGAGCCGATTCAGTAGGTTCTTGGTAACTCTTCGTTCACGAATTCCACGGTACAGGCTGAAGGTAAATGAATAAAGCGGTTGGGACAAAGAATTGCTGGAGAAGAGGAAGAGAGACGAAGAAGGACAGACCGTAGCCAATTACGGATCCCATTAGAGCGCCGGCGGCGGAATCACTGGCAAATCGGATGATGCACAGGAGGGGCGGACCCAAGACATCCGCACCCGAAGGCTTGATCTCCGGGTTTAGGTCTCCACTGCTGCCATAACCGTCTCCCTCTTCTTGTTCGGAGTCATCCGTCTCGTGCTCCGGAGGGTTTCGGGTCGCCATCTTCGCCGGAACCCCTGCTTCAACCGATCCGGCCTCGCCTCGCGCTCGGCTCCACCTTATCGTTGCAGATGTATTTTTAAGCGATGATTTTCTTACCTCTTACCAACGTACCCACAAAGTTACCTTTCTTGTGAATGGTGCCACAAATGGCCGGGGAACAGTGGCCGTCTTAATTTTACGTAAATTTTATTTACGAGTGCAAATTCGTTTGGTTTTAAAATTCTTATTGTTTAGTATAATATTAATTTTTTAAAAAAAGCTTTCTCATTTTCAGAATTTCTAAACATCACTTTTTCCCCTGATACTTCAAAATTTTTAAAAAACTTTCTGATTTTTAAAATTTCTAAACATAACTTTTTTCTCCTCAAATAACACTCTATATCCTTTTTATTTATTGAAAAAAACGTTATTATTGTCTTGGTCAATCCGATACTCATATATGTACAATTATTTAAGGTGCCTCTAACGTGAAAATATCGAGATCCCGAGATATCATTTGTACAAAGACTGAAGTCGAAAGAGGTTTCTCCCTCCAATACCCAGACCAGTAACCTGAAGTATATGAGTGTAAATGCGAGTGATCAAAAAGGGTAAGCCCCCTCTCATTATGTTGATAAAATTTTATATTTTATCGTAAAAAGATAAAATATTTTATAAAATATTCTATAGAGAGCTAATCTCTAACTATCTCCAACAATCTTTTATTGACCTTTTGTCCATGTGAGTGACAAGTGGGGGCCAAAACTTATAATCGTCTATCTTGGATTATTGCCCATGTGAGCAGATGGGTGGATATCACATGACGATTACGTATTAAATGATGATGGTCTTTTGTCCATGTGAGGACAAGTGGTGAGGCATAGCACATAACCGCTTATCTTGGACCATTGCCTATATGAGCAAATGGTTGGACATCACATGGTAATTACGTATCAAATAACGATTAGCTAACGGTATACTCCCTATCATTTGTCCCTCATAACCTCCCCCCTTAAGAAAAAAAGTATGCTTCGAGGCTCTTGCTATAGGGTTCAAAGTACAACGTCTAGTTCATCCAAGACGTCAATCTTATACCTCTTCAATCTATTATTGACCTGATGGTAAGTTTAGTACGTCTAGCATAAGTTTACCTGGCACGTCTAGTCCATTATGCCCCTTGTATCATTCAACACATTCGTCTAAGATCATCTCCCCCAACATTGCTAGTGACAATCTATTGTCGACCTACCCTCGTATCGTTAAGGGATGCACATTGGTTGAAATGGGTTGGGATTTTTGACCTTCTTATCTCCCTCCCCATCTTACCTCAGGTGAAGATGGGGGTTAGGCTTTCTAACCTCTGTACCTCGAGTATATTTTATCTTATACCTCTTGTCATGACATGTTTTTTTTAACATAGATGGGTTTTCCTGACTTATGCGCCTCAAATACATTTTGTCTAATGCCTCCTATCGTGGTAGGTTTCTTTTGGTACGAGTTGGGTTTTTTCAACTCATAGCCTTGAGCACATTTTGTCTTGTACCTCCTGCCATGGTGGATACTTCCGATGTGAGTTGGTTTTTCTTACTTTTTTATTTTTCAATATAGTCTTTTCACATCGATCACTTTTGAATTTTCCGAGGTGATTTTCACACATTAGTTACTTTTGTGCTTTCTGAGATGCCCCTTCATCAATTAATATCCCTTAAGAATTTATCCTAAGAGACATTTATATTCATCGTGGAAGAGAGAGATATATTACTTCTTTATAAATCCCCTTTAGGAGCCACCTCTACTCAGCCCTAATTTATTTTGAAAGGTGAATGAGTTATTGGATTCCTTATCCTCTCAACATGTTGGCTCAACAATATCTTAGTCTTCTACCATCATGCTTTTTCAC
This sequence comes from Musa beccarii, assembly GCA_024322285.1. Classification (NCBI taxonomy): domain Eukaryota; kingdom Viridiplantae; phylum Streptophyta; class Magnoliopsida; order Zingiberales; family Musaceae; genus Musa; species Musa beccarii. Next base: position 70,454,948 of record CM044394.1, read on the forward strand.
TTTTGTAGGTCGGGATATTTTTTCTTTCTCGCACAAGTTCCTCCTAATTTTATAGTCATTAAATGGTCAAGGAGATTGATGTTTTATCTTTGGACAGCCCAAAGATAGAGGAAGTCTCGACCTCCCCCTCGTCCTTCATCCGTGAACCCGAAGGTTCTTTAAGACTTGGAGTCTATAAAAAATGTGTACAATAAAGACTTAATGGTAAGTACACAACGCTTGGATCACTTGTGGACCAAGTACTTCATCTAGATTAAGATTGATTTGCAAATCCTTTAACTTTGTCATTGTTTATTTGACCCAATGTTCAGGTCCTTTTGCTTGTCTTCTGATACTCTAAAGATAAGACTTCATTTTCCCCTCTACTTTAGGATAGTGTTTTGCCTATAATGGTGGAGGATATTACCCTCACAAATGGTGTATAACTCATGATGCTACTTAGTAATATTCATCGAAGAATGTTGGCGCATCGATATTACTCCAGCCTGTAAACTCTTTACTGCATGTTTTCAGTTATGCAAAGGGAAAAGTAAATACTATCTGACTGCTCATGAGGGCTTCAGAGTCAATGATGCCCCTTCTAACAATAAAGGTTAGAATGAGCGCTTCTTTCTCATAAGTTCATGTCGGGATTGACGGTTCACTCTCACCTGATCGACATGCATTATAAATAACACACTTCCCTTCTTGTCAGACGAAGAGATAGATTAAGTACTTTATTTGAGAGATATACTCTCTTCTTCCAAGATTGTCCAAAAGATGAATGAGGACTTGTTGATCAGCATGGGTCTCAGCCTAGCTTCTTAGGGTATGACTTTAATACATTGTCTTCTCACTTTTTTATACTTTTAAAAAATAAACCCATGTAGCCTCGTGATTTTGATCTTCTACATATATGAACCTTCGAGCTTTGAAGAAAAAAGGAACTAGTGCCTCTTTGGGCACAGTGGTGGCCTTTTTAGCTCATTCGACTAATATTCATGAGTCGTCAATCGAGGCATCAAGCTTAGACTTGGTTCAACTATTCTTCTAGCATCAATAAATCAAAGAAAAAGGTCATGAAGAAGGTGCTTTGCTCTCACGTGAGATAAGGAACACAAGGAGGAGCATATTGTCACAAAGGAACTAAACGAAGTGGCTCTTGCCTTCGAGACGTCAACATTTTTTGAAGTCGATGTTTGACCTATGCAAGGTTAAGATCCTCCTCGGGAAAAAGAAGAAAGAGATAGAGGTCAATGTCTAACTTATATAAACGTAAGTCTTTGCCCTTCACAATATTGTAGACAGTCGATCTATCGAACCTGACCTCGGATACACCATTGCAGCCAAAATGGGAGGGTTTATAAGAGGGACAGAAAATATGAGATGATTGTGAAGCCGTAGAGCAATACTACCATGGGTTCTTGTGCTTGGGGCTAGCATAGTAGATTTACCACTACCGTTAGTCTATTCAGTATGGATCGACCTATTATTAGTTTTATATCGAGAGGATATCTACCTATCATAAATTTAGCTAGTTTCATTTTGGAGCAAAGTTTGTTTCTGAATGTGACGTGTAGGTTCACGATCTTGAAGGCAAAGATAGTTACTAATGAACCCCATCAACGAAGGTTATCAACGAAGGTTATCAATGAAGGTTATCTCCAGAACTTGAGTTTTAATAAAAGCATTAACTAGAGTATATTGACAAAACTACCTATGTTAATTATAACCCTTTTCACTTGAGCATTAATCATCATTATAAAAACTACTAGGGTTTCATTGTGATTTAGATCAAGAGACTCTATTTCTTCCTTCTTGAAGGTTATCTTCAAGTCATCCTCTATTCTCATGCACTTTTCAATGGTAGCTCGAGTATAAGCTTTACGATTCGAGGAGTTATCTCCACCCGAGACAGGTTCACCAATAATGATGTTAATCTATCTCTCCATCAACCCCTAAGATCGGGGTGAGAGTTCTTGGTACTTTTGGATGAACCACTCTGTGTCCCCGATGTATGAGTTCTTCAATATATTCTTTCAAGTTATGACAATACTCTATGTCATGACTGTAATACCGATAGAACCGATAATATTTGTACCTATCTCTTTTCGCTAATGGAGTATTAATCGGGTGAAGATCTTTCAAAAGTTTTTCTCTTTTATTTGTAGAAAAACTTCAGTTCTAGACATATTTAGAGTGGTCCGCTTGGATCTTGAGCAAGGTAACATGAGTCATTCATTCCTCTTTCGCTATAGTGACCTTCAAGTTAGGATGGATTGTGGTTGCTCTTGCTTTGGCCACTTGCGTGACTCATGCTTACCAAAGACCATTGCTTAGACAATAATGTCTTGATTGACCTTTTAAAGTGTCTTTGGTAGCATCACCGGTGGCCTCCCCATTATGAAAATCTATATTCTGAGTAACGAATGGGCATCTACCATGCCTCGAATTTAATTGGTAAACCAAGCAACAAAGTCTGTAAGCATTTTCTCCTCTCCTTTCTTGAATCTGAGAAGCTTTATCATCAATGGCCTCAGGCGTATGTTCCCGATAAAGTGAAGTTTTAACTCTCGTGAGTTAGTCATAAGAACTAATGGAAAGCTACTTCAAGCTGCATACCATTCTCATGTTAGGCCTCTTAACATAATCGAAAAGATGTAGCACATCGAGGTGTCCAAAGTACCATATAATGACATTTGGGTACGAAAATCTATAATGTGCTGTATTAAATCAGTACTACCATCAAATTTCTCCAACAACGAGAGATGAAAGTTTACTGAAATTGATTATTCTTGGATTTTCTAGGTGAATGTCGATCATCCTAAGGTGGGGTTGACTAGCGCTTCCACTTTTATTATTAGAACTCTTATTGTATCTCCTTCAAACATCAATCCATCTGCCATAGTTGGATCCATAGGAATTTTTCATTGAATCGACCGATTGGGTCTCAGATTTAGGTAAGGTAGAGTGGTGTGGTCTACTAAATTTCATAACTAGAGAGTGAAATACCCCTTCGGTCAGCGGTTCAATGGGTCTCGAGTGCTCCTAGGATGTCAATACCACGTTGGGTGGAAGAACCTCGATGGGTACCAATGTCGATGGTAGTTGAGTCGATGATTGTGATTGAGCTAGTGGCATCACCTATTGGACTAACTAGGATTAAAAGTGGAGCGACAACCTATATCATGCCTGTTAATGTTTGCACTTGCTGGATGAGATTCAAGAACATCTCGACAAGGACAAGTAGATGACTTGGGTAATTCCTAGGAGTGAGAGGTGCAACTCGTTGAATATACGCTAGTATGACATCGATGTTTGTGCCAAGATAGAAGCGTCTATATTCGAAAAGGGTGATTGTGGCTCTCCCATGAGTGAAAGTATTATAGGTTGAGGGCAAGTCTCCTTGCTCAAGCATTCATCGAGAGGATTGATAGGCAAACATTTCTGTGACATCAGACCCTCATTTTAGCATAAAAAAATATTGAGAGAAGAAGTCACTGATGTCTTAATTAGCCCGATATGATCTGAACTCGTATGCACATGATTGTTTGAGTTGCCTCTCAAGTAGAAATACTGAGCTCTCGAGATATCACCTACACAAAGACTAAGGTTGTGAGAGGTTTCCTTACCCGATCTTTTCAATGCCCAAATTAGTAATCTAAGATATATGAGTATAAATGCAAATTATTAAAAAAGATAAGCATCCATCTCATTGTGTTGAATATAAGCTTTTATACATGGTCGTAAAGAGACAGGATATTCTATGAAATATTCTATAAGGAAGTAGTCTCTAATTGCCTCCAACGGTTTTCCTTTAGTCTCTTATTCACATGGGCAATAGGCGAGGGCGATAACTCATAACTGTCTACATTGAGATATTTTTTTAGCATATTTTATAAAATATATAATAAACTTTTATAATAAATTTTTTTCTAAATAATATTAAGAAAATATTATTATGTAATATAAAATATTTTTATACTATGTTATATAAGTGTTAATGATACTGTCAATATAACATAGTGTAAAGAAGTGATCCATGGTGTAAAAATAATATAACTAGTTTGGTTCACGTAAGGATCCATAAGGGGAAAAAGAAAAAAGAAAAAAAAAGATGAACATGGGTACCTCAGGCATTAAGGAAGAAAAAGAATGGTATTTAAAAATTTTAGAAATATCCAACGTTATCTTCAATTTTAGTTTTAATTTTGCGGTTCAAGAAACACATATGAAAAGATATCTGTCACTGAAATCGTCGGAGTATATGAACCAAACATGCTATAAAATCATTCTAGTTCCTCTAATTTCATAAAATTCTGACTTTTGTGTATTTTTTGAAATCTCATTCCCGACAATCAATGCATGATTTCAATATACATTATTTATTTGATTTTGTAATCAGGAAGATAAAAAAAAATACAACCAGGAATTCAAGAACCATCATTCCAGTTCTGATCTAGTTTTGAACCAACCACGAATCAAATATCCAAATCAAATGAAGGCTACAATAAGACACTAAATCGAGAGGGTAACAACGCAAACAGTTGTGCAAGTTGATGTTGCCAAAGGGAGTAGTAGTGGCCTCGCTGCTGAAGAAATATTACAAGGGCAACAAGTAATAGCAACAACGTTTGTTGATTAGTCGCCTTTTTGTCCAACTAATAATGGCATCCCTCGAGCCCTCTATCATATCATCCCCGTCCAAGACATCTTGGATTAGTCTAAACTCCATTTCCGTTGATCTATTGGTACGAAGGCCGGAATGCAGCCCTCCATGATTGATCATCATCAGTTGCTGTAGCTTTGGCCTCTTCCACTATCTCGGACTCGTGATGGTAGAGCGGCTCCAGTGCCGATTCCGGCAACCGACTGTCGGCCAGGAAGTGCTTCATGGTGACCAGCTCCATCGCATGCTTTCTCTTCAGCTTCTCCATCTGCTTCCTCATTTTCTCCACCTCTTGCAGGGCTTTCCCATGCTTGTCCTGTATCAACAAGATAAGACATTTGTTCAATTCTCAGCAAAGCATTAATGAGTGAATGATATCCAAAAACCAAGGAAGCTTCTTGCTTGGTAAGTTCACTGTGGTCATACTACTACTAAAGATTGAGATGCCGTTCACAGTATAGGATTAAGAGAGTTCACCACCTTTGCTAGAGAAGCTGCTTCTTCTGCTTCTCGCAGTCGAACAAGAAGCTCTCCGGCAGCATGTACAGCCTCTGCTGTATCACGGAGTTGAATTGTTAGTCTCCTGTTCTGCTCCTTGAGATAGGCCCTCTCTTTCTCCCTGTCAATTCTCAGGGTTGACAGCTCTGCTGCAAGAGCTGCAGCAAAAGCAGAACCAGAACCCTTGCCTCCTGCCTTTGAAGCTGCCTTCTTCACTTCTGCAATTCCTTCCATGATTTTCCGATGCTTCAGTAGCAACTCGTCATACTTCTCCTGCAGTTCTGCGTAGTGTTCGACAATCCTAGCATGCCCGAGGATCGCTCGCCGTAGGGCATCATTCAGCTCCTCAGTGCAGTTCTTTTCCATGTTAAGTTCAATCTCTTTCTTCTCTGCAAACCTGCGGTTTTTGTCGAGGTCAAGTCTCAACTCCTCGGTGAGAGAGATCCATCTGCTCTCAGACTCCATCCACTTCCGCTTTTCCATCTCAAACTCCTCCACCCCTACGCCTGAACAAGAGGTTCCACCATTTCGTATCTGCTCAAGAAGACAATCGTTGTCTGAAGCATCCTTCACTGACTTTAGCTGGTTTTTTAAGCTTTGAATTTCCATGAGCAATGCTTCCCTCTCATCATCACGATGCCGGTGATCCACAATTTCTTTTGACGAGCACTTCACCATTGACCCCTCGAGATGGTTTTCAGTGATCTGCAAGATTAATTAGCCTTAGATCATTTGTTTAGGTATTCAAAATAACAAGAAAGCACTAACTGGAGACAAACCGTGCGGTTATCAGCTAGCACATTCTGTTTAGTTTGGACCTCTCCCTGCTTTTGTCTGTCAACCTGCAATTTCATCTACCAGTCATTCAACAGAAGTTTACTGCCGAAAATAAAATTCCTTGCATTCGGAAGCTTGTATCCGCACTTGACATACCAGGCAACTCAGATGCTTGATCGTTGCTGCCTGCTCTGCACATAGAGCTTCGAGTTCCTTCTCTCTCTTGGTGGTATTTGCTAAGGGCCCATTTACATCCTAGTTAACAAGAACAAATATTTAATGACAAGCAGAAATGAAAGTTAAAAAAGCTCGAACAAAAGTATGGCATTGCAACATGAAAATAATGCTTGCCTCGTTGACTGACACAATCTGCATATCTGATGTCTCACTTGCCTCCTTGTATCCGATAGAATCTACGACATTCTTGCAAGCTGAACAGAGTAAACGAGAATCAGTTCCCTCATCGAGTATAGTTTGCATACCAGCATCAACCTTATCCTTGGAATGGCTTGATATGTTTGTCAGGTGTTCAAAAGAGAGACCAACAAAAGAGCTTCTTGCAGCTGAGTTGCTCTCATGATAATTTATAATCTGCAAGCCTCTGTGTAGGCTGACAGCCAAGGAGTCAGTTGGGCTGGCCTTACTTGACTGCAAGGAGGAGCGGATAATGTCAGATCTTCTAACTGATTCTAAATGTAAATTAGGCCTAGGACTCTCGGATGAGACACAACTTTTCTCCAAATTCTTTCCGAGTTTAGGAGATGAACATAAAATAGGATCTTGAAGCAACGGCCTTTGTTGGCAGGGAATGGACAGGCCAGATTTTCTCAGAGAATCTTTACATGTAATGGTACTAGTGATCTTGGAATCGCCCTCTTCTGGTGTAGCGCTGTGGTTGTTAGCTGTTTCTCTTTCAGATACTTCTGAATGCGTTTCCACAAGCCTAATCTCCTTGGAAGAGTTAAAATTAACTTCATGGCCACAAGAATCAACCATAGCTAAGTTTGTTCGACTGTCTTGGTCTGCATTTGGACCTTCAGTATCAGCAATAGTCATTGCATCCTTGCTCTCTAACTTATCTTTCGACTCGTTTTCTGCAGAATAATTCATGTTACCCAATTGGATGCAGAGTTTGCTGACATCTTCTTCATCAACGTCCATTTCTTCATCTGATTCCGGATCAATATGAGGTAAAATTAAAGAGCGATTGAGGCTCACTCTAAGAAGATTTAAGCTTTGACGGCCATTTCGCCCTTTAAAATGTCCATCTGTTGTAGCAACAGATTTGCCTTCATCCAGCTTTGCACTCATAAGCTCCTCCTGCAATCAGGGAACAAAATATAATGATACTGCAGCTAGCTAATGTACCTCAAAGGTTATAGCCATGTAAAGAATTTACCTTCAACTGTCGTATTTGATCACTCAAATCATTAACATCGTCTTCAGTTATTTCATTTACCACTGCTTTGTTTTGTATCAGCTTTGCTCGGTCTCCAAATCTGAGTGTACTCAGTGTTCCACCTCGAGAACTGTATTCAATACAATATTATTTTCATCTGCACAATGATATAGATTTTTTTTTTAAGGGTAGAATATGGTATTTCTGTAGATTTAGTCTCATGAAGTACCTGCCATCTGGAGAAATTGTACATATAACTGCAACCTTGGCATTACCACCAAGTGTCTCCTGCAATAGATGAGTCAAACAGGAACCCATGTATGCGGCCTTGTGGTCTTCTGGAGGATGTTCGGCATCTCCAAGGATGTTTACCAACTTTCTGTATTTATTTAGATAAAAATGTTAGAGGAGTCCGTCCAAACAAGACTACATCTTATGAGTAAAGTGTGAGTAAACATGCATCGGACACAGTTTGATAGCCTAATGTATGAGATAGATAGCACATCCATAAAGTATAATAAGATGCTACAGCATAAAGCACGTTGATAGAAGAGGTGATATCTACTACTTGTTTCGCTAACTGTAACCATGATAGATACTGTGAGGTGCAATTTCTCACCCAAGTTTTGAAAGAGACTTCTTAATATGCCTCCGTTCTCTAACACATTGTTTGCCAGCAGCATCAAGTATGCCATCATCTGCTCCAGCAAGATCAGCAAGGATTATTTTGCTAGTCTTTGAACTGCTAAAACACTTTGATGCTGACAGCTGCAAATAAATAAGACCAAACGGGATTGATGTTAACAATGCCATTGAGGATGGGGAAATCCATATAGTTCATTTACTTTCATTTACTTTCATATCTCATTGAAAATCATGAATATAGAACAACAAAGAAAACCAAGAGAGAGGGCAGGAGGGAGGAGAGTCAATACTATAGTGACAAAAAATGTGTTTAGAATTTCAAAAATATCACAAAATATACCTTGCACCAGGATTCCACTATGCAAGTGAAGATGATATGAGAACGTGAACTCTTGGAGTTCATACTCGTTGCACCTACTTTTCTGTTTGCAAGCCCCTGCACCACAATTATGCAAAATGCTGAAGCCCAGTATATATAAATAAAAAATTGCTGTTCAAATTTATTTATTGAACATGTGACGAAATTACACAAGGTACGATGGGTATTTGAACAAAAAAACTCCAGCTGATTGTCACAAAAAAAATGCTACTTAATTTCAAATATAGAATAATATATTCAGGTTACATGTCTACAGGCATGACAGAGGTTTTCTTTTTTGTCACGTTGACATTGCATGATTGTAAAGCTCAAACCATGAATAGAAACAAGATATCAAGTTTCAAATTTGGAGAGACAAAAAACTGCACGTCAGTGTGATGGATTGCATGCCACTAAAAAAAATAAAAATATATGAGAGAATTATAAAGAAAAAAAAACCTCGATGTTAACATAACTTTTCGAATTTAAATCAAAATCATTCCAAGTCATTGACATGGGTGATGAACAAATGAAAATTACAAAATTAGAAGACTATAACATGTGTCTATGCATGAACATACATGAATCTATGACTACCGGATATACTTAAATAAAAGTGTCAAAACACTTGCTTGGAGAAGAAAACACTTTCAATCGTCAAGGAGCAACACAAAAGAGCGAGAACAAAGATGAATGCATCAAAGTAATGGCGAAACATATGATGGAAGGCATCATAATCAACATCAAACTCGAGTCACAATTAGTAGACAGGTTGAGAAAATTTTGCACATCGAAAAATGGTTTCCTTTTCGGTCTCCCTAATTACTGAAGAGGCTGCACTTATTTTTCTAGCTATATCTGTCAAGTAACAATTATTTTTCCGGCATACACAGCTACAAGTGCCAATCATGTGACAAATGCAAAGCAAATCGTACAAAAGATATAGGGTATTGTTACCTTGACCAAAAGTTGGGTAACATCCTCAACCGTGGTGACATACTCGTCAGTCAGGTTCTCCACATGGGAACCATTCTTAGAATCACCTCTAATCTGAGAGAGAAAAGAACCGACTCATATTTGCTGCTTAACATATCTAACATAGCACTACAATATAAAGGATACCAAGTATTTACAAGCGTACGACAGTGGTGTACCTGAAGATTCCTTTGAGTCGGATCAAGCAAGTCATTTATCTGACCATTATATATCTGCGAAAGCAATGCAACAAGATAAATTAAGAGCATATGCCAGAAGATTATAGTTGAACTTGCTTGGATGATGGTATCTCACCTCAAGGAACGAACATCGACATTGAAAGTTTATTTGTTTTTCTTCTGAGCTCTCTTGCTTCTGAGTGATGAAAAGAGTAAATGATATGCAGGCGAAAAATAGAACAAACTGTTGGATTCATGCAGCATGTAAAAATTTCTGAAAGAAATTCGAAGTTTTGCAGAAGAAATTGTTAAGGCCAACTAAACCGGCATGGCTTATGATCTCGTATCTTTATAATCAAGAATGTAACGTGACAGGGAAGAGTTAACAACATTCCAATGGCTGAATCAAGCAGAAAATAACAGAACCTACTCTGTGAATCTCGGAGAACAGCATCCTGAAGAGCCGAGGAGCGACGCCCTGCTCACCGTTAACAGAGCTGCCATCGACCATGGCACCGGCAGGACCCCACATCGTGTAGGTTTTCCCAGTCCCGGTCTGTAGATCATACATGGAATTCAATCGATTCAGACAGGTCATTTATCATGAACGACATGAGCAGTAACTTCTTAAAGCGTCAAGTACCTGTCCATATGATAGTATCGAAGTGTTGAAGCCTGCAAAAGAATAGTTCACCAGAGGTATGCCGACTGTCTTGAAGACATCTTCCTGAGGAGAAAATGGATGGGCATAGAAAGGGAAAGCTCTCCGATTACAGCCACGGTAATTGGGGTGAGACAGTAGCTTCATACCTGGGTGGACTCTGGACCAAGAACCGAATGAAAAGTGAAAGAACGACCTCCAACTACTAAAGAATCAGACGAGATCTTGCGAACGGCGCCGTCATTTGCTCGCTTCTGTTCGTTCCCTGGTCTTACTCTGACCACCACCTGGAGACAGCCGAAACAGGAAGTTTAGTCCAAATTAAAAGGGTTTACGTTCGAATCTTACCATATAGTTCTCACTAGTTTTCCACATCTGATCACCTTGGCAAATTGACAGCCAAAAACAACATGGAATGACATGCTGAATTGGAAATCAACATCTACTATTTCTTGGAACCACACACATTACAGCTAGGGTTTTGAAAGAAGGATCTTCTTTAATAGGGAAATTAAAATGATCACAATCTAATGGGTAGGAATTAAAGAAACCGGAAACCTTGACCGAAGGTTGAGAGGGATCGGGGGAAACAACATCTCCAGGCAACGTATCGGCCAGTCTTGGACGCTCCTTCATGAGAACACCATCGGCCCGGCGAGGCGACGCCTTGCCAGCAAGAAGAGGAGAAGGCGAGGGCGGAGGGCCGTTGTAGACGTTGGGATTCGCGTTCTCCCTCCCGGATCTGGAAACCGGAGGAGGAGCCTTCTTGCGGGCGGCGGAGGAGGGAGATCGAGGGAAAAGGGGAGAGAGCATCGATCGGGAAGAAGGCTTCGGGGGCTGGATGCGCAAGGCTTCCATTGCTCGATCTGCTCCGCCTTCTGCCTTCTTTGGTGGACAATGGTAACAATGGGAATGACGACGAGGGAGGGGGGAGCGCCTCAACGCGATTCAAATAATTTGAAGCGTGGGAAGGATCTGATGGTCCGTCGGAACACATATATGGAAGGAGAAGCGACCACTGAAGGAGTGCCAAGTGGAAAGCCACCAACAAAGAAAGAGCCGTTGCGGCGAGGGCGGTGTCTTAATCAGCACATATTTTATTCGCCTGAGAATTTAAACTTTGAACTGCGCACCGTCAAATGGTATCGGAAGACACAACCGGTTTGTCCATTGTAACGTAACGGTCTCTGTGTAACAAAAACAGCCTGATTTTTATTCCCATAATACATAGTCCGATTTGATAATTACTAAATGATTTAGATGTTTTCAGACAACCGGAACTCGATATGCAAAGCCTAATTAATTTTCTTAGTCATTTTATATAAATAGGAGCTTCCTAAGTACAATTTTGGAGTACAATTATTCTTTCGATTACCCTCGACTTGCTGGCAATGCTGAATCATGAAAAACTTACCTTAATGGAATGTAAGGTAATCAATTTCATGAGTAACTCGAACATAATCATAATAAGCATATATGTATTTAATCAATTTGTACCTCGAAAATAAAGTGAGAATGATGAATTAATTGGATTCTTAATTTTAACATTGTGCCTGGTGAATCACCAATCGTCTGACTCAATTGTCGAAACTTGCCTTCGAATATGATTACTTCAACTGCGTGTGGAGAATATCTTGCTTCAATGGGGATAAAGACCCGGCTTGCCATGCGGAGGCACAAGGACCTTTGTATTATTACACCTTCAAGTGGATGATGGTCCATGCTGAGGGAGGCCGGCTACCTGTTTGATGCGTGTATTATCACCAGGCTTTCGATGTCTATTATGGGCACCCAGCTCATTCCATAATGGAATCATTTTGTATTAAATGGATTAGGGTAACTGGACAGGGCGTTTGCGTTGAAGATAGATTATTAAATCTTATTTAAGTCCCGTGTTATTGGAATTAGCTGTTCCTTCATTTACTTGGGCCATTTTGCAGCCTGATTTGATATATTGTAACTAGTTTCTAAGATTTCAGGTTAGAAATCTGGCAGCTTGGTTTGACATATTGAAAACATATATCATTTAAAACTCTGGAAGATTTACAAATTGGGCCCCAAATCTGCTACCGTGCAAAAATGGTTTGAGATTAGTATTTTTAACGAGTCCAAACAATGGATTTACATAAAACAATAATAGGCTTATGGGGTTAGGGTAAAAAAAAAATGCAGATGAAAAAAAATATAAATAAATAAACAGAGAAGTTGGCATAATGAAAAAAATAAAAAATTATATCAGGGTGAGGTGCCAGCAGCAGCAGCCTGGAACAGCTGATGAATGCCTTTCTTAATTTCTCCGGAATGATGGTTGCAGGTGTTGAATCTCCAATGCAAGTGTTGTTATTCCAAAAGGGTACAGTACTGACTTTATTAGTGTAGGAAGAATGCCTGTGACGAATGACAAGCATTGTTTGGATGCCGAGGCACCACATTAACATGCACTTTGACAGCCCTTTACATTGTACAATCCAGTGTAGAAAGAATACACTTTGACAGCCCAAAAGAAAATTGAAAGATTGATATGTCAATCTTTAGGAGTAAGAGCATAAAAAAAAAGCATCGAATATATAAAATCTAATCTCATGGAGACCCACAAGACAGTGCCCACACACTACAGCAAAAAGCCATGTTGCTACCAAGTGGTTCACCAAAAACAAAACATTAGCACAAACAAATGCACCACACATGTTCATGATTAATATGATGCACCATACCGAACAAATGAATCACCATACATATAATGGAGTTATCATGGGACCAGCACGCATTCCCTGTAAGTTCCGAACTAAGCACAGACAACAAAATCTCTGGTGACAAATATAATTGAAAAGGGAGAGAAAGAGAAAGAGAGAAAGAGAGAGAGAGAAAAAAAAAGAAAGAAGATTAATAGAGCACCCGACAAGAACCAACACGTTTGCCAGATATTACAACAGCTTGCTATCTTTCTTTTCTTAAAGACATTACTAGGTCTATTTGGCACATCAGTTGCATAAATCTGAATAATTATGACTATCCCGTGATAAGATTACATCTCAATCAAACCCAAAGAAACAAAACCTACATGACAAGTGGAACTAAACTCAAATTCCAAACCTTCACACGAGAACCTTTATTCGAATCGTCTGAATCTGAAATCTTTTGTTCTTTTTCTTTTTCCAAAAACCACCCTGGTTAGTCTATAAAATTAACTAACCACCACATATTTTACGAGACATGTAAACCTAACAGTCATGCATCTGGCTCACAAGATTGTTCACCTACAATACTCTCTGATCTCAAAGCACCAAGTTATGCAGCAAATCTGCAACAAAAATTAAATATCAGGATATAGATTTACAAAGGAAAATGTTCTTATTGTTCAAAATTCAAGAAGAAAATTCTAAATCCATTATAACATGTTTAACTGTAAAAAAGTAAAAAAGGGATGACAACTTCCGCTCTCTGCCAATGTATATTGCACAATATTAGGAGAGAATATATGAGGACGAGGCAACACAAGCTCTATAAAGCATCACAGACAAGATATGGAAGCATGATAGAGTCCAGTTTGAACATATCACTTCAGTTAGAGACAACCGTCTTTATTTTGGATACATATTTGTCATTTGTTTTAGGTTGCATCTATATAAGCCCCTTGAAGATTTATAAATTTGCAGAAGACTTGTCCATATCTATTGAATGGCATGATAGCCTCTTAAAACCATAGGATGGTTAGTCGATGATTATTATGAAAAAATTTCATCTAAGCTATATAATATATATAGTGGCCAATTGTTATCTTTTGCTGGTTTTACATAAAATGATTTGCTGAAGTTGATTACCACATAACAAGAAGCAGAAATAAAACAAATTTATCCCTCCTAGTATGTAAGAAGAGTTATAATCTGATGCTCAATTAACATGTGCAGCATTATTGCTGGAATTCCATAGTAGGAAGCTGATACCAACATTATTTCTCATAAATAACCTAGAGCTATACCAAAGGCATATTGTTGCCGACATCCTACACCAGGATGTGTCCTTGAAGTTTGTATTTCTAAGCCATATTCATCACTCAAACCAATCAAAGATGCAATCAGCCTGAGGTAAACAAATTCTGAAGCAGGATTGTCAACCTGACCCTTTTCTTTTTCATCATGTTCACTTATTGTTTCCAATTTCATAGTGTATATTAGTTCTTTTCATGTCTTCTGCCTCTCTTCTCTCTTTTATGTAGCAAGGGATGTAGCATACATTTTCTTTTCAGATTAAGAAAGATGAATGTTACACTTGAGGATTGAAGTAGACAGATCCTGAAACACTAGAAATTCATAAAAGAATAATCAATCATTGAGGTTTTGATGCAAAAGATCTACCATCGAATGTCAAATATGCAATTTACACTTGTAATTTTAACTAAATTAGAATTTCCAATATTATAAAACTTTCATTATGTTTGGAATTTATGTGCTATCACATTTCCAGAGGTGAAAACTTGAGGTTTACAAATCCATTTCACATGAGTTAGTGGTCATTTTGATCTGAATAAGAAGTTACATGCCAATTGCAAATTTCTTGAACCATTTGTCAGTGCATGGTTAGGTTGATTTTTCACTATTAAGCAGTCCATGTCGAAAGGACTGTTTGTTAATTTAGTAAAAAGTTTCACGAAGACTGACTAGTTTTGGGCCAGATTAGGAGCCATTTCAAAATCCCCTTCTAAATCCAGAGACCCACGCCTCCTTTTGGCAGCTTGATATTTATGAGGATAAGTAGATGATATTCGGCCATAAATTTGTTCTAGTAGCTCTACCATTTGTCTAGTAAACTAAAGCACTTGATTTAGGAAGTGTCGTCGATCAAGGATGATGCTCCAAGTAATACAACTCATGGTTGAGCTGGCATCAGAAATGCAATAATGACAACCGGCATTAGGTAAAGTAACAGAACTTACTATGTCAGGCTGTGTAAATAAGTTAAAATGACTTTCCTACACTCTTTGGTGAAGCAGCTAAACCCTTTCTTAGTTGCAGAAACCTCAGATGAGAAGATACAATATGCCTCGTATGTGCTTCAAGGCAATGTGTATAACTGGTGGAACCAAGAAAAGATGACGTGACAAGGATTCTGAAACATATACCTGAGATATGTTCATTGTTCAAGAAAACCATCTTTTCATGAAGATGCTTCCCTTTTGATTGCAGAAGAAGAACAGCTTAAAACAAAAATCTATCTACACAGAGCATTTTTGCTACCGAAAGAAGAATTTGGAAAATTCTACATAACTAGTAGCATTCAATTGATAATGTGAGCAAGAACCCTTTTTCCAAATAGTGCGGACAAGGGGCTCTAAGTTGAGGGAATGAAAACAGCATGAGAGATTCAGCTGGGTGAAGTCCTAAGACAAACAGAACTCTGAGAATATTTCAGGATTTCAAGGACCATCAAGAAAATTCTAACACCAAGGTACTCGAAGTTTCAATGGCACTCCACCTACACAAAACATGGAACAACTACAGGATCATGTCAAAGTTTCAATGGCTGGAGGACATCTTGTGAACAAATGCAAATGGTTTTTTGTTGCTTGTTCAGAGTGTGGTCGGCAGGGTTATAAATATACCCTTTATGTTTATTAAATTTCTTTTTTGTTGGAGAACTATCATTTCAGGCGGTGAAAGCACTTGGACTAATCAAGAAACTCTGACATATGCCTCCACTCATATGGAGCCAAGCACCAATATTGCACAGAAGCTAAGCAGGCAAGAACGAAGCGAATTTTATACATCGACAGAATAGACATTCATAGTTCCAAATGTGGGTGAGAAGTATTTTTTTATGGTATCAACAATCAGCATAAGCTCGTGTCTTGATAGATCATATTGTGACCTGTACATTTCCTCCTGCCCTAACTCAGCAGTATAAATTATCTTCTACATTTGTGGAGCTTAAATTGTATCAGTGCATCTATTAGGGATGTAGCTATTGCCAATAAAGTTGTAAGTCTTATTATACCAATTGGAGTTGCTAGCAAGTTTGTCACTCATGAGCATATATAACTTTAATATAAGCTAATAAATGGATTGACATTTCAGTATGATTCTAAAGATAGTTGACACAAACAGACATTGTCCAGTGGATGAAATGGATTTGAACATTATTAAGAATAAAAATAGTGATGTTGAATGTTGCTTTAAATGCCAAGAAAGGGTTAAACTTGTACTGCCATTTTCTTAATATCCAGTAAATAATGTATCATTAGCAGTCCGAGACTGGTATGTGCATATATTAGCACATTCCAGTGCACATTTTTTCTCAAGAAAATAAGTAGCAGCATCTGTAACAAACAAAGCAATGAATAGAGGAACTACATACTCTATAAATGGAATTCCATTCCATGATTAAAGCCTTAAGGTTTAAACTTTGAAAACTGATGCATGAGATTGATCACTCACAATGACATCTAGAACTGGACAATTCATGTTTCATGTTTATCCTCACGCTCATGGCTACATGTGTCACTTCAAGGGAAAACCAGCAAAATATATATAAACAAATGAGCTGGTGTAAAAGAAATTGCTCACCTCTATTTGGTTGTCTATTGGTGATGTTATAATCACCCACATATGCTGCAGAGCTCTGGCCTACGACATCTGAAGGTGCATTACCAAGCCCATAACCAAACAAACCAGTACCCCCAAGTTCAGAAGATGATGACCGCCATGTAGGATCTCCATAAACTGAACTGCCACCATACAGCTCTGCATAGGATCCTTCATATCCACTGCTTGATGGAGCAACAGTAGTTTTCACGGCACTAGGACTATTGCTCCTTTGAAAATTACCACCACTCAGGTTGAAGTTATTGTTGCAATCTCCAAAATTGAGATTCCCACTAATGTAGTTTGCTGTGCTTCCCCCAACTTGAGCTGGGATAGGGGAAGCATTGCTCCAGTTTAGAGTACTATTGACTAAGCCACCAAGGTTGCCACTGCCAGAGGCTATATAGGCATTAGAACTTGCAGAATTTGTAGCATAGTCAAGACCTCCACTACCCCATGCATTACGAGACATTGAGTTAAAAACCGAACTAGTATTTGCATTACCCCCACCATAACCGATGGGACTACTGTACCTAGTGGAGTTCCCACTGAAATATGGGCTCAAACCACGTCCATAACCGATATTGTTGCTAAAAGTTGAATTTCCTCCAAAACTTGGGATCAAACTAGGTTCAAAATTCATCCCCATTCCATAACTAGGACCAAATGAAGGTAAACCATTGCTTGCACTAGAGGGAGGTCCTAATCTACTATCCATCCTCATTCCATAGCCACTAATCGAGCTCGGATTGTATCCCTGAGTATACCCATTGGGAGAGTTGTTTGCCCTGTTCAGACCATAGTTATATCCCGCACTCGGGGAGCGCATGTTGGGCCCTGGGGAAAGTTCCTTGGGAACAGCCCTCTTCACCTCAACCATCTTACCATTCAGCTCATGAAAGCTTTTGAATAGCACCTTGTCTACAGCATCCTCTGAATCATAGGTGATGAACCCAAACCCCCTGGGCCTCTGGGTGTTGTGATCATACATGACGACAACATCAGTGATTGTGCCAAACTGATCAAAGTACTTCTTGAAGTCGCTCTCTGTGATGGTAGATGGCAGGCCTCCCACAAATATCTTCTTGGTGTGACCAGGACTGGGAGAGCCATGGATGCTGCTGTTGATTCTATTAAGGATCTGTTGGTCATCCCTGGGAACAGCTTTTTTCGCCTCAACCTGAGAACTTGATCAAGTTAGTATAAATTCACAAATAAGTTGATAGTTATCAGGGATTCTGAGTCCGAATCCCAAGAAACAGAATCCATAATCCAGAATTCTAAAATTATCGTTCATAATTTGCGATGCACGAAGCATATAGACAGACAAGGCTGGTGGAGAAAAGGAGAGAAGGCAGAAAACAAAAGGCTAGATGGTTACCATTCTTCCATCGATCAAATGCTTTTCCATGACAACTTGCTCTGCGACCACTGGGTCGGCGAACACAACGAACCCGAAACCACGAGCACGGCCAGTGGTCCGATCCTTCATGATCACGGCTTCCACCACCTCACCGAAGTTTCCGAAGTACTCCCGCAAGCGGTCCTCATTGGTGTCCCAGGAAATCCCACCAATGAACAGCTTCCCAAGATCCGACTGCATTCTCTTTTCTGCAAATGCAACATCTCTAAGTTCCCGTTCGCGTAATCATCACCAGATGAAGTATAATTCCATCAATTAAAGACAAATTTGCACAAAACAATACAAGATAATTTTCTGCCGATCAGATTGAGAGTGATGCGAATTAGATCCGATCGACTTTAAGCAGCAACTCAAAGACTTTTCTATGGTCTCCCGACAGATAAGATAGCACAGGCGAGAGGAGGAGATACCAGACGTTAGCCGCGAGGTAGATCTGAGGAATAAAGCCATCCGAGGAGCTCGTCGGCGATGCTCAACTAAATCGGACAAGCCAAAAGGAGAATCCGACAGAGCAACGCAAGATAGCAAATGGATCGAAACCAAGAAAAAAAGAACCGGACGGAACCGATCGGATTCACGCTCCACGATCGGGCGAAAGCAAAACCCGAGAAGAAATCAGAAAAAACATCTGCATCCGCGGAGGAGCGGGGAGGCTCACCGATTTGAGGCGCCCGAGCGTCGGATGCGCAGACGAGAAGAGGTCGGAGGCGTTTCTATGATTTGGGAGGCGGCATCAAAGGATCATCATCGACGATACAACTACAACTAGATGAAGAAAAAAAGCCTCTTCAGCTATCTCTCTCTCCCCCTCAATCTCTTTCTCTTCCTCTCCTTGCGGTGTTGGATCAATAAGTAAACAAATTAATTGAGGACTTCTTCTTTAGTTTAAGTTTGCCTTTTTTTCTTCTTCCCGTTCCGACCGCCTCTCATGGAACAAACGGAAGGGGGCGAAGCGGAACGATTCAATATGATCTCCGCATCTCATATAATATATATATATATATACATGTATATGTATGTATATATATACATATATATATATATACATGTATATGTATGTATATATGTATATGTATATATATACATATATACATATACTATATATATATTTACATACATATACATGTATATATGTGTATATATATGTATACCTATATGTATATATACATGTGTACATATATATGTATATATATATATATATGTATGAGCAGAAAAAGAAAAGAGAAGATAGAGGGAAGGGGAGAAGAGACGGAAGAGGAGGAATACGTGGACACATAATATAAATAGGCGTAGGGGGTCTGGGTGAACGTTGGATACGGTGGTTGTAAGAAAAATGTTGTTTGTAATCCACGTGTCATTTTTTTATAGGAGAATAATTTATTTTCTTATTTTTAAAATAATTTTTTATTCTCCCATATGATGATCGTAAAAAAACACTAAGGATATCGTTCTAATTTTCTGTATCAATGTCACCAATCGAGCTGATGAGAATGTTATCATGTTTTTATGTGTCCAATCGAGATGATTAGAGTGTTATCATGTTTTTATGAGTCCACCTATTTGGTCATTTGAAATGGTGTCTAATCATTTTGAATGATATTTTTATAGTTAAGGAATAAATTATGATCACATTTTATCTACTTACATAAATATCTGAGTTTTCAGAGCTATACAATGGGATGATCTCTTCTTAGAGTTATATTTTAAGATTTTTTTAAAAAAATTTCTATCTAATATTTATACTTTGAGTTATATCTTTGTTTTGTTTTTTTTTTCCTTTTTCAATTACTCGGAAGATGTAGAAAAAGACGTAACTAGTGCATGATGCTTTTGCTAATGTAAAATTTGGAAAGGATCGATGTGCACAATCTTAATTCTACATTTAGAAAAATTATTTTCATCTATGATTTATGACACGATCGCCTCATGTCCGGCGTAGATGAAAAATTATTTTCATCTTATCGACTCCGCGAGTCAATTTTTTCTATGCATATGTTTTCGACAACCTGCCCAAGAAATTGCAAGTGTAATTTCCATTCACTACATTTCTGAGTCTAATTCTCAAAATCTGGCCTCGAAAACAATTACTTCATTTGGATGTGGAGAATACCACTACTCTATTGAGGTGGCGGCTTTGCACCCTCAGGTGGAGCAACCTGTTTGATGCTTGTGTTATTGCCAAACTTTCAATGTCTATTCTGTACTCCCACCTCATTCCATAATGAAATCATTAATGAACACACAAGAACATGAATTATGGGATATACAAATGAATTAACTAACTAATCGAGAACAATGGCACAGATCGACAACAGATAAATTGTATCAGGGTTAGCTGTCTCCAGCAGAGTACCTGTGACAAATGACAAGCATGGTTTGTGTGCCAAGGCAGCACATCAACATGCAAAAATGTGACAAGGAGGAATGCACTTTGACAGCCAAAACAGAAAAATCTAAAGATCCATATGCCTATCTTTAGGAGCAAAAGCAAGAAATAGCATCGGATATACTCATGAAAACCTTTTCCCACAAAGACACAAGGCAGCACCTACGCATAACAGCAAAAGCACATGATGTGGTTCTCTGGAAACAAAACGTAAGCACGACGCAAATGCTTACGACTAATGATGCAACTCAAGAAATGAATCACAGTACATAACAGAGTTATATTGGGACTGTAAAGCATCCCGTGTAAGCTCCAAACTAATACAAACAACCAACCCTCTGGTAACAAATAAAATTGAAAAAATAAAAAGAAGATTAATAGAGAACCTGACAAGATCCAACAACTTTGCCAGGTATTACAACAGCTTGCTATCTTTCTTTTCCTTGGGAACATTACTAGGTCTATTTGGCACATCAGTTGCACAAATCTGAACAATTATGATTTTATCCCGTGATAAAATTACATCTCAATCAAACCCAAAGAAACAAAACCTACACGGCATGTGGAACTAAACTCAAATTCCAAACCTTCACACAAGAAGCTTTATTTTGAATCTTCTGAATCTGAAATCCTTTTGTTGTTTTTTCTCTCAAATACCTCCCTGTATAGTTTATAAAATTAACTAACCCCCATATATTGTACGAGATATGTAAAACTAAAAGTCATGCTTCTGGCTCGCAAGATTGTTCACCTATCATTGTCTTGGATCTCAAAGTACCAACTAAAGTAGCAATTCCTGCAACAAAAAATAAACATCAGGAAACAGATTTACAAAGGAAATGTACTTGTCGTGAAAAACTCAACAAGAAGAATGACTCCATAATAACATGTTTGACTGGAAAAAATAGCCAGACTAAAAATTCAGCTCCCTGCCAAGTTATATCACAACAACTTGGGGTAAAACATACGAGCAAGGGGCAACACAATCTCAATGAAGTATTTCAGACAATATACAGATGCATAATAGAGTCTACTTTGAACATATCACCTTCAGTTAAAAATGACTGCCTTTGTTTTGTCTTGTATATTTGTCATTTGTTTTAGGTTGCATCTATATAAGCCTCTCAAAGCCTTCTAAATTTGTAAAAGAACCTTGTCCATATCTATTGAATGGCATGATAGCCTCTTAAAACTGTCAGACAGTTTAGTCCATGTTTCTTGTGTTGTGCAAATCTTTCATCTGAGTTATTTAGTACACTACCAGGGTTCAAGTAGTAGTCAATCGGATCCATGGAAACAGCAATACAACTAAATTATATATTGTAACATATAATGTCAACTGTTATATTTTGCTGGTCTATGAAAAATGATACTGAGTTCATCAATCCAATACAAGGAGCAGAAGCAAAACAACTTTAACCCTCCTAATGAGGAAGAAGAGTTAATTCTCAAGCAACATACATGTAGAGATGTAGAGCATTATTGCCGGATTTCTATAGTAGAAATTCATCCCAACATTATTCCTCAGAAAAAATATAGAGCTATACTAGAGCCATATTGTTAACTTCCCATGCCAATATGTGTCCTTAAAGTTTGCATTTTTAAAAAATATCCATCTTGAACCAATCAAAGCTGTAGCCAGCCTGAGAAAGTAAATAAATTCTGAAGCACTGTCAAGCATGAGATTGTTGCCAGTGTTGTCATCCTTTATTTCCCAACCCGTAGTGGTATACAAGCACCTCTGTTGTAATACCCAAATCCAATAAAAATTGACACCAAAAACAAGCCCTGGTCTCCAACCCATTGTAAAGCAGCTAAACATTTTCTTTTTCACCATGTCCACTTATTGCTTCCAAACTTCATAAGTTCATAGTGTACATTAGTTCTTTGTATATCTTCCTCCTCTCTTCTCTTTCTAATGAAGCAAGGCATCTAGAATATGTCATTTCATGTTCGGATTAAGAGATACAGGGTTTCACAATCCAGTATCGAAATAGACTGATTAGTTTTTTATGAAAAATCCTTCATTGAATGTGAAATATGTAATTTATGCTTGTAACTTTAAATAAATTAGAATTTCCACTACTTCTAAATTTTCTTTCGCTTCAGAACGTATGTGCTGTCATATTTCCAGAGGTGCGACTAGAGGTTTAGACATCCATTACACGAGTTAATAGTCGTTTGAGCTGAATTAAGAAAACTACATGCCACTTACAAATTTCTTAAATCATTTGTGGGTGCATAATTAGGTCGAATTTTCACTATTAAGCAGTCCATGTCCAAAAGACTGGCTGTTGATTCAGTGAGAAGTCTTGCAAAGACCAACTAGTCTTATGTCCGATAGGAGCCATTTCAAAATCTTCTTCTAGATCTAGAGACCCACCATTTTAGCATCTTGACATTTTGAGAATAAGTTGCATATGTGAAACATGCTTTAGTTTTACAGTATTTTTTTGTTTCTTAAACTCAACTCTCGTCAAATTTGTTATCATAGAGTTTTCCTGGAAAAGTGATGGATTTGTAGTTTTCATCTTTTTCTAGATATCTTCCCAAAATTACCTAATCATCATAATGTTTCCTTTCTTTTTTGGGTTACATTGAAATATATTTGATCTACCAGAAAGATTCTGGCAAATAATTTGTTGACTGACTTATTATTTCTCTATTCATAAATTAGAGAGTAATAATGTGTGTATACAGGAATGGTGCCAATGACGTGAGTATCATGCTAACCATTGCTCTATATTTTGACGTAGGTAGAATTATGTAGGATGAGAGCTTATATGTTATAGTGAATGTTATGGTGTTATCTCTTTGATGAGGATCTTATATGTTATGGTGCTATCTTTTGACAATATATAGATGATATACAGACTTCTGTCACAAATTTATTATAAGCCTGGCATCTTTTAGAGCAAAGCATTGTTTGTATGCAACATTGTACCCACTTAGTTGGGGTGTGAAATCTATGTGGTCTAAGAGCTCCAGATAATGCAGAAGTTACGTTATTGATCAAGGAATGATGCTCCAAGTACTGCAACCATGGTCACGCTGGCATAACAAATGCAATAATGACAACCAGCATTGGGCATTTGTGATAGAATTCTCTAGGTAGAGTGGGATAGCTAAGTAAAAATGATTTTCCTACACTCCTTTGATGGAGCAGCTAAAACCTTAGTTGCAGAAAGCTCAGAAACAAAGCTACAATATGCCCTGTTTCATATGTGCTTCAAGGCAATGTGTAAAACTGGTGGAAACAAGAAAAGATGACACATGAGAAAGATTCTGGAACATGCAGCTGACATATGCCTATTGTTCAAGAAAACAATTTTTAATGAAAGATGCTACCCTTTTGGGAGCAAAAGAAGATCAGCCAAAAACAATAATCTGTTTGCACAGGAATACAAGGAAAAAGTAAATGACTAGCCAAATTTTCTCCTAGCCCTTTTAATGCTGAAAGAAGAATCTCGAAGATTCTACATAACTAAATAGCATTTTAATTGTTAGAGTCCTTTCTTTGAAGAGTGGAGACAAGGGGATCTAACTTGAGGGGGAATGGTGACAGAATGAGGGATTCTGCTGGGTGAAGTCCTGAGACAAACAAAACTATGAAAACATTCGGAATCTCAAGGATCATCAAGAAAATTCCAACACAGGTACTCAGTTTCAACAGCACAACCATCTATCCAAAAGATAGAACAAATTCAAGACCATGCCAAGTGCAGCAGGTGTGCAAGCTGACATCTTGTAAATGAATGCACATGATTTTCTAGTGCTTGTTCTAAATCTGGTCAGCTAGGTTATAAATATAGAGTTTGTGTTCATTAAATGAACCATGGGAAGACAAATATTTCTGATAGTGAAAGCATTTTGACTTAGCAAGGCAAATGTGACATATGGCCCAAGCCATGTGGAGCCAAGAACCAATATTGCACACAAGAAGCTAAGTAGGCAAAAGAACAAAGTGGATTTTATATGACGATAGAATAGACATTCGGAAACCCACATGTAGCAGTGTGAAGTATTTTTCAGTGTTATCTACAATCTGCATAAGCTCATTTTTGATGGATCATGTTGACCAGTACATTAAATCCTGCCATATTTCAGCAGCATATATTATCTTCTATCTCTGGAACTCGAGTTGTGTCTATGAATCTGTTAGGAATCTAGCTATTGCCAATGAAGTTGCAAGTCATATTCTACCAAAATATGTTAGCAGATTTTTGTAATGAGAATACATAATTTTAATATACTCTAACAAAATATATATGATGACATTCCAGTATGCTAATGTACAAAACTGAAGCAAACAGGCAGTGTTCAGAGATTAATATGGATTGTGAAATTATTAAGGACACAACTAGTGATGTTGAATGTTGATTTTGTACATAGAATGATGCAAGGAAGGGTTGAATTTGTGCCACCAGTTCTTCAATATCTAACAAATAATGTATGGTTGGCAAATCCAGACTGGATAATTGCATATATAAGCGTATTCCAGCCTAAATTTTTCCTCAAGAAAACAAGCAGCAGCAGCATTTACAAACATCACAATGAAGAGAAAGATTATGTATACTAGAATTCCAATTCATGATTCAAGGCTCAAGGTTAAAGCTCTGAAAATTGATTGCAGAACCTAGTGGACTTATGGATTCAATTGATGCACGATATTGTTCGTTACAACAACAACTAAAACTAGTCCTTTCATGTTCAATATTTATCCTCATGCTCATGCCTATATCGTGTTTCTTCAAGGAAAAAAAAAATACATAAAAGCAAATGGGTTAGTGTTAAAGAAATGCTTACCTCTATTTGGTTGTCTATTGTTGATGTTATAATCACCCACATAACCTGCAGAGTTCTGGCCTATGATATCTGAAGGTGCATTACCAAGTCCATAGCTAAACGAACTGGTACCCCCAAGTTCAGAAGACGACGACCGCCAAGTAGGGTCTCCATAAACTGAACTGCCACCATACAGTTCTGCATAGGATCCTTCAAATCCACTATTTGATGCAGCAAGGGTAGTTTTCATGGCACTAGGACCATTGCTCCTTCCAAAATTACCACCACCCAGATCAAAGTTATTGTCTCCATCTCCATAATTTAGATTTCCGCTAGCAAAGCTTGAAGTGTTCCCCCCAACTTGAGCTGAGAGAGGGGAAGCACTGCCCCAGTTTAGAGTACTATTGCCAAAGCCACCAAGGCTCCCACTCCCAGGAGCCATATATGCATTGGAACTAGCAGAATTTGTAGTATAGTTAAGACCTCCACTGCCCCATGCATTACGAGCCATTGAGCTAAAAACTGAACTAGTATTTGCACTACCCCCACCATAACCAATGGGACTACTGTACCTAGTAGAGTTCCCACCGAGATATGGGCTCAAACCACGTCCATAACCAATACTGTTGCTAAAATTTGAATTTCCTCCATAACTTGGCATCAAGCTAGGTTCAAAATTCATCCCCATTCCAAAACCAGGACCAAATGAAGGGAAACCATTGCTTCCACTAGTAGGAGGTCCTAATCTACTATCCATTCTCATCCCATAGCCACTGATAGAGCTTGGATTGTATCCCTGAGTATACCCATTGAGAAAGTTGTTTGTCCTATTTAGACCATAGGCATATCCAGCACTCGGGGAGCGCATATTGGGCCCTGGGGAGAGTTCCTTGGGAACAGCCCTCTTCACCTCAACCATCTTACCATTCAGCTCATGAAAGCTCTTAAATAGCACTTTGTCCACAGCATCCTCTGAGTCGTAGGTGATGAAACCAAATCCCCTGGGCCTTTGGGTGTTGTGATCGTACATGACAACAACATCAGTGATTGTGCCAAACTGATCAAAGTAATTCTTAAAGTCACTCTCTGTTATGGTAGATGGCAGGCCTCCCACAAATATCTTCTTGGTTCGACTGGGACCAGGAGAGCCATGGATACTGCTGTTGTTTCTATTAAGGATCTGCTGGTCATCCCTGGGAACAGCTTTCTTCGCCTCGACCTGAAAACTCGATCAAGTTAGTGCAACTTCATGAATAAGTTGTCGGCCATCAAGAATTTTCAAGAGTCCAAAACTCATGAGACAGCATCGAGAATCCATAATTCGAAAATTACAGCATTCCTAATTTACAATGCACTAAGCATATAGGTCTACAAGGATAGGAGAATAGGAAAGAAGGTATAAAACAAAAGGCTAGACGGTTACCATTCTTCCATCGATCAAATGCTTTTCCATGACAACTCGCTCTGCGACGGCCGGGTCTGCGAACACGACGAACCCGAAACCACGAGCACGGCCAGTGGTCCGGTCCTTCATGATCACGGCTTCCACCACCTCACCATAGTTGCTGAAGTACTCCCGCAGGCGATCCTCATTGGTGTCCCAGGAAATCCCACCAATGAACAGCTTCCCAAGATCCGACTGCATTCTCTTTTCTGCAAATTAAACACCTTTTAAGCTCCAACCCTCATCGCCGTCATGGGATGAAGTACAATTCCGTCAATTGAAGATGAATACGCACAAAAGAATACAAGATAATGCTCCACCGATCAGATTGAGACGACAATGGGTACACGGGGGAAAAAAAATATCTTTTGTAGATGCGAATTAGATCCGATCGATCTTAAGCAGCAACTCGGAGAGTTTTGTGGCACATGCGAGAGGAGAAGATACCAGACGTTAGCCATGTCGTAGATCCGAAGGATAAAAAGCCATCCAAGGAGCTTCCCTCAACTGAATCGGACAAGCCAAAAATAAAATCCAACAACACACCGCAAGACAGCAAATGGATCCAAACCAAACCAAAAGAATCGGACGAAATCGATCCCGCGATCGGGCGAAAGCAAAACCCAAAAGAAATCAGACGACACAGCGCGTGCTCCCAGGGGCTCACCGATCTGAAGCGCGCACGCGCCGGATGCGAGGACGAGAAGAGGCCGGAGGCGTTTCTAAGATCTGGGCGGCCGCATCAAAGAATCATCATCATCACCATCATCATCATCAATAACAACAACAAACAGAAGCCTCTTCAGCTATCTCTCTGTCAATCTCTTTCTCTTCCTCTCCTTTTTCGGCTATCGATCAATAAATAAAAGGATTAATTACGGACTTTTTCTTAAGCTTTAACGATTCCCAGTTCTTCCCCAATTCCGCCCGCCTCATGCGACAAATGGAAGGGAGCGCAGCGGAAGAATCGGTGGTGGTCTTGACATCAACAATATATCTGCCTATCCAATGCACAGGAGAGAGAGAGAGAGAGAGAGAGAGAGAGAGGCGATGGGAGGGGAAAGAGTATATAGACATATATAAATAGGCGTAGAGGAAACGGGTAAGGGTGGATGTGGGGTGCGCGTGCGATCTGGCTGTCATGTGCTGTGTAAGAAATGGAAGGAAAAGTTGGTAAGACTGTGCTTTGGTTTGCATGTCGATTTGTTTATATTTCGTTAAATTCGACTTAGTCGGAAAACCAAATTTACCGTTAATTATCATCAAATTATATTAAAAATATTTTTTTATATGATCTTATAATTTTAAGATAAACTGATAAAAGTCTTTACCGACAACACTAACCAACATGGGATGAGGCCTTTAATCCTTAATCTTTGGTAGGCGAATATGTTTTCATACTTTAAAAATTATGATGATAGTAAAAAACTAAAAATGTTTTCTAAATATAAATATATTAAAGAAATTATTATTTATGAATGTTAAAGAAAGAGGTATATACAGAGGACAAATTATGTTAAAGATATCTTTTTACACATTTATATCATCACGAAACAGAAAAAAATAGTTAATCGAGGTCATCTATTTTGATTTTAGAATATTAGGAATATTTTAGCCATGCCATGTTTAAATTAATATTGACCATAATTAAACCCTGTAAATCTAAGTTTTTATTTACGGATGGCAGAGGATAAATTATATATATAAAAAAATTTACAGAGATATACGCATATAAAACCTTACAAAGCATAAAAATAGCTAATTGACATTACTAATTATTATGATCATTAGAAGATTAGGAATATTTTGAGTATGTTATATATATAATTTAATATTAGTCATAATTATAGCCCTTAAGGAGTTTTAATTTCTGGATGTTAGAGAAAGGGGGTGACATGGGACATATATGCTATATTAGAAATATGATTTATGCGAACTTACCATCAAAATATGTGTATTTTTCATGCCGTCCTTATAATAAGTGATATTGGCATTCGCTTTGACTTGAATTAAATGTTTGACCTCTTTATTCTGGTCAAATATAAAATCAGGAAATTATGTAACGCATTATGTTTACAAAGCTAATTGTTCAAATTAAATAGAAAATTGTGTAAAATATTGCACTTCTTTAGATTCTTTCGTTGTATGTTGATAAAATTCCTAATATTTTTTTGGGAGACGGAAATTGGTGTAACATTAAGTGTATACACATCTTAGGATATCCATGCCATGCCATGTATGGATATTCGAAAGAAAGCATATTAGACTTCAGGAAGTCTTTACATGGCCATTGATTTGTGACATAACCACATAACTTCCAAATGCAATTTTTTTTCCATTAATTATTATTATCTTCAAATTTGATAAGCATAAACATATATACATATTATACATGATAGTTTCCGGAAAAGGTATTATTATTGTAAGCATTCCTCTGCTTGGCTGTGATTCGTGGCTTTTGGTAGTAAATAGCTTTAAATTCATGTACATGTGATATGTGGTGCGATCGTATTCAGCCATCTCTCGTTCCAATGGCCACATTAGCTATTTAATGCTTGTGGTGGTATCTCCAATCCAATCTAAAATGGGGGCATTTTCTTCGCGTCATGTTGGTATTAATGCAATGTGGACAATGCACCACTAACCTTGTTTAATTTGGATGCATTATCTGTGGCTCATGAAATCTCCAAAATAAAGTTTAGCCATCTGCATCGTTCACTATTTTCTAAGAAAACAAAAGAAGCTGTATAATGCTGCATAATTCCACAGAAAGGAGAAATGCATGTATATAACTATCATTAAACTGCTCATTGCAGTTATTTTGTCACGATCGTGAATCCAAATAAGAAAGAACAGCAATTATGGGCAGACTTCGTCGGTGAGCAGTGATTTCATAGATACAATTATGTTAGCCTCTCACATTTATCACATATTCATAACAATTATTTTTGACGGCAACAACAACAACAAAGAATTAATAATCACACAACACCAATTCGACTAATGCATATAAACCAAAACAGATCATTGACAATTGTTATAATAACAACAGTACCACTTTGACAGAATCCCGTCTTTGACAATTATACTTTTCGATGATGATGATGATGATGATGATGATAATAATAATAATAATAATAATAATAATACGATTTCATGAATATTTTATCATCAATAAAGTTCATACAAAATGTTTTATTTGATCTAAATAATTTAATTAATATTCATTTATAATTTTACTAAAATAGTATTGTGTTTACCTCTACTCATCATTAGTACACTAATTGTCTCACATATTCTAATATTTATAAATCTTTTTAGCACGTGTTCATTTGAAACCATTTCTCGTCGATCTATTATATATCAAAATTGCATCAATTTCGTAATCCTCATTCCAATATATTTTTCATGAGAACTATTTTACACTTACTATGTGGAGATTCAGAAGATTAAAAAGGGTTTTTTTTTTCTATATCCAATGAAACTACTCTTTATAATGATTTGATGTTACAATGTGATATTTAAAACATTACAGGATATCATATGTTTAAAGTCTATCGATTTTTCAAACTAATATCATGCGATGTGGGAGGCATTATCTTAAATAGTCAATAAAATTTTTTGAGGATCTAATCTGACTCTCAACAATACCACATGTTTATCCTCAAAGAATATTTTGACTATATTTTTAAATTTTTTAAATATGCAAAGATGATTTGTTGGCACTATATTCATAATATGCAAATGTACTTCCCTACTCATTAAATTTACTTTTCGTAACCATATGAATTATATTATGATGTAAACTTTATCCAAAGCAAATGTCCAACGAAGTCATGTCTTGCATCTGCCTTCTTTACTTTTCACTCTATTTCAAAATTTTTCTACACACGGAAACACAAAGTAGTAGTACTCACTTATTAACAGTACAATGCTTTAGACAAAAGATGGCAAGTCAAAGGAACACATAAAGGCCAAGGAAGGGTGGATTAAGGAAATTTTTTGGTTTAACCTTCTTCTATCTTCATTATTCCTCGTCTCCTCTTCTCACTCTCCCTCTAAATTTTGCAAGCCTGTGTGCCTTTCATGTTGAGTTTGGGTCTTTTTTAGTCACTATTGAGTGTTTGTATGATGTGTAACTATGAAGATTTTGAGCGAATTCTCAAAAAAGAAAAAAAAAACACTATTTTCCCAAGAAATATATTTTTATAATTTTCAATCGGTATTCTTATTACCATATTTTTCATAAATTATGGGTTAATCCGTCTATCTATTTAGGCCGGTCCATAAGGTAATTTGATATTATTTCTTAGTAACAATGTTTTTAAATATACTTTCACTTTTGATTATTCTAATTTCTAAACCAATAAGGACACTTATCTTTGCACATAAATTAATTTCTATTGAATTTTAAATCAAATCCATCTTATAATGTCTTGATAGAGATGTTAAAAATAATATAAATGCATTAAACAAAACATCATAATCGATCATGACAATCTTATACATGCTAGATTGGATCAATTCATCGTGAATCGATGTTACGAATACCATTCAAACCATCTTGTCAAGAATATTTCAGAATTATATTTCTTTTGAAAATATGAGGAAAAAAAAACTCTCCAATGTTCTTGAAATTTTATTATATTTCATCTAAAAAAATTATTATAATTTCCAGAAATCGATGTGGATGCTAATGGTACCTCAAACGGCTTACCCGTGCGGTTGTTGGTTGACGAAAGAGGGGCCCGCACCCGACCGCATCCAACGCTCAGCCAACCGTAACCCGCCACTCCTCTCCGATTTCTTCGACGGAAACCTAGAAATCTTTCCGCTTGAAACCCTAAGACTTGGCGGGGCAAGCACTCGATCCTCCCTATCCTTCCCATGGCATGGCGTCGACCAGGGCTGGGCGCCCTCCTTCCGCCTCGCCTCTGCCGATTCGGTCTCCCCTTTTGAACCAGCATTATAGAATGGCGGGCGGATGACGGGGCAGACGCTGAAGGAGGTCGAGACAAACATTGGAGGCTGCCGATGGTGCTTCGCTGCGAGCGGGAGCTTCTCGCTTAAACCAAGGAGTGCAAGGCTGGGATATCGGAGTTGTAAGTTGCTGATCGAGGAGAATAATCGAGAAGTAAATGTTCTGCCATAGTATGTGTCATCGATCTGCATTACTCGTAAGACAATCTCTGTCAAGTAGATGATCCGAAACATAGAATTTACGTAATTCGATCATACAAGTGCTGCTATCTTCTTTGCTATTGTTTTATCTGGATTGGAAACGGATAATTTGTTCAACTGCACATTGTGTTGCACTTATGATGAAAGTTTAATCTCGTATAGGCCTTTATTTGGATCTGTCTCAATTATAGAACTAACAGCAAGAAGAGTTTTTG
This sequence comes from Musa beccarii, assembly GCA_024322285.1. Classification (NCBI taxonomy): domain Eukaryota; kingdom Viridiplantae; phylum Streptophyta; class Magnoliopsida; order Zingiberales; family Musaceae; genus Musa; species Musa beccarii. The sequence continues at coordinate 70,487,100 of CM044394.1, forward strand.
TTTATTTTACATGACCAATGTTTTTATTCTTTGAACGGGTCGTGAAACTGAAGCATCTTTTGCCTGAATCAGAGAAAGGAGATGAAGGCATTGATGCTGCTGTTCCTGGATGTTATGAATTCTTAGCCGCAGGAGCTGCTGGATTTTTAGCTGAATCGGCAACGCTAGTCTACCCAAGCCTCCAGAAGCAGGCCACCTCTCTCTGTGTACAGCTCCAGTGTCTTGCAGAGATCTTGGTGAGGTACTCATTGTTCCTGATTTGCGTTTGGTGTTAACTTCTACGTTTTGCTTTAGCTAGTTGATGTATCATTTGGAATCCGTGGAACTATAGTGGATTAAGGATCCTGGGAAACAAATTTCTCAGTTCATCCTGTCTGACAGTCTGCTTCCTTTAGAAGAGGCACATGCAAATGTTGGAGACTCCAATCTCCATCATACGATTGAATGGTGAGACCATGAGAGTAGACTTACGACTTAGAACTGCTACTCGGAAGACTGGACCCTTTATAGGATTTAATTTGTTGGTGGCTAGGCATCTTGGACGATGTGAATATTTTGGTTGCATATTCTACTATATTTAAGGACCACAGTGCAATTTGATGTAGGGACACTGATGATAGATAATAAGTAAAAGTTTTCGAGTTCATATATTTTCTACATGATTTCTCTTAAGATTCATGTGGTTGCTCTTGGTTTGACTAGTGATATTGCCCTCGAAAAAGCTAAACGACAGGAGAAGAGATTCTTGTAACCAAATAGTTATAGCAGCTTGCTATTCTCCTTGTGTTGCTGGAGTGCTAATTGTTGCACATATGCATATTGAATTTTGAAGCATATCAGTGTGATTCATGTGGATGAAGAGCTCTGTTGCTCAACATGCATTCAATGGAAAACAATCTGTGGTTAGCTTTGTGTTTCTGTAACTTCTCATAGGTTTTCTTGAAAAGATCTGGTACATGATTTGGAAATAGTTCCGAGTCTGAATTGATGAAAAGAAAGCCCATTTGTAGATGACCATAATATGACTAAACCATGTGTTGTACCTTCAGGTTGATGCAACAACTTGGATAAAACGGTGCGTGTTCAACATATCCTTTTGCTTTCAGTTGCTGAATGCAAACATTTAAAATTATAAATGATTCGAATTCTTTTAAAATTCCAAAGTTTGATGTATTTCGGCCATTCTAGCTGATTTCAAGTAGTTCTTTATTATTAATTTAACCTGTACCAGTTGTTCTGATTAATAACCTACAGTTGATTTGGTTTCAAATTGTTTTTCCTGTGCACGCTTCTCTGTCATCTGTCATCCATTTCTTCCAATCTCGTTGAGCGATTTGCTTTCTCATATCCAGCATTCTCTCGCCAACAAGAAACAAAGAATGCGCATCTGCTTTTGCTGCCACTTCATCTCATCGGCAAGAGGCCTAAGATGAGTATCATATGAGAAATTTGGATTTTTAATTGATTGTTTGAGAACAAATGTTTTAATTCAATGGTCATGCTTTGAATGAAACAGAAGATATTTCATCAACAAAATCAAACAAAGCTTATGGGAGGATGAAATGCATGAAGGGAAAAAGAGAATTTTGACTATCCTTCGTTAGGTAGTTGTATATTTTATAAGGAGATGATAAAGATGAGGTTCCAAAGGCCTAAATTCCTAATGCTTGGACCATTCTGAGATCAAGCATCGAAATTTCCTATCAATCACTTGTTGATATTTAACTAATATCATTTTTTTTGTCATATTCTCACAGCATTCTTTGGATAAAATGAACAAAAGAAAGGAAATCCTCAAGGTACTGTTGAGGAATTATGACATAATGTCCATTATTTTCACTTTCTCGATCTAATATGGTTTATTTGGCTCTTCTTCGCTGCAGCTTCTCGAGGCATTTACACACCTCAGCTTGGTTTATGCACTATTGGATGGTTAGGAACTGAGGAGGGAGTCTTACTGCAAATTTGACATGCAAAACCTGAGCACATTACATTACAATCATGGACTTAAGGACATTAATCTTTGCTGCCGTAGGCACTTTTCATTGTCAAAAGCCAAGCACATTTCATTGTCAAAAGCCAAACATCTGTACCAAACAGAGAACAGCAGTCAAGGGATCAAACCAAGCATCATTACAGTATAAAATAAGGTGTACTGATCTGGGTTTCATTTCCGATACCAAACACTGGTATAGTCACTCACAAGCTGATGAAAGGTGCGAAAACAACCTCGATATGGCATGATTCAATACCTTTGAAACTCACATTTCTTGGAGCTTTGTTTTTGACATTGCTAAACTTTGTGAAGCATCTTTAGAAGTCTAAAGGACAATGCACATCCAAAGACCTTGATTGAGTTTGTCTAACAGTGAACTCCCTCACAGGAGTGAACCGATACTCGAGCTCGTAGTTAGAAGACCGGACATCCTTCAACCGATATCCCAGGTGCGGTTGGACATGATGCCAAGGGGCAGTGATCAAGCTCTGTGCCCCACCAGTGCAGATTGTGATCCTGATTCTGAAGAGCAAAGAACAGCAGCACACCCATGAATGCTGTCCCTGCATCCAAAGCTGCAGATAAGACGTAGTTGTACTTTTGCCACCAGCCCTTTCGATACCGGAAAACAAAGTAATTGAAGATGGTCCCAGTGATGAGCCAGCTAGCTATGTTGGTTGGGGTTGCAGGTGGCATTCCAGCAAAGCCATAAGAGATGACAGGTATATTGATGAGAGGGATCCACTTCTTCTCTGGAAAGATTTTGCTCAATACCCACACTGGAACAGGTAAGACAGCTCCAACGAGGAATAACCACACCAGGTTCCTATACAGCCCGCCATGGCCAAATAGTCGTCCCGGGCCGATAAGGCCCCATATGACAGAAGCATCAAAAGTAACTCTATACTTGGGGCAGGTCCATGGGCTATCAGGGTGTAGTGATTCAACATCACAGATATTCTCAATGCTTTCAAGCATCCACCAAGCCACCCCAAGGTTCATGACTCCCGCAACAACGGTTCCAACAAGCTGAGAGAAAGAAAAAGTCAGATATAGATACTGCTATCCTTTGATAATGTTCTTCTAGTGCGGTTTGTGGATCACCTGAGCTGTGTACATGCACCTAGGTGGAATCTTCATGTAATGGCCAAGCTTTAAATCTGCGAGGAAGGAAAGGGCATGGATGGTGCTGATTCTACCATATATCTTGAACAGCAGGTTTGCGATAGGTTTGCCCGGAAGGACATATCCAATCATGAACTGCGCTATGATATCATATCCAGGTTGCTGCAACCCATCACAAGAAGACGCTTGTTACAATCGAGTGCTTTCCATATATTCATGTGGCAATATGAAAGATTTCATTGGTTACTTGAGAAATGTAATTTTCACGTTGCATACAGTCTCTATGTAAACAATGCATTGGGTTATTTACACCATAATGATATCTGTAGTTCCAGAATTTAGTGAAGGTTTGCATACCTGATTCGTGGTTGCTTGAATGACACCAATGGGAAGTGTGACAATCCAAGCCAAACCAAAAGCAAATATCATACCCCACCAAGGCAGCTGCACCTCCTCTTTCCATATAAACGACATCATAAGTGACAAAGCAATGCTTCCTGCCAGTAGAACAAGGAACCACCACTGAGGAACTTGATTGTATCTCCTCATCAGTTTGGCATGGATGTCCAACTTCACAGACTTCATGGCAGACTTGCTTTGCCTCCAGATGTCACTACAGATTGATAGCAAGTGAAACAAAGCAGTTCATGTCTCGTAAAAGAACCGAAGAAGGGAGTCAATTACAGATTCAAAGCGCACCTTCCATGGAAGAGGAGAACATGGGTGATGGTCGCTGTGAACCTTGCGAACCCTGACCCTATCGACAGCGCAAAAAGAGGACTTAGATAGAGCTTCCCATAACTCTCGTATGCGGCGACGTTGAGATCAAACTCTGGCGTCAGTATCTTGGTGGTGTCGTACTTGTGCCCTGTCGTAGTGAAGAGCTGATTCGAGAAGATGGGGAACTTGCGCGCGTCGAATGTGTTGAACTTCCAGTAACACAATGGGACGATGATGTAGATGAACATGAGGAAACCGACGGCCACATTGAGGATGGAGAACCATGGCGTCACCAGAGGACTCCCATGGTACGCAGAGATCCCCGCCCAATCAAGCGTGAATGCACCAACTCCAAGTCCATGATAAGCTGACCCGATCTGCTGTGCAGTAATACTTCGAGGCCATGTCCAGCACACCCATGAGAAGAAGGTCAGTACGGGTAGGAGATAGCCCGGCAATGTGTAGTAGGCAAAGCTTGCTACGAAGAACACAAGGAAGAACTGCATCCTGCTTGGCCCTTTCGATCTCGAGTCCTTCTCATGCAAAGCTCTGCAGTAAGTTTTGAATGGTGAGCTTTCATGGCCTCGGTTGTCATTAGTCAAGAGAATAATTATCCGTTGCAAGGTTCTCTACATTGGCGTAGTTAACAAGTCTTTCAATTAGATGATTGTGATCGAGATGAACAAGTTCTATTCTCCTTTTCGCCAATAGGAACAGACAATGGAGCATGGAACTATGGGGCAAAGCATAGTGAGCTGGAAGAAAGAATAGATTGATAGGAATCTGACCTGAAGAGGGAGACCTGAGCAAGATTGGAAGGCCACCACATCTCAGCGGGATCCACCAAATACCTTCTCATCATCCCAGCCCATCCATAACCCAGTATCTGATGAAGTAAGAACCACATAGATTTGGTTTCAAGCACAAGTAAAAAGCCAAATGAGAACAGAATAAATGACTTGAGTTCACTTGCTATTTCAATGCAAAATTTTTCTTTTTCTTCTTAAATAGATCATTTTGAAGTATTGGACAGTAATCCATCAGACCTCACATCTGCATATTATACGGCTATGGATGAAGAAAATTACAGTCTGAATTATTTCTCACCTACAAAGAAAGATTCTTCAAGCAAAAGCTCAGCACTCCAACAAACACTAGAAAACAAAGAGGTACACAGAGGGACCAAGAAAATTTATGGCTCTCATCATGCGGGAGGAATCTTTTGATTTTCCAACCAAAAGCAAGCATTTAAGAGAGAAGAAAAAGACTTCGATACAGTCCTCGGATAAGTGAGAAATAAAAGATGCTTAGAGGTGAGAGAAGCACAGGGCAAGTTTGCAAGAAAGCTGCAGTATACTAGAAGATACAGATATGGGGATCATAATAAGATGTAAGCTACATAAATATCTGACGATATGTTGCAGAAAATAATTGAGATCAGAAAAGAACGGCTCGAATTCACAGAAAGAAGAAAGAAGCAAGAGGCAGAATTTGCAAGTGTCTGTAGGTTCCATTTATTTCCGATTAAATTGAAAAAGAAGATGAAAAACACAAGCACAGCGGGAAACATGAAGTCTGATATGGAAATTATATGGGGAAATCTACATGCAAAGGTGAAAGAGTGAGACAAGGAGGAGGGGCGGGCCATTCTTCCTTACCTGCGTGGTGAGCACAATAATGAGCGCACAGAGGAAGCTCAAGCTCTGCTTGTAGTAGGCCTTCATCACCGTGATGGCGCCGATGGAGTAGGCATCCCCTCCGCCGATGGACACGCCGCAGTTGGCGAAGATGGTGATGATGACGTGCTCTTTGATGTTGAAGGGCCCGGGGTTGAGGTGGAACCCCCAGTTCCGGAACACCTTGACCTCCCTGTTGGGCAACACGGAGGCCATGAAGCGGCCGGCGGGAAGAACCGCGATCTGCATGAGGATGGCGGAGATGGTGAGCGGCTGCGTGCGGTACGTGAAGAAGGTGTTCAGGAAGATGAGGAGGGAGCAGGAGGTGAGGCCGAGGAACCAGGCCCGGAACGTCATCACCGGGAGCGATGGGTCGTCCGTCTCCGGCACCACCAGCGCCACCTCCTCCACTGGACACCTCTCCACCTCCTCCCCCTCCGCGGCGGGAGAACCACCCTTATTCTCGCCCGTGGAGGCCATCGGGGAGCGCGACTCTGGAAAGAAGGGAAGGGATGGGCAATGTACGAGCCGTAGAACGAAGGCACGCGATGGAAGCAGTAACCATGGGAGTCCTATCGAGGAAGTCGATTGCGTCAACCTCGAGGCGATACAACTCTCATGACCAATATACCCCTGATTTGGAGTTGATGGGACTCGACCAGAGGAGATAAGTCAATTCCTCACGGCGCCTACCTCCAAGTCGCAATAGCTTTTCAGCCATTGCTATCGTCTCCAGAAAAATCCAACCTTGGATACATACGAATTTGACAAGGACGACAGTGAAGAATTGGACCTACAGAGGCCGTCAGCGAGGAATTGGGACGGAGAGACCTGGGGCCAGCAGATCACCAGTTGTAGGGGGTATTTTAGTCATTTAAGTGGTGGATGTTCGGCAGCCGCTGCGGCGAGCGTGGGCGCCACGTGGAGCACGACGACGGCACGCGTTCGTCTTGGCGCGCGAGTCTGTCACGGTCGTCTTGGCGCACGACGACGGCACCCGGGCCCGCCGTGGACACATCTGACCCGACGACGTGGCCACGCCACGTCGGCGGATCCACCTCTCGCTCTCGCTGCCCCCGCGGGAGCACCGTACCTCTCTGGGTCCTGGTGGTTTGACTCTGACTTGCGGTCTCCGTCTTCTCGCCTTCTTCATCGATGAGGCAAAAGAAGGGGAAAGCTGCGAAGGTCTGCACTTGGTCCCCATGGCGTTGTTTGTGTCGAAACAGCAGATCTGCTGCGCCAGATTACTCGACTTCTTAGCGCATGTGTCACTGTTTGCCTAAAGGGCGTTCATCAATTTCTCATGGCAACTGTGTCTGGAATCTGATCGCCGGTCAGTGCCTCTCCCACAAGCAGACATGCCTGGCAATGGTGAAGGTTTTATCTAGTAAATAACTGCTCGATGAGCCTTGCTCTGCTTGTTCAATACTCAATGATCGTAGTAAATGATTTGTGCAGCCTTCCTTGCTTGGGAAGACGGGAGAAGCAGATAAAGCAATGAAAGTTATAGCTTCACAACCGGGAGCTGCTCGGTGGACAAATGTCCGCAGAAGCTGCCACTTCACGCCTCGAACAATCATGCAGAGCTCAAAAGTTACTAGAGTATATGTGCTCTTCAATGATTGATCTGATCCAAGTGAGATCAGCATAATATTTGTCACTTTTCATCTCCCCAAAAGGATCCTTTGACCGAAAAAGATGTTTTGCATTGGTTCTTCTAATAATTCTAAATCTTCCAAAATTCATAAATTTAGAAAACTAGAAATCCATCTTTGTAGTCCTATGCATACGATAAATTGTCAATGTCTTTACCAGCTACCTAATACCACTTTGATAGATTGTCGTATTATATGTTTATTTTCTGTAGGATAATAGAGATACTATAATTTAAAGATAAATACCCTTCCACTTATTAATTATTAATCTAATTGTTGATTGGTCTTCAGTTGGGACCCAACTAACATAGTACACGGCCCATCTTGTTAGCCCAAAAAGGTTTTCATTTGAAATTCTACGGTCCAGATTTCTCGCAGCCGGTGAAGTAAGATGAACGTGGGCCGTTGGATTGATATCGACGCCCACCCACGTCCGATCTCTTTGTTGACAGCATTTGTTCCTTTCGCGCAAGCGAGGACGAGAATGGCGGGAGGGAGAACTTTGAGTTCGAGCCCATCCGATCTGCTCCAAAGAATCAAAGGTCGATCGATCGCGAGAGTGATCCTTCCTCTTCTCTGCCTTGTTCGACCTTGGATCGGCTTCTCATTCCTCTCTCTCCACGCAGGTTTCGTCCGGTCGCTCGTTGAGGATCTCAGCAACGATCGACCTCCTTCGGTTGCCCTCGATCGGTACAGGAACTACTGCCACGATCCTTCTGGAAACTGGTCATCCTCATCCCTGCGGATCGTTTGTATTCGACCTCATATTGGGTTTTATTGAGATTTCAGAATAACTAGTTTGTGGGTGTGCTTCGCTGTTATGGTTTTTCGCCCATTACAATTTTGGTGTAGATTATAACCAAGTAACGACCTAGAGTTATCTGGTCGTGCGATTGTTTTAGGGTTCTCTATTGTATAGTCCAGGAATCTATTCTTTTTCAGGGACAAACCGGCTTGTTCTTGGGGCAAAACCGAAGATTAAGGACCAGTAATTTCACAATATCTATTGTTGATATATGGAGATATTCTCAATTCAAGAAAGGGAAACTTGTCATATTAATAGTTGGAATTAATTGATAAACAGTTCAGATGTGGTACACCTAATTGTCATTAGCAGATCACATTAATTTATTTACTCAATGTTTCCTCCAGCCACTTTCATTCGTTTGAAACAGTGGCAAAATGTAAGCCTTTTTTTTTGCTCTATCAAGCCTTTATTTGATGTCCATACCTTGTGTTCCCCCCTCTCGCTCTTTGCGCATAATGGTTTCAACACTTTTCACATTGCAGTACTTGCGGTTCCGACTTACCAAATGGCAAGGAAATAATCTCGGTCAAGAAGGAAAGCCATGCATACAGATTGCGTAAAGTGTCTTTCATGTCTATTCCTTCCATTGCAATTGGTTTTTATCATCTCACTTAGGTGTACAAGATTCTGCACGTTTTATGTTCTTTTAATTCTCCTTCTTTCTTTCTTTATTTATAATCTTAGCAAAGTCAAACATAGTGTATTATATGAATTGACTCTCTGGTCCCCTTTTGTTTAGTTGTCTTGCTTAGGGTGCTGCTAATCATACAGCAACTTTTACAAGAAAACAAACACGGATCGAAGAGAGACATCTACTACATGCACCCTGCTCTTTTCTTGGGTAGAATTTTCCTCTGAACTTCCTTACAAAATATATCAGACTTAAAAATATATACAATGTTTAATCATTCATTTCATTTTAACAGCTTTTTTTATTCAGAAATATCCGTTTATTTTATTGCATTAATGGAGAAGACTACAGATCGCATCTTCAAGGCAACTTGATTTATCAGACATTTGAACTTAGGAAACTGTTTCTTCGGTAGCAATAGCGAGTTGCATACAATACTGTTATTACTTATCTTGTATTACATATAACTCGAAGAACTATGTTCTAGCATTACTACAATGTTTTGAATGATTCTCCACCCATTGTTCCAAAATTATGTTGTGTTCGACACATCTGGTTTTCCACTTAAATATGTGATCCATGTAAGTGCTTGATCAGTAGATGTCAACATTGGTTAATGTAACACAAGTACTTCAACACGATGAACTTTGTGAAACAAATTTAATAATTAATTGATGATGGCAGGCATATCATTGACTTTAATAGATGGGCATATTCAAAGCTTAGACTAGCATGATTTACTTGGTTAAAGGCACAAGGAATATCTTTGTTGTGTTGAAGAATCAAGTGGCAAAATATTAAAGGAATTATTATATCTTCTACAGCTATACAGAGTTGTGAACATAAAGTATGACAACTTGTAAACATAGGCTTGATTTACATCATGATTTATAAATATTTTCATGTTGAAGGTAGTGTGACGCATATTGGATGCTATGAAAATTCTCAAATTTGCTGATCCAAAATTTTCTTCAATTATTCCCACATTTTCTGAAATGACAATGTAATGTCTACTTCCATGTCGCAGAAAAGTGCCAACTTTATAATACTACTTCATATTTATCATGTTTCCCATCAACATTATTTGTTGAAAGAGCAGGGCTACTCATTTACCCTCTAAGCTCAAAACATGAGCATATTCTGCAGCTTGATTAGTTAAAAACCTTGTTCTCTTTTGATCATGCTGTCCTTATGGAAGTAGATTGATTTTGGTTGCGAGCTGAATGTTGATATCCTCAACAAGGTATAAAGTGTTCATTTTGTTTGCTTTCCAGATTTTATATGAGGAATCAAACATTGGTTTATATATGCATAATAAGTTGGCGAACACCGTCTACACAAAACCCATAATTTTGCATTTCAATATGGTTATATTGCAGAGCAAGCAGTTGTTGATCGGGCAATCAATGACATTTGCATTCTCTTAAAATGCAGCCGTCAACATCTCAATGTGGTGCGATATTCTATGAACGTTTTTTTTTAGGTTTATGATAATTGACTCTTTTGCCATTGCTTATTGCTTCTTGCTGGTTAGCTTCTGTTGATTTGGCTCATTTTAGCCTTCTATTTCTTCTGTCAGTTTTCTTTGCCGCTGTGGGACCAGTACTGCCAGCTACACTAACTGCACATATTCTACTTCTTTTAGGCAATTGTTTTGTTCTTTGTTCCATTTGTGTGCTTTGCTTTGGCTCCTTAAAAATATATTTCACATTAAACAGAAAAATAGAATGATTCAATTAGGCTTTTAAATGACAAGTGTGGCAGTATTTAATGATATTATTAAGAAATCAGCCAACCTTTCGATCGTAGCACCTGCATTTTAGTAGCTGTCAACTCACAATAGCTGCTTGTGTGGATTATCTAATTCGCTGACTGCTACCTTCGACTCAGTTGCTTTTGCAGTGTGCAAATTTAACTTACTGCTACATAAAAAACTAAAGAAACTGAAGAAAGAAATTGCTTCATATGATGATAGTATTACTGGACCTAAAGACAAAATCAGTTGCATATGAATTTAACTTTTTTGTTTAGCTGAAGACTCTGCGACATAAGCATAGAATCATCATTCATAATCTTTAGATTTCTTCTACAGTTTGCTGCATTGCTCCAAATTAAATTGATGCTTGTCATTCTTGCAGGTGCCTGTAGGGAAAGGGTAGATCCTGATACTTGGACTGGTCACTGTTGTGTTGATTCTTTCGTTGTACTACTCTATGGTTTTGATGTCTGCAAGTTCTGTTACACTTAGTTCAGAGAGCTATCATCAATCTCACAAACATTCATATGTTATCATCCTTCATATTTTTCTATCACTGTAAATGAAGTTCTTGATATTATCTTGTTGCCCATTTACACTTATCATTCTAGTGAAATATAAGTTTGTGTTAAAGCTTACTTTACCTTAAGCCTATTTTTGGTTTAGAAAACAAACATGCCTGCTTTTTCTGAGAATCACTTTGTTCTTCTCAGATTGGTGATGGGTTGGTTGAGATTTCTAGAAGCTGGTAGGAAGATTTATTGCATAAATAGCCTGAGCACTGTAAGTTCTATTCCATATCCAAATATGAAATTTACTCCCTTGATGAATTTATTAGAATTGGGCTTTGTTGCAGGCCTATCCTATTCCTGTGTGTCTTGAGGAAGTAGAAGGTAAATGGAAGTTATCAGATTGATGGTTGAACAATTTGATTTTCTTTAATTCATATGAACTCAAACTGTGCCTTAATGTTTTCATAATGATTGGATACTGATCAGTTAATCTGGAGACCCTTGCAATGTCTTCTTGTACTCTATTATGTTAATGATAAAACCTATATGAATAACTTCAGATACCTCGAGACAGTTTGAGGTGTTGTTGAGGCATTCTGGAATGCAGTCTTCATTTTCACTTCTGCTTGTTTGGTTTGTTACATTTTATGGGCTATGTTGTGTGCTTTGGGAAGTATGAACAAACAGGCCTATGAGTCTGGTCTGGAGGTTCAAAATTGGGTGAATTGTATACAAAATGATAGCAAAAAGGGCAACTGGTTTTGTTTAAATTTTCTCATTTAAGCTGTAGCATATTCCCCACCACCTTTTTTGCTAATTTTACACAGATTAAGCTGTCATAAAAAAATGCTGATTGTTTGTTTTTATTTGTGTTGGTCGTCATTCTAAATGTTGTCTGTTCAATTATGGTTTTCAGGCTTCTAGTTGATTATTGAAATGTTGGACAAAATTTGTAATGTTAAAATATTTATTTATTTTATGTGTTGTTTCTTTTACTTATCAGCTGATAAACCTCCTTGTCATATCTGGAGCTTAATCATCTTCTGGATTCTTCCAGTTAGTTTTTTTAATGTTGGTGCTCATAGAGCATGGGTTTAAATGTTTCTTTTTATCTTTTTAGATATTGTCAGTGTTGCCAGATTTATTATTGTTGTGGAGAAGGAATCAGGCAAGATTTTCCCTGACAACTCTATTTTTCTCTTCATCTTAACAAACTGTTCTCATTTGCTATTTTGTTTTACCTATTTCAGTGTTCCAGCGGTTAGCAAATGACAGATTTTGTGAGAGGAATCATTGCATTGTCATTACAGTGAGCAGTACTTGGTTTTAACTTTGCTATGTCTCAATGTATTATTACTGATTCATGTTTTTAACTTTGATCAGGGAAGAGGTTATCCGGATGTCCCTACAAGAAGGCATGCACTGAGTTTGCTGCTTTTGATTGTACTTGCACACCTTCTTTAGAAGCCATTGGCATGCAAATACCTGCTCTTTGACCCACTATATGTTTGCCACAGGTTCTTGTGCCTTCTTGTACAACATCTGCATTTGCCAGTGTATTGCTTGGTAGATTGTGATCCTTATGGCTTCGACATCCTGATGGTCTATAGGTTTGGTTCCATGGTATGACCACATTCATTGTTTTATAAATGTTAGAGCAAGTATGTTACTTTTATTATTAGGGATGTAAACAGAACCAAACATATCCTTTTGATTGAAAATTGTATTTCATAATACGCAGGGAAATGGAAATTTTTGTTGATTTTTGCATTTTGCACTCACATGGAAAAAATGTAGCTTATTCGCAGTGCTCCTAGTCTACAGTGTCTTTAAGTGATACTTACACTAGATTTCAATGTTTATGATCGTTCTTTTGTTTCTTAAAGCAAATGGCCTATGATGCCAATTTGTTGCGTGTACCTGAGATAAGTTGGCTCGGAGTCTTTCATTCAGATTTGCAGAAGTACCATCTTCCAGATCGCTGTCTTCTCGAGCTGACATCTGATGGTCTTTCTGAATATACTCTCTTGCTATTTCATTCGTTTACTTCAATGTAGATACCTGTAAAAGGTCCAAACTGTGAGTTGCAGATAAGAAGAAAGCTGAAGCAATGCTGCTGAGATGCTATTTGCACAAGGAAGCATCAAAATGGAGGTTTATTATTGTCATCCTTTAAGTCACATTTCTATGAATTTTGTGGTTCTTATTACCTGTTATTAGACCAAATTGATTTTTTCCATTCAAAAGATCAGATTATCAATCACATGCAGATTTCATAACTGCTGAGCCAGCATACTAATTGGCAAATATCTGGCCATAATTGTCCACCTGCACTAAAACCTGTCTTGCTCTTGTGTTAATATTTAGATTATATTTAAAGAATTGATCACCGAATTTGCAGCTTTCATCCTGATACAAACTCATCTAAAATAAATTTGTGGTGGCAGGATGGAGCTGGAAGTCATGCTACAAAATGGAGTAAAATTTGAGATCGAATCATTATCTGTCAACTCGCTGTCGTTCTTATCAGAGTACATCCCCATGAAGATTCAGGATGGAAGTTACCTATAGGTTCCTGTTGTACACATGATCTTATTAGTTCGAGGCTACAAGGTGAATCTACATATTACAATTCTCTGACGATGCTTATGTTTCTATGGCCAACCCTGAAACTTGTTGCATCATGTGATTATGAGATGTACATGCATGTTGCTTGAATTCAAGATTTTAAGGATCATAAAAGGATATCAGCAGGAAGAAACAGCTAATGAGAAGCCTAAACCAGCTGAAACATGTTATCGATCATCTTGAAATACATGAAATTTTGTGATGCTTGGAATCTATGAATCATATACTGACATCACATCGTTGTCATTTCCAAACAGGAGCATTTCCTTTGGAAACTGAGTGCTCTTTTTAATCTGAAAAATGAAAGGGAAAAAGGATATTCTTCATCTTGCTAATCACCAGACACCACTTTTTGCAAGAAAGTGAAGGTAATTAAAGTTACTGGAACTAGCAGTTTTTGAATCAATTAACGACTTAGTGTTGTTGAAGGCAAATTGTGAAACCATAAATATTTAATAACTTAGCTAATCAATTTATCATATTGTGAATAGAAGTTATAGAATTTGTAGAACAGTCACAAAATGTTATAAAATAGTTTATTTAATTAAGATAGGAGGACAAAGCTCCTTTAGGCTATAAAACTTATATGCTCTCATCCTCCCAGACTCCTTGTTGACAAGAAACTCATGCACTAAATAATCATCATTCTTTCTGAACTAACATAAGTCTGCTTTGTTGATTTTGGCAGGCCAAGATGTGGATGAGTTTTGGGAGTACGAAGCAGCAAATGGTGCAAGTTGGTGATAGTTTAAGGCGACGAATCCAACTTGCCACTCGCTGATAACAATGACTATAAAGTAAGATCGAATTCCTTATTATTCTTACTGTTTATGCAAAAGAGTTCCCCAGCAGCGTACTGCAACCACTAACGCTTGTCTACATGTCTGTCTGTTGTGCGGTCAAGGCTTAATATTCTGCAGGAATCAGCATGTCATCCAAAAGAAAGAGAACAAGTTAAGCAGCAAAAGCCACGGCCTTAAGGCAGCCAATTAATTGAATCCAATGCCCAAATATGTTGTTGGATTGCCTCCAGAGTCTGTGATGGCTTTCCTTGAAGACGTTCCAACATCCGGATGCTAATCCTTATAGTCTCGAACTGATGCAGATCAGGTCAAGGATGGAGAGTGCATGTGGCCCTCGCAAGACCGGTCTCCTCTTCATGCATATCCAAGTCAACTTACGGTAAGTCGACTTGCTTTGCCACATACGGTACTCAACGTTCAGGTAAAAAACGTACATAAATGAAAATATTTGGTCCGAGAAATCTCATTGGTACAAATGCCCTAATCATGGAAGTGCTCATCAATCTTATATTTCTTGCGTACCTATTCATGACTACAGTAATTAATAAGAAGACACATAAATTGGTGAATACAAATATATATATATATATATCTGAGAAGTCAAAGATTAATCATGTCGCTACATGTTTGCATAGTTTAACACGTAGAAGTTTCATGGTCGCCAAGGATGAGGAGGGAATACTCGAGAGCAATGGACGCACAAACACACACACACAGTCTTTCTCTCGCTCTTTGGGCACGCATCGATTCCATGCCCCTCGCTCTTCGTTCCCTCTCTGTTTTTGAGGAGGACCTTTTTTTGTTTGCTTGCCCCCGTTTAAACTCTTGAGTCCCCGGAAGATGTTCGTCTTGTGGTCTGCTTTCGCTTTTCGACTGGGTTTCTTGATTAATGCGGTGGCAGATTTTGTGGGGATTTCCAGTTCTTAGAGTTTCTTTCTTTCGCTCACGATTGGAACTTACGGGTTTGCTTTGCAAGGAAGCAAGCTCCCTTTTCTGTTTGGATTGATTGGCGAATCAAAAGATTTCTTTCCGAATCGGAGTCGCTTTTCTTGTTTGTATCGGAGTCGGGAACTTTCACCTTCTTCCCTTCGATATATATTCTTGTTCCAGACTTGGATGCATTTATTTCAACGGTGGTAAATAGAAGTCCGTCTGTCGGATTTCTTCATTAAAGATTCCATAACTCTCATTGATGTTTTGCTTTCTGGAACTGGTTTTTTTTTTTCGTGTGTGTTTTTTTTGCTACAAGAACTTTGTTTTACGCAGAAGTTGACGTGAATAGCTCTTCTCTGTGATCAGTTGATCCTGTGAAGCAAGCGAGTTTGGAAGAAGAGCCTCTTCGATCTTTCTCTAAATTGTGATGTATGTGAGCAGAGTTACTCTGTTTTTCCAAGATTTGGGTTTGTCTTATTGTTGAAACAGGAAATAAGGAACTATCTTAATCTGTTAGATTCCAATAATCGTAATATTTTAGTGCAGAATTTTGCTGTAGTACACTGAACAAGGAAGGGTAGTGGAGATATGGGCTGTGTCTGTTGCTGTTTGGGTGGGGGTAACTTGACTCAGCTATTTGAAGATGTGGTATCTTTTTTTTAATTCCTTAATAATGCTGTTTATCTTTGGTTCAATTCTGATTATTAATTTTGGTTGTAGGAACGCAATCATCAAGTCTTGAATTCCCTACTAGCTCACATCTCCTCCTCATGAAAAATTACTGGTTGCTTTTATGAATAATCTTCCTTGAATGAGCTGCAACTGGGTGAAGATCTTGCAGAAGATGGCATTTCTCTGATGTAGTACAAGTTCGAGAACTTAGAAGAGTCCTAGTATTTGTTTTCATCATTCCATTGGTCCAATCATGTTAAAGACTGGGAAGCAGACGCCCCAACGTCAGCCCGCCCTCGGGGTGGGACGACGGCGGGGAAAGATGAAAACAAATACTAAGACTGCGAAGCAGTTGACTGCAAGTAGCTAAAGAAGTGATTTATGTAGGTATCTGGAGTATAAATCTAAGAGACACATGGCTAAAATTTCTTTTGTTTGTATTCTCTTGATAATCTGCCTTTGATGGCCTACAATACTTGTTTCTCATATTGACTTCTCCAGTGTGGCCTTGGTTTCTCAGATACATATATCCAGTCAAGATCTTTGTTTAACTAAATGGTAAAAATGACAACATCGATAGATCCATAAAGTTCTTTGGTTGATTTTTGCTTAAAGTAATTGTAACTTGATTTGTATTGTTTGAAGAAATTTTGATTGCAAACTCTAGAAGACCTGTTACACGTGAAAGACTGTTGTTATGCCAAAGGAACATGGTACCTTTGTGTATGTTCTTCCTATTACTGTTCGTAGTGACATTTCACTGATGTGTGTGAATCTGACACTAACACCAGTTTTTTTTTAAGGCCTTGATCCTAATATAGCCATTTTCTCTTCTTATAAATGAATGTTTTATATATACATGTAAGTTTCAACCTAATCAGATTAGGATCTCATAGCAAATTCACTTCTGTCAATAGTGTGGTAGTTCTGCATCTTTTTTTTCACAAGGTGCTCAACTGATCATATATGTTGAGCACATTGACTGGCTTAAGTTACTCAAGACAAATTTTTTCCACCAACTCTTTCTTTGATATGGTATATACTGATGATTAGTTTGTTAATATATTAATCAATAACTGACCATATATATCCTGCAGTTTGATTCATTGTTTCAAGGGAGAGAACGCGTTGCTCCTTCAGATGTGCAGGGGGCAGTTCCTCCAACTCCTACCTCTCTGGCAGGAGTTGATACAGACTTTTCTTTTCCAAGGCCATTGTCATACGATGATCCCAGACTCACTCAGTCGCAGTGCCAGAATGATGGACTTGTGTTAGGGCGTGCCGAGGTTCCGAAACATCTTCATAAAAAATCTGAACCATTCAGATCTGAAAATGTTACAGACGCTGAATCAACAGACAGAAAGGAGAGCATTAATGGATCCAAGGCATGTTCTTCTGAGAGTTCACTGAAGCTGCAATCAGCACAAATGACAGTGGGAAGTTCACTATCTGAGGATGAAGATGTGTGTCCAATATGCCTTGAGGGTATGTTGGATGTACATGATTAGATACATAGGCACATATTCATGCTGTCTTGGTTTTGACTGGCTCCAACTTTGAGATCTCCTAGTTCTCATTGGTAAGATCGTATATATTACTGCAGCATATAACCTAGCAGTCACAGGAAGATCTCATGCATTAGTGTTGCAGAAGAAATCAAATGTAAAAACTAATACAGTTAGATCAGCTTTTAATAGACAAATTTGGATTTGCAATACCACAGCCACAGTGGAATCTTTGTTGGAAGCATAACATATCATATTCTCAAAAGTGAGTGATATCCAGATCTGGTGAGATTTTTCATGACATTCTGCTATATATATATATATATATATATATATATATATATATATATATATATATATATATATCTGGATTCTTTTACCTTTTAATAATCCAAGTTATATTCTCCTTCTATATAATTGCTCCGTCACCAAAATTTTGAATTAAATGAACTTGTTGATACTGTGAATAATGACTATGTTGTAAGGAATGCATATATCATGAGATGGTTACGATGCGAAGAAATTGGATTAAGCACTCTGCAGATGCTAGTTCATACCTTTTGTTTGGCATCCTAGAGAAGAATCTAAATGTATTCGAAAAGTTATTCTGAGCTCTGGCAACAGTGATAGGATTAACCTTGTCACTTATACCTTGTGTTTGTTTGCAGAGTACACATATGAAAATCCAAGGGTTGATATGCAGTGCACTCATCAGTACCACCTCGGCTGTATATATGAATGGATGGAGAGAAGTCAAAACTGTCCATTCTGTAGCAAGGTAATTTCCTTTTCCAAGTGGTGATGTAACTCCTTGTTTATATCAAGAAGTTTATATTTTGCTTGTCTGTTGTCTTTTGCTTTCTTGTGAAACCAGTTTATAATTTGAATTAGTTGATGACTAGCAGTTTTAGATAGACTTAGCTTAAGCAAGGATAAGGAAACTGGTAGCTCAGTCAGTGCATCTCAGCTTTTGATTGGTATCTATGCTGAGTTCTTATTTGTGCAAGGAGTCATTGCCTGGCGATAAGCAATGATAATTTCTTCGACCGTACTACATTTTGGCAATTTATCAGTTCTAAAATTTGAACTTTCATGATTTGATGGGCTTCGCCAGGTTTCTAAAGACTTGCATTCAAGAATGTACCACCTACTCTAAATATAAAAGACTACAAACTTGTAAGAAGAGAGAGTTTTGAAACAGAGGAAGAGTAGGACAAGAGTAGCTTTCTATTTTTCTCTCAAAAACTCTTTACAATTTCACAAAATCTATATTCTCTCATGAACCAACATATGGGGTTTATATAGTCCCCAAAGATACATCATATTTATTGTATTCAGAATGAATACAATAACCAGTGGTCATTTTGACTTATCCTTCCATAGACATCTAATCTATCTTTTCTTCTTCTTGAGAGAATGAATCTCCCTCTTGATATCATGAACCTTTCTTTTGTTGAAATTAATCTCTTTATTATATTGGAATAAGTTTATTTCCAACATTATCCCCCCTTAAACTTATTCCATCTGTCATCCCAAGTTTCCTTCGAAGTTGTTGAAATATATACCTCTTCTTCAAGAACTCCATTAAGAAATGCTGATTTGACATCCATTTGTAAAATTTTCCATTTCATTTGAGTTGGTGCAAATACTTCTTCGTAGTCAATCCCATATTGTTGTTTGTCTATGTCACGAGGACTCTCGTTTTGCCAACTCAAAATAGTGTAGTTAAATCAGACAAAACTAGAAACATTCAGTCATTAATATAAAATGAAAAGCTCGCTTCAATTCTCTTCTTTTTATCAAGAGATTGAAGCTCAAAATCATTCAGCAGATGAAAACTGATGAGATGCATTGCATCCCATGTGAATGGATTCAAAGAATGAAAATATGCATCCTGGTTTGCCAGAATTAGAATTACTTGCATAAAAGAATGCAGTCACCGATATTTCTCCAGATCCTAGTCTTCGTCAGAGGAACTCTCCGACGAGATTTGCTTGTGATCGACTACGGCAGCAGCTTCTGGCATTCTGTCCCAGTCCTTCAACTTTGAACTTGTAAGCATGTAATTGTTACGTAATGGGGCCCATCCAAGCTCGTTCTTCTTATCCATGCTTTTAGAATCACAGAACTGTGTTGTTGGCTTCTGTAACTCGGAAAAGAAGGCTTGTTTTCTTTGTTTTGCCAACACTTTCGCATTTTTAGAACCTGAAGGATTTAACCCACTTTGAGAACTTTGTGCCTTACTGACCGCATTGAAAAGCTTCACAACTCCTTTTGTTGCAACGCTGATAAGAAGCTTCTCCCTTGCATCCAGGAAATTAGCAGCCTTTACATGTCCCCTTTCTGCTTCTATCTTTGAGTTGTTTTCTTGAATTCACATTGGATTTGGCTCAACAAATCCATCTTCTACAAACTCCCATACATCTTGGGAGCCGGAAGAACCTTCTTTTGATGCACCATATATCATAATTTTCTTTTGTCAATCTAGGGATCTGAATTTGGATGGTACTTGGGGAAGAGGCCATTGCTCAACCTATGCTCTGATACCAAATGTTGAAAATCTAGATAGGAAGAAGAGAGAGTTTTGAAACAGAGGAAGAGTAGGACAAGAGTAGCTTTCTATTTTTCTCTCAAAAACTCTTTACAATTTCACAAAATCTATATTCTCTCATGAACCAACATATGGGGTTTATATAGTCCCCAAAGATACATCATATTTATTGTATTCAGAATGAATACAATAACCAGTGGTCATTTTGACTTATCCTTCCATAGACATCTAATCTATCTTTTCTTCTTCTTGAGAGAATGAATCTCCCTCTTGATATCATGAACCTTTCTTTTGTTGAAATTAATCTCTTTATGATATTGGAATAAGTTTATTTCCAACATTGCATTCAAGAATGTACCACCTACTCTAAATATAAAAGACTACAAACTTGTAAGAGATGATATTAATTATATTTTTTCCATTGTAATACTTATAGAGATGGCATCAGACTGAAATGGTCTAAGTAAGAGAAGCTAAGTTTTCTGGCCTAGCAAGTCTTTCTATGTTCATATGAACAATGGAGGTTCACTCTTTAAGCTATGAAGCCTATCTTAAATATTAAGATTACTTCACTAATTTAATTACTTAAATAAATTTGTTTTATGGAAATTTAGGACAATAATTGATCCAGAACAAAATAAGTAAATTTGTTGATGATGTCTTGGACACACCCAAAGATAAGGCCATTAGGACACTGATAGTGCAATGTGAACCAATTTAGATCAGAGGTTAGAAAGGAAGTGAAAGGTGAGACGACTGCATTAGTAACAATAGGAAAATGATGTCTGTTGAATAATCTAGTCTCACTGGATTACATGGTGGAAAATTCCATGCAGCGATGCCAAATGGTTCGAAAGAATTATTTCTTGTTTTTCAATTTATTTGTTGGATTATGTTATTGACATACATACTTACTGCTTCTTCAGTGGATAAAGAACATGAGTGGGTAGCTGGCTGACTTTTACAATGAGATGTTTTGGGGCTATATTCTTAATCGCTTTGCAGTGGGCACTTTGACATGCTTCCAGCAATATTTGCCTTGATCAAGCTAGGGAAACATTATATATATAGTATCGATGCTGATTTCGGAACATTTTAGGTCAAACATGTGAGTCCAAGTAAGGAAGCTCAAAATTGATCAAAGAGATCAGAACTAGGAAAATTGTTTTCTAAAATAGTAGGCACACTAAAGTCTGTAGTGGTTTCATCGTTAGTACACTCATGGAGATGAACTTAATCTGTCATTTACTTTTCTTAACCTAATTCCTTTATGCTTCCTAATTTCTTTAGATCTCTTGGTTTCTACAGATAATGCTTTTTAGTGAAGAAACATGATCACGTGTCTCACGGGTCTCCCTGATGAGGTTAACACTTGAAGCTGCAAATTTCCTGTGAACGTTAGTTTTGAAGCTGCAGATGAAAGATTGTTTCCATTTGGATAAGCTTTGCCGTCGTTTTTTACTTCTCTTAATTTATATTTTCTTTGTTGTTCACTTCCTGAGACAAAACCTTATTCCAGAAAGTCAACTGATATCACATATATAGACTTGAGTGTATGTTGTTCGTATATTTACTCCATTATGCCTGGTTAACTGTGTCAAAGATCTGCGTTCTATTTTCGAGCAAATTGTACTTGGTCAACAACAGTTGCTTAGGCACAAGCTGCTTGAGTCGCAGACACAATCCTGTTCCCTTAGGCTTAACTACAGCCTGTGCAACTGCCGCAAGACCACCAAGAACAATGGTGCTTGATCTAGAGATGCTTCCGCAACCCAAATCGAGAATGACGAGATGCAATAAACTAAGTTTTGTAATATTGTTGAAGATGAGTGCAACTGTTAAGACTCCGTTTTCATTACATTGCAACATCTGTAACAAATCATATTATCGATATATATATATATATGTATATATATTTATATTTATATATATATATACATATATATATATATATATATATATATATATATAATACACACATATATATAGAGAGCATCGGAGATGGCCGAGAACGAGAACGAGAACGGCACGTGACGATCGCCCATGGCGGTGTTCACGCGCGCCGCCTCCGGCAGCTGGTGCCACGGCCTCGCCTTCACCGAGCGACACCATCCTCTCTCCATACCTACCACGTTGCCTCCGTCATCGTCACCTAGTTCACTTGCGCAACCGCGGATCACGGCTGATGTACTTCTCGAGTGGTAGACATGTATTCAATCTTACAGGCCTTTTTATGGAAGCACGGTAATGCCTGATAGCTACTCCTGCATACACATGAAAAAACTCAAAAACACTGATTGCTATCTTATAGTTGTGAGGTCACTACTGCTGTATTACGGTTTGTCACTTTGTGATACAACAAATTACATTCTATGGTCTCGCATCAAAATAGGAATTACAACTTTTTGTATCACCGGAATGCTGCTGCCAATATATGAAAACAGTAGTCGGATGCATAACATTCACACTTCATACGATCGATATAACCATGCCGGCTTAGGTTTTTTGGATGGCCGATAGGGTCAGACGACCCAAAATGAACTTCTTCACGCAGCAGATGCAGGTGGACTTGTGCGGCGGCGTTAGTAGCATCGCACCATCATGATATTATGTGTATAATTTACAGCTCCAGGTGGGGCATGGAAGGTGTTCCTCTCCTGATGCAACCGACCGCAGCTAGCCATTCGGATGGCGGTGCATCCATGGTGGCAACAGGCTGCTGCAGTTCCGTACATGGGCCTGTGCAGCTCCTTCACCGCGGTAAGTCCTGCATCCCACAAGCGAAGAAGGCTTGAGAGTATGCTGCATGCGCCGGTGGGGGAAAGCCATGAGATTGCAGTAAAAGGGGTACCCGATGCATAGGGTGGGGCGCGATCCGGCTACGAGGAAGGCGGGAGGGTTTTGCTGTTCCCACTGTGCCTGCTGGGCCACAGCCTTCAACTTCTGCTTCTCCATTAGCTGCCTCAAAACAGTGACACATAATTAGGAAACTTCATTCGGCAGATTGGCAGACGATGGCAGCTCACCTCTTCCTCCAACCCCTTGTTTTGCTCCTGTAGTTGCTTCACCTGCGAGTGTGAAGCCACAGAGATTTCAGAGACGTCGTAGATTGGTGTTTTAGCTGTTGACTTCATTGGTGCTGTTCGTGGATGCATCAGATCATAAAACAATAGGATGGCAACGTAAGCACGATGACCAAAAACACAAGGGACATTGTACAACGCAATTTAGAAAATTCGAAAAAAATGTAGTCGGATATTGCTTGCCATTCTTGGCCTATCCGCCACTGAAAGTATTTCTAATAATATAAATCCTTTAAAGAAAGTAAACCGATACCGAGAATTTGGCAACATGCATGCAATCAATCTAGTAAGTCGTAACATTAGTCACGTCTATATTCAAAACATTAGACATTCAGAAACCGAAAGCCTACCAAGAAACTTTCATCATTTATTTTCTTATAACTGCATAAATATTGCTGGTTCGATGACTTATTTCGCATCAGGCAAGTACGTGATAAGGGCATGGCAAGCAATTTAAAGCATCCATGTTTTTATATGTTTCTACGTACAAGAAAGACGACTCATTTATCATACAACGAGGGCGATCAACCTATCGGCACCAGTCACTGCTCCATGGATGTCGGCAACTGCAACAACTCGTTCAACCATTCCCTATTGCATCAAGAGCATTTCTATATTGATGTTTCGTGGTACATAGAAGCAGTTGTTAACTACATTCACAACTTGCTTGATTAAATATTACACAATGCTTGTCCCTGCTCATATTTTGATGCTTGCTTCGAACGAGGTTCCTAAACATGACCGATGAATAATGCCTTGTGATCTTTTCTAAGAGATCCTGTACCCACAATACGCACCTCTACCATGTCCATTTAGATTTATTAGCTCTGATAGCTTCATTTTCATGAGGACGAAAGAGCACAACGAACAGCAAACATAGTTTGATGTTTATTTTCAAGACAAAAAATCGAAAAGCTTATGGTTTTGATCCTTATTTTTTTCTCCAATGTATTAATTATTTCTTTGTTAATTTCCTGTCCTCTGCCAACATCGGATGTAACTGTGCCTTCAAAAAAGTTGGGGCCTCAGCATACCTATGAATCAGGATACCTATGAACACATGCATCGACAATTAGTGCCCGATCCATCTACCAAATCCTGTGCATACTTTCTGGTTTATGACATTTAAATTGCTTCCAACATGAAGCTCTAGGATGATTTTGTTTCAAGAATATGCCTGTAATATTGTCATATATGCACTTCATCAAGCTATTCGGTAAGCTTATCAGTTCTATAAAAGCATCGGACCGCCTGCTTCCAGAGCAACATGGTAGCGGAAGGAGCAGAAAAGCAAAGTGCTAATTATAAGAGAGCTAATCTGTGCTGCAGTTTGACTGTAGCTCATCTCAAAATGCATGGTAGAAGAAATCAAATAGAGTGTATACGTTTGAGAGTTGGCTAATGCTGGAGAATAAAAGCAACGATAACAATTACGTGCATCTCACCGAACTATGCTTACCTTCCTTTGGAGCTCGGTAATGGAGTCGAGCATAACTTGGTGCTACAACAGGAAGAAGCTCTGTCAGCACCGGGGCAATTTCAAAAGATCTCTAAAATCCTCTTTTGCTGCGTGCATAAAACAGTGTTACCTCTGCTGTCTAATAATGAGGGTTTTTACCTTTCTCGACCTAATCCGCTTCAAAGAAGTATCCAGCTGATGCTCTAGTTGTTGTTGTTCTTTGAGAGACAACGAGTCAAGTTGCTCTCCCATAAGATGCCTGCAAGCGAGCCAACACAATCTCTTCATGTATTCAAGACAAACCGTATCTAAAAGTCCGTTACCTTTGGCTCTTATGTAAAGCTTCAATCTTGGCCTTGAGTTTGGCATATTCTTGGTACCAGTTGCCCTGTGCAACATTTAAGAAGCATCAGTCATTGTTAAACAGCAGCAAATGGGACAGTGTTAATGTTTTAACTGGTTAGGACTATTTCCACAATTATCATGGTGCAGTGAGATTGAAAAATCTGAAGAAAACTTATGATTCCTGCTCAGTAGAGATATTTGACTACGTTATTGAGAACCTCCGATTACCTTTTTCCACCTAAATTGACGGAGAGATGCAATAAAGATGTCTGCTACAAGCAAGAATTTGATGCAAACTGCTCATAATTTAATATTCTTATTAAGCTTTGCTGAATAAGAAGATCCTTCACCCTTATCTATCTAGTGTAAGATTATTTCTTCTATCAAATTTTTCCAGAGTAAAACCAGCAGAAACAACTAATGACATCCTTATTAAATCATAGATCATCAGATTTATAGGACTCTAATGCATTAGTTAAGGAGTGAGAGAATCAAAAAATCAGAAAAATAATCCATAGTTTAACAATGAAAAAGCATTCTAGAAAGCTGATGTAAATTTAACATGATTCGGTAACTCTTGCTTACATTTCGAAAAAAATTATTTGATATATAAGATAAATTATAAAATTCTTGAGTTATCCCTACTCAATCATAACTCCCCTTTATATCATGTCACATAAATATGAAAAAAATTTCTCTAAGATCTTTCTAGATTTGCTAGAGAAACACCTAGGAGTACTCAAAATATTTTACCTCTTCTACTCATCAAAATCTTGAGACTCAAAATTTAATTATATAAATAAATCTTAATTTAATTAAAACTCTTTCAACTAACTAGAATACGGATACCAACCTAACATTTGGAACAAGGGATTACGTATACCATAGCACATTATTGAACTAGAACAAGTCAAGGATGCTGCAAATTTCAAATTGATGTAGCCGCCCTGAAATTGATGCATGGTCGATCTTGACCTTCTAACATACATGTCTATATGCAAATAAAACTCTTTGTTCAAGGAGTCCAATTGCCTGCCAAATTAGGTTCCGAAATTATTATTATTATTTTTTGGGTCCATTTCTACTTCGAGAGCATGTAAAATCGGGCATCAGATGGTAAAAGAAACCACCATACCTTTTTGGTTCATATTTCCATTTGATGAACCATTTTATGCATCTTTTGACATCACAATAGATTACGACACAATGGTTCAAGGCCCCAAGCGCAAAACATGTTTGTGTTAGGGTGTAAATTAATAAGATCATATATGTTAGGACAACCTAATTACAATTCCACCAGGTCAAATAGTTATATCTAGCAAGACTTTAAGGGAAATTAACTGGAAATCACTGATGACTACAGAAGTCAAAGTAACTCGGGTTCCATAAACATGTTCAGTACATGCAATATATTGACATGAATCAGCCAATACATAATAGTGCAAACTATCATGCACTTTGACAGGATTTAGTTAACTTATGTTAGAGAAAATACTAAAAGAATAAAAAGCTTGTCAGATGATTGCATGTATGAGAAAATATATCACAACTAATCAAGTAATAGAAGCACAAATTTAGTATTAAACCATAGACCACGATAAAGGATGGAGTATATATAAAACATGCCACTTCAAATAACAATCTAATATCCAGAATCAGGTACGGATTTAATTGTATTTGCCAATATACCAAACTACTTATGTACGACGTAGTCAAATGATGATAGCTTTATGGCGCATGGAGGCTAAGATATATATGCTATCACTATACCTGGAACTCGGATTCGGAGTAGGTTAGTGCCTTTTCCGCGTAACAGTAGCGTTCGTAGCGCTCGAGAATCTTTTCCATGCTGCAGAACAATAGAAGCTGAGCGGTCTTCATGCATACAATGCATCAACCGCATGCAATCAGGCATTCAATATTACTGCTTCATGTACTATTATCCTTTTTTGGAGAAAACAAACGCCTGTAAACTTAATATTAATGTGCTATGTCTATCTCTATGTTGAAACATATTATCATATCGAAAGATATTTGCAGCATCAATTATAGATCCATTGATCCTACAAGATATATGTTGCGTTTGGAAATACATTGTATTCTTGATATGCAATGCAGTTGGAGAAAAAGATTTAAGTGACTGTATAGTTATAAAATATTTTGAGTGTTTGATAAAATAATAGAATAAAAATTCTATTTTAAATGTGCATTGATATAAGTATTATTTAGTAAAATTATATTTTAAAACCTATTAAATATTTTGTGATAAATTTATCCTTTTAATATTTTTTATATTTATTCAAAAGTGAATGCATATTTTTTTATTTAAATTAATAAGTAAAATAAATATATATATTTATTTATTTAATCTTGTAAAAAATTTCATATGGCCCAAACACATAATCAATGAAAATATAATCATATAAATAAATATAGAATAATCTCTAAAATAAATAAATAAAATTCTACTTTCTAGAAAACATAAATCATATTGGTTATTCATTAAATTATTTTGGTAATAATATAATTTTAGATAAAGTCATATGACACTTTCAAATTCTAAACAATCATATTAGTCTTCTGCAAATGTTGAAATGCTAATACTACCAAAAGGTAGAATCAACATTTGAGCATTTCCAATAGAGTATCCAAGTCAAATATTATTTGAAAAAAATTTATCAATTATCAATTCACATTTGAATTGTGCATTGGGTTCTCGATGCATATTTCAAAAATAAAATATGTTTCTAAACGCACCCATAAACTATATAAAATGGCATTGCATTTGTCATGTAAGAGAGAGTAGCATAGAAGAGGTATCAAATGTTACAATGCATAGTTTATTTTGCAGATAATCATCCAAATATAATTCACTGAATTTGATTGGATTTTTGACCTAAATTGGGCATACATTTTTTTATTCTGATTCCCTTTAGTAAACGTCCTAGTACATATGTGAGTAAATACATTATAAAATATCAATAAATACCTCAGAAATTATGCATAGAATAAAACCGTTCCTTATTAATTTTTATTCATTTTTATTGATTTTAAAGAAAATAACCATTCTCATTAAG
The DNA here is from genome assembly GCA_024322285.1 of Musa beccarii. Taxonomy (NCBI): domain Eukaryota; kingdom Viridiplantae; phylum Streptophyta; class Magnoliopsida; order Zingiberales; family Musaceae; genus Musa; species Musa beccarii. The sequence continues at coordinate 70,515,035 of CM044394.1, forward strand.
TTCATCATTTATTTCTTCATTTATTATGATTTAAATATTTTAATTTTTTATTCATTATGAATTAATCTTTTTATTAAATCTTTATTCATTAGCAATACAATTATTAATTATGATTCAAACATTAAAAACTTAAATTAATCATTGAACGTTATGAATTTGATAGTAATAAATGTTCTTGATGGGAGAACATCTATAAAAGGTGAGGTTTTGGTCCCTTGGCTCTATCTTTAAGATTTCCTATACCATTTAAAGTGAGAGTTGTGAGTCGAGAAGAGCCAAAATACTAAGAGAAACTATTGTAGAAATTTCTCGACAACAATGGCTGGAGGTACGTAATTTCATTTCCACATTATTTTTATTATATTTTTATTATGGTCATTTAGAAACAAATTATGTTCTTAAGTTTCTTACATTTGGTATCAAAGCATGATTAACCTCTGTCTTGATATGAAAAGTATTTTTATTTTATACCATGAATATGGCTTGATTTCGATTTCAAACTTTTAATACATTTGGTGTTGAAAATCATGAGTATATAATTTTTTAATATTTTTGATGAAATAAAATATTTATTATCACTAAATTACTCATGTATTAAATGAATATTTGGTCATATTAATTTATACTTATGAGTCAATTTTATTCAAAATATCTGATGATCTATATAATCTTAATTAATTAGGACTAACTACAGCATCCTTAATTGATTAAAATTATATATAAAGTTAAAATAAGGATCACATAAGGAATTAGACATAATATTATGATTGATTATATTTAATATAATAATTATTATCCCATAAGATCTTTTATTATATTTATATAATTAATCAGGATAAAATATCAGATTATTTTCATAATTTACCCATAGGGATTATGAATTGGTATATAATTTAATAGTTTTATCATAAAGATCATTTGAATCTATTTGAATTAAAAATTTAGCCCATAGGTAATTTTTATGTCATGAGATTCAATTTTAGCATGTTTCACATTGGTAAAGCATACAATTTAGACTATTAAGCCTCAAATTTTGACATAAGCATTTTGGATTTTATGTAGTTTCTCAAAATATTAATTTCTCTGATATCCAATGTGACATTCCCGAACTTAAGGGTGATAACTATAAGATTTGAAAGGAGATGATTCTCCTCAATCTAGGATAGATGGACATTGATTATGCTATTAGGAAAGACAAACCACCTACAGTCACTAATACCAGTACTCTAGTTGAAGTCGCGCTATATGAGCAATGGGAGCGATCTAATCGACTCAGCCTGATATTATCAAGACTAAAATAACTGTTGATGTATATGGTTTTGTTTACCAACATGAGAAGGTCCGATACTTGCAACAGGCTATCGACGACCAATTTGCCACTTTAAAAATAGTATTAGAAAGTACCCTAATAATGAAATTCTCATTCCTTAGGCTCATCAAAGTAAAAAGTATGCACGAGCATATAATACAAATATGGGATATTGTGGCTCAACTCAATAAACTCAAGGTTGATATATCAAAATCTTTCCTAGTGTATTATATTTTAAACACTCTTCCACATCAATATAGGCCTTTTAAGATTTTATATAACACACATGAGGATAAATGATCAATTAACAAATTAATGACCATGTGTATTCAAGAAGAAGAGGGCTAGTGATGGAGTTGGGTGAGAGTGCATTGGTAGTAACCACCTATAGGAAGAATAAAACTAACAAAAATCAAGGCAATCAATAAGGAAAAGATAAAACACCACCCTAAGCTGATATGAAAAAAGAAGCAAAGTGTTTCTTCTGTAAAAAGAAGGAACACATGAAGAAGGAATGCTTGAAATTCCAAGTATGGCTTAAAAAAAAAGGTAAATCAATCTGGTTTGTGTGTTATAAATCTAATATAGTTAATATTAATATTAACACCTAATAAATTGACTCTAGATCAACAATCCATATTGTAAACTCTTTATAGGTTTTTTATTTTATACGTAGATGATATTTTGCTTGCAACCAATGATAAATGTTTACTGGATGAGGTGAAACAATTCCTTTCTAAAAACTTTGATATGAAGGATATGGGTGAAGCATTTTATGTCATTAGTATTAAGATCCATAGAGATAGACCTTGAGGCATTTTAGGTCTGTTACAAGAAATCTATATTAATAGGCTTTTAGAAAGATTTCGGATGAATGATTGTTCACCAAGTGTTGCTCCAATTGTGAAAGGTGATAGGTTTAATTTGAACCAATGCCCGAAGAACAACCTTGAGAGGGAATCAATGAAAAACATCCCATATGGTTCTGTCGTAGGAAACCTTATATATGCCAAGGTCTGTACTAAACCTGATATTGTATTTGCTGTGGGGATGCTAGGACGATATCAGAGTAATCCAAGTATAGACCACTGGAGAGCTGTAAAGAAAGTGATGAGGTATCTTCAAGGAACCAAAAATTACAAGCATATGTATAGACATACAAACAATCTAGATGTGATTTGCTACTCAAATTCAGACTTCGCCAGCTGTGTTGATTCTCATAAATCAACATCAGGATATATTTTTTTGATAATTGGTAGAGCTATTTCTTAGAGAAGTGTCAAGCAAACCTTAACTGCTACTTCTACCATAAAAGCTGAGTTTGTCTCTTGTTTTGAGGCTACTTTATATGGTGTATGGCTTAAGAGTTTTATTTTTAGGTTTAAAATTATAGATTCTATTTCTAGGCCATTAAAAATTTTCTATAATAATTCAACTATTGTCTTTATGGCTAAGAACAATAAAAGTGAAAGTCGAAGTAAATACATCGACATTAAGTATTTAGCCTTAAGAGAACATGTAAAAGAAAAAAAAGTAGTTATTGAGCACATTAGCACTGAATTGATGAATGCTGATCCTTTGACTAAAGGCATGCCACCTCTGAAATTCAAGGATCATGTAGAAAAAATAGGACTTGGTTCTACTTTGTAATTGTATTGAAACTCTTATATACATTGTGATATTTTCTCATTCATGTGCATATTAATTTGAGAAAAAATATATTTATGCTGACCAAGAATAAACATAAGGTTTATTCATTAAGTAATATTACCATATTAAGATTAATTCTTAAGACACTAAATATATCGTGATACATGAATGATAATACTCGCTCTTAGAGAATTTATCGCTATGATTTATGTATTTATTTCTTAAGAAAGTTATTCTATAAGATTAATTTAAGTTATTAAGTTAAACGTATGGATTAAGTGGGAGAATGTAACCATTCCTTATTAATTTCTATTGATTTTTATTGATTTTAGAGAATGTAACCATTCTCATTAAGTTCATCGTTCATTTTTCTATTTATTATGATTTAAATATTTTAATTTTTTAATTAATCATTATTATTAAATTTTTATTCATTAGTATTAAAATTATTAATTATGATCTAAATGTTATAAACTTGAATTAATTCTTTATGAATTTGATGGTAATAAATGTTCTTCACGAGAGAACATCTATATAAAGTAAGGTTTTGATCTCTTGGCTTTATCTCTCTTTCAAGTCTTCAAGATTTTTTACACCATTTAAAGTGAGAGTTGTGAGCCGAGAAGAGCCAAAATACTAATAGAAATCATTATAAAAATTTCTTGACAATAATGGCTGAAGGTATATAATTTCGTTTTCACATTATTTTTGTTTTCATATTATTTTCATTGTGTTTCTATTATGGTCATTTAGAAACATGTTATGTTTTTTTACATAGAACTGTTAAAAATCATTCTAGTGGGGAAATAAGTGAATAAGATGGTTAGTTTGCTTCTTTAAATACATTTGAATGTCAAATGTGCTTCAAAAAATATATATATCATGATAAATTTAGTCTCCTCTAGCTCTTTAAATCAATGAGTTAGAGTTAAAATTGACTACTTAAAAAAATACTAATTAATTATTAAGAAGCTTTTATGAAAGCAAAATGGATTACGAAAACTCTGATTCCATTTACCAAGTTTCTAGTACGTGGCGAACTTGAAAAAATGGAAGAAAAGGATGTAAATGAAAATGTTTGTTAAACAAACTCAAATGTCAAAATGTGCGTCAAAAAGAAATATATACGTTTAGTCTTCTCTAGCTCTTCCAATCAGCTTTTATTTAGGCCTGTAAGCCTATTGCATTCGATAAACAGGTCGTACCAATTATCAGTCTCGTTCCTACTTCGTCATTGTCTACATCTGACCTCATTAACAATAAAGAATGGACTTAGATAACAATGCATGGAGCCCTAATTATATAGAACATGCAATTTTTAGATTCTTGCAGAACAATCCAAATAGGCAACAGATCAGTCCGAATATTCATTTTGGACTTCAGTGTCCGATAAAGTTTTTGCTTAAATGGCACGTGATAGATAAATATGAGCTGCAAGGTCAGAAATTATAATCAATAGGTAGTAAGATCCTACAGTAGCATTTACTCCCTGCATCTATCTGAAGGATAACAAATGAGCTGTAACTAGTCACAAATCAACAGTGCGCAGCTAAATTTTCATGCCACCTTGAGCGACTCGATCACATGCTATCTGTTTAATTGCGTGGAACTTCTAGTTCGTTTACATCACAATACATAGTCTACGCCAAATCAGCAATCCCTAATTACCCATCATATTTAAGTCAACGACATTTTGACGAATGCGGCGACGTTACAAAACTCACTCGATCCTTAACATGATCATAACAGTGAGCCACATGAATCTTTTAATGTCAAGCTCGTAATCTCCCAACTATTTAGGGTGAACTATACGAATCTTTTACCATCCCCGAGTTTTATAAAAAGTTACGTCCTTAATTAAATTAAGAGTATTGAGCTGTAATATTTTAGATCTTCCTGTATTTTTCATATATAATTAATATAAATTATTTTACATCTTCTAACCACAATGTCTACAGATCCTTAGTAGATGTTCTCCTCACCTTAAATAATTTTTCCTTATCATATTTCAAAACTATATCGAATTATTCACAACTAAATATATATTTTTTTAATCTTTTCAAGTACTTTTATCTCAACAATATAAACTTTATATATATATATATAATATTTTTTTAATAATCCAACACTTAGATCCATTAAGTATGGATGATCTTTCAATGATCTTGTAGGTTTCAATCTCCATTCTTCGAAAATGCTTTTCCAGGTACCGCAGCTAATATCAACCAGCACACCTCAAATTTTAGGATTTTAACCAAAAACAACTTGAAGCACTAAAAAATGGCTACAACATCACCATCTCCGACCGTATTCCATCACTGATAAATTGCTAAAAGTCCGCCTAAGAACCCCTAATGTACTGTGCATTCATCGAGCGTCAATTTTCACCGCCTTATGCATGTCAAGTTTCAAACATGGATAGTTTGCGTAAGTAGATATATATATACTCGATGCATACATCTAGCAGACGTGGAAATCTTATTCTACGGTACATGCATACGACAATTATTTATTAACAATCAAGTAGTGCTTCCAGTTTAGGATACTAGGGATTGAAGCAAGCACTCTAGAAGAAGAACATGATTTGTACGCAAACGCGAGTCCCTTGTAACTAAAGGGTATACTGTCTGTGGAGAAAGCTGACAACCACCGGTATTCCAAAGAATCGCAGCCTATAGAGCTTAGTGTTGAAAATAAACTAACAGGACCCGAGCACTACAGACTCCATGTACACCATTACATGTCACAAGCCGCCGAGAGGAAGACCATTGGTTTCTGCTACAGTTCACCGAAAGATGAGGGAAGAAGACAACGAAGGAATTGAAACCCTAGATCTACGTGCAACTTTTGCGACAGCATACGGCAGACTACCGTCTCGTTGCTGAAGTCAATGAATCAAACTGCAAGCAACTTAAAAGAAAAGGTTCTTTTCCGGTTTTCTGTGGCGTCAAAATCCATCCCTTCCTAGTCTCAAGCCCACGTACGAGGTCACCTCTACCTATGGGAACTGCACCTGTTCGGCAACATATATGGCAGGTAATGGGCACCTCCCCGAAGCAGGAAGGAATAGCCCCTGGTTACTCCCTAAAAGGAGTGCTGACCTATGCCATGTTCCTCATCAACCGCACAGTCTTAAGCTTGGAGAACAGCAAAGTGACCAGATATCGTCGTGTTCACAGTTCTAAATCAAGAAACAAGAATCAGAAATCGAACTCTGACGCGTTCTCGTCCAATTTTGCTCCAAATCCTACCCAAAATAGATAGTTGGCTATTCGAACACTGTAGCATCGGCAAGGACGAGGAAACAGAGTGTTTCCAGCCTTCCGACGCAGCGGACATGGAAAATCCGATCGATCGGGAATCACACCAAGAAAATCCAAAAGCGGATCCGTTAAAAGCATATAGAAAGGGCGATCAGGTAGCGCAAGAGGAGAGGAGCGAGGCGCACCAGGAATCGGTTGCATACTCGTACAGCTTGCCCTTGGCGGAGAAGATGATGAGGGCGACCTCGGCGTCGCAGAGGACGGAGATCTCGTGGGCCTTCTTGAGCAGCCCCGATCGGCGCTTGGAGAAGGTAACCTGGCGATTGATCTTGTTCTCGATCCGCTTCAGCTGCACTCTCCCCCGCCCCATCTCGATCGATCCCTCCTCCGATCTCGAAACCCAGTCGCCAAACACCGATACACCTGTAGAATAAGTGTGTGTGTGTGAGAGAGAGAGAGAGAGAGAGAGAGAGAGAGAGAGAGAGAGGAAAAGGAGAAGCGCTCGACGAAGGAAGCCAAATGCGGGCTTATGAAAACCGGGGTGACAATGGGATCACAACGTTGTCGAGTTGTGATTGGCCCAGGGCTCTGTTATAGTGGCTAGAGCGGGGGCCACCTCTCTGTCATCGTACGGAATGCTTGTTTTCTTGGGCTACTTTGCTCACAGCCCTTGCGCTGTCGATCTCTCATTGGTCGATGGGTGGTTCCCAAATGTTGGTTTCGGAAGAATACGCATCATGTCACTATCCATGATAAGCAATTTGGATATGGATATCAGATTTTGTCTTTCTTTTCTTTTTCTTATCCTATTCCAGGATGTAAAAGTCATCCGAACGAATCATCATGTAGCTACCCGTTTTTATAATTTATGCGGGTGGATTAAATTTTAGTCAACTTACTTGTCCATGAATTCCCAACAAAAAAAAAAACCTTATTTTTATTTGTTTTTATTAACGCTAGTTTTCCATTTATTTTCTCATAATATTTTTTATTTTTTTAAAAAATAAATTTGCTTCTAACTTTTGCCTCGTTCGTCGTGACTTTCGTCTTATCGTTGGGATTTATCACACTAGCCTTTCTCCTTTTCTTTTCATAACTCGAGCGTATTAAATTGTAGATTTTGATAATAAAATCAATTGATTCAAGAAATACTTTAATTATAAATTCGAATCATCAAATAATCAAATATCGAACTAGAGGGTCGAAAATTGTGCAAGTGTATTATTATGCTGGAATTGAATGTCAAACCGAAAGATTGATCGATATATAGGAATTTTATACTATAGGTTCAGACATAATGTCGAAAAGATCAAATATTATATCGAACGATTAGATGTCATAAGAAACTCGACATGCCGGTGGAAATGGATGATATGCCAAATGATATTGTACTGTGTTGATGGTTCAAATGAAATACCGAAAGATCAAACGACATGTTAGAAAAATGGATAATATATCGAAAGCTTCGAAGATATACTAGTTGAGCAATTGATGAGTTAAGATTTTAGTCGAGATCATTTTAGATCGGTATTGGATTGAAATAAATATGATTTTATTCCTAATGGCAACATCCATAATAATATCAGTTATCCCACAATATATATGTACAACATCCAACTGACTTTAAATGTGGCATCCGTTGAGGGAATCCTATTTCCCTTGTCTTTTCATTATAGTGCAGCAAAACTTCAGTAACCTATTTAAAATGAAGCTAGAGGCGAAAACTTTTTGTCCTTGCAACATCCATGGCATTAAGATCTCTCATCATATGTTTGTAGCTGACCTTCTTGTGGCATTCAGGGGGAACACTAAAACCTACAATAGTTTTACAGCCATCCTGTTTAAGAATGAGTCCTCGACCAACCTCTCCATTAATAATAATAATAATAATAATAATAATAATAAATCTGACATAACACACTTAGGGTGAGTGAGTGAGGGGCAATGGCCTATCTTATATCTTTTCATATATAAACTATAGTTGGAAAAGAAGTTTCAAATTGTACTGGTGGATAAAGCACTTCGAAGGGTGCATGGGTGGTTCAAAGGACTACTATCTTAGACCGTCAAGGCTATCCTCATTAATGAAGTCCTGAATGTTATCCCTACTCACATCCCAATGAACACTAGATTCCTCAAAACATTATCAAGAAAATAAAAAGGAGTATGGTGACTAGTCCTAAATGGGAGGGTGGGCTCGGCATTAGAGACCTAAGTGTGGTTAGAAAAATTATTAGTGTTAAGCGGCTCATCCCTCTTCTCAACAATCACGACCTCCTGTGGGTGAGGGTTCTTAGAGTCAAATATGACAACTTTGTCTCTTGGAATGCCACCACAACTTCTAGATGCTCCTGGAACTGGTTAGACCTTTGTCAGCTGATGAGGGATACTTTGGAGGGGTTTAAGAAGTACAATGGGGTCTATGTTGGCACAATCCTTATAAGCTATTGGCTTACTTTTGTTAGCATTAACTACTACAACTTTTACTTCGATGACCTGGTATAAGCATAATTCGTTGGAGGTTTTCCTTACTGTTATTGCTCATACATTGTGACACTCGTAAATAAACAAAAACAATAATCTTTATCTTAACCATCAAGCCGCCATGGAGGAGAGTGGCTGTTGCATCCATAGTTTGAGGGTCCTCCAAAATCCTGAGGGGCTGTAGCGATCTAGACCGATCAAGGAGGCGCAGGTACGGAGTCTACTATCAAGGATGAGCACGGACAAATGGTGGCAGCGGGATGTGCGGGGCTGTCAAGCCGGCGGTCCTGTACAGGCAGAAGGCCAGGTTACACTCTCGGCCCTCGCGAGGACGATGGAGGGGCGCAAAAATCTCGTCTGATTCAAAGCAGTAGAGTGGGTGGGTTGTGTTGATGGCAAAGCCGCTGTTTCTTGGTCTCGAATGAAGACAGAAAAAAGACACTGTCCAGAGATTAATAGAGCATAAAAACATTGCATACCAATAAATGAACACGGAGAAACTTGTGCTACGCTTAAATTATAAATTCAACTATCCTCATTCGAATAAAAATACAAAAATAATTCGATCTTTATAGGACTCAAAACATCTTTTTATTACCACGCACACGAATCTGAATGCATGGTGAATCAGACTTGAGGTGAATTAAGGTCCCAATATTGCTCGACTCTCCTCTGCTTTGGAGAGTGTGGCGTCTGTCTTCCTTGACCAAAGCTTCCGAAGTAGATGGATTTTTCATCTTGTGCAATTTAAAGAGCCGAAGCAGAACAGTTCCGAATTCTCTTTTATTGATACGAACGCAAAGAAATGATTACAAAGAACAGGGATGATACGAGTCTTGATGTCATACCATGAGCACTGTGCATATCTGAGTGAGGAAGGAGACGATGGCCGTGGATGTGCTTGTCGAGCTCATACCGACACCATCTCTCCTTTAATTGGAAGCGTGACGCATGGCACAGCAGAGAGCCCCTCCATGGCCGGTCAACAAGGCGAACAAGAGCTACTGCTCCTCCGGTTCCCTCTGTGATGCCCAAAGGGATACCCTGGGCTCCAGTTTCTGCAGCTCTCGCTTTAGAATGTGTGGATGTGAGCAACAGACAACAGCGGCGCTCGTACGGTAGGGACAACTACAAATGCTGTCCAATCACTGGAGCAGATGGAGCATATGGACTGTAGCTGAAGGAAACAGCTCCATGGAGATGAGGCCAACAAGCATAGTTAGTTAACTCTCAGATGCATTGCATTTACCACTTGATTTGGAGTTGCAGTCCATGTTCTCCTTTTTCATCGGCAAATACATTGACGGCATGAAGGATGAGGCAGCCGAAGACAGCTTTTCTCCGACACATACCGTGTCGAGAGCTGAGCGAAGGAACGCTCACGTTCGACAACAACAGCATTTATATCTTGAGACCAGCCCATTAATATGCATCGCTTCTTCGGGCAGCAGCAGGACCAAAGAAGGTTCACGCAGGTCATTCCTTGGCTTGTGTTGCTGATGCTTTCATCATGAAAACGTCGTCTTCCTCGTCGGTCTTACGGAGATGACAAAAATGACGATGACCGAACCTAATTAAGCGCCTTCCTGCTGTTGAAGAGATAGCGATCTTGATATTTGGGATTCCTGCACAGTGCGTGTGCAGCGTTCTCCACATGATCCTATGCTAAGCACACCCTTCTTAATGGATAACAAACATGAGGATCTAAGCATTATTTTGCGGGTCTCTCTCCGTCCAGAATCCTCAACAGTGCAACACTGTTGATCACAAGACCCACAGCCATTGAAAGAGAACCTTGCCAATAATCTCACTTCGCCTCCAGTATTCTTTAAGAACCATCACTCACATCTACTATGCAGGAGTCAACACCTGCATGCCTTCCCAAGGATGAATCACCTCCACGAGAAGTCATTCGACAGCTGGAATGAATCCGACGAGCTCGACGTGTTCGAGGCGACGCGGTACTTCTCCGGTGCGATCGATGGCACGGGCCTGCAGGTAGGTGGATTTGGCTCCCATAGAGCCGTGACGATGGAAGATAGGGTGCCGAGCAGCGTGCAGAAGGGAAACTTAGATGAGAGACTAATAAGCAGCAGTTCCTCGCTGATGAAAGACAAGAAGTGCAAGCAGCCCAGCTCTCCCGGCGCTAGGTTAGTCGGCCTACTCAACTCTTTCCTCCATCAAGCGGCTTCCGGGAGGAAGCTCAAGTGTTTGAACCCCACCTCGACGACCAGAGAGCCGCCGGAGGAGGGGGATGCGAAGGAGGAGAATAGCCTGGGGGGGAGGGAGAGAAGAAGAAGCATCAGCCGTTCCCAAAGCACCAACAGCACTGGCTCCAAGTCCAGCAAGTTTTGTGGCAGCAGCAGCTTTACGAATCCAGACTTGTATCCATACAATTACCGTACTACTCCATCGATCAGTTACAAGTGCAACAGCGGCCAAAAATCTGTCACCTTCTGCCCACGAATTGAGGCATGGGGAAGCACAAGCATCACCGAGCTGCTGCACAGCAGCGGAGTACAAAAGGAAAAGGATTACAGACTCCACGGAATTAGATCCGAGGAGAGAGATGCGCATGACAATGAGAACAAAAAATGGGTACTGAACAACCCCAGCGATCAGTATCCGGGAAGAGATTGGTTCGGAGATTATGATCTGCCATTGCCAGGGGTAAGAAAGAACTCGGTTAGAGGGAAAGAAGAAGAGGAGGAGGAGGTGTCTGACTCCAGCTCCGATCTGTTCGAGCTGAAGATCTGTGATCATGCTGCCCTCTCGGACGGCTTGCCCGTCTTCGCAACTACAGATATCGAAGTCATCAACAGAGCAAGTACTGCATCTTAGCTAGCCATCTTGTTTCTCTCCCCATCTCTCCGACTCCTCTTCTCTGTAGATTTGGTGTAAGGCATGTTGGAGTGGCTGGAGCTTTTGATGTGAAGCAATGGTGTTCCTTTCAATATGCACTACTTTTTGTTCATCCTCTCCTTAAGCACACTCCACTTAGCAGAGGCAATCTCCAAGCATCGTAGATGCAGTCTTAACAAGAAGGGTATAGTCCTAATCATGCACTGTTAATGAAGTTGACCTAACAACACGAGCAAATGGGTCATTATAGTTAGGTGTGTTGACAATTCATGTGCTGAAACAGGACAAGCACTCAAGCAGATGAAGCTATCAGATATATATATATATATATATATATATATATATATATATATATATATATATATATATATGTACTATTTCTCGGGACCCAACTCGATAATTATATGAGTTAAAGATGAACATTACTATCCACATACATCCTTCTCAATTCTGTATGTCAATGGAAGGTTCCCTAGGTGTCATAGTCCAGCATGTCCCAGCATGTCTGCAATACCGTCTCCCTCCATTGGACCGAAGACACATCGAGACAGAGACAGGGCCTCGACATGGACCTACAACACCATTAGTGGTTGATGTTCTACTTGTCATAATCTAAATGTGAGATTATCTTGGGGACTAAATCTAACAATTGAAACCACTGCAGTTATGCAGCATGAAGAGAATTGGGTTGAGGAAGTTCTGTCCAAGAAGAGCAAGCATCCAGTTCTTCGAGGAGAAGCTTCTTCTGGAAATCAAATCAATGACTGGGACTTTGGATTCATAGCCGCTTGCAGCTGTCAAATTCGCCAATCAATGCAAGAAAACTTGTGTCGGAACATTATCCTTTCAGTAGAATTGTTCATCAGAATATGGAAACAATAAACAAAGACTACAAAGCATCAAATCCCATGGAATACCACTATATGGTGCGGTACAAAGAGGCCAATGCCACAATGAATTCGGATCGCCGTCGCTGTTAAGGACCGCTGCATGCACCAGGAGTCGACCCAGCCTGCAAGGACACAAAGCAGTAGGAAGAAGATTTGACATGGTTTCTAAGCTCCTGTTTCTATCAAAATCTGCTGTCAGAGCCATTCCTTCTTGTTTTCATTTGAGGATTATCATTTCTAAATTTGAACCCGCATGAAATTATAGCAGAGAAACAGGTGAAGATCTTACCACACATGCGTGCACATCATCGCAGCCACATAGCAATCTCCCATTAAGCATATCTGTTGCTTGAAATGACCCTCCTCCGTCGCTTCTCTGGAAATAAATCCAATTCTTTAAATTTTCATCATTATTTTTTTTTCTGGAAGAATAAAAAATATTTGGATAAGGTGTGCAGGAGACTAATAATCTTCCAGTAGAGTTCTTTGGGAGTAGGATTTGAGAAACAGCACCTGTTGCTGTGCTTGTGGTTTTCGTGCTCATCAATGAGCCTATTGGCAGTGTCAAAAGCAGAGTGACACAACGAATACCTTGTAGAAATCGACGGCCACAAAATTGGCCCATCGGTTGTTTGCTGCGCCATAGCACATATTGAGCATGTTGATGAGTCGGCCGGAGTTATCTTCGCATGTTGTCTGCTTCACTGGTATGGAGGAGAAATAGTTCACCAGCACAAGAGATTTGGTCGTGTCACTTAGTGAAGCAGATTCAGCACGGTTGAAGCACTTGCCTTCTTCCATGCCATCGTCTCCATCTACAGAGTCGGAAGAAAGAACCCGAAAAGTATATTTTGAGATCTGAAGAACAGAACAGATGACGAAAATGTATTGATTTCGGTTCATTTTAAGAACTTCTGACATGTATCCCTTTCTTGCCCCGTTGTGGTGTTGGCAGCAGTCGATCGTTGCATGCCCCATCAAAAGCATCGAGCATCTCAAGAAATGAGACACCGGTATGGTGCATTGCTTGATAAAGCTTTCAGGAGCAAAACCTCAAATGAAGAGAAAGAAGATCTTGCTTACACTGGTTTTCCACCATGTAGTTCCACTGATAGGCTATCCCTTCTGTGTCCTGCTTGGATTTGATGGATGTGAAGACGATAAGGCGCTGGTTGCCGGCAACCATGTCGCTCACTAGAGGCCAGTCCTGGCCATCTCGGGGCATGCTCGAGACTGGGAACCAATACTTCGTCAGACCTGAATCATTGAAAAGCTTCGGCAATCCATTCGGAGTCTCAACATAGTCCTCTAAGATCAACGTGACGATCTCTGATGGATTTGCAGCCAAGAAGGCTTCGACCTCCTTTATGGTATCGATGGCTGGTTCCTGGAATCAACAGTCTCAATGAGCAATAAACGAGCGCTTGATACCGATCATGGAAACATGATGTGATGTTAGGCAATGCAAACCCAAATAGTGAAAGGATTACCGTCCTATCTGCTTGCAAAGCATACTTACAAATGCAGTGATATCGTAGCATTTCCCACCGGTCGAATGGCACAACCAGATGTCATCTTCAAAGTCGTAGGTGTCCAACATCAAAGCTCGAACGCCATTCTGCAGATCATTGTTTTGGAAGATAACTTTGTCATTCGTGCTGGCGTTCAAACAACAACTTCACGAAGTGTGAAGACTAGGAGGACTACGTTCAACTGCTGAGTGACAGTGTCCTCCTGATTTGTGATGGTAATCCTCGGGACGCCAGTGTGAGATGGCTCCCCATCAATAGCATAAGCATTGTGTGTAGTGAGATATGCGTATTTGTTGAAAGGCAGGGAGTTATTCTGCGCCAATGGAGCAACAAAAAAGGAAAAAACTTGCAAGATAAATGCATAATACGGATGAGAATCTGTGGCATTGATTGGTGTGAACAATTAAAAGAATCAATGAACCATTTATTGGGGATAATTCAGACAAATTCAACATCTATTTAATCATAATAATCAATCACTGGTGACTCATCTAACACGCTACGACAGATCTAACTGCACGGGAAGAAGACAGAGTTCGATCATAATTTGCAGTGTTACATCTCTTCAATTTTTTTTTCTTTTCTAGAAATTGTTATTTTCATCCAGTGAAGAAAACCCATGGCATGCGTGGATCTGAAGCTTAATTGGTGCCTTTACAAGAGCAAAACTGAGCAAGAATCCAAAAGCAGAATGCAAAGCAGTGACCAAACGAGGTAGGGGGCAACAAGAAAACAAAGCAATACCACAATCTTGAATTGGTCCGTCACCGTAGACCGGACACACCTGGAGCCGGAGAACCCTGAGGGGCAGGAGAAGCAATACAGCCCTGCCTGGCAATCGCTGTCGGTGGAACACTCTTCAAGAAGCTGCACGCATGCGAGTTGTTCATCGCGAGGTCAGTCAACTCCATGAGAAGTAATAGTAACAGAAGCAAGAACAGTGAGAAAGGAAACGATGCCTTGCATTCTCCACTAGAACAGGCAATTGCAGCGCCGACGGAAGCCAGCAGGAGAAGCAGAAGGAGGCTGCAACCGAGGAGACCCATTCCAGTTTGCAGGTGGTGCGGATGAGAGGCGGAGAGGGGGTTATAGAAGAGAGATGCGAGACAGGGAGCGGGCAGCCTGAAAGAGAATTGAGGCATTCCAACTACCACCCTCTCTGCCTGACAAGAAAAGACTCGTGGAAAAGGAAGACGCAACATCACCATCACCATCACCTACTGTGCTTTGAATCAGTCATAACCATGCTGCTCAGCAATAACTTCCATTTTAGAAGGTCAATACGTGGATAAAGTCCACAAACACGGCATTGTTGTGGTTCGTGTCAACAGGTGAATTGTCGACGATCGAAATATGATCACGCATCTTTTGGGGACAGCCGCGCTTGCTAGACTGGGGAGGAGTGAGAGCACAAGTAGACCTCAGCTGGCTGTATATGTATTGGAAAGGGTGAGATTTTGGAAGGTGACACGAGCTCAGATGACATCAACAAGGAAAGAGTTGCAAATTGAGATGTTATATATATCCTTCTGAAAGCTAATATTTATGAAGGGACTACCAAAGTACGTTCGTTAAAATAATATTTGAAATCCCGGCACTTGTACGGTACGCCGGACCTGATCTTTCTATTTCAGGAGTCACACGTCAGCCGCAGGAGTCGAAAAGCCCGAAGCCCAAATCCCAAATCTCGAGGCCCAAAGCCCACAGGCACCAGTGTCGTGACGGTGGTAGTTTCGTGATTAGGAATTGCTCGATTTGGTGTGGAATAGTCTGCGCGCACCGGGCCTTTCGGCCCTTAAACGAGCCGCCAAACCTACCGCGAAACCGGAGCCGTAAAACCTAGAGCGATCAAGATGGCGAAACCTTCCGTCTCCCTACAGAACATTAAGGATTTTTGGAATTCCCAAGTCAATGACGAAGCCAATTGGGCCGTCAACTCGGTAATTTCCGCGCAACCCTTTTTTCAATTTTCGGCTCTTTGTACTTTTAATTGGAATTACTTAGATCTGTTGTAATGCTTTTCCTTCTTTGATGCTGTTATTTGGTATGTAGTTGTTGATAGATGTGAATTAGAGGGTCTTCTTTTCTTTGGCATGTGGATTGGTCTTGTGGTTGCTTGAAAGAATGGATATGTGATTTGATGATTTCAGTGGAATGGGATTGGGTTAGTATTCTATATCGAGCTGTCTACGTCTAAGTTCTTTGACATAACTATCTATCTCTAATTGGGTGAAGCATTGCTGTGATCAAAGAAGACGTATTATGTGTTCTGACTTCGTCATAATCTTAGCTGGTGGATTATGCTTGATGTTCATGGCCTTGTTGTCCATACTGTCTAGGGACAATAAGGCGACGTCTTATGTGTTCTGACTTTGTCATAATCTGTAGCTGGTGGATTATGCTTGATGTTCATGGATATGTAATTTGATGATTTCAGTGGAATGGGATTGGGTCAGTATTCAATGTCGAGCTATCTATATCTAAGTTCTTTGACATACCTATCTATCTTGAATTGGGTGAAGCATTGTTGTGATCAAAGAAGACGCATTATGTGATCTGACTTTGTCATAATCTGTTGATGGTGGATTATGCTTGATGTTCATAGCGACGTATTATGTGTTCTGACTTTGTCATAATCTGTAGCTGGTGGATTATGCTTGATGATTATGGATATATGATTTGATGATTTCAGTGGAATGGAATTGGATCAGTATTCAATATCGAGCTATCTACATCTAAGTTCTTTGACATACCTATCTCTCTATAATTGGGTGAAGCATTGTTGTGATCAATGAAGACATATTATGTGTTCTGACTTTGTCATAAGCTGTAGCTGGTGGATTATGCTTGATGTCGATGGATATGTGACTTGATGATTTCAGTGGAATGGGATTGGGTCAGTATTCAATATCGAGCTATCTATATCTAAGTTCTTTGACATACCTATCTATCTCGAATTGGGTGAAGCATTGTTGTGATCAAAGAAGACGTATTATATGATCTGACTTTGTCATAATCTGTAGCTGGTGGATTATGCTTGATGTTCATGGCCTTATTGTGTATCATGATATGTCTAGCTGAATCAAAAGCATTTTCATCTCTTTTTAGTATTTGTAGTAAAGTCTTCTTAGGTCTTCCTTTACTTCTCTTGTTATCATTGATCATAATATACTAAAATTATCCAATCATAACATCTACAGTTCCCGTTTGAATATATTTATGTCGTCTTAGATAATTTTCTCTTATTTTATCCTTTATCAGGATAATACCTAATTCCTTAAATTAAAATATATTTTTTAATCTTTTCTAGCAACTTTACATCTATCTTAACATTCTCATGTCTTCTGCTGTAATTTTTTGTTCATGTTGGTTCATAACCGTTCAATTACACTCTTCAATCCATAGAACTTAACTGGCCTTTCAACTGCCTTACAATTTTTTAGTAGTCTGAGGAGAATATTTTGAGTGAATGAAAATCCTTGTCATAGTTGAAGATCAAAAGCTGGAAAAAAAAATGATTTTCTTATTTTAACTTTTTATTTAAATATGCATGAAGATTGAGATGCTGATATCTCCATATTGTATGGCATCATAATGTTATTGGATCTCACATTGCCTGATGCGCTTTACGTCTGTCCTAGAGGTTGACAGCAATTGCAGCTAATGTTTTATTCCTGAATTCTAAGACAATCTACTTTCAGATATTTACACGATGAAGATATTGGTGGGCAGCTATTGTTAATTTTCGGATGCCTTATATTATTTTCTTTCTCATTGGCTTGGTATATTGGTGATGCTGTTTTAATCCGAGGCATGACAGTATGACTATTGTTTATTTTACAACTTATTTTCAGAAATACATTTGTGCAAGCATCATAAATGGTGCATATTTCAGGTGCTCAGTCGATTACTGCATGAGGCTGTACCTGAACTGTAACATATGTTGGATGATAGACTAGAGATCTGTGGTTCATCCTTCCTAGAAAGTGTGTTTTACCTCATTTAACAACTTTTCAATATTGAAGAAAAAAAACATCTAAAGTATCGTGTTTACCTCATGATACTTTTTTTTTTATAGCTTTTTTCCCATACTGTCATGTTTTCTGAATGTTGAAAATAATCATTTTTAGTGCATCCTGATAAATTCAGGAGGAGTTGGTGCAATATTTCCAGCCAACCTTTTTGTCATAGTTGCTCTCCGGAATGCTTAGTGTTGTTGATGGTAGTAAGGAGCTGCTCTTGTCACACGCATCATATATAAAGTCAGGAATGATGTTATCATCTAAATTAGTTGACTTCATGTCATCTCTTTGATGATCCAAATTCTCTGCCTCTTAGTTTTTGGAAATATTCTTTTTGATGGTCTTTAGAATCCTGAAGCCCATTTGTTTAAGAAGAAAACCCTTTTATGGTGTAACTGCTTGATGAATTTACAGCTAATTAGAGAAACAACTTGTACAAGGGGAAAACCGTTGTGCCGTACGAAAACCATACTAAGTGAATCTGAAGCTAAATTGATAATTAGATCTTTGCAAAAGAAAAAGCTAGAGAACTTATCAAAAGCCAAGAGTCGAGGTATGCATCCCATGCATATTTACTTCTTCATCTCCACACTATGCTGCAGGTCTATAGCCTAAAAGATGTTAATCTATGTTTGAAGGATAATGAGTCTGACATTTTGGCAGACAAATTCAAGTATCAAATATGGATGTGCTCTTTCTTTTGGATAAGCAATATTATTCTGGTGGAACTTTATGAAATATTTTGTTGACTTGTTATCAGACAAATTCTAATATCTGCTGCTGTCATTAGTCTGAAAGACTTTCCAGTATCTTTTATGGTTTGCAACGTGTTCACTTATCAGTTTTTATCCTCTTTTTTTTTTCTCAGAAGCTGCTTCGTTCAACCTGTCTGTTTGCTGGATCTATATTCATAATGCGCAACTTTGGAAATCTTATGGCTGTTTAAGATATCAGAATTGTTCACTGGTCGGTTTCTTTGGTTCACATGCTGACCTCCTCAAATGGCTAATCGAATTATGTTCTCGGCTGAACTTTTTCTGGCTTTGTATTAACTGGGTATTTTCTCCATGGTGTTGTCTGACCGTCATTGACTTCAATCAGTGAGTGGTTTTTATGGTCTTATTTATTGATGATTTTTCCTTCAGTTAGACTTGCAAGCTTATCAAATTTCTACAAATTAGGTAAATTAACGTGGACATTTGGCATAAACACTTTTGTTTTTCTAACCAGTATCGAATAATGTTTCGCCTTGTGCAAACTCATGCAATTTCTAACTCATTCTTCCATTGATTCATGTAGAGATTAGGCAGGTCGACTTCATGTTCATAAAAGGAAAAAAAGATATATCTTTTTCAATGCCCGAGTATTGATATAGCTAATCCTTACCTTTAAGCTGCTTACTGGTCCATAGCATCAACAAATACTTATTTTCTCCATAGTGTTGTCTGACCATCATTGACTTCCATATTCCCACCCTGAATGCTTGAACGTGCAGGATATAAGAAAGAACACTGCTTTCGTTTCACAAACACCACGAATATCTAAATGCATAAAACGACTCCTACTCTCGATCTACACTAAATAAAAAAATTGCAGGCCAACACCAACCGCTGAAGATTATTAGAAGAAATTATATCCTAATTATATTAGGAATAAAAAACCGTTGTTAGTACACTACGAGATCTCTTTGGCTGCTTTGTTTCGAGATCCACCAAGGGAAAAGCCTAAAGGGCGACCGGGAGATGGACCGGCGATGATGAAGGAGACGACCAGCTCTTCTTCTACGAATGATCCGAACTGCTGCAACCTGTTGTGGACTCGGAACCGTTTGTTATTCCAATTCGAACCCTGATTTGGGTCGTCCTGGTCAAACTCTTGAATTAGCTCAAAATTATAAATTTATACTGTTTCTTTAGTGCTTTATGATTCGTGCTGATGCACTCGACATCCCCCGGCAATGATCCCGTTTTCGATGCGGTTGTTAAGATGCTTCTAGATTGGCGCAAAAGAGGAGATCCGTGTACTTGGTCGAACCGGTTCTCGATGACCCGAGCACTAGGCCGGCCATGTCGGTACTACTCCTGGCTCGACCACTTTTGCCCCCTCCATATGAATGAGGCGGCGAGCAGAGTGCCACGGTCGAGAGAGATGTCGATCCCGCGCCCCGCCCCACAAACCCCACCCCCACCCCACACCACAACCCCCGCCCCCCGTGGCGATCCCGCGAATCCGGAGGCGGAGGAGAAGGAGCCCGAGGGGAGCGAGGACATGCAGCAACACGGAGACGAGGTAACGCGCTCCATCCCGTTATTGTCGCCTCTGCTTCTTGAGTTGGTCTGTCGATGTCTTCTCTCCTATGGGTTTGCTCGTTCGCTCCCATCGCTCGCTTGTCGCCGCGAAACCAAAGGACGAGGCTTCTTGAATTCCTCCTCTTCGTGCCTCGAGTTCTTGAGGCGGGTTCTTGAATTCCTCTTTCGCGTGGGTTGTCTTGTTCCGATTGCTTGTCGCTAACAGAAGAACGAGCCGGAGAAGCTGGAACGCGGAGATACCCTCGTTATGCGTTTTTATCCGATACTTTTAGGGTTTCCTGAATGCTTCCTCCTCATCCGTATGCCTTTTGCGTGATCGCCTGGTGAACGAAACCAAAGGCCGAAGTGCCCGAGAGCAGCGTGGAGAATTATGAGCCGGAGGTGCTGGAGTACGGAGTAAAGGTACTGCGCTTGCAACTCGACTTCTGCCCCCTACTCTTCCGCACGATCGAATCGTGCCATTTCAACCATTCTCTTTGATCGCATACCAGCTCTCGTCCTCTCTCACCCCAGCTCCATAACTCTGTTTCTCCCTTTTTTTTTTCCTTCTTCTCGTGCAATTTACTTCAACATCTTCTCTCTGTTTAGGTTCCTTCTGTCTAAAGATCCAACGAGGATCTTTGTGTTTATTTGTTGATTTCCCGTGCTGAGATGAAGAAACCAATCCGCTGTCCGGCTGACCATGCTTCCATCGCAGCACTAGAAACAGACAGCCTCATCGTCCATGATAAAATCAAAATTAATTAAGTCAAGCTTCACCGATCCTTTTTTGTGATTGACTGCTTTTGTGATTACATATCATACATGTTCGAAAACAACAAGAGCAAGAAAAGGCCACCGCCGTGTGCATGGCGTCCACCGACCATATTAGATCAGCAGCAGGTACTTGGTAGTGTTGTGGAGTGCCCGAACCCACGACCGCGCATTTAGAGCCAGCCATAACAAAACGAAAGGGTTGCTGGATTCAACCCAACCAATGGATTTGTCCCAATCGTGTTTGCAGATGCAGTCTGCTTGTGCATTCACATCAATCAGACTTTGATACTAAGCTTCAGATCTATCAAACGCGCACACACGCCTTTCTACGATCCTGCTGTCTGCCTGCTTGCCTTAATGGCACTTTGTCTTCGGAGATCATCAATAAACGTTGCTCGAAGAAGTAGAGGGTTACAAAAATAGGACATGGTTGTGAAGATAAACATTTTAAATTAAATATGAGAATATACACCATTATTTAATTAGAAGAGTACTTTTCATAGGTTAACCACTTAGAAAAAACAAATTTAGGCACACGGCACCAATTAAAAAATGTGGTTTGCAAGCATAAAATTCTGGCATAACTTCCTTTTTCTTCGTTACATTGGAAAACTTGTTCGGATTGTTGGATCTGCAATCGCCTTCCTCATCTCCATTTATAGTACGAGTTCTTCTGAATCTGATCTCGAGTCTACCGAACCTCATTGATATGCTTAGTGGATTCTAATTAATATAACTTGGAGGCAAATGCAAGTTCTTTTTATCACTTTGACCTAGAAATTGTTTATTTGCTGTGAACTATTAGATATTGGTACGATAAATTTTGGTTATCCGAGAGACACATGGATGGGGTTTGGATTTGCCTCTATTGGGAAGTGAGGTGCGTTTCCGACAAAACTTCTTTAAGCTAATAAGAATTCATATTATGTTACATGTCGAAGTAAAACAATTGTATTCAGATGACTTGAGAATGCACTTTGAGATATTTTTATAGCATGGTGGATGATCATCGAGTTGAGACCATGGAAAATATTAGGAATAGTTATATACGTCGTTACTCTAAAGGTTACAAAGTAATAGTTTAGTGAGTTATTTTTGTCGTAAACACCGTGTAGCATACGTTATGGGGTTGAGTTGACATCCTTATCGGTGTTACAATAAGTTCGAGTCTTGCCTAATGTGTTAGTTGAGTGGAAGTAAGATGCTAATCAAGTAGAGGCAATGTTGACGTCATGATAGGTCCGAGTCCTGCCTTACGTGTTAGTTGAGTGAAAGTAGAATGTTGAACGAGTGTAGGCAATGTCGATGTCACGGTAGATCCAAGTCTCACTTAAACGTGTTAGTCGAGTGGAAAAAAGACGTTGATCAAGTGGAGGCAATGTCGATGTCATGATAGGTTCGAGTCCCAACTAATGTGTTGGCCGAGTAACAATGAGATGTTGATCAAATGGAGGTAACATTTCGACCAAGTTCTTGATAATTACGCGTTAGGGATTGCTTATTATTGGGGAATCTTATGCTGTGGCCGATGGGTTAGCACAACTTAGTTCGATCCCGAGTGCACAAAGTTGCCCACATGGCCGCTTGAATGGGGGTGGTTGACGTCATGTCTCGGTCTAGGTTTCGTCGCCAGAATCAATCCGAGGTAGTGTAAGGAGTTGCTCTTCCTTCCTCGTCGAATTACTGCTCCTTCTTTGGCGAGTTCCTGCACACAAGCTGAAGTCGGGAGGGCGATTTTTCAACTTGACCCCTTCCGAGCTCAAATCAAAATTGGCGGAGTTAGGGGGAGTTGAGCTGTTCAAAGTTCGACCTCTGACGCTAGTCAAGAGGTTAGCTTTTATACTAGTAAACAAAGGTTGGTCGTAGACGGGTTGTTAATGGTCACCGACTCCTCGGGTGGCCAGCCCGTACCCACAATGCGAGTGGCGTCTGACCTGCATCGATCCACGGCTTGCAGCATCATTTCGAGTTTTCTGAAGCGGCTCATACCCTCCTTGCGAGCACATGTCGATCTACATAGATCCGCGTTGCGTGGTGTCGTCTTGAGTTTTTCGAAGCGGCCCTCCGTGCGAGCGCCTATCGATTTGCATAGATTCACATCGTGCGCAATGCTATTTCGAGCTTTTCGGAGCGGTTGTATGCTATGCGGCATCGTCATGTACAACCTCGGACGATCAGAAAACAGGCAGCCACCTCATCCAAATCCGAGATGTCATGTTGACGTGGCATGCCATTTCAGCCTTGAGACTCCACGTTAGCATTGATGTGGCTGCTGATTGATGGCACCGGGGTGGTATTAGAATATGCCCCATCACTTATGTGTCATGTTTGTTGGATATCATATATGTGACAAACTTCAAAATAGTATAATAGTACTAGTTTACGAAAAAGTATTTGATTCAGCTCTAGTTGCCGAGTTTCAACGGCCCAGTGGAAAATGAAGACTTAGTGGTAAATTTGATGGGAGGTCTCGATGCTCTTTGTTATTTTGAGGGTTATCTATGATCTATGATTCTAGAATTAGGGGGGTTGCAAGAAAGCTATGCTGTCGTGTGCAGAGTTTGAAATTTAGGTGGGGGGAAAAAAGTATCTGAGATGTCCATGACATGATGATCCATCCGATCGACATGTATCATGACATCAGGCGATGCATTCCATCGCGTTGAGGTGCCCAGGCATGCAACTCGGCAGATCCATGGCCATGTAATCGTTAGCTGGAGTGTGTTGAGCGCCTGACCTCCTCCTCATCTGGTCCGGCTAATCATGCAAGCTAAGCAATCATTTGGTGGACAATTGCATCATTTTGCAGTGAGAGGCTCGAGTTCTTATGGATTTGGATCGGGCCACGTACGTGCAAGTGACATCAAGCACTCGAGTCCATTTCTCCCCAATTAATGCTCTCCTCTCAGGTGGCGTGGCTGTCACACCACAAAGAGACACTGCTGCCTCCCTCTGTCTCTCTCAGTCATGGCCTCTGTGCTCGTGCGCGTGTGAGGACAACACGGGCCACATCTAAACCCCATCGATCGATCATTGAATTCATTAATCATCGGTCCGGTGCGTCGGATAGTAGGAATAAAAGTACAGTACTGTCACTAAAGCAAAGTGTCTCTGGACAAGAATTACACATGGAGACAGTAAACGACGGAGGGTGGTGATGGCCATCAGTGCTGGATCAACCGGCCTTGGCCTCCATCATCGTGTAGGGCTCCCAGAAGGGGAGTTTCCTGCTAAAGAACTTCCCCACCACCTTCTCCTCCAACAGCTGGATCGCCTCCCTCGACTTGATGCACCTGGGCGTCTTGTACTGGTTCACCGACGAGCCCAGCGACACGCAGTAGTCCATCAGCGCGTCGAAGGCGCCGCGGCGCACCACCCGGATCTCCAGTGGCCCGATGGACCGGTCCCTGCTCCTGCACCGCCGGTACACGGAGTCGAGGCACGACTCGATGGTGGAGCAGCAGTCCTCCATCACGGCTGAGTCGACGTCGAAAGGATCGGAGCTGGCTTTGGTCTTCAGCTCCCAGAAGAGCACGTAGTGGCCGGGGATGGAGGAGGTGTCGGCGTAGCTGGTGTACTCGGTGAGGAGGCAGCCGAGTGGCTCCAGCAGGAGCTTGGCCTGCGTCACGGCTTTCAGCAGGTCCTCTTCGTTGGTCTTGTCGGTGTCGACGCTGAGGACGACGTTGCGGCGGTGGACGAAGCGGAACTGCGGTGCAGCATTGTGGAACCCCGTCACCTTAAGGATGTCGCCAACTCGGTACCTGTACAAGCCTACCACACACGGGCAAGTGGAAGTTGCTCAGGTCATATGTCAGCTGGACAATCCAATCCCCGCAAGTACTACTGCTACTACTACTACTACTACTGTTAACTTCTCCTGAAGGGTGTCTATCTCAGATCGACAACAACACGGAGGAAAGGACAGGATGCACAGTGAACTCCCAAGTTCAGATGTACTGCTACGTGGAGTCAGGCACATGGGATGAGGTTTGACTCAGATATCGACTGCCTCATCCATCCGTTCCATGCCCATGAAGCGGACTAAGTCTCCCGAAAAGTTCACGACAAAGCCACTACTGGCATTTAGGGATTCATCCTGATGATGCAGTCAGTGGCACAGTTGTCTTCTACATGTGCATGCTTTTTTTATTGGTACCCGTGTGAGGTCTCACTTGTCAGTGCATGTTATCGAGGACTGGCCCCGATCCCTCCCTGCTCCAAGACCCAGTACTTGGAGACAAAAAGTCAACACAGCCTGATGGCAAAGACATGACACGGGTGAGCTGTTTGTTTACTCCCATTGCCTATGTTAATTTAGACATGCAAGATCTAATCACCATGATGTGTGTGAATGGGGGGGGGGTGGGGGTGGGGGGAAGAAAGGTATGGCTGAGATGTGGCCAAAGCAATGCTGTCTACGATTCGAAGAACGAGGGGGAGACCTCACCTGTGAATGTGGTGACGACGAGCTCGTAGTAGCGGCCGACCTCCACATCCACAAGATCCACCACCTTGATGAGATCGCCGGTGTAGTTGCACTCCACGCTGCCGGCCTCTCCCCCGTCGGTCTTGTCGGCTTCGATGAACTCGAAGTAGGCCATGTTGGGGAGGAGAGTGTAGGAGACGTCCGATGGCAGGTCCAGCGGGCGCAGATTGATGCCGAAGTAGCACTCCGAGGAGGCGTACATGGTGGAGACTAATGGCAGGCCGCCGCTGTAGAATTCCAGCAGCGGAATGTACTGTGCCATCGATCCGGTGACTATGACGTCGACGTACTTGGTTCTCGGCCACAGCCGCCGAACTATCGCCTCCCAGGGCTCCCTCCTGCACTCCGACTCGATCACGTCGGCCAATTCCGCGTTGGGCTCGCGGAGGATCCTGCCGACGGCGTCGCGGCAGCTTGCGTCGGTGATCCAGTCGCTGACGGTCCCGGTTCTGATGTTGGAGCAGAGCTCCGGCCAGTGGTCCTCGAGGAACTTGATCGCGCGGAGGAAGGCAGAGGCGAAGACGGCGCCTACTCGGAGAACCTCGTCGCGCTGGGCGAGGCCGCAGAGGAGCTGACAGAACATGCTCTGCTTGCTGTCGGGGCAGAGAATGGCCTCGTCCGGGCTGGTGTACACATTGAACCTGTTAAAGGGCCTGCTCCGGAAGTGGCGGCTCTTGTAGTAGCTGGTGAGCACGGGCCTGGCGGTGAGGCCGGCCGGCGTGCTGTTCTCCGGCTTGATGAACAGGAGGTACATGCCCTTCCCTTGGTCCAGCCCGTCGACGTACCTGAGCGAGTTCAGACAGGTAGCAGCAGGCGTGAGGTCAGGGATGCTTAATGACCGACTCCACTGTTACATTAGCCCAGACGAGGGAAGCGGAATCTCACTGATTCATCACCGGGATGAGGAGATTGTAGAGGAAGGTCTTCCTATCCAGTTCTTCGTCCGTGGAAGGCATCATCTTGGGCTGCCCGCCAGAAGTCCCAGAGCTTGTCGCACAAGAACATCACATTGGTACCGCAGTCAATCAACCGCGAGGTTGCTCATGGAGACGAGTCATGATGGCGACGAGAGTTACTCACCTGGTGAGCAGCTCCGAGATGGGCTGGGCGGAGATGATCTGAGACGGCTCCCCATTGGCAAGACGGTCGATGTAAGGCTTGACCTGATCGTACTCCACCACCGGCACCTTCTTCTTGAAGAGATCACGGCCCCTGTGGCCACGGAGGTAACCATGTAGGTACTCCGTCCCCTCGTTCCTAGTCAAGATCTCATTCAGAACCTGCTGCTGGACCTGACGGGCATTGGCGGTGAGGTCCTCGATGAGTCGCGTGCTGCCCTCGAGGTCATTGGGATCGCTGCTGGGCATCATCATCGATCCGGCCGTGGAGGAGAAGCAGGCGGTCGTCCGCGAGGCGAGGGGCATAACACCAAGGAGGAGGAGGAGCTATGCTCATCGGCTGGCCATGGCGCCGAATGCAGCTGAGCGAGGAGGTCTCGGATCATATATAAAGCAGCAGCTCTCTCTCTCCCTCCCTCCCTTGCGGAATTGGGTTTCTGCTTCTTGGTAGCTTCTGAAAGAGAGGGTCAGGGGATGGCAATAAAGAAGTGATATGCGGGTTGGAATTTTGGGAAGTGGTGCATTAGGAGCAGATTTATTGGAAAGAGCATTATATGTAGGGGGAAGAAGAGGTTGTGAATGTCCTACACATGTGCTCGTGTCTGGTACTCTGTGATTAGATGCCGCTATTATGGTCAAACCTCATTGGGGTTGTATGACATCGCCACACAACAGCCTTAGGGACGAAAACATTTTCTCACCTGTGGCCACAACAGTACAAGAGCGGTCTGAGCTGAGCTGCCTTTCCATTCGCCCACCTCCATGACCTCACTGGGCTTTGCTTCTTCTTAGCTTCAGACAAGCACCGGATGAAGTCGAACAGGCTGTCTGCAGCTATTATGGCTGGGCTTGGAAGCTTATTAAAATGAGGAATGTACTAAGGATCATGTGGGAATTGGGTGGTTCAAACATGCACTTCTCGCTCCCAACTTGTTACTGTTTTACCATCTTAAACAAACATCTGTGTTTAGGTCAGAGTCATTCAGATAGCATCCATCATTTGACTTCCTAAACTGAGATTTGCAGGTACAGAACAATGCATCCAAACAGATCTTGCTTAACTTAATTAGCATCGCAAGTCAAAGGATCACTTCTACCGGTCTCCATCAACATGACAGTAGAATGTGGAGCCAAATCTCAGGTTAAGGAATAATTTACACTCGGTGGAGCTGGAATCATCATGCCAAATTAGCTTTTGCTTTCACTGACATGACGACAAGTCATGGATGGGATATTCTCAGACAACTATGTGGATCAAGATCATTTGGATCAGTGTTTCGGCAGAGCAGCTGCATCATCATGATTGAAACGAGAGTCCTTCAGGTTTTTGAGGAACACAGTGAGCGTGTGCGTGTCATACTAGGGCAGCAGCCTGAATGGCCACGGTGAGAGGAGGAGGAGACTGACAACGCAGCGGCGTAAGCTAGGTCTACTGGTGGTTAAAGAAAAGGGCGAAGGGATCAGAGGAGTAAAGAAAGGAGAATGGAGCCAAGTGGTTTGGTTTGTTTGTGATGAATCAACAAAACCGGGATCTGCTGGATTTCGTGCACCAAGTTTGGGTCATATAAAAATGTGTGGGTGCTTGTCTTTTAGGGGGACAGAGTATCCTTGAAAAGGGCAGGAGAAGAGCAGGAAAACAAGGGAGAGAGTCGCACCCCATGCCAACCCCAAAGGAAGCTGCCGCGACCCCACCTCCCCATGCTTATCCATGGATTTAAGAAAGCTCTTAGATTTCGACCGCATGTGCTCCTCCCAGTCCCACCCACTGCTGCCAAATGCGTGCGAGCGCTGACGTGACAGAATACCTGATGCAGGAGGAGGGAGTTTCTACCATGGTTTTTACCTCGCATCTGTACCAAGTGTCGATCTTCTCTTTGTTCTTCTTCATGGTCAGGGATGTTCCTGTTACAGCACCCAAGAAAGGTTGGTCATGGCGATTAGCTTAGCTTCCTTCGTATAAGAAAGCAAAAGAAGCAATTCAAAACTTAGCCGCAGAAGACAGCACGAGCGGCGTGGGGTTCGAGAAACTCTTTTTGGTGGCTCATGCAGCACGAAAAGGACACTCGAAAGAGGGCCCTTTCCTTCACGGCCAAGCGATCAAAGCGAAGCGCGAAAGCATCACTGTTCCTCGTTCCTTCATGCACAGGAAGCACGAGAAGTGCCTGCATGATGGATCGGCAATGGGTGGTTAGCCGAGTACTTAAGTGGTGGCAAAGCAAAGATGCAAGGTGGAGAGTCCCGAGAACCTCGCGAAGGTGGAAACGGGTGCAGGTTGCAGACCTGAGGACCACAGCAGTGATCAATAGGCAATGATGAAGAATTCGTGGCATTCTGTCCCGAGGACCACGAGGCATCTGGGAGATAAACACCGGCGGTGCCTCCTCAAGGGGTGCATCGCCAACAGTCTCTTAATCAGCTTCATGGAGATGATGATGGTGTAATAGTCCATCTCCAGGGCCAGCAGTCTCTTAATCAGCTTCATGGAGATGATGATGATGGTGTAATAGTCCATCTCCAGGGCCAGCAGTCTCTTTAGTAGCTCCAGTAGCGGACGACGAGGCCTCCAGTCTTTCTTCTCCTCAACGTTGCACGCCTGCATCACATGCATTCGAGGAGCGTCGTCGAGGTCTCACCAGATCCAAGAAGCAGCGGTCCTGCGGGAGCTAAAGAAAACATCAACTTGTGGTGCTGATCACAGTGCATGGAGGGGGACATGCCCACATGAACGAGGGGTGGTGGGCAACTGAATCTTGTGCTCGGAAGAGTAGAGAGGGTATCCAAACGCTTCTGCCCTAGCAAAACGATCACATGGCGCAATTGATAAAAGTAGTCTGCAGCTATAATCCAAATCTTTCTCCAAGGAGGACCACATGAGCAGAGGGCTTACGTGCAGCTGGATCTTCGGGACACGCACATGGCGCCTGCACCATCTCGAACTCATCCATCATCAGCAGGCAGCAGTTCTGCTCCGTGTACCCGAGACCCGTCACTGCTTCTCCAATGTTAAATGTCTCTTGTTGTGATGAGATAGACGATGACACCGAGTGCTGGAGTTGGATCCCGTGAAATATATAGTATGATCGGCTCTGAGTTGTTGTGCAGCTCCGGTTAGTAGTTTATTCTGCACCTGTGTGTACAAAGTCAGTACCTCGTCCTCATCAAATTGGAATAGCAGAGGCTGCTTACCAGATTAAAGAGGTCTCAGAGTAGGTTATCAAACCTGAGGAAAAGAGATCAGATTGTGAAGTGGAACAAGAATGAGGAAGGGAAGCAGCTTGAGACAAAGCATCCGCCAGAACAGAGTTTAATGCTAGCTGATTGAAGCAATTAAGAGTTGCGTAGTTGTGCTAACAATCATCAGAATCAATTAAGGGGGCATGTGGAACATTTCCAGACATCTGTAGGACACATGACCGTAGTCCTTTTCCCAATCATCCCTGCCTCGTTAATCCAATCCAAACCCTACCCTACCCTTTTTGTCCTTTTGATGGAAACTAAATCACCATCGTATGGTCACGTATTTGGTTATAGTTATAAAAAATTACTGCTGACAGCCGTAAACTTAAATCACCGTTGTAAGGTCAGGCATTTTACTTTATTTTTTAAAAAAAGTAAAAATGCCTTGTACGAGAACTCATACAAACATATGTCTCGCTTATAGAGGAAGATAACAGATGGGTCATAAATTTGGTACCTGGTTCTCACATCCAGCTCCGCAGAGTACCCAATTCCCATTGAGATTTCCTGTTGGTTTACGGCTGCAGACCAGTCGAACAGAAAATAAATTAGAAGCTTATCAGGGTGCCGTAATTTTGCAGATAATTCTAATGGAAATTAGAAGCCAAACCCTTTGCTGTTTGTGACAGTAAACTCAACACAGAAAAATAACAATTTTATCATATCTAATGTACCTTTTTCACCAGAGGTCACAATCCAAGCATGGTTTCTTCAAATGTATATTTTGGCTGACAATCGTTAACTGCTACATTTTCATTTGAGATAAGATAAATGATATATAAAACAACACTTTACATTGCATACATGAAGCGAAGAATGATGCTTTAACGTTCCTGACATCAGTTTAAGAAAAGCTTGGTTCAAGTCATTAATGGAGAATAGTAGTGTCATCCAAGTAACTACGACAGATAGCAACCAAATGGGGGGTTCTCATCTTCCAATGTTCCATCATATCAGGTTGACTGAGAGCATCCTCAAAACTGTATCATCCTGTGTCAATCTAAAAGACAAACAAATCTATCAGAAACCAAGGCCGAGCAGCAGATTTTGACATGATCTTACCTTATTTCGGCAGCCCAATGGCCTGAACATCACAACAATCTCATCGTAGGAAACAATGGCTGGCTGCTTAATATGACGACTTTGTAAAATCTCACATTTGATCCAACACCTCTCTTTGCAGAAGAGAGTTATGTATTTGCTTACGGAAAAGAGTTTTAACATAAGACTAAGCTCCAATAGCCATGAATCTTGCTAATGGAAGTCTATTTTGTGGAGTCTGGTAAAGTTTGCAGAGACAACATATTTAGTAGCCTTGTTGCCCTTTCTAAAAACATATTTGACAGTGACAACAACAAAGCTCCTAAACAGAAAGAAAATATTGCTAGTTACATTAAAATTGGACTAGGGGGCTTGTATTTCCTGTTCAAAATATCAACCAAAGTTTGAGGAGGGTCCTTTCCTGATGCACTGTTTTCGGGCTTTCTGAAATCGCACCAGACTCACAGTAAAGGGGACTTTTACTCACCACCTACATCCGAAAAATTGCAATTACCATCCTCATTACTGATTGTGAACAAGCAATGCAGGAATGTACTACTGAACAGCACAAGAATCTATTATTGACATGCAACTGTGAAAACCAATTACCCCAACTACAACACCACAATAATCTATTATTGAACAAGCAGAGCAAGTGGCTCTAGTGACCAAAAATACCATGTTGCCATCACCACAGACTCTGTCAACTGGCTACTGTCCTAAACCATAACACAGTTGTCTTCTACATATCAGTTGTGTGACAACATTTTAGTGAATCAAATTAAGCTCCTGCATTGTCACAATCAGAACTCTAGGATAATAAACAGACTTGAAGAAGCTCAGAAAGGAAGAAAAATGCAGAGCCATATACATTTGCTATTTTTCGATTCTTCTCAGTATAACCCTAATCCTCCAGGAACCAGTGAAGACAAATACAAAAATTCAAAAAAAAAGCAAAAGTTATCCGGTTTAACATGAACTAAACTCTTGAAAAGGTAATTATCATTAAAAGAATCAGATGGGCTTGGAGTAAACAGCTACCCCAGCACAACACTTTAGCCAATTTCAACAGGTAGGGCCTCGGTTCATAGATGAGAAATAAAGTATTCTGAATGCAACACAGTGCAAGGAAGTTTTACCTGCTTAGCTATTCATTCATTGTAAATTAAAAATTCAACAGGTTAAATCACCAGACGTGCTTTAGGAACTGATGGAAGTGGGTAGAAACGGGAGATCCATGATGTCAGCATAGATTTCTAGATGGACTAATCAAATAGGACATCATGCAGGAAACACCATAAAAGAAACAAAACCGAAAAAAGAAAAGTCTGATCATAAAGCAGTATGAAAAGGAAAAGAGAGAAGAAAAGCAAGAAGAACAAATTCATGAATAACTTTCCTTGGCAAAAGCAAAATGTTGCAAATGAGAGAACCTTATGTAAAGAGGCTAGTGATTTAATGCAGAGTAAATGAGGTTGGGATATACAGAACATTCAGCTGCGGATTTAGAGTTTTCCTTCTAAAATCGTGTCACGGATTCTCAGCCTCTCACGGATTGTTTTCTTCTTCCCCTTAACAAATCCATCGTCCTGAACGTGTGTCCATGGTTCAATAACAACAGAACATGATTTCTCAGGAAGAAGTGAAATGACTTCTGATGTTGATCCAGCATCCTAACCCAGTCATGAACCTAGATAGGGCGTATCACCTCAAATCATGGCTTTCAGACATCAGTATCAGCGCCTCTACTTTTACATTCCCTATAACCCACAGAGGGGTTTTGTGGTTGTCATGGTCACTACCTTCGGATGAGTTCATAAATCCTATATGACCCTTGCATTTTCTAATCATTTCTCCCTTCTCTCCCTTGGGCTTATGTAATTAAGCTCAGACGGGCCATAAAGTTTTGGCCTGCCATCTCTGTTAACAGGGATTGATTGAGACCTTTGATGATTGACAATACAACCAATCAATTCAATAACTATGACATAACGTTTAAAATTTCAGGTATCGACAGACTTTAACCAGTGACGAAAAGACCTGAATAATCAGCAAAGCAGTGCTTGTTTGGGGACTTTACCGAGAAGTCTGCCTAGGTGAGGTTGGCGACCGGAGAATCACTCATGGACCGACGAAGAGATGTAGCCGAATTCGAGGCAAAGGCCGCGGACGCGGAGACAAAATGACTCGTACGGCAGCCGCGAAGACGACGAGCGATCGGAAACCCTAAATCGGGTTGCAGAGCAGACCCTCAAATATGACATCAAAATGAAGCGCGCATATATATATATATATATAGAGGCTTTTTCGTTATTTTTGATGCTAAACAAACTTGACCATTATTTGACGTCAGACCACCGCACCACTGACGTAAGGCTTATGTACGTGTCAGCTTTCTGAATCGTCCACCTCATATGAAAAAGAACTTACGATGACTCTGCGTTGCATGGATCTCGGCATGCACCAAGGAATTACCTCGCTGATAAGAACGTCGGCAAATATACTGATGAGAAGATAATAAGATCACACATAATAGTTAAATGGCACACTAAATCTCTTCTCAACACCTTTCACAACAGTAATTGCTCCACTAATCTGACAGTGTTAAGGAACAGGACTGTGACAGATAAAGATAAACCCAGCTCGGATCACCCACCGCTGCATGCCATCAGTTTGCAGCTTGCAGCGATCGGCATGCTGCGCAAGACCACAGTCAGGCCGAAGAGCACTCCCCCACTCCAGCCCCTCCTCCGCTGACCGCTTCCTCATCTCACCCGGGACGAGCAGCACGCAGGCGCTCGACGTGTTGCCGTTCTCGCCCAGCACCCGCCTCGTGGCCTGCATCTGCTCCTTCTTGCAGCCCGCTCTTGGCCTCCACCTGGTCGAGGATTGCCGGCCCGCCGGGGTGCGTGATCCAGAAGATGGAGTTCCAGTCGCTGATCCCCAGCGGCTTGAACGCCTCCACCAGGCTCTTTTCTATGTTCTTGGATATGAGCCCCGGCACGCCCTTCAGCTAGCGGTCTTCAAGCATATTCTAACCGAACCATTGGGATCGAGTCGAATCAAACTAAAAAACGGTTCATTTCGTTTAAAACATAATAATACTTCGAATCGAAAACATTTTAGACCTATCTAATCGAACCGATTAATCCGATTAATTAATTTTTAATTTTTAATGATTTTAAAAATATAAATATTTTAAATAAATTGATTTGATTCCGTGAATCGATTCTGTTCAATTGAATCAAACTAAAATTTTGACCCAATTAGACTTATATTCTCAAAAAAAATTATATCATATATATATCATTCTAAATAATTAGACATATATTTTTTTATTTTTTATTTAAAAAGATCATACAAAATTAACGACTTCACATACAATATATATTTTTTTATATTAATGATGAGATCGGGCTGTCAACTTAGTGACGGACCGTTTGGCCCGTGATCCGCCGATGTCGTGATACGGACGAGATCGCTTTTTGATTCGTGCAGAGAGTCGGCTGCGGTTGATGTTAAAGTTGTGCCTATCTTTTGTCTTTTGGCATTTGTGCGAAGAACTCCACAAAACTTGGTAACAGATTAATTAGTGTTCGAATGGGTTGACTTGGGACGACCATTGTGACGAGTATTTACCATGTAAAAAACTGTTATACCAAAGAAAATTTTATCTTCCATCCAATAATTTCATGATTCTATAGTCTCCGCTATATTTCGTTCCTACCTTTCATCTTTGAAGGTACAATAATAAAATTACAGTTATCAAATATTAACAATCAGTCCATTCTCCCCCTTCGCTCTTGTCGTCATACCTTTTTTTTTTCTTTTAAATTTATCCAATTATGTATTTTTCATCCACGTCTGAAAATTATCATTTGGTATGAAGTATTTTTTTCCTGGTTTTATTTAATATTACAAAGATTATTTATCAAAAAATAGTTTATTTAATTTTTTTGATAAAGGATAAATAATAAAAGCGAGATTCGAACTTATCAGTTAAACTAGCTAGCACTTTCAATATTAGATATTGATTTAATGGTATATATATATATATATATATACCATCAACTCATGAGAGGTTGATGGTTTGAGTTTACCATATCATAAGGTGTTGAAATCAGAACTCGTTTTCATCATTTATCTTTGAAAGATAAAAATACTTTAAAGCATTTAAACGAATGACCTTTATTTTTCATTTTTTTTTCTTGATTAATATTTTTTATTTTATTCTCATCGAATGCTTTTTATTTTTTTTTTTAAATAAACTTGTCCAAACTTTTGTCTCGATCGATCGTCACCTTTTGCTCATCATAGTCATCTCCGTCTCTTATCATCATCTGACCTCTTTTTTTCTTTTCTCTCTTTCTCTCTCATTGTGATCATCATCGTTCATTGTTATTGTTCATCACCTCTACCACCCTTGTCTCCCTTCTCTTTCTTTTCGTACCTCCAACATTGCACTTCTATGTTTCATTGTAACCATTTTAGAATTTACACAGAGCATTATCGAGGAGCTCCTCAATATCATCGTCATTTGTCATAGGATGCAAGACAACTCAGGTGCGTTCTAATCGTTGCAATTAACTCATTGATTCCATGTATGCAATCATGAGCTATTTAAGGTAATAGATGATATATCGAAAAACCTTCGACATTGACATGTGTCGATAATAGTGTATTGTACAACAATCTATTGAATAAAAAATATAGATAAAAAAATAAAATAATTTTTTTATGAGAAAATTTGTCCCTTTAATTTTTTTTGACTAGCATATAAATAAAAAGAAAGGAACAAAGAAAACAAATATTTATTTTTTTCCTATAGAAAAAAGGAAATATCTTTCGCTAAAAAAGGGGAAAAGTAAAAGGAAGGCATCCACTCTCTCCACGAGTGGCTTTCGATGTCAGCGACCACTTCGTTTCCAGTGGCACTTCAAAAGGGGAGGAGGAAGAGATGCGTGTGTTATGTGATGCATTATTTGTTTTAGGCAAGAGGGAAACGAGGAAGAGATGGCGTCGGAGAGCGTGGGATCCTCTCGTGGTCGGATTCAGGAACCGAGGAAGCGGCTGTTCCCCGAAGAGGGAGGAGGAGGAGGAGAGGAAGTGACGTCCGGCAATACGCCCGTCGAAGAACGCCCCAGGAGCTACAAATGCTTCGCCTGCAATCAAGACGGTCACTTCGCTCGGGACTGCCCCGGTAAGAGGACGAGCCCCGCTGCCCTCGGCGAGGCGGAGCGCCGGGTGTACCCCGAGCGGCTGTGCCCTTGTGGGAGGGGGCCGTGCGTCGTGCTCATGTCCAGGACCGCCAAGAACCCCGGGAGGCATTTCTACAGCTGCCCCTCTATGGTGTGGTCGATTGTTGCTTCCTTCCTTGTCTTTCATTTTCTTTCTCTTTTTAGAGGGAATGACTGATTGCAAGTGGGTAGTTTTTTTTTTTTAAATAATTTTAACCTTGTTTGCTTTTTCTCACTATTTCAGTACAATTATCGTGTTCGAAATGGGTTTTTTGGTTTGATTTTGGAACCTCTGCATCAAATACTTCTTTTGCTGGAAGCGAGTTCTCTTGTTTTAATTGGACGCTGTTCACTAATTGCATTTTGAGGTGTGCTCGAAGATGTGTTTCGGACCCGCTTTTCGTCTCTGTTCTTCAGCCTCACTTGCCTGAGTTTGGTTCGAATCCTTTGCTTGCTGAACTGCATCTGGTTTGTTTTCTTTATGTTTGCATTTGATGTTAAAATTAGTTCCTTTTTACTGCACCTTTCGAGTGTTTTGTCCAACAAGATATGCCTTTTTTCATAGAACTGATTTCTTGAAATTTGCATCAAAATTCGCTGCAAAAAAAGAGAGAGTCAATTTTCACTTTTACCTAAATATAACTTTTCCTCGTTGAGCTATGGCTTTTAGTGGACTTTAAAATGCCGAGGTTTTGCATTAACTGAGAAGAAATATTCCACCTCGTTGACAGTTCTTTTCTCTTTGAATTTCTACACTTGTTCATATCCAAAAATGATCGAAGTGCTTAATTGAGAAAGAATAAGATTACTCCTCGCTGTAGCATTCTTCACCAATAATTTGCACTTGATTAATTATGGGTGCAAGGGGCAAGACCATGTTGACTTCCTTAATTGCAGTAGAGAAAATCAAGAATTTTGTTTAATTCAAATTCTCTTTGTTTTTTTGGTGGAATCCATAGTTCTTTCAATGCTTATCTTATTGTTTTTATCTTTTACCTTACCAAAGAACTGCAGCACATTCTTAAATTAACAGGCCCTAGGTTGAGTGAAATTTAATTCACAATTCCCCATCCTTTGTGCTACTCTTTTAGTTTGAAGAGAAGTGCGGTTTCTTCTTGTGGTGTGACGAGGCAGATTGCAATCAGCAGCGTGGATTTGGTGGTTTGGTGACACCGAATCAGCAGCATGGTCTGAGCAGCCCGGTCAATCAGCAACGTGGTGTCAAAAGCCCAAACAAGCCCTATCAGCAAAATGGTTTAGCAGAATCTTCATACCCCATATGTGCTTGTGGCGCTGGGAAATGCAGACTCTTGACAATGGAAAATGGGGTTAATGCGGGTCGTAAATATTTTGCCTGCACGATAAAGAAGGTAATTCTGGTTTGCATTAGTACATCATCAACTTTGCCATAAGAGAGTGGTTTTTGTCGGTTTAAGATGAACAAGATGCAACATAAGATTTTTCTGCTTTTCCAAGCAAGTGAGTTGTTTTTTAATCAATTCTGGTTTTATTTAATATTTAGTTTTGTTAATGAATGCTGGTTATTATTGGTATCGTTGATCATCTTCCTAGCTTATGATGTAGTGGCAGCTTAAAATCTTGATGACATAATGGTGTTGCCATGATGAGAACAAAAAAATTTTATTTGCCTCCTTTCAGTCTCTAGTTGATGCTTCTTATCATAATAAGTTGCAAATGTTATCCATCAAATTTCTTTTATGATCGTATAGTCCAAATTCTCTTTTTATAACTGAGCTTCTATTCAGATCCTTGGTTTTGTTTCTTTGTTATTTTCCGTCTGTATGTTTTGTTTGATCAGAGTTTTAAATAATATGAAGATAGATCATTCTTTCCTGGTGGTCAAGCCTGTGCTTTGTTTTTTCTAGGCCTGAAACAGAAACAATGAGTTTGTGCTTGAAATGCAATGCTAGATCTAGGGACTTGGGACTTGCCCTGCAATTAACTCCATTGCTTGAACTCCTTGCTTAAAATTATGTTTTTCATATGTTTCAGAGTGGATTTGAAATATGACATATGCTAATGATTTCCATTTCATGGCACAAGGCAGCTCATATCCTTTTGGATGATATGTCCCATATGGTGCTGGTTGAGATAAGATAAATGTATTCCTTGTTTTAGTGCTTCTAATTGTGTGAGGGAACATGTGGTTTTATTCTCTTTTTTCTTTTTTCTCCCCCTTCCTGTAGCATTAATACGATGAACTACTACCAGCTAAGGACATGATTCATGATCTCAGTTCAGACAAATCTTTTTGGTAGTTTATATATCTTTTTTTTCTTAGTGGAGGTTTTGATCTCAGATTGGGATCCTTCAAGTTGTCAGGTGTGGACATTTGCATTATCTTTTGTGCATCTGATTTTGATATGCATGGAGCCTACTGCTTAAATACAGCTAAACAAACAACAACAACCACCTGTGATATCCTAACGATACAAGGTCGGCCTGAAAGTTTCTACCACTATTAAGGGGGCCACATCAGTAGTTAGACTAAGAGTATCAAACTTCTTTTCTCTGTTTTTGATGTACATTTTATAGGTATCTTTATCTATTCTTCCAACATATGTATTCAAATTTTCCAATTAGGATATGCATGGATTTGATACTGGTGAAAAATTTGAAATTACTAATCTTTACAAGAAGCAACTTTAGGAATCTCAAGTCTGAATGACAGAGATGGTATATATATAGTGTTCAGTTATATTTCCAACCTATAGACTTCTTTGCAGGGTGCCAAAAAATGGTTTCACAATTATTTGGGATGGCAATATGGGGTTCTATTTGGTAAAGTCATCATACATACAGAATCACATATGAATGCCTGATACCTTGGTTACATTTTGCTTTTCATGGATTTCTATCCGCATCTATTTGCTGTGTTTGCTTCATTTTATAAATGAAGCTGAGAAACAATCTGGATTTGTCTTTCTCAGGGTCAAGGAGCGTGTAATCACTTCCAGTGGCTTGACAGCCCAGCAAAACAATCTGGGGATGAAATCCTTGAAGGACAGAACAAGATTGCAACGCCAGAGAAACCAGTGACACTCGAGATGGATGATCGAACAGGACACGGTCACTGGGGTCAGAATACATCGCCAAGTTTTTCTTTCGCAAATGAGCCTAGGGGACCAAAACTTGATGATGGTAGAGCAGCAACAACTGATGACAAACCGGAACCCATGCTAATCGATGTATCACGTGTTCTAGAGACACCACTGTTGTCGCCAAAAAGAGTACGTGAATCCAGTGATGTAGGCTTATCTTCTCCCCTCAAAAGACTCGGTATACATGATCGGAATCCAGGTGCATCGAGTCCTCAAAAGTGCCACAGGTGCGGCAAAGAAGGACACCGGATGAAGGAATGCACCTGGTCTTTTCGTCCTACTTGCTTCAAATGCGGCAGGTGCGGTCACTGGACAGACAATTGCACTGCTTGAGCTTGGCCGATGATCTTGATCTGTTGCCAATTCTTCAGCGGTTTCTGCACCTCACCTTTATTATCTTTGTAAGTGGTACGTATCAAACAACTGGTAAGGAAAGGATTGCCTAATCACTTGCTTGTGTCTATTTATCTACTGATCACCTGTCTTCACAAAATGTAATAGCGCTGTTTGTTGCGATAGCCTTTCTAATGTGAACTTTCTTATGAACAAGCACCTGTAGCAGAATCACTAATCTTTTTGTCTCCATTGAGAGACATCGTGGTGGTTTGGAAAGCTACAATTTTGGTCAGGTATGATGATAGCAGCCATGGACTTGTGCTGGCTACAACAAGAAAAGAGATGACCAACTTGTTTTGAGGCTTATGTTCTTACATCTGCAAGACCGTGCCCATTTCCATACTTGATGTTTATCTCCCTCGTGTTCCACGTCATTGAAGACAATGCTCACCATAGGTGTTCTTCCTGCCATGTCTAAGAGACGAGAGTAGCTGCAGTAATAGATACGGTCTTCTGGTCGGCATGTATCGATGGATCTTGTTCCCCGGATCACCAGCAAGCAATTGAATTGCCATTCAAGCCACTTCTTCAACCACAGATCGAAAGGCTGTACTCTAAATACCTCCTGGTGGTCTTTCTTTCTTTCTTTTTCTGCACACAAACGCTACGTATGATTGCAGTCCTCGGAGCAATCGACACCTACTGTTGACAGCACTAACAATGCACATAACTCGGATCTCTATTCAGCTTTCTTCAGAAACCTAAGCAATGGCGGGGAGAGGGAGAGAGATGTCGCCGTCCCTCCACTGCAGCATGTGACCTTGTATCGGATCCTGGACCAGAGTCGACGCTTCACGTGGATGCTTCCATGCACGGTTAAGCCATCGTTTTCCTTGGAAGCTTTGCATGCATGTCTCTGTGTGTGACATTACGTACGTGCTTTGCGGGAAGATAGATCTCATGACAAGTCGTCGACAAGTTCGTATACCCACCTTATCGCGACGGGATATAATATGCATGAATAAGACATAGCCCTGCTCTTTCTATCCGGCGGTGGTCACGGCGAAGTTGCCGCTCCACCCGACGAAACCCAAAGCCGCTCTTTACATGATTGCAAGGCCTTTTCGTGCAATTCCAGCAAAGTGGGAGGGCCCCTCCGTCGCTCGATCCGGATGCAGCGCCCACGTCGTGCGGCCCGCATGGGGAGTCGCTGTCCCTTCACCTCATGCTTGGATTCGAAGTTACGCGTCAAGTATATCAACACGATGCAAAATCAATTACTCTATTCTTTCATTTTAAAAAGTATATAATTAATTTAGAAATATTTCTATGCTACAACTTGTTATATTTCAATATCCACCCGCGTAACAAAGAGAAAAAGAAATAAATCAAATTTATTTTTGATTGAAGGTGAACTATCAGTCAAGAATATTTATCAAGAGAAAAAAAATATTTTCAAATTAAGTCAATACTATTAATTTTTTAAAACTTAACTATCGTATATTCGATTTAATATAATTATATTTCTATTTTTAATTTTTATTCTTATATTTGTACTTTTAAAAAATATTATAATATATTAATAAAAAATGAATCATTAAATTGAGATAAGAAAGTGATACGAGATCACATTTATTTTTTATTCCATTATTCCTTTTATCTTAAAATTAAAAAAAATATATTTCAAGGTTTTATAAATAAATAAATAAATATATATATTATATTTTTAAAAAATATATCTTTTGCAGTCGATCCTCTTAGCCGCTTGCGGATAGAGAAAAAAAAAATCACGTAGAATAAAAATATTTGATGTGGAATCGATGATCTGAGAACTTTTTGATTGAATATATTCTAATTTACGGTCACTCTCGACTCAATATTAATATATATTTTCTTCTTCTTTTATTCCGAGGACGTCACCTGAAAAGTATTTAACCTCCCGAGAGTTTGGTCCTCCTCCCCTGCGAAGGGATGTCAGCAAGGATGCATCATGTTCACGGGCACATAAATGTACTCTCCTGTTGCTCCAGTTCATAGAAAAAGAAAGGAAAAGAAATGCTCATATTTATGTCACTGGCATGTTCTTGTCTTTCTTGGTGTGGAGAGGGGATAAGACCAAAACAGCTCTTCTCCTCATAATTAGGTAACACTAACTCATCCAAATAACATCACATCAAAGTTGCAGGAACAGCGTTCGTTGCTACATCACATTAGGCATGCACAATGAAATCATCATCACCTTTTATTGTGATAACCACATAATAATTTCGCTGTTTCTTAATCAAAATATCGCTTTCTTTGTTGGTAAATAATGCTGTATTGTAATGAAGCTTGGAGTGACATCAATTACCTTCTCCATGAAATCACTTGTCACGCCTTGCGCGAGTTTCTACTCCAGCAGGGTGGCAGGCGAACCCAATCCAAGCTTATCCGGACAATTAAGCCGGCCGTGGGTCCCGTCAAATTCAATGACCATCAAATTCCAACCCGATCTCCATTTCCGACTAAATTATTTGACTCGATTTCAGGATCGGGTCAAGAATGTTTCCATCCGATTCGACCCGACCCGTTACATCGTGTCCTGGGCCCCAGCCTTTATCCACTACCTAATCGAAACTAAATGCGGAAAAAAGGGTCAAAAACAACGTGTCCCAAGGTATACTCGAGGGTGAAAGGGCCCCCTCCCGAATCCGCCAATGGTTTCGCCCCTATGCGCTCGGACAACCAGGGTCCACCGGTTTCCTTAGTTGGAGCCAGCTCAGCGCGCGGGTCAAAAAACTTGGGGCCCGTTTGTCCGGTATTGACCGCACGGACACGCTCAGCTCGGGGCGGTGGGAATTGAAATCGGATCCGGGTCGGATTCGCATCGGGCGACATCTCATGACACGGTGAAGCGTGAAGAAGGTAATATTATCGGGTCGGATCCGAAGGTTCGGATTCGGATCCGGGATCTCGAGGAAACTCTGGCCGTCACTGTTGGGGGAGCTTTGGCGCGGTAGGTATATTCTGATGGAAACATTTGGATGTTCCATGTGAGATCGAACATAATTCTACTCCTTTCAACGAGGAAAAGGAGGGTTGAAGTCGCCCGTGAAGACGGCATGGAACGAATCGCCAGTCACGTTCTCTTCATCTTGTTTGTTTGTTTCCTCGAGATCTTGTTTACAAGAAAGCTACGATTTTGCTCTGTTTTCACAAGAACAAAACACGCTGCAGGTATTGGATTGTGATGGAAAGGCTGTATTTTTTTGGCTTAACCGAACAGCCCACTGCTGGAGAGTGGTTTTTGTGGCAGAAACCGAGGAGGACGAGGTGACATTTCACCCCCCCACCCATTTTCTTTGGGTTAAAGAAAGCCAAAGGTGGGACCTTTTTGGGCGTATAAAATGGGGTGGAGAGGGCAGCAATCCTCACCAATTCGTCCCGACTCCGTTCACTCCGTTCTCTTGATTTCCCTTCTGTTGCGTTTTGGTTTTCTTTTTCTTTTCTTTTGTTTCTTTTCCCTCCTCCCTTTATCTTTTTTTACCCTGCCTCTCTTTCAAGCTTCGGAGTTCATTTGGCTCTGTTTTGAAAGGTAAAGCTCTCTTCTTGCACCTCGGGAGAACAGATCTGTTCGCGTTGAAGTTTGCAGCAGAGTTGCTGCAGGGTTTTTCTTGGCCAAAGTGCTGCCTTTGGCCAAGATTCTGGCAAAAATTTCCCACTGAGCTCGCTTGTGTGGGAAGGTGCGGTTGGTAGTCATGATACAACGGGACCAAAGGCCAAGTTTTGTTGGTAATACTAAGATCAGTCGGTAAAACCCACAACAACGAGAGTTCTTGTTCTTGCGTTCTTCCAACTCTCAGCAGGAAAAGTAAGAGGGAGATCAACGTTGCTACTACAAAACAACGAAGAAATCTCGCTAAAAAGACTCTCTTTTTTTTTTTTTTACTGCTACATTACCCGTAGGTTTACAGGCGTCTTTCTGCGATGCGTCGAGAGACAAATGGTGTATTCTGCCATTTTCACCTGTCTTTTCACGTTAAATAACGAAATCTCCTAAGAAAACCTCAGAGAAGCCACGCAAAGAAGCTGATACGAAAGCCTGAAAGTCTTCGTTTCTC
Source organism: Musa beccarii (assembly GCA_024322285.1). Taxonomy (NCBI): domain Eukaryota; kingdom Viridiplantae; phylum Streptophyta; class Magnoliopsida; order Zingiberales; family Musaceae; genus Musa; species Musa beccarii. The sequence goes on from CM044394.1 coordinate 70,558,789, forward strand.
TCTGTCAAAGCGTTATAACACGTCTCAGATCTGCGGAGAAACCGTGGTTTCTCTCTCTCTCACCGCTGTTTTTTCTCTGCTGTCCGATGGAAAGTGTTTCCTTATTATTGTCGGTATTATCGATGTCACAGAAAAATGATATAAAGACGATTGTAAGTAAAGATTAATTCACTCTATCATTGATTTTTGAAATATGCTTTTAGATTCTTCTTCTCTTTCTCTTTAACCGATTGCAGCTTCCTGCAAATAATGGTTTATTATTATTCCTCTTTCTAGTAGACAGTGGCTCGTCTTTCCTGCGTCATCAGCTATGAATTCTATGATTTGTATTGCATTTTGGAGGATCTCCGTGTGATCTTTCTTAGATCTTCCATTATCTCTATGGGTCTCAGCTAACTCTGTACTAGATCTGGTGCACTGTTTTCCGACAACACTATATCGATGACTTCTCATGGTTGCGTTGCAGTGTAGGCTGTTTGAAGCTTGAGCGAGAGCAGGGGAAGCAATGTCTCAGCGCACCTTGACCCGCGCACACAGTTTCCGGGAGCGCATTGGCGACTCCCTTTCTTCCCACCCAAACGAACTCGTGGCTCTTTTCTCAAGGTTTGCAGACATCTCAGATCAATATATCGTCAGTCCTTTCTGATGGGTATTGGATTCATGCATACTTGCTTGGCTTAAATTGCCGCAAGAATCTGAACTCATGGGCCGTTGATCTGCTTGATTCATGCCCGTTCCATGGCTTGTAAACATAAAAGGATAGCCATATCTCCTTCCATACATATATATGTAGATCTAGATCCATGGTGGTGGATCTTCTTCGTGTCTGATTGAGTCAACACATGGCAGGTTTATTCAGCAGGGGAAGGGGATGCTGCAACCTCATCAGTTGCTGGCTGAATACGCAGCTGTGTTTTCTGAAGCAGATAAGGAGAAGCTCAAGGATGGGGCTTTCGAGGATGTCATCAAAGCAGCACAGGTATGGGTTTAGAGAATATGCCTTCTTCTTTCCATCAAAATTCAGATGGTTGACATTTTGATAACATCACATTGCCTTGGACGCAGGAAGCCATAGTCATTCCTCCTCGGGTCGCCTTGGCTATTCGTCCGAGGCCTGGAGTCTGGGAATATGTGCGGGTAAACATCAGTGAGCTCGCGGTGGAAGAATTGACTGTGCCAGAGTACCTGCAGTTCAAGGAAGAACTTGTTGATGAAAGGTAGGTGATGAAAGATCAAGCAATAAATTTCCTTTTCCTTTTCCTTTTATATTTATAGTGTGTTGATCATCTTCTTTTATTTTTCATGTCCTCTTTCAGCCCACAAAATAATAACTTCGTTTTGGAGTTGGATTTCGAGCCCTTCAATGCTTCCTTTCCTCGGCCCTCACTCTCAAAATCCATCGGAAATGGAGTGCAGTTCTTGAACCGACACCTTTCCTCCAAGTTGTTCCATGACAAAGAAAGCATGTACCCCTTGCTTAATTTCCTCCGGAAGCACAACTACAAGGGCATGGTACTAATTTCTTCTCTAGATCCGTATCGCACATATATTTATCTTGCATTTTTCTCAAGCAATCATGATTTCGGTTTTAGCATTATAAATGTCAAATGTAGAATTCGGGATTTAGATTCAGGAAACATCTAATGGAAATTACAAAGTTTCTTTCCAATAAGAAAGTGGTCCATAAACATAAAGCTCATGCTTGAATTATAGATACGGTTGCTGCCGGATCATGTTATTAGATTGTTTGAATTATAGATATAGTTATTCGAATCTGCCATGAATGCAGTCGATGATGCTAAATGATAGAATACAGAGCCTTAGCGCTCTCCAAGCCGCATTAAGGAAGGCCGAGCAGCATCTAATGAGTATCGCATCTGACACCCCATACTCAGAATTCAACCACAGGTAACTGGCAATATGTTTCTTTTCGCCTTGTTCAAATTTCTCTGGCTATTTTATGAAACCGAAAAATATATAGTAAAAGTTCTCCCTGTGATGCAATGGTGGTTTGAGATGTTGTGTTTGGTCACTTTATATTATCCGTCTGGTTTTAGATTCCAAGAGCTCGGCATAGAAAAGGGTTGGGGTGACACGGCTCAACGTGCGTACGAGAACATTCACCTGCTACTGGATCTTCTCGAGGCACCTGATCCTTGTACCTTGGAGAACTTCCTGGGGATCATTCCTATGGTGTTTAATGTTGTGATCCTTTCTCCGCACGGCTACTTTGCCCAAGCTAATGTCTTGGGGTATCCAGACACCGGTGGTCAGGTATGACTAAATCCTAAAAGGTGTCGGCGTTCATCAAATTGCATTTGCTTCTCACGAGGGCACTGTTTTGCAGGTTGTTTATATTTTGGATCAAGTCCGAGCCTTGGAGAATGAGATGCTATTGAGGATCAAGCGTCAAGGGCTAGACATCACACCTCGAATTCTTATTGTAAGATTGGAACGAGACAAAATAAGCACTTTCCTATGCTATTGGATCCTATCCAGTCCTTGGAAGACCTCGCATTATGGTTGTCTGATACGACATTACTGGGGTAATACAGGTGACCAGGTTGCTTCCTGATGCAGTAGGCACCACATGCGGACAGAGGCTCGAGAAGGTCCTCGGAACTGAGCACACTCACATTCTTCGAGTTCCGTTTAGAACAGAGAATGGAATTATCCGCAAATGGATATCCCGTTTTGAAGTATGGCCTTACCTTGAGACGTACACCGAGGTAAACCTTATCTTTGTTTTGCATATCTTAATGGCTTTTGTGTTTGGATCTGTTGTGCTACACACGTTTGCGAAGGCTTATCGAGGTCTTTTTTGCCGGTAGGATGTTGCGAATGAGCTTGCAGGAGAACTGCAAGCCACCCCCGATCTAATCATCGGAAACTACAGTGACGGAAATCTAGTATCAACGTTGCTGGCACATAAATTAGGCGTAACCCAGGTTCGAATTTTTTTCGTTCGACCGCCTTGCCTGCTCGGTAGACTCGGCAGAAGTTTCATGCATTGTTTCTTTCACGTGCAGTGCACCATCGCTCATGCGCTGGAGAAAACCAAGTATCCTAATTCAGACATTTACTGGAAGAAGTTTGAGAATCAGTATCATTTCTCTTGCCAATTCACGGCTGATTTGGTCGCAATGAATCATGCTGACTTTATCATCACTAGCACCTTCCAAGAAATTGCTGGAAGGTACCGATCGCGATAAAGAGCTTTCTGCTAAAGAATCATATCCTTTGTTTCTTTGTAGATTACTAAAATGACCACTGGAATCTGATAGAAATTTCTCCATATCCTGTATGATTTCAGCAAGGATACCGTGGGGCAGTATGAGTCTCACACTGCTTTTACTCTTCCCGGGCTCTATCGAGTTGTTCATGGAATCGATGTCTTCGATCCAAAGTTCAACATCGTCTCTCCTGGAGCCGATCTGTCCATCTACTTCCCATACACAGAGAAGCACAAGAGACTCACTTCCCTCCACCCAGAGATTGAGGAGCTGCTCTTCAATCCTGAAGATAACACCGAGCACAAGTAATCACCTGTTCTCTCAACTAAATCCACTGTTCTTCTCGGCTGATGCGGTGACTGACTCGAGTGTCCACAGGGGTGTGCTGAATGACACCAAGAAACCCATCATATTCTCCATGGCAAGGCTGGACCGAGTAAAGAACTTAACGGGTCTGGTCGAATTCTATGGCCGAAATGAACGCTTGAAGGAGTTGGTGAACCTTGTGGTGGTGTGTGGAGACCACGGCAAAGAATCGAAGGATCTCGAGGAACAAGCAGAATTCAAGAAGATGTACGGTCTCATCGAGAAGTACAACCTGCAGGGGCATATTCGATGGATCTCTGCCCAGATGAACAGGGTTCGCAACGGCGAGCTCTACCGATACATTGCTGACACAAAAGGAGCTTTCATCCAAGTACTTGCCACCCTTCTTTATAGGAAAAAAAAAAAAAAGACATGATATTAACATTTGAAATCTGAATTATCTTCCGAGCCAAAGTTTCACTTACTTGTCTCGCTTTGCTGTTCTTTAGCCTGCCTTCTATGAAGCCTTTGGACTCACTGTTGTTGAGTCCATGACCTGTGGGCTGCCCACCTTTGCAACTGTTCATGGAGGACCCGGTGAAATCATCGTCGACGGAGTTTCTGGCTTCCACATTGACCCTTACCAGGGTGACAAGGCTGCTGAAATCATTGTAAATTTCTTTGAGAAGTGCAAGGAAGACCCAACCTGCTGGGACAAAATCTCACAGGGAGGGCTGAAGAGAATTGAAGAGAAGTAAGATCTCTTCCTCTGGGTAATGTTTTTTGTTACCAAGGCAACAGTTATCTAACCTCTGCCTTCAAACCAAACAATTAGGTATACCTGGAAGCTCTACTCAGAGAGGCTGATGACACTGTCTGGAGTTTATGGTTTCTGGAAGTATGTCTCCAACCTCGATAGGCGCGAGACTCGCCGCTACCTTGAGATGTTTTATGCCCTCAAATATCGCAATTTGGTAAAAAAACAACACACCTGGCTTACTCCATTTACTTGAGAAGCTCATTGCATCGTCATCGGACTGATGTTTTTTGCAATGTCTCAATCTGTATTTTCAGGCCGAGTCTGTTCCTCTGGCAGTAGACGGAGAAGCTGCGGTTAATGGCGCAAAGTAGCTTCGAGCAGGAAGCATCAATGCCATTTTGATCTGTTTGTTTGCTTATCTAAGATTGATAAGGGGGGAGCTTTCTTCATGAGTTCTTCTTCTTGTTGTTTCAATTGATGTGAGGGTTGCCTTTTTGGCAGAAGTTGGAAGTTCTCGTCTTCGAAGTTGCCAATGTGCTGTGTAAGGCCATAATGCCATTTTATGCTGCAATAAGAGTAGCTTCCTTTTCATTCCAAAACACTCCAAAGATTTGAATGTGCGTGTGTATGGTGTTCTTATTTCAAGTAAGCAGCAGATTCACAGGTATTATCAAGCACAAATAGCATTCAAGAACCGAAAACTGCATCGATAACTTAGCAAGATATCAAACAATTCAATGAACAAGGGAATTAAGTACAAATAGCATTCAATAACAGAGTGCAAGATATCAAATGGTAGCTTCCTTTTCACTCCAAAGTGCCCCAAAGATTTCAATCTCCGTGTATGGTGGTTCTTATTTCAATAAAGCAGCAGATTCACGGGTATTATCGAGCACAAGAAGCATTCAAGAACCTAAAGCTGCATCAATAATTAGCAAGATATCAAACAATTCAATGCACGAGGGAACATGCACAAAGACTCAATATTAGCTATCGCATCGGACCAAAGCAAGCGTGTCACCACGTTATATCAACATTGGATTGGACTTTTTAAACTTGAATGAACTTGTAGCGACCAGATGAGTCTGACCACAAGTTGGCATCTCGGTCCGATGGCTCACACTTGGTCATAGCATTTGGCTGGCTCGTGACAGTGAAAAAGTCAACCATGAGCTGCCTAAACAGTGATGAAACAATGACATCTGATCAAGTTTGTCAAACATGTGAAATAGTCAACGGATTCTTCTTTATTTTTCTTTTTAAATTTCCTAAAACTTATACGTCTATAAGATTTGACCTTTTTAAGTTTTGAGGCTTGAATGAACTTATAAGAGCTAGATGAGTTTCCCACCATTAACTTGGACTCAAGCATTTTGAACCAATAATTTCATATTCAGCAATAAATCTATGGTTAGTCATCACATGGAAACAATGAAAAAAGTCAGCCATGAGCTACCTAAATAGTGGAGGCACAAGTAACAGCTGAATTCTTGCTTTCTCAATCAGACATAAAAGTCAATGGACTATTCTTTATATATATATTTTTTAAAATTTCCTTTGACCTATACTTCCACTAAGAATAAAGTCCAACTATGAATATTTGCCAAAGTTGAGCATGACACATGAGCCAGAAAATTCCTAAGCAGATTGCTTCTTTGACTAAGATATTTGTGTTGTTTAGACGCAAATATCTATAATTTGCACAATAATAATGTTTTTCTTCATTCAATAAGCACCCGAATAAGATGAAGTGATAGATCACCAAAAGAATAACAGTTTGTAGCATCATTTATAATCAGATCTTGCATTCACTGTTCATCCATATTCCCTGTGGTCAATTTCAAACTCATTCAGCATAAATTTTTTCATGTTTATATTTCTCAAAATCATCCCTGGTCCCCAAGCAAGAGCTCTTCTTGTCCTGCTCCATTATGCATTTAGGTTAATTACATTCATGCATTCAGGAAAATGGAATCCCAAGTAGCTTGGATCCCAAAAAAGATGTGTTGTGAGCTTACAGTCCCTAGAGAGTTGTCCTTCCCATGAACCAAGTGACAAGCATCAACAAGTCAAATACTTGTGATGTACCTAATGCCTTCAGCATCTCCAAGTGCCATCATATTAAAAGAATATAAGCATCAAAACATGTCATTGTGTACCAGTAGATGTTCCAAAAGTGTCAGAAGACCATGTCTGGCTTTTGCCAGTCCCAAGGGTGGTTTCCATGCTAGTGAATCCTTGGTTTGTGCCCTCTCCACAAGAAGCTTGAAGAGTGGAGCCTTTAATCTTGTTCCTTTCTCTTTGTTCCCAAAATTGAGTACCACCTCTAAGAATCTGCAAGCCACACTGCTTTTTCTTGTTGTTTGTCACCACTAAACAGTAACCAAACAAAGGAGTGCAAAAGATGCAAATTCTGACAATATCAGGAACAACAGCATATCTAATTTACATATTGCCAAAAACTGCCAATCCAAAAATGGCCACCCATGAATTTGTCTGTGGCATCCAAAAACCATCTTTGGTCAAGCATCAATAACCAGTTTTGAAAAGAAGAGCAAACACATGAAAGATATCCAACAAAGGCATAGAAACAACATTAGGAATTATATCTTCACAAACCATTGGCCACTCTGATTTCAAATTCTTATCAACCATAAGAGATTAGAAATTGCTTAAGCCATGATGGCCATCAATAACCAGATTTCGATCAAACTCTCATCATAAACCACACATGCTTGATTGCATAGAGTGACAACAGCAGCAAAGTTCTGATAACATGTTCCAAAGCAACATGGAATTAACTTGCAAGAAAGCATTATTTATTACACAACGAGAAACCGGTCCAAAGACTAATAATTGAGATACATCACAAGATAACAAGAAGTGTTCTTGAAGGCACTTTTGCACGGCAAATTACAAGAGGTTCATGACAGCTTGCCAATGTTTCCAGTCCTCCAAATCCTTCATCACATTGTATTCTGAGAAAGGAAACAACATACAAGGGAGAGCTCATTTTCCAAAATGAAGTATACATTTAAGAATAGTTCAACAACCTAACTAAGATCACTGAAATTCTTACATTTATTTGCTCTTTCTGGAACACCAACGGCGAGGATCATATTCCCTCGGTAAACACTGCCTCCATAGGCAAGTCATCAAAACTCCAGAGATCCACACCACCCTGCAACAGTTCACCACCAAATAGGCTGTCCATTGATGCATCTGAGCTCCCCTCAAAGTAAGGGGTAGGGAGGAAATTCATGTACGGTTCATTAGCATATAACTCCTCGGAGAGTTCAACTGCAGCATTTTCCTCCACTGGTACTGCCTCTCCAGAAATATCACTTCTCAGTTTCTTGTGAGGGCCGCCATCTTCAAATAACTCAGGTTCGATAGGAGCAAGGCTTGACATGATCTCTGGGGTCTTGGCCTCAAATTCCCATACAAAGTCAGCATAACCAAGAGAATTACTTCCCTCATCAGAGTGAAAATTCAAAGCAGCTTCTTCTAAAGGTGCTGAAGACTTTATTGTGGTAACAGGATTCAGGTGGTCAGGCTTCGTTGGTTCCCGATCTTCCACAAACGTTGAATAGAGTTCAGAATCTTGGTCACAAAGATAGTTGGAGTTCTGGTTGCAGTCAAGTTTTTCCAACACCTTTGGTTTTGGTATTACTGAAGCGGTAGGCTTGGATGAGCGTTTGCGTGAACTCAATGATGCTGCTCCCGTCGGGAAGTTCACCTTGGCATTCTTACCCCGAAGTCGATGGGCTTCAGCGTCGTAGGCTCTGGCAGCCTCTTCAGCTGTGTTGAAGGTTCCAAGCCAAACACGAATTCCTTTGTTAGGATCTCTGATTTCAGCTGCCCACTTGCCCCACGGTCGTTGGCGGATTCCTATGTATTGATTCTTTCTTTTTCTTTTGGTTGATTTTGCAGCGGGTCCATCAAGATACACAGACTTTGGTGAGCCCTCTGCAAACCAAGCACAAATTTGAAATGCTATAGTAAAAACTCAGAGATTCTAATCGAAAGATACAAATCATCGGGTGCCATATTTATCCTTATAATAACAAAGTTTATATTTTTCTAGCAAAATCGGAGGCTCTATCAGGTATTTGAGGTATCCAAAGAATTTAACTTCCGAAGTCCAGTAATCATCCAATTGCAATGAAACAAACACCAAAAGCAGGTCTTGCCCATCACTATATGTACGATGGAGCAGAATTTACAGATCCACAAGGTTGTTTCACGTTGTTCTCATTCCTCACTTTTTGAACTGCCATAATTCTTAGAAAAGTCAGGAAAAATTACCTACATATCAACCATTTAACTATATTTTATAGATTAAGGATTGCATACTATGCAATAACACTGTAAAGTAATAAAATTGATGCGACAAGTAAATTGGTGAGGAAACTATAAGCCCAACCATAATAAATCGCGACAAGATCTCATCTTTTCCTAATAAACCCTCTGCGCCTACAAAAAGAACGAAACCCGCAACTTTTCGTACGGCTATTACCGTTTCCTAGTCACGGAACATCGGATGTAACGAAGAAAAGAAGCATCTTTTGGGAAAATTGGCTCCATTTACCTCGCGGGAATGGGGCTCCCGATCCAAAGCCGAAGTGCACGGAATCGAACTCGTCCACCCGGGTCTCATCGCTGAACTCCTGGAAGTCAGCCTCGAAGTCCTCCTCGTCGTCGTCCGGGACCTCCACCCGTCTCCGGCGCCTCCCCCTCGTCTGCTTACCCTTCTCGAGGCCCGGCCACAGGTGCTCCGCCGTCGCCGGCGGAATGAAGTCGGAGATGATCGCGCCCCCACACATCTCTGGAACCTCAAGAGTCGCTCCTTTACAGCTCGGAAGTCTTCCTACTCGCTGTCTTCTTTGCTTCTCTCCCCAGAGCGGAAGAAGGGGTTTTTATAGTTGAAAATGCCAGTCGCGGAGACCAGAGAAGACGAGAAAAAAAAAAAAAAATCTAAATATTAAATCTATTTCTCAAAATTGTTGATGGATTAATTTTAATTTTATTTCTTTGTTTCACACACACAACATAAAGATTAAACATTTCAATCTACAAAATCCTTTTTTAAAACAGAGAAAATAACATATCAGCTAATTAATTTGGAGATCATATTTCACACCATAGGAGGCAAAAGAGAAACAAACACAAGCCAACTTGCCATATATGCACATAGCCAAAGAACAACTAAGCTAAGATTTTGACATGTTTACTACCTTGACATTAATAACAATATATTGACAAGCCTTATTTTCAGCAAAGCTAACTATTTAAATTTGAAAAAAAATCATGAAAAATGTGAAATTATATTGTCATACTATAAATTTACACACTTACATCCTAAACTTTATAATGAAATATCCAATATTAGCAGCAAGGATGACATGCACGCATAAAGAACGTTGTGTGAGACTACTTGGTAAGATATTTCGGGACGACATGTGCATCATGTTCGATCTTATCCATCACCTCCATCCAAGATATTTGAATGGAACTCTCTATTTTGACTTTTACAACTTGGTGAACGAAAAGCTTTCACCTGATGAGACTTCAATTGACATTTGAACCCTTCAAAAATATTACACATATAATTTTCTCTAAAGTTAAAGTTTAGAAAATGAAGAGTCAAATATTTTGATGGAGACAAGGATATTTTAGGTATTTAAAATTCATCGATAATCATGATTAGCAATAATTAACATGAATTTCGCATATATATATATGACATTTATATATAGTAAATTTAAATATTTTAAGGATTATATATATTATATAGCATAAAAGCATGTGCCATGAGTAGGGAGAATAATACATGTACTTGGAGTTAGGCCGAGGTTGACCATAAATAAATAAATGATGTCGAATATTTATGAAGCAACGATTCCATATGGAATGATGTCATCATATATGGATACATAGATAGAGAAGAGTGCGTGGGTGGCAACAAGTTGGCATTAATAATGTGACACAACTTTGCCATTGATTAATTAATAATGTGGTAAATACTTGAGGCTTGTGCCCAACACGTCCTCTCCACTTTAAATAAGCTTTTTTATTATTTGGAAATGGTATGTTTCAAGGTGTAATACATGTCTTATATATATATATATATATATATATATATATATATATATATATATATATATATATATATATATATATATCTATGTTTTATAAGTAATAACTATGCTAACTCTCATCAACATAGTAACTATGCTAATTATGCTAACTCCTTTAAGTAATAACTATGCTAACTCTCATCAACATAGTAACTATGTTAACTATGCTAACTCTCATCAACGAACAATCTTATCGATATGTATTATCCAGAAATAATAAAATCTATAATTTGCATGTCATTTCTATTTAATAAATTAAGCTGTGGGTTTGGTTTGAGCTGGACTTGCCTGTTACCCTCTAGATTGTTCTTGATTCAAGACTGGATTCAGGGTGCCGTAGAGTTAGGAAAGCATTTGGCTGCAGGTGTCCACCAAGACTAGTTGCACTTCGAGAGAGGCCATATTTAACCAGATCTCAAACTGCATCCAGATGAATAAATCACAACAAGAATGACAGAAAATGGATGCAGTTTATCAGCAGGAGGGGTAAAACTAAATATTTTTTTCTTGCATTTATACCATCTGCACTTGCTCTAGATGTCAGCCTAAGATTAGGCAAGCAACAATATGAACTGATACATGTTATAACCCCTGACAAAATTGGGGCTCTTCTCTTACACAAGAAAAAGAAGGAAATTAAGCAATTATTCATGTCATGGAAGAGTCATGGCGTTACAAAGTCCATTCGCCACCTTCTGGGACTTCCTCTTAGAGTTTGATAGACTACAGTTAGGGCAAATATATTCCAAACCATCTGTCTTTGCATAATCCTGTCGAAGTACAAAAAGCACACATCACGTGTGGAATTCTAATGTTAATGCTATTTCAATGGCGATAAAACTTTGTGATAAAGAGGCCAACTCCCTCCTTGTCATGAGAAAGAAATGCAATGGGCTGCAAGATAATAGAGTAGCTTCTACTGCCCATTAATCATTTCGTGTTAAGTTGCAACTGTTGGAGAAGGGAGACAAACCTTGAAAGTAGCCAGTCCCTGCCGCCTATCACAACCAAAGTGAGCCCATTCACCACATAACCCGCAGTTCACCCAATCACCAGGTGTGCTACTGCGGAAGAATCAGCATACAATTTAACATATTTTAGAATAGAACACACATGGTTCAGAAAGAAAATGTAGTGCCACGCGTACCTGTGGCATAACAAGCAACACTCTCCATCCACATCATCATGTGCTAACTCGTATTCCAAAAGATAAGTCTCATAATGTCTCTTTAATGTATTTCCAACACCCTGGAGTCAATAACAAGAAAACATTAGAAATTCAGTTTTGTAACAATGTCTGCATTATGCCAGTCACCAACTGTAATTGATTTCTAGGAGGCTATCAGGTGATAACTTAATTGTAAGTGCATAGATGTCTAGTGATAAGATAAATCAGCCTTGCTACAGAAACATCACAAACTCAACTTTCCTAATCATATTAACAAATCTTGATCAATCTTTGTCTGTGACAAGAGAAATTCAATCCACAACCTAATTCAGTTACTTCTTGGACACAAACCAAAGGAATTATAAGTAGGCCAATAGATGCTCTGACAGACTTATTTCTATAGCCAAAGGACTGGGCTAGCATCTTAACATATGCTGGCAGATTTCAGATATTCGCCCTAAGACAAAACAACCAAAGGACATGGTAACGCTACAATTTCTTGTACATGAACCAAGGGACATGGTCATGCCACAATTTCTCTGACGAACAACCAAGATCACCGGACTTGCATCTTAAGATACTTGCAAATCTCTGATGTTTGTGATTGGATCAAACTACCATAATATGCAACTGTTCTGGGCATTCAAACGACTTGTAACAATGTAAATAATAACTTACAGTCATTCTATTTGAAACCGTATAGTTTCGCATCTTTGAGAAAACCTGGCCTTTCCAGTTTATGCCATTCCCAACATAGAAACCTCCTCTAGAAACTACCTGCAGAAGGATACATGTGCATGCATCATACTATGTGATTGTCATGAAAGATAACATATGATCAACATCAAAAAGCTGAGTTGCTTCTAAAAAAAAAGCAAAAAGAAAAAAGACACACCTCTCTATACAAGTTGAACAAATCCAGGCGTTTTGCATTGAGTATGGCATCAGGAAACTCGGATATTCCTCCTTGGGGTACAAGCCGACTGTGGCCCCTGAGGATTAGAAACTGCATAACATCCTCGAGAAACTCCTCCTGTATGATAGAGAAGGGAAAAGGTCAAACGAGGATATGCAATCACATTATGGCCAGACAGGCTGCATATACTTACTTCAGTGCAAGCTTGAATCGAACATCTATTACATCCATGTTTTTTCAATGGCAGAGGATTGATAGATATGATCTGATGTGCGTGAAAAGAACTTGATGTAGATTTTCGGTGTGTCAAAGGAGCACGAAGAGTATTATGCTTTGCATAAGGCACGGTGGGCAGGTTAGTTTTTGCCTGGCTTCCATCAGGCATATCCTCCTGAACTCCCGAGAAGGGCAATATCTTATGCCGCAGGAAGCATGGAATGGGCTTCATTGTAGCAACCTTGAATCTTTTCTGGCCAATCATGGAGGGCATATGAATCCCTTCGCACAAGCCAACTTCCTTTTTGACATCCTGATGATCTATCATAAAGATTGACCCATTTGCCCTCATGGTATGGCCACGGGAAATAGGTCTAGTTTCTGAAAAAGGCTTGGACCTTTTCCTGAAAAGAGATGAAGACAAAGCGGGCAGAGGAGGAGACAACTCATATCGAAAGCAAAACTGTTGCTGTTGCCTATTCCAAAAGAAACGAAGGCGATCAGCATCTTCTTTCTCAAAAGAAGCTACTGGAACACCCTGTATGCTGGCAATGCCAAGAGTGACCAAGCTATGGTAGGAGACTTCAGGTGCCAGCTGTTTTAAAACCTGTACAATGGCTACATCAGATACACAATGATCATATTGTTAAATACAAATATTGAAATTGGCAAATAGGATCACGAGAACAAGGAAATGGTTGGTGAAATTTTGTTTCCTTTTACCATTTCTAATAGCCATTGCTCTTAAAAATGGTGAAAAACTGAAACAACTGGACGTTGCCATCCAAAAAAATAAAAAATTACAGGAATAAGAAGACACATTTTGTTCAGGGAGAAAGGAAAATTGCAGCAATGTCATCAGTTTTAAAAGATATTATGTTAATAAGAAAGTAACTGCAAATAGGAGAAATATTAACCTGAGCAGCCCAAGATGGTACTTTCATCCGGACCTCAAATGACGAAGCACCACAAGCTATAGAGACAGAAGGCAGAGGCTCAAACAGAGATGGTTTGTTTTTGTCACAATCTGGAAGAACATGAACTAGCTGTCTTTTCTCGATAAGTTCGCTTTTTATGTGGCTTTCTAATAGCTGCAAATTATGAGAAAGTGGCTTAAACATAGAAGTCTAACAAATTCACAAGAAACATAACATTTTAAGATTTTACCTGGTCATTAAAACATGTCTGTGCACTTCCAGACACTAAGATTGAAATGTGAGTGGAACTACAAGTTGTGAGATCACAGCGCATGGTAACTACTCCACGAGAAAGTGATCCAGCTTGAAGAGGAGGTGGTGCGGCACTGACGAGAATTGTCAACTTTCATCAACCAAAAGCAACAAGCACAAGTTCATATAGCAAGCATAATTATCAGACATGATTGATGGTCATCTAGAAAAGTCATTGCCATTATTTAGGTAGAAACTTGTCCAGCAGAATATTTAATTTGGCGCTATTGTTGGCCCAATTAAGTTAATGACAGAAGTCATCACATATGAAGTCCCAAGCAAACTAGGAACATTACTGATCAATATCATGAGAAACCATCTTATCCAAGCCTTTCCTATTAATATGAATTTAGTAACTCAACATTAAGAAAATTCCAAGGAAAACTACATAAAATTTTGCAACAAGCTATCAACTTAAAGTGAAACCTGTCAAAGCAAATTATATGAGAGAGAGAGAGAGAGAGAGAGAGAGAGAGAGAGAGAGAGAGAGAGAGAGAGAGAGAGAGAGAGAATGTATTAAAACCTATAGTAGAACTATCTGACTAGTAAGAGCATTTATCTTCATTGCAACAATTTGGGACAAAACTATCTCAGAATTCCTGCTAAACACAAAAAAAGTCTAAAATAAGAATAGGCCAAATTCCAAACATGCCTGCCGGTTTTCTATCAGATCTATCATATCTGAAAAATCAATCCAGATAACATGATCATGATCAATATCAAAGCATATCAGCCAGGAATCCAAAGAACAATTGATCCTAACCAAAACTAACTAAACCAATCAAATCCAAACCTGGCTGATTTAGGTACACTTGATATTCAAGTGCCCAAGAAAAAGAAAGAAAAAGAACCATAATTAACAAAATAGAGAAAACAATGCCATGAGATCAATGCTGTATCTTTTTGGAATGTTAAGCCCTATGCAAACGGTGAATCATCCCTCGAATTTCCCAAAAAAATGAGAATTGTTAACAAATTTCAACCTCAGATGTCTTTAGTTTCTATCATTTAGTTGTACTTTTTTAATGTTATCGATGTTCTCAATTTCTTTTTTCTTTTTAAATGCCAAACCACTAATCTACTTCAACCAATCTAGAAATAATCTGATCTAGAATACTATAGTCAACTGATTTGATTACTCATCAAAATTGTTGTTCATGTTACTATGCGTTGTTATGATCATGGTCTACAATACCGAATAATACCGTCCGATACGGGCGGTACATACCAGTCCGATAGGATACCGGTACACGGACCGCCCGCTATCAATCAGGACAAATTTGTTTATTTTTTTAATAAAAAAAATATTTTTTTGTTTTTTTAATATGGACGTCGCCTTCCTCCTGGGTGACGTCGCCGAGGCTCGGGCGACGTTGAGGTGACTTCTCGAGCGATGTTGCCGAGGTGACGTCGCCGCAACGCTCTCCAAGCGACTTCACACGGGCGACGTCGTTTTTATTTTTTATTTTTAATAAAAAAAATCATTTTTTTACTTCTCGGGCAACGTTGCCGAGGCGACATCGTCGAGAAGGGAGGCGACGTCGCCCAAAAAAAAAAAAAAATTATATATATAATATTTATAATTATAAATATATATACCAAACGATATGTCGAAACGTACCATTCGGTATATGGTACCGTACCATACCGGAGAAGTGTCGAAACTTCGGTACGGTACGAAATTGCAGACATTGGTTGTGACGATCCAAAACCATGATGCCTAGGTTGCAACAGGTCAATCTCAGTGTCATCTCAAGGCCTATCCTCAATCCATGGAGCAATACATATGAATTGAAAAGATCAAGCATAGATAGTAGTGACCAATTGGAATAAAGAAGTCTAGGGATGATAGACATACCTGATTCGATTGTGAAGTTTACTCCCACGAATCTGAGGCAACAATAAGAGTGTAAGAAAAGTGATATTGATGAATTTCTGGGTTTTATAAATGACTAAATTATTCAACAGAAAAGATGAGGCTACTAGGAACACAACTTGACAATCGATTCAGAATTATTCAACAGAAAAGTTAGGCATTTACTTAGTCCAATAAATGGTCTCAATATGAATCTGGCATGCACAAAAATAATTTAGCTAAAAGTGAGGTATCTAAAGCATCAAGAATGTAATAACTAAATCTTTTAAGATACCAGTGTTTTGCATAAAGTAATAAATAAAATCTTGTAATTGCTATGGTCCTGTAGATCTAGAAAATCTTTTGGGAAACTTTTTTATCATGCAGTGCTAATAAAAATGAAAAGTTTATGCAATAATACATTCATTTGACAACAACAAGTGGTTGATAAAGAAACAAGATATTTGCTCTTGAAATGCCCTCTCAAGATGTTTAATGACTTTGACAATCATGGGTGAAATTGATAAGACCCCTTAGGGTTTTATCTTGGAAAAGGCGAAAGAAGCGGAGGAGAAGTGGAAGAAGTGGGGGAAAAGGGGATAAATGATGGCTTCAAGGGGATTGGCCTCCTTGATCGCTTCGAGGGGATTGACCTTCTTAGTTTAGCCAAAAGACTAAATAATTCTTCATTGCCTTTTTCCTTGTGAAAGAAATAATTACAGCCCTTTTTATAGAGTCCCACATAGAGTTCCCCAGGACTTGGACTCTTATTAACCGACTCCGTAACCGACTTTTAACCGAATCAGTAACCGACTCCCTACTAGATAACTCCATAACATTATCCAAAGCATTATCCAAAGCTTAGAAAGTAAAAGATTCGTAACAGTTCCGCCCTCGTCAAATCAGCCTTGTCCTCAAGGCTGAGCGGCATCAAATTCGGCATAAGGTATCTGTGGCGCATTACAACTCGCTGATCAAGTAAGTACGACCTCCACTTGATGGTGTGAGCAACAGGCCGGCCTTTTAGTGTAGTTGTCTTTAAAGTCTTTTAGAGACCCCTCTTCATCCAATGGCTAGTAGCAACTGTGGCCTTACTTCTTTGTCTTCCATTTAGGATCACCATTTCGAAGTCTTCTAAGGGTAGCAAAAAGAAATCCCACAGCAGTTTTTGGCCCTGTATAAACAATTTTATCTTTGAACATTTGCTGTCACAAGTCAAAGGTCGTCCATCAGTGATCTTTACTTCGAATTTGTCACAGTCTTCAATATGATAGGCTAATCGGTCAGCAACCTTACCGTCCATGAAATTGTTAGTGCTACCGGTATCAATCACGACTGTAATAGGTTGATGTTTCAAAATTCCTTCATTATCGAAGTCAACTTTGTCAGCTTCTGGTTCCTCTCTAATTGGTTGAATCACCAGAGGTTGCTCTTGTTTACATTTGTGCTCCTTACTAGGTGGCTCATTGATCATTTGCTTGTAGTCACTTCTGTATCGATGATTTTCTCGGTTGATTTTTTCCTCATGTAGACGTGCAAATGAAATTGCAGCTATTATAGTGCGGGGCTATCGAGCCTTAACTTCACATCTGATATCTGGATTAAGCCCTTCAATAAAGGTGTTCACTAGCTGTCGTTCAGACCAATCTGTGGTATGATTTGACCATCGTTCGAATCTACTCTGATATTCTAACACTGTAGAAGTCTGACGAATTTTAACGAGTTGTCCATCTTGTTGAAACTTACTAAAGTTCTCCAGTAGGCTTCTTTTGAATTCATTAAGGGTCTCCTGCAATCGGTTCTCAAATCTGGTTTCTAATGCTTCAATTTGGTTCCCAATTCGAATTTCTAATGCCTCCATTTGGTTCCCAATTCAAAATTCTAATGCCTCCATTTGATCCCCAATTCGAGTTTCTAATGCTTCTATCTGGTCTTTCACTGGTTTGTTGGTGGTCATTGCGTAAGATTGTAGATCAGTAATTCCCAATTCTTGTATCTGATGTCTAGTCAAGGGTATCCGTGCTGTAAGCATGGATTTACGACAAATGTAAGGCTTACTACAGTTGTTGGGAAGATAGCTACGAGGAGGGAATCAGCAGTCGTTGGAAGAAAAGCCGCGAGAAGGGAAATCAGCAGTGCAGCCTTGGTACCGTCGCCTGTTGCGACGGCAAGCGGGAGCGGCAGCGGAGATGGTTGGCCCGCGGCGTTTGCTCTTGAGGCCGGCAGCGAAGAGGGTAGCGACGATGGTGGTCGCGGCCGAGAAGCAAGGTTGGGGCTGCGACGGTTGCTACTAAGGCTGGCAGCGAAGAGGGCAGCACGGTTGCTGTTGAGGCAGGCAGCGATGAGGGCAGCGACGATGGTGGTCGTGGCTGAGAAGCAAGGTTGGGGCTGCGGCGGTTACTGCTGAGGCTAGCAGCAAAGAGGGCAACGCAGTTGCTGTTGAGGCAAGCAGCGAAGAAGGCAACGACAGCGATGGTCGCTCCCGAGAAGCAGGGGCGGCGTCGGGGATGGGTTGGCTGAAAGGGCGAACATGGAGGTGCGTGGCCGCCAGTAGAAATTTCAATGGGAGAACAGCCGCGAGGAGGAGATTAGTGGTGCTGCCTTGTTTCCATTGCACTGCACGCTGGCTGCGGCGGTTGCTATTGAGGCTGGTAGCGAAGAGTACAGCGACAGCGATGGTCGCGGTCGAGATGCGAAATTGTAGTGAAAACGTCGAGGATCGCTGCTATGATACCAAATGATAAGACCCCTTAGGATTTTATCCTGGAAAAGGCGAAAGAAGCGGAGAAGTGGAAGAAGTGGGGGAAAAGGGGATGAATGATCGCTTCGAGGGGATCGGCCTCCTTTGATCGTTTCGAGGGGATTGACCTCCTTAGTTTAGCCAAAAGACTAAATAATTCTTCATTACCTTTTTCCTTGTGAAAGAAATAGTTACATCCCTTTTTATAGAGTCCCACATAGAGTTCCCCAGGACTTGGACTCTTATTAACCGACTCCGTAACCGACTCTTAACCGAATCAGTAACCGACTCCCTACTCGATAACTCCATAACATTGTCCAAAGCATTATCCAAAGCTTAGAAAGTAAAAGATTCGTAACAGAAATATAAGACATGAACATGATTAACTGTAAAGCAGCTAAACTATTAAGACAATAGCAAGCCATTGATGCTAAATAATGCTTACTTCAATGTTCAAAAGGGCATTTAGGCCATCTTCCAAAGAACCTGCTAGGCATGCATCCTGAAAAAGAAGAAATTGTGAAAACAGTGGGAACAGCTACACAGCTAGTACACATGTATTACTTCTAAAATAGAAAGCTTCCTCTCACCACTGTAGAAGGTACTCCGCAAACAAGCAACCTCATATCCACATCATCATCATAAATTTTTGTCACAGGAAGAGCATCAGATAAGATTTCTTCTCCATCCTCTTGAATTCTATCTGGAATAAGAATATTTATCTGAGGTGCACTTCCCAGTAGATGTGGACCAAGTTCACCGCTATCCTTTTGCCTGTTAGCTGGCATAACACAGTTGTTCCGTACACAATATAAGCGGAAAGATGCATGAGCAAGCTGGAAAGCATCCCATGCATGGCTACATGAACTGCACATAAAATGCCCAACCATGACATCTTAAGTTTCATTATTCAGAGGGAGAACTGGAAGCACAAAAAAGAATACCTCTGTACGACAGATAGCAGCGCTTGGCGGAAGTGAGAAGCTTCATATGATGAGAATGCATTCTTCCAATATATCACGTATGGAATCCCCTAAAAAACAACAATGCCTAAAATCAACACTAAATCAACATGAAGACACTATGTGATCAACTCCTATCATGTAAAGCATTTAATAAGAAGCTATGGGTCTTTTGAAAGGTATATAGAGTATAGACAAACTATTTCTTAATTGCTTTCAAATGAAAAGGCTGAAGTTCAACAGATATCAATATCTCTCAACCTTAGCTTGTAATGCCTGCGCAATCTTTTCACCATTAGGGACTTCCAGATAAACCTGCAACCGTGATCACAGGTCAACAATCAACACATTCAGGATACAATCAATGCTGAATAAATTATGAAAAATAAAACAAGTTCTGAAAAGGTAACATTTTGCATTCCTAATCTATCTAAAATAAAAAAAGGATAAAAATTGATTTGCATGTTTCAGAAAGTTCAAAGAAGCTTTAGAGACACATGTGCAGTGGGGCATAAAACCTAGAAACAACTAAAATACAGAGAAAGATACTTAAAGGCAGTTCGCCGAATTATTCCTCTGATATATGAATTTCGATAATTTAACGTGGCTTACTATTGTTGGAGATGGAGGAGCCATGAGAGAACTGAATGTCTCAGCCTCTGACACATCAACGCCCCCCCAAATCAATGTGCCAATTTCTTCCTCATTTTCCAGCTGCTCCCCTTGAAAGTACAAGATATTTGGTTCTAATGACTTCTGAGCATTGCGAAAACTATCCATTGTTGGATTAACAAGCGTGTGAACCTGCATTTGGACACGATTTAACAACAGAACAAACTCAAGAGGAGAATAAAATTTAAAGAACAAAATGATCTGAAATTCACCAAAAGTACAAACCTCAAGGCGCCCGGAGGAAACAAGCTCCGGAAACAAAGACAAATGCCCACGTTTTACCTCCCTTCGTCTCTCAGCAAATTTCCCACATAGGACTGCAATGAGCCTGCAAGCTTGCTTCGTCTGATACATCGTTCTTATATGACATCAACGAGTTAAACAACCCAGCTTATCTCATCTTCCTCCCCAAAGCCAATACCTTTCCGCCAACTTCCAGTTGAAACCAACCGAAAAGGAAACGAAGAAGCTCCAGTTCTACTCCCAAGTCACGCATCCAAGAAAACCAAAATGGGACATCAACCCTAAATCCCTTCACCCAAGCATCACGATTCCAAAGTCCCAAATTGCAATAGATCCCACAAAAATTCCGCCTTTCGGCGTCCGAATCGCCCGAAAACCACCTGAAACGGAGATCTAGTATCGCAAATCCAACAGAAATAGCTGAGAAAACGAGGGATCGACGGCCCCCTAAAACTCCGAGGAGAGAAAAATCGGCGACCAAAAAGAGGGCAACGACGAGACGAAGGGTAAAGTAAACGAAGGCTAAAACAAATAGACTACATATATCTAGAGAACGACGTAAAGAAGCCCACGCCCGAATCATAACCCAAATAGACTCCCTGACACGGGGTCAAACCAAGAACCCCAACAGAAAAACGCAACAAAAGCATCAAAAATTGAGACAATAATTAATACGTGACAGAAACAGACGGAGAGAGAAGGCGGAAGATTCCGCGATCTACGATAATAAAACGGCATCTTAATCAATTGATATCCCCTTCTACGCCTCTGTACTATCGCTCAGAGGAAAAGAAAACCAAAAAAGAAAAGATGGGATTTTTATGGATGGGCATCGGAGATCTTCGGGCGCGTGAACGAGAGTTCCGATCGCTGTTGGATTCGGATATCGGGTTTGATTCCTCGTTCGAATTTTTCTTTTTTCCTTCGTTTTTTGGTTTTCCCGATCCGATTCATGACCGCTTACTGCTGCCTCCAATTGCACGAAACCACCAAAAGAGGACTTGTATATATAATCATGAACTTTGATCCCCATCCACCTCGTCTCCGCGTCTTCCATCCCCGATGATTCTTGGATCGCTTTTGATGTGGGGTTTGGGATTTGGATCGCTTTGATGGACGTCGAAGTTTTGTGCGTAGTTCGGTTGATGTTCTTGGCCCGTGGTCGGGGGACCCCTCCGAGGCACGTGCTGGGTTTGCGCGTCACGCGGCTGGGCCTCGCTCTGGTTGTTCCTCCGGAAGCTTGTAACGGAATGGGATGCCTCGGATAGGGACAAATCCACGTGCGACCCTTCGCTGTTTAACATGTACTGTATCGCACTCTCTCGCGTGTTTTCGGATATAACTATTATTTTTCGTCAAATTAAATGATGCGTTAATGATCACTTATAGTCCTGTGTGACGTGGCAGACTCCTAATTGTTTTTTTAACCCCTAATAGTCCTATGGATACGTAGTCATTTGGCATAATTTTATGTTGATCATCAATGACCTAACATAACCTTTCAATTTTTTATTTATCTGGACTTAGACCGAAGTTTACATGCGATAATTATTTTTATAAAAAAATTACATAGATAATTAAAAAAATAAAATAATTATTATTAACGATATAAGAAGAGATTAAAAAAATAAAATTCATAAAAACAATAAGACTCAATGACAAAAGATTAATGTAGTTATTTATCTAATCATCTTATTATCTCTACATAAATCTCAGTTTTTAATAGTTGTGCCTCAATCCTGACCTGTATTAGGTCAAATCTAACCTAATCAGATGGATCGGATCAACTAGGAGGCCATGATTAGTGGCCAAGAATAAAAAATTATAATTGAAAGCACCAATTATAAAGTAGAAAAAAAATCTCAGTGCTTTCTCTTGATGTATGCAATACTGTACTGTGCGTGGATGTTCGTATACACACACAACACACGTAAGAAGGAAAAGAGAGCAGGCAGTATGCCCATGGGCTTTGGGCTGTGTTTGTTTGTATTGTGACTCGGCCAATGCTCATTGACAAGTAACAAATGTTTGCGGCAACAAAAGGCAAACGATGGCTTTTGAGATGCAAAATGACTAAATGACATAGATATCATATCCTACAGTGACAAACCCCATGCTTCTACATTTACAGATTGTAAGACTGTGCACCAGATACGAAGGAAGATAGGCAACATCCACCGACGAACGACAGGTACCTGCATTGGCTCATTGAGATATGATGGTCCGTTTGAGCGTGGATGAGATGGATATAGTGCATCCATTTTGATCAATCTTTTACATCTGTGACACCTTCAGAAGATATCTGAAACCTTGCTTCAGCTTCTGCCAAACATGGAGAACTTATAACTTTACATATGCGTTCTTCGGCCCTACCTTTGCGAAGGGCAAGCCTGGTACACAGGAAGGAAAAAAAAAAAACCCTTGAGCAAAGAAAAAGAAACACAGATTGAGTGTAAGATTTCTATGCCAAGAGGACCTTGTTGTAGAAGCGTGTGCCATGATGTTTCCACCAATTGGCTTGATTTGTGGTCCGGCAAATATTGCAGATCCATCAACTTGTGCAACGACTTGATTAGTGATGACCACTGCCACACCAAACTATAACAACCAGTATAACATTATTATAGATCCAAAAACAAAAGTATAGCTGCAATAGCATCCTATTCTTCTGATGCAAGAAAAGGATAAAAGGAATAATAAATATTACTCCATCAGCCAACTTCTGTAGGCTCCTAAGAAATTTTGCCAGATGCATTTGCCTCGCTGACAGCTCTCCTCTTCCAGAAAAATCAGTTCTGTAAAGAGCCGTAGCGCTGTCTACTATCATAAGAGCAAACCTAGATAAGAATTAAAGTCCAATTAGTTCCTTTCCGAAAGAACGATTTGAAAATAGGACCTAAAAGAAAGATTGGCCCAGAAGTACAAGTTTTATCCCACCATAAACAAAATCAAACATATCCAACCTTACAAATTCAGTGTGCATCCATCCTACCTATAAGCAGAAGCACTAACATGCACAGAAGTACCAACTTAATTATCTAATTGATCAATTCATCGACAACGATGTCAACCTGAATATTATTTTCATTTTATGCCATTTTGAACTCTTATAACAACTTGGCCATATGAAATAGCAGCTGGCAAATAGTCTTTCTAATCATCATTGCATCGAACTACTATTATTCGAGTCACCCCAGCTTTTAGATCCTTCATTCGACAACTTGTTTAAAAGCAAAGCCCTTAGTTAGGCAATGGTAAGGCTTAAATACTGGTCTGGTACCAGTTTCAGTAACCTACTGGACTGGCATGGCACTGGTGTACCAAGCGGTATACCGAGCCATACTACCAGATATCAACCGTGGAAAATATTAAAAATTTAAAGACTGGCTGCTATAGGACCATATGGCCTGATAAGAGTCCTTGATCAGACTATGGGTTATTATACCATGGGATAACATGTATACTACAGACACATATCATCCTCAAAGCAGATAGTTCTCATTAGGAGGGGTAGCATCTCCAACTTGGAGGTTTCTACCAATGCCTAGTGTCAGTGTGGTTCCACGGGCAACACTCTCAGCTCATAAGAGTCACTCACTTTGCATCAACCATCTCCAGTCTTTAGTGGAAGCATCCATTGCATGGAGAAGATATAACCTCAAAATGGAAAGCTTGTTTATCGAACAGGCATAAAGGAATCATCAGGTAGAAACCTTACCAGATTAGGATCACACTTTTATCTATTTTCAAGAAGCTTAAAAACATATTTACCACTCAATTTATATTGACAATTTATCAATAGATGAGACAGGAAAAATAGATGACAAATGCTCACGTTCACAGTTATGAATGAGCAGAATCCAAAAGTTGGTGCACACAATGAACTTAAGTTAATATTAACACGGATATTAGGTTTTGAAGCCATCACCATATGGGATGAAACTTGGTGAAATACTAGAGAAGCAACCATTATTATTTTGTTTGTCACCATCTGCAAAAGATGCTTGTATAAGAGAGGTCTAAGACAACAATAGGTCACATTGTTCAGGACTTAATAATCTAAGATATAAACATAGAGCACAAGAGATGAGATGGACATGTCAACTAGTATTCTTGTCTACCAGTTCAATTATATGCAGTTTGCGAACTTCTCTTCTGAGAATGGCTCCAGTGGCATGTTGGTTTGATGGCAAGATATTGACCAGCCATATAACAATCAACTGAAATGAGAGATAACAAAGATTAGAAGGAACATGCCTTGCCTCCACCATCATTGATGCTGCTTCCAGCAACAGCCTTGATTGATGATCAGTATTATATGCTCTAGCGTAAGCTACATTTTCCAAAACATCAGCACCATTCAATCCAAACCTGTCAATTTTATTAATACAATCATGTTTGTAGAAGATCATTTGTTAAAATGTTCTTAATTTACCCTAATGTTACTGTAAAACCTGTCAGCAATCTGAAGAAGTCTTTGGGGCCTAAAGGTACCCTCAGCATCAATATATAGTGCCTTTCCTTCACCACCACCTTGATCCAAGGGAAGCTGAAATTAAACTCGATTCATCAATTTTAAGAAATGGCATTGAAGTGGAGGAAAAATAGACCAAAAGATTTTCTAAAAAGATATAACTACAAGTTCTATAAAACCCTATAAACATCCTTTTCAATCATGAAATTCACACATATTCTATCAAAATATAGTAGTTTTATTGTCTTGTGATGCTCAAAATCTCAGGCCTACATTAAGCATGAACATAGTTGCAAATTGCACATAAATTGGCCAAAATGAATGACTGAATTGAAAATTGCAATTTTAACATACATAAACATAATCATGCAAAAAAGAATACCTGACAAGTGACACAAAGAGTGTGACACAGCTGAGTTTTACCAGAGCGGAATTCACCATACAGTTCAGTAATAGATCCAGTTTCAATTCCTCCTGTCCAGAGCAAACCATGATAAATTAGAAAACAAAATGATCTACATTTGCATATACCAAAATTATAAGTATGTACAGCTATTGAGAAGTCAAAGAATTTATTCCCATAAAAGAGTTACCCTCCAAGATCTTATCAAGTTCCCTAGATCCAGATGTGATCTGAATTATTTCAAGCCGTTGAGCGTGAAGTTGACTTGCACTGGTAAAACCCAGTGGTACTAACTTAGAAGCTGTCAAGAATCACTCCGTAAATATTCTTCTGGAGGTTCTGTTAGAGATATAAATCATTGTGCAACAGATATGTGCATTTCTAGACTGCACAACAAGACAAGGACATATACCTGCTTCAATAATCTTGTCAACTTTAGCCTCACTGATTCCTTTAATTTGCAAAAGATCTTTCCTTGGTGAATATGCAACAGATTCTACAGTACAGAGCCCAGCATCGTTTAGCTTTTTAACATCTATAGCAGCAATCCCAGATGCCTTCAGAACAAAACAACAAGATCACATGACATATTTGACAGTAACAGTAAATGATAGAACCATATATGTCTCTTAAATGCATCTCAAAGTAGCATTTGCATACAGAACAGCTTTCAGGTAGTGCTTATGAGGTATCACACATTCCATATCTATCATAAGAGAAGGTTTGGCTTCATAGATACCAGTCTACTTCAAGAAACGGCTAGTCAGGTGCTCATACAAATCTTGAAAAATGAATAGTCTGCCTGTTGCAAATTTGCAACTGTGATTCTTCCACTCTCCCGAGAAAACACATATCCTCAGAAGAAATACAGCATGCAACCAATAATTCTTAACATTGTCTAACGTGTTTAATTCTTAACATTGTATACATGTGCAGCCTCTTTCATATGATCACCATAGTTTGAAGGATAGGAGACAGTTTAATAAATGAAACACTCGAGCAGATCAACTGATGCCATACGCCATCACTAAATAGTTGCAACTAACAAGCAATTATATATTTGAACTATGTAATAGGCAATACATCATGAAGGCATTAGTTAGAATATGTCTTTAGTGGGTAATGTAGAAGCAAAAAATCATTAGAATAATGGATTAGCATGAAATATTATTCTAAACATTGAAGAATAGAAGGCTGGAGGCCACCATGAAAAGACTGCAGAAGGCTGGAGCATAATTAATGATATAACGATATAATAATAGAGTGATTTCTGGGGGCATGGCTCCGCTTCGCTGTGTCGTTGCCCAATAATACATCGTTGTCATGCTTAGTAAGATTATCATAATGTTGTTTCTTAGCCCAAAAGCACAGTTGTTAACTTCAATTTCTTTCTAACTCAAGAACCCAAGGTCACCCTAAGTGACAAGAAAAACCTTATCGAGAAAGAATAAACAAAACCAGAAACCTAAGCTCGATAAATCGGATGAAACCCGTCAAGAACCCAAGTTTTCGAATCACGTCTATAATCAAACGACACAATCAAGCATTTTGGATGGACAGACGATAATCAATTATATATTGTAGAATTTGCCAAAATATCAATAAAATATGAAATTTTGCAGCTCGAATCAAACACAACCAGCGAAGATCGGATCAGAGTTGCAATTAGTTTCATCCACAAAGCGAAAGATGATCAAGAAAGCCAAATTGGATCGTCTCCATTTTGTTTCGGCGATTCTTGAAGCTGAAGATCCAAGAAAGACTCGACCTTGAGAAGATAAGGGATGAAAGGAACCAAAGATTTAGGGCTTTGGAAGAAACGAAGGGGGGACCGGAGGTTTTTGGGAGGGCATACCTGAAGGTGCTCGATAGGGAAAGGACCGTGCTGTACGTCCTCCGCCTCTTCTTGGTCCTCCGGCATCCTCTGGTGCCTCTGCGCTGCCGTCGCCATGGCCGCGCCTGGCGAGGGAAGAGACGAGACGGAGAGGGAACGAGGTGTTCGAGCAATCTGCAGAGCGCCAAAATGCTTATTGCAAGCGACGGGAAAGCAAGCTGATGTAATATGTGATTTAGCTCATTATTGGCATTTGGGCTTTAGCTCATTATTAGAGCCCAATTGGCTCCACACCAATACTATCATTATTGTCATTATGAAAAATATTAACGAATTAAAAATACTAATAATCCGATTATATTTCTTATTAAAACCCGAAAGAAAACAAAATGAGTAATTATAATTACAGATACTTCCTCCGAATACACGTGCAGGACACGTGCAAATAATTATATTTTGTTTTATAAACTGATTTTTCTTATCTTTATGGTGTGACAAAAATACCCTGGAATCGACTTTACTCTCCTAAGGACGATTTGTCCTCGCGGACGGCGGATTGCCCAAACCTCGACTGCCGCCGTCATCGCCTACTGCTCTCGCCCTCTCAATCTCTCTCAGATTCGTCGAGATGTTCCTCACCAGGTGAGTTCCATGCCCCTCCCTCCTCTTTCGTGCAGTCATTCCACTATTATCTCTTTCGATCACTTATTCCTTCTCTCGTTGGGGTTTCCTGACCGAAGGACCGAATACGATCGAGGTGTCAACACTTTCTCTCCCGAGGGGAGGTTGTTCCAGGTCGAGTACGCCATCGAGGCCATCAAGGTCTGGTTTTTGTTCCCCTCTTTATTTTGGCTCCTTTTGCGATATCGAATTGTTCTTGAGATAACGCGTTTGATTCTGGTGGCAGTTGGGCTCGACTGCCATTGGGTTGAGGACGAAGGAAGGCGTGGTGCTTGCAGTCGAGAAGCGCGTGACCTCGCCCTTGCTGGTTTGCTCACTAACCCTAGTCCGAGAGTTTCTTTTTGCTAGAACCTAATTTGTGTCATCTGGGTTTGGATTCTTTTATTTTTTTGGGCTTTTCTTTTCTTTGTTGACCTAAATTTGACTTGCATTCCTTTGATCGACATGGACCTTGACAGATCTAAGGTTCCACCTTAAAGATAGATAGGATTATCATCAAGGAAATGGGGACAATGATATCCGTTATTTGATGTTTTGACTTGCCGTATGTTGGATCACACCTCAAGGACGGAGAATAAAGGGGTAGTCTTGGAAGTAGTGAGAATGTGATCGATGGGGCAGCGAAAACATCATCCAGATATTATGAGGAGAATTCTCTCTATGGTAATTGATAGCGGGTCAAAAGGCGAGGGGATGAGAGAGAATGATGTGAGAAAGGGTCCAGAGGGAGAGACAATTGAGCGAGAAAATGAGAAAGAGAGGCTGGAAAGCAATGGATATGCTGGGAAGTGAACTTGTAACTTATAAGCAGGTGGCAATGGACATTTGGTTTTCCCAAGAATCTGAAGGAAATGGATTGTTGGGAAATTAAAAATATTGAATTGAATTGATTGCTTATACTATTTTGGTATTAATACAGAATACTTTGATATTTTTTTGTGATTTTGGTAAAAACCTGTCTTGTTTTATTCAATGAATGATATGCTACTTGTTTCTTATTTCTGAAGTGGAGCATATGTTCAAGACCTGTTTCTGGACAAAGAATGTATTGTCCAGTTCTGAAATGTCAGGTTTGACTATATTGATCTGTCAGCTAAAACATATTCTTGTCACCAATATTATTATTTCTATTACAAAAAATAGAGTAAGAAACGTTTACATCCTTGAAAAACCTAATAAAATAAGGAAAATTATTAAAGATGGTGTGGATATGTTCAAATGAGACATGCTAGTTAAACGGCATGAGTTAATAGGATAGCTGGTGTGAGCCAGAGGAAGACTTGCAGAATTCTGTTTGAAACTGTAAATAAAGATATAAGGGCTCTTAGTTTGAGTAGTAAGAAAGACATGATGGTCAAAAATCCATATAGCCCGCACAAATTGTTGCAACATCATGGCTTACCTTGTAATTGTTGAATGTTGATTGCTAGCTCATGAGTAATTTCTCCTACTGTAATTCATAATGAAGAGAAAGTTCAGTGTTACCCTTTTCTGAAGCCCTGGCAAGAAAAATTATTGTGGTTTTAGCCCTTAAGTTCCTTGAGTCTGTACAATTTTCAAATTTCTGATTCCCTAACTTGCTTTTTAGATACTGTATGATACTCTCGTCAATTTCTGATTTTGTTCTGTTGTTATCTAACCATGTCTTTTTGTAGCATGCAATTAAATTCTGACAAAATTGATTAATTTAAGCAAGGTCTTAGATTCCAGTTTGATTTATCCCCAATAGATTCATGTGATATTTAGCAAGAAAAACAATTAACACAATTATCTGATTTTAAATTTAAATGGCAGTAGATATATTGTTATTGAAAAATTAGAGGGCCATAGGTTCTAGCGGTAACAGAGTGGAATTTATAGTAAGTTTGGTGATTTAGATGAAAGAAGAGATGAAGGAAACCAGAGAAAAGATCGTGGTATCTGGCCTTGCCTTTCCTTTTTGATGTATCTTATCCTTGGAAGAGACTGTTAGCTGGAATATTGGATCTTATATCAGCTACACATTCTTGCAAAATCACAATTGTTTATAGCATAAGCTTGTTACCACCTTTTGTCTCATTTTTAGCTGCTAACCTTGCGCTGACTCTATCTTACTTTTTGAAGGAACCAAGCAGTGTAGAGAAGATTATGGAGATTGATGAGCACATAGGTTGTGCAATGAGTGGACTGATAGCTGATGCACGAACTCTTGTAGAACATGCTCGTGTTGAAACTCAGGTTTCTTTTATTTTGTTTGATGGCATTTTTGTGAAATAGCTTATATGACTCGTTGTTACTTATTGACTTCGTTGTCTACCAGAATCATAGGTTTTCATATGGTGAGCCTATGACTGTTGAGTCCACTACCCAAGCACTGTGTGATCTTGCTCTTCGATTTGGCGAAGGAGATGAAGAGTCCATGGTTACCATCACTTGCCCCTCTTACCAATTAACTTCTAGCAGTTTTGATGTGGAGATGCAAATTATATCTTGATTACCGAGTGCTTCGTTTATGAATATGTTATCTCTGTAATAGCAAAACTAACTAGAAATTGCATCACAAATATTATGTGCTAATCCAACCAAAATGTAGTAAGAACATAATTGTATCTTGTTATGTGGAGTAACCAGTGTGCCATATATCTTATGTGTTATGTGGAGTGATCAGTGTGCCAAATCTCAAACTGAATGTATTCCGTTTTTAGTTAATCAAAATCGCAGAACAAATTTCCTTGTACAGTTACTGGATTGATCCACCGAGCATTCTAGTTTGATTCAGTATTAAACTATTAATGCATCCCAATCTTAGAGTAATCAAGTTTTAAGTTTCTTTTTGTTTAGTTGAGAGCCCTTTAGCTGTTTTTTAGGGATTTTGAAATTTGAAGTATTTCTTTTAATTTTAAAATATTTAGTTTGTTAGGATAAGTTTTATCTCATCATAAAAGCTTTCTCTGATAGTCTTATGGCTTTATCTGAAGTATTTCTTAATGGCTTGAGAAGCCTTGAATTAGTTATTTGTTGCTTTGGTCTGTCATCTTAGGGTAATGATGGATGTCATAAGAGCTCTGGGATTCCACTACAATGCCCCTCCATTTTGCATTGCTCTGGCTTCTAGTGTTCTTACAATCCACAGTTTTCTACACCTTACCTTTTACTCTAAATTTAGTTATCTTTTGCATTAGTATGTTGTATTAGACTATTGATGGATGCTAAATCAAATTAGAGTATGAGTTTGTACTACCACACCACTCTGTTTTGCATCATGTATACCAGGTATTATTACTGCAACAAGTTCCCTGTCTAACATTGTTGAATTAGGAACTATTGGCAGTCATATAGAGGGCAGGTTATGTACTATCTGCAAACATGGTTTCTGTTGCAAATACTAGGATGGAGTTCCTATATACTTGTTTGTATGTCAAACAGCAAACTTTTGGCTTATAGTGTGAGAGTTTCTAACTAGTCATTTTTTTTTTGCAGTCACGACCTTTTGGGGTCTCTCTTTTGATTGCTGGTCATGACGAGCATGGACCCAGCTTGTAAGTAGTCATTGTTTGTGTATTTGTTAAATATATCATTAAGTGATAGTGGAATGAAACTGTATGTCTGGTACATTTTCTAAGTTCTAAATTTTATCAGTCTTCTTTTGTATGTTAGTCTGCATATGTTTTGGCCACTCCTTACATTAGTCATTTATAGATTTTTGTGAGCCATGATAAAATATGTAATGGTGAATTTCCTGCTAATTATCTCATCAAAATTGGTGGGCATTTTGATATAATTTTGATCCAGTGGTGTGGTCACAGAGTTAGTTTGGTTCCATCTAAAAATAAGTTGACTTGAATCAGATTTAAGAGAATTTATTTTCCAAGGTAAAGCAGCCAATAACTCAGAACAAGTTCTTCAAATAATAGCAATTATTTTAAAACCAACTTTGGTTGTGGATGTGAAATGTTACTTATTGAGCTGCACAAGTTCCTATCTTCACATATATATTTTTAGAGGGTACGGCATTACATTCTTTTATTCAGTGTAATTCCTTCCCGAGTAGGAAGATTATGCATGTGAAAAGTTTGCCTGCCTGTCTCGGTATGGATGATTGCACTTTTAACTCCGATTGCACACCAAGTTCCATGTTGTATGCACCTGTATTCTGAGTTCTACAGTTGAACTTGTATTAAATTGCAGGTACTACACCGATCCGTCTGGCACATTCTGGCAGTGCAATGCGAAAGCAATTGGTTCAGGATCCGAAGGAGCTGATAGCTCTCTTCAAGAGCAATACAACAAGGTATCGATCAGCATAGAGGATTTTCTGGGCATCATTAATTTTCATAATTTACTTGGTCCTTGGCAGTGATTAATGCTGCTGTTTGTGCAGGAGCTAACGCTTCAAGAAGCTGAAACCATAGCTCTTTCCATCTTGAAGCAAGTCATGGAAGAAAAGGTATAAACATCCTTGGATTTATGTTTTGGCTTGCCACTTAATGCAATTTGAGTAACCCTTATGCGTTTGAGGCCTTACTAATTTAGACAAAACAATTTGATCGAGCAGGTGACTCCCAATAATGTCGACATTGCAAAGGTAGCCCCGACTTATCATCTTTATACACCTGCTGAGGTGGAAGCTGTCATCGCTCGCCTATAAAATGTTTGGCGATGTACTCTTCCTTGCCCATTTTTCTCTCCATCTCAACATATTTGCCAGAGTACGCACCACTATTTGCTTGGATGCTGTTGGTACTTGTGTTTCGGTTGCTTAGTAATGGAATTATCATTCAGTAAACTCTGAATGGTCGAACTGCTACTTTTGTTTCTTAAGAGAAAACAAGAATTCAAGCTTTGACAGCTGTAGACGATGGTGAAATGTCATGTTATCACCTGTTGTAATTTTGATTTTTGGGATGAATAGATTTTGACGGTTTTTACATTGCATGCAAGTCGAATACATGAGGTTTCGGTGTACCGAGAGTTGATTGCGTTAATGTATACTATGACATCAATGGTATCAATGTCTACGATTGATACGTTGCTTGATGCAAGTCGTAGTTCTTACATGTTATTATACGTCTACATGTTATTATACGTCTAAATCCAACAAAAAAAAAGCTGCAAATTGCAATTATAAATCATGAACTCCTGTTCTTATTACATGTTATTCTCTTGTATTCGTAAGACTCGTGTCACTTAAAGGATTTCACAAATTAGTCTTCGCTTGTAGATAGATAGCCCTTAATCGAACAAACAGAAGAGTAAAAGAGGCAAAGTCCACCACCAATGCGACCAGCACGACAGATGACCAATCGCTGTGTTTTCACAATCCCCCAGAAACTCATATTTTATTTTAGTTGGGTGATGCAAAAAAACCCATGAGAAAGCTTCCTCAAAAATTGTGGGGCATAGCAGGTTTAATCACGGAACTCTTCCATGAAAGCTTCATGGAATGCCTTGAGCCTGGAGATGATGGCTGGGATCTTATCCTCTTGCGGCAGGATTGTGCATCTTACGTGCCAGGTTCCCGGGACCTTTCATGATCCAAAAGAAGAGATTGAGCTATCAAAGTTGTAGAGATAGTGGCTAATGTTATATACGATTAGCATTCTTGTCGAAAAGAGAAATAAGTTCACCTGTCCGAAGCCGGATCCAGGAACAACAACAATGCCGGTGGCATCAAGAAGGCGGTGAGCATAGAATGCGTCCGGAGCTGCTTTAACTGCTTTGGCAGCTTCGATTGCCTTCTTTGGTAGGTGCAGTCGCGGGAAAAGATACATTGCTCCCTCGGCCTTGTTACATGTTACTCCCTCCAAACCATTAAATGCATCTTCCAAAGCCTGTAGCAAGTCAACCAAGAGATTATTCTTTTCAATCCGCAGCACAACACTTTTTAGATGTCAAACGCATTCCTGAGGAGGGTTTGATAATCTTAAATGCAAGTAATACTGCAATTGCAAGTTGTGCAATAATTTTTTCCATGTGATAGCAATAAAGTCTATTTAAAGAACAGAAGAGGCAACGATGATATCACCTTTGCCCGTCTTGCTAAGGACGAAAGAATCCCAGTTTTCTCTGCATTGAAGGATTCATATGATTCATCTCCAACCTGCAAGCTCATCCAAGTTATTTCTCGTGATAATGATTTGATAGCTGCAAGAATGTACTCACCTTGGGTGGATTCATGACAAGGCTTGCAAGAACTTGGCCAGAGATGTTGGAACAAAGATTTACAGATGCCACTTTGTAAATTTGTTCTCTCACTTCAGCGCTGAAGCCAGTTACCTCCATGTATCCTCCCCTTTTTCCACATTCTCCATAGTAACCTAATGGAAAAGGAACCAACAGACAGTAAAGAATGCTTGCTTGCAAATTTGAATGTATGCTTATCATCTGACTGGAGAGCACCATACCTTTAGAAACTGACTGAAATGATACTAAAGGAAGATCCTCATCACCGTAACCCATGGATCTTGCAATCTTCTTGAATGAGTTAAATTTCTTGTCATCAACATATATATTTTCTTGATATACCTACAATATTTTGGCGCATTGTATTAGTGGCCACAGTCACTCAAGTGACGGAAATTGATGTCTATAACCCATGTCATGCCTTCCTTGTAGATATCAATTAAACCTTTAGTGGCAATACACCAAGTCTACAATATGTGTTTAATTCAAAATATTGGTTGTATTTGCCTCACCTCATCTGCCAGAAGAACCAGCTTTTCATTCTTGCAAAACTCAACTATTTCCTTTTGGTTTTCTTCTGCAAGAACCTGGAGAAAACCAGAAAATCTACCAAATCAGAAGTAAAACCTGTGGAAAAACTTTATATGAGTACTTTAACCAATAGGTTAACGTTTGCATTATGGTACTATAGATGAACCAGGGAATGAAAAAATCTGCTGTCAGGAATCAGTAGAACCACCACAATATATTATTATTCAAAGATGAACCTTGAGGGATAAAACATGATAAACCAATATTAAACTATAGAAAAGTACATGTTTGCTATGACAGCCTATCGTAATGGACAAAGATGCCTTTCTAGTAATGACTCCTAATCCATGGCATTGCAGCTAATCCTAGAAAACAAATTCCTTTGAACTTTTGACCGAAGATCACTGCCTCTTAATATAATTTGCAAAGCCATTTTTTATTTCCTTTGCTAAACATGATATGTGATCCTTTGAAGAATATTCTGTTGTAAGGCATCCAATAATGTTAAACAATTTAAACTAAAGAAAAAAGAAGACAAAAAAACCTGTCCGGTGGGATTGCCTGGATTTATCACAACCAATGACCTAACAGTGATGCCCTTGGATCGAGCATCTTCCAACTGTCTTTTTAGCTCTGAAATCTCCAAGCCCCATCCTGTAGATTCATTGAGATAGTACGGAACCTGATCATAGCAATTCAAGAAATTAGCATTTTTGGGCAGATAGCTATATCCACATGATATAGCAGAAAAAAGATCAATTAAGTTCAACAGCTACACGAACAAACATACAAGAGAGCCACCATGAAGAGCAATGGATGCAGAATACAAAGGGTATTGAGGAATGGGGCAGAGAATGCCATCTTTCTCAGATCTTATTAACAATTGCATCATCATGTGCACCTGAAGTCAGGAGAAAAAAAGGCAATCAGCATAAACAGTAACTCCTCTCATCTTTATCATGAAAAGAACTGACATAATAAATACCGCTGGGCTTGCTCCATCTGTAAGGAAAATATCATCTGGATTGGCAGGAAAACCATCACGAGCAGCTATTCCATCAGCAATTGCATCCCGTAATCCTTTAATACCCTGTAAAACGACCAACACCAAGGTCATTTAAGACTTTGTAACTAGAGCTGAAAATATTTGTGCAAGCAATAAGAGCATATTCTTACCTGGCTATGGCTATAAGCGCCTGTAGCCCCACCAGGAATCGCATCAAGAATCTGCCATGCTCTCGCTATTGCATCGGCACTAAGGACAGAATACTTATGTTCAGAGAAATGCAGCACAAATAACTTAGATATTTCACCGTTGTACTTATACAATAAATATTGATATAAGTCAAATGATCTGAGTTTAAGGTTGTATAACTAGGTGGAGAATAAAATTTACTATATCAACGAGAAGTTGTTCTTTAGAATCTCCAAAATGAATAGAAGAAAAGGGCCTTCATAAGGCTCATGCTCTCCAACAGGCTAACTTGCTCAACATTACCTAGAACCTAGATATCTTGTCAAAAATTGTGTCAAAAGAAGAATCTTAGACATGCAAAATGTTCTATTAAATTGTGCACATATCTGGTTCCACACTGTCTGATGCTGCTGCAACAAGACTCATCTGTAATTCCAGATTACTAAAACCGGAGTTTCACTAGTTAACACTACACAGCTCGAGTTGCTCGGAACAAGGACTATCATAGTGTGAAGTGTGAACTCTCATAACCTTAAGCACCAATTTATAATGTGATTTTGGACATTTGATAGAATGCTAAGAGAAATGCAGAGGCCCTGGTGCTTGTATCAAACTATTTTTCTAGCACAACGGCCCAGGATATAACTATTTTCCATCTTAAAGAATAAAAGCTAAGGAAGAGCTAAATGATCCAAGGGTTATTGATGATGAGGAAATTACACCAAAATTTCAAATTCTAATAGAAATATCTGAAGACTCAAGTTTTCAAAAAGTGCTGCCAACATATCATATAAAACAGCATAAGACATATTCTGGTAGGCTCAGAATAGTTCAAGTGGAACAAAATTACTATGCAGAATAATGCTTCGCATATACCTAAACAAGGCATGGGTTTCACTTTTGTCCAGAAGAGGTGGATGGTCACACAACGCAAGAACCTGAAATAGACAATTAGATACCAGAGAGAAACTGGGTTTCACTGTCCTAGTAAAACGTTTGTATAAACACACACCTCACGGAAAAAGGTGACCGGCTGCTGACCAAGAGACTGAGGATTCCCAATATTGCAGTACAGTATCTGCACAGAACATTGGA
Source organism: Musa beccarii (assembly GCA_024322285.1). Lineage (NCBI taxonomy): Eukaryota > Viridiplantae > Streptophyta > Magnoliopsida > Zingiberales > Musaceae > Musa > Musa beccarii. The sequence continues at coordinate 70,595,604 of CM044394.1, forward strand.
TTCTTCAATGAATTTGTGAGAAAACAAATAAATTAGATTATGACTATAATCAAAATGATAATTACTTAATATTTAATAACAATGAAATGGCAAGAAGACTGAGAAAAGGAGAAAATTCCTGCCTATTTATAACAGCATAATAAGAAATAAAAAAAAATCACACATACCTCCTCAAAGGGATGAGACCCTGGCTTGCTTTGCAGATCTTGTTGCAAACGCTAGAATTGGGCAGACGGTGATACAATCATTTCTTTAGGAAATACAAAACATAGAGAAGTGCATCTAGAGAAAGAGAAAACAAAGAAATGGAACATACAGCAAAGAGAAAGAAAGTACCTGTGCATGGGTAACAATCTCACCACGGACAGCATATTCACATTTTAAAACCTAATCGAAAAGAAAGTTGTCTTAATGTGTTAATGATCTGCCTGCCATTTGTTCCTTAAGCGCAAACTAAAACCAGGCAAAAAGTAGGAGGCGAAAAACAATTTGAAACAAATACTCAAAATATGCGGGCAATATGACATGAGTAGAATTACAAGAGTTAGCGACAGTTTATCCACTAGAAACACAATACTCTCTTGCTTGTGGTCGGCACAAAATATGGAGCACAGTATGGAAGAAATGGATAGATTCTAACCATGCCAACCAGAAGATGCAATATGCCAACAGTTCAATAGGTCGTGAAACCTGCTAGATCAATTTTATCCTTACCAATGCCTGTTAACCAAACTATTTGCCGAATCACTTCTGATCTTCAAACATGTATTTTGGTAGAATAAAATACACAAATGTTCAAACCCAACAGTCAGGAAACCTAATTAAGGAGCCAAACAAAATTTTCTTGCACAACAGAAGAAATAAAGAAAAACAATGATCTTAACAAATAAAAGTAGATTAGGAAAACTTTCACCAAATGAGGAACACAAATGACATTCATATTTTTGCGTGCAAACTGTATAAGGGAAGACATTAGAGAACTGCAGAAAATGTCGATTAGATGTGTTACGGCTAAAAGGTATCGCTTTTGAATGAAAGTGTAAACCAGTAACACACAACCCCCGGATGCAAAGCGGTACAACCCATCAACGAGAAGAACCAAATAAGAAAATAATCAAAGTGGTCAAATTGACATCCAAATCCATAGACTGACCAAATATCGCCAACGAGCAATAAATAAGGAATAGAGAAACAAGAAAAAATAGGACTTTACAAAACCAGCATGACAAATATGCGAAGAACAGAGGAGAAATCAACATACGAAGGGAGCGAACGATTCGAGAGGGCATTGATGATCGAAATAAATAAATTAAAAAAAACCCAACCTTAGGGTTGATCGTGTCGAGAGTGACAGGACTTGCGGCCGAATCCATGGCGGCGGCGGCTGCGGATACGGAGGAACAAAGGGGCGCCCCGGAAAACAGAGGAGGAGAAGAGCGGAAGGAACCAAAGAGCAGCCTTTTAGCTCTTTCCGTGGCGAATCGACGCATCGTAAAGGTCTCCGGACCGCACACGCTTATACTCGGATCCGCCTCCCTCTTGTAATTACCCACGGAATATATATCAACCAAGATAAATACCAGAGAATTGTGGGGAAATTTTGATCGATCCCTCTCGGATGTTGAGATGAGAGCGTGAGGGCGGCGAGGCTGCTGGGAGTCGAAGGTGCGAGTTTGGAAGAATAAATCGCACGTAATCGATAGCTAATAATAAGAATATTATTTATTTCTAGAAGCTCGCTATTGACTCTTTTTTTTTTTTTTTACAACCCCTTAAAAAGATATATAATTTCTATTGATAACCCCTCTTTCCTATTTATAATTTTATTTAATTTTTTTAATATTCTAAAGATACCTCTTGTAAATATACATAACCAATTTTATCGATAGTAAATATGGGATTATCAATAGTAAGCTTCAATATAATTTTATTATTTATAACCACTCGATTACTAATCTAATTCTTTACTTTCCCACAGCCCTTCAGCATCGCTCGTCGCTGCTCGCCGGTGGTGGCCGAAGGCGAAGGAGAAGTGTGATTGATTCAGAGCATTCCAAGTCTTCCTGCAGTTTGGAGGGCGATCGACTGCAAGTAGACGGATTTGAGATGAAGACTTCAAAACTCTGCTTTTGATCGATCACGAGTTCCCTTCTCGCCTCTTGAGATCCAATCATTAGTTTCGAGTGTGTTGAAGAAGAGATGCGGCAGGGCCGAGCTCCGGCCGCGGTGATGACGGTGGAGGTGCGGTACCGTGGCGTCCGAAAGCGATCGTGTGGGTGATTCGCGGCTGAGATCCGGACGTCTGGAAGAAGGCCCGGGTGTGGCTCGGCACCTTTGATTCCGTCGAGGACGTCGCCTGGGCCTTTGGCGTCGCCGCCGTCGCCTTTCGCGAGCCCGAGGCTCTAAGACAAACTTCCCCTCCTCTCCTTCGCCTCCTGTCCCTCCCTTCCGCGCCCCCTCCGCTGCGCGATTCGCCTTTGGAGGACGTCACCCATCGTCGTCTCCGCCTCCACCGTAGCGGCCGACGTACAACAACTTCAGCAGCACCGTGAAGTCCTTCAGCGGCGGGTGCGCCGACCCACGTTCGGGCATCACATCGCAGGAGGTAGGCCAATCCGTCGCCCCAACACGTCCTTGTCGGCAAGGAGGATTGCCATACTGATTGCGGGTCATCGTCCTCGGTCAGAGCCGACGACACCGGCCACCTCGCATCGACGTGCCGACAGCTGCTGCCCTTCGATATCAACCTTCTCTCACCAGCCAACAATGACTTCCCGCCCGGGGCTCTCCACCAATGATGCTTCGATCTCATGTCGAAGGGCAAAAGAGACAAAGAAGGGAAACATGGTCAGGGCATTTATGTAAATAACGGATACATGATTTTTGTGTATGTGTGTGTATATATATATAATATATATATATATATATATATAAACAAAACCTTAAAAATTAACTTTCTAAAACTTGTTATAATAATAAAAGTATTATTTGTTTTCTATACTTTTTTATCTATAATAATTAAATTGAGTTTTCTGGATGAGTATTAATATGAACAATGTGGGAAGACTTGAATGTTGCATTGAAATTAAATAAAAAATAAATGCGATTTCCAAACTTTACAGGGATTAATATAAAAAATAAACCTGTCCTTTAAATACTGAAAAAAAGGGGGACAAATAGCGCTTAGAGACACCATTGCAACCGATTTTGTGTTACTTCAAAATCTTTTTTTTTTTTTTAACTCTAGATCATGTCTCATCAATTTTGTGTCCCAAATACCTTAATATAGAAGTTTCTTGAACTTTTAGATACCGAGCAATTATTTCATCAGGAGATTATCTAAAACTAGAAATATAAAAGATCAAAGTAGCCAATTACTCAGAAATCTAAGTGCAGAGCTCTTTAAATACTAGAATATGAGAGAAGAAGATTACAAACTCTAACTCAAGATCCAATCTCAAACTATTAGATGCAATATTTTTTGATTAGTATGCCAATAAAGTTACATGCAAAACTATAAATGAACTGCTGTAAAATAGTCCCACATTTAGTAATGACAATTGTGTTAGGAAATATTGATACACAAGGAGAGATTGAAAATAGCACTAAGTTTCCAATACAAATAACAGTAAGAGAATATCTCACATTTGCACAAATTTAAAAATTTGAATAATATATGTTGGATATGACCTAAGGTTAAATTGGTGTCAGTGAAATTTGAATAATATATTATTTCAGCAAAGTGTTCTGAAACTGATGTGTCAGTGAAATAGAGGAGTCTATGCAATCTGAAATTGCTGCTGGTAAGACCCAATGCAGCATCATGGAGTATCTGGTTCTTCATGGATGAGGGTGATCTATGGAATTTACAAGGTAGTACATGTTTGGTTGTTTCTTGTTAATTGAACCTCATAGTGAAGGCAATTTTTTGTTGATAAAAGATGGAAATGTCAAGCAAGCAAGGGAGAAGAAAACATTACAGTTGCAGCCACTGGAAATATATGTTGAGCAAGTGAAGGATTAGATATGCTTGTGCTTGAGAATCACATCTTGTACTTTTCATGTTGAATTTATGTACAACCTAACAAATCAAAACTCTGCTGTTGATAAAGATAATTACTTCAGAGTGTAAGATAAATTAATGAACAAACTGAAGAGTTGTAAAACATTGTTGACAATTCTATGATGTTTTTTTGGGTTTAATTAATCATATCTTATGATGGGAGGAATAAGCAGTATAAGAATTTGAAGAAAAATCAAGACCTCTCTCTCTCTCTCTCTCTCTCTCTCTCTCTCTCTCTCTCTTTTCAGAAAATATTTGTCTGCCTCCGACTCTAAAGAATTCTCACTGCTGATCAGCAACTCAAGAAGCAGTGCATTCCTTCAAATCCTAATGTGAGCATATCTATTTTTCTCTGTATAGACATGAGAAATTTTATAATTTTGACCACCGAATGTGTCAGATTCAATTTCCAATCTTTAAATGCCTTCCTTCCTTCCCTCTTCCTTGGTTGTCCTGAGTTCATTGTATCTATCATTTTCATTAGGATGTATCTACAGTCAACTGAGAAACATCTCCCAATGATTCATCTAATAAGAAAAATCTTTGTCCTGCACACTGAATGCCCCATCAACATTCAATGTATATAATTTTCCTATTAGTTTATTCATTTAATCAGAATGCGACTCTAACATCCTTACTGCTTGTAACATATGCTAGGCCACTCACATGTAGTAAACCCAACATACTTCAACATTTTGATCTCAGCAACAGAGAGAGACAAAATGTCACCTTATCCTCTACCAGACAGAGAGAGACGGTAAAAAAAGTCACATTTGAGAATTAAAATGTCACCTTATCCTCTACCCCAGAGAGAGAGAGAGAGAGAGAGAGAGAGAGAGAGAGAGAGAGAGTTCAAATGTCACCTTATCCTCTGCCGGGGACCGGGGGCTCCTTGCATGATGTCCATTGGCAGAAGCGGCAGAAGAGGAACGGGAGAATCCGGGGGGAGTGAGGAGTCTCACCAGCCCATGGTATGGAAGCCAGAGCTCACTGAGGACAACCTTATCAGCTCTGCTGTGCTACGATCCTGTCTCAAGCATACTTCTCTTTCTCCAGCTCAATCGACTCACATGCATGGTCACACTCACTCACAGACAGGACAAATTGCTGCCTCAGCCTCATCTCGAACCGAAAGGCGACAAATTTTTGTGATACCAGGAATCGGTTGTGTTTTGTCTTCCACCTTATCAGTACCCAGCATTAGATATCCTCTGAAATCTTCTTGCTTCGTCGGCACTAGCTGGCTTCATGTGCTCTGATTTCTTGTGCTCAGCTTTGCAGAGTAGATCTTATCTGGAAACCCAGAGTTCTTATTGAACACCGACACAAGAGAACTGTGAATTGAGGAATAATTTTCGGTATAAAGGTGACGAGATTAAGAACCAAAGATCGTTTGCAAGCCACGGTGTTCTGATCTCAAAACAGTGTGGGGAGAGTGACACCGACCACAGATAACAACAAGATATAAGGAACGACAACAGCAACAGCAACACCATGAAACCAATGAAACTTGGGGTGGCTAAAGTTAAATGTCCAAACCCCATTCCTTGCTTGGATGTTCTCTGAATTAGGCCTGAAAAAAATTGGATCTTTGTGTCTCTTCCTTCTCTTATCATAACCTCGGGAGCGCTGCAGCTGAGACATTTGCTCAAAAAAATTGGATCTTTATTGGAGGAGGACTCGGTTCTGACAGAAATTACCAGTCCTATCTTTGGGCAAACTTGGATTTGTATTGCGTCTTGTGGTGGAGAAAAGGAAGCATCTTCTCTTATCCCGTTCGTTTCTATTCTCCATAATTTTCTCGTCCCAATGGCAGTTCCTCTGAGGAGTGGTCTGTCCTTTCGTTGTGTTCATGAGACTGGGTTGGAGAGGAAGGAGACGGATGTTCCGGCTTTGGATGTCTTGGCTTGGAAGAACGACATCAAGGGAAGGCGATCTCTGCTGAGAGAACCGAGAGATTCACACGAATGGAGGCCCCAAAGCCATCCAAAGTCCCCAATTCATGTGACTATTTCCCTTCTGTTCCTCTCTGTTACGTTTTTTGCTTACTTCTCTGTGAAATATTTCTCTCGGAGTAACTTTTTGATGCAATGAACGCATTTGTGAACCAAACATGATCTGCCAGGAATCCTGATGCTGTTGCTCAAAATGCAGGGTGAGAACAATTCACAGTGTGCTGCTCGAGCTTTGAGGTGGTGGGAGAAGAACACCAAATCAAATATGACGGAGATCGAATCAACAAACCAACTGGTCCACTCACTGCTGCATGCTGAGGATAAACTCGTAATCGTCGACTTCTATTCCCCAGGATGTGGAGGTTGCAAAGCTCTGCATCCCAAGGTTAAACACGTCTCCAATCCATCTATTGACTCTTCTCATATATTTTCTGCTCACAATTCAGAAGAACGAATCATCATGTTCTGTTCTATTCGTGTTAGTGATCCAAATAGTGTGATCACATGAGGAATGACGAGTCTCTTGTCATGGCAACTTTTCTTCTCATGGAGTTTGGCTGCTTCTTTTCGTAGATATGTCAACAAGCTGAGATGAATCCAAGTGTGATGTTTCTAAGAGTCAATTACGAGGAGCACAAAGGCATGTGCCGAAGCCTTCACATCCATGTTCTTCCCTTCTTCCGGTTCTACCGTGGCGCCCAAGGCCGCGTCTGTGCCTTCAGCTGCACTAACGCAACCGTGAGACGACGATCGACCCGCTTACGCGTTCCGTCATACATCTGGTCGGCATAAACAGGACTGATTCCGAGTCCTTGCTCTGTTGATGCTCGCAGATCAGGAAGTTCAACAAGGCACTCGCGAAGCACGGGACGGATCGGTGCAGTCTCGGGCCTGCGAAAGGCTTGGGAGAAGGCGAGCTGCTAAGTTTAGCATCGAATCCAGACGCCCATTTTGGTTATCCATGGTCCGAGGACTTGGCTGTGTCGATCCCTGCTGAATCTTCGGTGGGGGAGGTCGAAGCCGCAGCAGCAACAGCTGCATTGGCGTTGGGAGGATCTCAAATATGTTAACAGAATTAGTATCGTTACTTTACAAACGCTTGAAGGAGTCGTGTAATTTCCATGAAGAGTGTCCATTTTTTTCACCTATTAATCATTTTTTATATCTACAAAAATCTGTATTTTCTTTTTTTTATTATTTTTTGTTTTATTTGCAGCGTGAATTCCTTGGAAAAGTTTTTTTAAGGTTTTTTTTTTTGGGTCATGAGATGGCCTTTTTTTTCATATTTGGCATAGGCAATTCTCACTTTTTATAATTTTCAAAATACACCTCATACGACACAATAGAAACTCCCGTTTGTAATGGATCGATCGATTTATTTGGTAGCAGTTATCGGTGAATTGGTTTAAACCACTGTAAATTTATTAAAAATAGTGTAATTGATATAGATGTCTGTTAATTTGTTTATTCTTCTTCCTAACGCATATGTCTATTGTTTTTTTTTCTTATTCTTAAACTAAAAAGAATAATAATTTAAAATCTTATTTTTTTATATAAATTGATTTATATTGGGTTTTGAGTTCGTTTGTCTTGGTTATAATGTTTTAGTGGAGGTAAAAAAATTTAAATATTTTTTAAAAATACTATAATTAATAGTGTAAATTTATATATGAGATGGGATTGACCTTGATCAATTCATAGGAAAACAAATCATATTAAGAGTAGTTTGAATATTATGGAAAATATGGGGGCACGCCATTCGGAAATTTAAGAAGAGGCAACTAACTATTACGGACTTAGTTGATTTTGTCTAAATCATACGACATCATTATATGTCTGTTCGCTAAGGATTAACATCTTCAAAAAAAATTATGGTCTCTTAATGACTTATAAAAGAAAATATGCGTTAGATGAAACATTAACTCAAGATCCCATAAGTAAATATTTTAATAAATATTTGATAGATGATATAAATTACAAACATATACATTACAATCTCTAATTAGTTGTGTGACAAAAGGTCCAAGGTACTCCGTCGCGACCAAAAGTCCTTATAAGTTCTCACATGACACTGTTATAGAATAAGACAACGAACTAACTTTAAACACTACTCCAAAGGCTTATCCATTCATGTACCACCCAAATAACTTCAGAGTATTATGTTGGCTAACACTCTGCAATTCTATGAAGCTTGAAAATCTCCTAAATGGTTATATAGACGGTTTATTTTTAAATAATTTTATCTTTATATGATGACTAAATGAAAACTATATTTACAAGACTAAAATGACTACAAAAGATAACCAAAATAGGGTTGTCAAGTCTACTGTAATCTCTTTACATGTTATGCAAAGCATGAACAAATCTGAAAGACATGGACATGTACAAACATTATATCAAACATCTTATGTACAAATTTGTCCATGATATTTTTTCTCATTTATTCCTTTGATGTTCTCGTCCAAGTTTCTATGGATGTTATATCTCTTTATCTTTATTGAATCTTTAATCTTCTACTCCAATTGCAACATGTCTCTTACTTTTAACTGTTTTTCATCATTGTAGTTGAGTAGTCAAATTTTGATCCACCAATGGTTGGTCAAATCATATTGATCTTTACTAGTTCCTGTAGATCTTTCAAATGAAGGAAAATATATTCTTTGTTGTGCTTTAGTTTCTTAAATGTATGAGCTACTTAAATTAGGTGGATATTTGTTAGACCTTGGGCATCACCTCACAAATTTTGAAATTCTTTTAGGTCTTTTCTCCATAAAACTTACTCATCGATTCATCTTCTACTAAGTTATTACTTCTAAGTAGATTCACATCACTTTTGCTTTCGATTGATATTTTATTAAAAAATAAAGTAGATAATCAATTATTAATAGAATCAATCATCGGTGAGGATTTGACATTGTTGTCTTCTACTAAGTTTCTTCGAAGGGTCTTTGAACATGTGCGTAGCTTCTCTGCTAGATAAATAAGAGAATAAGGATACTTATATTCATCCATTCTCTTAAAAGTTGAGAATGTAAATGTTACTTGACTTTTTCTACCTCCTCGAAAATTATACTTCATGTATCAAACTAGTTACTAGCTTTCACATGCTCTTTGCTTACACTTCTAAAGTACCGAAAGTATTTTCACTTTATATGTTGAGTTAGCTACTATAATTTGCTCTTTATTATTATCGAACTTTTTGGAATATAAAAAGTTTTACATAAAAAGGAAAAATTTTGTCTCGACTTAGAGTAAGTCTATGATAGTTATGGTCATCTTTGGAATTATATTATCTTCTTCATTATTTTCATCGCTTATTCCTTTGAGTAAAAAAGGTATAATACCATATATTGCCTATTTTATTTATTTGTCAAGCACTCCTACATTGACTCAAGTCTCTCACTTTCGATTATCTTGATAAGAAACTCATTAACATCGATCTTATGAAGTTTCTTGACTTTTGCCCTTGTTGAAAAATCTACGATGTGACATGATATACATAGTGGAAGAATAGAAATAAAAATCATAGATTTCTTGTAAAAAAAAAGGTTCTTATCGTCGTACAAAAGTTGGTGCGCAAAAACCCGCGAAACCGAAAACTGTGTATAAGAAAATTACGTAGGAAGATCATATATCCCTGAATTCCTATAAATATGTGGAACTGGATAAAGGAGTTCAAATGTTCTCATTTCTAGTACTAATCCATACTGTAGGGGCTGCGACGATGCTCCTAAAATCGCTATTCAAATCTTCTCACTACGCGCACTACGTAATCAAGAAGGGGTCGGCCTTTCTTATTGTCCATAAGTCCCAAACTAGGGCTGCTGGCTAAGGAGGAGAATAGGAGGTGGCTGTCAAAAAATCCTAGCTTATGGGCCTTTTGTTCCTTCCTATTTATAGAGGTCCCTTATCAACTTAACCCTAATGGATCTTGTCTTGTTGTATATTGAATCTCCATCTAATTACCCAAGTCTCTTAGATTAATAGGTCTCTACCCAATAATCTCTTATTAGCTATTATTGGATCTCATCTATATGATCCAATAATTCAGGGGCTTAACAGATATCCATTAAAATAGGAGCTCCGACGAATATCTCATATCCGAACATCTACTTGTTGCGATACCTATATCATATGTGTGTCATCCTCTAGGCCCAATATCAAGCTGGCCGTGAGTCATACTTGTCAAAACTTCTTTTGGCTCAGTGAATTATTATCTACATAATAATTCACTCGACTCATCGACTGCGGACGTACTATGCCACTACGCCGCAGTCCCCAAACGATACAGGGGAATCCAATTATTTGGACCTATCTGTCTTCAGTTATCATGTACTTATAGTCTTTCATCTATCTAATATCTCAGAGACCCTATATCAGGCTTATACGGTCTCTCCTCGAGTCTCACTCTAATCGGATTCTTCCAAAAAACTCTTTCTTCCTCAATCTGAATAACCTTGTCCAAGGATTTGTTTAAATAAGAATATATGAGATATTTTTCTCATGATACCGAGAGCGGATGATCCTTTATCGACACTCAATAACCCTCGTAAGGTTGGCTACCACTCCCAATGATTGACTGTACTAGAATTGGAGCTTTCAAACATATAAGTTCGATATCAAAAAGTGGAGTACTCATACAGAACATCCTTGATATTTTAAGTCTAAGGACCAAATACATTACTAGGACTACGGAATCATTGTCTGACAATAAGGTATGATAAACCATCCAACATTCTATGGGTGGATCAATCAGTGAACTCATTCTCTAATGAACATAAGTATTGTATCCTTAGTGTCCCCACATGAGCAGTTGTGAGACCAGTCGTCTCCATCATATGGATGGGTATACAGTATACCAGTTTATCCAATTATCTCGATGTCCTTCTCGAGTAACCTATAATCAAGATTATTTAGGATCTGTGTTTAAAGGTGAATTAGTCTTATTATCGTGATCTCATCACGATCTGACTCCTATTATATAGATCTATGAATATCACAATATATGCGACACATGAGATAAAGTGATAAAATATGAAATAATAATATGCAAAAAGAGTGTATGTCAAGTCACATATGTAGGGAAATCGAGAGATTTGGCATCTCATGCGCAGCGAAAAATAAAAACAAGACCGAATTTTTCATAGTTACGTAGTTGACCGTCGTGCGATGATTGGTGCGCAAAAAATCACAAATCCAAAAAATAAGTATATACCATGTTAGAAGCATTTGATGATGGATGAAGGAGCACTAGCATACTCCTCTCTAGTGGTAATCCACACAGCGGACATAGCAACGACGCTCCTCAGATCACCACGGAATCTCTCTCCACGTGCACTATAAGGCTACCGGAGCAAAGGAAGAGGAGAGGAGACTGAGGAGAATAAGAGGATGACTACCAAGAGCTCTCAACTTATGAATCAGGAGGTTTCTCCTATTTATAGAGGTGGAGGAAGCTTGTCCTTAACATATTCTGTTCACACTAGATCTCTATCTAGTTGAATCTTATTGGATCTTATCCACAGGATCCAATTTGATCTCATCCAATTGGATCTTATCCAATCATTTAATTGGATCTCATTTAATTACCCAATTGGATCTCATCCATAGGATCCAAACTAGGGGCTTCACATATATCTCATATCCGCACCTCTACTCGTCGCAACATATAACTTATGTATGTGACCCTTTAGGCTCGATACCGAGCTGGCCATGAGTCGTTCCCATCAGAACTCCTTCTTACTCAAAACACCTTCTAATATAGTGAATTATTATCTTCATAATAATTCACTCGACTCATCGACTATAGACGTACTAGGCCACTATACCATAGTCCCCATACGGTACAAGGGATCTAATCCATTAAACATATCTGTCCTTTGTTACCATGTATCTATAGTTCCTCATCCATCTAATATCCTAAAGACCGTATATTGAGCATGGTAGAGTCAGGCCCATACGGAATCCTGTTCGAGTCTCACTCTAATCGGATTCTCCCGAAGAACTCATTCTCTCTCAATCTGAATGACCCTGGCTAGGGATTTTGCTTGAGTGAGCACACACAAGATATATCTCTCACGATACCAAGAGTGGATGATCCTCTATTGACATGCAATTGCCTTCGTAAGGTTGGCTACCATTCTCGAGAATTGATTATACCAGATCTGGAGCTCTCTAAACCTATAAGTCCGGCATCAAAGAATGAAGTATTCAAATAAGGCATCTTTGGTGCCTCAAGTCTAAGGACCAGACACACTACTAGGACTACGAAATCGCTGTCTGACATTAGGTATCATTAACCATATAGCATTCTGTAAGTGGATTAATTAGTGAACCCATTCTCCAATAAGTACCTGCATTGTACCTCTAGTATCCCCACACAAGCAACTATGAGACCAGTCGCCTCCATCATATAGATGAGTATACAGTGCACCAGTCTATCCGGTTATCTCGATGTCCTCATCGAATAACTTATGACCATGATGATTTAGGAATTGTGTTTAAAGGTATATCGATCTCATTATCGTGATCTCATCACGATCCGATTCCCATTGCACAGATCCATTGACATCACAATATTCATCTATATAATGTGAGAAAATATTAATAATAATATATGAAGAGATCGACGTAACATGTCACAGGTGTCATCACTTATGGATTGGCTTGTAGGGCACCTACAACCAACAGCATGTGCTATCACTCACGTAATTGGCTTGCAGGGCACATATGACTAGCAGTCTTTCGATCTTGTCTCGGTAATTGGAATTTGTCATTGTATTCTCCACCTCCTGATCCCCCTTTCACAATAATATGCTCTCCCTCTATGAGAGTAAAGGACTGATGACTTTATGAAAGTCTTGCTTTTGTGGTACCATGGCACTGTCATGCTCATGGCCCTGCTACTCGTCGTCTCGCATCTGCGTCTCTTTCTTCCTGATTAGTAGATTTGCCTCTATAATACTATGATATTTCTTTAAGTCTACCTTTATCTTAATCAAGCAAACCATCTCTCTTTGTACATTCTCATCCTTTGCCAAGCACCCCATTTGCCTTATTCATCATTAGGTTTAGTTATTGATGTCAAGACGTAGTTCAAATTTAACTATTCTAACATTTGTGTGTTATGCGTTCTTTCCAATTTGTTTGTCCTTATAGTGTTTCTCACGCGAATAGTTAGTCACTCATCTAAATATCTATCTTGGATGTCCACTCCTCCAAGCAACTCTTTTCCATATGTCTCTATGCCCATCTCTCAAGCGATCATGCATGCTGGCTGCTCTCAACGTAACCTTACTAGGTCTTTTATGTTTGCATGCTAAATGTAACTTGTATTACCTAAATTGTGTGATACTCTTGTGTGTATGTTCATAAAGGGTCAACCTCCCCCAAACCTCTTATGATCTTTTAAAAATTTATAAAAAGAACACGGGTCACAAGGAACATTTAACTTGGGATCTTATAAGCATATATTTTAATAAACACTTAATAGATAATTCAAATTATAAACATATACTTCACAAACTTGAAATAATCATGTAAAAAGAGGTCTAAGATGATCCGCTACGATCAAAAGTCCACGTAAATGCTCACATGACACTGCTATAAGACAAGACAAAACTAGCTCTAGACACTATCCCAAAGACTCATCCAATTATGTGCCACCCGAGTAGCTTCAGGATGTTGTATTGGTTAATACATTGCACCACTCTACGAAACTAAAAAATCCCAAAATAGTTGTCTAGATGATATATTTTTAGACAGTCTTAACTCTACGTGACGATTACATATAGCCTACATTTATAAGATTAAATCGATCTTAAAACCCAATCAAAATGAAACTATTAAACTTATTTTACACTTCTAAATGTTGTACAAAGCATAAACAAGACTAAAAGACATGAACATACATAAATATTACATCGAACACCCTAACGTAGATTTATACGTTATATTACGAAAAAAAATAAGATAACATTTTGTTTTGGAATATCGTGGTTATTTCTATTATAGTATACTAATCGTACTTAATTAATTTCACCATAATTATTAGGGGTGATTTTGTAATTTTGGATTCTGACCAACACATGAATGGGTTGAGTGTGGCTCCAGCCTCTACATTCAATTACAAATGGAACGGGTCGAGGCAGACCGGTTTAATTTGGCGCTGACTCAAACCCAAGTCCGTCATCTATATAAGATTGGCTTCATCTAAAAAATTCTCCAACTCGGGAACCATCGACGCCTCAATTCCTCTGTACCGAAAGAAGATATCAAATTTGCTCAATCCTTCTTCGCCATTCGTCGTCCTAACCCTTCAATTCGTCCGATTTCGGCTGGATCTCAGTCGTATTGGCTAAAATTTCATCGCCGCAGAGGGGGATCGGAGAAGTGTTCGCCCGAACCCTAGCCCGGAGATGTCTTCTTCCTCGGGGCAGCCGCAGTTCCGGTACACGCAGACGCCGTCGAAGGTGCTTCACCTCCGGAACCTACCGTGGGAGTGCACGGAGGAGGAGCTAATCGAGCTCGGCAAGCCGTTCGGTAAAATCGTCAACACCAAATGCAACGTGGGGGCCAATCGCAACCAGGCTTTTGTTGAGTTCGTAAGCGTCGGAGCCTGGTTTCTTGATATATTTCTCGATTTATGAACCTTCTTTTCGAAATTATCGGCATAATTTTAATCTGGAGTTGGTTTTATCGGTTTTATCATGTCACTGTGGTTCTTTTTCTTGTATGTTGGAAATTTGGTTTGCTATTATCTTGTTCAATTATCTATTTGAACTTTCGGTTCTAAGTCGCGATCTCTTTATCCGAGACTTAACGATCTGTGGGGAACATGAAGAGCCTGTTTTGAACGCTTGAATTCCATATGAATATAAAAAAAAAAGATTCTTGGAGGAGAATGTATGTCATTAGATGCAAGAAGTCGATGGGAGGAGGATTATGTCCATCACTTGCATGAATCCCCAATTCCTGGCGATACCTTGTTCATTACGATGATTTACAACATTGAAGATTTCTGTTGAGTTATCTGCCACAAGACAGTTTTGCAGCTTCTTCTATCAAAGTATTTCATCATGACGAAATCAATAAGATTTCATCATCATCTTTTTCTTCTTGTCACTCAAAGAGATGCATCTTTTAGCCAGAAAAGAAACAATGGTATTCTATTTAGTTTATGAGAAGCCTGGAACATCTCATTAATTTAATACGGTTGAAAATATTTTTCAAGGCTCAGTTGGATGATACATCCAAAGCGTGGATCAAATGATTTCTTTTAGCAAGTTACTAAAGTTTTAATAGCATTTATAAAATTTATAGTTTGAGGCCTTCTGTTTGTGAAATGAACTAGGATAGGATACCCATTTTTTTAATTTCTTTGAGAGGTTTTCTACGTCATGGTATCAACACGATTCCCACAGAATACAGAAAGAGACTCCATATTATTTTATCTGAATCTGTTGTTTCTGCTATTCCAGCCTCTTGCTTAACCCTACTATTTTAAAATTATGAAGCAATGATGCAAATCATGTAGTCCTCTTTCATGGTTTCTTTAAAGGAATGTGTGATTTTCTTTTTACACATTATTTGAAGCAAGGTGTGAAATATACAAGGCTTTTGTTCTTCTTCCTTAACATTGTGTTTCTTTATCAAAGTTAGATTTTAGACAACCACATTAAGTCCATGAAACATAATAGTTTAACATTGTTATTGGTACCTTTTCTTTCAGGCAGACCTTAATCAGGCCATCTCAATGATTTCATATTATGCCTCCTCATCTGAACCTGCACAAGTTCGTGGTAAGACTGTTTATATCCAATATTCAAACAGGCAAGAAATTGTGAACAATAAGGTCTCTGGAGAGGTTGCTGGGAATGTTCTGCTTGTTACAATTGAGGGTGTCGAAGCTGGTGATGTTAGCATTGATGTTATTCACTTGGTTAGTTCTGTTACAGTATGACTCTTTTATCTAAAATCCTATGATGCATTTCAGATGTAATTTCTTGTGCTTTAAGCATTTTGGTAATTTGAATTATTTAAAGTTAAAGGGATAGGAGGGATTTTTTTTATCATATATACATATATAAATCAAGCTAACATTGTTTTAATCCTTTGACATACTCTGAATTGGTTATCAGGTCCATGTTATCACAGAGTATATCTCTTTATCAGTATCTGCATTCAGAGAGATATCATGTTGGTTTTGCTATCTCTTCTTTTGACTATTCTGTTCTGATTCTCTGTATCTCACTGTTGAATGGATGCTGATATCTAACTGCTGCTTTATTCTCATCATCCTTAAGTTGTAGGTTATACCCAACTTGTGTGTCTTCAACTTGTACTTGAAGCTGTTTTTGGTGGTTAAACTTCCATTCTTTAGGACGTTAATTCTCTACTTCATACTTTAGATATTATATCAAAATTTTCTTTTGTTAGTGATGTAATTTTATCAATTTTCTGCTTAAGGAGGATAGCTGCATACATCCCTTTTCACATTTGATCTGGTTTTTGGACGCAATGAGTAATGTGATCCATTCATGATGTTCATCTTATTAAGTAAAAAAAAAATTTCATATATATTGCCACTGGAGTTGTGATGAATACCTTTATCTTACAAGTGCCATTCTGCGGTTATAAGTTATATTAGATGACTTAATTGTTTTCCATATTGTCATGATTGACATTTGATCTCTAAAGGGTCACTATCTTACTTGGTAGAGTACTTGTTAGCAGTATTGATCGGACTTCTGTCTATTAGGTGTTCTCTGCCTTTGGGTTTGTTCACAAGATTGCTACTTTTGAAAAGGCTGCTGGCTTTCAGGTACTTTCATTTTTTTCAATATATTCTAGTTGTGAAGTCAGGAATGCATCTCACATTAGCATTTTGCATGTCTTCTGTAGGCTTTGATCCAATACACAGATGCAGCAACTGCTTCAGAAGCTAAAAATGCGTTGGATGGAAGAAGTATCCCCAGGTTTCCTCAGTTTCTCTCATTGAACATTTTAAGAAGAGAATACACACTCTTTTCCTGATTGTTTTCATGATTTACAGGTACTTGCTTCCTGAGCATGTTACATCTTGCTACCTACGAATTTCTTTTTCTGCACATACAGATTTAAATATCAAGTTTCAGTCTCATCGCAGCAGGTCTCTACGCTCAGTCAACCTTGCTATAAATCTGTACTTCTGTTTACATTCAATTGCATTTCTGACCACTTATAATTTGACTTATCAAATCTTGTGACTGCTTCATAGCTGTTTGTTGCATTTACTGATGATAAAAGTTAGCTGCCTGGACAAAAGCTATATGATTAATTAATTTCATATACTGCATCAATTAAAATTTTCTTTATTTGTTGGTTATTCTCAAGATATTAGGAACCTGTTAACTTCATATGCATAATTATGCAGTCTAGAGGATTATGATCGTCATACACAGGATGATGGCCCAGTGCATGCCAAATTGATTTTTCTACTTTGTTAGTGTAATTCTGATTGGCGCTGCCACGCTAGTTCTGTGTCCAGATGCCCAGGTTGATTACAATATCCATTAGTGGCATCTTCATTCTTGTAATCTGTTCTTCATGATGGATGCAACATCTTTTCCTTCCTTGATCATCGTTGGTAAGTCAGTACTTGTTGAAATTATGATCTAATGCTTCTATTTTAGCATTACCAGACTTTATACTTCAACAATGAAGTTTTCTTTACCAACAACGGCAATAAAGCCTCAAGTCCCAATTATTCGGGGCGGTTAAGATCCATGTTCATGAGACTTGACATAGTTTTACACTGGTTTTCAGTGACCTAACACAACTGCCCACTTTTTCCATCTAGGTTTGGGACTGGCATTGGCAGTGTTATGAAGTTATCTTTATCGAACTAGCAAAAGCAAGTCTATGCTTTCCACCTGGGAAACCATAACCCAGGGAATGATTCCAATTATTAATAAGAGAAAAAGTTAAGTTATAGGTTTCATATATCTTTTATGAAGATAGGGTTTGACCGTTTTGTAATTATTCTATTCACATGTCATGCCTCTTAATGGACTATAGCAAAAATAAAATATTCATGTCTTTATTGTGATCTTGATCAGCTAGATAACACGGCCACTATGAAATGCCATGGAATGTATATATTGAAACAAAAAAAGGGAAATTTTGCTTTACTTATCACATTCTTGCAGTTTCTGGCATATATCTATGTTTTGATGGGGAAGTCTTAATTATCATGGCTATAATAATTATGTTGCTGATTAGTTTCCCATTTAATTATATCCTATGAGGTTCTAATATTTTCTGTTTAGACACTGATCTTGCTTCGCTGCAATTTTCTGTTATAGCTGTTTCCTTGTAATAACTATAGTTCTTATTTACCTTTGGGACATTACGGTTCTTGTTGTTAAATTTTCATTTGCTTCTGGGAAGTGTTATCTAATGAAGTTCTTACTAGTCCGCTAATTTTTTATTTTTTTTGGCATATGTCTCCCTTTGGTCAGTGTTATTTAACTTCTTTTAATATATACCTGTTGTTATTCTTTTACTTGATAGAGTATATTATCCACAGATTGGAGTGTATTATAATTGTAAAATTTAGTCTGATGCCACATAATATCATGCAGAGATTACACTAATCCTTACCTACCTGTAAATCCATCTGCAATTGAGGGGAATTTGCAGGTTTGTTTCTGCTTTGCAGAAGCTTTACTTTATGGTTTTGTTTATTTGTTATGATTAATGATTATTTATTTTCAGCCTATGGTTGGTCCTGATGGGAAAATAAAGGAACCTGAGAGTAATGTGCTTCTTGCGGCAATAGAAAACATGCAGTATGCTGTCACAGTTGATGTTCTTTACACAGTGAGAGACTTTTTCTATCCCACTGTCGTACGTTTGTTGAAGTACGAAATAATATTTACTATAACTTTTGTTCATTTAGGTATTCTCAGCATTTGGTACTGTCCAGAAGATTGCAATATTTGAGAAGAATGGTGGAACTCAGGCTTTGATCCAATATCCAGGTTGGATCTCTTGCCAAGCTATTTGTTTACTCCATTTCATGTTTTTTTTAGTTGGGAGCACTTTATAGTTTATTCTATGTGCTTTCATTTTTTTCAAAGATTTAGGACATGTTTGGTACCTGTATTATGAAACAGACTAGTGTTTCCATTGCTTGTGGGGCTTCAACATCCACTATTGATTGTCTTTTAACAAATTTTCTCACCATCCCTTCCTGAGGACCTTATCCAGTTCTAGGTCAAAATGGTCAAAATTAGAAGTAACTGGGTGCAGTTGTAGTTTAGTTTTGGATTTAAATTGCTTTATAAAGTTTGGGATTTAGATTTTTTTTATTGTTCCTCTTTTCATAACTGTTTTCCTCCAATTTTTCCGTTAAATCGGCAACCCAGATTCAATGTATTCTTCTACTAGTTCTAGTCTAGAAAGAATTTAGGGTTTTTAGGTTCTTTTTTGGTAGGCCTAGTTAATCTAGCTAGACTGCCCAAAATTTAGAACTTGAGACATGCTGAAATTTTGATTGTTGGCTGAATACTTCAGACAGGTTTTTATCAGCCTATTCATTCAGGAGTCCCAATGAGAATAGGACTATATGAACAATTGCTCAAATACCATTAGAACTTCCCATTCTTCACCAAAGATTATTATAATAAAAATAAATAACAAAAAATTCAGAAGTTTAAAGCTAATAAAAACTGTATATGCTAATATATTTATTACCAATATGTCTTGTAAGATAATTCAATTTTAAAATATCGTGGAATGAGAAATATAAAAGCCAATATAAGGGAAGTCATGCACAAGTCATGGGAATCTCTCTCTCTCTCTCTCTCTCTCTCTCTCTCTCTCTCTCTCTCTCTCTCTCTCTCTCTCCCTCTCCTGTCATATTGCAACAGGTTGGTAGCTGAAATATTGCCTATTCTGTTCTCATGCTTCGGCTTATTGTTGATGATAGCACCAGCAGCTGTTGCTGTTTCATTGTTGGAACTGGACTGGAGATTGATTTTCCTGTGATCTTGTAATTTAACCATGAGGTTAGCTGGAACTAAGTCTACTGTGTCCCATCCTAATTTGAATCAGCAATGTTGTGAAACTTGGCGGTCTAGCTTTTTTTCATCCTTTTGTCCTCTGTCCCTGTAGGAGTTGGTAGATCACCACCCTCACCGGCTATGGAGTAGCCAATAATGGACACTTTGGGGAGTTGGAGTAAAGGTAGAAAAGTCCGAAGCAATTTTAACAGCAAGAAAAAGTGGAACAAAATGGATATTTGCTCACCGATGGGACTGTTTGGAAAGGTTGATGTGGATGGAACATTTTTCAACCATCTGGATGGTTGAAATCCACATACCTGACCTTGCGGACGACCTATGTTGGGAGTTGTGGTGATTCATTATCTGGAAGGATGCAGTAGGAGGCTGTGGAGGAGATTGAATGGACCTGGGATTCCAAGTATTTTTGGGACAGGATTTTATGATAAATGCAGAAGTTAAAAACAAGTCTTCTTGAACTTTTTTAGTTTTGATTTGCCCATTTCCTTTCTGCTGGATAGGATTTCCCCCATTGCATGATTTACTGAGTAGTTATCAAAATAGATAAACATCCAAAACATTTTTGCTCATTTCATCTGTAGAATGGGTCTGCCCCATGTATTGAATATCCAAATCTTAGCAGGTTTTAAATCCAGTAATTGTTGTATACATATATTATTCCAGTTTTTGCAAACCTTCTTTCTTCATGCAATGTCCTGTTTTAGATATAAACGAGCTTCGGATTCTAGTTATGGACCTTGCTCATTTCATGGTGTTATTTTGTCATGAGGTTGGTTTTCCTTGGGCGTCACGTGCAGTTTTTCACTTCATGAACTAAATGTTATAATTTTCTGAATTGTTTTGTTTGAGCTGAGCTATTCCACACCGAAAGTACCGTTTCCCCCTACTCGTATGGTTTTAAAGGAATTATCCAACATCAAAAGCATGTTAGAAAAATGTATTTTTGTATGTATTTCTCAGTCTATTCTTTGTCCAAGGGCATCTTTTTGTTTATTTGTGTATGAAGATGCAAAGAAGCTTTTGATGCTCCTTTCTTTCGCGATTAATTGATGTGGCTGCTAGCTGCTTTGATGTTGTTGTTGTTGGCTGCTAGAGTATTTGATACAATTTTCCCTTTTCCCATCAGATGTGACTACTGCAGCTGTTGCTAAAGAGGCTCTGGAGGGACACTGCATTTATGATGGTGGCTATTGTAAGCTTCATCTGTCATACTCTCGTCATACTGATCTCAATGTAAAGGTACAACTATGATTTTCCAGGTTATACAGGAGTAATATAAGTGAGGAAAAATTGTAGGCATTCATCTCTCTCTTAATTTTGTAGTTGTTATAAGCAAGAAACTCGGAATTAATTATGAGGATAATAAAGAATGATGTCAAAACCTTCTGAAATTTGAGGGGGGAAAAAAAGGATGAGAATGATAAGAATGATCTGAATCCTCTTAGACTTGTGAATAACTGCTCTTCCGTAGAGAACAAAACCCTCTCATTCTCTTCATTATCAATATTGTTGTTGATTTCATGAAATAAAATCTAAGCTATGAAAGATGCATCTCTTGTTAAAAAGAACAAAACTGATGATTTTACGAGGCCTTATTGGTTAGCTTCAGTTTAAACTTCATACAAATCTTGGACAAATCCTTAAAGTGTATGCTTCTTGTCATTCTAGTCTCTCTCGTCTATGCTTGGAGTATTACCTTTTTTTTTTTTTCTATGTGCATGTACTATCTTCAGGCGTATAGTGACAAGAGCAGGGATTACACCATTTCTAGCACCGGGATACTTTCCAATCCACAAGCTTCCTCTGTGCCAAGTGCTTCCACTGGTTGGCAAACTAATCCTCAAGTAGCTGGAACTTCTGTCGGCAGCATTGGCATGCAAGCGCCAGTTCCGGTCGGACAGGCAGCAGCTTGGGATCCAAGTAAAACGACCTTTGCATCACCGGCTGGAACCTTCCCAGGCCAGCCATTTGTTCCATCTGCAGGTGCTCCGTTCCCGACATCGGGCGGTCCTCCTAGTGCACCAGCTGGTTATTTTCAAGCTCCTCAGCAGAGGCCTCAGTATGGTGTTCAACCAAGACCTGCTAGTGGTGCACCGCCCTATGGACAACCTCCTGGGTATTTCTAGTCAACTATATTTTCTCTTGCGCTTCCTTTATTTAATCAATAGTTGCACGGGATAAAATTATACGCTGAGGTAACGCCAGCCCACTCATTACCTGGGGTTTCTTCAACCTGTTATTACACCTAAACTTGTGTGTACCACAATTGTTTGGCTCTTTGAAGTGGTTCAACAGGTAGTGAAGTTCATGGTGTAGCATTGTGGCAACAGCCTGGAAAGCTGGGGCTGCTAAACCCCCTTCCCATTGTGTGGTTAAGTTGAAATGGTTGTGGAATTTTAGTTAAAAGTAGGGTGGCTAGTTTGATTATAGCTTATTGAGGTTCCAAATGCGGTTTGATTCACATATGTTGGAGGATCAAATTATTTGATTATTTCTCTTTTGCAGGAATTATGGATGTTTCTTTTTTCTTTTGGTATTTGGATATATCTAACGAAGAAGGAATGAAGTCGCCATGTCTGATGGTTCGATGTAAAACCAAATTGGCACGAGTCTGACTCGATGTCATCCTTAAATAAACGGGGTTTGCTAAATATGAATGTCGATGGTGAAGACATTGATTGCTAATTATAAATGTTGAAGATTTATATAGGATACGAAGGGTCGTTCTCAAAAACAGAATATATGTAATATCCCATTAATCCTTACAGACTAGAGATCCGTTGCAAGAGCTGTTTTAACTCGAGTACTAGCATTGCTTTTCTTGAAAACAGTATTACAAATTATCTAATGAATCAAGCTATTAACTTTTCTCAAGTCAATATTTTTCAATGCTACTTTGTAAAAACCCACAATAACTAACGAATTTGTAATTATAGTGTTATAATCAAAAATACATCCTTGCATAAAGTTATTAATAATGGTAATTGTTCCAGTTGATAAACAAGTGTCTCCTTTTTACTATTTTGGTGACAATGCTTTCAGTCCCCCAAACTCAACCTACCCGGACGTAACTTGTACAGACGTCTTCAGTAAGTTGTCGCTCGTTCGACGGGTGTTAGTGACCGTCTTCCGTTCCATGACCGACGCTTTTTGTCTTCCTCTCCCCGCTTCGAAGGCTTTGCGGATTCTCCATGGACAAAAGGCTACGTTTGCTGCGGCCCTTCGATTCTGCCTCGCTTTTGCCCCCATTTTGGTAGATCCTCTCTCTCTCTCTCTCTCTCTCTCTCTCTCTCTCTCTCTCTCTCTCTCTCTCTCTCTCTCTCTCCAGTTTTCCTGTAAGTTTACTCACCTTGCAAGTGGAAAAGAAATCGAATTTGGAGGTTTTCTTGACTTGTACAGATTAACTGGCGTCGATTTTTCTTTTCGAGTCAGAATTGTTGAAGATCCGAGGAGGGTCCAAGTGGGTTATGTTGATGGTTTCTCTCTCCTTTTTCTCCCCAATTTTCGTTAAAGTCTTTCACCTTGGAATGGAAAAGAATTGAATTCGAGGTTTTGTCGACTTGATTTTCTTGATTTTGACTTGTGTGGGCGAAAAAAAAAATCGAATTTATGGTTTCCTTGATTTAACACCGGCGTCGGTTTCTCCTTAAAAGTTAGAATTCTTGAAGATCCATGGGGTTTCTGTCGACGGTTTCTATCTTCTTGTTTCCGCCGATTTCCCTGTTCTTGCATCTGGAATTCAAATGCCGGAAGAGAGGCGGCATCAGATTCATCATCATTCCCCACTCCTACCTCGATCTTGTGCTCTTCACCGATGTTGGGGGAGCTGGAGATGTGCATGCAGTGTTCATCAAATGGGTCTGTTACCGGGCGCAATTCCATGTCCAGGAACCGGCAGAGTAACACCAACCTCAACGGCCAGTCCCTCTCCTTCAAGGTTATCACCAGTGATCGACACACTGCGGGCTCCTGCAAGCTCGTTCTTTGGACAAACCTTCAGTGGTGGTGAATCCCACTTAGCTATTTTGAGATCATAGTAAAGATCATAAGGCGTGATATATAGGGTCTGCCAGTATCACTACCGGTGATGGTTCAAGAGTGGAGCTTACATTGGTGTACAATTTGTCTACTGTTCTTGAAGAAGAATAGGTAAGGGAACTGCTCCTCTCTTTTGGTAGATGTTAGCACTGATTGGATCTCACCTCCACCTTCAATGGACTTCTAATGAATCTACATCTGAATCTCAATATGACGATTAAGAAACTTATCATCCAACTTATACTTTAAGATAGTCTTCTGATAAGAGCATCTATCATGTTCACTGTTTTGTTGATGTAATGTCTCATATACACTTGTTCATCAAATACTTGATCTATATACTGACCTCTAGTTGATACAGGCTACGTTGCAAGGGACAGCTATCTGTAAGCCATCTGATCTCTACCAAACTCGTTTCTCCAGCAAATAATTAGTCATCGGCATGATGTTCTACCTCGTTGACATCGATCTGGCACTGCTTTTCTTGGAGCAGTCTTCAAGTCATAGCTTATGAACATTGCAGGTGTCGTGGCACCCTTCATGTTTACAGAAATTTTTGAGTGGTCCTCATGCAGAATTAACTACGTCTACTGCATCTTCGCGTGTCTCACGAGTAACATGCATCACAGATTGGTCTTCTGAGAGAAGCACAAGTCTTAAAGTTTGGTAGGACTCCATGAATGCTTTTATTCGTTGGCATCCAAAAACTGTAGCTGTTCATTGGAAACATGAAGCCTGGTCAATGCATCGTGAGCAGAACAATCATCTTTGCTACTGCTAATTGCAGAAAAATTCCTGGCTTAGAAAAGCTTATGACTCTAAGAAACTTACCTACTCAAAGGATTGATGCGTCTGCTTGAAGCTCAAATCTCGTCTCAATGATCTCTGCCTTTGCTAATCAAAGTTTATGGCATGATGGTCCAAGCAAAACACAAGATTGGATTGGAAATAATTAGTCGGGAAGGATGACAATTAACAGATGATTTGCTAAGAACAATCTTCAATGTTATTCTCATTTCTTTTATACACTTGTACAGGCCAGAAAGGAGGAGGAAGAGAAGCAGTGTTAGCAAAAACTGATCTCCATCAACCTCACGAACTCAACAAAGTCGATCTTCCCATCGTGGTTTTCATCATACAGTTCGATCATCCTTCCGCAGGCATCCAATTCCAACCCTTCCGCGAAACCGAGCCCGGTGAGTACTCTCTGCAGCTCGAGTGCATCGATGAATCCATCACCGTTCTGGTCGAAGATACGGAACGTCTCTTTCACTTCCTCCAGACTCGGCTCCTTCTCCTCAAACAAGCTCGAGAGCACATCGGAGCTGACCTCCCTGAGTGGCTCACCGTCGCGGCTACAGCGCAGGCCCATGACGTCCATGACCATCTCCACGTCTTCCCTACCGAGCTGGGCATCGCCTCGCGGCCGGCTTCTTGTATTGTTGGCCGGTGGTTCGTCGTGGGCCATCGACAAGCATGTGCAGAACTCGACGCAGGAGCGGAGGAAGGACAGGGATGTCGGGGAGGACTTGAGGAGTGTCATGATGACATAGCTGAGTAGTGTTTGAAGGAAGAGGAAGCCGACTGGTTCTGCCAGAGAGGCCAGCTTCTCCATGACCGGGATGAGAGTGGGGGGGCGGGGGCGGCGGTTAGTGGAGAAGTTGGATGTCTCCTTGTGCTGGTTTGCTGAGGCGAGGGGTGGGTGAAGGGGGAGGATTTGTAGGAGGGAAGAGAGGAAGAGTTGGCAAGGGAGGAAGGTGCGGAGGACATGGCTGTGGCTGTGTATGGAGAGGAGGAAGCTTCCTGCTTAGGTGGGTGTGGAGGGGTTGGGAGCAGCCATTCCTGCGGAGGCTGTTGACTTGGTGGAAGTTTCCTTGGAGCACGGTGAAAGAGATGGAGGCAACGCTGCTGTCCTTTGGATTTCTTTAGTCAATAGACACCAGCTGTGATGTTGTTCTCTCGGCCCTTCGACACCGATAGATATATATATATATATATATATATATATATATATATATATATATATATATATATATATATATATATATATATATATATGTGTGTGTGTTGTTCTCTCGACCCTTCGACACCAATTATATATATATATATGTATATATATATATGTATATATATATATATGTACAATCAACAGGCCAAGATAACTAGAAAACTACGTCAGTGAGTCACAATTCCCAATTATTAGGGATTAAATCGTCACTGAGCTATTGAAGAACATCCTCACTCATTGAGGAATAATTCCGTAATATCGAATTATATTGCGGTCTGTATGCAAAAAAATGTGCATTGTAATTTTTATTTATTTTTGGAATTTGAGAGGGCAGATATATAAAAAAATCATCCTTTTTAAGGTTGATCAATGGATTAATATATTATCTCAGTATCCTGATCACTTGATTATATATATATATATATATATATATATATATATATATATATATAATTTGAACATATTAAATGATAGATAAAAAGATAATTTATATTTTTTATGGTGATAAACGATGATGTCATTAGATGTTTTGAATAATTATTATGGATAAAAAGAGAGACAATAAATAATGAAATAAAAAAAATAATGCATATGTTTTAAAAATAAATGTAGAAATGATATTGACATAAATGTAGAATGATATTATTTTTTGTATTCACATTGATATTGACATAAATGTAGAAATGATATTGAAAACTTTGTATTCACATTGATATTGACATAAATGTAGAATGATATTATTTTTTCTCGCATCATTATCACTGCTAACACAGATGTAGAGCAATATTGTTTTACATCTATATGATGTTGATATAAATATAAAACGATTTTTTCATCGTTCTACTCATTTTAATCTCGACACATTCTACTCATTTTTATCGAGTGACATTAATGCATGTGTAAAGTATATATATATATATATATATATATATATATATATATATATATATATATATATATATATATATATATGATCTTCTTATTTTATTATCTTCGTAATAATCACTCGTGATTTTATATAATCGTTTGCTGTCACCAAAATTAAAAGAAATTAAGATTTTAATAACCGGACGGTTACGCAGGTTGCTCCGTTTCTCGCCGGAGTTCGTCGAGAATCCCCATCTCCCTCCTCTTCTTTCAATCACCACGGGTTTCGCGGCTGAAGGCAGGGGGCCTCATGTGAGTCGGCCCTTCCTGCTCTACAATGGGGACGCCGGTCCCGTGACGGCCTAAGCCGTGAGCCTTCCTCGCATTGTGGAGCGGCAGCGCATTGGTACGGAGGGCAAAGTTTGTCGTCGGAAGACCGTCGGCTGCGCCCTGTGACGTTGCCACGACGAGGCCATGCAATGCCAGACTCAAACGAATAAACTCGATTGCGATCTTATTGTTTCCTGTGACGTGCGCCCTGTGACGTGCTCTACAAGATGTTTCTACCAAATCTTCGAAGAGCTTCGACCTCTTTGTGGTTCTTGTAGTATCGGCTCGCTAGGTTTTTCTTTGGCGGTTTTCGAAAGGCTGCTCTTCATCTTCTCGATATTGATGAGTCCGATTCTTTTATGTTTCCAAAAGATTTTGAGGAAGGAATGATCTATTTTTCGGTTATTGTCTTAGACTTGGCCTTCTTGGATCTCTATGATGTTTCTACCAAGTTCTTGAAATGTTTCTTGCAGCGTCAGTCCTACCAATTTGACATTTTTTAGGGTTTTTGGGATCGCTACTATTCGATCTTTCGATCTTCAGGAGTTGGTGTTTTTTTTTTTCGTATTTTGGAAATACTTGAGAAAGGTGTTTTTTTTTTTGGGTATAGTTTAAAATTCACCTTCTTGTCCTTTTGCTTAGATGGATTGCTGATTTCTTTTGTTCTTTTCTTAAATTTACTGCTCATCTACATAGGACTTGATTTCTGCTGGGTTGAATGCCCAATGCAATAACCAATAAAGCCATATATTTTTGTGTATAAATTGATTATTTTATCCATAAATGTAGGCACAGTGATCAAACTCTATAAGATGTTTTATTGTGTGAGAATTGTTCGTTCTTCCTCTGTTTTCTCTTCTCTTCTTTCGGATCTCCTTGATGTGAGTCCTATTGGTGTTTCAGTTCTAACAGGATGTTTATTAGTGATTTTCTAGCTATGTTTTGATTCAAATAACAACCATCCACAAATTACAGGATGAGACAATGGTCATCGGCAATGTTCAGCCTGTGAGAAATCCCTGAATGCGCCAAGTTCAAGGGGATGCAATCATGTATTTGATTCTGTCTATACCGGTTTGTGCCATCTGATATGTTCTGCGTGTCATAGTGTTGGCATGGGTGTTGTGCCTTGTCTGAGGATGTGCCCACACAATACAAGATTTCCATGGAGCTCATGTCAATCTGTTGCTAATGTTACTGATTGGCACTTACCATAATAGTACATATACGACATGCACTTGTGTCGCCAAAATTAAAGCTCCAAGTTCCAACAGACAGCAAGAAGCTGCAGCTCTGAAAAAGTGGTATGGAGGTGTAATTTCCAGCAAAAAGTGCATAGATAACTTTGAGCAGTGAAGGTAGTTTAGGTGACCTTATTGTGCATTGAAGGTGTACATGGTATTGCTTAAATCCATTCATTAGTGACTGAAATGCTGATGCACCCTGAAGTTCTTAAGGATTGGTCTTACTCCCTGTACTAATACATTTATGATTAATCCTTTTACATGTTCAACCAAGCGCTTGTTTTACGTTCCTTTTCCAATAAAGCTATCAAAAAATCAGTATCGTTTGCAGAGTATGTCTCTGCTTTTTTAAATCTTGCCTCAGTCCATCATAAAAGAGGACTAGCAATGTACACACTAGTAAATATAACAAATTAGCTTGTTTTTGCTTATTTTGTAAAGGTACCATGCCTACACATTTATTTGGTTTTGTCTTCTGGTTTTACTTCGTACTTGAAATGATACATGCAACTACATGTTCTAAATAATTAGAACCACATCCTAGTTACGTCACACAATTTCAAGTAAGAAACATGAGGAAGGAAAGCATGTCAAAATTGAAATTCACGCATCTGTGATGAGATGGCCTATGCATGGCATTTTGTTTCTGGATTGAATAGTTGTTTTGTCATGTTAGTTTGTACTGTGCCACACACTAATGTCAAGGTGTCGTTATTGTTCTTTTCTTTTATTCTTGGTTTCTCTTTTTGTTTTTTTTCATTTTTCTCCATAGGACAGTTTGCTGGAAGAAAGTTCTATATGGTCTATCGAAGCTTGAGGGGCATCATCTGTGTGGTGGATTCATTGGGCACATTGGTTGTGCTCTCTGTGCCTTATATATCCTTTCCATCATCATCATCATCATCATCATCTTATTTTGTAATTGTACTCCCCGATCAGGTTTTTAATCTTTAATGATACATTCCATAGTCTTCAATATTGCAGACCAGTTTTGCTCCTGATCAGTAAGCAGAGTGGAGGATGATTAAGAGTTTTGAAGGTTAAAATCTTTCAGGAAGTGCATTGAATGGCTCCCTGTTGTTTGATAGCTAGCAAACTTTTAGTGGCCATTGATGAAGGTGTTCTAGGTCTTCCACTATGGATGTCATAATTTTGATGGCACCACCATTATTAGTGGTGTATTTTGTTTTGACTTATTGTACAGATCCCTCCATTTTACTCTGTTTCATCTGCTAACTTTTAGGCCTTGAAGCTTATGTTGTCCCATTTTGTCCATGTTTGTCAAGTCATATTAATGTAAGAAACAAGAAAAAGGAAAATTATTTTCGTTGCTTTATGGTTGGTAAATATAAATTTTTGTCTGGTCTTGTTTTATGTATCCTGAAGCATTTGGAAACTGCTGAAATTATTTATTGTAGCAAATTGAAAGTTTGACAATGGTTCTTCTTTTTGTGATGGCTACTTTTCTGCGTTTCAAAGGTCAAGAAAAAGCACTTTTATTTCTATAGTTCTTTGTTTCACGAACATTTTTTTGTAGAATGTTCTGATCAGAGCTTGTCTATTGTGTGTCACTAATTATGGTGCCTGTTGATTCTTTGAGGTAGGAACTATTTGCATACAGCAAAATTATGCTGGACATCTTATCTTGTCGTAGGTTCCCTTGTTCCTTGGCCACGAGAGAGTTCTGTGTACCTTCATTCTCGGCTGACTGCCAATGACATAGTTTCAACAACTTATTATTACAATTTTTTTATTGGAACTATCCACATTTTAGATCAGAAGCATTCGTTGTAATGGTCTGTGTCACACTCTAGTCAGCATCTTCAATATGCATTAGCCATCTTAAGAGGATTTGTACAAAAATTGGAGAGTACTATTCCAACTGCTGTGGATCATGTATTCATGTGATTGTTCAATAGATTCTTGACTAAAGCATGTGCAAGCTGAAGAAAATATAAGCTTACTTCTTAGGATAAATGCAAGCTTTGAGATCCTTCATAGAATATTATGCCACATTCAATAGTTAGGTCATCCATTCTTTCTCTTCTATCTTTCGTTTTCATGTACACCTCATTGATAGAGTACAGATCAAAGAGGCACGAGCTATTCTTATTCTACATATTCTTTATTCCCAGTGTTATGGTCTATCTTTCTCCTTTTCTCTCCACTAGTCCCACAGTGAGGTCATTTGGGCCATGTTTTCAACTTTTTTCCTGCCTTTGATGGGAAAGTGCACTCATATGCATTGTCAAAGTGGTTTGCTTTTGAGCTTGAGTGCCTTAATCCCAAAAGAAGCTTCCAATCAGCTGATGACAGAGAGGGAGCTCAAAAGCTAAATGAAAATTATCCTCATGTAAAGTCAAAAGAAGCTGACTTTACTGAGTTGTTGGAAGGACAGATCCTACTGATCTAACTTTTAGATTCTTTC
This sequence comes from Musa beccarii, assembly GCA_024322285.1. NCBI lineage: Eukaryota > Viridiplantae > Streptophyta > Magnoliopsida > Zingiberales > Musaceae > Musa > Musa beccarii. The sequence goes on from CM044394.1 coordinate 70,626,603, forward strand.
AGCTCATAAGACAGAAATTGGCCATTGGTATGCACAGCAACAAAAATATTTTGTTACTTTTGATGAAAAAAAATCTCTTTTATCATTACATAATAATTTTTTTCTTCTGAAAATTATGGAAGCAACTTCTGTGTTTATAAGAGTAAGATTGTATGCATTGATCTTAGTTAGATCTGAAACAAAAAAAATGAGATTGTCAAAGGCTATTTTGCTGCTTAAGTTTTTTTTTTTAACAATGATAAACAAATATTCTTTTATGCTATGCCTCAATTAAATAGTTGTAAAATAGTTATCAGGAACTCTGATTTTTGTACAGCTGAAGGCCTGGTCACTAACAGCATGTGTAGCAGCACATTGGCAGGTGATATACCATGATTTTGCCATTGCTTCTTGCATTCTTTTTCTCATTTTCTTCACCTGGTTTCATGAATCATATGCTGCCATTATAGTTATGTGCTTCTTGTCATGGGTTCCTTTTTATGTGGAAATTAACTTGTCTGGCCATAATTTGAAGGTTTTTATGAGTATAGCAAGTACTTCAAGCTTGATACCAATGTGCATAATGATGAAACACGGCCCTCCCCATTCATTGCCTTCTTTTAAGACGGATTTAGAAACTCCTGTGTCAAACATAGTGACTTTGTTAGGTGGTCAACCATCAGCTAAATGGATACAGATATAGGTCAGATTCCAAAATGGAACTATCGGAGTGGAAATGCCAACAGTCATTAAGTCGTTAGTAGTCATTTGATCTCAAAGTGGTTGAGCATTTCTTTTGACTGAGAAATCTTCTGCCTCCACTAAATTTTGTTTGACTAACGAGAGAAAGTTAGATGGTGCTAAGGTCTGGAGAAATCAGTGTGCTGGATTTGTCTGTGTGCATCTTGTTTTTTTTCTTGCTTTAATCTGTTGGAGGTAATATGGTGGATCTAATTCTTTCCATATGCCTAATATAGATGGTTTTTTTATTCCCAATTACTTCTATAGAGTGCCCATGTTTCTGAGGAGTACTATGTTCTCCCTTGTGATTGTGAAGAATAAGAGAGAGGATACTTCTGTTTGGTAGGACTCACTTGGGTTGTGGCCCTTGAAAAGGAGACTTTGCTGGCTGTGGCAGAAACTTAGGACTATGTTCAGTGGGAGAAGAGATGGGCCATTGGGGAACTTTCTCTCTCTTTTCCTTGTCTTGTTCTCTCTCAACCTTCTTCACACCCTATGCAGTCTGTTGCTTGTATTATTGCAGGCACATTTGGAAGTAGCTGTTTCTGTCATCCTTCTATTCCCCACTTGACACAGACAAGCAAGCCAATTTACACCTCTCTTCTTATATCTGAGCTTTCCTGGTCCTATTCCTATCTGCTGTGCTTTTAAGCCTCGTGAACTAGTGTCATGCTTGTCTTTATAGATCCCGGGATCAGAGGAGGATGCAGTTCTGATGCCAGCCAGTAAAGAATCTAAGAAAATGGTAAATCGATCATTCTTCTCAATCAGGATCAACGAGTTATTTATGTGCAGAGGAACCCCTCATTCTTAAGCTTAACATCTCTTTGCTGCTCTCACTTCCTAGCTACTTACATGTCTACATGAAGACTAATAATTACTACTGTTGCGTTGGCAGAGACGACACTTGCTCGATGAAGCTACTTTGCAAGCTTTCAGCTTCTTCCTTCAGTAGAAGCTCGAAAGCTCTGCTCGTCTACGAGGCCTCCTGGAAGTTCAGAGATCGTGAGAGTGCCGCCGGGTTGACATGCAGCGGTGTCGGTGCCTGATTCTTGATCTCTCTCTTCGGCTGGAAGGCCTTCAGTAGCTCTCCATTACTAATGCCAACCATTGTCCATAAAGAGCTCTTTGCAGCTTCTTCAGGGTCATCAATCCTGGGTGTTTTTGGAATCAAAATGCATGTGTCGTCCCTCGAGTGCTTGCCCAGAGTGGGAGCACTGGATCCTGATATTGGGAGACAACCATTTGGAGAAGAGGAGGCTGCAGGAGATAACCATGGACCACTCCAGTAAGCTGCAGCAGGGTAGAAGGGAACCGGAAGGCTGGAAGCACAAAAGGGAAGTGCTGGGTTCCAAGGATATGGCCAGGGAGACCCACTGAAACATGGAATTGGAGCGGTTGTTCTCTGATGATTCTGACTGCCCTTTGCATCTAGAGTATCTGAAGGCCTACGCGACTTCTCATCACCATTGATCATGGTAGAAGGTGGTGGCGCCATCTCCCCGTGGATTCCATATCTGTTGCAGCTCACCGTCTTTTCTGGTAAGACCCGTGCAGAGGCCATCGAACCAAAGCTGAGTACGGTGCTCTGTGGGTAACGGGCATCGGATTGAAGAGCTAGGAAGGAAGACTCCGATAATGCGATGCGTTGAATATGGCATGAGTTCTTGTTTTTGCGCCGACCAGCTCCGACGGGGACGTTCCTCATGGTGCCGCCGGCGGTCCAGTACCGTTGGCAGTTCCTGCAGAGGTATCGTGGCTGGTTGACGCTGTAGTTGTTGTAGTAGCAGAATTTGGTGTCGAGGCTTTTGCACCGAGGACAAGGGAGTGTCTTGTCGGGCTTCTTCACGCTTCTCTGCGATTCTTCTTCTTCTTCTTCCTCCTCCTCTTTATGAATCGAGTTATTGGTCGAGACGTCCTCTGGATCGGCCGAAGCTGGTGTATGGAGATCGCTCGTGGATGTGGCAGTCTCGCTCTTCTCTTGTGAGTCTGGTGATTCATGATCTTGACTACTTGATTTCAGAGCCCCTTCGCCCTGTTGATGATCCTGAAGAGTAGATTGGAGAAGGAAATTGGAGCGAGTACAGTCATTTCTTCTCACCAACAAAACAGAAACTTTCTCCAGTTCATCATAGTAATCAACCTTGTTCTATCATAAGTAATCAAGGTGTGACAAAGCAGAAAAAAAGAAGATCCAAGTTTGACATCTACGAACAACTTGGTGCCTCTGTTTTGCTTCCATTTCTCAGAATTGACCAGATAAGATGACAGTTCTTGGACACTACTCGGGTTTCAGCAACTTCGCTTCAGTATCTAATCAAAAGGCACAGATTCCGCTTGAAATCCAGCCAAATCAAAGCCGGATTGAAGTGGATAATTCACCGAAACAGCGATGAATAGCCTCGTGGTCACAAAGCAATGGTTTGTTCGGGGAAGAAGGTTTGCAACAAGAGCAAGTGAAAACAGAGGAAAGCTCCAATATCTCAATCACAGCGAAATCAATGACAAAGATGCATTTTTTGCTGCCGAACACTTTGGTTAGAAAGGTAAAGATCAAGCTTTTGGAATCCAGAAACAAGGAAGCCCGGATCAAAAAGCCGAAAGGAACAAATCTTCCCTAGTTTCTATACACGTTCTGAATTCGTTAAACGTGCTCAAGCTTCTGAGCGAGCTAGTAGCTAGTAGCAGTACCTTCTCATCACGGCCGCCGCTGCTGCTTGGCCTCAGAGGGATCGTCTTGCCAAAGAGCTTGATCGCAGCGTCTCCGTTCTCCGACATCTTTTTCTCCTGTTCCTGCTTCCCCTGTTCAACAGCTCTGTTTCACCTCTTCCCTCCCCCCCTCCCTCTGCAATTGACTCCCCCGTCTCGGGGTTTAACGGGGAAGGCGGAGGGGGCGGGCCATGTCAGCAGGCCAGAGGGGATTCTGAGCCACAAGTTCCTTTTGTGGCCGCGGGAGGGCGTTATTTGATTCTCCATGCCTTTTGTTGCAACCCCACCACTGCTTTTGGAGGTACTCTTGCCACCAAAGCCAGCAACTGTGCTTAGTGTTTGACCAATTGCAAGTGATGTGGTGTCTTGATTCACTCCCTGCTTGCAGTGTTTAAAGCACTAAATTAGGTCATCAGTGGACCAAATGGAGAGGGAAGAAGAAAGGGAACGCCTCCTTCAATCCTACTCAGCATCCAATATCTCCTTCCCAGCTCCTCTCCGTAGCTCGCTTCCCCGGTAAGTCACCTCTCTGTTCTTTCTATTTTGTCATCCAATGAGGCTTCCCTCAAAGTTCGTCATTGAATAATTCCAACACTTTATGCTTCCTTTCTGTGGCTTTCACATTCTAATTCCTATCTACTGGACAGATGTTTAATAGTAATGTTTGTCACATTTGCATAGATTTGATACTATGGGGTTTTGTGGTTAGTTCTTCACCTTTATTAAGTTGATAGAGTAGCAGACTAAAGAACAAGGCCTCTTATCTTAGCTTGTGGAAGCTGACAAACCTCCAGGTTTTTTTTTTTTATTTTTGTACTATTCTACTCTGATCACATGTATCTTATATGTGTCAAGATGAGGACATCTCATCTCCATAGCCTTATGAGGGTTTAAACTAATCTGATCCGGTGATATATATTTTTTCCTCTGCATAAAATGTACAATATACCAAGAGTGGAACTCCACTAGACATTCAACAATATGAACCCAAGACTTGTCACATCGAGTTGCAATGCAAAGCTGCTCAAGTGTTCATCAAGATTCAAGTTATCAAAGCAGGGGTGAGTGTGTGGGCATAGTATTATGCTCATTGTAGCTATAAACACTAAAGAGGATGGCATATTAATTCCCACAATAAAATAGAAGTTGTAGGTTCATGCATCCTGGTTTCTTCTCATCTTTCAACAGTAAAATACCAATGGTTTCATCATGTGAAATTTATTTTGTCTTTTCCAGTAGTACAAATGTAGAATTAAATAATTAATAAGTCCCTGTGTAGGAAAGGATAGGACTTCCAGGTAAGACTACAGTGACCTGTGGCTGCAGTAAATGATCCATCCACAGTGATAACCCCCCCTTGTCCATATCTAACACTTGTCAGTTCTTCCAGTTTGTGTCAGAGTCTGAAGAATAAAAACAAAAGAACCCTGTCTCTTCTTCCTTCATGCTTCCACCAATTTATCAACCATGGTAACTAGTAATTTGCAGAGAGCAAAAAACCATCAGCTATCAACACTTCATGGTAGCTGCACTGCATCAAGAACTGCTAGTTGCGCATCATACCAGTCAGAAAATTCTTGCCACCACCAAATAAGGTCAGTGACACTGCAGTGTGGTGTGTTCCCCACTTGTGTATTTTATTTGTAGTAGATCAGGTAGAAATTGGGATGTGGTTGTGGCTGCTGTGACAGTCTCTCAAACCCTTTTTGAGTTGTTTTTGCTGTGGAATAACCTGTCTGAATGGAGTTCCACATTCAAATTGTTCAAGCAGGAAAGATAGAAATCCCCTAAGACAACCCTTCCAATGATATCTGTAGAGATGATCCCTTCAGCCAGATTGTCCAAAAGCAGGGAGGAAAACAATCACTTGCATAGGCACAAGTGCTAATCAAAAACCAAGTTATCTGCTATGAGTCCCCTTTTCCTCCATAGCAGACACCTTGATTGACTAACCTGAGACTTCACCCTGACAAGATTTCCTATCCAGAAACAAACTGAATTAAGGAAAACTAATTTGATTTTTCCTAGATAAGGCATTACTTATGTACATCTAATAAGTGAGGGGGAACAAAGACTAATATGAGATCCTGCAGTGCAAATGTCATAGATCCATCTCCATCTTCACCAAACCTACGTATCTGTTAAGAACCAAGTGTCAGAAAGAAACAATTGATGAGGCCAAGTGCCAACATCAGTGTAAACATGATACAAACCCAGAAACTACATGACATGCATGGGTCAATTCTTGTCTCCAAAAAATGGATCCGCAGCTGAACTTAATCCTTCATCTCAATGCCTGAATCAATTAGGATGACAATAGCAACTACAAAATTAAGAGAAATGAACTTTTGGAAATTTAATGTAATGGAAATCTCCAGCCTTGTCACGTACCTACTAAGAAAACCATGTTGCCCATAAAAGATTTATCTTGCACCAATCAATATCAAGACAGAGAAGCCTGTCCTGGACAAAGAAAGCCATGCATGAAACCATTCTGTGTTGCAAGCATGTTTGCTGCAAGTCCATACAGAAGACAGAGAAAAAGAAATACCTTTTTAATGAGACAAAAATTACAACTTTATACGCACAATATTGGTTTGAAGAACAGAGCAAAGACGAGTTCTAATACAACATTTGAAGGATTAAGAGAGAGGGAAAAAAGAGTTTGGGGACCGGAGCTCAATTAGTCTATTTCTTCCATGACATTACTACTACCTGCTTCTCCACCTTCTTCTTCTTCCCCTCCACCTTGTTGTTGCTGCAGCTGCTCGTCGACCTCTCCCTCCCTACTACTCCCAAAAGCTATCGTAACGAACAACTCGCTCGCCCTTGCCGCCCCTCTCTCCGCTCCCTCCGCGCCCAAGACGTCGCCGACCTTCTTCGGCTCGTCCTCCTCCGCCGCCGGCATCCGATACCTGCACACCGGGCACGACCCGTGCATCCCCAACCACTTGTCGATGCAACCGCCGTGGAACCGATGCCTGCACGGCATCTCCCTCACCACCGCCGACGCCGCCTCCTCTTCCGTGGCCGTCTCCCCGCCGCCGTTGCTCCTCAGCCCGTCCAGACACACGGGGCACTCCTCGTCCGCGTCCTCCTCGCCAGGCTCCACAATCCTCATGGCCTCGATCGACGCCTTGGACGCCGGCAGTGGCCCAGCCGCCGCCAGCCCGGGTGGGAGCAACTCGGACAGCAGCGCCGGCTCGCCCTGGAAGATGACCATCCCCCGGGTGAGCGGGTTCAGCATGATGACCCGCTCCAGCTCCGGCGTCTCCCTCTCCGCGGGGCCCGCCCGCACCACGCCGAAGACGATGGGGAAGAAGGCCGTCCCCCGCCGCTCGCCGCCGCCTTCGGCGCCACCGGCCCTCCGCAGGAGCCCCTCGAGTCGCCCGAGCTCGCGCTCCGCCTCCGCCTCCGCCGCCATAGATCGAGATCGCCGAGTCGACGAGCACGCTGCTGTTACCGAAACGATACCAAAACGAGAACATAACGGAGTTTTGATATAGCAGGTGGCGGAAGTGTGCGGAAGCATCCGGAGCATTTCGTGTCGCAGTTAATCCGTCGATGACGCAGTGGCCACAAGTCGGCGTGGAGCCCACAATTATTTAAGCGGGGCCAGACCGGACGTCTGCGGAAATCGTGACACGTTTGTCCTCTTCTCGGAGTCACTACGCCTATTGGTTGGTTCCAAGAACTTGCGAGGTCAGGAGGGCAAGACTCTACTTTTATTTTTAATTGGATGGGGATTTAATTTCAAAGCCCTAAATGAAATGATATCAGAGATGCTATGAAATAATCCAATTGGGTGATTTTGGCATTTCCTAGGATTCCAAGAATACAGCAGATGCTTGTCAAGCTGAAGCAAGAAGCAAGGGGACTGAATCTCGAACGAAGAACAGCAAAGTTTTTTTGGAATTCTGTCCTGATGAACAAGAAAAATCAATCATCTCGACGAACAAAAATTTTCGATTATTATGTCTTCGAACAAGCAGTAAAAGAATCGGTTTCAATGGTACAGAAATCATGAGCGGCAATCTTGTAGCGGGCCAACAACTAGGGGTTGGTGGTGAATGTGCCAACGTAGCCGAAACCCATGACGACAAATGCAAATGCTTGAAGGTAGATGTACACATAGTAGTAGTTCACTCCCAAGGCAACATTGTAGGAAGCACAGCACATGAGGAAGACCGCAAACCCGAGCTGCAAGAAGCTCACCCTGAGATCCAAAAAGAGACGGCAATGTTGATATGGTGCTCGTTTGCATCTCCAGAAGCTAATATAACATATGCTTACCTGTCTGTTACGAAGCTTGTTCTTGTGGATTCTACAGCATTGGTTTCCATCTTCTCTTTCAGGGTGTCTCCAAGCTTCTGTGTCACAACCCATTCATTTACGCTTGCCGTCTCCAGTAGACCGATCAAGGCTGCTTTCATCCGGTGCATGGACATGACGTTCTCGAACAAAATCCAGAATGGCATTATGTGCAGAGAGCTGTGACGAAGAGAGGGCATATCAGGGAAGAAAGTTCTGATCAAGGGGCCGGTTCATCGGTAAAGTTCGATACCTGGGATTTCTGATGGCATTGAGAAGAGTAATTGTTGTGGGGATGTAGACCACTCCCCATATCGGAATGCTTACTTCTGGCACCACAACGGATAGTGGAATCACGATGCAGTAGAATGCAAAGGTGACGATCGGGGCCACAACTCTTCTAACAAAGAAGAAACTGTAGATCACATGGATTTTCTTCAACAGGGATACCTCCTGCTCCAAAACAAAGAGACAAGTCTCAGGGAAGTAGGATTGATCGATGTATGCTTGTTTACTTGAAGAAGGCTTCTGCTACCTTTGCGAGTACAATGTCGCGTGCCATTTTTCTAAATAAGTTGGCCGCTCCACAGGTCCATCGATGCTGTTGATGTCGGTAGGCCTTGAAGGTACTTGGGAGTTCGCTTCTGACCTGCAATAGTTGTGGCAAAAACACTTACAGATTACTGAGCTTCTCCTTTGCTGAATACGGTCATGGATTGCAGCAAATTTGAGTACCTTGATGTCACCAACATACAAGAATTTCCAGCCCTTGAGACTGGCTCGAACAGCCAAGTCCATGTCCTCAACCGTCGTTCGATCTTTCCAGCCTCCTACTTCATTGATAGCAGATATTCGCCACACGCCAGCAGTTCCTGTGAGAGTGAATATTGTGATGGATTGTAGTACTTGAAAACCATGTCCTCTTTCTTTGAACATCCAAATAATTTTTGCAACTTTAAGATTTCATACACGGTTTATGCTTTTTTTCACTTTCAGCAGTTAAATTCGAGTTCAAGCATCTGACATGACTAAGATTTTGTCGTTCAAGTAAATCTTACTGAACTAGGGATGATGCACATTTATGTTACAAAGTAGCTGATCAGCAGTAGGATATGATGCTTTCATTACCATTAAAGCCGAAGAAGGCATAGGAAGATGAGCCTGACTCTTGCTCTACTTTGAAGTGGTAATCAAGCGATATCTTCTGAATCCTGGTCATCAGGCACTTACTGTAATTCACTGCAAAATCGCCCGGCAAATGCCGTGTCAGCAACCTCCTGTCAATTTGAGAAGTACAAAAATCAGAACGAACAAAAGCATCGGCCATTTTATGCTAAAATGACGTAATAAGGATCAGTATGAAGACAATGTAGGTACTCAAATGCTCATCTTTTAGTTGAATGATCTAGTGGTTGTCTTAAAAGGTCAAGTGTACTGTAAATCAAACTTATATGAACCTTTCAATCTTTAAGATATCATTAAATTTGCTTGATGAAAGAAATAAAGATTGGAGCAGTAGTCAAACAATGGCTGGTGTGCAAGACAAGAGTGTAGGGAAAGAGAATGAGATAGCAATGAAGATAGACTTTTTTGAAGGATTTGGCAAAGATAGGAGCTACACTATCCCAAAGAAATAAATGCATTTACAACAACAACAACAACAAGGTCACAAGTCCCAACTATTTGGGATCGACTACATGGATTTTTTGTCACCATTGAAACATGTAAAAAAAAAAAAAAGAATGCACTTAAATGAATCATTATTTATGAGGTTCATCTGATGATTTTTATAGTTCGCAGGGAAATGTGGATGGAAAGATGGATTCAGTGTTTCCAATTTGTCAAATCAGCATATCATGGTTGTTACAAGTTCATATCTTCTTGGCACCCTCCACAACATCCAGTTTAGGTATATTTTCAGTTCTTGATATGTCAAGGTGTTCATCCCCATGAAGTCCCTCAACCATCTGAAGTTTCTCCCTCTTGGATACTTTATTAGATCAGAGTTGTACAATACTGGATCTTTATGAGCAAACAAGTGATCTAACTCATTCACATCATAATTTCTTCAGAGAAGAAGCTAAAACATAACACAGTTCATCTCTATGTCAAGATTCAGGTCTAGCTTTACTTATGCTCCCTAGTATGAACATGATAATTTGGCATTCTGATCCAGTTAGCACAGCAGAAGATAGAAACTAAAATTTTCTCACTGCTGTTGTCCACAAATATTAGAATTTATTGTACTTTCATTGATTGGCATCGAAATGCTTTATTTGCCTTCTATAAAATTACATAAATATACATCTTTTATGACACAGCTTCAAAGCAAGCATGCAGCACATGAATAGTATTAGCACATTATAATTTCTTGAAGCTAGATCGATCATCCACTTGCTTTGAAGGACCTGACATGCTTACCGAAATCCCACCGTGCCTGAACCAGAGCGATCCTCGAATTGTACATGAGGAAGGGTATAGTCCTCATGAGGAAATCAGATTCTGGTTGGAAATCAGCATCAAAGATGGCAACATAATCACATTGTTGGGCATAGGTTTGCTCCATTCCTTTCTTTAGAGCTCCTGCTTTGTATCCCTTCCTGTTTTCTCTGACCTCATAAGCTATGTTGATGCCTTTGCTTGCCCAAGTTCTGCATTCCTGCTCCACCAAGTTCTACAGTGAAAGAAACAGAAGCATTTTAATTGAAATTGTACTCATAACATGAGCTCATTTGGAAGATAAGATAAAAGTGCTGAGTGGATTCAACTGGCAAATAATTGTCAGAATCTAGCAAAATAAAAATCATTGGATGATAACATTACATGTTTGACTCAGTACCAACTTCTCTTCTCTTGCCCTTTTTCCAGTAACCATGAATGTAAAGCTGCCAAATAGACTTTAGTAGGGACATTTGACCCATTTGCATTGTATATGCATTGTTAGCTATAAAGCAACTCCATTACTAGTCTTTCTCACTCAAAATTTATAGATCTCATGAAGATCACAATTCCAAAAATGAAAGCATCATTATCACTTGTACCATCATGAACTCCATTGTTAATCTTTCTCACTCAAACAAAGAAAGAGGAGGAGAAACCACTTCAATTCCAACATTTCAATTCTTTTATTCTCTTGAGTAGATTGTCAACTCATGCTCCACCATAAAACCATGTCAACTTTTGTAGCAATACTTATCTGTAATTAAAGGTTTGGAAGCAAGTTGAAAAAAAGTCAAGGGACCCATTTGAAGATTGCTTCACAATTCAAACCCTGAAGCCTGTAGGTTTCCCAAACACCCATCTACTGCCCAACTTTTGACTGACCTAAAGAAAACAGCAGAGGTTCCACCAACATGAGAGAACATGCCATCTGTTTTAAATGGTTGTACTGATCTCCAGGGGCCTGCCCCTGCACACTGTTCAAGGCCAAGCAATCTCAATGATCTCTGCCACTCTCTCTCTCTCTCTCTCTCTCTCTCTCTCTCTCTCTCTCTCTCTCTCTCTCTCTCGCATGCAGACCACCTTCTCCTAGCTCAAGTTGTCAGGAAACCTCAAAAATAATCAGATATGACATCATCAAGAAATCAGGGTGGAGAAGGTATCAGATCTGATGACTTCATTTAGAATTGCAGCTTCAGGGCAGGGCACCATGCCATTAGCAGATGGTCTCCATTCTAATCTAGGCAGAATGCCAACTGGAATGCACCTCCAACAACAGCTACAGGACAAATCAAGATTTGAAACCAGATGTTTCCCTTTTCTATTTTGGTTGCTGATGAGGCTGGGAAAAGTTCATGAGCACCATTTGATCCCGGAGCATATGCTTGCTTTGGTTGCAGATAGAGCTAACCTGTGCTGCAGAATCATGTAGACTGTGATGGAGATTGGAGGAAGTCCGGTTACCTTGATCATGGGGTCGGTGGAGTCATCGAGAACTTGGATGATGATCCTATCTGGAGGCCATGTGAGAGCGCATGCTGCTCCGATAGATAGCTTGTAGACCTGCAATTCCACAGACACAGTAAGAGCATATCCCAAAGGGAAAGGAAGAATTGATCGCTTGAGGTGAGCAGAGTGAGAGAGACAGAAACCACCATCTACCTCTTTCTCATTGTACATGGGGATCTGGACGAGCACCATGGGGTACGCCAAGCTCCCCAGCTCCTCATCCCCTCTTATGGGCTCCCACCTGTAGCGCTTCTCCGGCGTCCGGTGGAACAGCTTCACGCCGAGGCTCACGGCGCTCATGTACATGGCCTCCAGCATTAGCATGACCGACATGACCAGGCACAGAAGGATCGCCACTCGCAGCGCCGGCGCGATCGCCCTTTTCCGCACCTCCACCAATACGGCCTCTATCTGGTCGGGCGAGAACTCGCCCAAGGACTCCACGAACTCAAAGATCGACGAGCGGAGAGAGGGAGGCAGCTTCACTGTGACGGTAAGAGCACGTAAGGAGGAGAAGGCGAAGAAGTCGTGAAACCTGCACATGTACATACCCGCGGAGAGGAGGGTGGAGGTCCGGTTAACCAAAGCGTCGAGAGCGAAGACATTGGTGGTTGCATGGGAGGCGGCAGACGCGAGAGAGAAGGTGGAGGCGGCCAGAAGAGCAAGAAGAACGGCACCCCTCATAGCCATCGCCTCCGTGAGAGCTACCGCGCTTACCAAATGAGGCGATCAGGAACAGGTAGCAGAGCCATCTCCATCGTCGGCTCGAAATATATTCCTGCACGGTGAAGTAATGGGCAGCGCTCCAAACACGCACGCACGACAGAGTGGCCAAAGGTGGGCGTCGCCGTGAACAGGGAAGGCTTTCCATTGGCCACCTTGCGGCGTGGGTGTGTGGCTTAGCACACTCCACTCGGCTCCATGAATGATCATGTACTCCAAGGGGAAAGCGAGCAACGTGTTTGGTGTTTTCTCTTCGGTATCTGTGTGACGGTGATCGTGGTTAAATATGACGGGCTTGTCCACCTCGTGGTGACCACCGCCACCGGAGGAACAGGGCTTCCTCACCGTGCAGAATCCAACCAGTGACGACGTCTTCGTTTGCAGCCGAGGGGATCGAGGGCATTGATTGCTGCTGCGTCCTTCTTGGGATGAGTGAGAATCCATTGCGTGTGCGCGAGAGAGAGAGGGCAATCTACGGCGAAGCGCGAACGAGCTTCTCACGGCAGCGAGGGGAGCTCCGTCACCGACAGAGAAAACGGGTCACGGGACACGGGTCCCGCGATGCCGTAAATTAAGTCGCAGCTTAAGTTGTGGCGTGAAACAGGAAGGTGTTCTGAATGGTATAAAATGTATACTGCATACGTTTTCAGCCATCTCAATGGTAAAAGATTCATACACTTCATCATAAATAATTAAAATTTATAATTTTATTAGTGTTATATATTTATTTAATTCTCATATCTTAAAAGGATACTTTTGAAGATCTATTATCACACTATCGCAACATGCAAGAGTTGTTAAACAAAAATCCAACGTTTGAGTAAAGCATGGAGCAACACTGTCCTAATACTCTTAGCGCCATCCAAACATATGCCATGTGAGGATTCTAAAGTCTAATGGTCGATGACGTTTTATAACACAAAATTGTGTCAAAATAATTTATTTTTAATCATACAAGCGAGTGATGAATCGACAAATGACGGACAAAGTATGAGAGTTTTTAGACGAATAATTTATCGTAAGTTCATACATTCGCAACGACAATGATTAGAGAATTAGTTGTGAACGAATTAGTAAATTTATTTAACATCAGTCGTTAAAATCTCATGTGATTATAATTAAAAATAACAAAGCATGATTCATCATCCTGAAATATGTTATGACCGTAAACACAATATGTAGTCATATCGTGACATGCAGTTTTCAAACAATTTCTGCTTGTAATGACGAGCATCAACATGGTAGAAATGTGACGATGTTGCCGAGTCCAATTACTCCACCGTGGGAGGTAAACGGTGTCCAAGAATAAGTTGGATCACATGTCCCCGTTATTTCCATGATGTGATGGCTTCGCAGGAGACAATCTTGCAGAGGCCAAAAGATAAAGAAGAAGGGGTTCGTGCCTCGAGGTGATAATTGCTATCGTCCATAAAAGACGCGAAAGAGAGAGAGAGAGAGAGAGAGAGAGTTTGGGAGTTTGAACTTTGTGTCTTTATGATTGTAGGGGACAGGGCAACCTCCAATCAATTATGAAGGTAATCATGCATGTTATAGTTTTGAATTATTATAGTTGGATGAGGTTTCAAGTGCTCGATTTTTGATACATCAGATTAATTTTTTTAAGTGTTAAATACATTCGACGAAGTTTTGATGATAACTGTGTACGATGCCAAATTAATATTTTATATATTTTAATATTTCGGATGAGGTTTTAAATACCAATCTTTTATAGGTGGGCTTGATGTATCATTATCAAATCAATATTTTATGTATACAAATATATATGATAATATGTCAAATCTTCTATATTTAGTAAGTAGATATGATGTACCAATAGATTAGTATTTAGGGTGTATAATATGTCGAATAAGATCTCAAAGAGGATTTGGTATAATTTTTTTTCCCTCAATCATTCTCTATCTAATAAAAGTAAAACTAAAATATATTTTCCTTAAAAATACATTTTTATATTTTATTTATAACATCTCAAGATTTGTTCACACAAAATGTACTTTTAAATAATTGTTGCATCACCCAGCATATGGAGATAGTTTAACCTTTGGTGTCGTCCTCAACTTATACGATAACAAGTTTTGATACCTTAGGATTGTTATGATTATTTTTATTGTTCATCGAGACATGAGTTGTAAAATCTTTTATTATCGAGTTATTATATTAATTTCTTTAATCTTTTGATATTAGATAAACAACAAACCCTCTTATATGGTCTAATAATCTTGTGAAAAACGTTTATCTTTGCATAATATTATCATTGCAATACAAAAAATAGCCAAAGCGTATTGTATATCACAACATATGAAAACAAGTTATAAACTATTCAAGCAGGTTATTTTTTACTACACGGATGAGCTACAAGCCAACAAATAATAAGTCAAACACGAAGTAACACCATCTTACTACTCGGGGCACCATCCAATCGTGTGTAGAGTTTTTAGAATGATTGATTTTTCTTTCCTCGTTCATCGATATCATTATAATATATTAAACAAGCTAAAATTTATTCAAAACAAATTATTTTTAATCATGCGAGAGAGTAACGAGTGGTCAGTCAATGTATAAAGTAGGAATGTCCTACTACCAATGCCATTTGGGATTTTTACTAAGATAGTTGATATTTCGCGTAACTCACCATAATCGCCGTATGACTCAAAAATTATTCATATTTTTAAATAATCTGAATGAGGATAGAAGTCCGCACTATAAACAAGGAAAGTGGTATTATGAGCATCAAGATTTTTATACTGTTTTTAATATTTGAATATCTCGTAAGTAATCTATATTCAGTCAGAGAATCAATTTCCTGATCGTAATCATTTTACAATATTTTTCCGTGATAAATGTTTTAGTCATGGCAAATTACATAATATGGGATGGGCGTTAAACGACAGTTCATCATCAACTTTGCAATGAACTATTTTAAGGATCCATTACATCTTCCTTTCAAAATTACTTTGGTGACCATGCACCTCATCATTCCATTGTTAACTTATTGAAGACCCGAAGATGTTATCATATTGTTATCAACATGTTAACAACAATTCATTATTTAAGAACTCTCTAATCAATATAAGACGAATATGGTACTATCAATTTTTTTTAACATAACCAGTTAATTCAGTGTTTATTTTGTGGGTTTTTATCGTTATGGCGCATATCTCAAAGCAAATCAGATAATAAGTAAGATTGCTTCCTTGCCATGAAAAATAGATAAAAACCAAAGAAGAAGAAAAAGAAAAAGAGAAAACATATGCTGCGAAATAGTTCGTTGTTTGTAGATATTTTATTCAGAATTGGCTTCGAGGACGTGCTCTCGAACTTTGTAGGCCATACGAGTAATGGCTTTCTTATTATCTGGAATCGACTCATTGCGTTAGCTCAATAAGTGGTGGGTGGGGCAAATGGATTGCGGTGCTCAAATATGCTTCTTGTGGAGAAGACAATACCAGCGCAAACTTTCAATTCAACACCCAAAAAAGTCGAAATCAACATCCATGCTTGTGGCTGACGTGGACCATCTTCTACGGATAATGTATTCGACTCCCTTCCGTAGGTACATATTTCCTCTCGGTGGACGACTATCCTTAATGATTGATTTGTTATATCACGATGTGGATGTACATATTTTTTTCTCTAATTTTTTTAATATTTTTTTCGCTTATGATATATTTCGAGTCAAGCATCGAAGGAGGAATTTATCGAGCATGCTATTTTATTATTGTGTGTTTTTTTTTTGTAATTTGACATGCTCGTTCTTGTAGTTCATCGTCTCGATTCGGTATTCCTCGTCTCTCGTGACGTATGTTAAATATGAAAAGCGGATGATGTACTGTATGTGCATAATCTCAATTCTTCACATGGTCAAGCACCATGACTTCCTTCAGAGCCCCAGCTTTGTATCCATTTCTGCTGTCTCTTGATATGTACTGTATGCTTCTCCCCTCCTCATGCCATTTCTCACATTCCTCCTGCACTAGTTCCTCAACTTTAGCAGGTATCATGTCATCTAATACTGAAATATTCATCTTATTATCGAACAAGAAATGGATACAAAGCTTAATTTATGTCCTCATACTGGTGGTTTGAAGCAGTGAAGAATGTAGCAAGTTTTCACCATGATATCAGATTAATCATGCTTGGAAGAGAAGAGGGCAAAAAAAAAAAAAACCTCACCATAATTGATATGTCTGTTGAGTCATCGAGAACCTGTATTATGATGAGCCTGTCATCTGGCCATGCAAGTGTGCACACTGCTCCAATTGGCATCTGATAAGCCTGGTGGCAATACAGTTTTATAGATCAGTTCTGAGCAAGCTCAGAAAATAACATGGAAATGGAATGCAGAAAAAGCCATGGTCATCATGTTCTCTTTTATACATTTGTTTATTTTCTATGAACATAAATCACAATTAACTGATCTTAAACCAGAAGCAGGTGCTTACATTTTCCCTAGAAAGTGAAGTCTAAAACCCCATCATTTCCTGAACATCTATTCTGAACATCTATTTAATGGTCTGGCAGCATACTAAATTATCATAGTTGACACAGACTTGTGTGTGTGTGTGTGTGTGTGTGTGTGTGTGTGTGAGAGAGAGAGAGAGAGAGAGAGAGAGAGAGAGAGAGCAATTCTTTGTAAATGATGACAAGTTTTATTGTGGTTCAGGTTGGATAATGTGATTTCCCATGTCAAGCCAACCTCAGAATTCTGCTGTTTAGTTGAACTGCATCCCTCTGAACGTCTCTGTTAGCAATTCACACATTGCACAGTAGCTCACAGAGCTATATGCTCTTCTCCAATAGAGACAGCAGCTGTGCAGCATTTATCGCATTAATGGTGTCAATGCTCTAGATATCCAACATCATGACTTTGTGAGCCAGAGAGAGAGAGAGAGAGAGAGAGAGAGAGAGTGCCAAATGCTTTCTAGTTTGCAGCCAACAGAGAGAGCGAGAGGGAGGTATTTGTGATTGGTCGAGTTCATGATAGCTTACCTCTCTCTCATTGAACATGGGAATCTGGACGAGGACCATGGGATAGGCAAGAGAACCCAACTCCGCATCCTGTGACAGTGGCACCCACTTATAGATCTTCTCCGGCGTCCGCCGGAACACCTTCACGTAGAGGTGCGACGAGGGCCATGGACAGCTTCTCGATGACCAGCATCACCGACATGACCAAGCACAGGACCACCACCACCTTCGTCAGCGGCACCAGCGCCGCCGCTCTCACCGTCGCCCACGCCACTGCAGCTCGGTCCAGCGCTCCGGCAGTCGACAGGGAAGAGAAGATACCGTAGGCTCGGCCAACGTAGCGAGCTGCAGCAGCGGAGAGATCACCTGCATTCCCAGAAAACTAGCATTATGATCCATTGAACTGAACTGGCCATGCTGTGGGAGGTGCTCGGAGTTTCATGCACCTTCCATGGCCGTGACCACCTCCTCCTCCTCTCTCTCTCTCTCTCTCTCTCTCTCTCTCTCTCTCTACTTTGCCTAGTGTTTGAGATGAGATGACCCCGAAATGGATTATAGTTGTCCTTCTTCTAGTTGAGCTACACAAGAACACAAGAGGAAGCACAGTAGATTCTTAAGGCTAAAAATAATGGAAATTGTGACCCTTAAATTAGACTCTTAATGCAAATGCTCCCTCCTAATGGGATAGTAGATGGAAAAAAAGATTCTTTTTCTTAACATTAAGCATCACCTCCACAAAATATAGGTCTCCTCCAAGATCAAAGAAGAATCATTATTGCTTCCATAAATATTACATACTGTGGTAAATTATCATTATATAGATAGCTATAACAATCTAAAAAACTCAGTACAGTAGGTACCTTGGCCCCTTGGAGATGTGTAATCACCACTTGTTGGTTTTGATTAGCGAAGACCAGTTCATTACCTCCATGAACATTCTCTTTCTAAACAATTCCTCCTTGTCATCAGATGAATGAGTTGCATGAGTGCAGGAGAGCACAACTTTGCCATATCCTCACTTGCATTTGTTAAATTAGAATAGAAGAACAGAGGCAGAGATCCTGCGTTCTGTGGAAGATGCTGAATTCCTGCAAAGAACATGATGGCATGAAGACTCGGGAACAATGTTGAGATGATTGCAGAGGATAAAGTCAATATATTAAGAGAGTGTTGCCTTGAAAGAGTCCTTGAGGGTGAAGACAAGACCAACAGGTGGCCATCTGCATGTGGAAATTTAGTGCTATGGGTCCCAAGTAGTAGACCAATTACTGAAGGAGTACCTACGTGGGTGAACGATAAGTAACCTGGTCCTTAAGTTGCACATCCTGCCGCAGTGAATGCAGGGCAGCTGTATGATAATATTCCTCACAGAACCATTTTGCTTGCTCCGGTGAGCTATGGCATGTCCACCGCCGCCTGCTGCACCGGGGAAACCACTTGGGCCGCCGACAACTTCCTCACGATGATGCGGCCAAAGAAGCACCTGTTGTTGGATGTTTTGGTCAGTGGGCTTTCCTCGTTCGTATACATCCTATATTTGGGCTTCCACATGCGATCCATTCTTGGGGAGGGAACAGTTACGAGCAGCCGTTGAGATTTTAAACCCAAAGCCACTATATATATAACTGGCCGAACTCTTGGATCCCTTCCATCTTGAGAACAGCGATGGAGCCAACCGTCGAACACTTCGAAGGCCCTTACTCCTGCCCGTGCTCCCCACGGCCAACGTCGCCGACGTTGGCAGGCGGCGGTCGTAGGAAGAGGGCGGTGGCAAGAGGCATGCAGAAAACCCTCTCCAAGACCTCCATGCTCGTCAACTTCCTCCCCACCGGCACCCTCCTCACCTTCGAGCTGCTGCTCCCCTCCGCCTCCGGCGACGGCTCGTGCTCCCCGGTGAGCACGCTGATGATCGAGACGCTGCTCGGTCTCTGCGCCCTCTCCTGCTTCTTCTTCCACTTCACCGACAGCTTCCGCGGCCCGGACGGGAAGGTCTACTACGGGTTCGTCACCCCGCGGGGCCTCGCGGTCTTCAAGTCCGGCCTGGGGGTGGAGGTGCCCCAGGACGAGCGGTTCCGGATGGGGTTCGTGGACTTGGTCCATGCGCTCATGGCGGCCATGGTGTTCGCGGCCATCGCGCTGTCGGATCACCGCGTCACCAACTGCCTCTTCCCGGGGCATGCCAAGGAGATGGATGAGGTGATGGAGAGCTTTCCGCTGATGGTGGGGGTGGTGTGCAGTGGGCTCTTCCTCGTCTTCCCCAACACACGCTATGGTATAGGCTGCATGGCCACATGAATCAGATCAATAACGTGGACGGCTAATGATCCATCTCATTGTTTGACCACACAATTTACGTTGAATTCCACTTTTTTGGTGTGATTATTCTAAGTCATTTTTCATGATAAAGTTTCGGTATTGGTATTATGTGTATGTTAATTTCGTAAATTAACAGGAGAAAATGACGATTATTAACCCGAGATGAGGAATATTTTATAGCAATTAGATTATTAATTAATATTATTTCTCCAATTTTTTATTTGTTGGTTTGATCCGTTTCCGGTTGGGGTGGATTTGATTGTGGTTCGGCGAGCAATAACCCCAGCATGATGTGGATCGCCTGTTTGGCTTCAGATATAGAACGCAGTATTTTTGCCACAGATTCAAATGACATGGGTGAACGGGTTATTTGAGGGCAACAAGTATGTGTTTTCCTGTTGTGGACTATACAGGCGATTTCTGTCGAAAACTTACGGCCGTCAAGTAACGGACGCACGAGATGACCGCTCCTCCCTGGCGCATTAAAGTCCACGTCATCACGGCGTTCTCCCCCTGCGGCATATATCTATGGACGTCCTCGTCGTCGCAATCCGTGGCGAGGTCTCCAGGTTTGGTCATCTCTCTCTCTCTCTCTCTCTCTCTCTCTCTCTCTCTCTCTCTCTCTCGTTCCGCTCTCGAATGTTTTCCACCGATCGTTTGTTTTCTCGTCGATCCTTCTCCTTTGTTCGATTGCCTGGAAGAAATCCTTCAATTTGGTCTCTTTTTTGTAGAAATTGGCTGTTCACGAGGCCTCTTTGGAGCGAGTGGCTCTTCCTTGGGCTCCAAAACGCGATCTTTTTGGTGTCCATCGCCGAATAGGTTATCTTTCTGAGCCTTTAGGTTATTTGTTCTCTCTTTTGCCCTGGATTATTGTTGTAGTTGTTGATTAGATTCGAGGTTTGTTCCTTGAAATGCTGGAACATTTTAGGGTTTCTTCCGGAGAGATCCGTCGTTGTGACGCAGCTTTTCCTTGTGATTCCGCGGACTTCGTTGCAATTTAGGGCTCCGCACTTTGTAGGTCTCGCTGGAAGACAATCGAGGTTCTTAATTTTGAAGATTTCCTTATTTCCTGGTCCTGATTGCTTCTTTTTCTTATAGCGCGGTGCGTGTGTTGAAATGTTCATGCAGGAAGGTCAATCCGGCTATATATGCATTAATAGATTGTCGATCGTGTTGCATAATTATATAAAAGGAGTCTTTTTAGCGTGACTTGTTGCATTATTCCGGTGGTTAAGAATTCGCGATGGGAGACCATGTAGTAGTTCAGCTGGATCGTCTCATAAAGCCCGAGACTGTTGACTCCACAAGAGAAAATGGGCATCCGGAGTCGAATCCGTCTGTTCCATCTTTTTCGCAGGTGATTTCTGGCTTTGACAGGGACAAGGAGGATCACAAGGTGGCTGATGAAGAGGAGCCGCTCATTCAGACAGTAGAATGTCGCATATGCCAGGAAGAGGATCAGATCAAAAATCTTGAGACACCATGTGCTTGTAGCGGTAGTCTGAAGGTCAACATTTTAGCTTTCTTCCCTCGAGCAGCTCGCCTTTTAAATCCTCCGACTGCGTTTTTATTCTGGCCTTTGTCATATATGATTCGTGTGCTAGTGGAGTTAATCTTGCATATTTTGGTCATCTGCAGTATGCACATAGGACATGTGTGCAACGCTGGTGTAATGAGAAAGGAGATATAATTTGTGAGATCTGCCATGAGGTGGGTTGAATATTTTTCCATTTGCTGATGAAAGCTTTCTGTTTTGATTTCTGTGTAGTGCCGTATTGTATGTTTTCTTGTGAAAGTTTGCTGTCTTTTCTTTTACTTATCATTTTGTGATCCTCTATACATGGTTCCATGTGCTCTGCTCTCTTTACCATCGAAAAGAAAGGAGTTGTGGAGTGTGTCTTTAATTTTGTAAACTGTAGCATCTTACATGTATTTGATTTCTGTAGCCTGCTTTAAGGATGACTTTGCATTTGGTTTTCTGAGCAAGTTTATATATACTGGGAAAGTTAGGATTCATAATATTTGCTGCTAGATCTTAATCTGGAAATTCCTCCACTACATGCAGTCATATAAGCCTGGATACACTGTTCCACCACGGGTTAATCCAGAAGAGACTACCATTGACATAAGGTAAGTTCTTAGCTATGCCTTGTTTGTTTTTCAGTTTTCTCAATTGACATGCCACCACCAGCATGTCTCATATTTTTCATCTATTGTGTATGCTGCTATTTGGATTCATCTGATTCTCCTTTGCGTCATACTCAGTGGAGGCTGGACCATCACAGGCACCCCTTTGGATCTACATGACCCGAGGCTTCTTGCTATGGCAGCAGCCCAGCGCCATTTGCTTGAAGCTGAGTATGATGAATATGCTGCAACAAATGCTAGTGGTGCTGCATTTTTCCGCTCTGCGGCTCTTATAGTAAGTTCTTATACTGTAGTTGGAATCAACCAATTTCATAACATAGACTATAGAGTATGAAACACTAACGCTTAGTCAAGACTATGTGGCTGGTCTTATGAAATAAGAATTGGGGAATCTCAAGTGAGAAATAAAGGCTTGTACTCCTTACCTGTGTTCTTTTCCGAGAGTATACCAGCAATTCTGGTCAGTTGTTGTTCCTTTTTTCCCCTTAACTCTAGTGAGGAGTGAGAAAGTGGCTTATGCACGCTATATTTGAGTATTTGATCTGCAATTATTATCATGTTGTGTATTTGGTATTTTTATTATATTACATTACTCTGGGAAGATGGACATAAGTATCATAAAGTGGTTTCACTTGACTGTACAAGGAAACTGTATATCGCAGGATGCTGTGACTGATTCATATGACAGTTTACCAATTTTGTTTTGAGACATCTATATTGATTAGGTTTTATCCTGCTTATTTTAGTTAATGGCTCTTCTTCTACTGAGGCATGCATTGGCTATAACGAATGGTGATGACGAAGATGATGCTTCAACTATATTTTCTGTAAGTGTGGGATAGTTTATTTTTTTTCCATGAAGTTAATGCCCAGATGTTGTTGTTCTTTGTTTGCCATGGTTTAATCAGTTGAAGTTGTATTTGATTTCTGCTGGATAATTACAGCTGTTTTTGCTACGGGCTGCTGGATTTTTATTGCCATGTTACATTATGGCATGGGCTATAAGTATTTTACAGCGGCGAAGGCAAAGACAGGTACAATGGCAAGATTTATGCATTTTGCTTTTGCTTTTGCTTTTGTTATGCAAAGTAACTAACCTTTGCTCATTATTGCATCTTCTTTTGTCTTGCATACTACTAGAAGATCCTGTGAGATCATTGATTGTTCTTATGGAATTTGTTTATTGTCTTGAATGATCCAGACATTGCAGTAGCACAGTAATTCGTTGATGCAATTTTGAGTTTGACATTTCTCTAGCTTGTAGGTGAGTAGTAGTTGCAGGTTTGGAGACAGCTTAAAATAGGTTCAAAAAAGACTTAAGTAATGTTCAATGTCTATCATCCAATACCACTAAAATGATATCTTTAGTGTTGACTTTGTTGGGACAGATATTCTTTTTTCTTATTGTTCCAAATTACTTAAGTGGCTGCATAAGATAAAGGTATTTGTTGATTGATAATGTTTTGGTTCTATCTTGGGTACATGTCTAGATTCTTTTTTGTTCCTATTACATCTTATTGTTAGGTTTTTTTCACTTGGTTTTTAATGGGTGCAATACTTGATTCCAGACACAACTAAAGCTGTCAAAATATTAAGGTTTCTGAAATAAGTGTTGACTTTGCTATGCACTCTGAACCATCCAGGTTGGTCTGCCTGTCCAAGCATGGTGCTGGTTGCTAACATGGCATGACACGCTTGCCAGATCAACTTGTGCTGATTATTTGTATACCTCAGACTTGCTGTTTTCTGTTTTAGCACATTATTTTCCTTTTTCAATGTCTTTTCACAGGGATGCACTGTTGGCCATGTCAGGCTGTGTCCCAGGTATCCTTGTCCAGATAATATTGGTGCTGTTCGTGAAAAGCCACTAGAATGGGTTGTACAAATTGTATAACCCATTATAACGAAAAACCATAAGAATGGGTTTTACAAATTGAACCATGGCATTGTTAGGCTTAGCACTAGAATGACAATTTGAGTTCTAATGATTAATAGATACAAAGACAAACAAAAGCACAAAAAAAAAGATTATCATACCAATGCAAATTAAGGTTTTATTTTGTTACTCTGAGGTGTACTAGTTTCTTTACATGCTTCAGAAAATGTATGTCCAGTATCTCTGTGGGATTGTTTATCATTTAGTGCCTATATTGTATATCCTTGTGTTTTGTCTGACCCATTTCTTGTTTTGGACCAGGAAGCAGCAGCGTTGGCGGCAACTGAAGTAGCATTCATATTGCAAACTGGACAGGGTAGGGGCCTGCATTTCACAATTGCACCTGAATCACCTACTACTCCACAGCAAGAACCACATGAGTAGTTGCCCTCCATTTGATGTTCTAAACATCAACTATGCGGTGAAGCATCTGAGCTAGTTGGGGTCAAAGGGAACTGCTGGACATCTTTGTTCTACTTTCCATAGAGTTTGGATTTTGTTTCATGTGCTGAAAAGAAGTGACCGCAGGTTATCAGACCACCTCTACATGGTGACAGAGATGGGGTAGGTTCTGTTGCCCTGCGTGGTCCACAATGTTTGTGTTTCGTATCTCATGTCATGCTGGATGTGACCTAAAAGCTCCTTGTAGTGATGATTTGGTGGAAAGAGTGCCAATATTACTCGCAAAGAATTCATCTAGATGCATGCGATGTGACCTAAAAGTTCCTTGTATTGATGACTTGGTAGGAGTGCCAATATTACTCGCAATGAATTCATCTAAATGTTTGCCGTCAGTTCTTTGTTCATAATCTTAGCTGTGGTCACCTGCATTAGCCTACAAAGGATTATTTTCATATGAAAAATCTTTGGGGGAAGATTCTTGTGCAGGTGAAGCCTAACATTTGTGATCCAGCTTATTCGAGGTGTAATCTTCCAAAGATGGAGAAGATAAAAAGCCCAACGACACGAATGTGTGGAGTACAAGAAACACTGGTATGTTTTGATTCGCATGCTCTCATAGTGTCAGATGCATTTGACTTTTTCTGCTGTGCAAGCTGATTAAAAATCTTGTGTGTATTCTTCCATGATTTCATTGATCCACTGTGTACATGAGCTGTAAATGTTTCCAAATTAGATAGAAATACTACTAGTTAAGAGATAAAATAGCTCGCTTACTACAAAACACAGTATATATCATGATGGTGGAAGAATGATTATGAAGCCTTCTACTCAAACCGATAGACTTTGGGTTCTGATTGTTCTTCTCACTGGTTCTTTTGTCTCCATCAATTTGTAGCTGTTAACTTTGGTTGCCATGCATTCATCAAGAGAAGTTGGTGTGCGCCACCATGTCACTAAACTAGTCTTGAAGCATATGCAAGCCTTGTCCTAAGCATCAAATGTCACATCACTCTCTAAATTAGCTCTTGAACAGTACAACTAATGAGTACTTTCAGCTTCAAAAACCATGGCATTTCACCCTTCTTCTCTTTCCCTCGCTCTCTGTTTTCTCAGCAACCACAACCCTGTGGGCTCCTCTTGCTTGAAACCCTCCATCTGTCTTTGCTACCATATTGTATGAGAAAGCAGTTCCCTCCATAATCAACACATCCAGACCTATAATGATCACCTGTGATGAACATGCCAACAGTGCAAAAGAGTGACTGTGAAAAGAAAAGGGTGTGTATCTATTTGCTTGCCCTGCTATGAATCTTTTGCCGATGGAAGATCATTTTCAGGAACAATTCCTCAGAAAACTAAAAACACTTGCAGGAATTAGGAGGAAGAAAGAACCGATTCAGGCACTCAAAAATTATCATGACACCTTCTTGAATTCAACAACGACAAATCTCCTGCTTAATGCAGTTGATGTGTGAGTTATGGTAGAAAATATGGCTAAGGCAGTAGGAAAACCACTTTATAAAGCCGAAGACACTGTTGCTGCTCTTTTGCTTTACTACAAAGTAGATCCATGGCAAGCTTTGGCTTGCTTAGTTGCTTGGACCATGACCAGTCCAATTTCTCCATGAATTCCCACTCTTTCCCTTTCTGTAAGTTCGTGAGCAGTGCTTCAGATCCCGCCCACTGCATCCAATTGTGCTGCTTGACATATAGCTTCGGAAAGGAGAGAATTCACATAGAGAGATGTGATCTCAAACAGAGTGCAGTGAGCTCTCTTTAATTGTTAAGGGAAGCTGTTAAAGTGGAAGAAGATTGCAGAATGGAATAAAGCAAGGCAGCTTCCCAAGGCCAACATTCCACCTCTCCATCAGTCATATCAGAAGCTTCTAAACCAGCCTTGTTGGACTGCTGCAGTATGATCGAGGTGGATCTGTGGATTTCTTTCCCCTGTGTTCTGGGACCCCTGAGAGGCCGAGCTTTTTCCCTTTATAACCAAATCCAAACAGTGATAAGCCATGGGGAGAGAGAGAGAGGAGAAGAAGAAGATAAGAACAGGAAAGCATCGGAGTCACTTCGTTGTTGCCTTTGCTGATCCTCCGCGAGCAATGTCATCTTATACCTGCAAGCTCTTCGTCGTCCTCCTCCTTTACATCGGCCTTCTGGCCAGTGAAGCGGAGCTGGTCCATGGACTCGGCACACTGCGTTGGACAGCAGCCAAGAAGCCGCAGGTGGCCAGAGGCCATCACGTCGCGGACCGGGGCACCAAGAAGCGGCTCGTCGGCGCTCAGATGAGCAAGCGAAGAGTGCGAAGAGGACCGGATCCCATCCACAACAAAGAGCTGAATCCAAAGAAGCTTCACTGGTGAAGCAAGAACGCACCTTGTCACTGCCCACCTTTTCATCTTCTTCCGCTTCCACTGCTTGTCTTGTCTCCTCTTCTGGTCTTGCCGTATGAGATTGTGTTTGTACAGAGGTTCTGCATTCGCCTATCCAATGTCGTGTACGTAGGATTTGACCTTGCTTTTGACTCATGTTACTGTTAATGGAGAGAAATAGTAGCGGGGACAAACCGACATCAGATCCACACGCATTTAGTGCTCAGTCTGACTCAGCTCGTTGACTGAGTCGGTGGTCGTAGTCGTGGTGGTGGTGGTGGTGGTGGTGGTGGCGGTGGGGAGTCCACCACAGTGGGTGCACTCCCACCAGTTCGTTGCCTTCACCAACCTCCATTCCCTACGCAATCCATTATCCGCGGGTCGGGAAGCACCATCCGTCGCGGAATGATCGGTTCCGTATCCCGCGTGCGCGCGTTTCCCGCGGACATCGTACGGTTGAGAGGCCTCAGACTTACTACGTGGCAGGTAATGGTTGGATTTTCATCTTGTTCTTTGCTTAGAAACTTGCATCCGATCAGGAAATGGAAGCAGGGAATCCCCTCCCTATCGATGATACACTTTTCCCTGGATGAGCTGTTGTACATCGGGCACTACACAGCAAAGAGCAAGACGTTTCGATCTTCTATTGGCGGATTACCCGATCGAAACTCCTACCGTCTCTGAATTGAAGCAGCTGATCCGACAGAGGCGCTGTAACCCCACTCCGTGACCGGACTACTATGTTTTGTTACCAAATAAAGCACGCGCAAAGATCTTATTGTGCGCACCGTCCCCACGTAAGGTCGCATAAATAAAAATACACGGACGACGATCTGCCGTCGATTTTTAATCTCGTGGTCGTTAGCTGATTGATCAAGGTGATCGATCATTCGCATAAAGTTTCTATGCGGACATAGAAGGTGATAGCAGTGGGAGACAGTGGGGAAAGGGCGCATCCAAAGGCTGACCAAGGACCGACGACGCATGTCGGGGACATGGCCATGGATGGGGCATTTAATCGTCCTCAGTGGTCGAAACTCGACTCCAAGAAACGGAATTGTTCGAATCCCGCAGTCCGTTTCGGTCGAGGAAATGGTGGCGGATAAGGAGGCTTTTTAGGGCTCTCCCTCCCTCCCTCTCTCTCGGCCGATCCCAGATCCTCTTCTTTTGTTGCCCTTTGAACCGGTAAGACGACGGTGCAATCTCCACCTGCATGTTCATCTCAGCCTCCTCCAGTTTGTGTTACTTTTTCCTGAGTTGTTCTGTTTTCCTTTTATCCATCGATTTGAGCAGTTCAGGAGAGAGAGTTGGTGTGGCTTGGTTGGGGAGAAAGGTGGTAATTAGCGGGTTTGTAGTGATCTGGAATTCCAGGATCACTTTAAGAGGAACACTACCTTAGCGGTTGGATTGCTTGGAAGTTGCTGAGTTTTGAGATTTTGCCTTAAATGAGCCATCTTAAATGGATTCTCTTTTAAGATGTAGAATCTTGTTTATGGCTTTCGAGCTGATGGTTCCGGTTCGGGATTTGTATGTGCCTTTCCTCTTTCGGTAAAAAGGATAATCTTTAGACAAATGAGTCACTATTAGTAGAGAAAAAACGCATTTTGAGATGCAGGATTTCGGATACTAGTTGCTAGTTATATGTTAATCTAGAGAGTTCAAGTGCCATTAGGATGATGCTAGCTCTTCCTTGATGATAATTTGATTTTCTTATCTCAAACAAACAACACATTTTTTTGACTTGTTTTTTTTTTCTGGGAATTAATACATATTTTTTTGCTGTGATCTGGATCTGTCTATATTTCTGGTAAAGAACTTAATTTAAGTTGATTGTTCTGCTGGGATTTGATTAATTCTTAGGACATCTCTCGGGGAAACACCATGGCCATAAAGTCGAATTCAGGCGAGGGAAGGACTAGAAGCTCATTATCCATAATTATTGTGGTTGGTCTCTGCTGCTTCTTCTATATTTTGGGTGCATGGCAGAAGAGTGGCTTTGGCAAGGGTGACAGTATTGCACTACAGGTTACTAAGCAGACAGAGTGCACAAACTCACCCAATCTAAATTTTGAGACCCACCATGGTGGATCGAGCAGCCTGAAGGATATTGGCGATTCAGAAGCCAAAACATTCAAGCCATGTGGTGACACATATACCGATTACACTCCTTGCCAGGACCAAGGGCGGGCAATGACCTTTCCTCGAGAGAACATGATTTACAGAGAGAGGCATTGCCCACCCGATGAGGAGAAATTGTATTGTCTTATACCAGCACCTAAGGGGTATGTGGCACCTTTTCCCTGGCCTAAGAGCCGTGATTATGTTCCCTATGCCAATGTCCCTTACAAGAGCTTGACCGTTGAGAAGGCTGTTCAGAACTGGGTTCAATATGAGGGCAATGTATTCAGATTTCCTGGTGGAGGGACGCAGTTCCCTCAAGGCGCAGATAAATATATTGACCAGCTTGCCTCTGTTATTCCAATTGATAATGGGACTGTCCGAACTGCACTAGACACTGGTTGTGGGGTATGCATCATCTATCTTTACATTTCTACTCTGTCTTATCTTTGTCATTTTGTCTTGATAAAAAAATTTGTTCCTTCAGACATGTAATTTTCAAATTTTAGCCATTGCTAGAATGGTGACTTTGTTATTCATTAATAATAGGTAGCAAGTTGGGGTGCTTATTTGTTGAAAAAGAATGTATTAGCCATGTCATTTGCACCAAGAGACTCTCATGAGGCACAGGTGCAGTTTGCGCTAGAACGTGGAGTTCCTGCTGTTATTGGCGTTCTTGGATCAATAAAGCTTCCATACTCTTCTAGATCCTTTGATATGGCTCATTGTTCAAGATGCTTGATTCCGTGGGGTGCAAATGGTGAGAGCTAATATGTAGTTGTCTTCCTTCTTTCTATTTATCTAGTTCATTTGTTTGTTCTTTGCAGAAGCTCCATTGTCTGTTTGATTTTGTCATGTTTCTCACATGTTTTTCTTTCTGTATTTTCTTTCAGATGGAATTTACATGATGGAGGTGGATAGAGTGCTCAGGCCAGGTGGTTATTGGGTACTTTCAGGCCCTCCAATCAACTGGAAGAATAACTATCAAGCATGGCAGCGTACCAAGGAGGATTTGGAGGAGGAGCAAAGGAAGATTGAGGAAATTGCTGAACTTCTTTGCTGGGAAAAGGTCTCTGAGAAGGCTGAAATTGCCATTTGGAGGAAGAGAATAAATGCCGAATTGTGCCCAAGAAGGCAAGATGAAACCCGCATAGATATATGTGAATCAGCAAATCCAGATGATGTCTGGTAAGTTTTGTTTCGTCTCTTACTATTGCAATTGTACGATAAATGCAGATCTTGAAGTTTTGCGTTAGCTGCAGTTATGAAGGGATTTTATATAAGTGGTGATTTCCTCTGAAACTTGTATTTTGATCTCCTCAGGAAGCTGGTTAGGAGCTACAAGTAAAATTACTATAATAGCAATATTTTATATATGAACACTTGAATTGTTTGCACATTTTATCCTTTCTTTTTCCCTTTTGCTCCTCTAGTTAGTAATGTGAACAGACTAACTTCAGCTAGACATGGATATGAAAATGAATCTTCTTAATTTCAGTTCATGTTGTCAAATGTGAACCATATGCCAAATGGGCTTTTAGTTCATTTATTTTGTGCAAAGAGTAATGGTTTAAACTTTAGATCCCCATAAATGAAGCCATAAAAGACATCTCACTGTCAGTCGAAAGCCTGCTATGTGTATTACATTTCTTGATTTAAAGACTGCTCTCAAAGATTACAACAATGAAAATAATCCATAATGTTCCAACTATCTGGGGTATTACATGGTTTTTTTTCCCATCTTTTAGCTATAGGTAGTGCAATAAATAATTAAATCAAGAAAATTAAAGTCTCCTTTTGTTATTTTTTAGTATTAGTCTTTTTAGGTCTCTCTTTATCTGTTCTTGTACTAATAATTCTAAGAGATCATCAAACTCTAGCATTTGTAAGTCTCCTATGAGCATGTTCATATAATCGAAGATGGTATGTCACATTTTATCCTTTATCATGGTGGCCAATAATTGTTATTGGATGAAAAATATTTTTTATTCTATTTATTCTAGTAACTTAGGTCGTAATATTTCTATCCAAGTTACGCTAACTTTTTTGTATAGATTGTTTCTCAACCATCCAATATACCAGTCCATAAACCAAGGTTTAATTTTTAATTTGTTTTGTATAGCTTCCCTTTTAGTCTAAGGGGATTGGTCTTAAAGAGTAAATGCATTTATGTTTGCAGCTCCAGTTATTTCTAAGTAGCTCCAGTGAAATGGGATTGTAAATTTTCAATATATTATGATGTTTCTTCAAGTTGACTTTATTTGTCTATGTATGTGTTTTCCTCCTGTAGTCTCACCACATTTTGATAATTTTAGGTACAAGAAGATGGAACCTTGCATAAATCAATATCCTGAGGTTAATAGTCCGGAAGAGTTTGCCGGAGGTGAATTGAAGCCTTTCCCTGAGAGGTTAAATGCTATTCCACCGAGAATAGCCAGCGGTTCTGTACCAGACATCTCAGTCCATTCTTATCAAGAAGACATCAAACAGTGGAAAAAGCATGTTAAAGCGTATAAGAAAGTCAACAAGTTACTTGACACTGGAAGGTACCGCAACATAATGGATATGAATGCAGGATTGGGTAGCTTTGCAGCAGCAATTGAGTCTCCAAAATTATGGGTGATGAATGTTGTTCCTACAATTGCTGAGATATCCACGTTAGGTGTTATTTATGAACGTGGGTTAATCGGCATATACCATGACTGGTATGCATTTGCTTAATGCTTTCTTATTGGGGATTTGAATGCTTAAAGAAACAAGACTGAGAAATTTATTATTGCTGTCAACTTGAACTGAGAAATTTATGCATATACCATTTGTGACTCCACAACTATCTGAAAACTTTATATCCTTATTGATGACTTACAGTCAACTAGCTAATTTTGCAGTATTGGTTTTGTTTCTCATGCTTACTTGTTTCATTGATTTATCACATGTTTACCTAAAGTCATTCTAATATTTTGAATTGTTAGCTGAACTTAGGTCCTTGTTGGCTGTTACAACATCGACTCTTATCATCCAAGTCATGATCGATGTTTCTTTTCACCAGTAGAAATCAACTTTATGCTTAGATAAATATAATTCAAGGCAACTGCACGTTTCCTTGGTGGACTGGAGATCTAGAAGTCCTTTTACATGTATCTCTTTGGGACTGTCTGGTACTTATATTAAATGTGCCTATTCAAAGCATGCCCTTTCATCTCCAATTATTTAATTATCTTGAGCATATTTAATTATCTTTCCTAAGTTCTTTATTTAGCAATTTATTCCTTGACCCCTATCATTAAGTGTTCTGTCTTCAATATTGAACTTTTGCTACTTGATGTAGGTGCGAAGCTTTTTCGACTTACCCAAGGACGTATGATCTCATACACGCCAATGGTGTTTTCAGCCTGTACCAGAACAAGTAAGCTTAGTAAGATTTTTTTTACTATGTAATCATATGATAATTTACAAAGAACAAGTAGGCTTAGTAAAGTTTTTATTCACCATGTAATCGCATGATGATTTACACAAACACACAGCTGGGCCAAAACTAAGTTCATATATCACAGTTGCATGCTGTGCATCAATCTACTGGTATGTCTTATATGCTTATGCGCTATGACAGATGTAAAATGGAAGACATTCTTCTAGAGATGGACCGAATTTTGCGTCCGGAGGGTGCAGTCATTTTCCGTGATGACGTTGATGTCCTGTTGAGGGTAAGGAAGACCGTTAGTGGCATGAGATGGGACACTAAGCTGGTGGATCACGAAGATGGTCCCCTCGTTCCCGAGAAGATATTGGTTGCCGTAAAACAGTACTGGGTTGGCGGAAGCACAAGCAAGAAAGATAAAGAATGACATTGTGGAAGTCAGCAGCATTTCTGCATACCTCTGTTCCTCAAAATAGCTTATACCAGGGCAATCTACCATGAAGTCGGCTCCTTGCTTTCGACAACCAGACTTAAAGATCAAGGAAGAACTCCTTGACTGGAGTTGTTGAAACCATGTTTTTTTGCTTATAGGCCTATAGCGCAATTTCCTATTCATAAAATTTCCTGCATCATCTTTATCTTTTCCTTATTTTCTACGGAAAATGGACATATACATATGTTCTTGTCTAGTATTGGTCTATGTTGTAACATCAAAATTACCATTGACAACTGCTGGTGTCTCCTTTTGGTCATATCTCTAGTTAGGATAGGTGACAAGTTTACTTGCAGTGTTTGGAGGAACCTACTGGCTTTTGGCTTCTGGCATTGCTTGTGATTTGTGGATCTTTAGGGTTCATCTGTAGATGGCAACTGGAGAATACACCAAACTGCTTCCTACTTATTGGATAGCTGTATTTTCTTTTTTGATGTCATCAATAAGATTGCTTTCCATTTTTCAGAAACCCAATGTCTCTCTGTTGACAGTGACTGCATGGAGTATCAGAAATATGGAAGAAATTATGCAACAGAATTGGCACAAGGTAATATTAGTGGAAACTAAGTGTAGAAATCTCGTCATCAGAATTTTCCATCTATCATTTCTCTTATGATAGAATTATATATACATGTTCTATTGTCTCACTGTAATTTAATATTAATAACAGTTGTACTATAATATATATAATCCTCCATTTTCAATACAGCAAACAGCTAACTCATTGAAAGGGCCAAAAACAGGGGGCGGGGAATTTGAAACCCATCGAGGCTGCGAGCCGACATCTTCACTAGGCCCCACAGACCTCGAGCCACTTGGGGTGGCAAAGCATTTCGGGTATGGATCTTGGTAGTTTGTCCGAGCGCATTCTTATCCCTCATCTCATGTAGTGGGGTCCCGTGAGTTCGGAGATTCCAAGTGCGAGTACGTGTCACCAAAAAGCCATCTCTGCCGTCCATCGGGAATGGTAGCCATTGATCGAACGGAAGATAGGACCGATCGTTTGGCCTGCCAACTTGGGAAACGGATCGGGTGAACTCTCTAACATCCGCACCCGTTGTGATCTCCGAGTACCTTCACTTGCCGTAACGTCACCTCGTAAAATTCGAACTTTTGTTCATACGCCATCTGCATAGATGGCGAGGCGGTGACGCCACGGGAGGTGACGAGATGTCAGCCTTTAGAAAGAAGCCACATGGCCGGTTTCGCTTTAGGTTTAATCACCGCCGGTGGCTAAAACCCTCCCCCTCTTTCCGCCTCTCCCGCTGTCGCTACGTCTTCGTCGCTTTGGGAATTAGGGTTAGGGTTTTGGGTGTCGGGGAGTGGAGAGATTTTGAGAGCGGCGAAGATGGTGGCGGACAAGGGGAAGAAGTCGAAGGTGGAGGAGGAGGCCTCCGATCCAATCGACGGCGAGCTCGTGCTCTCCATTGAGAAGCTCCAGGAGATCCAAGATGAGATCGAGAAGGTAATGGGCTCTGTAATATCTTCTTTTCCTTTATTTTTCTTCATCGTGAAGCATCAGATTGCGACTCGGTGTTGTATCCTTGATTGCTTAGTCGTGGGCATCATTCTAGTACAATGATTGAATCTCTTTGCGCTTAGCTCTCTGGTGTCAGCGTGATTTTATTGGAAATCTTGGAAATCGTAGTTCATTATTGGGAAGTTTTATTTTATTTTTTTTAAATTTCTCATTTTGTCGCATCGTGTCTCAAGACTCTCAACAACATGAAATTTGTTTAAATTTTCAGTTTTTTTAATGCTAGTTCAGATTACATCGTTGTGTTAAGGATTTTATGTTCAAACATTTAAGTTTGCTGTTTGTTTATTCAGATGGCAGTGCAATTTAGATTGGAGGTCAAAATCTATCTCTGTTCATTTAATATGGCAGACGATAGAAGGATCTCAACAATTATATATCTCTTGTTAGAACCTTAAAATTGTGAAAATTTATATCCTGCTTTTTGCATATTAGCTGCTGGTCAAATATTTAGATTCTTTTCTGGTTCATTCAAGCCGTTGCCAGTGCAGTCTATATGAAAACCATAATATCATATCTGGGTAAAATTGCAAAAAATATGCTTGTTGTTCAAGCACTTTTGGAGCAGTATGTGGTATGATAGTTCTCAATTTCTTTATATTAAGGGCAAGTCAGTACAATACCTTAACATCAGAGATCTTTCCCCAAGAGTGTATCTTTTATAGTTTATCAGTTCTTCTGGTGCATTCTTGATTTCTTTTCTTTCTCATATCTTAGCATATTTATGTTGTATAGGTGAATGAGGAGGCAAGTGACAAGGTCTTGGAGGTGGAACAGAAATATAATGAGATACGCAGACCTATCTACAAGAGGCGGAATGAGATTATTCAATCTATTCCAGATTTCTGGCTAACTGCAGTATGTTATGAACTTACATGTTTTCTTAACTTTCAGATATGTTGGAAACTGAAAGGTTGCTTTTTAAATTAACTTTCTTGAGTTATTTGTGTCTGCAGTTTCTGAGCCATCCAGTTCTTGGTGATCTTCTAAGTGAGGAAGACCAAAAGGTCTGGTGTTGGTGCAACTTAATAGTTAAACTTGACAGAAGAATTCATATAAAAGTTTTTGTACATATTTCTGAATTTACCACTTTACTGTTGGTAGTTTTTCAATGTGTTTTTACCAGTTCTGTAGCATCTTGCAGATGTTCAAGTACTTAGCATCCTTAGATGTGGAAGACTCTAAAGATGTGAAGTCGGGCTACTCCGTTACCTTTGTGAGTTATCTTTTCTCTTTGCTGAGCTATATGTTGCATGCCTGACAGTTGAGTTCATCCTGTATTATCATTCTCAGCATTGTGTTTTTGTATACGTCCAGAATTTCTCCCCAAACCCATATTTTGAGGATGCAAGCTTGACAAAGACATATTCATTTTATGATGAAGGCACAACTAACATAACTGGCACAACAATAAAGTGGAAGGAGGGAATGGTATGGACTCTTCAGAATTATTTTGAGCTACCTTTTTAGCTTACTATTTCCATTTTATGAATCTTACATTTATTTACTCATTTTATATGAAGAATGTTGCCAATGGTGTTGCCCATGAAAAGGAAGGGGGTAAGAGACCCTTAGCCGAAGAAAGGTTAGTATTTGTGCTGCCATACCTTGCATCTTAATCCTTTGCCATGTTATGATCTTGTAGTTATCATATATCAAGTAATCTGTTATTGTGGTTTGGTTGCCAAGTTTTCTTTTCTCAGATACTTGGCATGCAATTAACTGCACATCTTAGAGAACATTATTAATGGGTGATTGTTTTTATGCCTTACTCTTTCTCTGGCTCAATTCTTGGGTATATTTATAATTCTTTTGGGAACTTTATTTTAGTGCCTCTTTGTTGTATTTGCATTTCTATTTGTAGCACATCTGAACTTCATAGATTGATAAACCATATAGACAATATATTTGCACAAAACTTGTGCTTGTAGAATGATATGCAGCTTGCATATAGACTACAGATATGATGAGAGAAGAACAAAAACAGAATTTTTTTTACTATTTAATTTTCTTTGATTTGCATTATTTCTTAGTACACGTAAATTGATGATGTTCTTTTATTATTTGATTGTAGCGGTTGGAAGTCGGAACACATGTAGAATCCTATTTATTGCTTATTCAAAGTGTGAACATTTCTTGCTCGTCCTATATGCTAAGCATTAGATACATAATTCTTTTTACACCTTTTATATTGTTAGCAATCACTAATGTACTATACATTTAATACCTGAACATGGTAACTTACAAGATCAAACAACAAACAAATCAAGTTCACCGGAAAGCAATTTTATTTTTTATTCAAAAATAAAACTTTGATCTGAATTTCCCTGCAACATCCGTTGAGACAAATGATTTTTTGTTGTTTTAGTGATTTTTAATCTTTTGTTCAGCGCCTCCTCTATGCCATCCTAGGAGATGAAGGTCCCTCAAGTAATTGAGGACTTATTTTGGAATTTGGAATCCTAATTTTGACATGATTAATATGAATATACGAGGCAGTGCTTTATAAAGTTGCTTGATCTTTAGATATATATGTGCACATATTGATTTTTTTTTATCAAATTTGGTACACTTCTGCTTGGAGTTTAGAGCAAAATAGTAAACAAGTCTGCTAGCCTAGAAAATTCTGATGTTTCAAAGGCCTTGATGTGCTGATCTGGAGATCCCATGGTTGTGATTTGCTTCTAAAATATGATTGCACCAGATTAGTGTGATATTCAATGACTGAACTGAAACAATTGCTGAGCGGATGAAAATTTTGTTTGCCTTCTAATGGAAAGAAACCAATAATTAAATGAATGTTTAGAGAAGACAACAGGGTATTCGTGGAATTGGGAAGAAAAAATGAGAATGGACCTGAGAAACTAGTTATAAAAAAACATAGGAAAGAGAAGAAGGTGGCCAATGTTTTCTCAGTCAAAAAGTTAACTGTTTGCAATCTGATGGATACTATAAAATGGCTTCTCCTTGTGTAGAGTAACCATACAAACTTTTGTTAAACTAGGACTATAGTTAACATAGGAAAAGAAACTACAAGCATGTTCATTTATAAAATAATATTCCAGTTGCCAGAAAAAAAATTTAAGAAACAAAAACTACGTGTTTACTAACTGAAGATAGGAAAGTCTTTCATTTGAAAACATTTTTTTAGTTTTCAGTGTTGTATAGGCTTTCCAAAATATTTTTAATTTTTGAAAAACTTGGATTATACTTTATTATGTTGATGTCATTACCACTGTTGTTATTGTCACTATCATGATCACTGCCAATCGCCATCACCAACATATCTACTATCACTACCACACCATTGTTGTTGCCACTTCAACCAGTATTATTATTACTGCCACCACAAACCCACCACTATTCTCACCAACTTAATCGTCATCGAAGAACTACCACCATTGCAGTGCAACCACCGGCAACCGCCATTGCAATGTAACCACTGGTAGCCAATCGTTATTAATGGAACCATCGCTACTTTACCATCATAGCAATCACGATAGCGCCATCTATTGCCACTGCCACTATTGTGCTACTGCAATTGCTGATCTCCACCACCGCAGCAATGAAATACTACTCTTTTTTTTTTCAAAGTCTTGGCTTATACTTAATAATGTTAATGTTGTCATCATTGTTGTTATTGCCACCAAAGTTACCATCACATTGTTATTGACAGCAGGGTATGCAATACCGTACCGTATCGGAGTTTCGGCGTTTCTGCGATGCGATGCAGTGCGGGTTATCGAGCAGTGCGTTTCGACGTACCGTTCGGTATATATAATATATATTTATAATTATAAATATTATATTTTTTCTTTCCTCGGCGCGTCGCACTCGCAGCGTCGCCGAGATATCAGCGGCGACGTCGCTCGAAGCGGCGTCGCCAAAAGTATAAAAAAATATTTTTTATTAAAAAATAGCCTCGGCGACATCGCCCGAGGCTTCGCAACGTCGCCGAGCCTTGGGGAAGCGCCGAGGCTTCGGCGGCGTCGCCGAGCCTCATGGGCGTCGCCGAGCCCGGTGATGTCGCCGAGTATTAAAAATTGATTTTTTTTTATTTAAAAATAAAAATTCATCGACCATAGCGGGCGGTCCGCGTACCGGTATCCTGTCGGACGTGCCCCCGGGCGGTACAGGTCGGTATTGCCGACCAAGATTGACAGTGCCCCCACCATCGTCATCACCCCCTCTACGCTATAATTATTATTGCCACCATGACCCATTTACCATCCTTGCCAACGCTATCATCATTGAAAGGCTACCACCATTGCATTGCAACCATCATTGTTGCACCTCCAGAGCAATCACTATAGGATTATCTATTGCCACTACCACTATCGTGCTACTACATTGCTATCTATACCATAATACAACACTATTGGGGCAGCTATCACCTCCATGGCTAGTACATTGCTACCTCCAGTGTTGACGCTGCCACCACCATGAACCTGTAGGTCTCCACCATACCAGTCACTGTGGTCATTGTGAACATAACCACCACCATTGACATCATCGTTTCTTGCTATTGATGTGGTCATATCCATTGCTATCGTTGCCACCACCACCAATATAAATTAACGGTTAGAAATGAAATTGAAATCAAAGATGAAATTTGAAAACAATAGTTTTTGAAGTAAACAATATGTATGATAATGTAGTTATTAAATATATGTATGATAATATAGCTACTAGTGTTAGAACTATAGGGGATGGAGATGTGTCTAGTGAGCTTCCTATTAGCATATGATTGCACCAAACATCTGCATTAAGTCTCTACGTTTTCACATTGATAATGAATGAACTTACTAGTCACTTACATAATAGACCTTCTTGGTATATGTTATGTGCTAATGATAGTATCTTAGCTGATGAGAGCCTAAGTAGAATTAATTATAAACTTGAGCCATGAAGACAAGCCTTGGAAACTAAAGGTTTTAGATTAAGTCAGACGAAAATTGAACATACAAAATGCAATTTTAGTGTTTAGAAATAGACAAGAGAATATAGTTAAATTGGATGGACAAAAAGTTTATTTAAGTAAAAGCTTTAGGTATTTTGGATCAATTATTCAACAAGATAGAGAAATAGATGAAAATATTATTCATGGAGTAAAAACAGGATGACTAAAATGGCAAGGGGCGTCATGAGTCTTGTGTGATCATTGGATATTTTTGAGATTAAAAGAAATTTTTTATAAAACGGTTGTGAGATTAATAATGTTTTATGGATCTGAGTGCTGGGCAATTAAGAAAAAAATGTACATAAAAAATTTGTGTTGTCAAGATGAGAATATTGAGATAGATGTGTGGAGTTGCTAGGAAAGATTGGAAAAGAAATATTTTTATTTGTAAACAATTAGGTATCACTTCGATGGAGGATAAGATGAAAGAAAATTATTTAGGATGATATGAATATGTGCTCAGGAGACCTCTGGATGTAGTAGTTAGAAGAGATGAAATAATTAATATTAGTGATATGAGGAGAGGTAAAGAAAGACCTAAAAAGATTTAAATAAAAATTATAAATAAAGATTTAATTACCCTAAATTTAACTAAATATATGGCTCTTTACATATCTCAATAGTGGCAAACGATCCATATAATCAATCTCAAATAGTTGGGACTTACGGCCTTGTTGCTGCTGTTGTAATTTTTGAAATAAACAGGGGCTAAGTCATGGTAGATATTTGCTGCATTATTTTTGTGCTACTCAAAGATGAACTTATGAATAGCAATCTGGCCACAATACAATGTTACTTGGATTAATAAATGGCCTGCCATAAGTTGAAAATTTACCAAAAAATTAAACAATTATTTCTTATCTGGATTTTTTTTCCCCCCAGATAAGAGGTATTTGAAATTAATTATCAGCCAAGAATTGCAAATTATTGAATTTCCTTTGGACCCTGATTTATAATAATATTTTTCCTTATCGTTGTATTTTTTCCAGAGATATTCTTTATCGAGAGGCAATTCTTAAATAAAATTTGGTGCTATGTGCATTATTTATCCTTGAATAACAATCAATTTTTTATTTCACAAATACCAAAGAGGGTCATGTGTGATTGCATTATTATTGACCAGCTGATGTACTTGGTATCAGTTATTTGAAGAACTAATTTGTAAAGCATGTGCTTATGATAATGGTTTGCGTGGATTTATTTATTTATTCCTCTATGATCTTGTTTCCATTGCATCAACATGTGAGGATAATTATCCATTTGGGTTTATCTGATTATTGCTCTATGCTATTTTCAGTTATTAGCTTATAACAAGGATTTGCTTATTTATCCTAATTTGTACTCTCTCCTATCTTGTACAGCAGCTTTTTTTCCTGGTTCAGTGAAACTCAACAGAAAAATCTCACAGAAGGGTTTTCTGATGAGGTGAGTTTTTGTAAAGATGCAGTTTGACAGATTAGTAATCATTTGCTTATGTTGAATGAAAAGGATTGTCTCATTATCTCTGATAAGCTGGCTAATAAACAATGATTTGGTTCTTTATGATGCCTAATGGCATTGTGCTGATAATTGCTTCGTTAAGTGATAGCACTTGTTTTTAAATTTGTCAATGGACCTCTATCTCCTCTCTCTTTTCTCTCTGTGTGCATGTGTCTGTGTGCATGCATGACACTTCTTTCACATGAATGGAAATGTTCTGTAACCTGTTTACATGCAGGTGGCTGAAATAATAAAAGAAGATCTGTGGCCCAATCCTCTGAAATACTTCAACAATGTCAGTCTTGTTTCTTGAATTCTGTTCTTTTACATTATAATATACACTCTTTACGTCCATAGTATGCCTTTTGCTTAACAATGCGACAACAAAACTGAGCTGCTATTTTGTCCTTGATGATGCAGGAAGTCGATGATGAAGATTTTGATGGTGATGAAGATGATGATGAGGTATCTCTCTCTCTCTCTCTCTCTCTCTCTCTCTCTCTCTCTCTCTCCTGAGAAACATGCAATGGCTAACTTTGTTTGATTCTCTCTCTTGCTGTGAGCAGTCCAGAATCCTACATCAAGCCTCTCATGTCTCAACACAATAGTTGTCCAACTCCAATGAAGCCATCTTTTTTACAGTTTTAAGAAAACTCCGAAAAGTACATCCCATTAAGCTATGTAATTCTGAATCAGATATATGAAATGCTTTGAAAAGAATTGCATTACCTTACCTCACATGATGCTGAAGGAAGAAATATGTCGTTGATGCAATGCTGCACAACCTATTGACTTCTCAATTATGTGACTTTCAAATATCTGAGGCAAAAGAAAATGATTCTTATTGCTTACATTGCCAGTAGAAATATAAGAACAAAACAATTTGCTAATTGCAACAGTTTTTTTTAAATTTAG
This sequence comes from Musa beccarii, assembly GCA_024322285.1. Taxonomy (NCBI): domain Eukaryota; kingdom Viridiplantae; phylum Streptophyta; class Magnoliopsida; order Zingiberales; family Musaceae; genus Musa; species Musa beccarii. The sequence goes on from CM044394.1 coordinate 70,668,097, forward strand.
AACACAATTAACTCTCACTGGAGCCAGATAAATAGGTCTATTAATGAAATATAAAAATTGCAGAAATATGCTTTATAGAAGTTTGCAATTTCTTCTTCACAGTTGTCATTTAACACAATGTCCTTTTTCCTACTGAGTAATGTCCTATAATGCAATGTCCTTTTCCTACTGAGCAACTCGTGACTGGTGGAGACATGTATAAGATCTATAAATTTGGTAAGTTTCCAAGCAGGTACTTTTTGGTCTTAGGATGGGGTAATACCTATGTTCTTTTTCAGATGACAAAGATATGTTTGAATGCTTATCTTTATCATTCTCAGAAGTCCTTTGATTTTTTTCCCACTACATTCAAGAGGTGCAGGTGTGCTATTCAGCTATGAAATGTCTGCAGCTTTAATATGAAATATTTCTCCCATCTCATTGCAACATCTTCTTTCCTTTAATAACTTGCTATCTGATTTGATAATGGAAACGCCACCTGCTTATTTGTGTAGCTCACAGCATTCTTTTTCCTCAGTTAATGAGGTCTAAAGTTGTGATGTATTGATCATTGCAACTTGGTTTCTTTTGTGAGCTTCATGGTTGTTAGTTTTGGTTATCAAGATCATGGGCATCTGACCACATGATTGAGTGAGCAATCAAGATCATATCCTGTTTCTTTTGGTTGTGTAGATTTTGTTTGTAATTGACAGGAGGTGCCATTACACATTTGCTGATGCTGTACAGATTTTTTTTTTTTTTGGTTAGCCACTAAACTGCTGACTGTTGGTCAATGTGCCAGAAAGGGACCGACTTTGACGACGAGGATGAATCAGGAGGAGACGAAGAAGGCGACGGAGATGACAACTAAATTAGTAATGCCAAGGGCTCACAGAGTGGCTGCAGCAGGAGCAGAATATATTGTGCATGGACATCCTTTTTTGGGCATGATTTGTCTAAGGAGCTCTTCCATTATCTATATGCTCAAAACTTAGAAACCTCGCCCTCCGGAGTGGCCTTCTTTCTTCTTTTTTTTGTTCTTGTGTAGAGCATTTTGGTCATCTCCTGGGCATTAATTCTGTGTTACTCTGTCCTTGTTATGGTAATCAACTTCATGACCTATAAATGTTTTGTTGCATGGCTGTCGGTGTACAAGGACCGAGTGATCCTTCAATGCATGTTGAGTGAAGCCGTTTTGTGTCCAAGAAATGTGATGTGGTGGGAACAAAATATGCTTTGAGGATCGCGCACTATCACGTATCGAAAGCATTATTATATTAGCTCATAACAGTTCCAGTTGATTAATCCCGCATTGGATGTGGATTGCAATTTGATTAGCGCCCTTCCACTATTCTTTTCGGGACAAAATATTTACATCAGTCTTGACGATATCTTCCCAAGAGGAGAATAAAAGATTTTACGGTATAAAGATTAGGGCATGGCCGAAGAGCTTCTTTCTCTTGGCATTCATTTAGTTATTAAAAGTAGATAAAAATTTATATTGATTCATAAATGTTGGTTGGATGTACTATCAGTAACTCAAATTTAAATGTTTTAATATTTTTCTGGATCAATGATTTTGTTTAATAATTTCATCCTATCGAATCAAAACTTAATAAAAATTTATTATTTATAGCTTCTCTTATTCTGATGTTTTTTTTTTTTTGCTCTTCGCCACAATTGCCATTTGTATATCTAATCATCGTCGATGGTTTTTACTATTGGTCATTGCTCCTAGCCTAAGTTTCTCATCGATCGTCACAAATAAACATCCCCACTCCATCAAAAACCACCTAAGCCTACCCTCCCTCCTAGGCCACATTCTTCCTAGCTCATACTTCGATCTCATTCGTTGTTCCCTCCAAGGAGATGGAAGTACAAAAATAAAAGAAGGAAGAAGAAGAAGAGGGTGAGGACAAAAAAAGAAAAGGTGGAAGAAAATAAAAAAGGAGAAATGATAATTTTAAAATTTTTAAAATAAAAATTATAAATAATAAAGAGAGGTCATAAATAGTAATATTTCTAAAGTGTTTTTAACATCTTTCTCTACTTCCTCCTCTTCTTCACCAACAATTGCTTGCCTGTGCCCTTGCCAAGGCTGTCGTCCAAAGAGGCTTCCACTTCGCTCCATTTGTTGATGGAGGCTATGTTGACCTCCACCTTGATCCCTCTGCTCGAGCCGAAAGCAATATCCACCGCTACTACCATAGTTCTGTTCGTTGAGAATCTAGACTTACGAATGCTACAGGCGACAAATGTATAGTTTTGGTTCTTCTTGATGTCATTTGTTGCGGTCCACAAAATGAAAGTTATGCAAAACTTGTGAGTTTACAGATCATGTGAGGAGCATATTCAACCTTCATCTTTGTTTTACAATAATTTATTGCTACAACCACTTCACTTGCTCTATATATTGGACCCCTCTATGGCTACCTCACCTCCACTCCTGCCCAAGTGATGATTGGGAGTTATATTCGACAATAATAACATGCACAATGATAGAGAGCAATGAGGGATAGGTTAAGGGTGATGATTCATGACAACAATATGCATTATGATAGGGAGCGATGAGGAATAGACTGAAGGTGATGATCGACGACAGCAAGCAATAGAGGGCAAGTCGGGGATGAGCGAACGGTAGGGGGTGGTAATCGACCGTGGTAGCATGCCGGTTAGAGAGATTATAAATAATAAAATATTATTTTTTTAAAAAATATGAATAATAAATAATAATAATAAATAGTAAGAATGGGTTCCGAACAGTATGCTCCAAAATAAAAAAAGGAGATATTGATTTGAAAAATACCTAAAATGTGAATATTTTATAAAGAAATTAAAAAAAATTACATGTATATCTATGGTTTGCAGTAGAAGCAGGGGACACCTGCAACTCCGCCCAATGAATGAGCAGAGCAGGCACGACTCGCAGATCACGGAATGGCAGGAGAAAAGAAGCTTCTTTCCGTGAATCGCAGGTGAAGGCGAATCTGAACTCGCTCAGTCCTTCCGCCACTCGCCCGATGGTAACATCACCTCCCACCGCGCCATCCAAAGCACCGATGGATCAACTGACGGCAGCAAACACGCACGCAGACCTGCGTGCATCGAGAAGCCATCCGCCATGTCGTTGCACTTTCGATGAGGCCTCGGGTGCTGTCTCCCCCGACCACCGTGTTCGGTGGACTGTACTCTCGACTCGGAGGCGGCCGCTCGCCGCCGTCCTCTTCTGCTACCCAAGTGCGGTCGGTGAAGCCACGGATGGCATCATGTGATCTTAGCTTCATGTCGAATTCCGATGAAAAATCAACACGTGGAATTCAGAAGACGTTGCGTAATTCTCGTATCAAAATAGTTCGCTCCATTTGTCACATATTATAAAAAAACATTTTATTCCTAATATACCCCTATCTCATCTCATTAATAAGTTCTAACTTCAACATCAAAAGGATATTACCGTCATGCCAACAAAAAATTCATAATGATAACGAAAAAATGTCTAATGGATCCACAGATGAGAAAAGAAATCCTGTAAGTGATGAATCCAAGATGAAGCTTCAGCCTTTTTATATCAGAAGATAATTTCATATGAAGCATCAATGAAGAACATGAAAAATGTGATCCTAGGAACAAGACTATCTTGTTCTTAGAAAAAAAAAAAAAAAAAGGAACAGTAGATCCCGGTATCAAAGCAATTCATTTGTTAGGAAACAATACTACCAATTAGTTACTTCAAGACTTCAGGAGATAGCTGCACTTAATAAGCTCCAAGTCTCTTGTAAAAGAAGGCATCTAGGCACCATGCATCTTCACATAGAAAGGTAGCCTGTTCAAAAATTTGGCAAACTTAATTTAGTGATCATCTCAATCTGAAACAAAATATAGTTAGCAATAAGATTAGCTTTTGGGGTTTCAAACAACAAATTCGTTGGCGCAATTCAATCACTTTGGTATGGTATCGACATGATTATGGCACAACTGAATCAGCACCAACACCGATGCAACTTTTCAACAGAAACTAAACAAAGATCAGAGGCTCGCTTGCAGATTTTTAACCCACCAATACATGTATTAGATAAAGATAAAACCAGAGATCAACGACAGATACAATTTCTCAGCACAAGAATCAGACCACAAGTTTAACAAGGTCCAATGAATGAGAGTGATGCAGCATGTTCATTTTAAACACTTTGAACCACTTAATGATACTGTATGAAATAAGCATACCAAAAGACTTTGTCTAGGACTGTTGAACTGCATCAAATTGTTGATCTAAGATTGCCCTGCGTGTTCCTATATCCTAGAATCATTAAAATAGATCCAACTCAAAATAGTGAATGAGGTGAAACTGAATACAAAAATGACAAAAATTAAGAATTCTGTAAATGACAGATCTCAGTTGAACCGTCAGTTCAAATAAAATTTCAGAAAAAAAAGCAGAAACTACCGATCAGGCAGAATTAGTGATTTATGCTCCTCTAAGTCCTCTTACAAGACAGCATTGTGCATCCTCCTTGCAAGAAGTAAAATACAAGTTGCAATAAATTAGAGAAATCAGCAGCCCATCACGGCGCAGTTAAAAACAAAGTTTCCTGAATGCTTATTGGCAATGATATTCCACTTGGGTGGCCCTCCATCTGGAATCCAAGAATTTAGCTCAATCATCCCTCCCTGAGATCCTCGCTGCCCACCAATTACTATTAGTCGCTCACCACATGGTCGGAACGCGAGGCCCCAGCCATTCATTGAGTCAGACCTCTCGGGCAACTTTCCCAATCTGACCCATGTATTATTCTCCTTATTATACTTCATTACCTCCTTATCAGCATAGTGAGCTGCATAAAGCTCATTATTCACCACAGCTACAAGTGGTGGTGCACCACTTGCACCATTGAGACCCTCAGACATGTTTGGAATCAGCCGCCATGAACGTTGCTCCAGATCATACTCTTCCCCACACGTCAACACCACATTGTCACTCGTCATTCCACCAATGACATAAAACTTCCCATCCATGAATACACCTGAACACATCCGCCGTGCTCTATTCATGGTAGGGAGGGTTTCCCAAGTCTTAGTTTCACAATCGTAGAGCTCTGCCGAGCTCAGAGTAGCAGGACCATTGGTGCCACCAGCTACAATAGCTTTCCCTCCAAGACTGGAAGATCCAAATAGGCATCTAGGTGAATTCATTACAACACCCGGGGACCAAGAGTTGGTCAAAAGGCTATATCTCAGAACAATGTAGGAATTCACCTCCCGACCGAAAACAAGGAGCTCAGTGCCCACAGCAAGCGACTCTTTATCTGATAGAGTAAAGCTTTCGGTAGGACTAGGGGGCATCTTTGGAACTGCAACCCAACGTCCACGGTAAGGATCATATGCCTCCCATTCGAGGGCATTACAGGAGAAATAGACCCAGTGCTCGGTAATCCCCAGCTGACGCCGTCGCCGGTAGAGCTCCCCGCTCCGAATCATTGAGCGGAAGACACAGTTGACGGATGCAACTGCGCCATAATTGGACCGAGAGAGTAGCACAAGGCAGCTTACTAGCATATCTCTGGTGAGCCGGTTGAAGTAGTTTGGATCGCTGTACTCTTCATCACTTTTGTGGTCATCAGAATTGTCAAGATGCCACTCCATATCTGCGATGTCAGGGGTCTCAGGTTGGTGAAGAGACTTCTTCCGTTTCCCTCGATCCTCTTGCTCTCCCTGTTCTTCCCCTAATTCCTCATTCAGCAGGCGTTTCTTGCTGTCCGAGGCCTCATGGAAACGGTAGGCCAAGTAATGCCAATTGGATTCTTGCTCACAGGTGCTCTCAAACACCCTGGAGATCAAATAAGGGCGGTCTTCCAACATATCTTGCAAAATCCCAAAGTAAACAACAAGACCTAATCTCCAATAAGGAGAAACTCTCAGATCCCTATCTATCCTTACGAGGTATAATCCAAACCTCAAACCGGACCGTAAATGAAAGATAAACCCCACCAGGTTAGAGAAAAATGAGATTTTTTATATGTTTTCCGACATAAATGAGATCTACAATCCATGATTAAGCATCGAAAAAATGGATCGATATACAAGTTAAGCCCATAAAAATCGCATCTTTTTGGCCGGTTTCGATCTGTCAAAAGGCAAACCCACCGAATCGCCGATCTGGATGGCGGAAAAACGCAACCCACCAATCTTATCAGATGGGCTCCGTGAATGCTGTGCTATCAGAAGAAGAGGGGAAAAAGGAGAGAAAAAATGGACCTCAGAGATCAAAACATCGGAACCAGGAACCTGCCCCAAAAAATTAACCCATAGAACATAGATCCCAGCTAAAAGATTCAAACTTTACCCACAAATTCGCTTCTTCTCCTTCCGATTTAGCATTCATGGACCAAGATAAAGCTCATTTTCCATCAAATGAAGGAAAAATTACAGCGAAGAGGAAGGAAAGAGATGGAGATCTCAAAGCCGACGAGGACGAAAAGAGACGTAGACTTACGATCGGTTTTTGGAAAGGAAGCGGATGAGAAGGGGAAATAGAGGAAAGGAGGCCCCTTTGCGAATTAAAATACTGTCTTTATTCTTCCTAGAATAACCACCCCATCTCTTCTCCTCTTCTCTTCTCTTCTCTTCTCTCTTCTCTCTTCTCTCTTCTCTCTTCTCCACTCCCACTCCCCACTCCCTCCCCTCCCCCTCCCCCTCCCCCTGGAGCCTTTTTATTTCTCTTTTTTCTAACATATATTGTTTTGAATTGAATTTTGGGATTTTTTTTTCCAAATGGATATATAGAATTATTCCAAATGATGGCAGGGGGCCCGTGCAATGGGTCCATTCACTTTTGTGCTCAAGCAAGCAACACGTGTTGTGTCATGTTATTAATTTTTAGGTTAACAAGAAACAGTTGGATGACTTGTGGTTTCTTTCACGACCCTCTTTCTCTCTAATCAATGTTTTATGTTTTATGTTCTCTATAAAATGACAATAATACTTCAAATAATGCACAAACTATTTTGAATTGGTTTCTTCTGATACTCACAAATTCTTTTCGTTCTACTATACTCATTCCCTTTTGTAAATCCTCTTTCGAGGAAAAGAATTAAAAGACAGTATGCAAAACATATGAACACAATTTTTCAAGGTTTGATACCAACAGATTTGCTTGTTCAGATTTCCAATCATCAATAACATATCTTTGTCTACACATCATTCCATCACATCTTTAGCCACTAAATCAATTTGATTATTCCGCTCTATGAGAAATAATTCACTTGCAATATATGTGCATACATCAAGAATTTACACAGTAGATTACAAATCAAAACTAGATTTGAATATTTTGGATTGTCTTTTTTATCTGCATCTGTAACTATTATTTTATATATTTGTCTTTTACCATTACTACTACTTAAAAACATTTTTGATTGCATGCATCAAAATGTCACTTAACGGAATAAATACTTTTCAACTAAACAATGAAAAAATATTTCTCTTACCCTTACCTGAGCTAAACATCAAATATTTGTTATCCTTTCTCTTGCCCTTTGGCAATAGAAAAAAATATTTTATCTCCACCAGAGTCAAGTTGTATGATGCAAATGAAGTATAAAATACAAGGTTGAAGGTGACCTAAGTTCCTGTAACTGGATCAACTACCATAGCAAAGTGGTTTGCTTATCATGTCCCATTAAAAGAAAGGTCACCAACTCCACTAGAAACAAAGTGAAAGGTACCCAAACAAATGGGTCTTTAAGATCCAATCGAATTGTTTAACCAAGTTTGTTTTGGTCCCATAATAAAATAATGGAGGGCTTTTTTTTATATATTTACTTATCTATACCTGCAAATTTACAATCAATGAAATTTGGGGCCCTTCACATGTACAACTAATTTATGTTAAAAATCATATAAAATATAGTGAAGACTAATATAAAGGCATGTATCCAAGTTTTTTTAATTTACTGAACTTAAATTTATAGGGATAAACAAGAAATTGTGTGCCTCAATTTTAAGAACAAACTGAGACATTTCATCATATGGAAAATGTAGAGTGTCTACATTTCTGTATAGCATTTTTAGGCCCCATGGTTTGGAAGACTCATGTGACACATATTTTTCAGCCATATCTCATCAACACAGAAACCTTGCATAAAGTAATCCCCTAGAAATAGCTCTAGTTGATTCACAAGTGTTTTCTAAAGATTAACAAGGCTGAATTATTTCATGTCGGATTGTGTTACAAAAGTGTTTTTTGCAGCTTGTTAGTCAACTTAGCATTAATTTCTAGTGAGTTAAATGATGGCCAGTACTTTGAGGGCATGGCACTGAGACTTGGGGTGAGACACAGCAGTAGAAGATGGTGAGGGCTAAGTACTCAGCATAGTGTGGTGTTGAGACCTTGAAATGAAGCTCCACTTAACCTTAAATCTAAACACTTGACCTGTTTGCTCACTGGTTTCCTTCGAGTGTTGTATGGAGTCCTCACACAAACACATGGAGGAGCTTGCTAGTCTCCCACTGGTGTTAATCTTAGATGAGCACCTAGACCACCATGCAAGAACAACTCCAAAAGCCGCACCTTTGGTTCTCACACGGGAAAAAGGTTAGGCCAGCAGAATGGAAAAAGAAGAAAAGGACAAGCCATCTAGAAGAGGTTTGTGCATACTTATCTCCACAGCAGCAACATGTCCAGGAGCACAACAGCTCAAATCTGAGTGGGTTTGATGGCAACCCCTTCCTTGTTGTTTTCCTCGTGAGCCAGCACAGCCAGAGATCTCACACCAAGCAAAGTCAAGCTGAGCTGCAAATGAAAGGTCCGGAGAACCAGAGCAGCATGCCGCATACCAGCACGCACTAGACTATGCCCCCACCCCCCTTTGCGACCTTTTGCCTATCACATTGAGTGCATCTGATGCAAGACTTCTTTGGGGATCGAATCAAATTCCATGGAAAGCCATGTCAAGTTCTTGCTCAGGGATCTAATTCTTTCGGATTTCTTTTGCGGCCGCGCGGATACTTCCACACCAGAAGAGATCAAGGAACAGTTCTACTCGCTTGCTCGGAAGTCGGCCAGCGGAGGGAGGCGGGCGCGTGGAAGCAGCAGCAGCAGCAGCCGCAATTGCCATCGACAGAGGAATCAATTGGGCTCGTGGAATTGGATGCGGCTAGCAAGGATTTAGTGGTGCGCCGACGCACCGAGCCAGGATGGGTCATCTCGGAGAGCGACCGTGGGCCAAATCCTGGGCGCCGTGAGCGTAACAGTGGACGGGAGTGCGTGACGTCCACCTAACGCACCGATGGCAACGCTCGAACCAAAGATAGCCAACCATTAATGTGATAAAATATGACACACCCAAAATAATTGTAGCCATTGATGTGTGACAAAATTGAATTAAATATGTTGCACTGTCGTCGAGGCATATTTTATTTACACCCTTGCAGATTCATATTTTCGAGGAGCTCTTTATGTTACACATTATAGGATAATAAATTGTTTAGGGATGTCAGTGTAAACAAACACTCCCTCGTAGGGAAGGAAAGAAAAGGATGCGAAACGAAGAGGGAAAAGATGCAAGGGGTTAAACGTTAAAACGGAACCGATGCGGCGAATCCAGACTCCGGTTCTGTCCGCCTCCCGACCTCGGATTCGTCGCCGTCGTCTTCCAGGTTATCCTCCTCCTCGCCCTCCTTATAATCGATTGGTGCTCAGTTGCTGTAGCTCTTGGAAGCTTTCTTGAGAGTCGGAGCATTGGACTTGCCCGCCTCAACTTGGATTAGGGGTTTCTCTGATGTGCCTTGTCTCGATGCGATTGTGGCGCATCATTTGTTGTAGCAACTAGTTGCTAGATTGAATCCACGCACAGATGCTCTTGTAGATTGCTATGCATGACTTAGGAAAGTTAGAGGAGGGGACGAGGTCGGGAAATGGTGTGCAAGATTCCATTTTGAGAATAAATAAGGATGACTTCATTCAGAACACCCCAAACGTCAACAGACTACATGAGTTCGAATAGCTTCTGCAGTAACGTCAGGCGAGTTTCCACCCCAGAGCACCCTGATACGACTGGTCTCCTGTGCTAATAAATGAGCTACATGACTTCCCTCCCTTTTTACCACGACTAACATGGGAGTTCTCAGCGGCATGAAGAATGGTGCAAGAAATCAGGCTTAGATGCATCACCATTAATCCTCTCAAAATTTGCTAAATCGATAATAAGGTATGAAATTCATTCGAGTCAGGAAGACTTACTTGTAGGATATATAATACCCTAGAATCGCGAGTGTGGAGTTGGCTGCTTTTAAACAGTTTGTGCATGAAAACACTGGGCTATGAGGCTTGGTGCATTCTAGTCTGGATTTGTAAATCCCAAACCAATCCCATCTGAATTAAGGTTTGCTGTATCCATGTTAGGCATCACTGACTTCTCGGTGGGAGAGACCATGGATGCTTAGTTGCCATGGGCCTTACCTTATATCATGTTTTCATCTTTATAGTGCCCAGGATTTAAACCATTCTGCAACGGAATGTCAATCTCATCTTTTCTATAAAGCCTTCTGTTCCTGCTTTCCCAGATGGTCCAAGCAATGACAGCCACCATTTCCATCTGATCATTCCAACATCTGCGACAAGTTAGTGTCAAAAGGCCAAATTGGTTTTTTATTGTAAAATTTTATTGTTGGGCATTTGAGTGGCTTTTTTTTTCAGTATCCATTCCATCGAATACCCAAGTTTTTACTGTGTAATTGCCAATGATGCCAGGTGAGTTGACCTTGCTGGTTGGCCATGCTTAAAGGAAATCTGCAAGCCTTTGTTGTTGCTGTTAAAACACTAAGGCAAGCTCTTTATTCCATCTCAATCCATTTGCCGTGAACAGATCACACACCTAGCATTTGGTTAATGAATCTAAGGTTGTGACCACACCCTGAATCCTCTGTTCTCTGGCTTCCATTTATCCTCCATATATGCCCTCACAGCCATTTCTGTCCTCCACCTCGTACAAATATCTAGAACAGAAATAAAGAGGTGACAAGGGAGGATAAATGGAGGTTCGATTAGGCCCAAAGAAGGATAGCATTTAGGCAGGCTGCCCATTTGTGGAATTTCATGATTTTCTGCACTAGTTCACTGCAAAAACCTTAGGCATCATTCCTTCCACAAAATTCCATTCATATTCATTAAATGGTTATATCGAAATACAATCTGAGCAATATTGATAATTTTTTCATTTTCAATACTTAGTATGATCTTTGAGGGTGATTAAGAGGATTGAAAAAGTCATACCCTTGGTCGTAAGATCTATAAAGTATTGTTGGTCTAACAATGACCTTATATAATTTTATTTTAATATGAGGATATCGACACATAGAGTTCATGATCTCTTCATTTTAAAGCACTCAGCTTTTATATGCACAATATCGAAGTGTGGATCGAAGGAAATTCTGAAGAGAGGCTGACATCTGATTGAAAGTGAAGACGGTGGAATAGGTTTGTTGGCTAAACCTGAATCTCATATATCATAAGATATCCGTGATCGGAAGATATGATGATCATCTGAAATACGCCGATTTGGCATCATCTTGACACCAGAGCTCAGCAAGAGTAGTTGATATGCAAACAAGGTTAATGAAGACATGGAATCAAGCATTAATGCGTTGGCTTCATGGTAATGCTAGTATGGTTGGTTGACTGCTAGTTCGCATCCCAAACGATCTGCTGAATACTTGTGTGCAGCTCAGGAAGAGCCAATTTAAAAGCTAAGAGCATGAATGCTGACGATAGATCCAAGATATTGAGAGCCTTGGACATTGGCTGAGCACGTTTCATCCAGCAGGAATGCAAATCATGACACAGGTCTCAGTAAGATGAAATCCAGTTGAAGCATTGAGGGAGCCCAGGAAAAGGAAACTTGGACAATTACCTTGAGTGTATTCATCATGGAGCAGCCAGTTATGCAATCCAATGGAACTACAGAATTCTGGAAGACAATCATAGGCAACATAGAGAACACCATGTAGCTCAACACTTTCAGGCCGATTAAAACATGATGCAGCAATGAGCTAAGATGCAAACAAGAAACAGCAAGAATCTCATCATGATCTGTTATGGCCACATGGAAAACACTGGATGCGTGATGATGTTGATGCGGCATGTGGATCCAGAGGGATTTGATCTTTACCACTCAATCAGGTATTTGAAGCTCTATTAGAGTAATAAACATAACAGCGGGCACTTTGTTTAGGTAGAAATCATGGTGATAAGAAGGGCAGTGCGGAAGCAATGGCAAAGTAGTGCGAGTCAAGAGGGACTACGGATATATGAAATCGAAAATCATCGAGAGATTGAAGGTGAATCGAGAGGATCCCTTATCTCAGTCAGTAGATGGCGATCTACCGATTTCGTGACAGGGATGATCGAGGCAGGACGGATAGTAGTTGAAGATTTCGTGCCCAGCAATGCCATAAATGACCTGAAGAAGGCGAAGGACCGGGAAAAGTCATCAATCCCTTGCTCTCTTAGAGGAGACTTTCTTGAGTAGTGATAGGACTTGGTCGTGGAGGATGAGAATGCTTTGCAAACTCCATGTATCAAGACAAGGTCAAGAAGGCGAAGGCCAGAGAAGACGTAACCTATGTCAGCGGACTTCATCGAGAAGCCGTGATGGTGAAGGACAGGTGATGCAAGAAGTGCATGACCAAGGATCTTGAGACTTGACTGCAGTTCAACCAAAATTGGTCTGTATCCTAGCACCAAGACTCAGGATACAAAGTTTAGTTCAATGGCAAGGGAGAAGGTGAATTGCGAGGAACTGCGACAAAGAGCAAACACTGAAGTCTTGGAACTGAGCAGATGTGTGTAACTTTTTTCTGGATGAGAAGTTACAGTACAAACTTCGAGGAGGCGGGCGAAGACAAGTAACCTTTGCCTTCTCGGCCCTGAGAATGGGCGGATACTGCGACTCTCTTGTTATCCGAGGCGGGCGGAACTAAGCTCACGACTTGCAAAACCTCTAGTGAGGTTAAGAGACAATGGAAGCTGTGAAATTGAAGACAACTAAGTGGAAAGAAGATTCGATGGGCAAATTTTACGGAGAAACTGTAAACTTGAAGGTTGATGAGGTGATGCTCGTTAGTAAAGCTCCAACAAAGCATCTATCCAGATTTCAAGAGACAAGAAGAATTTGAAGAAGATATCAAAGATGGTCTTTTCCCTTCATGATGAATTGAGGCAAGTGATCTCAAGTGACAAGCTTGCCAAAGCCACATGAGAAATCGAGTCATGGCGAGAAGGCAGCAAGGGATTTGGCGTAGATTAAACCTGCGTCTCAAGCCCCAAGCGGAGTCAAATGAGCAATTCGCGGCAAATACGGCGGATTAAAGATGACGTCGCGACAAGAAAAGAAGGGAGCGGGAGCGATCGGCGAAAGGCAGCGGCGAGGCGTCGAAGATTAAGTGGGGAAAAGAATTCACGGACAAAAAGATTAAGAGGCTTGTCGATTGTAAGGGGCTTGTCAGTGTCTTTTTGCAGCGTATAATTGTCGAAAGCTTGTAAAGAAGCTTTGAGTGTCAGTGATTGGTACGCGAGGAAAATTATGCTTGTTGTAATGCATTGTCTCTTTTGGGTTGTCGTATAATGTAAAGCTTGTAAAGGAGGCTTGCCAAAGGCAAAATGCCCATATTTGAGTGAATTTGACCATTGTAGGCTTGTACATAAAGTGCAGCGTCGAGGAATACTTGTAATAGAATTCGCCAGTAGTGGACCAATTTTATACCTTTGTTGTGTCTGTTTACGAGCTTGTGATATCCCTTGTTGGAATGTGCATTGGCTATAAAGTGTTTACTAAAAGAGTGGCCGGATGCGGATCCGTGTGAGCGCTTTCTCGTCTCCGTCTTCTCTTTTTGGATCATCCTGTAGGGATTGTAGGAGATTTCGTGGTGACCTTCTTTGGTGATACGCATTGGTGCCGCACGGCTTAGGCAAAACCAGCTAAGTCCGTGACACTTTGGCAATAGAAAAAAATATTTTATCTCCACCAGAGTCAAGTTGTATGATGCAAATGAAGTATAAAATACAAGGTTGAAGGTGACCTAAGTTCCTGTAACTGGATCAACTACCATAGCAAAGTGGTTTGCTTATCATGTCCCATTAAAAGAAAGGTCACCAACTCCACTAGAAACAAAGTGAAAGGTACCCAAACAAATGGGTCTTTAAGATCCAATCGAATTGTTTAACCAAGTTTGTTTTGGTCCCATAATAAAATAATGGAGGGCTTTTTTTTATATATTTACTTATCTATACCTGCAAATTTACAATCAATGAAATTTGGGGCCCTTCACATGTACAACTAATTTATGTTAAAAATCATATAAAATATAGTGAAGACTAATATAAAGGCATGTATCCAAGTTTTTTTTTAATTTACTGAACTTAAATTTATAGGGATAAACAAGAAATTGTGTGCCTCCAATTTTAAGAACAAACTGAGACATTTCATCATATGGAAAATGTAGAGTGTCTACATTTCTGTATAGCATTTTTAGGCCCCATGGTTTGGAAGACTCATGTGATACATATTTTTCAGCCATATCTCATCAACACAGAAACCTTGCATAAAGTAATCCCCTAGAAATAGCTCTAGTTGATTCACAAGTGTTTTCTAAAGATTAACAAGGCTGAATTATTTCATGTCGGATTGTGTTACAAAAGTGTTTTTTGCAGCTTGTTAGTCAACTTAGCATTAATTTCTAGTGAGTTAAATGATGGCCAGTACTTTGAGGGCATGGCACTGAGACTTGGGGTGAGACAGCAGTAGAAGATGGTGAGGGCTAAGTACTCAGCATAGTGTGGTGTTGAGACCTTGAAATGAAGCTCCACTTAACCTTAAATCTAAACACTTGACCTGTTTGCTCACTGGTTTCCTTCGAGTGTTGTATGGAGTCCTCACACAAACACATGGAGGAGCTTGCTAGTCTCCCACTGGTGTTAATCTTAGATGAGCACCTAGACCACCATGCAAGAACAACTCCAAAAGCCGCACCTTTGGTTCTCACACGGGAAAAAGGTTAGGCCAGCAGAATGGAAAAAGAAGAAAAGGACAAGCCATCTAGAAGAGGTTTGTGCATACTTATCTCCACAGCAGCAACATGTCCTGGAGCACAACAGCTCAAATCTGAGTGGGTTTGATGGCAACCCCTTCCTTGTTGTTTTCCTCGTGAGCCAGCACAGCCAGAGATCTCACACCAAGCAAAGTCAAGCTGAGCTGCAAATGAAAGGTCCGGAGAACCAGAGCAGCATGCCGCATACCAGCACGCACTAGACTATGCCCCCACCCCCCTTTGCGACCTTTTGCCTATCACATTGAGTGCATCTGATGCAAGACTTCTTTGGGGATCGAATCAAATTCCATGGAAAGCCATGTCAAGTTCTTGCTCAGGGATCTAATTCTTTCGGATTTCTTTTGCGGCCGCGCGGATACTTCCACACCAGAAGAGATCAAGGAACAGTTATACTCGCTTGCTCGGAAGTCGGCCAGCGGAGGGAGGCGGGGGCGTCGAAGCAGCTGCAGCCGCAATTGCCATCGACAGAGGAATCAATTGGGCTCGTGGAATTGGATGCGGCTCGCAAGGATTTAGTGGTGCGCCGACGCACCGAGCCAGGATGGGTCATCTCGGAGAGCGACCGCGGGCCAAATCCTGGGCGCCGTGAGCGTAACAGTGGACGGGAGTGCGTGACGTCCACCTAACGCACCGATGGCAACGCTCGAACCAAAGATAGCCAACCATTAATGTGATAAAATATGACACCCCCAAAATAATTGTAGCCATTGATGTGTGACAAAATTGAATTAAATATGTTGCACTGTCGTCGAGGCATATTTCTATTTACACCCTTGAAGATTCATATTTTCTTTTCGAGGGCTCTTTATGTTACACATTATAGGATAATAAATTGTTTAGGGATGTCAGTGTAAACAAACACTCCCTCGTAGGGAAGGAAAGAAAAGGATGCGAAACGAAGAGGGAAAAGATGCAAGGGGTTAAACGTTAAAACGGAACCGATGCGTCGAATCCCTACTCCGGTTCTGCTCCGCCTCCCGACCTCGGATTCGTCGCCGTCGTCTTCCAGGTTCTCCTCCTCCTCGCCCTCCTTATAATCGATTGGTGCTCAGTTGCTGTAGCTCTTGGAATTTGGTTGCTTTCTTGGAGTCGGAGCATTGGACTTGCCCGCCTCAACTTGGATTAGGGGTTTCTCTGATGTGCCTTGTCTCGATGCGATTGTGGCGCATCATTTGTTGTAGCAACTAGTTGCTAGATTGAATCCACGCACAGATGCTCTTGTAGATTGCTATGCATGACTTAGGAAAGTTAGAGGAGGGGGGACGAGGTGGGGAAATGGTGTGCAAGATTCCATTTTGAGAATAAATAAGGATGACTTCATTCGAACACCCCAAACGTCAACAGACTACATGAGTTCGAATAGCTTCTGCAGTAACGTCAGGCGAGTTTCCACCCCAGAGCATCTCCCCTGATACGCTACTGGTCTCCTGTGCTAATAAATGAGCTACATGACTTCCCTCCCTTTTTACCACGACTAACATGGGAGTTCTCAGCGGCATGAAGAGTGTGCCCTGCAAGAAATCAGGCTTAGATGCATCACCATTGTCTCCTCTCAAATTATTTGAGACTATTAACAGTTGATAATAAGGTATGAATTATTCATTCGAGTCAGGAAAACAACATCTTTACTTGTAGGATATATAATAAATCTTTCCTAGAACCTACATTGGCGAGAATATTGTGCACTTGGCTGCTTTTTAAACAGTTTGTGCATGAAATGACACTGGAAAATTTCCTCTATGCATGTGTTCTGCCATTCTAGTCTGGATTTGTAAATCCCAAACCAATCCCATCTGAATTAAGGTTTGCTGTATCCATGTTAAACATCACTGACTTCTCGGTGGGAGAGACCATGGATGCTTAGTTGCCATGGGCCTTACCTTATATCATGTTTTCTCTCTTTTATAGTCCTTCCCAGGATTTAAACCATTCTGCAACGGAATGTCAAGTCTCACCTCTTTTCTATCAGAAATCCTTCTGTTCCTGCTTTCCCAGATGGTCCAAGCAATGACAGCCACCATTTCCATCTGATCATCATCCAACATCTGCGACATACGTTTGAGTGTCCCTTAAACCAAATTGGTTTTTTTATTGTAAAATTTTATTGTTGCGGATACATTTGAGTGCCTGCTTTTTTTTTTCAGTATCCATTCCATCGAATACCCAAGTTTTTACTGTGTAATTGCCATGCCTAGCGTGATTCCAGGTGAGTTGACCTTGCTGGTTGGCCATGCTTAAAGGGAAATCTGCTGTGTTGCCTTTGTTGTTGCTGTTAAAACACTTGGGAACTGAGCTCTTTATTCCATCTCAATCCATTTGCCGTGAACAGATCACACACCCTAGCATTTGGTTAATGAATCTTAGGTTGTGACCACACCCTGAATCCTCTGTTCTCTGGCTTCCATTTATCCTCCCATATATGCCCTTCACAGCCATTTTCTGTCCTCCACCTCGTACAAATATCTAGAACAGAAATAAATAAGGTGACAAGGGGAGGATAAATGGAGGTTAGCATTTAGGCCCAAAGAAGGATAGCATTTAGGCCCAGGCTGCCCATTTACAAAGTGGAGTCTCATTTCATGATTTTCTGCACTAGTTCACTGCAAAAACTTTATTTCGGCATCATTCCTTCCACAAAATTCCATTCATATTCATTA
Source organism: Musa beccarii (assembly GCA_024322285.1). Taxonomy (NCBI): domain Eukaryota; kingdom Viridiplantae; phylum Streptophyta; class Magnoliopsida; order Zingiberales; family Musaceae; genus Musa; species Musa beccarii. The sequence goes on from CM044394.1 coordinate 70,685,835, forward strand.
AATGGTTATATCCGAAATACAAACTGAAAAATAGCAATATTGACAATTTTTTCATTTTCAATACTTATAGTATGTCATCTTTGTAAGGGTGATTAAAGGTTACCATATATTGAAAAAGTCATACCCTTGGTCGTAAGATCTATAAAGTATTGTTGGTCTAACAATGACCTTATATAATTTTATTTTTAATATAAAGGATATCCAATAGACACATAGAGTTCATGCTCCTCTTCATTTTAAAGCACTCAGCTTTTATTTTATGCACAATATCATAGAGAAGTGTGGATCGAAAGGGAAATTCTGAAGAGAGGGTTTTCTGAATCTGCAATTGAAAGTGAAAGACAAATAGGTTTTTTTTTTTTTTTTGTTGACTAAACCTAGAGAATCTCTATATATATCATAAGAGTTCTTCTTCAATCACCTGTAGATCGACTGAAGAATATGTAGATGATCACATCTAATTAATCAAACTCAAGATTTGGCATCATCTTGACTACCAGTGTCTCAGCAAGAGTAGTTTATATGCAATAGTGCATTAGAAAAAGTTAATGAAGATTGCTCTGATATTAATTTCAAATGAAATCAAGCATTAATGCGTGGAGTGGGTAATGACTTCATGCAACTGTAAATTAGTATGGTTGGTTGGTAAACTATACGCTAGTTCGCATCCCAAACGATCTGCTGAATATTTGTTGTGTACAGCTTTTTCAGGAAGAGGCCAATTTAAAAGCTAAGAGCATGAATGAAGACGATAGATCCAAGATATGCTGAGCTGCTCATATCTTGGACTGATGCTGGCTGAGCTGTACGTTTCATCCAGCAAATAGGAATGCAAATCATGACACAGAAAAGTTGTCTCAGTAAGAAAACATGAGAGACTGTTGGACTCCATCTCCAGTTGTAAACGTCTGTCGTGAGGTTCGTGCCACAGGAAAAGGAAACTTGGTACTTCAATTACCTTGTAGCGTATTCATCATGGTGATAGTTACAGTTATGCATTCATCCAATGTTTCCTTTGTCATGTTGTGGAAGCTGATCTTTTCTGAAAGAGATTCTCCCGCGGAAGACAAGTGAAAACCATAGGCAATTCATAGAAACACCAATATGTATCTCACAGTCTTCTTTGTTGATAACTTTCAGAAATGAATGAGAAAATTAAAGATGATGCAGCAGGTTTTTCTATGCAAACAAGAAACAGCGGTGGAATCTCATGCGATCTGTTTTGGTGTGTGCTATGGCAAAACACTGGATGTGTGATGATGTTGATGCGGCATGTGGATCCATGTGGGATGGATTTGATCTTTACCAACTCAATCGAGGTATTTGTTTTGCTCTATTAGAGTAATAAACATAACATCTTTTGCACTTTGTTTAGGTAGAATGGCATCCATGGCTGATACAAAAGGCAGTGTCAGAAGCCTTTCGACTTCTGCAATGTTCCTGCAATGGTGTTCAATCTCCTAGGCCCTACAATATATGAAATGCCCTATTTTCACTACAGAAACACACGAGATTGGGTTGTATGAGAGGATGATTGTGTTATCTTCAGAAGTATTTTGATGGATAAATAGTATGTTTGTACAAGTTTTCCATTCATTTACACATTTAATGGTGGTTTACCAGATTCACCGGATCGAGAAATTGAAACTTTATCAGAAAATTTTTAAGGATGTTATCTAGTTTACTCGGTAAAATTTTTGACTATTTATAGTAAAAAAAGGGATCGAAATCTTGTGAAGATTTCCAAGATCAGGCCAGTGCCCAGCATCCCTCACATATAAAGACCTAAATAAGGGAGGAGCGACCTTTAGAATTTAAGAGAGAGAAGAAGACGGGCTGAATTAAAAGTGGTTTTTCTCCATGATAACCTCGACCGAGTTCTTGGAAATCTCGAGACACTTGATCTTATTCAGTCCATCATGACTTAGTTTGGATCTACAACCTCCAGGTGTGGAACTGTGGAGGCTTCGAGGTGTGCACATGATCTTGATCGATTGTGTTGAGAGCCGTGTGATGACCGCACGAGCAAAGGTGCAAGCCATGTATCATCGCCAACAAGAGACCAGGAAGACGTGAGAGAGGCCGATGCTGGTGGGGCTGTCGCCTTGGGGGTGTGGGGGTCGTGGGGGGTGCCGGGGGAGGGAGGGGGTGGGGGTGGGGATGGAGGAGAGAGAGGTGACGACAAGCACCTGCAGCTGAAGTAGCAGGTGAATAAGAAGTATTGTCTCCGTAGCAAGAGCTGTTCAACATGCAATGCATGTACTCAATGCAACCAATCTGGGTTGTATTGTCCTTCTTCTAGGGTTAGACAAGCACTTCTTCGTCGCTCTCCTTAGGATCCACGCCAAGTCATCGCCTTCGAAGAAGGATGGAGGAGAGAGAGAGAGAGAGGTGACAACAAGCACCTCTCTTGGCGTGGGGGATGGAGGAGAGAGAGAGAGAGAGGTGACAACAATCACCTGCAGCTGAAGTAGCAGGTGAATAAGAAGTACTGTCTCCGTAGCAAGAGCTGTTCAACATGCAATGCATGTACTCAATGCAACCAATCTGGGTTGTCTTGTCCTTCTTCTAGGGTTAGACAAGCACTTCTTCGTCGCTCTCGTTAGGATCCACGCCAAGTCATCGCCTTCGATCACTGTGAGCCGTGAGATGAAGGGCTACCGCTCTGTCGAGTTTAAGACCTGAAAGCAGCATGAATCCCCAACTCACGGGATCCCGCTTAGGATGAACAAGGTGTTTGCATGATTGCTTCGACCTGCGCTTACGAGATCCATGCATTAAAGAAACCATGATGCCACACGAGTTCCTTGGGGACCTCGCTGTCCATAGGTTGGAACTCGTTTGCCTCGTGATGCACGCCGCAACAAGTGTCATGCAGGAAACAGCGGAGCTAATTGGGCGTCTTCCTTTGACTGCCTCATGCAGCTGCTCTCTGCGTCTCTTAGCTGTGCCCAAGAGGAGCTTCTCCTCTTATGATTCAAGTACGAGACCTACAGAGAAGATAAAGAACTATAAGTTGTTCTTTCCTTTAAACAAGTCACGGATCCCAACGCGTTTAACTCGTTTTCTTTATGCTGGTCATTTTTTTATTGATAGGACGTCCACAAGATCTACGCTTTGAGATTAAGCTTAGTTCATAGCCCGGAGATCTTCCAGCTACTTTCTTCCCTCGAGCGATGAGATGAGCAGATCGCAGAACAAGATGGCCCCAGTTTGCAGTCACATCAGAGTGGCACAGCGTGGCGAATCCCATGGTGCGATCCTCCCCCTCTCTCTCTCTCTCTTCCTGCATCACTATTTACAGACAGCACTCGCCCATTTCTTTCTCTCCATGCACTTGTCTTCCTCCTCATCGCACCTCCTGTATTGCTCCACTGCTCCGTTTACCTCCCTCCCTCCCTCCCTCTCTCTTTCTCTCTCGTACAGCCCTCGTGACTTCTCCTTCTCACATTGTCCTTTCTTCACGGTCACCTGTCCTCAAACTTGACTCGCCATCCTCACCCTACAAGAACGACCTCTTGCATTGGCTCTTAGGCTTTGATCTCTCCCATCTATATATTTATAGATCGCCCAGAATTCGAGCGACACAAATAGCAAAAGATGTCCAGCAGGAGATCCCGATCGAGGCAGTCCAGCTCGGGAAGGATCACCGACCAACAGATCGACGACCTCATGTCGAAGCTGCAATCGCTTCTCCATGAAGCACGACATGGGAGCCACGACAGGGTAAGGCTGCCGGGAGACAGCTCCATGGCCGGCCATCCTTCGAACTTCCTTTCTTCAGCTTCTCAGTTTAGGGTGTGATCGGGGTTTTGATCATTGTGGGTGCAGGCTTCAGCAGCGAAGGTGTTGCAGGATACGTGCAGCTACATCAGAAGCTTGCATCGGGAGGTCGACGACTTGAGTGAGAGGCTGTCGGAGTTGCTCGACGCTGCAGGCGCAAGTAGCGCTCAAGCCGCGATCATTAGGAGCTTGTTGATGTGAAACCATCTATGCTACATGCATAGTTCGTATACCATTCCCGAGAGTAGCACTCAACTACAATGCTGTTGACGAACATGAAATTGGAACACATTTCAGGGAGTTATTTGATGCATCGAACCGTGCTTCATCTTTCTTGCATGAACGATCATAGCACTCATCTCGCAAGTTCTAAGCTTCGATCATCCTCCACCACTAAATTGCAATTGACTATTTAAGGGCAATTGATAAGGGAAATGTTCGCCTTCAATACGCGAGCTGTGCAGATCTTCGATCATGTCGGAAACAATCAAAACAAAAAAAATATTTTCCATATATATTTTCTTTTTCTGCATGTCAACACAATGCGCGAGATTAGACTCTCTCTCTCTCTCTCTCTCTCTCTCTCTCTCTCTCTCTCTCTCTCTCTCTCTCTCTCTCTCTACTACATAGGCAGAAAAAGACATTGGAGCTCGTTTCGATCTCGACATTCACCATCTCAAGAGGGGCTCTGACGCCTCATCGAGGCTCTAATCTCGAACCAAGTCGAGCTGATCCACTACCTCGACAAAGGTCACCGACGCCAAGAGCTAAGAACAATCATAGTCACCTTCGTGCATCACCAACCATCTCAAGAGGGGCTTCGACGCCTCGTCAAGGCTCTAATCTCGAACCAGGTCGACCTGATCCACCACCTCTGCAAAGGTCACCGGCACCAAAAGCTAACAACAATCATCAGCAGTGTGATGAATATACAATCAAATTCATTCGAACTTGCCTAGTAGATGCATGGACTCGATCATGGCTCAAGATCACTTTAGGGCCAAAACATGCAATCCATCAAGCACAACATTGTTTCTTGGGGACCAAATCTTAGAACGACACTGACGAAATAGCAAGTCTTCATCCCTTATCGTCTTCTTGATTGCAAGAAGTGCGAACATGCCGAGATTGTGTAAAGTATTTTTCACATGGAATTTTGATGCTGTCGTTGTGAAGACAAATGTAGTGTGAAATCTTGAGGACTTAGGTATCCAATGGACTTGGATTGATGTGAAGTTTTATGACCCCCACCACAAAGTTGCAGGCTCTCTCAATTTGACCCAAATCAATTTCTGGAGACCATATAACCAATACTATGCAAACATAAGTAGTATTTAATTGCACGAATAATAGGTGTTATAATGCCCTACAACCATAGTTATCAAAATCAAATCTAGCGGTTCAATCCAATTTTAAGAAAAACAAAACTGGAACCTCGATTGGTTATAATAATAGCTTAAAATCTTTCTTTATCCTAAAGTAGTCATTGATCTATTTAAAAATATATAATAAAATATTAGAATAAGAGAAGAAAAAAATCATTTAAAATGATATGAGTATGTATAGATATGATGGTTAGAATTAAATAATGAGTCTTAAGATAAAATATGAATAAATATTTAAATATCCCAAATAATTAGTACTTACGATTGACTATTTTGTCATTATTATTTTTATAACAAAATATTAAAAACCCGAAAGGAGTCTCCAAACCTTAGAATCAAATATTAACCCTTGGTACTTGAAATTCTATTATTTTTAAATTATTGTATATATATATTTATATTACCTAAATATATAATTCGACTTCCAAAAACGATTGATCCATCCATTTAACCAGTGATTCAACAATAATCATACTTGATTAATTTATTTTTTGGTCTAATTCTGATAACTAAATCAGAACAAAGATAAGGTGTGTGTATATTATACGGACAATACGGTCCCATGGATGCATAAATGAAGATCGAAGTTTATTGATGTTAGAACCCTGTTGACCTCCTCGATCAGCGTATGGATAAATCGACTTAATTATTGTTTTCGATCGACATGCATTTCGGCCCACAATCCAAGGCTTTCATACGTACGTCCACGGCACACTCCTTGATGCACCATAATGTGGGCATGTACGTACTCGATCTTTTAATAGTGGTTCGAAGAAATAGGACCCATCCCATCATGTTTTCGAGACACCGTTTATCCATTGGAATTGTTGATAAAAAAGGTGTGCATGTCACAACTCTACATTCTTATCCATATTCTATTATTGTCTTTAATTTTTCGAATATGGATATGGATATGGATGTGGGTGTCGTTCTACGTTACTCTTTCAAATGCATAGGACTGAGAGACCAAAATTAGGTTCGAAGTATGTTTGATTCATGTAATGTTCATTTCGATATCTACGTAAGAATGCAACGACTCATTCATCTTCGAAGATCACCTTTTGAGTCTTTATTATCCATCTTCAAGTCTTGCGTAGTATGTATGATTTCTCTGTCTTTATCTTCTTCTCCTTTCTCTGTCACTTGTCAGCGTGAAACCCTAGCTACTCTTGGCATGAGCAAGTGACAGGGATAAAGTTCTGCACAGAGATAGAATGAAAATTGCATTGTTTTGGTAGGCGGAGTAGGGAGAATAAAGAATAAAGTTTCAAGCAGCTGAGTCATGGATAGCCATTGCCATTCATCTCGTAGCTTTCTGCTATGCATTCATGATTCTCTCTCTCTCTCTCTCTCTCTCTCTCCCTCTCCCTCAGAGTCACAGCAGGAGATCACATATGAACCATGAGAGCACTCAATTTGCTTGCAACGCTGCTGACCTCCGTCACTAGTCACAGTGATGGAAGGCGGATGGCAAACCACATTGGTCAATCCTTGGGTTTATCCATAAGCCACACTGCGCTGTGAGCCTGCACGCAATTATGGAGGCGAAATGAAGCACAAAACTTGATGACTGTGCCCATGGAGTGGTCTGAGCCGTCCACTTCTCCTCCATTTTCTAATCTCCATCGTCCGTCTTTTTCGGATAAAGGATATATATCCTGTGGGTGATTTGACCAAAACAAACGACGGTGTCGAGCTGGAAGCCGAGAGCGGCGTAGAATCGGTACGTGTGGAGTAGTGACCAGATCCGTGCGATGGAGGTTTTGTGATTGGAGTTCCACAGGTGGGGCCCGTGGGATCCTTTGATCGGTAGGAGGTAAACAAAGCGTGTGCCGTGAAGGAGTAGTAAGAAATGCAGCACCGGATCCTTATCCGTTCCTGGTGAATGGTGTTCCTTTGACCGCTCTGATACTGTCGTGAATCATCGACGTGGAGTGCTACGGACTGGAGACCTCCTATTTCAATCGTGAGGCATGGACTCCATCTGTCGACACAAAGATGCGCCGAGGGGCACCACACCGCTGCTCGGACGTTTAAATCCGCGCCTCTGCTGCGCTAAAACCATATCCGAGTCTGGCACCCATCTTTCTCCACGCCATCAATCACGGATCTGGATAGGCGTTTGATGCTGGACCGACCGCTGGTGTAAGCGACAGTGAGGGTGCGGGAGCAGGTGGGGGAGACCAGGATGCCGGGGCGCAGGAGGGGAGGCCACGGTGGCGAGGTGGAGCTCTCGGGTTCCAACGGCGACAACAACGGCGCGGCCGGCCCGGCGCCGCAGCAGATAAGCTTGGTGAGGCTCATCTTCTCGTGCATGGTCGCCGGCGGGGTACAATACGGCTGGGCGCTGCAACTGTCCCTCCTCACGCCTTACGTGCAGGTACACCTCGAGATGAAACGCATCTCTGCGTCTGCTGTGCGACTACGCTGCCTGCATGCAGATGTTTACTTCCTCCTTGCTTTGTTCTTTCTACATTCGTTTGAGCAACTTTGATGAGAATTTTCTCATCATATTGCAATACAAGAAACAAGAGAAAAGAGAGAGAGAGAGAGAGAGAGAGAGAGAGAGAGAGAGAGAGAGAGAGAGAGAGAGAGAGAGAGAGAGAGAGAGGATCAACTACAGCACACACATCGGTTATATGTCTTAGGGAATGTAAGCATATGGAAGAGGGTGTCTTAGCACTAATTTTCCAGAATGTCACAAGGAACGTAGAATTGTTTTCTTGATATGTGAAAGGTGACATCGATCCTGATGGGTTTCCAGGGTTGACATGTACATCTGTTTGACTAACAAATGTTCTTGTGCTTATCGATGCAGACGTTGGGACTATCGCATGCTCTCTCCTCTATCATGTGGCTTTGTGGCCCTATTGCAGGCTTTGTGGTAAGTATTTGAGATTTCAAGCTCGTTGTCTTTGTTGTTGAGTGACTTCAACCACCGTTTGATTCTGGTGAACAGGTTCAGCCTTGCGTTGGCCTGTGGAGCGATAAATGTCGTTCGAGGTTTGGGAGGAGGAGGCCTTTCCTCTTCGCTGGATGCATACTGATCTGTGTTGCTGTGAGTGCTGCAACTGTTATCATCAGTCTTCGTATCTTGCCACTGACACCTTGATCTTCTTACATGGATTTCTACGTTGGTGCTCCAGGTGATCGTGGTCGGGTTTTCTTCCGACATTGGACATGCTCTTGGTGACACGAAAGAGCATTGCAGGTGAGCTTCTTCTTCTCCCGTTGCATGAGCTTCGTATCTTTGATTGACACATGCGATCCTTGTGGGAATGCAGTGTGTATCATGGTCCTCGGTGGCATGCAGCGGTCGTCTATGTTCTTGGATTCTGGCTACTGGATCTCTCCAATAATGCAGTTCAAGTAAGCTTCATCGAGTTCCAACCATCAATGTCTTACTATGTTCCATTGAGTTATGAGTCATGGCAACATGTTTATTGCAGGGTCCAGCTCGGGCGCTCATGGCTGATCTCTCAGGTGAGCATCATCAAGTTTAGAGCATCTACAACAATTCGATACCGAAAGCTTTCTAATGGCGCGATCTGGTGCTTATTTGTGCAACAGGAACTCATGGATGCAACGCAGCAAATGCTATATTCTGTTCATGGATGGCTGTCGGAAACATCTTGGGATATTCGTCTGGTTCCAGCGGAAGATGGCACAAGTACGTCTACAGATCCATAAGATTAAATTATCATCGATGTTCCTACATGTGTGTAATCCAAAATTTCCAACAAGAACTCATCTCTTTTGTTTGAATGTGGTGCAGGTGGTTCCCTTTCTTGTTGACGAGGTCTTGCTGTGAAGCTTGTGCAAACCTGAAGGGTGCATTTCTGATTGCTGTGGTAGGTCTCATCAGAAGAATCTGTGCACAATACTTAGATCCTGATGAGAAATTGTTGCTGAAGGAGTCGATTGTCAACAGGTCTTTCTTCTCATCTGTTTGATGGTGACTCTAACTGTTGCTAAGGAGGTTCCTCTGGGTGATCCTGCTCAGTCCGGCGCAAAGCTCGACTCGAAAGGTGGTCAAGCGCAGAGCCAGAATGAGGATAGAGTCAGCTTCATCGATATCTTTAGGGCCTTCAAGAACTTGCCTCCGGGAATGCCTTCGGTCCTCCTTGTCACTTCCCTCACCTGGGTATGGATGTGAAGATTGAAGTGCCGTGAATACTGCATTCCAGAGGAGCTCCTGACAGTTCTTTCTCTGCTTGCTTGCAGCTTTCATGGTTTCCTTTCATCCTTTACGACACCGATTGGATGGGCCGCGAAGTCTACCATGGAAACCCAAGTGGAACTCCTGCACAGATCGATGCTTATGATCGCGGCGTTCGACAAGGCGCATTGGGTTTGCTGCTGAATTCGGTGATAAAACTGGAGATGATGGCTGACTACTTGCGTTCTTTCACGTCCTCATCATCCTAACAACTGGATTACCTTCTTCTTCTTCTTTTTAGGTTGTGCTGATGATCACTTCCTTACTGATCGAACCAATGTGCCGAAAGTTGACTCCACGAATTGTCTGGGTGATCAGCAACATGATCATGTTTGCCGGCATGGCTGGCACTACAATCATAAGTACTTGGTCGGTGAGAGACTTCCATGGCGCAGTCCAGGATGTGATCACAGCAGATGGTGAAGTGAGAGCTGCAGCTCTGGCCACATTTGCAGCTCTTGGTTTTCCTCTTGCTGTGAGTACCAGCATTCCCAAGCTTCTGCCGACACTTATCAATGGGTTCCGAACACTAACATGCATGTTGCTGTTTCTCTTTTGTAGGTTCTGTACAGTGTTCCTTTTGCTGTTACAGCACAGTTGGTCGTGAATGAGGGTGGCGGCCAAGGTTCGTCCCAAGTGTTTTGTTCGTCAAGAGACATAGTTCATCGATCTATCTCTGCAGCTAAATTGGATGTTTTGCAGGGCTTTGCACTGGAGTTTTGAACATTTCGGTTGTCGTCCCGCAGGTTGGTTTTGACATGCTACTAAATTTCTTCTTGATGACACCATCATCCACCTGATCTCTGTTCTTGACCTGCTCACAGAGGAACATGAATTAATTTACAAGTGTGTAATTGTATTCTGAGCTTCTGCTAACATATGATGGTTTCTGATCTATGTAGGTGATCATAGCTCTTGGTGCAGGCCCATGGGATTCTCTCTTCCGGAAGGGGAACATTCCTGCCTTCGCTCTGGCATCCGCAATCGCCTTCGTCGCCGGCGTGGTCGGAACGTTGAAGCTTCCAAGGCTCTCCAGGAAAAACTTCAAGACTGTTGGTATGGCTGGTGGACACTGATCCGACTTCCAACTTGGTGAAATAACCATCGGCGACCCTCGCGCTCCATGATGGCGGCTCCACGAAAACTTACACGGTTCTTGCCGTGTTCTTTTAGCATTGTCATTTTTAGGTTTTTTGTTGCTTAGGGAACCAGAATTGCAGTCAGGATCTTGTGCTACGATTGAATTATTTTTGTTCTAGTTTTTATTTGATGCTCTATCTCGAGTTCTCTGAGTTGAGTGAGCGCAAAGCGTCACAATCTGTTCTTGGATCATCTTCTTCAGCGTGATCTCCTCCGTGGCTTGCGAGAACATGCATCATTGGTTCGATCGAAGAAGAATTTTGGCAGCCACTGTCGCAGAATTTTCTGTACAGTTAGGCGCATCAGCTCAGGTGGAGTGCAATTAGATTGAAGAGGAGGGAGGTGGAAGAAAGGAAAGCTTTCTCTCCAAGCATCATTCGTTCTTATAGAATCCACATATGGTTGACATGTGAAACTGTGTTCGAAGAAGGTTCGACGACTCGTTTATTCTGCATCCATAGCTCTTCCTCGTAGATGAATTGGCTTTAGGTGGGAAGCCATGTGTTGGGCCGTAAAGCCAACTAGAGAGAGAGAGAGAGACAGAGACAGAGAGGGCGTCGGGAGAATGGTGGTTTACATGAACAACATGAACTTACAGTAGGATTCATCTCTCTGATCCGAAGATCTAACCGTAGAAGAAACAGATGAACACAGCTCAGATGAGTCAAGAACAGCACAAGTAGCGGAGTCGTGCAACGACAAGCGCAATGATGGGAAATCAACAAACCGAGATGGACCAGCAGGCCTTCTCGGAAGGCAGAAACAAAACTTCATTGAAGATTTCATGCTACTTCTTTATTGCTCTCGTGACAGGCATAAGAGCTCACAATTCCGCTTGCGATCATCAAAGTTCGTCTGCTACTCCAAATCGCGTTGTCGATAGAGAGATCAATAATAAAAATAATAATAATCATAGTCTCAGAAATGCTGAGACAAGGAGTCGGGATGGTTGGCACACAGATTCTTTAGGAGAGAAGGGGGGGTTTGCCACCAAGATAGCCATGCACAGGGGCGCAGAGGAAACAAGAATAAAATAAGCACCCACCTCTCATGGAGTTTGGTGTTGGTGTTGAGGGTGAATCAGGTGCATGATGAGCTGCATGTGTGTTAGGTAGCAGAGGCTGCAACTTTGAGGACCCATCCCCAGATTCCTGTCATCCCCTTTTCCTTTCTCAAAGTGCCAATCTTTTTATATACACTTGCCAATCCATGGCCAGCTTATTCTTCCGTTTCCTTTGCGGTCTTCCTCCCCCTTTTCTGTGCAGTAAAATCCCACCCTTCACTGGCAGAATCTTATTACTGTTCTTTTTCCCTAATATGACATCGGTCTCTCTTTCATCTGGCTGCCCACTTCACACTCCACACCACAAGATACAGCTTCGTTGAGATGGACATGGCAACTTCTGTCAAAACAATTCAAGTACCCATCTGTCTGCATCACATTGCAGGGAAAGACCCAAGCAAGCAATTGGAAGTATCCAACTCCGTTCATCTCGTTTGGAAGAAGGTGTGGATTGCAGCCACAGTGATTGACCACAGAGATTGTAAAGACGGCTGTTGATCGGGATAACGTTATTTATGAGAAGCGGAATGGTCGATTGAATCTGATAGAGATTGTCAATTCCGGATGTTAACATGCGTAGATCCTTCCACACAGACTTTTACTCCTCGTCTTCATCTCATGTTAATTTCAATTTGATGTCATCGCTGCCTATAACTGATGCATATTCTTCTTCTCTCTGTACAGTATTTTGCAGTACCATCCTTCTTCCTTCCCCCCCTCCACCATGTCCTCGGTCTGCGACCTCTCTACCCTGTAGCAGATGATGGCCTGCAATGGAATGGCCTCTTCCTCCTCCTTCCCCTCGAACTTCATGTTCCATGCGGAGACACCCTATGAAGAAGAGAACCAACTCACAGCCCCTCTCAGCTCCCTCCTCCATACCAGTCCGCAAGACCTCAGAGGTGGTCTGCGGCAACCATTTCCGAGCCTCCAACCTCAGGTGGAAGTGACTCAATTGTGCTTTACTTGATTTGGTGGTGCAGGTGTGGCTCCAGTGATGGGGAAGAGATCCATGTCCTTCCCGGGGATCGAGAGCTGCGAGGAGATGAACGCCGACGATGACTTGTCGGATGATGGTTGGCAAGCAGGGGAGAAGAAGAAGAGGCTCAACATAGAGCAGGTGAGGACATTGGAGAAGAACTTTGAGCTGGGGAACAAACTGGAGCCCGAGAGGAAAATGCAGCTGGCCAGGGCTCTTGGGCTGCGGCCGAGGCAAGTGGCCATCTGGTTCCAGAACAGGCGAGCAAGGTGGAAGACGAAGCAATTGGAGAAGGACTATGATGTGCTCAAGAGGCAGTTTGAGGCCATCAAAACAGAGAACGAGGCTCTCCAATCCCAGAACAAGAAACTCCAAGCTGAGGTATGTCTCAATATTCTTCAATCTATATATAAATACATGATGAAGATCACAACTTAAATCTGTTCATTTCTGCATGAGTTTTAAGTCTTTTGAGGAAGATGCCTGTTTATAGATTAGAAATGAACTCATCATAATGATTGGGTGAATCATTGCTGTGTCTCTCTTTTATTTTGATTGCTTTCCTTGTCTACTTTATTGTGCTAAACACAACCACCTTTTTAGCCATGAAATGGTACCAGAAAGATCTGGAGATCATGATGAAGACTTCTGCTTTTTCCTTTTGAGACTCATCCAGAGGACATGGAAACTTCTGCATCAGATGAAATTTTGCAGGACATTGATACTTGCAAATGAGCCACAAAAGATACAAAGAAGATGAGCTCCTTGCAACCAACCAGAATAAAAGTAATAAAAGAAAAAAACCAAAAGAAACAAGAAAAATCACATCAAATAAGTCAATATCAATCACAGGAGCAATGAAAATCTAACAAACCAACTTGATCATTTGGTATTGATGTGAAGACAATGGCAACAATTTGAAATCTCTTTCCTGATTCCCTTTCGGATCTTTCATCAAAAAGAAGAAGAAAAGAAAAAAAAAAATCCCTTTCTGATCAGGACATCTTCAATCTGTGATATATGACCTATCAAGCATCAGTAAGGCTCCACCCACCTCACGTAATCAACTGTAGAAAAAGGATTGACAGGTGATGCACTCGGGGTCAAAAATTTCGACACCATCTATCTTAAGTAGCCACTCTTCCTATATTAGATTGTGGAGTATGAACATGTCTGTTCTTGTTAGTCTCTTTCTATTTATATGATCATTAAGATTTTGTTCAAGTAATTTCCAGTTGTTATCATATATATTCCTGTGTCGTGAGCCAAGTCAAATGTGCAGATTTTGGCACTCAGAGGTAGAGAAACATCGGATATGATCAATCTCAACAAAGAAACTGAAGGTTCTTGCAGCAATAGAAGTGAGAACAGCTCAGAGATCAACTTAGATATCTCAAGGACATCAGTGATTGAGAGCTCCCTGCATCCTCACCAAATCTTGCCATACTTCCCATCAATTAGGCCAGCCGACATAAACCAGCTCCTCCACAACTCCTGCAAGCCAGAATTCCAATGTGCCAAGGTAGAGAATGAAGCCCCAGAAGTCAGCTTCAGCAACTTGTTGGGCAGCATGGGAGATCAATCTGCCCTCTGGTCATGGCCAGATCACCACCACTTTCATTAGTCTCTTTGATTTGGTCGATATATCTAGACCGCCCTCGGTAATTCTCTTGGTAAATTGTGAAAATTGCTGCTGCATTTGCACCAGTCAAATTATATTTCAAGCTTAAATTTGGTTATTTCCGTCATCGATGTAGGAGGAAAAATGCCACTTCCAGAGTTGAATCAGGTGAGGGAGAGAGAGTCAACAAGGAAATAAAGTGTCTTTGATGTGTGTAGATCGTTTCAAGTTGCACCAGGAATTTTGTGCTTATTGCTGAAGTGTGTCATAGTTTTGCATGAGACATGAAGTAGCTATCTCTTGTATATCTGCTCATCTGTACCAAAGAAAGTTCAAAATCTCATCCATCCAAAGCTAAATGGTTGTAAAGCATGTCAACTTCTTATTATTCTAAAGCATACAACAAAACTTTAGGTTTAGGAGAGGAAATATGCAAGTATTTAATCAGTTCCGTCGTAAATTTTAGGTATCACATCAGTTTTCTGAAGCATTTTATACATGATATAAGGAAAGAATTTCTCAAAGTAATACATAAAGAAAGAAGGTAAGGCAGAATTGATTTTGTTCAATAAGAAATTATTCTTATCTCATAGTTTAAGCTTTTCCATGGATTGCTGATCCTGTAGCTTATCTTTTTGAATTGATGATCAAATGTTACCAGATCCAGAAAATGTGGAATTAGACATCGCTAGAACACAAATTACCTAATTAAAATATCTAACCTATATTTCTTAGTGATGCGAGACTAAACAATGTCATAATTTGATGTTTCCACAAATAAGAGTGGTCATTGTAGATATGGCATCCTTTAAGGACCACCTAGTGATAGACTGGTGAGCTTGCTACTTCAAGACACCAAACTGTGGACCAGGCAGCATCCAGGGGATCAAGAGAAGTGCCATTGCCAATTGGTGCCACATTCTTTGCTCCAAGTTGTAAACATCCATGAGGAGATCATCAAGGACAGTAAGTTACTGATTTCCACAGGGCATCATTCCTATCATGTTCAGGAAGATATCTGTGGACATTTTTTCTTGTAACTAAAAGGACTCTACACTCTGCAAATGGCCATGATAGGAGGAGTAGACAAACTTGTTGTGCTTGCAGAAGTCTAGGAACAGGGAAAGAGTGAAAGATACAGCTCAGGAAACACAATATTTTGGGCATCCCCCAGGGGTCAGACTTGGTGATTCATGGCTCGCAGTACAAAGGCAGATGTCTGATCTCTATCATGTATTCCCTACCCTGAGGAGGACAGCATATTTGCACCATGATGATTGGTTTGTGGATGAGAAGGACATCAACCATCATTTTCCTGATTTAAATGCATGCATGATTTATAACAGAATGCTCGTTCAATGTATGTGTTCCAGTTTGCATCTCTCACACTGCTGTCAGCTTGTCTTGTGCATTACAAGTTTCCCTGCAAGATTGTGCCAGATGTGACTTCCTTTGCTTTGCTTCACAAGAAACTCTCGCTGGGAAAATGAAAGATCAAGATGCAAGATGAGGGAAGAACAATCAAAGGAGAGTCTGATGTGTGAGGGGGGAAAAGAGAACAATCTTCAAATGGTTGGCAAAGTCATTTGAACCGGTGGCATTACCAATCCGTACGGCCAGTCTTCAAAAGAAACATAATATTGCAGATTGTGCTGACCGGATGCTGAAAACAAGATGGACAAGTCGACACTGCAGTCATCTTCTTCAGAACAAAGAAAGAAAGATGAAGTGCAGTAAACTTGGAATCGACAGCAATTGGCATGTACTTCTAGTAAATCTAGCTAGATTACAAGATGCTTTTGTTCCTACCCAGGTAAGTTACCGAGTTCCCTTTCATGATGTAACTTTATTTCTATCTTGTAATCCATCCTCATACAGTCCAAACAGGCGCGGCTAAAAGGGAATCTGACAAGCCGTGTCCAAGATAAGGTCTGCAATGATTAAGGTCTGCAAAATCTCATGACAGGCCAGTGTTCTTGACACTGATCCAATGATTTCAAAGCTTGGCGAAGAGTGTTCTGCTGCATGTGGAAGCTCAAGCACCAAGTCTTTGCATGGCCAAGAAAGTTGCCACAACACTGCTCTGGTGATCATACTTTGGCTCAAAGGCAATAATAGGCTCTCTTGAAGGATGTATTTCTTTGAAGTGAAATGGAAGTCAAACATCAAGCCAGGAAGTTTCTGTATGGTGACATGCAAGAAGACAGATCATTATCAATCATGCATGAGGTTGCTAATCCAATAAACTACATGAAGGTGGATTAGAAAGAAGTCTGTGTCTTTAACATTAGGTTCACCATGGTTGAAACAGTATCATGTTGTCAGACAACTCTTCTTAGATATACTCTAATGATCTTCTAAATGTGAGGGCATGTAACAGTAAGAAAGTAAAGATTGAAGACAACAGTGATTACATTATTAATTCCCATCTGTTTGGAACTACATGTACTTAAAATGAAATGCTTGTATGGGTAGCATGTGTTGCCAACTAGGCTTTGCAATCTTACTCTTAAAAAATGTCTCTCCATCTTGCATTTGTCAATTGTATTTGCACTCTGCCTGCTTAGGTACTTGAGAATAATAGGATTCGGCATGTGCACTGGACATATGAGATGGCATAAGATGAATCGACTTCAGCATCAGACCACTCTGTCTACAGAAATGGTTTTTCAAGTGCTTTCTTTCATTTCAGAAATTATTTTTCCAAGACAACTTGACTGCAGCATGATATGAAACTATGAGTGTTTCTGAAACTTTGTTTTCAGAAATATGCTGCTTGAAGGTCAGAAGATGTTCAGAGGATACAAGGATGGTGTTTAAGTTCAGAACATTAAGACATTCATGATCTCAATCAGTATGATGATCTTCTAAAAAACCTACCACAAAGAGAACATCTTCCAGTGTTAAGATGACCTGATCTCATTCAAGTCTGTTATTATCATTCTTGCTTCCTATTTATCTGAAGGCACAGAAATCTTGTCTTGAGAAGCTGAAACCAAGTCTTTGTAGAATTCCCCCAGTATGATGAATTTATGTTCTTCATGCGGTTCCTTTTGGAGATTATCTTCAAAAGCAAGGTGGATGGCTTTCAAAACATTGAAATGCAATCTGTAGTTATGAATTATCATGCAAGGCTTTGGATCAGAAATTTTGCTTTAACTTCATAGCAATAATGATTATTGGATAGAGGGAGTCACTGTAGCTTGTTGGGCCTTTCAAGTATTAAATACACCCAACCCACTTAAACCAAATTTAATTGTCCTTTCCTTGAATCCAAGATGAATATGAATCAAAACATATATTTTAATTAGATTCAAATTTGACCCCAAGATATTGCTATGAAGTTTGATTCGTAAGAATCTATTCATAAAATTAGATTCAAATAAACATCCATTTATTTGAGTATATATACCAAAATTAGTGAGAATCTATTCATCATCATTGCGTTTAATTGTTAAACCCTGAGTATACTCAAAATCTTTATAATTCAAATCATTTTTTCTTCAGTCGTATTGAATCTAGAATGGATTCATATAAAAAAAATAAGTATCTGTGTTAAGTGCTTGTTTGGGTTTGGATATCTAAGCGGATAAACCGGATCCAAGTTTGAATCGGATCGGATAGAATATATATATATATCGCAGCCGTCATGTTCCCTGATTCGATGGACGGATGAAATGGAAACTGGACGAGATCCGACCGCTGTATTTATTTTTTGATTTAATATGGTGAAAAAAGGCTAAAAATACAAAGGCGGAGGACGGATCGTTGACACGTGTACCTATAATTAGTTTGTACTACGCCGACATAACTACCATGAAACCGCGACTGCCTCTCTTGCGTCTCGCCACCGCGCTCCGCCGCGCCGAATCCCTTCTTTTCCCTCCAAGATTCCGCCTTTCTTCCGCTCCAGTCGCCCCCCGAGTTCTTCGTCTCCTCCTGCCCTGTTGCCTCTGCGTGACGGATGCGTCGGCGCGGTCGGAGCACAAGAGCAGCAGTGGGCCGGTGGTTCTCTTCTCCTAGAGGTACACCGTTATGTTCTTGAGATCTTTCTGACCAAGATCCCGCCTTACTTGTGCCCCGGTCTCCGAGTTCTTCGTCTCCTCTTTCCCTGTTGCCCATGCGTGGCGGATGCGTCGGCGTGGTCGGAGCACAAGAGAGGCAGCGGGCCAGTGGTTCTCTTCCACTAGAGGTACACCGTCATGTTCTTGAGATCTTTCTGCCCATGATCCCGCCTTCCTTGTGGCCCGGTCTCCGAGTTCTTCGTCTCCTCTTGCACAGTTGCCCATGCGTGGCGTAGGCGTAGACTCGGTTGGAGAACAAGAGAGGCACCGGGCTGAGAGGGACTCTTCACACCAAAGGTTTGGATCATTCGTGTAGAAATTGGGGGTTTCCTCCCCCTAGATGTATGCCTTCAATGAGATCTTTGTTGCCAAGATCCCGCCTTCCTTCCGCGCAAGTCGCCGTGTTGTTCGACTCCTCTTGCCCTGTTCTATATCAGATGATACTTCAAAATGTTCTATACGACCAAACTAATGAGTGAAGTGGTCTTTGTATAACTACCACAAAATCAGACATTTATCTGTCAAATGCGCTTCATATTTTGCAAACTCTGATGGCATCACTCTGAAATTTTAGTCTAAATGAAGACTCAAAGATTGAGTCAGCAATAAAAAAAAGAGATGGAATGGCTAATATGCAAAATATAATTTGCATGACCTGCCTTGCATCCTGTGTATTTTTGTGAAGTTCTAGCAATCATAAATGGTTCTTTGTAAGATAATTTTGAACTGTTAAAGGCCTTCGTTAGCTTGCTTAGTTATATTCGGCTATGTAAGTTACTCTTGGATGCTTAGGTTATTTTAATGTAGTAAAGACAATAGAAAGAAACAAGATCTTTATCTTTCCTATAATTTCTATAATTCAGGCTTCATGTATGGACATCTTGTTAAACAATCCGTAGACATTTTTTTTATCGTTGATCGCAAGGTGTTATTCTATGTATGGTAGATGAGTTGCCACTCAAAAGATCCTATGAAGCATCACCATTTAGAAGTATCAGTGCTTCATAATTGCAAACAATTATTTTCTCTTAAGCAAATAAATGGCCTTGTAGTTGCTCCTGCAATGCTACAACCTCAATTTTTTTTCTTTGGTGGTTGCCAAGATTACTCTTTTTCTGTCATACCTTTAAACACTAGGATTTTGATGGTAATAGTTGTGGAGAGCTAAAACAAGAACTAACATGTTACATGAAACAGTACCGAAGAAAAACTCCAGTCTTATGGGATTTCATTTTGTTGGTTACTTGTATTTTCTGAGCAAGCGTCTATTATATCTGTTGATAAATACAATATCTTCTATTAAGTGAGAAGGTAAAAGGACAGTTGAAGTAGTAGCGTTTTCCCTTTTTTACATTCTGAGGTTTTGTAAAATTGTTTTTTTTTCTTTGTCTTTGTTGTCTCATTGTGATGCTCCATAACTTTTGTCATTGATGAAACTTTTTATTATATAGTCAGAGCATGCCAAAGAATATTGAAGCAACAAAATTTTTTATCTACCATACTTTGGAATTATATGATTTTTTAAAGTGAGTTCATCAGTGGACTGAAAGTTCTCTACATGTTTTAAGTATTATATACTTGATAAACTTTTCTGCAGGGAAAACAGGAGATAAACAAAGGTTTTGTTTCACTTGGGAATATAAAGGCTTTGCACCATTGTCTCCAAAAACTTTGGAAGCAACTATTTGATATTTTGACATTGTAGATAGTTGTGGTATTTTTCAACAGCGGCAATACTATACAAATGATTATGATGGTCAAATGGGTTCTCACCTGTTTTATTTTCTTAAATGTTCTAACGTTTATTGTTATGATTTCCTAAGATATTTTGTGTATAAGGGTGATATATGCTTGATTTTGCTGTGTCATATAGCTGATGTCAGTTACCTAAAATTGTACATCCCGTTTGCATATTAACCTACTCCAACAATTAAAGTGATATGTCATGCCTAGCCTTTGTGACTTTTTTCAGTTACTTGATCTATAATTTCTGAGAGGATATTGGTTGTTTCACTTGCTATTGAAATCATTTCAGTTTCCAGCTCCTGCTTTTAACAAATGCAAGTCATTTTTCGACAATTAAGCACTCGGTTGCTTGGAAATTGATCAAACAATTCTGAGAAACCAGGATGAGAAGGCATGTAGTTATAGTGAGGCATGACTGGGTTGGGTTGACCAAGTTAGGAACAGATATGGTGAACCAACACTGTCCTATCGTAGGAGAAGCTCAGACTCCTGAACAGCATTTGAGCAAAGCCCAAGGGCTGAATTATACCTAGAGAACAGGTGGTATGGTGCAAAAAGTCCAAAGACCCAGAGAATGGGAAGATAAGCATTTTATTCTTTTTACTGTGATATAGTAAAGTCATTTCAGTCTTATACTCTTATTAGAGGGGAAAAAAAGGAGGTATTCGAACACTTTTATGATATAATAAATTTAGAGGTTTTATGTGTCTTTAATTTTGCTTAGCAGCTGTTGTTAACAGGCATTGGATACTGTTGGAAAGCAAAAGAACAAGGGTATTACAGATTCAAAGAGGGGTTCGGAACTTGAATGTTGTGCAAACTGATGCTTCACAAACACAGCCACAGCACAACAAACGTGGTAACCCCTGGTGGATGAGGTCAGACATGGTAGATTTCAAGGAGAATTTGAGTACATTTTCAACACAAGATGGCCAGTGGTAGGGCACTCTGAACCTAGTTACTATTCCTCCTCTAGGGCCCCCTATTTAATGTTGCCAGACTCTTGTGCTTTCGGTCAAAAGACAACTCAGTGGAGATCAGCTTTTGTTGAGAAGCTAGCTGATCAGAAAAATCATGGCTTAATCCTGACAGCTGGTGATCATGTATTGTCTAATTATAAAACTTCTGGATCTGCCTACACTGTAGAAGATGATGGTAACTGAAAACTGTGATCAGAGCTGGGTTCATCATTTTATTGTTTGACAATGCTAGATTCATCATTTATTTCCAGGTTCTCCTTCTGAGTGACAGTTATAAAACTAGTCTGCCTAAACTTGCAGGATCTCAGGACATCTCAGTAGAGTTATTTGATTCTTGGATCTATGATGCTGCTGTATGACAGTCTTTGACTTCATCACCAAGACAGCAGAGAAGTCAGACCCAGGCAAGCCTATGTACACATGTTGACTTCCTCCAGAGGCAGCATTTCTACATGTAATCCAGTATTTGTTTCTTTCAAGTATGTCGCTGCTCCCTGATTGAAACATCACGAGTTTAATGTATGCGGCTGTGCCCTTCAGACTCTGGAGCCTTATCGTGGTGGATGATGGAGCATGAAGGCCACAGCTTTTACCATCATGGATGATGGAGCACAGAGGCATAGGATTCCGGTTCCCTTTCTCTTGTCCAACAGAGATCGACCGTGGACGGGAAGGTGGGAGGGCGAGAAGTGCATCTGGGAAAGTGGCGCGGACATCAAAGCAAGGTACCATTCAAATGTAGGAATCCCAAGCATCACAATCTAACTTATGATATAGGACATGATAACTCCTTCCTTTCTTCCTCCTGTGCGGGACCTGTCTATTTACTCCTTTTGGATCCACTCATTGTGTTCTTTTCCTCTATGAATAAGAAGAGAAAAGAAAGCTTTGGCAATCTAAAAGGATAAAGGAAGAAATAAAAAGTAAAAGCTGCTAATGTCACATGATGTGGATTGCACCGAGCCTTTAACTTGGGAATATTGTGCACACCCTTTTGAAGTACCTTTGTGTGTAGCATCTCTCTTTATTCCCATAGTACAATGGCAAATTCTTCTTGAGAATTGTATGTTCGATAAAATTAATTGACTGCTAATTACATGATCTAACTTGCTGAGCGCATCAACCTAAGTGATGAGCGGGCCACTTCATCCTTGGGTCGACTTTATTAAGGTTAGTGGCATTCCTATTGCAGGTAATTTCTCTTCTTTTTTCCTTGATCCTTTCTTCATCTCCTCCTGTTAGCTACTCACCTTACTCTTTATTTCCTGTGACATCAACACTCTCTTTTGACTCATCCATCTTCCTCCTTCCTATTGTCCCAATCCCCCTGATACGTGTGTGGATGCACATATACATGTATCTATTCTTCTCATGTTTAACTGTGTTCTTTCACTCACTTCAGTGGCAAGAATAAATTGTCTTTTTTTGAAAAATAGATAATAGGTGGAATCAATCTTGTCCAACCCAAACCGGTGCACAATTGTCATCAGGCATGGTATCTTTTTTCAGTTGTTTTTTTACTATCATGGTTGGATCAAAGTCAAAGTTGAGGATGAGCAGCTAACAAAGTCTCTTTTTTTTTTTTTGAATGTTTCAAACAGGTGTGACTTCATCACTTAACATTTAAATTTTGAAATATAAATAATTGTCTCCTTTCTATTGACTGATTCAGAATGCCACCGGGTGGGGGGAGGGCGAAGGAGGTGTTGCTTTCATGCAGACAAAGCAGTCTGAAACAATCAACACAACACATGCATGATGAACAAGTCACAGTGAGATGACAGCATCCGAAGGTGGATGATGGCAACTGGCGAGGAATTTTCCCACACAGCCTTCTCTTACAGGTCCTCATGGAGCTGGATTCCTTGAGGTGTTTCAGAGCTCAATCTACGTGGTTTAACTTTTCCCTCTCAATTCCTCCTTTTCAAATTGCAGGTCTACCTAACGACTGACCCTCCTCATGGGGGCTGTCTCAATCCCATGCCCCACTTGATTCAAGTGTGACTCACACAGGTATCTATCAAAAGATCTATTCCTCTGGTTTCATATCTAATGTGTTCTAATTTGACCGCTCTCACCGGGCAACTTCAACTTTGATCTGCCTTCATGTGGGGGAGTCATCGCACCGCCCGCTCGAGCGGATAACAGTAACTCCACTTCACGTTACCGAGATGAGCGATCGCTTCACGAATTCAATATTTCTACTTTTAAATTTGTTTGATTTTTTTTCTTCAGAAAACTGTTTTCTTTGAATAATAATTGATATATTTTAACAATAATTGATGTGTTTTTCATAATATTTATTTAATGACGCAATAGTTTTCCTCCTAACATTCGTTTAATAATATATTTTAAGAAAATTTGGCTTTTTTGGGGCTTTCAAGATTTCTTCCATAAAAGATGAACCAGGACTCTCTGGTTCGTTCTTTAAGAGGCATTTTGAATACTTAAAATACTGATGATTTGACCTTTTTTAATTTATTTTTTTAAAAATGAATTTAATAATTACGAAAATATATTATCTTCCCGTCACGGAGGACGTGACGTGTCCTTAAACGCACCGGTGGGTGAGCGCCATCTCATCCCCTTCGTCTTCTACCTCTTCCACCGTCTCTTTACCATCAACCTTCCCCACTCCCTTCTCCTCTCCTCTCTCTTAATACTTTCACGTTTCTTACCCTTCCCTATTTCATTTTTTTTTCAAACATTCCCGAACTCGCGCGCTTCGAAACCCTAATCAATCTCCCCCGCAAACCCGATCCTCCCTTCAAAACCCTCGGCCGCTTCTCATGGATCGCTAGGTCCGCCCTCCGTCGAGGCCTTTTCCGATCCGGTACGAGCTCTTCAGCTGGAATACTTTTGATCATGAAGGGATTGGAGAAGGAGAACAACCCCATCTCAGTCGCTCCTTCGGCGAAGCCGCCTGCGAAGAAGGATCGGCATATCGTTACCTGGACGTCTCAGGTCTCAATTCTGTGTCTTTTTTTTTTTTTCTTGGTCACTCAAAGGTCGTGTTTTTGACGGTCTGGAATCTGGATTTCTTGCAGGAGGATGATTTGCTCCGGGAGCACATTGCTCTTCACGGAACCGACAAGTCAGTCTGCAAATTCTTTGAATTTTCGTTCTCTCTGACCTTGTTCTAATTTAACAGTGCAGTTCCTGCACTTCACCTGGAAGTTCTGTTATGGACTCTGGTTGGTTTTGTGGGCAGTTGGACAAGTATCGCAGCTTTATTCAAGGATAAGACCAGCAGACAGTGCCGGAGAAGGTGAGCGACACCGGATAATTTCAAAAAGAAAAAAAAATCTTTTTTCTAAATTTGTGGATGGAATTGTGTTGGAATATTTAGCAGAAGTGACACAAGT
Source organism: Musa beccarii (assembly GCA_024322285.1). Taxonomy (NCBI): domain Eukaryota; kingdom Viridiplantae; phylum Streptophyta; class Magnoliopsida; order Zingiberales; family Musaceae; genus Musa; species Musa beccarii. Next base: position 70,710,180 of record CM044394.1, read on the forward strand.
CCGTTGTCAAAATTGCAGATGGTACACCTACTTGAATTCAGAGTGTAAGAAAGGTGGGTGGTCAGCAGAGGAGGACATGCTCTTATGTGAGGTAAGGAATTCGTTAACCAGTCCGTGGATTTTAACTATCTTGTTGGCACCTGTATTGAATCAAAGAAGTAGCTTTTTGCTATCGTGGTTTTATTATGATGGGAACATTATTGCTCATCTTCCTGTTCTATTCCTGTTTTCTGATGTGTGGTCGTTGTTTCTGGTATGTGTTCGGTTCACTTATATGGACAACAATGTTTGCACAGTTTAGACGTATCAAAAGGAACAATGTACTTTACAGCTGAAGATCTGTGTTCTTCTGTTCTATTAATGCAATTTGATTACCAGTGAGCTGTGATTTGCTTTTAATTTTCTGTGTGCCCGTGACCCTCCAAGTAAAACTAATGTGCAGGCACAGAAGATTTTCGGGAACAGATGGACAGAGATTGCAAAGGTGGTCTCAGGAAGGTATATCACTCCCACTTCTAGCTTTAATGACGATGCATCCAGTGTTATGGAAGAACAAATTATAGAAATCTGATGTCTTTTGCTATACCCAATGACAGAACTGATAATGCTGTAAAGAACCGGTTCTCCACCCTCTGCAAGAAAAGGGTAAAGCTTGAGGCTTCTTCCAAGGAGAATAAGGGTTCATCGTTTGATCAAAGCAATAAGAGGGTTATGGTTCAAGATGGCTATGCTGCAGCAGTGGTGAGGGAGTCATCAACATCCAATAAGCAGATCAGGTAGAAAGATTTTCTGTAGTTTGAACCACCAAGTAATGGTACAAATAATTAAGTTTCTCACACTCCTTTCACTTGCAAGATAGATACCATGTGCTTCATCCCAAGGAGAATAATGAAGGGCATAAGAGATTTCTTGGGGAACATGGACCGGAACAAAATCAACTAAGACCACCTGTAGCAGTGCTTGTTCAGAACTCTGATGCTTTAAATGGTTTGACAAAAAACCTGAGAGGACCTCTATATGATGGTAAACAATGTTTCTATCCATTTCAATGAAAGTGGTTAGTATTGTCATAAAGCACTTCTTGTGGTCTTATAAAGATTTACTTTTACTGTTGTCTAATCAGTTTCCAACAAAGATAATCAAGGAACGTTTATCAGGAGAGATGATCCAAAACTAACTGCCTTGTTGCAACAAGCTGAATTGCTTACCTCCCTTTCCAAGAAAGTCAACGCTGAAAATACCAACCAGAGTTTCGACGAAGCATGGAAGGTGCTAGTTGCAAAATTAGAAATACATAGATTCACATTCAGCGCTAAAATTGCTTATCTCTGCTTTGGTTTTGTGAATATTTGGACTTCATCAGGAACTTCAAGATTACTTGATCCAAACTGAAGACAGTGGGTCACTGAGAAGAAAAATATCTGGAATGGGTTGTATGCTAGATGAGCTCAGAGACTTGATAGAGGATTTGAATAGCAGCAAAGAAGGGGAGCAACAGCCATTGAGGTAAACAGAGAGTGGAAAACACATTTGTGTAGACCAATAGATTCACTTTGAATTCTATCAGTTGATGTACAAGTAAAAGGTAATGGCTTGTCAATTTAGCAGGCAACTTGATTCTCATGAGGATTCTCAAGTAAGTTCTGGGTGCAGCACAGGCTCAACCCACAACTTGAATTCTGCACAAAGTAAAAGCAATCCTCAGTATGAGGATTGTTCACTGCAGAAGGATAATGAGGTCAGTTATCTTAATGATGATGCAGCATGTTCCAGCATGACTGCTTCTCCAGGTATGGGACAAATCTATATCACACTGACTCTGAACACTGGAACAGATGAAAGTGTTCTCACTGAATTATTTGTCCTGCATTCAGAAGCAATCTTATCGGTGTCTGAAATGCCAAAGGATGAAGTTGTGAGTGGTTGTGCACTCTCAGAATTTGCATCTCCCCTCCAGACAATCCCACCTTTCCAGTCGTTTGCAGATGGAATTCCAAGCCCAGTTTTTACTTCAAGTGTGAGTTATGATTTTTCATATCTTACTGAGCTAAGCAATCTAATATCTCCCACTTGGATCTGGAACCAACCTACATGCTGATGCTCACAATTGCAATAGTCATACAGTCCTTGTCCTGCATCACATATAGGAAAACAAAAGTGCATGAACTTGCAGAAATAGATTTTGACTTTTTTCTTCAACTTCCATTTGTTAAAGAATTATCCCTTTTAACTTGTTTGCACATATTAATTATGGAATCTATATTGTTCTTAATGAGTTGTTGGATCAAACATGTCAAAAGCACCTGATCCTCTGCATGTAGATGTTTTTGCTAACTACATAACAAGTTGTTATTAAAATTTCTGCACTACTACTGGTACTTCTGCGATATAAATTAGCATGTTGGTTTCCTCTTGAGAAATACAAAGAGATGATTGACTTGTGTCCAACAGCTGGAAGAAGCTTGTTGTTCCTTGAACATTTAATTTATATTTTCATTATTAATAATTCAATTTCTTGCATTATCCAGGAGCGACATTTCCTGCTTAACGTGCTTGATTTGTCATCTCCGGCCACCAACACAAACTTCATTAAGCAGCCATCCTGCAAAAGGGCTCTTCTTGATACCTTCAAGCCATCCTAGTATGTGATATAGAAAGTTCTACTCTATTCTTTTAAAGATTTCGTCAGTTCGGAAGTTAGGCATTATGTGTCTTTGAAAATATATAGATTCCCGTTTGTGGTTCCTGCTTTCTTTCCTTAGCTTGAATTGCAGACATGTCCTGTTTTTATCAGAGGCAATTTTAAGTCTGCAAATAATAGGTGTGTCCTTTCCAGTGCATTTGCAACATCACTAGCTTTCCCACGTCCAAGCTGCCATACACCTGCTTGTTTGCATACACGTACTTGCGTCAACTTTGGGGTGCTAATTTGCCTTTTTTCTTCCCTGATAGGATATTGGTTTTAGTCCTCAGATGTTTGGTTTGTCATTCATGTATATAAAGTTCATCATAAGGTCATCTTTGTGCAATGTACATGCCATATCTACCGTGAAGCATAAGGTCATGTAGAATTTTTCTTTGTCCTGGTTTGGTGTGCAAGATATAAAATAAGAACCATCTCCTGGTTTTATGAGTCCCTGTTGTTATTATTATTTTTTTGTGTATCTGCTCAATTGATTGGGTGGATGAATCCTAGATTCGATCCTGTGGAGCTTATTCTCCTTCCCTTCTTTCTCATGTGTATTTGTCAGATGGATGTAATATTTTACTATGGCAATGAAAATTTTGAGTATTTATTTTGGTGTTGTCTGGATTCTATCAACATTAACTAGCATCACAATGTATTACGTACCAAATTACAGATAGTATTGTTTTTATTTTACATGGTTACAGCCTGTCGATGATGAGATCTTAATATGTTGCATAGATACTGAAGTTGATGAGGTTATAACGTCCCACCCTCGTAATGGACTTCTGCAAGAGCAGACAAATAAAAATAAAAGGTCTGGCACTTGTGCAAATATGAGGACAGTGGATTTAGCCTCCATCCTTCATTCGGATACATGTGCAACGTGTATTTATCCTTCTCACAGCTTGCACATGAGGGGGTGGAAGGGTTCCTATATATGTTGGCCCTTTTTCTAGTGCTCTTAGCTTTTCCTACAAGTGGTCATCCGCATATATTGCAGGCAACCAAATGCCGCATTGTTAAAGAGAATCAGTAAAACCATTCTTTTAGAATCACATGAAAGAAGGACATGCTGATGCTGATTTCTTAGAGCAAGTGCTTCCTTTTCGCTATATTTTAACTAGAGTGCAGGGTGTGATGTGAAAGCTAATTGGTGTATCACATGATTCAACTGGGTCATGCTCTTTCAGGTTGTTTTTTCACTTTTAAGGATAATGGTGCACATTTTATTGGTAAACCCACTACTCTATTAGCAAAAAGACAGAATGAGTAACTAATTTTGATTTCCCATTGCTTTTTCACTAGATTTTAACTTAACTTAGGTTACCTGAAACAAGTGGATCATTATGCTGGAACATGGTAGTGGATGCCTTTTCTTTTGTATGGATTAATACATCGTAACTGCATCATGTATTGGTGTCATTTATATATTCAATTTGGTCGAACCTGACACCTAACATCTACTGCTAAATTGATAGTTACTGTTTGAACGCATGACATGTCATACTCTCGGAATCAAGGGTGTTTTGATTTTTTATGTCTAATGTGGTTACTGACTGGTCAAAGCTCATAATGCTTGTTGGTAATTTAATATAATTGGAGCTGATATGCTTTGACTGTCACTTTGTGTTCCTTTTGATCTTGAATAACTTAATCCCTGCAGCACGGTCTCTGTCTGATGTGAACATACAAGTCTTCCTCAACTGACTTGTAGGAATTTAGCTGTATTGACATTGTTGCTTATTTCTTGTACTCCTTTTGTTTTCTATCTTGTCTCGATATGATTAGTGACTGATATAACTAGTTTCCGAATAAAGTCTTCTATTCAATTTAACTTCTCCGGTTTGTTGGGTGGCCACTAATCATGAGGATGATACAAGCCATCTGCTTGTATCATCTGGTGAGTAGAGCGGTGTTCTTAAGGACTTGGTTGTATCATCTTTTTTGGGACACCATTACTGGCTTGGTTTTATATTGTCTAGTAAACTTATAGCTTAAACCTTGATGATCACATGATACAGTATTACCTAAAGTAGGTCCTGGCCAAAATTTCTGTAGATGTGTTCTCCCACATAGTCTGAAGCAAATAGACCCTGACAACCATAAATATTATTCATCAGATGCTCTCTTTAGTGCATAATCCAGCAATAAATCTTCCACTTGACCTGAAGCCTCACTTTATTCATCAAATTGAGAAGGTATGAATTCTTTTAGGAAAACGAATCTGAAGCCTCACTACATTTTGAAAGAAAGAGAGCTGCCATTCCACCAGAGACATGAACTCAGATGGTATCTTATTAATCTAAGCAAGAAGAGGTCTGAAGTGACCCTCACCAGTCAGCAATTGAAAGTGAAGCCTTTTGTTCTTTGTCCTTTCTTCTCTCACTTTCATTCCAACATTATTATTTATTCGTCTTGTAATCTTTTTTTTTTAATTTTTTGGTTGATTATTCTAATGAGTCTGATGGGTTCTTCATCCAACCAACCACATCACTTGAACCTACGGCTCTGATGCAACTCAGCAGGGAGACATTTGATGTGGTGATGTGTGAGGCCAAACTCCTTTAACATCTTATCCACATATTAAATAATCCTTCTCTGTGCTAGCAGTATAAAGTGTTGCTAACCTGCTTAGATTATAATATGTTTGATTGGGACATCTAGAGGATCAGTGATGAGAATTGACCAGGTCAAAAAGCACCTTTAGACCAGCTCAGAATCTTGCATGTTCACCAGGCTTAGTGATGATCACCTAACTCATCTTATTGCAGAAACATTGTGGTATCAGCATTAAAATATTGGTAGCAACTGATAAGCTCAATGGTGCATCAGAGCTTTCGGTGGTTTGGTCGGAGACAGTGGTGCATCGTCATTGCTTGCAATCCTCTTAAAAGTATGAAGAGGTGGGTACCAAAACTATGGATGCATCTCTTTACCTGTCTCCATTTCGTGGTCGATAGGGGAACAATGGAGTCTTTTTTGTGTTTTGCCTTTCCTTTAACTTACACCTCTGAAGAATCTTAGATTTTTCAAGATGTATAGATGGGAATGTGAGTCAACATTTCTTCATGAAGAAACAAGTTTTCTGAAAGATGGATTTGATTCTATTGGTTAAGGCAAATGCTGCAACTTTGTCAACTTGTAGCCTCATGCATGCATGTCACCTTTTCACATCTTTGTTCCGATTCCTTGACTCTCTGGTAAACTGTCACAGTCTGGAATCAAAACCAAGTTCTAGAAATATTCTTTCCTTTGCTAGAGTTAAGACTGCCTTGATTCTTCTCAGGTTCTGCATTGACTCTTGTGCATTGGTTTATTGTTGTTCATGAACTTTTGACATGTGTTGCAGATGCCTCACACTTGGCATTTGCCCCGTCTAAGCTGGCAACCAAACAATATACGCAGGCCAATAAAACCTGCTGTTTTCTTCAGAGGCCTATGAAACACAGGAGGATGATAGGGGAGATTGAGAAGAGTCAACATGTCCAATCATATGGGTAGTAAATGTAGCTTACTTTGTACTGGTTGAGCCTTGGAAGTTGATGGCTACTTCACCTTGTGATGGAGGGCAACCCTGCCCTGAATCATGCTGTCCTACCAAGCGAGCAACCTTCTTCAGGAAGCAACGGGTTGAGGTTGACGTGCTTGTTGTCTCCCCTGAAGCACAAACTCGGTTTCCTGGCATCTTACAGAAGACTTGGTGATGCCATATCTCTAGCAAGGCCGGCATAACTGTGTCTAAAGAAAATAAATTACCTGTTGTCCTAATATACCAAAAAAAAAAGAAGCTTGGGTTTCTTTTTTATTTCACCACTAAGTTATTATTATTATTATTATTATTATTATTTTATTAATGTCTTTTTTTTTCTTTCTAAAATTAGAAGATAAGAGTTCCAGATATTTAGATCGACGATTTCTGGTTATCAGAATCAAATTAGATCAACGTGAAAATGGATATGATTCGATTGATCTTCTCGGATCAAAACACTCCAAAATTTGATACAAGGAATTTTGTCTTTATCTTATAACACTAAAAGAAGTTTGTTTTTTGTTTTCAGATAATTAACGTAATGCTTTTATTTTATAACACTAAAGAAGTTGGAGCTTTAAAAAAAATATATATATATATATATTAAAATATTTCTTATAAAACATGAGTTCGAGTGATATCATTTTCTACTTTCCTCTACCCCGATCGAACTCATAATTGTTATGCGAATATTATATTTTATATATAATGGTTGTTATGATGGTGATAGCGAGACAACCTAAATTATAGTCCCAAAGACTTCTTAGTCAGGCCATCACCATCATCTTTATTTCTTCGTTGTAGTGTGAATCCATGAGTATATTACTTTTCTCCCTCTTTTTTGTTTTTTTCCCCTTCTCTGATCGTGTCATGATCTCATCATATTCTCATCATGCCATGAAATTTCAACTTTTTTTTTTAGAAAAAATGTATATTACTAAAGAAAACCAAGTACAACAGTACTGAAAAAAATGACATCGCAACATAATCTCAAGCTCTAAGAGCCAGTGAAACAAATCTTATTGGATCCAACAAAGTTCAGCAATCAATTAACTATCATATCTGCTGTTTTATAAATAATAAATAATGGAGAAAGCGTCAAAAGCGTTGATATCGCAGAAGATGCAATCTACTCGATCCAATCGAACCGTGGGATGCAACGTGTTTCACCACATCGGCCCAAGTGGAAGTCTCCTTGTTCCATCAAACCATTGCCTTTGAAATGTCCTCCTCCCCTTGACACCACATGTTTTGGAGCTGGAGCCACCGTATAGATGGGGCTTTCCCACTGACGTCCTCCTCCCAACTCGAATCCTCACTGTTCTGTCCGAACTCGACATTGAATTAGAATGCAGTCGAATCCAACGTCGACAGATCCAAAAGATACGTAACAATCCCTATCGGACCTCAGAACATTGTCCCGATGGAAGGGCAAAACTCTCCCTGATTCCTTCCTTGCGTGCAAGTAACAACATCAAACCATTGATTCGAGATGTTTTGTCCTTTGCAGGACAGGTTCAGAGGTGGTGGGACAATAGATGAACCGATCCGAAAACAATCTATCATGAAACAGGAGGCGATAACAAAAAAATGAAAGCAAAGAGGGACTCGCAAGTTGTGCATCTCTGTCTTCATTCCTTCGACAAAATTCAACTTCGTATTCCATGCGTCGATGAAGAGAGACAGAGAGGGCCGAGCCACAACTTAGCTGATTGACAATGACGATAAAAGCCGCCGGAAAACAATTTTGATCGTTTATTTTTCTTGATCGAAAGTTTTTTTTTCCTGTTGTTTATCGGTGACAATATGGAAGACAAAGTAAAAGAGTGGGGGACATGAACGTGGAATTGGGCGTGTGTTGCGTTGAGTATGCCTGGGAAGTAGAGATGGAAAGGAGGGCGGGGGGACAGAGCAAAGCTGGAGGAATTGCATGGCGGAAAGCGACGTGGAATCCATCGCAGCATAACGGCGCCGTCCAAATCCGTAACGGAGTCGTCGTCTCCGACACCTTACGGTTGCCACCAATCCAACGTCAGTCGGCCCCTCGTCCTCTGTCGTGACGACAGTAGTATACTGACATGTCTTGCTGTGGAAACCCACACC